>OY720259.1:10205000-11518333 GCA_963082625.1 Pasiphila rectangulata
AGAAACAAACTTTCGGATTTATAAATAAAATAAAAAAAAAATCGAACACAACTATTTCTCAAGACAGGTAACAAAACTCAAAAAACAGATGACTTGAGAACATCCTCCTTTTTAGGGTTCCGGACCAAAATGGTAAAAAGGAACCCTTATAGAATCACTCTGTCTGTCTGTCTGTCACAAATGGATATCTCGAGAACTACTGATGCTATCGACTTGAAATTTGAAATTGTAAAAGATAATATTTTTTTATTATTATAGCATTATATGAAAATGTTAAAAAATATTCTTAATTTGATTGCAGGGCGGATAGGGGATCTCAAAATTTTAAGTGATGTTACTAGGCCGTGTGTGGTATCATGTGAAAGGTATTAATTTGCACGTTAATAAACAATTTTTATTATTTCTTTAAGCCGTATCGTTTTTGAGTTATTTACAAAAATGTTGAAAAAACTACCGTTCCCCCCTTATCTCCGAAGTTTGCAGAGATAAACCCAAATAGATAAATTTTATAGCTAATAGAAGTATTTGTAATATTAAAAGGAAATTTATAGCGAACTCTCTAGTTTGTATAGTTTTTTAGACAAGGGGGGTGAAACATTTTTTGATGTTACTAGGTTATGTGGGGTATCATATGAAAGGTATTCCTAACCTAATAACCTCCTGTTTGTGCATTTCGATTCTGTCACAGACAGTCTTCGCATGTTTATAAAAAAAATCTAATAACCTACTATCTGTCCATCTCGGTTCTGTCACAGGCAGTGTTTTCGTATGGTTAGAATCACAATTGTCTAATTATTCGTGTTTTAGAATTTTAGCGACAATTTGAATGATCAAATCACCCTACGACATAGATAAGGCTTGCCCAGCACCTATGCCATCCTCTCAGCTTCGTTGGATGTATAAAGAGGAAAGAAAAAAAAACTCTAGAGTAAAAATAAACATCTTACAAGCAATAAACACATTCAAAGGAATTCCTTTAGGTACGTAAAATTATACGTGCTCGTAGGTTCCTAACTAAATTGTGTACCTACCTACCGCCATTATCAAGCCCGCAGCACCTCAAACCCCATATTTTTTACGCCCAAAGGTCTCAATGAAGATCCATCTTATTTTTACCAATAAACAATTTATTTTTTTCACCGAACGGTAACCTAATACGGAAACCGGATACGAGACAGTATGGCGCGCTTTTCTTTTTAATTTTTCTTTTTTTGAATGTAGAAACGTCAGAGGAGGTTTTTTGAACTTTTTTGTGGCGTGTGTGATCCTTCGATTGTTTTGGTAGTTCGTTGATGGGTAGTCTTTTATTGATTGGATATTGATTTAGTTATTAGATTTAGGTTTAGATTAGCATAAAAAGAAGTGAAACAAAATCACAAAAAATTACAAACTATTTATTGTGATTTTGTTATTTATTACTATATTACTATTTCTTTTTCTGTATGATCTGATTTATATCTACCTACTGCCGTGGGGTGCCGGCAGTAGAATGTTACCCCTCCATTCATGCCCGTGAATGCAGTAAGAGCCTGCTAAGGGATACCTCCGGAAGATGGGCAGCAGCGTCTTTCCGTGTATCAACATTTGTACTGCGCTCGCCAACCCGCCTGCCAAGCGTGGTGAGTATGGCAACTACCCCTCATGGAGATCCATGAGGGAAGCCTGTGTTCAGTTGTGGACGTATTACGGCCGAAATGATGATGGTTTCTTTTTCTTACACGGACGATGTGGTAGCTAAGCGACAGTCTTAAAAAAATAAAAATTGATTGAATAGAGATTACGGAGTAGTAAAAACAGTAGGTAGGTATGCTAGGTAATACGAAATAAAGCGTTATTTCGCTGTTTAAGAATTAAGCATTGAATATTTTCTCACAAAGCATTCTTTGTAGTTTTATTCGAAAGATTTCGAAAGGCCATCTTAGATAGATTTCATCATCATTATCTCAGCTTAAGGACCGCTGTCTACGTCCACAGCTGGGCGCACACATCCTTTATGGGTCTCTAAGATCATAACAGCTTTGTTGCCTTACTCGCCACGCTTGGCAGGCGGGTTAGTGAGCGCAGTATGGGATGTTGATACACGGAAAAATGTTGCTGTCCGTCAGAGGTATCTCTTGGCAGATTCTTAGTGCATCCACGGGCAAGAGAGGAGGGGCAACATTCTAATGCCGGCACCACACGGCAAAAACAGTGTAGCCCGTGTAGATAGTATTACCTAAGAGCTATTTTCGAAAGCTTCGAATAAAGTTATCTAAAAGTTTTCCTGTGTCCTTGCGAGTGAGAATGTTTGCCTGTCTGAAGGAAACCAGCTGAACCGACGAACCCTTTGACAGTATAAATATTTTGCTATTCGACACCGATGTCGTTACGACAAAAATAGTCGAATTGCCAACAAGATACATTCGAAGTTCAAACTACCTAATGAGTTTAAAATTAGAATGCGCTTTTTAAATTGACTTTTATGAATGGTGCGCTTTTTTCAGCCAGCAATTAGACTGTAGTAATTTAAAAATAGAGTGTAGAACTCAAAGGTTTTGTTTTTTAGGACTGAAAAATGTATAAAATATTATTTGCGTAAGTAATTGAGTTGCGCAAGTCTTTAGAAATTATCATCATCTCGGTCGTAGGACGTCTACTGCTGGACATATTACGCCTCTCCCACATGGGCCTTTAAGTACTGATCAGATCATGATGTGTTGTTGCCATACTCACCGCGCTTGGCAGGCGTGTTGGTGAGCACAGTATCTTGATACAGTCTTTATCTTCCGGAGGTATTCCTTGACAGATTATTACTGCAGTCACGGCAACATTCTAATGCCGGCACCCTACGGACTTTAAAAATAACTTAAGCAATATATTAGAAATGTTTTATAAACCAGGTGCCTACTAAAGATTTAAATCGTGTGCCTACACACGAAATAATGAATAAGTACGTAGGTACTTTGAAAAATATATTCAATTTTATTTATTTATTTATTAAGGCACACAATACACGATACAAGATTAACAACACAAGTAATAAAAAATAAGGTTTAGACCTAGCTTGTACCATAACTTTGAAATTAACATTTAATTGGGTAGCTAATTGAATAATATATTTTTCAGTAGCTTCAACTAAGTTTTAAAGTTTATTTTACCTACGTCGTCTTAGGATACATTTTTAATTTTCGGCTGGCCTTAAACACATTTCTGGAAGCTAACAAAGATTGACACTTCCCTATTATTTCGAAAAACAGAAAACCCTTATCATGAACACATGTACAAAATTGAGCAGCGACCGAAAACACTACAACTAAGGAAACTCGATATTTTTGCACGAAATTAGGGAATATTGTTAAAAAAAGTCATATTTTTCTTACAAAATGTTCGTTGCGGTTTTGAATTTCGGCGAGAACAAAGACTCTTTTGTTGAAAACTTATTTTTTATTAGCTGTCACCTTGAAATATGGACACAATCGTAGAAAGGGTCAGCTTTTTGTTGTTTTTTTTTTTACAAATTTTTCGATTTGCCATTTGTTAACCCTTTCATAGTTGCTGACCCCATGGGAATTTTGTTATTGGCAAAATTTTGGCGATTGTTAATATGACCTTTTACATTTTGAACGGATAAAATTACAAACTGCCGATAAAAATTACCTACTTTTTAAATTATGTAACAATCATTTATTACATACCATAATATTTTTTTCTTATAAACGATCAATTTGATTGAAAATAATTTTTAAACCGACTTATGTTTTCGTTTTTTGATTCGAAAGAGTATAAAGAACAGTTGGTTCGGACTTTGTTTTTGACCCAATTAGAGTATTTTTTCAAAATCGTAATTTGTACGTATACTTAACTAATGTATTTTGTTAGATTCCAAACCTAGCACACGCATTTTCTTTTTTTTTAGATGCCACAGGATGCTACAAGTTTAATACAAAACGACATCTTCACGCCCGTGGACAGTTTTCAATTAGTACCCATTTAGAATTAAAACTAAAGCAATCAGTCACCGGACACAGCTGGCCCGTTTCTAGCCACTATTTAGTTTAGTTCTGTCTTGTTAGTCATTCATTACATTAGTAAACGAGGACAAACTTAGTATTTTACTTACTGCACTATTTTTCATTCAAATTTCGAACATATTACATTCAAAATAAAGCTGGGAAAGGTTTTTGAAAAGAGAATGTATAATTTGGTTGTCAGAAATAAGATAAACATGGCGGCCACGAAGCGAGTAAGACGTCAATCAAATGTCAACAAGACATCCCGCCTTTTTATGCACTACTACAACGGAACGTAATGCACAGGGATTTATAGAGATTTTTATAATTATTAATGGTACATACTTTATGTAAGTATGTTTGTTTTTTGTCACATCTGTCAGTTGATTTAATTTGAGGGTGTTTTTAAATCTAGAAGAATGCTACGAGTATCAATATCATATATCCTTGTCATTGTCTTAATTTTAATGCTTTTGTTTTATCATGAATTTGTACGTGAGTTTTAGATTTTTTTGTTTTAATCTGTACAAATAACAATTACTATTTCTCATAAATAAATAACATCTTGTAAAATAGTATAAAAAACTTATGGAGTTACCTACTTATCAAACCTAGGTAATTGCAAATTAATCAATATCATTTTTCAAACCACCCAAACAATATGTCAGGGCCCATAATAAAATACAAACCTGTCAGACAATTCTGACGTTTCGTTTCGCTCATCAGTTCGTCATGCTCTAGTTTATTTTCTCAATAAAATCAAGGATTGACAACCGCAGAGAGAGACCACTAACTATAATACTGTATAATTATGTACGTATAAAGGTATACGTATATTCGTTGTGGTACACCGCGCGCCTGCGCTCTCACGAATATCGTCGCTTTTCTACAATCTATGAAACTTATACTCATTCATAAAGTGTATGAAGTAGGTAGGAGTTAAGGAACTCTTGTGGTGTTTGCCACTGAAAAAGGTAATTTATAGTTTAGTAATTACTTTTGATTAATATTCTAGTAAATGCAAAGTTAAAAAAATATTTTTATTTTTGTGACTATCGGGTAATTTTTGAAGGTCCAATTGTCCCTAGTTCCTAAAGATAAAGAGTAAATAAACTCAAAGGACTAAAATGAGACATTTTTTGTGGGGAGAGTGGGTAAGAGACGTTTATAAAAAAATAAGTTGATTGTTCAATCAACGTATTTTTTTATAAACCATGTGAACTTCACTATTTATTTCGCTTTTGTATTAAATTAGGGTGACCTTTGACATTTGACATGAAGGTCACGTAAAAATAACGTAAAGTGCTTTTTGGAAAAAAATCTTTAACCCTTTCTTACGGGGTAAACTTAATTACGCTATTGACATTTTATTGTGTGACCTTCCATGTTAGAGGTCACCCTATTCCACATTGAATTAACAAAATTAAGACGGTGAACTGGTTTTGAACTTTAAACAATTTTAACTTTTACGCCTTTTTTTTCACCACATACTAAGTTTAAACGTTTATGAGCCGAGCGAATGGTATTTGAGCTTGGCGGAGCATAATTATTAATTTTACAATTTTCAAGGCACTGCAGCGGATCACACTGCACTGGATGCAGTATGATTCACTGTTCATGACGCTGAGTAAGTCGTGATTCACTGTTCATGACGCTGAGTAAGTCGTGATTCACTGTTCATGACGCTGAGTAAGTCGTTGGATTTTTACTTAATACGAGTACATTATGAAAGTATTTTATCATTATAGTTCTGAACGCCTGTGACATCCATCGTTTTAGTCGTGTAGCCATTTTTTTTAATCGATTTATCTCGGGACTGCTTGCGTTATTGCACAGTTTGAAAGTGCGAAAATGTACTATGCAGATCAAGGAATCGAATGGCATACTTGGTTTGAATTGGTAAAATTTTGGACATTCAGCATTAATGCAGTGGACCCTTCATATAGGAACCCGGAATTAGGAATCCTTTAGGTTAAAGGTGTACTTGGATCTACGTCAACAAAGCTACCCCATAAAGACAGGAAAGGAAAAGCTCTTGTTGAAACAGCTGACTTCCTAAGGTCATCTCCCTTTGTTTGTCCTCCGCAAACACATACTCACGTTGAGTAGGTAGCTACGCACCGGCGTCATTATTGATCCCTGGGATAACCTTTTCTTTTCACATCTAATAGGCAGGAGGTAGCGGGTTTGATTCCCGCCATGGGACAAATGTAATAAAATAATAATAAATAAAATAGTTTATTTGTAACAACATTACAAATGGCTCTTAAAAACTAATGTAAACGGAGATAGCTGCAATAGTTAAAAAAATACTGTAGCGCAGCCATTTACGCCCACCTCCGATATACAATTGTGTTTCTTATATAATAAGATTAATTTAAAAAATAATAATTTAGCATATTCTGTATGTTTTTAATAATAAAAGGTTATAAGCAAATATCATATTAACTAACATAAAATATTAAAAGAAAAATGTTTGTGATTGTAAGGCAGATATACGACAATATAAGGGGTGTTATAAGTTTGACCGCTATGTGTGTGTGTCTGTCTGTCTGTCTGTGCCACCGTAGCTCTTAAACGAGTGGACCGATTTGCATGCAGATTTTTTATTTAAAAGCAGGTTACTCGTTACTTAAACATGTTTTATCAAAATCGTTTAAGAAGTTTACAAGATAATTGTGGGGGGCGAAAGAGGGGTTGAATAATCGAATGTTTCCAAACATACCCGAGTTGGTTATCAAAAAGGACACCTCATTGGTGTAAAATGCAAAACTGAAAGATATACTTAGATATTTGTTCAGGGTGTTCTGGGTGTTTTTCTATATATAATAAAAATATCTATTTATGTAGTATAATGTATTAAGTATATCAGTCATCTAGTACCCATAACACAAGCTCTGCTTAGCTTGGGGCTAGGTGATGCTGTGTGATTTGACCAGCATTATTTATTTTTTTATATATAAATCGTTCAAGCCATTCATGAGATATAGGGGTTGATAGCAGGGATGACAAACGAATGTTTTCAAATATAACCAAGTGTAGTATCAAATGAAAGGTGTGTAGATAGTAAAACTAAGGGTACAAATATAAATAAACCGGTCAAGTGCGAGCTGGAGTCGCTCACCGAGGGTTCCGTAGGTATATAGGAACATAATACATATTAGTAAAAGTTTTTAAAATTAACAAAAAGATTCGGTCACACATCCAAGTTATGACCACGATGCTCATCCTCGATTATTGGTTTCGTACGTTTTAAGGGCGATTTTTTTTATGATTCCATTGCAAATGTATAGTTTTCGGATTTTTCTCGGTATCTACGGTATAAAACGATATACCTTGCCAAATTTCATAGTTCTAGGTCTACGAGTATATCTACGAGGTCTACCCAGTGAATTCTGATTCCACTGAGAATGTCGAAACATGCGTTTTTGCGGCATTAACGGCTGTATCTTTTTACAGGTTAACTTTGAACATTGATTTTTTTACAGCTTAAAGAAGCTGTAGATATGAGTATATGGTTTTAATTTCAACTCGATACCTCTTCTCTCTCTCTCTGGCCTCTTGACAGACCGAGAGACAGACGGATAAGAAATGATCCTATAAGGGTTCCGTTTTTTCCTTTTGAGGTACGGAACCCTAAAAATTAGGTAACCTCCGAGACTAGGTCGTAGTAGTATAGTGTCGGAGGTCACCTAATTTTTTTATTTTAAAAAAGATAAAAAAAAAGATAAGATTTTATAAACTTGTTTAGGTAGTTAAAGGTTTTATTAACTAATTTAAGTGAACCTATACTATGAGAAATAAGTACTCGTTAAACCCATTAAATATTTTGTTATTTATTACAATATAATGTAATGTTTAATTTTAATGTTGTTTTTTTGTATTTATTTAATTAATTTGTGATATACATTAGGAAGATCACTAGATCTCCTTATACAAGTGTACTACTTACCTAACATCTTTATGTTTCAACATATTTTGTTACCGCCGTGGGGTGCCGGCAGTAGAATGATACCCCTCCTCTCATGCCCATGGATGCAGTAAGAGCCTGCTAAGGGACACCTCCGGAAGATGGGCAGCAGCGTGTATCAACATCCCATACTGCGCTCACCAACCCGCCTGCCAAGCGTGGTAAGAATGGCAACTACCCCTCATGGAGATCCATGAGGGAGGCCTGTGTTCATCAGTGGACGTTTTATGGCTGAAATGATGATATTTTGTTAATTTTGTAATAATTGAGAAAGGAATAATACATTAATGATGGCTTATCATGTGCAAGATAAGATAAAATTCGTTTATTTGCTAGTATATATTTGACATAGCATGAGAACTGGCTGTCTACTGCGCAGAACATGGAGCAATACTAATAACATCCTTCTGGTTGTCGGCAGGAAGTATGCTTCATCCATCATGTAGACCTCAACAGGGTCCTAAGAGATAGAGCGCAAGTCACTAGTGACTTTTGTCACCGTGACTGTTGCGTCACTGTCACCGCGTACATCATCCGTAATGAAGGTGCGCGCATTTGGATACGTGACAATTTGATAGATAGATAGATAAACAGTTTATTTGGAACTTCAACACACATACTGTACAGAGATAAAAATTTATGACAGCAAATAACATACCTAATTACTCATCGAGGACATACCCGATAGAGAGGAAATGTTATTTATTTTGTCTAAGCAACAATTCCGCCAAAAATCTATAGGTACTAATATATAAAGCTGAAGAGTTTGTTTGTTTGCTTAAACGCGCTAATCTCAGGAACTACTGGTCCGATATGAAAAATTCTTTAAGTGTTAGATAGCCCTATTTGCTATATAACATCACGCTACTAATATATAATATACTTACGGGAGCGGAGTAGTAACCAAATATGCGGGTGAAACCGCGGGCGACTTCTAATTGTACGGAAAAGTATGTCATAATTGTACGGAAAAGTACACAGGTCAGCTGGTTGGCGCTGAACTGTCACAGGCGAGAGACAGTTGTCATTGCATTAGTGCAAAGCACTAATGTGTTTCGGAATTCTCATGACCTTATTTCTCCTCTATTATTTAGGGGGCGAAGTCCCCTAATATGCATAGCGCTGTCTGTCTGTCTTTCTGTCTATCTGTGCATGAGACGATTACAACCGAACGCGTTGACCGATTTACATTAAACCTTTTTTGTTAGCACCGTCTTAATGAGAAAAGGGTACTGATTTTAGTGACCCTAGGTCCCTAAAATCACAAGGTCACAGGGACCGGAGTTATTTATATAGGTGGTGAGTATGGCAACTATCCCTTATGGAGAGATGGGGGAGGCCTGTGTTCATTAGTGGACTATTACAAGCTTATGGCTGCTAATGAAACAAAAATAATGATTTAATTTAAAACAAAATTACCCTTTACATCATTTGATTTCAATTAATTACTTTACATCATTTGATTTCAAAGTTACTTTTAATAGGAGACGGGAAAGTACCTCATTTCGAAAACAAAATTGAAATTGATTGTGATTTAGGTGAGAAAGTTACGAAAATTGAAGTTCTAATCTCCAAAGTCTACCCAGATGCAGTCCATAACATATAGAAAAAAAGACTATCAGTGGATGCGTCAAAGGGCAATATTGGCAGCTAAAAATAGTAGCGTAGACGACATCAATAACACTACTGGGTAAACTTCCAGGAGATAGCGTGAACTACGTGTCCATTGATAACGTGATGGATCAAGAGGATACGGTACACTACCCACAAATATTTTTAAATTCTGTAAATCCGAGTGGCCCCATATTCACTCAGATTAAAAAACGGAACTCTAATTATGTTGCTAAGAAACCTTAATTAAACCACCAAATGTATGCAACGGAACCAGACTCCAAGTAAAATTTCTTCGCAATAACGTGATTGGTGCAGCAGTAGGGCAAACAGTTTTGATTGGTGCAGCAGTAGGGCAAACAGTGCTGATACCTCGTATCCCTATAATATCAACGTAATGCCTTTTAACTTTAAAACAATTCAATTTCCGGTAAAGGTATCCCTTTAAAAAATTAAATTTAAATTGAATTCTTTTAAATTTGCGTTGATTCTTTTATATTTGAATTGATTTAAATTTGATTTAATTTATTTTATTTGCGGTAACAATAAATAAGGCCCAGGGGCAAGCATTTAATCACGTAGGAATAGTTTTACGCCAAGAGTGTTTTTCGCACGGGCAACTATAATGTTGCCCTATCGAGATCTGGTTCTAGTGAAAATCAATATCTACTTCTGCCGGAAGAAAACAAAACCAAAAATATAGTGTACGCAGAAGTACTTTAAAATAACATAGTTTTGAGTTTTATTGAGAATAAAATACAATCTACATGATCTACTTAATATATAAAAGTTGAAAAGAAAAAGAATGTATGTATGTTCCCTTTTCACGTCAAAACCGCTAAAACGATTTTGATAAATTTTAGTACGGGAGTAGATTTGACCATGGAGACGGACATAGGCTACTTTTTGTTGCGTAAATTAAAATCAGACGGCGTTAAAATAGGGGATGAAAATTTGTATGAAAAAATCGTTATTTTTATTTTACGTTATGTTTATTTTATACTTGAAAATCATACAATTTTGCATAGGTAATTTAAAACTTAATGAACCTGTGTTTCAGAATTCTCCAAAAATCATCCCCTAAGTGTTAAAATAAATATTCCTTTATGTTCATAAGGGTATATTTATTATAGAAATGAAAAATGCAATCAAAATTTTGTCTCCGACGGGACTCGAACCCGTAACGTTCAGACGAACACCTTCAACGATTTTCATTTCTATAATGATACCTTAGTGTGGGTTTACACTTTAAATAAAAAAAATTGCTTATGGTATATTTATTTTTACTTTATTTACGTGAAATTTCACAAAAATAGTTAGATATCAAAATTATTAAATACATTGTTTACCCTACAACTATGTTAGTTGTAGCGTAGTCCTTTATTGTTACTTTATTTACTTGAAATTTAACAAAAAACAAAATGTTAATGTTAATGTAACATATTGTTTACCTTACGTCAGTTGTAGAGTAGTTGTAAGTAGTGGTTGTAGTAGGTGCGATACAAAGTTCGCCGGGACACCTAGTTATTGGAAAAATTGGTAAACTTATCTAAACGCCACCAAGTAGTTCCGCCTTACTTTATTACGATTAACATACATACATACATATAATCACGCCTTTTTCCCGTAGGGGTAGGCAGAGACCACTTCTTTCCACTTGCTACGATCCTTACATATAACTCTTTAAATTCTTTGTGGTAAGATTCTGCTGAATGGCTGCTAAACTTTAATTGTGTTTGTGGATATTATTTCTTTTTTATGGTTTGATTATTGTCTTGATAATTTATGGATAAGTCTGAATAAATAATTTTGTATATACATATATAAATGATTATTTATTTATGTATAATTTTGTATTTATCTTTATAATCAATTACATTATATTTATTTATGAAATAGTTCTTATTGTTAGTTTTAATTTTGTAAATGTTAGGTATTAGTTTTCTTTTATGTTCAGTTCTTGTGAACAATAAAGTATGAACAAACTTTTTATTTTAGTTATTTAATATCTAAAGTTATTGCTATACTACCTATGAAAGTTGACTAAAAATTTTAAAAGTATAGGTTTTGGGGAGTTTAAGCAGGTGGCGCCACTGCGGCGGGGTGTGTTTGCCCACCTCTCTGCCACTCCGGATGGCAAACAGACGGGGCAGGAATGGGGTTGTATGGTCGATGGGGTATTTTGAATGTCTGGTTCATGCATGTCTCGGTGATGGCTGAATTTGATTAGGTCATCATCATCATTTAAATAAAAACGTAGATAAAAATTCATCATTTTAGCCATAAAACGTTTACTGATGAACACAGGCCTCCCTCATGGATCTCCATGAGGGGTAGCTGCCATACTCACCACGCTTGGCAGGCGGGTTGGTGAGCGCAGTATGGGATGTTGATACACAGGTATCCCTTAGCAGGCTCTTGCTGCATCCACGGGCATGAGAGGATGGGTAACATTCTACTGCCGGCATCCCACGGCTAATGAATAATTGAATGTTTTCTATTATACCCGAGTTTGATATCAAATGAAAGGAAATGATGTGTAGAGTTGAACAAAGCAAAACTGAAAGTTATATAGAAATCGGTCGAGCCTTTCATGAGATATGGGGGTTGAAAGTGGGGATGAAAAATCGAAGTTATCAAATAAGTGACTGGGTAAAGTGTCGAGGTATACCTAAATTTTTTATTTTAAAAACCTGTTGAAAATGTACAGTGATGCAGACCCTCTTATAGCTAGCGGTAGAGCGTTTCATAGCCTAACTGCTTGGGCACTAAATTAAATAAATAAATAAATAATGCTGGACAAATCACACAGCATCATCTAGCCCCAAGCTAAGCAGAGCTTGTGTTATGGGTACTAGATGACTGATATACTTAATACATTATACTACATAGATAGATATTTTTATTATATACATATGTATATAGAAAAACACCCAGAACACCCTGAACAAATATCTGCAGATCGTACAGACATTTTTCCCGAGGCGGGAATCGAACCCGCAACCCCTTGCGTCGCAGACGGACCTTCGCCCGCTGCGCCACAGAGCTCGTCAAATTAAAAGAGCTACATACTTTAAAAATGGTTTTTTGAGTGGGTACTTTTAAGAAAAGGTTTGATGATGATGATGGTATTAAAGCTACCTACAGCTCATCGCCCACTCAGGCCTGTGCAAACAGCCACCCCTGTTAATGGAACAAACATTTTAATGGGAATGCCGAATTCACCATTACCATTAAAGAGAGAAAAACATTTATTAGACACACACAAAACATAAAAACAACTATAGTAAAAGGTGCGACTTATATCTAATTTTAATTTATGCGAACACAGTTAAATTGTACAAAAATATGTGACAAATATGTGGCCGTGGGGTGCCGGCAGTAGAATGTTACCCCTCCTCTCATGCCCATGGATGCAGTAAGATACCCCCGGAAGATGGGGAGCAGCGTCTTTCCGTGTATCAACATCCCGTACTGCGCTCGCCAACCCGCCTGCCAAGCGTGGTGAGTATGGCAACTACCCCTTACGGAGATTCATGAGGGAGGCCTGTGTTCAGTAGTGGACGTTTTACGGCTGAAATGATGATGATGAATTGTAATGACAGTAAATTTTAAAGTCTTTTTTAAATGTTTCTCTCCATTTATACTTCATACATTTTATACTTCTGAAGGGAATGCCTAGTTAAAAAAAAACTAACCACATTAAAGTAAAATAAGCAGTAACCTATTCGTTCGTTTGTTTCAGCCGTAAAACGTCCACTACTGAACACAGGCCTCGCTCATGAATCTCCATGAGGGGTAGTTGCCATACTCACCACGCTTGGCAGGCGGGTTGGCGAGTGTAGTACCATGGATGTTGGTACACGGAAAGACGCTGCTGCTCATCTTCCGGAGGTATCCCTTAGCAGACTCTTACTGCATCCATGGGTATGAGAGGAGGGGTAACATTCTACTGCCGGCACCCCACGGCGAGTAGCCTATGCTTTGTGAAATTTAATGAAATTTTGTTTTTTTTTTCTGGTAAACTGTAAGACCGATAATGTGGTAGGTACTTCATTGATGGGTGCCGCCCCTTAAGAGGGGCCAATCCAACTTACTTTTCATACAACCGCTCGTACGTGGGTGTGGCGTCGTAATAGATCTTTCTATGAAACTTTTGATTTAATAGGTATCTTGTGCACTATATCTAGGTTTCTATTCAAACAAAAAATCAAAATTTGTAGAAACAAATTTTATACTGAATTTGTTTCTCCAAATTTTGTAGTGCCACGTATAACGAACAACCAGAAATCTGTTTTGAAATTAAATTAATCAGACATAGAAAATTACGTTTAGGTACATAACTATATTATTTTTTGGAAATATTAAAGTTATTTGCAGTTATCTATCATAAAAACCTATTTCTTACAAAAATGTAGTTTATAAATTTTGAAAAGAATCATCCTGCAACTATCGATTCCCAGTTCCATGAGAATAATAATCGATTATCGAATAGGTTTATTAACGATTATACCTACATACACACTACCTACTTCACGCTTTTTTAGGGGGCAAAGCCTCTTAATATGCATAGAGCTGTCTGTCTGTCTGTCTGGTTGTAATCGTCCAATACACAGGTATTGGACGATTACAACCGAACACGTTGACTGATTTACATGAAACCTTTTTTGCAAGCACCGTCTTAATGAGAGAAGGGTACTGATTGATTTTGGTGACCCTAGGGTCACAGGGACCGGAGTTATTGTGACCTCAAAAGGTCACCGAAAAATAATAGTCTTCAAATGGCCGAAACGACCAAAAACCCAAAAATGCCATTTTTTACCTTTTCAGACCTTCTCCCCCTTTTCTGGTACCCCCGTACCAATGCTTGTCAAATTAGGAACGGACAAAACTTGCACTGCACTGAAAATACAATTAATGATAGGTAGGTATATAAAAATAATTCAAAATAAGAACAAACAAACAGCGCAACGTATACCGGCGCGTGGCGGTAGATGGCGGGCCAAAAGTAAGTTGATTAAGAAAGAAGATAAAGAAAGAAGATTAAGTAAGAAGATTAAGAAAGGTAGTAGCGGGCCAACAAAACATCGTCATAGTGAACCACCCCAGGTGACACAAAGATGTGGTTGTGTGAGTCTAACCTGACCTCACTACCAGAGCACTGTGCTCCCACAATTATTTATAAAATTGGATTAATTCCCGCAATTTCAAATTAAGAACAAACAAAACTCCCGCCAAACAGAACAGGGGCTGCCAAATTAAGAGTGTAATCTTCCGGCGCGTGCCGCTAGATGGCGGGCGCGCGTGCCGTCCATTACAGTAATGCTACATAATGCGTGTTTTGACAATGTCTGAGAGGATTTGCCTTTGGCAATTAGTGAGGTGGGTCCATGTATTATTGTTATTTTTATAAAGTACGAGATGTCGTCATAAAGCTTCTAACCCAAACTGACGAACATCACTCCTATAGTTCGTAAAACTTGAATTATGTAATTTTATTTATATATTAAAATGTTTTACTACATATTTCTGAAGGAAATCGAGGGTCATTGTCTAGTTCTTTTATAAATAACTAGATTATGTAACATCAAAAAGTAATCGGTAACCTATGTGTAGGGGTTGTAAAGATCTATATCACACACTGGCTCGACAATGTCCTGGTATTTTAGGTTTTATCTCACCCAGAACTCACAGATCTTACACACATGAAAAGCTACTGTCCTCGCCGTCGCCGCCCTTTCGGCTCACATGACATTTTCCATTGTGACAGTGACAGTTCGCTAACCAATACCCGTCAATACCCAGGCCATACTAGACGGCGTATGTATGCGTATTGTATATATAGTATCACATACACTACATCATGCTTTGTCAAATTTAATACTGTTGTCAAATTTAGGGTTATAATTTTGTATTACGTTAATGCTTCGATCAAATATAACCTAGATACAACATTACCTTATGAAACTACGCAAGAAAACGGCTTGATTTTTACTTTTGAAATCTGTCAAAACTACGATAGAACATAAATCCAATGGAGTAGTTTTCATATAATATTTTTTTTGCTTTATGAAATTTATGAAGAACTGTTATTTTACAGTAAATTTATTATGACCTAGATAGCTTGCCCTGGCTTTGCTCAAGTTATAATTTTTTGTTATAACCTTTCTCCATTGACTCCGAAATACATTCATATACAAGTGAGATTGTTTGTTCTCTTTTCATATAGCAACAACTGAACAATTTTACTTAATATTTTTACTAACCCAAACTTCGAGGCATTAGGTAATACATGAATTCAAAGGGCAAATAATTTGATAACAAAAATACTTTTATTTATTACTAATATACATTTCTTACTAATAACAATTCATTTTCATACTCGTATTTTCATACACCGTCAGGTGACTGCTCGAAGTATTATTAATATTTTGGGTTGAAGTAGTTTGCAGAATGGAAATATTTTTTAGCGGTAGGTATACGATTCCTACTGAATTTACTACTTAGCTCTAAATGAGCTAACACCTTCTTGTATGCTGCCTTAAACTGGCACGTATTGGGTTATTTTTTATTATTTTTATATATTCTTCGAAGTACGTTTTTTGTGATGTACATGTCTGATTCAGCAAAATGGTCTGAACAAACTACACTGGAGTCATTAGGTGTATAATATTCGTCATTGCGTTCTTCTTTAACCAATAACCGCCACTTTTCTCTTTGAATTTCGTTTTTGAGAAATCTGTAATTTAAAAAATCTGTAATTTAAAACTACTTTTAGATTAAAATGTTTTAAAAATAAGGGGACTCCAATATTTTGCAATGTTATTGTTCTGAACCAAGGTTAAATTTGTCCTTGTCTTACGTTACGCGTGTGAAAGAGACAACATCGAAGCCAAAATAATAGGATATACATTTTTTTAAAACTAATTTAGAGATGATTACTAGATTATTTAGAAGTTTAATCACTCTATGTACTTGTAAAAATGTAATACTTTCCGAAAATACGAGATTCCATGTTGTTTTTTCCTTGTGAGTGTGATATTTTACAACTTTTTACGAAACATTTCGGCATTGTTACACGCACAGAACAGACTTTATCTGTTCTGTGGTTACACGCGTGACAGTCGGCGCGATACTGACGGTAAAAGAGTGCAAACAATGAATTTTTGCACTCTTTTGTCTGGTCACTTTTAGTGAGCTTGCGCGATATCTAGGTTATATTTGATCGAAGCGTTAATGCTACATTACATAATGCGTGTTTTATTTTTTATGTGTAAAAAAGTATATAAAACTACTATCAAACTATATAGTTTAATAGTAGCTCAATAGTAAAAACCAAAATGCTTAATATTATTATTATTTATTATTAAGAGCCGGTACTGTCCCACTGCAGGGCAAAGACCTCCCTTCCTTCCACCCTTCTCTATCTTGAGCTACTGTGGTCCAGTCTTCCGAGTATGCGTCGAGTTCGTCAAAATGCTTACTATCCGCTCACTTGGTTGCGCGCCGCGCCGATTACGACCCTCATTTGGTTTGCGTTTTGGCGCGAAATGCGGCGTGCGCTCCGCGTCGGCGCTAAGTGGGTACTGGCTCGATTTTTACAATGGAACGTATTGTGGTAAAAAAGGTATAAACACTAAAAATAACTCATAAAAAAAAGAAAAGAAACAATCTCTATCAAAACACGCATATTATAAAATATTTTAACAATGTCTGACAGGATTTGCCTTCGGAAATTAGTGAGGTGGTTAAAGGTATTTTTATAGCGTTCCGAACGACCCCGGCAGCGCTCCAATATTGTTTATGTGGTGGGTAATAGAAAAACATTCATTAAAATCAATTAAAAAAATCTAGAAGACGTTAGGCGTTTTAGCCCTCGATTCGTTTGACGTAAATTGGTGGAAGATCTCAAGGGAGACAGATAACAGCTGGACGTAGGCCTCCCCTCATGAATCTCCAAGTACTGATCAGCAGGTGTTGTTGCCACACTCAACACGCTTGACAGGCGAGTTGGCAAACGCAGTATGTAGGATAAGAATAAGAATAACTTTATTTAACTTTTAAATACAACACAATTAGTATACTTAACTAAAAAAAGAGACTTAACTAGGTACTATAGCAATTTATGCCTGTAAGACTAAACCATTTGCGCTAGTTTTGGAAATAACTCAATGACATAATAAACATTGGCGGTAGGTAAGCATACAGAATAAGAAAGCCCTTACCTCCCGTGCTAGTTAAGAACTGTGTTACAGCAAGGTAAGGATTTTCGCCCCGTGTACATACGTTTATAGCATGATAATAATAACAAAAGAACAGCCTAGGTTATATAGGCAATTATAAACTATAATTATCAAAACAGGCAATTATCAAAACAGGATGTGCACGGTAAGACGCTGCTGCCCATCTTCTTGATGTATCCCTTGATATCTTAGATGTAAGGTATCTCTAGATTCTTACTAAATGCACGGGCAAGAGAGGAGAGATTCTTATTAGAATTCGAAAATAATAAATTAAATTGCATGAATAGCACCTGCAATGAAAAGGTTTTATATCCATATTTATGCAAAAAATGTCGTAGAAAAGGCAGTAGAATTTAGCCTCTCCTCTCATGTCCGTGGATGCGGTAAGAGCCTGCTAAGGGATACCTCCGAAAGATGGGCAGCACCGTCTTTCCGTGTATCAACATCCTGTACTGCGCTCACTAATCCACCTGCTAAGCATGGTGAGTATAGCATGGATATCCTTGAGGGAGGCCTGTGATCAGTAGTGGACGTTTTACGGCTGAAATGATTGTTAAAAAATTTAATAAAAGTGTTATATAACTTTCAATGTTTTAAAAGAAGGCATCTTACAATCGAATTTCACTGAAGTATAGATGAAAACATTATATTGTCATCTACCTAACTATTATGCTAACTATAGATGTAATCCATCTGCTATCTGCAGGGGTAGATCTGACCACAATTCACTCCTCCGGGAAACCGCAAGCTCACGGCCAGACAAGATGCGGTAAGACGTGGGTGAGACAATCCAGGTATTGTATCTAGGTGTCCAGTTTTTATATATATTTGTATATATATACACTCGTATACTCAGCCACCATACTAGCTGCTGCTCACGGCTTTTCGAGATTAATACAATTTTAACCATTATTTCATATGTTTTAATTAATTTGTATGTGTTCCTTGTAACATCAGGTTTCTGTCAATGAAAATCCATCAAATTTAGTTGATGTATAAGATGTTACACTACAGTGTAACAGGGACAAACAGACCAATAGACAGGCAGACAAAAATATATTATTTTGTCTGTTATAAAAACCGCATTATTTTCATTCGCAGTTAGTAAATGCTATTTATTATTCTGGCATTACAAACAAGCACTAATTTCAATTTTATTTATCGTACTATATTGATTGTGCCGTGGGGTGCCGGTATTAGAATGTTGCTCCTCTCTTGCCCATGGATGCAGTAAGAATCTGACAAGGGGCAGCAGCGTCCGTCCGTGTATCAACATACCGTACTGCCAACTAACAACTACAACCCCCCCCCCCGATCTTGGATATCCATATCCAGAGGGAGGCCTATGTCCAGCAGTGGACCTGGTAGGATGATGATATTGTATATATGTAGAATCGAGGTACAACGTATATAGAGATATACACATAAGCCTAAGTAAATGTCGAAGCTCACTCCACGAGTTCCCTTGCGTAAAACAAAAAACCGGACAAGTGTGAGTTTTATTTGCGCGTAGCTGGTTCCGTACTGCCGTACCGGTTTTTGTAGTAGTACGGAACCGGCACGTCTACGGATACGACTATAATTTGCCTTGCAATACTGCAGTGTAAGAATCTAGAAGTTTGTTTGTTAGTCTGGATGTATACAATCCCTCCTTGCCCGTAGATGCAGTAAAAATCTGGCAAGGGATACTTCAGGAAGATGAGCAGCTGCATCCTTTCGTATATCAACGTCCCGTACTGCGTTGATTATGACAACAACTCCCCGTACTGCGCTCGCGAACCCGCTTGCCATGTTGTATGATATACGAATAAACTCAAAAATTACTGGAGCGATTTTAAAAATTCTTTTACCATTAGAATGCTACACTCCCATCCTACATCCCTGAGTATATAGCCTATATTTTATCCCCGTATTCCCACGGGAAGGGGAACTACGCGGGTGAACCCGCGGAGTGCTGTTCAAAAACTTCATGAAACTAACGTTTTCATTCTATTCTATGAGTTTTTAGAAAAGAGATATTCTGCGGAACCCTAACCCCGGATAAGCTCTAGCTAGCAGCCCGCGAACCCTGACCACGGTGTCGGGTGCCAGTCGACACCGTGACCGCACCGTTACATTCTACCACTTGCACAATCAGAAGTAGCCGGTAGAAGTCTACTACTACATCATTATCATCTAAGCACAGACCTACCTCATAGATCTCCATGAGAGGTAGTTGCCATAATTTGTGAACTGGTTTGTTCATTGCTTGAAATAGTATTCATTCTGCTTTGACCTGCTGAGTGAGCTGCTTACCATCTATTTGTCACTTGTCCCAGAATATTTAACTGGGTAGGTACTCCTAGACTAAAATTAGAAATAATTTAGTTGTTTTTTTTTACTATAGTTATTTTTAAGTTTAGTGTGTGTGTCTAATAAATGTATTTCTTTCTTCTTTCTTTCTTCATACTCACCGCACTGGGCTGGCGGGTTGGCGAGCGCTGTACGCGATGTTGATACACGGAAAGACACTGCTTCCCATCTACCGGAGGTATCCCTTAGCAGGCTGCTACTGCATCCACTGGCATTTGAGGAGGGGTAACATTCTACTGCCGGCACCCCACGTCGGGTGCCAGTGGACACCGAAACCGCACCGTTACATTCTACCACTTGCACCATCACCATCAGAACTAGCCGATAGAAGTCTACTACTACATCACATAATATATTGGTACTAAGTGCTCTCGTACCTTCTCGTATAAGATTGGGTACACAAGCCACCTTAGAGCACATGAAAGGGTAGAAAACCAGAACCCTCCTATGAGACTTCTTATCTGGATATTCAGTCGCCATGGCCGAAATCGGCTAGGAAACATCATCATTATCATCATATTGGTTCTCGACTTCGCCCACAAAAGAATAGAGAAATGACGCCAAGTTCTGTAGATAATCCAGAAATTTAATGAAATATTGCTGATAACTTGGTAATTAAACCGTGAGCCTGAGCTCACGGTTTTGGCAATTTGGCTCAGTTATTAAGCCCCTCTCATGCCCGTGAATGCAGTAAGAGCCTGCTAAGGGATACCTCTGGAAGATGGGCAGCAGCGTCTTTCCGTGTATCAACATCCCGTACTGCGCTCGCCAACCCGCCTGCCGAGCGTGGTGAGTATGGCAACTACCCCTCATGAAGATCCATGAGGGAGGCTTGTTTTCAGCAGTGGACGTTTTACGGCTGAAATGAATTAAGCCCTGTGTTTTGTTCAATAGATTTTGAGTTATGAAGTGTAAATTACGGGACTTGTGCCGACCCCGCAAAGAGTGGTATAAGGGCAGGGAGAGAAAGTTTCCCATCCTGTACCACTCAAATCTGCTGGTACCGGTACAAGATGATGAGTTTGAGTTAACTTAGAGTGCTTTTACGAACCGACGCGGCGCGTGTGGTACTTTTCACGTGATTTTCAAAGAGAGACCAAACTTGACCAAAAGTCTGGGGCCTGACATAAGGCCAGTGCAGCCGAGACCACAGATTACAGAGCTAACGAGACTGCGGAAGATTGATCAACGTACCCGTAGTCTCGGCAAGAATGCACGTTTATGTAAACATGGTGGTTAGGTTTAAGGCTCGAGCAGACCGGATGCGTATGCGTAGACGTGCACGTACCACTGAGTTTTTTTTAAACTTTCGCGATCACAACACATTATTAAATATGGGATTATCGTTAGAGTCTCCCCGCGACCACGACCAGGTGCAATCCGGTCGAAACGTCGGGAATAAAATAAAGGTAATTACGCGATAAATACCCGATAATCCCATATTTTAATAATACCACTGAGTTGTAATGTATGGAACTGTATGACGACGCGCACGTCTACGTTACGCAAGCGGTGTATCCTGTCTCATACAGTTCAATACATTACAACTCAGTGGTACGTGCACGTCTACGCTTACGTCTACGCATACGCATCCGGTCTGCTCGAGCCTTTAGCCGGCAAGAGCCCAGCCTAGTCGTCTTTCTCCCCTCAGAAAGATATCCATGAAGGATTCCCCGACCATAAAAAAGGTGCTTAAACGATAAGGGCTCTGGCTGACAGACATTGCAGTAATCTGGAATAGCACTGGATGTCAAGCCTGATCAACCGTTGTGCCAAACGAATTTATTATTCAAATGATGTTTATGTGTGTGCATGTATCTTTTTTGTTGAATAATTTCCTGTGTTATAATTGGATGAGACTTTGTTCTATTTTTATTTATTCAGGACAACAAATAATTACACTCAAGTATTACTAAACTGAAGTGGGACTGGGCTGGCCACATCTGCCGCAAGCCGAGTGAGCTGTGGGCAAAGATAGTCACGGAGTGGCGGCCTGACCCGGCGAGAAGGCGACGCGGCAGACCGAAGCGCAGATGGCAGGACGAACTCGATCAGTACATCGTTGACTGGAGGGAAGCAGCTCAGGATCGCGATATATGGAGGGAATTGGGGGAGACCTTTGCCCAGCAGTGGGACCCAAATGGCTCATAATAATAATAATGACTAAACACAGAAATAGTACTTAGGTTGTAGTTATATAAGCGCAATCAACCCCGTTGTCCACGACGGGTGAGTATGTAAACAAACATGGGCAAATACGGTGTGAAACTGAGAACAAAATTGAACAAATGTTTTAGTTTAGTGCGTGAAGAGATTAATAAAGATTAACCGCGCAGTTAGCAATAAGAGTGGCTCTAATACTGTTTGTTATACAACTAATACTTTTTGGCGTAAGAACTCGTGAAATAAATATTATACAAGGCTATCATAGTTCGAAACTTGCTTTGTAAATTTAACTTTTATGGTCGAGCCTCATCGTTACTCGGGTGTCACGTGACATAATTAAAACTTTGAAAGGTATTTTGGCGCGGATCCTATGGCAACTGACTTGTCAGTTGTCATATTATACCACAGTGCAATTTTAGACTCTATGGCTAATGTTATAGCGGTTTTTCTACTCTTTGCGGTATTATGCAAAATAAGTGTAATTTTGAACTGTATACCTATTGTAATAAGGGTTGTTTGTGCAACCCTTTGTGGTGAATGCTATTGTTTGGCAACAAGGCACGCGTCTCGTATAATTATTTGGGAAAGTTTAGAAAGTATTGAATTATTCGGGCTCCATTATTGTAACAATCTTTGAAAAGCTGTCTATCAGAAATCAACTGAGAGATCGAAACGGATGTAAAGTATATAAAATAATTATCATATGCATACGAGAAGATGTAATTTTTAAGGCCTAAAAGCCTAATGTCAACTTCAATGTCAAAAATGTTTTTGACTCTCATCAATCAATCAAAACAATGGACTGTCAATCGGACTCGTGCGAGGTTCACGTGTGATTTTCGTTTTCCCGCCTAAATATTTGAATTGTTGTGTAAATTTTCTCTGATTCTGTTATTATTTATTGTATTTAGTTAAATTAGATAGTTAAGAACTTCTTTTGTATATATTTGTGATAATCCCACATCGGGTTGGTAAGTTTTTTGTATTTATTTTTCTGGCCACGGGTAATCGAACGAATGCGTATCCAAAATGGAGGTCGAGTATGTAGACCCTGGGCCGGACCCCGGCCCTCCGCCTGGAAATAATTTCATAGTTCCGTCCCCGGAACTATTTATAGAGCTGCCTTCGTCAGATTGTTATGAGGATAATAACATTTCAACTGTATCCACGCCAAGCGACAGACGAGCGGAATTCTTAAAAAATGATGATACAACCGATAGTGAATGGTCTTCAGTTTCAAAAAAAAAGGACAAAAGATCTAAAAAAATTGACAAACTTAAGTCAATTTCTAAAATAAAGCCAATACATACTAATTTTAGCAAGGCTCTCTCCAGCAATAACGTAATTAATGACATGACATCCAATTCCCCACGCTTACCCAATAAAATAGTTTCACCCTCCATCAAAACAATTTTGCCAGCTGTTGTTTCAAACAAACCTTCAACCCAAACTTTGGTTCCTGGCCAACACACAGTTCCAACTCCAACTTCAGTTACACGAGACCACTACGAAACAAGTGACTGTGGTCCATTCATGATATATGTAGAACTAATAGAATTTGATGGTATGACGGGTACTACTCTACATCCGTTGAAGTTTGGTTCATTTTTGTTCAAAAATAACTTTACTTCCATTTTAAAAGATGGTATTAAAAAGATAGGTCGAAACCGCCTCTCCATATGTTTTAAAACACCAGTAGATGCGAACCAATTTCTGAAAAGTGAAGTCCTTGAAAAAAGTAAATATAAAACTTATATCCCTTCTCACAATATTTCCCGCATGGGAATAGTTAAAGGTATCCCCTCTGACTGGACTCATGAGGAGATTGTAGAGTCGGTACAATGCCCTCTCGGAACAGGAAAAATACTGAAAACGCGTCGTTTAAATAAAAAAGTTACAACAAATGATGGTAGCAGCTGGATCCCAACCCAGACAGTGGTGTTTACTTTCGATGGACAGAATTTGCCAAAGGAAGTAACCTGCTGTTACACCATTTTACCTGTAGAACAGTATGTATTCCCCACAATTCAATGCTATAACTGTTGTCGATTCGGACATACCAAAACGCAATGTCGCTCAAAACCTAAGTGTTTTAAATGCTCAGACAGCCATACAGGAGACTCATGCCTTGTTGAAGTATCCAAAGCAATATGTATGTATTGCTCTGCTCATCATTTTGCTACCAATAAGGCATGCCCTGAGTACAGTAGACAGGTTAATATCAAACACCACATGGCTAATCATAATGTCTCATATCAAGAGGCAATAAAAATAGTTCCGCAAACAAAAACATCATTTGCTGAGATTCTTATGTCCTCATCTTCTCCATCATATCAATTACCATCAACAAATAACTCCTACGGTGTAACACTGTCCTCCCAACTGGAACCAGTTGGAGCTACTCACTCTTATAAAAAATCCGTCCCTCGTACTCCCCGCCCACGCCCAGTCTTAGTACCAGGATATGATCAGGAAGCTCATAGAAATATCATAAAATCTTATGAAATTCCGACGCTTCCTAATGGTTGTGCCATAAACAATAATAAAATTGATCCTAACACACGTGAGAAAGAAACCTTGTCACCAGACACAGTAACTAAACTAATTTCATCTTTAACCAATATAATCCTTCAAGCGGACCTACCGAACAACGTTGCAATACACATGATCAATACAATATCTATTACACTTTTAAATGTAACAAAAAATGGATGTAGTCCTACAATGGAACTGTAGAAGTGTAGTTCAGAATAAATCTGAACTGCACCATTTATTTAACACTCATAATCCATTAATTTCTGCCGTCTCGGAGACGTGGCTGAATCCTGGTTCCGTTCTTAGAACTCCTGGGTACACCATTCTCCGTGACGATAGAGAAGATGGATGGGGCGGTACTGCCCTTTTTATTAAAAATAATTTACCTTTTAATCGTATTCCCATTAATAACTCAAGCAGCTTGCTTAATTTTGTTGCTATCAGGTTTAATAACATCTCTTATATATCAGTGTATATACCAAAAAAAGTTAATGCTGTTATTCCAATTCTTAGTTCTTATCTTTCCGCAGTTCCTCCTCCCATGGTCCTATTAGGAGATTTTAACTGCCACCATCAGCTATGGGGAGCCCCTGTGAATCACCCTTTTGGGCAGCAAATTTTAGACTTAATAGATAGTTTTGATTTGTGTGTTCTGAACGATGGTTCGCCAACGCGTAGAACCCCTCCTGGTTCAAATCGAAGTTATGTCGATATATCGTGTTCTTCTTCTTCTTTAGCTAGTCTTCTGTCATGGTCCAGACTCCCGATTACCCATGGATCAGACCATTACCCAATTCTCGTCTCTTTCCCTTATCAAAATACTTCCATTCCTAATTTACCTCCTCTTCTACCATACATACTTAATAAAAATAAATGGGATCATTATTCCGTCACCTTAGATGAAAAAATAGGAGCTCTCCCTTGTCCTAATTCTTCTAATGTGATTGAATGTTGTGAGCTTTTCAAAGATTCAATTATTGTTGCTGCGAATGCTTGTTTCAAAAAAAAGAACACCTTTTATGGCAAAATTCCTTCACCTCCATGGTGGGATACGGCATGCACAAACGCAATTAAATTTAGGAAGTCTGCCGAGGCGAAATGCGAACAAATAGTTACATTAGACAATTTTATTAACTTTAGAAACATAACTGCTGCTACTAAAAGGCTTTTAAAAAAAAAGAAGTTAGAAGGCTGGCGTAACTTTTGTTCTTCTGTCTCACCACAAACCCCCTCTTCTATTGTTTGGGAAAAAATTAGACGTTTCAGGTCATCTCGTAGGCAAAATTTACAATCATCATATTCTACTTCCTGGGCAAATGACTTTATGGATAAATTAGCTCCCCCATTAGTTCCCAATCATTTCCAATTACCTAACCCATTCTGCTCATCTAATGATCCGATTTCACAGACTAATCCTAACTTTTCACTTGATTCGTACTTTTCCTATCAGGAACTAAAATTAGTTCTAAACCAGGTTAGAGACTCTGCACCAGGCCCAGATGGAATTCCATATTCCTTCTTATCTAATGCCAATGAAAACTCACTTAAATATTTTTTGACTATTATTAATGTAGTTGTCAATTGTGGTCTAATACCTCAATTCTGGAAACATCAAATTATAATTCCTATATGTAAACCTGGCAAAGACCCTTTAGATTCCTCCTCATATCGCCCAATAGCTCTCTCATGTACAATTCCTAAAGTGGTAGAACATTTAATAAAAAATCGGTTAGAGTGGTTTGTGGAACATAATTCTCTCTTATCAAATACACAATATGGATTTAGAAAGGGTAAAAGCATTTCTGACAGCCAAGCATTATTCACTACAGATATACATCTTGCATTTAGCAGAAATAAATCAGTTGTTGCTGGATTCCTGGATATTTCTGCTGCATATGATAACGTTGACCTTTGGAGCCTTAAGCAAAAACTGCACAAGTTAAAGATTCCTAATAAGATGACCTCATTTATATTTAATTTATTTTCGGGTAGACAAATTTCACTACGACTTAAAGGTGTCAATGAGACTGACAGACTCATCTGGAAAGGGCTCCCACAGGGGTCTGTTCTGAGCCCTCTTTTATACAATCTTTACACAATTGACATTGAGAAGTCGATGACACAGGTAACCAAAATTTTACAATACGCAGACGACTTGCTTATCTACTCAGTTGATTCTTCTATAGTTCAAGCAGCCAACAAAGTTGAGGAAGCTATAGTTAAATTATCTACCTGGTTAGAGGTCAATTCTCTATCCCTATCGGCTTTAAAAAGTTCTATTTGTATTTTCTCTAGAAAAAGACAAATTCCAAATATATCTATTTCTTTAAATGGTTCGTTTATTCCAATAGTTAAAAATGTTAAATTTTTAGGTAAAATTTTTGATTTTCAATTAAACGGCGTTGCACACATTAAACAAATTTTGGGACGAAGTGAGAGCGGTATTAATGTTATGAGATGTCTATCCGGTGTGTGGTGGGGTGCGCACCCATTTTCTCTAAGAATATTATATAATGCTATTGTTAGAAGCCATTTAGATTTCGGTTCATTTCTATTAATCCCAGGAAATAAAACAATGATTAAAAAACTGGATATGTGTCATTCGAAGGCCCTGAGAATTATTATAGGGGCTATGAAATCTTCACCAATTAATGCTCTTCAAGTTGAATGTTCAGACCCTCCTCTTAACCTTAGACGCCAGTACCTTGCAGATCGATTTATTTTTAAAATTAGTATTTTTGAAAATCATCCATTGATTCCTATGCTATGGTTGTTAAATTCTTATATTCAAACCAAGCCATATTGGAGACATAAATCCATACCTCCATTAATAAAAAGTTTCAGAAAATTTGCAAATATTAGGTTTAAAGTGGAAAGATTTCCAGTACATCCATTATTTTTGTTTGACTTTAAGTCCAAAATTTTTCAACCTGATATCAGGCTCTCTATAGGTATTGATAAAAATACTTCTAATACAAATTTAAAATTTAACGAAATTATTTCGGCCAACTGGTTTAACTCTGATATATTTTTCACTGATGCATCTAAGCTTGACATACAAAGCCCTTTAGGTGCTGCATTCTTACACATAAATTCAGACGTTTCTCAGATGTTCAAGTATCCTAGTTATGGTTCAAATTGTTCTGGAGAGAGCTTGGCTATCCTTGAGTGTGTTAAATTTATTAGGAATAATAATATTTCAAATTCGGTAATTTTCTCTGACTCAAGGAGTAGTTTACAGTTGATACAAGCTAACCCTTTCGGGAAATCCGCTTTCACCTGTCCAATTTCTCTATCTATTAAACATATTTTACGTCTTTGCCATGAAGATAATATTAAGATTACATTGGCTTGGATACCTGGCCACAGAGGTATCGAAGGTAATGAACGGGTTGACAATCTAGCTAAATCAGCTATTGTGCATGGTAGCTCAACAAATTTTTCCACTTTCACTAAAGATTTAATTTCCATAGCCAAACAAAATTTGGAAACATCTTGGAACTCCCATTGGGTTAATTCCAGCCAACATAAAGGAAAACACCTCTACCAAATCCAACCGTTCATCACCTTCTTACCTTGGTTTACAAAAATTAAAATAATTAAACAATTGACCTCAACAATCTGCAGAATGCGCATCAGTCACTGCTCTTCACCTGTTCACCTTCATAAACTGAAAGTGAGAGACACTTCGCTTTGCGAATGTGGTCTTGATGAGGGTACTATTACGCACATTCTGTTCAACTGCCCGAAATACTTGTCTCCGTCCTTATATGATTTTTTGGTCCACTATAAAGCCCCTCTACCATCTAACCTTTCTTCCCTTCTCTCCCTAAAAAATAAAGTGTCTACATGTGCTCTCATAAAATTTCTAAAATATTATGATATAAAACTATAGTTATGTATTATAATTACTATAATAAATACATAATATTTCTTTCATTATTTTATTCTTTTACTATCTATGACTGTTAGAAAAAATGATTGTATTATTTTATGTTTTTCTTTTCTTTTATAACAGATTTCAGTTTTAATTTTCAGTCGCGCCCGTGCATAATTTTGAAACGGGTGTTATTATCTTTGTATAAATTATCTGTACCGTGAACCAGCTACGTGAAGTTGGCAGTAGTATTCCTACTACAAAAAGGAATAAGTTGCCATTAAAAAAAAAAAAAAAAAATCAAAACAATCATCATCATCTTCTAAGCCGTAAGACGTCCACTGCTGGACAAAGGTCTCCCTCATAGATCTGCAAGTACTGTCATAAGGGGTTTCTGCCATACTTGCCACGCTTGGCAGGCGGGTTGGCGAGCGCAGTACGGGATGTTGATAAACGGAGAGACGCTGCTACCCATCTTCCGAGGTATCCCTTAGCAGGCTCCTACTGCATCCACGGGCAAGAGAGGAGAGGACACATTCTACTGCCGGCACCCCACGGCGGTAATAACTAGCGTTAAATGAGCTTTACTAAGCGTAGGTAATTATTTAACTTTCCGACTCAACAAATACCTACTCCATTTCTCGGTAGTAACAGTAGTAAGGTAAACTTATTTATTGCTAAAAAAAGTCGCGTCCGTATTTTTTTATTTAAAAGAAGAAAATAATTCTTATTTATTGGACACACACACTAACACAAGCAGCTAGTTAAAGACAGAATATTTGCGTCTTAGGTTTTGAGTTTTTCGACTTTGCATTTTTTTATTTTTTCACGATATTTCGTGCATCATGATTGCACAGTAAATGGTAACTATAACAGTTCGCTTTATTGGAAAAACAGTGTGCGTGCGTCAGCATTGTTACACACATAAGTATAAAGATGAGGTGCCTCGTATTTCCGATCTTTCTCTATGGAGCCGAAACGTGGTCGCTAAAGCTACATGATCGCCGAAAAATGGATGCGCTGGAGATATTGCTGAAGGCGCATGTTGAGAATACCCTGGACGGCATACCGTACTCGATCCTCAAAGAAATCTACATACGAGACAGGGCTTTCGTAGATTGTGCAGCTGCGAATCCTGAATTTTTTTGGAGTATCTCAAGAAATGAGGACTCTATAGAAAGACTTGTGGTTTAAGTCCGCGTAGAAGGCAAAAGATCTCGCGGACAGTCTTCTACTCGCTGTATAGACCTAATTACAAAAGCTACTCAGTCAACAGCGGTGCAGTGTGCTCGCAATGCTGAAAGCCGCCAGAAATGGAGAGACATCGCTCGACGTGCAGCGCTTCCAGGGATGGGAGAGACCGGCAACGGCGAGCCGATACCCTGTCCATCGACACGACCACTCTGACAAGAGTGCACGACTACTAAGAAGTATAAAGACAAAGTCAAAGTATATTTATTGCGTAATTACATGTTTAAAGATCTCACATTTATAATTGTTTCAATGTAATTTACCCATAATGGGTGTGCAATGTTCTGTAAATTACATTTTCTTTTATATTTATAAAATAATGGTTATTGTAAATTTAAAAATTTAAACAATACGACTAATAAAAATAAAATCAAAACTAATAATAACAAAAAACTAAAAATAACAATAGAAAAAAAAACAATAATATTAGTGCATGCTTGTCATATACATAATAATCAAAAATAATGTCATTCAATAAAATAAAAAATGTTGACAGCAATAAAATTGTGAAAATTTAAAAAGAATTAAAATAAATTATTTGTCAAAAGATTTGTCATTTAAAAATTCCTTAACTGTATAGTAGCATTTACTAGCAAGTATGCTTTTAAGCTTTCAATGCCACATTTTTGGTGTTTAGTAAATAAAATAAAATAAAAAATCGTTTATTCATAAAGGTTAGAAATTGTACACAATTATCTAAGATTTGTTATATATTTTAGCTAAGACCTGTTTGTGTTGCTTAAACATTGAGCGTCTCGTTCTAACTAAGCTCTAGGCTTGTAAAGAGAAACGAGCGATCACTGCTTCGGCACAGTGAAAACAAAATCGAATAAAACTACGGAAAAAACACATGTAGGTCCTATATTTTGACCCCACGCAGCTAGCACCTAGTTTAATTATTTTTGCGTTTTCATAAGTAATTTGTATGTGTTGTGTGTGTGTCAAAAATAAATCTTCTTTCTTCTTCTAGAAAGAACCTATGCACTCTGCCTTATAAACTCTACGGTTATACCAGGAAAACAATTGCGAGCATGTTTAATTTTTCTGAAAACAATTTTAGCGACCAATAGTCTCGTCTTAAATATCGTTTTGTAAACAACTGCAAATTGTATTGCTAAATATTGGACGTCAAATAATCAAATAAGCTCCCACAAAGAAGTTGCCTCTTTTTATTCAATTTGCGTGCACTAATTGCTGTTTAACGTAATGGGTGGTAAGCCAACTTCTGTTCTGAAGGTCTTTTTTAACGAATACAGAGGAGAGCTGGATTTGCAGAGCAGGTCTGCAAAAATTCCTTTTAGGTTTTGTATGCAGTTATTTAAAATTCTTATTTGTATTGTTTAATGTTGTAAGTGAAGTAGTACCTAGTAGTTATAAGACCTTTTCCTGAATATTTTTTTTATTTTATTTTTCGTTTAGTCCGAAATGACCCAGAAAAATAAAAATCCTGAACTAGCTGAGTATTAAGGGATTGTTTTTGGAAAGTGTTTGATGATTGAAAGCTTACGCATATAATAACTTGCTTCTTTTGTAATACCCAGACCCGCAGGCTGATTACGTATCTCGCGACAGCTTTGCAACAGGCATAAATCTCGCGATAATCGCTGTCAAACGTCAAACGTCAATTCGGGAATTAACTTGTGACTAACAAGTTTATAAAACTAAAATTTAAAGTCACCTCCGGCACTCCTCAGAGGTTACCTATCTTTTATTGTAGTTAATGTTCTCAGTTTTGCAATCTACACATCATCCCATTTCATTTGACCACACTTGGGTATATTTGGAACATTCGATTGTTCACCCCTACTTTCAACCCCCATATCTCATTGAACGGATTGACCGATTTCAATATTACTATCAGTTTTGCATTTTACTCATCATTTCCTGTCATTTAATACCAAACGTGGGTATATTTGGAAACATTTGGTTGTTCATCCCCTCTTTTACCCCCCATATCTTGTAAACTTCTTTACCGATTTTGATAAAATATCTAAAGATCCACCGCCGGAAAATATTCTTCCAAATAAAAAAACTGCATGCAAATCAGTCCACTCGTTTAAGAGCTACGGTGCCACAGACAGACACACACAGCGGTCAAACTTATAACACCCCTCTTTTTTGTCGGGGGTTAATAAACAACGACATCTGTTAACTATAGAAAATAATAAATAAATAAATAATGCTGGACAAATCACACAGCATCATCTAGCCCCAAGCTAAGCAGAGCTTGTGTTATGGGTACTAGATGACTGATATACTTAGTTAATACATTATACTACATAGATAGATATTTTTATTATATATAGAAAAACACCCAGAACACTCTGAAAAAATATCATATATATAATACATATTATATATATATAAAATGAAAAATGCAATCAAAATTTTGTCTCCGACGGGACTCGACCTGTTCTGTCGAATCTGTTATCTAAATCTTGTTTCGTTGAATCTGTTAACTATATCAATATAGACGTTTTATAGCGATGATCACAAGATTTGCGCATGCTGCAAATCTGTCGCTATACGTAATCAGCCTGCCGGGACAAATATCTGCAGAACATGACGACGGAATCCGCTACGTCCTGCGTATCTGTCGGCAAATAGACCACTGAGCCACGGAGGCTCACGGAGGCAGTGTTTAGTTTAACACAATTCTGCCAGTGTCAGGTAACGTAATGTGTCTACCATGAGTTGTCACTGTTAGATCGCCTGCCGTTACTACAGTTGTAATAGTACGTTACTATGACATCTGTCAGATTTGTAACTCATGCTACCGAATTCTAAGCAAATGAACCTCAAACTACAGTCGCTGTAGTATAGTTTCCTGCGTATTTTAGTACCAAACTATCTGCTAGAGGCGCTGTACAAGTTTTCATACATTTTTTTAACTACAGTCGCTAGCGAGTATAGATTGTTAAAACTCATGGTAAACCTACTAACAACGTAAAAAGTCAAATTAAAGGTAACAAATATTAAAATTGTAAGCTTTCTGACTGAACGATCGGACTCTTCTAGCTATATCGTTAAACTCTTTATTAAATAAAATGAAATAATTTATTAGCCTGAAGTGTGGTTTTACACAGATAGTGTACCTATGCTTATTGTTAGGTATCACACACTTGAGCAAACTATACGATACGGCATGCAAATGTTAACAGGAAGTCAATATCTACTCTTATTATCCAATAATTATATATCCATAACTGCATCCACTCTAAATATGAAATAAACAAAGCAATAATAGCAATTTAAGCATCAATAATTAATAAGTAATATCATGCAAATAATTATAATAAATGGTTATGTCAAATGTTTAAATATGTATCTCTCTCTCTTGTAGTAGCGGAACGACATGAGATTATGTCCACAGATAAGCTAGAATCCTATTATTTTGCCCCTGGCGGGGCTTGGTTTCGGGCGACAATTGTCCCATCGTAAGAAATTGTTTGTTGGATAACAAAACATTATAACGAGAGACTTTTAGATTAAAATGAATTAAGTTAAAAAAATTAGACTCTCTACTGTTTATTTACTTTAGACGCATTGAGACATCTTATTGGCGAATGCTACACGCTCGATATGTATCGCGATATTTGGATCGTAATCCAGGATCACGATGTTATCCAGTGTGTAGCATTCGCCATTCGCTGTACTACACACTCGATAAATATCGTGATCCTGGACTACGATCCAAATATCGCGATACATATCGAGCGTGTAGCATTCGTCATTGTTTTGTTTGCATTAGGTTGTGATTTGAACTAGGTACCTATTTAAAATAATGTCATTATTAACAACACTGTTTTTTTAACCGACTTTAAAAGGAAGAAGGTTCTCAATTCGACTGATTGTATTTTTGTATGTTAACAAAACTTACTCCACCAATTATGAATGGATTTTGATCATTCTTTTTTATAAGGTGGCCCATATTTCAAAACTCGATTCTGATTGTGGGATCCAAGAGGAATTAAATAATTAAGTAATAGTTGACATTTGGGGATCCATGTCATCATCCAAATTCCGGTATGAGGCGTAGGTACCTACCTCAAGGTATATAGTTTGATTCTTTAAAACCTTGCGGGTGGGTTTTTTTCACTTTATAATGTACAATGCACTTTATAATTGTTTTTACACCCAGTTCTGATGATAGGATCCATGATAAATCGAGGGAAATACTCAAATGTAATAAGCATACAATATGGCGGCTTGGTTATTTCAGATTATATATTTCAGATTCTACCTGAACTCGTTTTTTAACCGACGAAAAAAAGAAGTAGATCTCTCAATTCGACCGTACTTATATTTTTATAAATCAAATCAAATAATTATTTATTATCGCCTAAAAACACCTTGTGTTATCTAAGCTTGATATATCATCCTGTAGAGGCAGCATCGTCTGTTACATTACTTTCCTACAAAATAGACTCGACCATATAAAATAGTCTCAGAAACGGCTCAGCAACTATTTGCTCTTGGCGCCAGAACCGCAAAAATAATCAATATTTATCTTCGACCTGTCGTAACGAATCAAACGCAAAGCTACCGCGAAAGTAACCGAAAAACTGGCCATTATTTTTCTTCAAGAAATAGTTTGGGACTACCTTTTTTTTAATCTGTGCAATATTCTCTAGTGCGGAAGGCGACGCGACGGATTAGGCTTTGTTTTGTCTGTTTGTTTTGAACAGTGTTCCTTCTCATTTTGTTAAATATTTAAGCTTATTCCGACAAGTTCCAGTTTCGCGCGGAGGGTGCTTCCGATTCAACCCAGTGATGATGATTTTCTTAAAAAACCGATCACTTTTTGTCCTTATAATAAGCTTAATTTGTTGACTTAAGAGATTAGATAGTTTGAATATAAGTAAATGACATATAATAATCTTATCCGAGCAACTCCAGGCCAAGTATCATTATCATTCAAATTGGAGTAATACGGTTTTTAAAGATTTTGTTTTAATAAAAGCTAAATCCTGTGAGTCGACAGTTCGGTCGCCTCTCAGGGAAGCTTTTTTTAGAAGCGCACATAATTTCCAATTCATTATTTATTTACTTTTTTCGAGTTTAAATGTGGGTTAAGTATCTGAACCATGGTATAACGGCGGCTTAGAAGAGATCCTCGCTTATCAAATTCGTAGGTTGTGCGCAATCCTGCGTGCTTTGTAAAATAATTCTAATATCAGTTCAGAAAATCATAAAATCTTTGCAGCTGCATTATCCCATCATATTCCTGCCCACATTTCACACATCGCTTGCCCACAATCCCCGTAAAATTGGATTTCGGTTTATAAATCGCCATGTTGATGTGTGGTCGCTTCTTGCGTTACGTCAAACTTGTCAGAAGGCTGATGATGCGGAAGGCTCAGCCGATTTTAAAAATTAAAAAGATACTCGTTCGATTTTTGATTTTTTGTTTTCTGCGAAACTTGCCTCGAAAGTAATAAACAGTTGTTAAGTTCGATTTTTTAACTTGGCAGTTCTGTTTCGCTTTTTTGAAAAGAGAGCGTAATATGTTTTTAGCTAAGGTATGTTTTGTAGTTCCTTTTTGTCTATGGAGAGATAAATTTCGAATCTATTCCTCTTTAACTTATAGTGTTCACTTATGTAAGAGTAAAATAATTATCTTGTGTAAAATTTTATATCAGGGACGTTTTTAATGTTCCGAAAATTAGTGTCTATGCAAGTTGATTTTTATACAATATACTAATTTCTTGAATAAATCAGTATTAATAGTCTATGTGGTAGGTACTCCATTGTCAAACCTTTTTTAGTCATAAACTAGGATTCATTGCATTTTTGAATTTGAATTGATAAATAGAGCAAGCAAAATTGTAAACTCGAAGAGAGAAGCTAGTTACCAATATACCGAAGAAGCAAACCAAACCCTTAGGACCCGTATTTCGGAAATAACTCAAACAAGGAAATTTCCTTCGATCCTGAATTTAACTCGGAGCGAGGCAGAGTAACACGATACTGAAGCTACCGCTGATACACGGTTCACCGTGTTCATACGGTCAGACCAACCAATCGATATTTTGACTGCGTCCGTGACTCGGTTGGTCTTTTATCGGACTGATACACGGGACAAATGTTTGTAATAGTTCCTCAAATATTTTTTCCCGGGCCGGGTTTTTTATAAGATTTTTATATAAAATTGTTAAGCTTACTTTCCTTTTTTTAGATGTTCCTTTGTGAAATTTCTAGCGTGATTAGGAGTGTAAAAGTAACCCAGCTCTATTATTATATACAGCCTTTTCTGTTCGCCTGAGAATCTGCGTTTGCTCCTTAAGAGTGCGTATTAGGCAATTTTGTAGTTCGTAATCGTTATTTAACTCATAATCTGTGAAAGTTACCACCTTCATATTTAGGGAAATGATACTGTAGGCTTTTATCTTGGATTACATGTTTTAAACGCGATGGGTGATTTTTTTTTTCGATAATATATTTTTTTGGAAAATACATGTTTTGCACAAATTTTGCTATTTATCTCAGGAACAGCACTTTGTTTGTTAAGTTTTTGTTTTGTCAAGACACCTAGAAGTATTTCTTTAGTTTTGTCTTTTAATTTTTTGATTGGTTGTTTAATTAACTTGTTATAAGGTAAAAAGGTTTTGACGCTTACGTCGTTAGAAAATACGGTGCGGGTCTATCGCTCTGTACTTCTCACTCGCGAGAAAACCATATCTTGTCATTCCACTCGACGCTCTGTTGTGAGTTGGCTACGGCATTGCGAGAGGGACGGACCTATGCTCCACTTCGATATATTTTCTATTATAGAGGTAGAGATACTTACTAGGTTTCGTATTATACTAGTTTCATTAAATTATAGATAATGGTAGCATAGAGTAGTTAATAGTACTACAATACATATCTAACGTACGTAGGTAAGTTAGCCGACCAAAATACATCAGCAAAGCGAGCGCGGTTCAAACTCTCGCACCCGGCGAGTTGGCAGCGGTGTTGCGTATTTTAATAGAAGAAAGAAGGGAAGTGGGGCACAAAACCCATCTCAAGCGACACTGTTGCAAATCACGCGCTAAGTCACCTTTGGTTTCTGCACGGACGTAACTATAACCTTTTCAACACTGACTTAATTTCGTGATTTGGTGTCAATTTCTGTAAAAATAAGATGTATTTGTAATTTTGCTTTTCTTTTCTTGTCTTATCTTTAAGAAGGAATATGATGTAATTGTTATAAAAAAAGGTAGTTACTCTTACCTACACATTTTTTTCGAATTATAACATAATTGTTAGCTCTTTGTGATCAATCAGTATACTGATACAGGCAGAATTAACCTACGTAGTCGGCCTGTAATATCCTCCCATGTATCCGACCCCAACATCCATTCTCTACTTTATTCCTTGCTGCATACTAACTGGTGCTATTCTGTGTCCTGTTAGTGGTAATTGTTAGTTTATCTGTGGATGGGGTGACGGCGAACGTATGCCGGGAGATATTAGGACGGTGCTCAACAAGAAACGAAACATTTATGAAAATAATTTATCTTTTGGAAGAAAAGGGTTTTTTGGTATAAGTAAAAGTCACTGGTCTATGGTACGGACTTCACTATATTGTCCCTTTCCTTATTGGTAAGTGGTAAAATGGTATGAACTCGCGACGGTGATGGTTGAACGCGAACTAACTCAAAGCGGGTGAATCGCGGCGAATACGTATGCCAATGCAAGCGCAGCAGAATGCGTATTTGCTGAGTGTTCGGTTTACCCGAACAATTTACATATTTTATTTATTTTATTTTTTATTTTATTTTATTCGATTGAATACTTAACCTATGTTTTAACTATGTATTAATATTGTTCAACACAAACATACATCCATAGACTTGTCAATCAATCATCCGTAGGACGTGCTGGACAAAGGCCTTCCTCTAGCATCAAAAACTGATCGTGAGAGGTTGTTGCCATAGACCACGCTTGGCAGGCGGGTAGGCGAGTGCAGTACGGGATGACGAGATAGTGGCATTATCTGGCGGTGGTTCTTAAACATGATTTATCAAAATCGGTTAAGAAGTTTACTTAATATGGGGGGTGAAAGAGGGGATGAACAATCAAATGTGTCCAAACATACCCGAATTTGTTATGGTACGATAAACGATATGTAAAATTCAAAACTGAATGTTATATAGAAATTGGTCGAGCTATTTATGAGATATTGGGGTTGAAAGTAGGGGGTAATCGAATGTTTTCAAATGTACCCAAATGTGGCAAAAAAGGGTGGAAAGAGCATGATGTATAGATTGAAAAACTGAGGGAACACATTACAAAAAAAAATTTGGTAACCTCTGAGACTAGGTAGTGTCGGGGGTAACTGAAATAAATAAATTAAAATTGAAATTAAAAATTTTAAGCAAGTTAGTCACTTAGCGTATTCAAGGATAAGCAGAAAGAGCATTATCTCTCCCTCATTGCCCCATGTCAATAATTCATGTATGTAAAACTTATATTTTTGTTATTGTATGTAAGTTAATTATATTACTAGCAGGACATATATAGCATTATGCTGATATTGTAGGTATATTATTGTGTACAAATTTGTATGTAAGTACCTCTATATTATTTTATTGTTTTGATTAGGTCTATTAAATGTAGCTCCAATTCTTTTTTTTTATCACATGTATGTCGTACACATTTCTGTCCGTTGCATTTAATATTCACCTCTCTTTATAGCCTTAGGTTTGCTGTAAGAAAACTCTTTCAGGGTTAAGCTCGCCTTTGTACATAACTAATAAGTACCTATACAATGTTTTTTAGTTATTCAATGTGTACAATAAATAATTTAAGAATGTAATTTTATAAACTTGTATTTAACTTGCTCCACCCTGCATAACACCATCCAGCAAGGTGCATCCATCGAGCACAATCACTTACGCAATTGTTAGACAATGCCCCGTAATAAAATATCGTGTTACAAGTGAACATCGGCATAGGGGTAGTTAGAGGGAAGTACGAGTATAATAGGTTTAATGTTTTACAACAAAACGTATGCTCCCATGTTGAGTTGGGGTCTGGGGGTGAGTTTGTGAATCATGATTGTAAGATAGGAAATGTTAATTAAGTAGGTAGGTATCTGAGAGGGAATAAGCCGTAAAATATTTCTAAAACTTCTGGACAGTAATTCCTGAATAGACAAACTCGTAGGCCCTTTGTTACTTTTTGTTAGGTTAAAAGTTTTAACCTACTTAGCTAATATACACTAGTATTATAAAGCTAAAGAGTTTGTTTGTTTGGTTGAACGCTTATCTCAGGAATTACTTGTTTGAATTGAATAATTCTTGAGGTCTTAGATAGCCGATTTTTTAAAGGCCATAGTCTACGATAACATCACCCGCGGATCATTGAAAAATGTTACATAAACATCAATATTATATTCCTTCCTAGAGCAACCATCATGTAGCCCTTCAAAAGTCTTAAAAAAAGGTCTGCGATAGCATATGTCTATCTCTTAAGGTTGACTCAAAATAGGAGTTACAGACGAGGTTTCGCGGGACAGCTAGTTGATAGGTATTATTATTGAAAAAAGCCATGAAGCAAGTTGGTATAGTGCCTATTCTTAAGATAATTTAAAAGCTACTTGACAATGACTATTGTTAAGAGCATAAGCATCTCGTGCGATGCGAATCTCACGATCTGAAGTGATAACATCTATTCAAAGAATAAAGGAGAAAACATGTCTTTACAACAATCCAAATGTCATTAAAGACATTCGATAGTGCATAATGTCCCAGAAAGTAAAAATACGAATCAAATGGGGCACTAATAATAAGCCAAGCATTTCGTGAAAGTGTAATCTCTACAATAGAGCACTCGACTTTGAAAAACAGAGGAAAAAAGTTACGTACTGAGCCGCAAATAACGCATAATTGCAGTTCTTTCGCGCATTCTTCAATTGTCCGCCATTTTGCGGACGCATGGCTGCACAAAATGGCCGACGGGGATTGTTGTTGGCGCCAAAACTTGCGTCACGTATTTGCGCGTGTCTGGACAATGTTTTTTCCGGCGCATTAGGCTTGAGAGGCTCTCGATTTTGTAGAGCACTTCGTTATTGTTCAAGTATCTTCACTTTTTGTAGTGAAACTGAATTTAATACTTACAGCAACTACACACGACTACCACCTACTTTAAGTAGGTGGTAGGTAGGTAGGTAAGTTTAAATAAAATTTACTACGTAAATGGAAAGACGATACTTTCAGTTTTTAGGAAGTTTTGTTACCTACGTACTTAATATCTATCTAATTAGGACTTCCTATCATCATTTCAGCCGAAAAACGTCTACTACACAGGCCTCCCTCATGGCTCTTCATGAAGGGTAATTGCCATACTCAACACGTTTGGCAGGCGGGTTGGCGAGCGCAGTACGGGATGTTGATACACGGAAAGACGCTGCTGCCCATCTTCCGAAGGTATCCATTAGCAGGCTCTTACTGCATGCACGAGCATGAGAGGAGGGGTAACATTCTACTGCCGACACACCATGGCACGGTGATAAGGCTTGCACTCCTATTTTCCGTAGGGGGTTTAAAACAAACTTTAACATATTTCCGTTCTACTGAATCCAAAATAAAAAAGGTTTTAACGGAGACACCACAAAAAAAAACAAACAACTTTCCTCAAGTAAAACTTTTTAAGCTTCCAAAGGGGAGGGGCTTCTTAAAAGGTTTCTGTGTCGGAATACATTTTACTTTTGTTTTTTACCCCGAAGGGTTGGGAAGCCGCAGAAATGAGGAAGTTGTAAATAGACTGGTATTTTAGGGGAAGGTATACGTTTTAGAATTATCATTTTTCGTACAACAAGGAACCCTTAGAGTTTCGCTTAAGCTGTCTGTCTGTCTGCGGCTTTCAAATACAAATACAAAATCATTAATTTGGTACAATATTTAAAATAATTTAAAATAATATGTTTTCGATTCCAATGGCTCCGTACTAATCATCACCCCTGATAATATAGTTAAAACAAAAATGATTTTAACCTAAAATTGGCTGTAATTTTCTATGGACATTACATATTCACGCCAAGATATCAGTAAAAAAACGAGAAAACTAAATTACCTAGCACCGGTTAATATGTTAATATACGGTTAATATTATATAAACGTACAGACGCTTAAACCACTTCCACCAGCAGGTCTACACAGCGCTTGTCCTTACACTCTTAGCCTTAAGAAGTACGGTCTATTTATTTAATTCTTCTTCTTCTTATTTTTTCGCTTCTGTGACTAGCGGTCACAATTCTGCCAGTGTCCGTACAATGATACTTTCATAAATTACGCCGGAGAACCAAATAAGAATATGGCCGGTGTTCTAAGAGACACACCCGAAATTTTGACTAAATGATTATTCTACAACAAAGACAAATAAACATATAAAGACATTATAAATATTACCTAGTAATCATAAATATTATTATAGTTCGTTTCAGCCGTAAAACGTCCACTACTGAACACAGGCCTCCCTCATGGATCTCCATGAGGGGTAGTTGCCATACTCACCACGCTTGGCAGGCGGGTTGGCGAACGCAGTTCGTTATGTTGATACACGGAAAGTCGCTGCTGCCCATCTTCCGGAGGTATCCCTAAGCAGGCTCTTACTGCATCCACGGGCGTGAGAGGAGGGGTAACATTCTGCAGCCGGCATCCCACGGCAATAAGGCAGTGAAAAGGTTAAATTCAAAACAAACTGAGGTATTAAACAGTTATGTGTGCTCGGCGCGATGCTGTCTGCGCAAACACAATCAGTTTCGGTGCAGCCGGACAAACAGATAACACACACTTCATTTTGGGCTGAGGGCGTAAAATGCCGCTTCAACATTACACTTTTTACCCGACTGCGCATGATGAATGGTTATGAATTTAGCAGCTAATCGGCAATCCTAGTTTACCCAAACCAATGTTGTTCTAAATTATTTAGGTACTATTTTCATATTTCTTTTAGGGTTCCCTACACAAAGGGTAGAAACGAGACCCTATTTCTGAGACTCCGCTCTCCGTCTGTCTGTCCGTATGTCTGTCTGTCACCAGGCTGTATCAAACGTGATTTTTTGCCGTTTTTTGCTCGACATTTTATTAATGTATTAATAATTAATTAATATATTTATTATTAATTACTTAATAAATTTATTATTAATTAATTAATATATTTATTATTAATAATTAATATATTAATCACGGCAACTAGTAGACATTGAAATATTCACAGAATAGTTACACACCATGGTACGGACGGAACCCTTTCGTAAGTCCGACTCGCACTTCGTCGATTTTGTTTTATTTTGGTTATTAAAAGGCTTTGTCGATTAGCGGTGACATCGCCCAATTTTTATCTTATACCTCCTATTATTTCATTAGCACTGAGGTAACAATAGTTTACCTAATAGTAACAATACTTTAATGTTAGAAATTCAATGTGTGAGTTAATATTTTTAATTTTTCCTTTCAGAAACACCTCGCATAGTGCCAATCTAATAACTAATTAAAAAAATGTAACCGAGCACAAATAAATAACCCTTATTATAGGTACCGTGGGGTGCCCGCAGAGAATGTTACCCCTCTTCTCATGCCCATGGATGCAGTAAGAGCCAAGGGATACCTCCGGAAGATGGGCAGCGGCGTCTTTCCATGTATCAACATCCCGTACTGCGCTCGCCAACCCGCCTGCCCAGCGTGGTGAGTATGGCAACTGCCCCTTGGAGATCCATGAGGGAGGCCTGTTCAGTTGTGGATGTTTTACGGCTGAAATGATGATACGTAGGTACGCTTATTATATTTGAGTATTTCCCTTGATTTATAATACCTACCATTATCAGAACTGGTAACACATTGTAAGCAAACATTGTAAAGTAAAACAGTAAACCCAACCGTAAGGTTTATTACGCCGTGGGGTGCCGGCAGTAGAATGCCACCCCTCCTCTCTTGCCCGTGGATGCAGTAAGAATCTGCTAAGGGATATCTCCGGAAGATGGGCAGCAGCGTTTTTCTGTGTATCAACATCTCGTACTGCGCTTGCCAACACGCCTGCCAAGCGTGGTGAGTATGGCAGCAACCTCTCATGATCAGTAGGTACTTAGATCTCTTAGTCCATGAGGGAGGCCTATGTCCAGGAGTGGATGTCTTACGACTGTGATGATGATGATGAATGTTTATTTATTATTCATGGAGCCCATAATCAAGCATCGAGTTTTAAAAAAATCGGACCACCTCTGAAAAAATTTAATCTACCTTATAAAAAAGAATCTTTAATCCATTCGACCTCTGTGGTGCAGCGGGTTCGATTCCCGCCTCGGGACAAATGTTTGTACAGTTCTCGTCTCGCGGCCCTCGGAGCGGCCACGAAGAGGTAACAAACCTCCATACAAACAAACTTTCCGCTTTATAATATTAGTGAGATATCAGTCATCTAGTACCCATAACACAAGCCCTGCTTAGCTTGGGGCTAGATGATGCTGTGTGAATTGTTCAGCATTATTTATTATTTATTTATTATTTATTTAATATTTATTTATTATTCATTTATTATTTAATTCGTTTCAGCCGTAAAACGTCCACTACTGAACACAGGTCTCGCTCATGGATCTCCATGAGAGGTAGTTGCCATACTCACCACGCTGGGCAGGCGGGTTGGCGAGCGTTGGTTCATTTCTATATTATTTATTTATTTATTATTTATTTATTAAGGTATTCATAATTGACGGAGTAACAAACATAGGTACCTACAAAAAACATACAGTCGAATTGTGAATCTCCTTCTTTTTGAAGTCGGTTAAAAATCAAAAGTTTTCCTTTGATCTTAAAAAAAGTGAACAACATTTTACCGCCCACAACAAAAAGCGTCGCTGACCAAAGACAGGGCGAAGTCGATCATAATATTGACCGAGCCGGGACTCGAACCCGCAAACACGGAGGCAAACAGATTAACGCATAGAACAATGGGCGTAGGACATACCTAGCTCTTGAACTCATCAACACTGTTGTTAGAGCTTGGTAACCACCACCTTCTCAGCCGCAGGACGTCCACTGCTGGACATAGGTCTCCCTCATGGATCTACAATACCTATACCTAGATCTTGAGGGGTGGTTGCCATTCTAACCACGCTAGGCAGGCGGGATGGCGAGCGCAGTAGGTACCTACGGGATGTGATACACGTAAAAACGCTGCTGCCTACCTTACGGAGAGAGGTATATCACCTAAATAAAATCCAATGAAAATATTTAGTTTTAATTCCGCTTATGCTGAGATGCATGAGCAATGCCCTCCCGCCCGCTTATTATGCACATGCAGGGAGAACTAGGTTGTCAGTGCAGCATGCATACCCAAATCTACGACAAAAAACTCGTTCCAGCCGCCGACAGTCAACACCTCAGCGTCTCACCTGATGATGCCTCGCGGGGAGGCGAAACACGTGTCGTCGTATAGGTTTGGGTATGCATGCTGCACTGACAAGCTAGTTCTCCCTGCATGTGCATAATTAGCGGGCGGGAGGGCGGTGCTCCTGCATCTCAGCATAAGCGGAATTAAAACTAAGTAATTTTTATTGCATTTTATTGTCATGGATTTCCGCAAAGTAACGCCTGATTCCATTAATTATATCCCTTTAATTCTTACTGTAATCACGAGCAAAGAGGAATATATCTACCAAATCCTGTCCCCATTGTAAATTTCAGGTTCAAAAATACGGTCTCCATTATCTCCTTACGAACACAAATTAGGAGTCTAGAAAAACTAAATCGCTTATTAACTCCATCGGGTTTCATAAATGAAATTATTCCTGTCTACCTTCGGGCTAAACTGGGTCAATAAGGTATACCTTCACGATTTCATTTAGACACTTAGGAATACTGCTAAAAATACATCGTAACATCGAATAATCTAATATTATGTAAGTAGGTAAACACTAACACAGGAAGAGTTGAAACCTCTCTTTAGTTTAAACTCTGCCTTACCTAGTAAGAAATATCAAGCAGGCCATATTGATTCCTAAAAAAACTCCAATATCTCTATGAATAGAACTATCTCCCTTCGTTAAACAAATTCAAATGAATTCTGTTCGGGGCGTTCGCGATGTAGGCGTTATCTCGTTGACCAATCAGTATTCAAAGATCACCCTCGAAGGATAACGATTAATTCTTATTGGTGGAAACGGACTGAGGTCCTGCACATCCTTTTATCTCTTTCTTAGTGTTTGTTTTCTGTCTCGTTTGGTTAGAATGGAATGGGGCTACGCTAGAATGATAGACGTTTTTTGTTATCAATACAATGGACTGATTGAATTTATAGAGGTTATGTATTAAAGCAAAAGCTTATTGAAAAGGAAATCTTGTTGTCATTATGTGGAAAAGGCTCTACAACCTATTTTATCTTTTATATTCTATCATTGGTAACGCTTATACAATTTTAGTATCAAAATGTATTTTCAGTCTCCCAATATCCAACGCAGATCTGATAAAAATTATCGCCTTTTAAGTCGATGAGTGGTAATGTGAAGATAATATATTATCTTTACCAATCTTTACATTACCACTCATAGTCATAATATTGACAGCGCCACCTAGTAATATTCTAATGACTTGCGAAGCAGCGACATCTCGCGGTAATGAAAGTAACTAGCTTACTGGTGTTTTTACTGTTTGTAGTCTTGCTACTCGCCCCTAGATGGCAGTTTAATTGAAAAAAATACCTTTTTTAAGCACGTCCATTTAACGTGCTTTGAAAGAAAAAGGCACGCGCCTATTTCTCAATACAAAAAATTCTGCCATTTTTAGCGGGGGGAGAAGAAATACACACGTTGAAACCCATATAAATTGTTTGTGTCTATAAAAACACACAAATCCAATATTATATTCGCAACGCGCTGCGCTGGTTTAAAATATGGGAAAAATACTCAACGCTACGCACACAGTCATGACTGACATATATATACTACATGCAAATAAACTCAAAAGTGATACCAGCGTCATCATTATTCACCTGATTAAAGTGATCGTCAAATTACAAAATCAATATAAAATAAAAACAATAATTTTTCGCTTGGCACTGGCAACAAAATTCTTGACGCGTGTCCATCCTTTGTAGTGACGCGTTTGACATTTCATACTGTCACTTTATTATTTCAGACGTGTCAAGCGAGCAAACTTGTGCGATCGGCTTTACCAGCCTTTAATTTTAGAATTTTAACAGTGAGTACCCGCTTTTTACTATCAAATATTGTTTGTTTTTGTGTTAAAATAATGTATATCGCTAAATCTATAAAATTACACCCATAGGTCACAGTGAGAAAGAAAAAAAGAGTACTTGTTGGAGTTGTGTTGTGACTTTGCCGTCCGTATCACTTTCTAAAATAATTAATTTCACGGTGTTATTGCTTTATTTCTAGATAAAATTCCATTAGAACGATAAAAGGTATAACTCCTTCTACATGTAATCATAAATACATTGCTTTTGTTCGCGTAAATCGTCATATTCTGCGTCATTTATGTAAAGAACTTTCCACCATCTGTGTACACGAAATCTATTGTTTTCTGGTAAATTACCCTGCTCTCAATAGGTACTTAGAAATCTACTACGCAGGTAAAATTGGAGAAATATCGATAATAAAGAGATATCTCGCCTGCGACTGCCTTTTCACGAAGCAGGCATGAGATATCGACTTATCACGTAAACTTTATCACGGCTTTTGCGAGACACGTAATCAAATATAGTTTCTCGATAGCGTAGTGTGCTTCTGTTTTGATTCTTGGAATCTTTGTCGTATAGTTCACGTTGCATTCCTCTTGCATCTTATTTATAATTTTGATTTAATTTTGATAGTTTTATAAACCTAGATTAAGTATGCCTCCAAGTACTGTGAAAGTGGTGTCACTGTTTTGTTTCATCATTAACGTAGTTATCAATTAGTTCATTTAAAAAGATTAAGTAATGCATATAAAATATCTTTATCTGTCTACCACACTAAATAATAATATGATTGACAAGTATAAATTATAAAAAAAAAAAAAAATGATTGATATTGTAAATACTTCTTATTACATAGGAACTTACTATGCGGGTCAAACTTTCTGATCCCAAAAATTTGTTTTCTTATCATCTGATCAAGCTATCATCTGGAGGGGTATACTAGATCGCCCTACCCAACACTAGCTAGCTCAAATCCATGAAATACCGGAGATGGACTCTGGGCCTCTGGCAGCATTCCATGAGCATCCCCGAAGGAAATGCAGGTGTTGTAGAAGAATGGCATGACTCTATGAACAGCGGTTATATACATACCAGTCATATACACATGTATAGGAGTCGCCTATCGTCATATCTTTACAGCCACAGTCACCCTCTGTTCTCTCCAAATCAGCAATCCTTATTATTGTTCTTGTTTCAGGACAAATATACTTTTTTTATCAAAATGGCACCAAAGCAGAGAATGCGTATCGCCAACGAGCAGGCCAGCAAAAACATTTTACAGAGAGGCAATGTGCCGAAAAGCACAAAGGTAATTCTTGTTGATTTTGCATCTGTTTTTGGATTAGTAGAACTTTTTGTACAGAATTAATCCAGGGATTCTATTTCTCCCACCAAGTAGTATTGTCTGCATAGCTGTGTCCTGGTTTGAAGGGTAAGGGGACCGGTAAAATTATGGGCACAAGAGATCTTACAACTCAGGGCGATCAGCAGAGTAGACAAAACATAATTTGAACAAATCATTTGTTTTGACTGCAGATTGTTTTTTTTTGTAAAATAACTTTTTTCAACTTGATAATCACCACATTCTCAGTTGTGGGACATCCACTGCTGGACATAGGCCTCCCATTTGGATCTCCAAGTACTTTTCATGTTAGGATTTCTAATGCTGGCACTCCATGGCAAAAATGTCTTTATAATATATATAGACATTTTTGTGACAATGGGTCGTAAAGTATGTTAGAATGAAAACAAATAACTCCTTGATAAATGGGGTTTTTTTTCAAGAAACCACAACATGCGTAGGATTCCTTGCTTATCTAAATTTCACAGTAGAACTGATAAGGTAATGTGTATCACAAAACACATTATGTAATTAGATATTATGCTCAATAAGCTGCAAGTCATCATCATCATTTCTACCATAAAACGTCCACTGATGCACACAGGCCTCCCTCATGGATCTCCATGAAGGGTAGTTGCCATACTCACCACGCTTGGCACGCAGGTTGGTGAGCGCAGTATGGGATGTTGATACACGGTAAGTCACTGCTGCCCATCTTCCGGAGGTATCCCTTAGCAGGCTCTTACTGCATCCATGGGCATGAGAGGAGGGGTATCATTCTACTGCCGGCACCCCACGGCGGGTCTGGCTGCAAGTAATGAGCACAATTGCCCTGGGGTATCGGCAGTAGAATGTTACCCACCCTCCCACCTGTGGATGCAATAAGTAATTTTTGAGTTAATGAGATAGAAACCTGTAACGGGCGGACGGACAGACATCCGTAGCTCAGTTGGTCTAATAGCTGACTGATACCCAGGAGGTAGCGGGTTCGATTCCCGCCACGGGACAAATGTTTGTAATCGTTCTGCAGATATTTGTTCCAAGTATGGGCGTTTTTCTATGTATGATAAATATCTATATAAAAAAAATGTATTTAAGTATTCTATCAATCATCTGGTTTCCATAGTACAAGCTTTGCTTATTTTGGGACTAGATGGTGTTGTAGGCAAAGATTTAAATCCTTAGATATGCCCTCAGCTCATACTAAAAACTGTAGCATCGTCTTTATGTGTCAACATTAATGCAGACGCACTCACGTTGGTTTTGCAAAAAAAACAAACTGTTACTATTACCATTTATTGTGCAGTCATGTTGCACGAACTAGCGTGAAAAAGTAACGCTCCACGTCCGGCTAACACTGTGTTTAGAATTACACTGATCCCAAATGAGTGAGCTCACTCATTTCGTGCGGAAACAAAACGTTGCGGTCTTATTACGGTGAGGGCAGTCTAAAGCCTGTATTACATTACACGGTAATTCAGGGACCCTTACCCTAACTAAGAGTGGTGTAATAAGAGTTAGAGCGTAAGGGACCCTAACTAGGGCGACCGGTCGGACCCGGCAAGCCTTGCTCCCTAATCGCCCTAACTACCGGGCCCCGAATACCTTGTAGTGTAATACAGCTTTTAATCTTTGGTTGTAGGTAGTGTCTAGCGTTCATCATTTCAACCGATAATCGTCCACTACTGAACACAGGCCTCCCTCATGGATCTCCATGAGGGGTAGTTGCCATACCACGCTGGGCAGGCGGATTGGCGAGCGCAGTACGGGATGTTGATACATGGAAAGACGCTGCTGCCTATCTTCCGGAGGGATCCCTTAGCAGGCTTTTACTGCATCCACGGGCATGAGAGGAGGGGTAACATTCTGCAGCCGGCACCCCAAGGCAAGTAGTGTTTAAGTAGTGTAAGTGTCTAGCGTTATTTATTGCCTATTTTTATTTCCCGCACCTTTGGATATGAAACCAGCCTTGTTTTTTCTACTCCAGGAAAAGGAAGACCAGTACCCTGTGGCCCCTTGGCTCCTTGCTCTGTTCATCTTCGTTGTGTGCGGCTCAGCAGTCTTCCAAATCATTCAGTCGATCCGGCTCGCCTAGACCCGCCTCGGGCTGAACTTGTGGTTAGAGTTTCAACCTTATTAGATTTTTACGTTTACATTATATTGGGAATGATATAACTTTTGAAACTGTCATTGTCATTGACCATGATTTAAGTATTTTTGAGTTTCATGATATTTCAGCGCAGTTTCATACGGATCAGCTCGCAATATAGGGAAACTCAAAAAGACTCAAATCATGGTAATATCCCGTATGTATCGCATATATTGGGAATGATAATGATGCTGATGGATACTGCCAGTTATATTTATAGAGATTATTCCGATTCAGGCTTTTTCTGGCAGATTGTAGCTAGTTAAACCTGGCAGTGATATGTTTCTGGCAACTGTAAAATTTGTTTGCAACTCGTAAGACCTTCAATTCCTATTAGAATTGTGTTTGTTTGAAATCTATTCCAATTATATAATAAGATTTTATGTAATTTCCATGACAGTTCTGATTTATATTCGGAATAATTCGGTTGCTATAAAAATGTGTGATTTTTACTGGTGATTATTTGATAAAATTCATACCACAAGTCTCCTAAAATCATCATCAAATCGTAATGTTTTACTATTAGACCTTGCGTCATAGATGTCAGGTCTGGAATAGCAAAGCATTCCATTTCGTATAAACTATTGCGCATTGTAGCTTTTTATAGTTACATCCGAAGGTTTAAATCAATACATACGTCAAATTCGAGCCAATTTAAAATATTGTATCATGTTCTGTCTCACAGGTCGTTTTACGTTGGAATTTTGTTACGGGCGGCGTATTTATTGATTTAGGTGACGTCATTGAAGTAATCTTTAAGCGCATCTTTTGTATAATCTCATGAAAATCCTTATTCTTGTATAATAAAAGTATATTTAAGAGAGAACAGCATTTTTTATGTTGTTTTTGTTAATTTCCATTCCTTTTTTTTTGACCAGTCGTACGTTCGGGCGCACAATAACTTTGTTAACGCGAAGTTTTGGTTTTTAGTTCAATTTTTATTATGAATATTTGAAAGCGTCTTCGATATGAAATTTGTCGGTACTATTTTTAATTTTAAATATAATTTATTTGATTAAATACAGTATATTTGTCAAAATCTTGTATTATTGTGTATGACTTCCTTTTATTCTATAACTACGAGTAGCTGTCTCGGCGAACTTCGTCCCGCCTCAGAAATACTTCTACCTACTCTACAACTACTAACTACTACCACTTCTCTACAACTACTAGCTTTTATTTTTTTATTTTATTTATTAAGGAATAACAAACAGCTACATTATATGTTTTAGGTACATTCTTTGTAGGTACATTCTTGGAATGTTTAAGTAGTTAATAATGTAGCCCACAACATTATTCACAAATTAAAACACAATTTTCAAAAAGAGAGTCTAAAAGCAGTACAATAAGAAATAATTAGGTATAAATGAATGTTTTTTAAAAGTCTTATACTTTGTAAAAAAAAGATATTGTTTATGTGATGGAGCCATTATGTTTTTAGGAGATCAATGTCTGCCTTGAAAAGAATATAATTCACTAGATTTCTAAATTTATATATAGAAGAGATAAATATGTCTATATCTACGAAGAAGATATTATAGGACTCAGTCATAGCTGCTACTACTACTACCTAAATTAGCCAAAAATATAAACTGAGTTTAGGTTTAGTCACAAAATAAACTTTTTGCGACAAATTATACAACGCAACCTGTACATATTAACCAAATAAAAAAATTAATCCGTATAAAATGTATGAGAAAATGAATTTACGTTATGATTATTTTCTGTGAACTTGTACGGTGTATAAATAGCTATTTGCGAAGAGAAAAAGGATTATTTATTCAAAGTCAAAATCAATGTGTTTGTTCAATAGAGCAAAACGCTACTTAGATTTAGTAGTCAATTTACATAAGAAGAACAAGACACATTTAAATTGGATAAAGCACATAATTGAATTCGTTCGCTTCAGATAGCTTTTTTTCCAGTTGAGGGAAAGAAGCGAACAAGGAACTATTTAATAGTTTAACTAACCCGACTTTGTATCGTTTAAATAAATAAATGTCAATAAATAGTTCCTAACTGCCTAATAGATGGCGCTAGTGTTCTACTGAATAAACACACTAAGGGCGCTTTCATTAAAAAGTAAAAACTTTAAAAAATAGTTCTCTCGAACCATAGAGGTCATTAGTTTTTTTTACTGCTATTTGGCAGTGTCAGAATTCATCATTCCAGCCGTAAAATGTCCACTACTGAACAGGCCTCCCTCATGGATCTCCACGAGGGGTAGTTGCCATACTCACCACGCTTGGCAGGCGGGTTGGCGAGCGCAGTACGGGATGTTGATACACGGAAAGACGCTGCTGCCCATCTTCCTTAGGTATCCCTTAGCAGGCTCTTACTGCATCCACGGGCATGAGAGGAGGGGTAACATTCTACTGCCGGCACCCCACGGGTCAGAATTATGCATCAACAACAAACTTCTCCGCTTGCCAGCTGCATCTGTTAGGTTTAGTGGAACACACTTTTTACTGAAAACTGCTCAACAATGGCAGCACAAATTATAAAGTTGCGCTAGGTAGGTACTACGCCATAGTTCATATCATCATCATCACCCCTCTGCCCTTATCCCACTTTATGCGGGGTCCGCGCAACATGTTCTCTTCCACACTCCTCTCAATCGCCATCTGAACACTTACTCCTTTTTTACGCAATAGATTCCGTCCATCGCTTCTCTGGCCTCTCGCACCGTCTCCATCCACAGTCATTCCTAACATTCTCCTTCCTATATTCAATTCATCCCTCATCAGATGGCCATACCATTCCAATCTATTACTAATCTTTTCTACCACTGGAACTACTTTCACGCTTCCTCTTATATACTCATTCCTAATCCTGACCATTCTCATCACTCCACACATCCATCTCAACATCATCATCACTAGGTAAGTGATAATACATTATAGAAAATAGCGCATTAGTAATTATTTTCGTTATTGTCGAATTCTCGGAGTTTAAACTAGTTTTGCCGTGGGGTGCCGAGTTTCGAGTTTCGAATTTCGAGTCTTTATTAGGTCCAGTGGTTTAGGCTGTGCGTTGATATATCAGTCAGTCAGTCAGGACTTTGAATTTTATAAATACAGATTTTGGTGGAGGGTTTTTTTGAAGTCTACTATTTCGGGTTATAAAGCCTAACGTTTTAAAAAAAACCTTTTGTGACTGTCTTTTTTAAACTTTCGCGATCACAACACATTATTAACAAACATATAGTGTGTGATTTGTCCAGCATTATATTATTTATATATAACCGGGTATTTATCACGTAAATTACCTTTACTACTCTTTTGAGACTGTTTTATGAACATGGCTATTTAAAAGAGAGTTTTTCGTCTATAACAACTCCCAGACCGCGAACTTCATGAACAGTTTTAAGTAGTTGTCCATTTATATAATATGCTGTTTCGTATAGGGTTTGTGCTAGGCGTGAAACATAAGTAGTAACATTGTCAATGTTAAGAGACATATTGTTTACCTGACACCAAGTTCATAGTTTACTTAAAGTCATCTTGAATACGTTGACGATCTGAGGGCCCATGTATATCATTAGTTATTTTTAGATCGTCTGCAGAGATACATTTTAGAATTGAGGAAACAGTTGGTAATATCATTGAATACATTTAACAGTATGGGGTCCTAGTATGTCCCTGGGGTACACTTGAGGAAGCTATAAAAGGCTGGGAAGTATATCCACCAACCGCCACCTTAGATCATGAATTGTTGCCATACTCACCACGCTTGGCAGGCGGGTTGGTGAGCGCAGTATGGGATGTTGATACACGGATAGACGCTGCTGCCCATCTTCCGGAGGTATCCCTTAGCAGGCTCTTACTGCATCCATGGGCATGAGAGGAGGGGTATCATTCTACTGCCGGCACCCCACGGCGGTGCAAGCTGTGGCATCCTATTATTGAAAAAACACATAACCTTTAAGACCACTATAACTACCTTTTTTAAGTTTTTACTGTGATTTTTTTGTTGGGTGTCTTAAAATAATTAAATAAATAAAAAAAGTACCTACTTAGAGATCAATGAGGCATATGTCCAGCAGTGGACGTTGATAGCAGTCCTATGGCTGGCATGATGATAATGATGAAATTAGTTTCTTAGGGCTACTTTCTTAACGTTCCTTAGATGAAATGTGAGACGAACCCGCAACCCCAGCTATCAAACCAACTGCGCCACGCAGGTCGCCGATTTATCTGTAGCGGATACATTTTGAATAAAAGTCATAATCGTTTTACTAATCCGTGTATTTTGTAATTAACTTTACATTTTCGAGAGCGTTTCAGACTTATTCGAAATTTTCGTTTATTCACAAATTAAAAACTATATAGTACAATCATTTACAATAGTGTCATGTGATATGTGATTCTTAATAGTACAGTCGGCAACAGTTCACATGGTGAATTAAATTTTGTTGCTAGCTAATTCTAATTTAAAATACGAGCACCTAACTTAGCACCAATTTAAGATTACAGTGGGTAGGTACTCGGAACAATGACAATGCTTGACTTTTATCATACCTACGTATATAAACATACATATAAATGAAATACATTGTGGAGAAATATATTTCCAGTTCGCCAATCCACTTATATGTATGTATGATCAAAGTAGTTTTTATACAAATTAGGTATTGTAAATGTACTTGGATTGGCCAAAGATTTAAATCGTTAGATACGACATTACCGTAATGAGACCGCGCCGTTTTGTTTCCACACTAAATAGCTCATTCATTTGGAATCTGTGTACATACCTTTGAACACAGTGTTAGCCAGACGTGGTGTGTTATTGTTTTCACAAAACGTGCAATATATATATTACACAACAAATGGTAACAATAACAGTTTGGTTTATTGGCAAAACCAGTGTGCGTGCGTCTGCATTTTTGTTAACACACAAAGATAATGCCACAGTTTTGGGGTCAAGGCTCATCTAACGATTCAAATCTTTGGTATAGGCATGGATTGAGTCACCTTAGTACTAAATGATAGGCGCCCTAAGTGGGGCGCCATTTACATGATGGGATTTGAAGCAGAAATACATTTGAAATCCATAATATCAATTAAAACGCTGTAAACGTAATTTTAATTAATCAATTTAACTTATTATAATTACGTAAAATGTCTTTCAGCTTCAAATACCTAGTACGTGCAATACTTTACGATCGATTCCTAATTATGTTTTAAAAAGGTATACAAATCTAAAATACGTCAATTAACTTTATAAAACTCACATTCAGATTTGTAGCGAACTTTTGTTAGTTGGTACCTACCCTTATTTTTAAATATAGTGATCACGTGGGTCAAGAAAGAGTCTACAAGTGTTAATACAAAACACTTCTATCACCTTTGTCGAATATCTAATAATAATTACTAGTGACTTGCTGAGTGATAGTTCTAGCTCGATACTGGTGTCGATTCTGTTGTTGCAATAACTAGCTAAAGCTAATTAAAGTGACGTTAAACTGACTAAGGCTGTAAAATCGCAGAGGGCTGACATCTGTGGTAACATCGTCTCTGTTTTAATTTAAGAAAGGCACTTCTAAAGGCACAATTTTACGTAGGCAGCTCTAAATTTAGAAACGTCATTATCTCTAATATGAATTAGCTCAAGGAAGTGCGACAACAGAATTGCTACCATTATTATACAACAGTGTATATTTTACTCTCAAAGCTGCACTTTGGAAATACGTATCTCTAGAAATGAAAGTGGCGTTACGGATTGAATACTTAAGTTTTTTAAAGAATTACTGTGTCGAAAGTTAACGGTGAAATAAAATAGTATTTATATGTAATTACGAAGCGAAGAAGTCCAGCTTCCAAATTAAACCTAAACAAAGCAGAACCTGTAGGCTATATTTTTATGGTATTTCAAAAATATGACTACAAATACTATTTGTGACGAAATATTGTGAAAACGGGGAATGGTAAATCATTGCGCCTGAAAAATATTGTTTATAGGTGCCTATTTTATTTGATTTATTCTGTTACAAGCTCTTGTTTATTCGCCCACTCAACTTCTAAGGTATAATGTTTAATCTTAAGATATTTAGAATTATCGGTCAATAATTATCTTGATATCCACGAGGGAGGCCTATGTCCAGCAGTGGACGTCCTACGGCTGAAATGATGATGATGAATTATCTTGATATCACTTCCAGGCTTTTAAAAATACCTTCATTATGAAACGCAATGATTTCTCATTCATAAACTACTTCAATGTATCATAAATGGCCTCGCTGGGATATGTACCATTCAGATGGATGCTATTACTAAAACTTAAGCTATCTTTACCGAGACTAACCTCCGACTTCTGGTCTTCAACTGGGTAGTCTTCCATATTGCTGGTTATTTCTAACCTTATTGCGTGTATCTTCTGTTCCGTGTCCCAAGAATCTACAGTTACTGTGACGTCATTCTTACACTCTATCTCTTCTTCAGACGACGTAACGCTAGAGTTATCCAGTTCGAAGTCTGTCGTCTTCTCTATAACAACGACTTCGATATGTCTAAACGGGTTCTCCAGGTTTTCTATCATCTGTCTCGCTCGTTCGTCGTTTCTTATGGTTACTTCTTTCTTAACGTTACAGATCACAGGGTCGTTTGCTATCACGTCTATGTTATTGTCGTAATCTTCATCGGGTTTGTTCGGTGGGCAGATTTCAGCGTAGATATTATCTGATATGTTATCCAATTCTATTTCTATTTCTTCTTCTAAGTGAACTGCGTCTGCGACTTGACCGTAAGGCAGATCTTCGATGACTGGTAGTTTTCGTTTCTGTATAGAAGATATGGATCTCCTGACTTTGCTCACTAACTGTGGTGGTTCTTCTGATATATCTATAGGAGTGAGTTCGTCTTCTATTTCAGATTTAGGAGTTGGGGCTCGTGGCTTGTCAATCTTCTTTCTGAAGTTAACCAGCTTGTCTGTTTCGATAGATCTTTCAGTTTTCGTCGGCATACTATTACTGTTGCTACCTTCTTTTTTGTCAGGCTTTTTTGGGTGCAGAAGATTCGATGTTGACTTACTGAGGACTCGTTTTGTTTTAACATGGAACTCTGAGCACAGTTTCTCCGTGATAAACGAGTGCTGTTTGGAGTTGATCTCAAATTCGCTATCGTTGTAGAGAGATCCCACTCCGAACATGTTTATTTCCTCGCAGCTTTGTATTTGGTTGTAGGTTTCTGACTTAACCATTGCTTTTTCAGGGATGAGATCGGGTTGTATCCTTTGCCGCCTTTCAAGATTCGAAGACGATTTCGTTGCGGAGGATTTTTTGAGCATATTCTCGTCTAAAGACTTGAGTTTCCTACCAGAGCTCGTATCGCTCTCCATTGAGCCGCAGTAGTTTATTTGGTCCACACTGAGGTTCTTTTTCCCGTGTTTCATGTGGATTCCACTATCGTCAGAATTGTCTGGTATGCCTGTTTGGACGGATACAGATTTCGTTAGCACTGGTTTCTTATGACTGGAACTGCACTGACTCGTCCCCATGTCTGACGATGACGTGGTGAGACTCTTGTAGGAATGGCTCTTTTCCGCTGTGCCGTCGCTTTTTCTTGTCGCACCGAAACGATCCTCAATCAGCTTTGACATGTCTTGGTACCTTTCTATCGAACTGTGCTTCTCGCCTGAAGGATTGAACGGGTCTTTGACGTCACTGCTTTCGATCGCAGAGATTTTCTCGTCCAACCTCTCAGTGCTCTTCAAGAGTTTGAAATTCTTAAACCATTTATGTTTCTTTTGGTTCGAGTCTTCACGGAACACGTGCATTTTGTCGCTAGTAAATTGCTCCTCGAGTTTTTCATCATTCTTTTCGTCTTTTCCTTCGTCATCGCTGTACACGTCATAATTCAAGTGTTCCAGTTCATTTTTGCTCAAAAATATAATAGACCCTTCGTTTTCATCCGGAATATCTTTCAGCACTTTCTCGCTTTTCCCGAAAAGTCTGGAAGTGTCGATCTTTAGGCCTTGCAGCGTGAACTTACGTTCTTTCTCGAATTTAGCCGGTTCCTCATCTTTCTTCGATGGGTTGGCATAGGAGATTTGCCTGATCCAGTTGTCAACGTTAAGTTGACAGAAGGTTAGCGCTTTCTGGAGGCGAGCGGAGAGGAACATGCGTTTCTCGGAGTCGAAGCCTAGCTGAGTGCGGCGAACGCGCGCTGGCCCGTTGAGTGGCAGGAGTTTAAGAGCCTCTTTGGCATGGTAGCGAGGGTCCACCAGCTTGCTGGGACTCGATGGCATGGAACCGTACTCCGGGAGGGAGCACATCACCAACACTGGTTCAGTGTTGGCCGCTCGTAGAAGCAGGTCGTCTGGAAACAAATAGTCGACGTTAAAATTCTACTTCATGAAAGAAGCTTATTTGACCAAAAGAAATAGCTCGGTTATGGTCTTGTAGTTTAAGGCTTCTTCTATTTAGAAGAAGCCTTAAACCTTCCTTACCCTAACTTCTGACTCCTCTAATTTTCTGCATTGGAGATTTTCTAAACACGGCTCGTAGATAAGGCAAAATGCGTCATGCTCCACGTATAACGCAGCTCTTCCATAAAAGTGTATTTTGCATGGCATCGACTATATACAATCAAATTCCTAAATCCGTTCGTGCATAAGTATATTCAAGACCCGCCTTAATGATATTTTAATTAAAAAAAGCCTATTAAACTATAAATGAATTTCTAATTGACGGTAATATTTTGAACTGACAATGTGAAATAATTTAACATTTTTAGTTTTTTTTTTATGACTATAACTTGACATTATAATTTTATTTATAATTATTTTCTTAATTGTACTTAAATATGAATTATATAATAGGTGTATAATGTAATATGCTTACCAACAGGATCTAGTGATTCTAATATTAAGTAACATCCGTTGTAAACCTAGGTTCACAGACGAATAAATAAATTGAAATAGATTTTTCTACTTATTACCCTTAAGAGGGCACCTTTTTACTTTTATCAAATTATCGCTAGCAAACTGGTTTAGAATCCTTACCTCCAACATCATGCGCCATCTCGATGGGCACTGAGCCAGCCAACAGCCGCACCTTTGTCGGCAGCCGCCACAGACTCAGGAGGTGCGGCAGCCGGTGCGCGCGCGCAGCTGCGTCGGCCGGTGGCGGGGACGTCGGCTCCGACTCCCATTCTACTGGGGACAGCTCCTCGGGGCAGACTTCGTAGTGTTCACCCTTCGTGTTTATTGGGACGAACAGCTCCTGGAAATGAGGGGATTGGTTAAAAACTTACGTAATTTACAAGTGTTAGGAGTCTCGTGTTCTCACTACTGACTGAACTGGCGTGAAAAGATAGCCTCAAATGAAAAACAGTAGTTTTCGTTTAAAATGCAAACTCCTCTTAAAATTAAAGTTCAAGTAGCCTATTGAATAGGCTTTTAAATTGGGTTTTTAACCGACTTTAAAACAGGAGGTTTCTTAATTCGACCGTATATATATTTTTTTATGTGTGTTCGCGGATAACTTCGTCGTTTATGAACTGATTTTGATGGTTCTTTTTTTTGTTGGAAAGGAGACATCCCAAGGGTGTTCCCATGATAAGGAAACCAGGATCTAATGATGGCATCCCAGAGAAATCGAGGGGAAAAAAAGCTAAAAATTAGTTTCCCGTTTGAAGTCGGTTTAAAGTAAAGTAAAAAGGTATTTTATTGACATAATACAGTGTAGCATACAAATTTGATCCATAGGCTCCTGAACTAGTTATAAACTGTGTTTCAGGAGCCAGTGGCTTCTCCATAATTATAAATACATTGCTAACTTAATTACATCAATAAAAACAATTACCTAGCTATTAAATCAAAGATCTAGATTCAGTTATATAAATTACTAAACATTTTTATTAATAATTTATATTTATGTTTTAATTTTTCCTCTTAATGTTACTTTACTGAACCTAAATAATTTATAAATATTTTATTCATGTATAAAATATATTACATACTTATATATAGGTCAGATATTTTTATATATAAATTTGTACTTAAATAAAACGTAAATATATAATAATAATATAAATAATATAGGTTATTTACAATAGATACATAAAATATAAAGCCAAAACAAGAATTATGGGCGAAAACTCTCCAACATTTGTTCAATTTCCTTGTAATCGAATTGTTCAAGGCAGTCAATTATTTTAACCTTTATGCTGTTATTGCTGATATCCTTTATTTTGTGTACTTTATTTAATTTATTATATAAATGTGAAGCTGTTACAATTATAGTGCCTTTGCGCGAATTTACTTTAAGTTCTGGGAACTGGACAACGAACAATTCTTTTATTTATACTAGACAGGTTAGGAACTTCTTTCCTATGATATGGACGAATGGATTCATAAATAAATCATTTTCTAACACTTAAGTACCTTTGGTTTTTTGTTAATAATTATATTTTTAACTTACCCACCCAGCTACACCATAAAATCGCCATAGCTTATTAATTTAGTATTCGGAGCAGCTCGTAAAAGCGCTGTTCGGAAGTAGACGACCAATTAATGCATGCTGTGGCACGTCTGCGGCATTCCGCGGGGCTATGTCGCGGCACGAACTCATATTGCCTGTGGCTACTAGACTGTAGAGGGTTATTTTTTTTAAATTGCAATCTCGATGGCACTAGGCGTTTAGATAGATAGAAAATTCTTTATTGCACAAACTTAAAAGTACTGTACCTACATAGGCGAACTTAATGCTAAGTAGCATTCTCTTCCAGCTAATCTGTGTGTAATGTGGACTAGATTAAAGGTAGTGCACAAAAGATACAAAGAGATATATAGGTACAAACTTTCCGACACATACTTATAACGTAGATAAACATAAAACACATATACATATATATATATATATATATGCTTAAACTATATCATATAGAAAATAAAAATACCTATGACAATATGTGTAAGATTTCGTGGAGATTATTATAAATAATGATTGTAGGATTATTTCATGACCTTTACCAATTATTATTATTTATTTTCATGGCGTTTACCATAGACTCTTGGTTTTTTTTACTAAATTGAATACCTACCTTCTCAGTTGAAGCCATGGTTGAAGCTTAAGATTATTCTCATGTAAGTTCATCTGTTTTTTTGTATATGTATGTAGATAAATAAACACATAACAAAATGCTATGTATTTTTTATGTGTTTATTTATTAATAAATATTATTATCATATTGTTTTTCAATCTAAACTATGGTATAATAATATTAATATACAGGCTTAAACCACAAAGGGATTTTTTTTCTCTAAACGTAATAAAAAAATCAAATCGTGAACTCAGGATCATGTTCACACCACATCAACTAGTAAAAATGTATATGTCGGCGGCCGATCGTAGAATTGGGCACATCATGATGTGCCTCGGCATATCATGATATGGCGGCATTTCTTGAAATACGCCACTGTCTAGGGGGCACATCATGATGTGCCCAAACCGAATTCGGGCAGATCGATGAAAACCAAACGTTTGTCGATATTCCCAGTAAACGCTTCGCCACATCACGAACTGCCCAAAGGATAAAACGTCACATCGTCAAATAGTTCAAATGTAAACCACTAGAGGCGCTGCTTACGGGTTTTCGTAATATTAATTGCGGCAACATGGCGACAACAACAAATAACGAGGTGTTTGGTAACGAAAATGAAAATGGTGAAAGAATTGCGTTTCAGTTAAACTATAAACAGCAACTGAAAGACTTTTAAGCAAGCCACGTCAACACCAACCGCAACGTAAAAAAAGCCGTGGACGAAAGAACGAGTTAGAGGTTAGTACTTATTATTAAGTTGGTACATTTAGTAACGAATAAATAAATCTATTCCATTTTTACAACGATTACTTTATTGTCAGGTACATGTATGCTAAATACCTATATTATCTGTATAGTTTTCAGAATAATATCCCATGCCATTTGTTTTTAGGTTATAAACCAAATCAAGAAAAGTAGGGTGGCCACAACACGGGAGTTGTCGGACTAATATTGGCTATCCAAGTACGATATTTTAGAGACTGCTGATGAGGATTTTTTGATTTTCAAAAAGAAAACTATTAGCGATTCTACGGTGCGCATTGTACCACTCGAGAAATACTTCGATATCCTGACTGAAGTTCACAAAGCTGTAGGACATGGTGGTAGAGAAAAAATTATGTATAATATAAAAAACAAGATGTACATTCTTAAAAAAGTTGTGATCTCATATAAAGAAAAAAATAATCTGCTAAGTCTAATAATTATTGTCATAAAGTAATAAACATAACATTAATAAAGTAACAATGATAAAAGTTTTGTTAAAAGTATATTTATTGTTTAGTTTGATTTACGGTAATAGTTTGTAAAGTACTCTGCAAAGCCCTATATTGTCATAAATAATAATTAATACATAACATATCTGTGATTTTAAGTGCCTAAGTAATACCAATTACATGTAAAAACGACTTTAAATAAAAGATTTTCAATGATAAATATATAGCATTATTATTTGATAACTAGGCAATGTCCAATCTCTCTCTTAACATAGGTTTTAAACTTTATTACCAAGCCGTTAAGGACCCACTGATGAGTGGTTAACAAGACTTATGTTCTGACAAAAACCCATAAAATTATCATTAGTTCCCGTATTGATTTTTGCTACTTGTGATGTTTTTCTAACAGTTAAGTAGGTTTTTAGTCAGTATAAATAGAAACAACATAATTATTTAATAACTACTATATCATAGCTCGATGCAAATGTAATGTAAATGTTGACCATGTGTACCATTCCCTTCACCAAGCAAAATCTATGGTCACCCTATTATTCGATACGCCGAGTAATAGGCTGGCAGATCGTCAAACGTTGGTCTTGAAACGATATGGCGGGTTTTGCATGGCAGATCAAGAAATGCCGCCATATCATGATATGCCGAGGCACATCATGATGTGCCCAATTCGACGATCGGCCGCCGACATATATATAAACAAATTGGTACAAATTCCTGATTTTTCTCCTGCCCAAAATGACTAGTTTTCATGGACTCAATATCCCTTTTGCGTTAGTACAAAAATATATTTATTAGGTAATTGATAAATCACATCCATAAATGAAGATTATGTCTTCTTATATGAATATGTGACAAATTCATTCAGTCAAATTATCAAGGTATTTGTATAAAATGTATTTGAAAGTTAAATTCACGTTCTGAAAAGTTGAATAAACCGCGTGGGGTGCCGGCAGTAGAATGTTGCCTCTCTTGCCCGTGACGCAGTAAGTATCTACCAAAGGGATACTTCCGGAGGATAGCAGCGTCTTCCCGTGTATTAACATACAACGCTCGCCAACCCGCCTGCCAAGCGTGGTGAGTATAGCAGAGGCCCCTTATGATCAGTATTTGTAGATCCATGAGGGAGGCCTATGTCCAGCAGTGGGACTACGGCTGAGATGATGATGATGAGTGTTTGAAAAGCTTAGTGAATATTTCACCCATAGCACAGGCAATGGTCAATAAAGGGTATTGTAAATACAATTTTCAAACAGGCAATGCCAATTGTTAACATTCAAGTCGATAGTGTCTCATTAATATTGAAACTTTACACCATCAGTCAAGCTGCTTAGATGCGTTGTGCTGCCTACAGTGAAAGTAATGGCGCCACTCCTGTGAAAATCTAATGAAAGAGTGAGGTTTCTTGTTCTCTTCTTACCCTCACCTGGAAAAAAGCTATCAGAAGCGAACGAATTCAATTATGTGCTTTCATTAAATTTAAATGTATCTTGTCCTTCTTTTGGAAATTGACTATTCTATGTAGCTTTTTGCTCTATTGATTATACACTTATTGACTTCATAGAAGAAAAACCAAAAAAAATACTGGATATTTCCCTCTTTTTCACAGCACCATCTAGCCTCGAAGGAAGCTGGGCTTGTGATATGGAACGAAATAAGTAATTATAGATATAAATAAAAGAGTGAGTCCCCTCACTTGGAAAAAAGTTTTCTGTAGCGAACGAATTCAAATTTATGTGCTTTATTTAATTTAAATGTGTTTTGTTTTTATTTTGTAAATTGACTATTCTATGTAGCTTTTTGGATTATTGAATAAACCCTTCTCGACTTTAAATTTTACTAAATATAAATTGTATAAACTATACTATATAATCTACATTTAAATTTGGATTATCACAACATTCATATTACTAATGAAATCGTCGGCACTGGCACCACTTCAGTGCCTAGATCTATCAGCTCAATAGAAGCTAAAACCCTATTGACTGGGCACCTGCAAGACTGAGCAAAACCTGGTCGAACAGGTTAGCTAGCAAAAAGTGGTATGCGAACATCAATGGTGCAATTTTTTGTGTGTGTCTAAATTTAAATACGTGTTTGTTTCTTCATCGTGTAGGATGTAGCTAGGGTCAGTGGAAGGGGCGAGATAGAATACTGTTTCTGTCATCTGTTATTTGTCTTGTAAATAAAAATAAATAATGCTGGACAGATCACACAGCATCATCTAGCCCCAAGCTAAGCAGAGCTTGTGTTATGGGTACTAGATGACTGATATACTCAATGCATTATACTACATAGATAGATATTTTTTATTATATATAGAAAAACAACCAGAACACTCTGAACAAATATCTGCAGATCGTACAGACATTTGTCCCGAGGCGGGAATCGAACCCGCAACCCCTTGCGTCGCAGGCGGACCTTCGCCCGCTGCGCCACAGAGCTCATCAATCTTGTCTTTTTATATTATGGCTTTTTGTGTTTGGTTTTACACAATTCCGCCAGTGTCAAGTTTATAAATTCTTATGTTGTTTGGCTGGCCATGATAGCTCATCTGCAATTTGTTTATAATTCAGTAATTTTGGACATTTGTCATTATTGACATCTGTCAAAAAGTTAGATTTGGAACTTGAAGATTTAAGTATGTACCTACGTAAATAGGTACAGTAAACATTTTTGGTTATGTCGAAACTGGATCTACTGAGAGTGATCCTTGTATTTCAATTTCAAACTAACGTGAGACAAACTATTATTACGACAACAACTATTCCTATAAATATGTCGTACCTATTTAAAATTTAGTAGGTAGGTATATACGCGTGTCGCAGTGTCGCCTGCGCCTCACAATACGGGCGTCACTAAAAACCAGCGCTTCGGCAGCCCTTGTGCTGATGTAACAAATTTTGAGGGGTAGCCTTACTGTTTTATTGTAATTTTATTATTTATCTGTATGTAAAAAAAATAGTACAATGTAAATGATTGTGATAACAATAAAACTTTTTCTATATTTATTCATTTAATTTCTACCCGTGACCACGAGGGCTGCCAGTACTCGAAACATCGGGAAATAATAAAATCGGGTAATTTTACGCGATAAAAACATGTTATTCAGTTTTAAAACTATTTGAAAAATACAGGAAGAGTAAAAGGAGTATTTTTTGAAATTAATAGTTTTAAACTTAATTATATTTCATAATATTTGACTTAAAATTGAACGTGAGTTAACTCATGATACAATTTTAGTCGGATATCATGTCAACAGGTTTCGGTGAGCAACCAGCCAGCGTTGTCCATAATATTATGGCATCACCATCATCATCTGCATAGGACGTCAACTGCTAGGCATAGGCTAGGCTCATGGATCTCGAACTACGGATCATCAGGAGGTTGTGGCCATACTTACCACGCTTGGCAGGCGGGTTGGCGAGCGCAGAACAGGGTATTAAGGCACGGAAAGACGCTGCTGCCCATCTTTCGGAGGTACACCTTTGATCAGGCACCCTTCGAAGGTATCTCTTACGTACTGCATTCACGGGCATGAGAGGAGGGGAAACATTCTACTGCCGGCAACTAAGGGCTAGAGTGATGTTATGGATCAATAAATATTATTTTTTATTTGTTTCACCTTTCGCCCCATACCTCAATCTGACCCTGAGTCCACATGAAACATACCCACAAAAAATGACTTCTTATCGATTATGCAAAATGTTAGCACGCTTTGTGTCAAACTATTCGGCCTAATCTCTTGTCCTATCACAGTTTTGACATTGTTTTAGACGTAGCTAATTTGGGCTTGTTAACATACAAATTAACGTTAGTAAAACTTAGTCGCTGCACGACAATAAGTGACGATTAGGGCTGGGATGTTGAAAAAATCACGGTAATTTACATGTTGGTTACGATGACCAATCGGCATAGCACATCACTATTCGTGCAATCCAATACAATAGACAATATAGTCCAATACAAGATAATAAAGTAAAATGTTAAAAGAATGGTCTTGGTAGAGATCGGCATTTTAGTTCTGTATCAATAACAAGAGATGGCGTTGGTGTGCGCAAACTGAACGATATTAAATTAAATCCATAATAACTTTAATATACGTCAATATTTATAAAAATATATGCTCGTAAATACAATTTTGTAACTATTAAAAATTATTAACTAAGCAAAAAATTATGTATCACGTAATTTAATCAGTTTATTTTACGTTTTTAAGTTAGTTTTCTAGATCGCGCTTATGAAGTTTTATGAGTCAACTGGTATACGTTAAAGTTAAAATCGCCTTGCAGTTGTGTCTATTGAAAGGAGAGACGGTTAGCACTCCCCTTGACAAGGATGGAACACATAAACTGGTCATGGCACTAAATGACCAGACATTTTTTTTTTCTAAATCCTGTATTATAATAATAGGACTTTATGAACGAAAAATGTAATGTTGTGCAGGGAGCTGGCTCTCGCAGTTTGTAGCTAGTACTGCAAAATAGCGTGCGAATCTGTCCCAAAGGCCATTGGTTCTGCGGCAAAGTGTTCTGCCAATTCAGCTTATTACTTCGCAGAGCTATATCACTAACCTTGGTTCTCTGACGAATAACTTCGTTCCGGATTCGATCCCCTCGAGAAACTCTGAGCATAGCCCTCTCCATAGCCCGCTGAGCGATTTTAAACTGGTGGATAAGCCACAAAGATTTTGCGACCTAAATTACCTTAGATTAAGCAACTTGATGCTTTTAAAAACCTACTGCTGAAATACCTACCAACCTGAGTGAATTTACCGTAATTAAAATATAAATTTCTAACCGCGAGTCGCGTGAGTTCGATACCGGTCGTGCACCAATGGAATTTTTCTTATTCTTGAAAACTTTATGTGCACAATTGCAATGTGATTTAACGGTAAAGGAAAAAAAAACATCGTGAAGAAACCCGCAGTTTTCGCACGTATTGACCTGTTCTTTCCTCTGACATATAGCTGACTAAGCTAAGACAATGATATCCCAGGCACTGCAGCGTCTCGTAAAGCATAAATACTAGTTGATGACGCTGCATAAATAATCTACAAAAAGATGTAAAGGCCTTAGTTTTTATTTAATAGAAACAATAAGTAGGTAGGTAATAGAAAACTATAAATTAATCAAAATTTCTAAGTGATCCGAAGTTTTGCCGCTCAACGCAGGCTCCAGAGGTTCTTTTTCCTCGGCATACGGTGCTGAGTTTCGTTGCACTGGTTTTGGAGCCATAGGATTTAAGAACGACAAATTCTGAAACCTCCATGTATCACCATACATCCCTGCATCACTAGCCATCTTCCTGAGTTTCATCTTTGAAGTTGATGTTGAGAGCCAAGTTAAAATAGCATTTTTCCCATAGGAATCTAAATCTAAAATCCCATGTGTAGAAATGAGTGAGCAATCAGTTTTCAAGACATAAATATGTGGTATGCAAGTAATATCGTATAGATAATTAAGAGTCGGCACCAGACCATCATCAAACCGAAGAGTGAACCAGTTCGCTTGTTTTTCGAAACTTGCTTTGAAATCTTCCTCAGTATCATCTTGGGGTATGTATATGACTTCTATAGGTATATTTACTTGTTTAACGTTTTCGTAGATTTCGCAAAACTTTAAAACTATGCCGTCCTTGTCTACTCCCCTGGATGTGAAGAGGAGGGCAATAATATCTGCCTTTTCTACGATACTATCTGTTGGTACTTGGTCGAACTTCTGATTGTAGATTATGGCATCCTTCAGCCAGTTGTATGGTGCTAACTTTTGAGACATATTTTCAGCTCTTCAACCTTTAAAAATTAATTTGAAACATATAGTGTCCGAATATTTCTAGCTCTTCTGTGTATAAATCTTCTTGAAGCTCTAGGATTTTACAAACATTTTAACTTGTCTTGTCTTTTTATTTTATGGCTTTTTGTGTTTGGTTTTACACAATTTCGCCAGTGTCAAGTTAAATTTGCAAAAATATTATTGACTTGAAATTAACTTTGACACATTTAGTTGAACTTGGCTGTCAAAACTGTCATGTGGCAAGCCATATAGCCAATCTTAAAAAAAGTTAGGTGTCTTAGGTATCCCTGACTTTTTTGTAGGTTTTACGATAAGATAACAAACAAATAATTACCTATATTAACACAAGCTTCTGCCCACCGTTTCGCATGCGTTGTACCCGGATAAAAAGCCTAGTATGTGTTAATCCTGGTCAACATCTATACCTACGTGTGCAAAGTAGCATCACAGTCCGTAGGGTAGTTTTTGCGTGGATAGGTAACAAACATCCATACATCTATAAGAGCAAACTTTCCTCTTTATAAATATTTGTGGGATAGTAAGAGAAACAGTAAAAACAAAGCCAGGCTATAAATATAAGTTCATGGCACTCGGACAATGCCATAATGCAGAAATAATTCAACCTCCGAAGATAACCGGTGAAATTGAATCTCCATTAAAATGCTTTAGTTCGAAATAGAATAACTAATGTGACTATAACGGGTGTCAAATATTCCAGCACGTCTGCATACCTTATACAGTTCAAAGTTGACCGAAATACAACCTATAAGACAATGGAGAAACCTAGCCGCATCTCTAACCCTTAGAATATTGAGTGCAAATTCCTCTGGGACCTGTTATATACAAGCAAGTGTCAAGTTGGTCAAGATTCGCGATCGCCATCTTGGTTTTCCGTAATCTCAAAGCTCTTAAACTTTATGGGAACGCAATAAGGTTGAAAATATTGTTGAGTGTGTTATACAGGGTGTATTGGTATTTGTGAGGTCGGCCCGATGGACGTGGAATATGAATGACCCAACTCTGCCACTCAGACACAATGGTTATCAAGTCGTGACCATATAGGACTACGGGCTATCTTACGAATAATAATGAGAAATCCGCGGAGATTTATTTAATTTTAAATTTTATGGCTGCGACCTTAAGATTGTTATTGTATTGACAAGAGGATGCTCTGTGGCGACAGGTGGGAATAAGTATTGAGCTACTTTAAGTAGGTAAAGGTTTAAATTTTATATCTTCTAGTGATGTGACCGTGGCATTTTCTTTGTTGGTTTAAGTGGTCCTCCATGGCATAGTGAAGCTAGAGACTTCTGAGACGTAAGGGTTGCGGTTGTTTGCCACGAGACAAACAAAAGCAAGAAAACACGTTCGTTTGAGATACACGCACACATGATACAAAGAAAATAAATGTTTATATAAATGCAGATTTACAAATTTATTTAAGGTTTTTTTTTTCAAATGCCTAGTATTAAAATAAGAATGAAATTAAAAATGAAATGGATAAAATTGTTATATAACTCATTTTATATAATACTTTTCATGTTACTTACATGAAAATATGAAAATGTAACAATGTAACAATCATGCTATATAAGTATTCTTTAAACTACAAGGGCTTATGTGTTCAGGAGTTTTGTTTTAATAACTTGCTCTAGGTTTCTTCAAATGTTTTGTGAGAGGCCGCACCCCGCAGTTTCACCTGCGTAATTCCCGTTCCCGTGGGAATTTCGAAAAAATCCCTCCTTAGTGCATACTCAAGGTATATGTGTGCCAAATTTCAAGTCTCTAGGTCCAGAGGTTTAGGCTGTGCGTTGTCTGTCAGTCACTCAGTCAGTAACGGAAGAGTTTTATATAGGGTGTGGCGTAAATAGTGGTCCACCGTTAAGGATTCGATTAATCAGATAATTTACTATAACCTACTACAATTTTAACATTTTTTTTAATTTTTAATTTCATTATAAATTGAATTTGCAAATAATGTAAAAAAATTGGCTTAAAAATAGAGAAGAATTGCTTTTTCTTCAAATTCTCGAAATGTACTTTAAAAAACACATTTATTCACGATAGCTCTAGCATTCAGCAGTTATTAACAGAAATCAGACAAGAAAAAGATGTTTCTTTTTTTAATACAACCAAATTTATAACAAAATTTAGAAATTTTATTAAAAAAAGAAAAAAATATATATCTCCGGACCCCTTGGGTAAAAATGGTTAAAATTGTAGTAGGTTATAGTAAATTATCTGGTAAATCGAATCCTTAACGGTGGACCACCATTTACGCCACACTCTGTATATTGATTTACAAAAACAATGTTTTTACGTATTCTATCAATCATAGCTTTGCTTAGTTTGGGATGAGATGGTGTTGTGTGTAGTAACCAGTATTTTTTTTTATGAAACACGTAGGTACGGGCTTTCGCAACGACTAGAGCGACGGTTCTGAGTCGAATTCAATTATTCATTCACACATTCAATCCCGCCGTGGGGGGCACCCCAAGGCGGGAGCAGCAGCGTCTTTCCATGTAACAACATCCCGTATTGCGCTCGCCAACCCGTCTGCCAAGCGTGGGGATTATGGTAACTACCCTTCATGGAGATCCATGAGAGAGGCCTCTGTTCAGTAGTGGACGTTTTACGGCTGAAATGATGATGAATGATGACATTTAATCCGAATTTGGGAACCAAACCCCATACCCACAGCGCAAAACCACGAAATTCCATTTCAATCGAACCATGTCACGCACTGTTACCTTGTTTTTATAAATTGACCTATACCTCAAGCTAATAATTTGGCCAAAGACCTAATGACCCTGATACTCCTAAATTCTACTACACCTTCAAGAAAATTCGCTGACTTTCTACAAATAATTGTCAAATTGAAAGATTACGTCCAATTTGACATTGTCATTGTCCATGATGACAGTGACAGTTTCTCACAGTACACCTTCAGCGGAAGTTCAATTTTCATTGCTTACGACGCGGGAATATTAAAAGTAAAAGGTATCTTAGCATAGGTTGGATTACAACGTATGGGCGTACTCAGGACAGGAGGGTGGGCTAAGTCTTTGTTTAATTTATCGTATGTTGAACAAACATTTAAATCGTTAGATGGGCCCGGACACCAAAAACTATGGCATTGTTTATTTATTTATTTATTAAGACACTCCTACGACATCTTCACATTACATTCACAAAGTAAATTAACAATACTGGTCCCGTGTGAGACACCTTTAAATCTCTTTAAATGTGTGTTAACATTATTACTATATTAGATTATCGGGTATTTATCGCGTGATTACCTTTATTTTATTCCCGACGTTTCGACCGGATTGCCCCTGGTCGTGGTCGCGGGGAGACAGAATAAAATAAAATAAAGTTGATCACGCGATAAATACCCGATAATCCAATACAGTAATAATATGTGTTAACATATTATGTATACACAAAAATTCCGACTGGTTTTGCCAATAAACCAAACTGTTATTATTACTATTTATTCTACAAACATATTTCACGAATTTTTGGGAAAAAAATAACACGCACCATGTCCGGCTAACACTCTGTTTAGACTATACTGCCACATTAGGTTTTTGTTTCGATATCAAATTGTTCAACGATTTGGAGCACAGATATCCTGGACGGCGCAAAGTAAGGCGGTTCTCCCACCGGCAACGCGTAATCCAAATCAATCGCGGGCCAAATGAGCTTGCTCACTAATTTCGTGTGGAAACAAAACGGCGCGGTCTCATTACAGTAAGGGCGTATCTAAAGATTTACCCTTGATGTTGAAATGTAGAGAGATAACCTGAAAAAAACTGATTTCGTTGAATAAATGATGACGATTACAACTTTATTTGCTGATTTGATTTATTTTGTGAAAATGATTTCTATTTATATTATATATTTTTTGTAGAAGGAGTTAATTTTACACTTTCGGTACGGAACAATATGTTTGTGTCTTAAATAATGTGAGGATGGATAAAAAGATATAACTAATACGAAACGAAATATTTCACCGAACATATAAAAAAACATAATCATGACAAAACTAATAACACACTTAATTATTAATTTCCTTTTCCAACTACGGAAGACCAGCGCTGGGGCATAACTCATTCTGTCCCAGCATATGCTGAGTGGAAGTCTTTTTTATTTACCTATTAACATGTATGTACTAGATAGATAGATAGATAACACTTCATTGATCACCACTGTAACAAAAAAAATATTCGGAGGTATAAAAACAAACAGAAATATAATTAAACAATTTTGGGCAATTCAACGGGCGGCCTTATCGCTGTAAGAAATTTATTCCAGGCAACCAATTGAATTAAAGAGAGCATAGGGCGAAGAAGGCGGTGGGTTAAAATCCCTTTAGGAAAAAAGGTAACTTAGTGTTAACCACTACTTAAACTAAACATACATTATTAACTTAACTATAACTAATAACTACTTTATCTGTAACATTTTTTGGTGACAAAATAAATATATTTTTGCCAATATCTTTTGTTTTCTTTGGTAAGAAATAGTTCCCCCTTCCTGGGCACATTCCGGTTATGAATATCGAAGGCTGTGATTACTTGATTAGTAGATATTCGTACTTGAAGAGATATTGTTAAGCCAGGCACATACCTACAGGGGACGTACTCAGGGAGGTATATTGTTGGGCTCGGTAGGCCGATTTCGTATCTCGCGACAGGTTTGCAACAGGCCTAAATCACACGATCATATTTGTCAAACGTCAATTCCTTGCAGTTAAACACGACCCTTAAAATTTACCTTTGACTACAATGACCACGAGATTGACGCCTGTTGCAAACCTGTCGCGAGATATGTATCGGGCTGCCGAGCCCAACAGTATATCTTCCTGAGTACGTCCCCTGTAGGTATGTGCCTGGCTTAACAATATCTCTTCACGTACGAATACCTAACCTTTGTGCAGTTTACAACCTATTACTGTGCCCAGGTGCTTGTCAAATTTATAAAAAAAACCGTTACACATACGTGAGGTGAATTTTAAATGGGTTCCTGTGAATTTTAACTGTAAAAAAATGTAAACACTATTTGTTACTGTACTACTGTGGGTGGGACGTTGACATGTCCCAGGCACTGCAGCGTCCCATGCAACATGAATTTAATACCAGTTGCTGACGCTGTATAAATCATCTATAATAGAAGCTGTTCCACACGCCATGATCACGGATAAACTGTTTATCCGTGATCATGGCTAGTGGAACTGCGCCGAAATATCGGGAAACTCAAAAATAATTAAATCATGGTGAATATCTAGTAAATATTGCATAAAGTGTTCATAACCATGATAGTTTCAAAAGTTATACCTTAGTACCTTATAAGCTTAGTGGAGACAGAGTACGTATTTGTGTTTCCATCCAACCTTAGTGAGTGACACGAAGTCAGCTATAAGTCCGCTGCGCCATATTTGAAAGTCCTAAGGTAATCTCAAAATGAACACGGAGAAATGTCAAGATTACAAGATTTAAATCATTGAATATGATTAAAATTTCTCTGACGCCAAAAACTGTGGCATTGTCTTTATAATATGTGTGTTAACAATAATGCCGACGCACTCACATTCATCATCATCATCATCATTTCAGCCATAAAACGTCCACTACTGAACTAAGGCCTACTTCATGGATCTCCATGAGGGGTAGTTGCGATACTAACCACGCTTGGCAGGCGGGTTGGTGAGCGCAGTACGGGATGTTGATATACGGAAAGACGCTGCTGCCCATCTTCCGAAGGTGTCCCTTAGCAGGCTCTTACTGCATCCACGGATAGGAGAGGAGGGGTAACATTCTACTGCCGGCACCCCACGGCAATTCACATTGGTTTTGCATAAACCAAACTGTTTATTGTTACCATTTATTGAGCAATCATGTTGCACGAACTTTTGTGAACAAATAACACGCACTACTTCCGGCTTAGAGGTAAGTATACTAATTCCAAACGTACGAACGAGCAAAAAGCTACATAGAATAGTCAGTTTACAAAATAAAAACAAAACACATTTAAATTGAATAATGCACTTAATTGAATTCGTTCGCTTCGGGAAACTTTTTTCCAAATGAGCTTGCTCACTCATTCCGTGTGGAAACAAAACGGCGCGGTCTCATTACAGTAAGGTCTATCGATTTAAATCTTTGGCAAATGTACGATGTAAGGATACAATGTAAATTTATGTTTTCCAATCTTGGTGTCTATAATAAAATCAACCACTGCGCTATAGAGGTCGTTACTATAAAATGCTTCGATGTAAAATTAAAGGTCCGTGTAAGTTATTATTATGCCTTTGACCTTAGGATGTAACTTTACATAATTACACTCGTAAATAAAAATAAAAGACTGAAGGAGTTTTCGCATAATTTAGGCCGTTGAAGTAAAGTTTCAATAGTCAGGTTAAGTTGGTAAACATTCCATTAAATAAATTATTTTAATATTTATTAAATTAAATTCGACGACCTATGTGGCGCAGCGGACGAAGGTCCGCCTGCGATGCAAGAGGTTGCGGGTTCGATTGCCGCTTTGGAACAAATGTCTGTACGATCTGCAGATATCTGTTCAGGGTGTTCTGGATGTTTGTCTATATAATGTAACTTATATATCTATGTACTTACTGTATTTAGTATATCATCACTATCAGTCATCTAGTACCCATAACACAAGCTCTGCTTACCTTCGGGTTAGATGATGCTTTGTGAATTGTCAAGCATTATTTATTTATAATTTTAATAACTTGCAGGTACCTTATTTTATTAGTTTACAAATTAGTTTATTTTGTTTAATTGAACAATTAAAAGAAAACTAAAAATAATGGTAAATATTTACTCAAATATTATATATATAATATTTACTCAATTTATCAATATATGTTGACGTGTGGTGCCGGAAGTAGAATGTTGCCTCTCCTCTCTTACCCATGGATTCAGTAAGAATCAGCCAAGTGATAACGCCAGAAGACGGGGGACAGTATCTTTCCGTATATCAACAACACATACTGCGCTCACCAACCCGCCTGCCAAGCGTGGTGAGTATGGCAACTACCCTTCATGGAAATCAATGAGGGAGGCCTGTGTTCATCAGTGGACGTTTTATGGCTGAAATGATGAATCATAATTTATATTGTGTTGCCGTGGGGTGCCGGCAGTAGAATATTGCCTCTCCTCTCTTACCCGTGGAGGCAGTAAGAAACTGCCAAGTGATAACGCCAGAAGATGGGGAACAGTATCTTTCCGTGTATCAACATCCCGTACTGCGCTTGCCAACCCGCCTGCCAAGCGTGGTGAGTATGGCAACACCTAATGATCTCCCATGAGGGAGCCCTATGTCCAGCAGTGGACTGCATTCCTACAGCTGAGTTGATGATTGTGATATTAGATATTATAATTTAGGTATTAAGCTGAGCGTTAGACAGGTGGGTAGTAAAGTTTATAGCTAACCATAAAAACAACAATGTATTTAAACAAAGAGGTCTTGCTGTGATAATGTTTAATAGTTTATAGCAACAATAAGAAAACCCTTAAGTTGCGTAAAGTAACTTTGCATCTATTATAGATGGTTTATACAGCGTCAGCAAAAGGTAATGATGCTGTACGGGACGCTGCAGTGCCTGGGACATTGTTAGATGGATTAGGCTTGCCCAGCACCTATACCATCCTCTCAGCTTAGTCAGCTATTAGTCAGAGGAAAGAACAGGTCAACACGTCTGAAGCTAACTAAGCCGCGGGTTTCCTCACGATGCTGCGTAATATAATATTACTAGCCGCACCCCGCAGTTTCACCCGCGTAGTTCCCGTTCCCGTGGAAATTTTGAAAATTCCCTTCTTAGTGCACCTCTAGGATACTCAAGGTATATGTGTGCCAAATTTCAAGTCTCTAGATCCAGTGTTTTAGGCTGTGCGTTGTCTGTCAGTTACTCAATCACTCAGTCAGTAACGGAAGAGTTTTATATACATATATTGATAAAGATTGTGTTGTCTTGTGCACTTGTGCTTCTTAGTACGCCACCGTCATCTTCACCTATTCGTGTCCACCCAAAAGTTGCCTGGAAGTGATCGCTTTTAACGATAAAGCCACCAATTGTGCCTCGTTATGTGTAATTTTTGGTAATTTCTCCTGTTTGTATTTTCTGTGTATAAGGTGTACAATAAAGCATAGTCTGTATCATCTATCTATCCTCTGATGCCCGTAGATACAGTAATAATCTGTCAAGAAATATTCGAAATATAAGATAAGATAAAGTTTATTGTGCCATTAGATAAAGCAGTACAAGGATTTTTATTCTTTGACTTATTAAAAAAAATAAAAGTATGTACAAAAACTACCTCTGTTCTCTACTAAGACTGAATAGCTTGTATAGTGGAGACGCTTTAATGGTAAATAGCTACTTTCATAGATAAGTTTTTTAGTTATTAAGTACTGTTTGTCTTCCAACAATATAAAAATAAATAAATAAATAAATAGCAGGGTAAGGGCGTTGTATTGAGTGTACCTACCTACTATCAAAGGTTTATAAAAGACGTGAGGACCAGCAGCGTCTTCCGTGTACCAACATCCCGTACTACGCTTGCCAATCCACCTGCTAAGAGTGGTGAGTATGGCAACATCTCCCTGCAGTAGCAGCAGTAAGGGCAATTATAAATAAAAAAGCAATTTTAAAGTCTACAACACCCTGTATAGAATATTTTCAAAGGACACATTGTGTAAGGAGCACTTAGTGCTAAGGCATTCTCTTCCAGTCATCATTAATTCTATTCATTCTGTAGCCAAACGGTATAGGCATTCCGCGTTAAGGGTGTATGTGGCGTGGTTCAAATCCTGTCAGAATCGAAAATTTTAATTGTATTTTTAATTTAGAAGAAGGGAACACTGCAGGGCAAAGGCCTCCCGCCTTTGCCCTGCAGTGGGACAGTGGAGGCTAAATAATAACAACAACAATAATAATAACAAACTTGGCATTAAAATGACAGAAAGCGATATCGTGAGCGCGATAAGGATTGGAGGTCCTCGCCGTGACTACGCCGCTGCTGCCGCTACTGCCCCCCGTGCCCGTCCACAACAACACACACGAGACCAAACCGCCGCCGCTACTACATCTACAACCGCGAGCAACCCTGCGCATGAGGAGACCGGCCCACGCTTACTCGTGGTGCGCATGCTGCGCCGCGCTCAACGCGATGAGTTGCTACGGGCAGCGCGCGTCCGCCGTCACCTGGACACTACGGGCCTCAACTTGCCACCCGGCGCCGGCGCGCCGCGCCGCTTGTACCTTAATGAACGTTTAACACGTCACAACCGTCATTTATTTGGCCGCACGCGGGAGTTTGCGCGCCGCCACGACTGGAAATTCGTGTGGATGCGAGATGGCGCTATACTCGCACGGCGTGATGACGGTGAGCCCGCCATGAGAATTCGTTCTGAGGAGGACTTAAGTAAGGTTTTTAATTTACTTCCGGTTGGTTAAATACTTGTTTAACTTTCTACTGAACTATGATATATTAGTGTCATTATTACAAATCGTAAAAAACATGTATTATTATTTACTTAATTGCCTTATATTTTTAATGATTAACATTAATGCTTATGTCTGTCTTAATAGTTATTTATTAATTTGTGTCAAAGTTTTTATTGTTACTATGGTATTAGCATTTTCTAGTGTTGTATTATTTTATGGGGCTTTTTTCCAAATGGAAAATGTTTGCAAATATCATCAGTGTAGATTTGGCGAATGTGAAGAGGGAAAACTGATCGAACCAATACTTGTGCTATTAAATCTCGGAATATCACTTTATTTAGATGAACGTCATGTCTCGTGCCTAAGAAAATATTTAATTAATTGCAAATTTACCCAACTCAGATTTTCAGTAGTCATACAATTTATTGTTACTAAGTTCTTTTCAATAGGTCTTCTCAATAAAGGTTCTCTGGGCACGAAGCATGACGAGCTTGTAGTGGCTGCTGATCGTTTTCCGGTGGACGTGTTGGCGATCAACGAGACGTGGCTGGCGGAGGGCGAGGAGGCGCGCGCGCCTGCGCTTCCTGGTTACCGGCTGCGGCACACGCCGCGCCCGCACGGCACCGCGGCCGTCGGCGGGCGAGCGCGGGGCGGTGGTGTCGCATTCTATATCAAGAGTGGCGTTAACGCGCGTCTGCTCGCCCACCCTCACACCCCAGGCGTTGATCAGATGTGGCTTCGTCTTAGTATAAATGGTAGTAAAGTTGCTATAGGTACGGCGTACCGTCCTCCGTGGCAAAACATCGAAATTTTCTTAGATGCGCTCACAGATTCCATCTCTGCCCTTTCTGCCTTTGACTACTTAATCTTAGCCGGAGATTTTAACATAGACCTCTTAGTTAACAATTCAGATTCCAAAAAACTTAATGATTTTTTCACCTATTTAAAGCTGCAGCAGTTTGTTAAAACAGCCACACACATCACAGATCATAGCGCTACGCTTATTGACGTTCTGTGTGCTAATTTACCGCTTGTTAATGTTGCCGTAGAGCATATCCCTGATCTCAGTAAACACGCACTGGTTGTATGTCAGCTTAAAATTAAAAAGCAGAAAACTTCTCCTCAATGGATAAATTATCGTCCTCTTAAAAATATAACCCTTGAACATTTTTATTCCGATCTATCGGCTATTAATTGGAACAATATTATATCAAATGACGTTAATAAAATGGTAGAGGATTTTCATTCCAAACTGACTTGCTTATTTGATAAACATGCACCATACAAAAGATCTTTGATAAGAAGGCAGTCATATCCATGGATAACGTATAACATCAAAGAGATGATGAAAACCCGTGACAAGGCATATGCGCGATTTCATTCATCTGGGAAAGACAGTCATTTGACATATTATAAAGATTTAAAACAATATGTAAACTGCGCACTCTCAGTGGAAAAATCTCACTTTTTTGCTAAATACATTAATAACAGTTCTTATAATCCCAGGATATTGTGGAAGAATATTAAAAATAATATTGCTAACTTCAAACAGAAATCCTCTTTTTTACCTCCAAATCTTAATGACCCTGACCTTATTAATAATCATTTTCTTGCACTCCCTGGCGACAACAACATTAATGTATCAACTATAACGAACTATGAACAACAACGTTATGGCAATTCAGTCTTTAGTTTGTGCACAGTTAGTGAATATGAAATAGGCAAAATTATCACATCTTTTTCTACAAACGCCATGGGTTCCGACGGGTTATCCATGGATATGATTTTGCTGACTCTCCCCCAAACTCTGAGTATTATTACATCCATAGTTAATAAGTCAATTCTAAGTAAGACATTCCCTACTAGTTGGAAAAAAGCCGTAGTTAAGCCTATCCCCAAAAACAATCATCCCCATAGCTTATCAGATCTTCGTCCCATCAGCATCTTACCATTTTTATCAAAAATCCTTGAAAAAGTTATCAACACACAGCTTTATAATTATTTAGAAACAAATCACATTTTACCAAAAAAGCAGTCAGGCTTTCGTAGAAGTCGTGGCACGGCGACAGCGCTGATGGACGTTGTAGATGACATACTAACTGCTCGAGATGTTGGAGAAGGAACTATACTCACACTTCTTGATTTTTCTCGAGCATTTGACACGATAAATATTTCACTGCTACTTTCCAAACTCTCGTATTACGGCATTGACAACTCAGGAAGGAAATGGTTTGCCAGTTTTCTTTCAGACCGGTCCCAGTTCGTGGAGACCCGGGAAATAGATGGAAGATGTGCACATTCACGTATTTTACCTGTTGTCCGTGGTGTACCTCAGGGAAGTATCCTTGGCCCGACACTTTTCATAATTTATTGTGCTGATTTAATAAATCAAATTAATAAATGCAATTACCATCTTTACGCAGATGACCTTCAACTTTATAGGTCAGTCAAGCCCGCTACAATTAACCTAGAACTAAGTAATATAAATGAAGATCTAGCACGCATTGAGAGTTGGAGTGCATCTCACAATCTAATCCTTAACCCATTGAAATCAAAACTTTTAATACTCGGATCTAAAAACCAAATTGATTCCATAGTTTCCTATGACCCCAAAATTGTTTTAAATGGAGTACCAATTGAACGAGTCTCAGAATCTCGTAATCTGGGTTTAATTATGGATGGCTCACTTCACTTTGAAAATTATATTCTTAAAACAGTACAAAATTGCTTTTATCGACTATCAATATTATACCGTATGCGCGAATACCTTAGTGTAGATCTGAGGTTAAGACTCTGTGAATCTCTTATATTATCAAAACTAAACTTTGCTGACACTGTGTTCGGGGAATGTCTTCTAGCCCGGTCAAAAAAATTAACGCAGCGTATACAAAACGCATGTATTCGCTTTTGCTACCCTATACCCCGACGAACCCACATCTCTCCTTATATAAATGCCAACGGTCTCCTCAATATGTCTTCTCGCAGAACACTTCATTTCGCCACTCTACTTTTTGGAACCATTAAAACCCAACAGCCCAGTTACCTGTTTGAGAAGCTTAACTTCTCAAACCGCCACATCCGTCAATCCAGCCGCCTCATATGTCCGAGGCACAGAACGGCTGCATTTCGTGGCAGCTTTAAATATGCTGCCACGAAATGCTGGAACAACTTGCCTCCACCGTTAAAAAATTGCGAAACAGTTAGTAATTTTAAAAATAAACTAAAAAAGACTTTGCTAGAATCACAGTCAAATTCGACTAGTATGACAGCCCGCTGTTCTAGGCCTCGGACCATCCATAAATAATGGCTTTTGTATTGTTATTGTTATTATTATTTTTTTTTATTTTTTTTATAACCTACATATTGTTAGAATTTGGAGAAAAAAACATTTAAATTTATATTTTAGTATAGTTTAGTTTTCACTATAATAATATAATGCTCTATTTTTGTATATCTGTTGCATATTAAGCTCGTTCGAAAGAAAGAAAAGGAAAAAATAGATATTAATGTCTCATTTATTTTAATTAGTTATGTCATTTATTAGATATGTCATTTTATGTTAATTAATGTGCTGCGGTTGCCACCAATCGCAAACGATGGTAGGTAACTACGGAAGACCAGCGCTGTGGTACGACCTGCTCTGCCACAGCAAATGCTGAGTAGTGGCCTTTTTTGTCACGGTATTATTCTGTCTAAATTTAATTAGTTTTAAAAATATAATATTGTGTTATTTCTGTGACAAAATAAACAATTTTTATCTTTATCTTATCTTTATCATAATAATAATAAATAATTTTTAATTTATTTAATATTTATAAAGCAAATAGCCGACCTAACTTATAAAGCAGGTCAGCTCAAGATATTTAGTCGATGCGGGGATGGACACGTGAGTCGTATAACAGAACTCTGGCCAAAAACAACCACTGATTGGGTTCCCAGCGACGACCACATGTACCTAAGGCCCAGGCGGCGATGGGGGGACGAGCTAGACTCCTACAGCGAAGATTGGCACAAGAGAGCACATGATATTGGGATCAGTAGAAAAAACAAGTAAAAAAAACTAACTATTAAAAAGAACTGTGTTTTCTAATCGCTTCTTGTCACAGTAGTTAAAAAAGGGAAGCGAACACATTAATTCATGTGCCTTATTTCCTGTGAACATAAGATTAAATATGTTATATTTATCGAAAGTAGACGTGTCTATGTTTTGTAATTGCAAACTATGGAAAGAAATGAATGAATTTCTGAAATTTCAGAGGGAAGGGAGGGTACACTGCTGGGCATTAGAAGAGTGCCCTAAAGATAAATAAATAAGCTCATAAATAAATAAAAAAAAACTATTTAAGTATATATATAATCAATTTCGCATAAATAATTATACTCGTACACGTAATGTCCTCAGTAAACGTTTTAGTGAGTGCTAACTGCTTGTGGCTACGATGCTCGGTTTCATTGGTGGTACAGTCGGCCAAATATGTGGTCTACCACCCTACGGCTGAGATTCATTCGAACGTCACGAAACAACAAGGTCGATTTTCCATTGCATCTCTTACACTCAGAAAAGTCAACCATAGCGATAATTATATCTCCAGAAACTTTTGTCAAAACTGGTAGACCACTTTCTTGGCCCACCGTACAGTCAGCATAGTAATTAATATCTCACAAAATTTATGTAGGTAGGTACTTTCATCATTATTATCGTAGGTTGTTTCTACCTTTTAAACGGAAATTTTAAATATTTAGATGTAAGTATGAACTTAGGCGTTATATAACACGTAAGTAATCCACGTATTTACAAAATGAAAATACAAGTGACTTTGAGGTAATTCATTATCATATCTAAATGAACTCACAAAATAATATGAACACAAAATTGCAGTGCCCTTGCAGGGTGCATGTACTTTCTTAAGGCTATAAGATCTACGCGCTGTATAAAATGTGTACATGTAAGCAAAATAAATGAAATATTAAATATATAGAAACAAATCCGCTGATGTATATCTAATAAGCGCTTGAAAAACACTCCAAAATAATAAGACACGTGTTTCGCCTCTACAAGACACCTTCAGGAGAAATCGACTGCCCGTTTAATCGGAATACACTAGAAACAATTAAGACGCAGAAGTAGTTGCCCAGCAACGTACGAATTCTTATTGAGTGTTTTTCGAGCGCTCATTAGATATAGGTTAGCGGAATCTTTACTATATACCTAAAAATGCGGTAGCGTGTCCAGCCCAGTTCAAGCAACGCGACAACGCAGCAGAATGTATATTACCCGAACCATATGTAGGCCATTTTGATCCCTTCATAACTCAAAATCTATTACACACAAACACATGAAATTTGATTTATTTATTAAGCTCCATTGGACTAAATCGCCGTTAGGCGCCGGCTGTAGAATGTTGCCCCTCCTCTAATGCCCGTGGATGCAGTAAGAGCCTGCTAAGGGAAGGTCGTTTTTCCGTGTATCAACATCTCGTACTGCGCTCGCCAACCCGCCTGTTAAGCGTGGTGATATGGCAACTACCCCTCATGGAGACCCATGAGGGAGGCCTTTGTTCATTAGTGGACGTTTTATGGCTAAAATGATGATGATGAGACTTACTAGTAGCCAAATTTCATAAATATAGTAGCTTAATTGTAGTTAAGCCTAGGATTAATTTAGTGTCTTAAGTTATTGTTAAATTTTGTGTCTTAAGTTATTGTATTGTGTAGTAGATTTAAGGTAAATAAAATTATTTTTCATTTCTTAATAATTTAATGTTGTACTTAAAAGTATTGCCGTCCTGTGCTGACTGTACTAAGCCATTGATGTTTTTTACTGCCCCGTTGATGAGGCAGATTAATCAGAATTAGATAGATCATAGGATACCTGTTTAGTAGTTATAGTCCTATAAAGGCGATGGGTAGTACAAGTTCCCTTATCAATACATACATAGTATAAAACAATGTCGCTTCCCGCTGTCTGTTTGTCCTTATGTTTGCTTAGATCAGTTAGATCTTTAAAACTACGCAACGGATTTTGATGCGATTTTTTTAATAAATAAAGTGATTCAAGAGAAAGGTTTTAATGTTTAAAACATGCATAATATTGGAGAGAAACACTGATAATTTGCCAACCCTTCTTGTAAAAATCAGCTGCACGGGAGGCAACAAACTCTTCAAAGGCATTTTGTACTGCCTCTCGGGAATTGAATTTTTTACCCCCTAAAAAGTTGTCTAGATTTTGAAAAAAGTAATAGTCGGTAGGTGCAAGGTCTGGTGAGTATGGCGGATGAGGGAGAGCTTCCAACCCCAGCTCTTGCAGCTTGGAAACTGTCTGTTGTGCAGTATGGGGTCGCGCGTTGTCGTGAAGGAGCAGTGGGGACGACCGATTGACCAAGCTGGTTGCAGATACGCTTCAAGCAAGCTTCTCCATCATTGTCTCCAGTTCTTCACAGTATGTGTACTGCTTCGTTTCGTCTACTTCCACAATCGCCTTTAATTCATCATTGTTGACAATAGTCTTCGGACAACCACGAGCTTCATTTTTTAAGTTAAAATAACAGAAACCGGGAAAACCAATAACGGGTTGTGCGTTCGTTTGTACAGTTCTCTCCGTAAACGTTTTTGATGTTACGTGCCGTTTGTGTCGCGTTGGTGCCACGACGGAACTCATATTCCATAATTACACGAGTTTTTTAGGTATCCATTATAACGAAAAATGTTTAAATGTAATGAAAATACAACGCTAATCAATAAACAAAAGACTGAGTTTGTAAAAAGAATGTCATGTTTTTAAAACAAAATCAATTTGGACTTAGAATACAAAGCCATGCCAAACTTTTTTTTATTTGAAATTACCAGTGCTGAAGAACGGCAATTTCATAGGTAAAGACTTATTACAATGCATAGGTACTCACATTCCCTTGCGGATCCACAAGCTGCGCGTATTTCGGTGCCTTAGCTTTGCTGCCGTCAGCGAAGACTCCAGCCAGCCGCAGCGGAGTGCCAGGCCGGGCCGCCGCTCGCTCGTACTGCGCCCCCACCCGGCCGCTCTCTGGAATTACGAGAAACTTAATAAATATAATACGATAAAATGTAATGAAAATATCTAGTTTTAATTCCGCTAATGCTGAGATGCATATGCACCACCCTCCCGCCCGCTAATTATGCATCGCGCTATTATACTTACACGACGTGTCGTATATTTGGGTATGCATGCTGCAACAGATTTCAGATTTCAGATTCATTTATTTATCTTTCCACATTTACATGTACTTAGATAAGTCAACAAAACAATATAATATTAAAGCTAACAATGTATACGAGATACAAGAAAAAATCTTAAAACTAGCTTAAGTATATAGCACCTCATCACAAAATAAGTTTTTGTCAGCCAAAGCTTCGTCAACAGTATAGTAACTCTTATTCAACAAATAATTTTTAATAAATATAAATAATTCCATGTCAGGTTTTTTTCTTAATTCAAGAGGTACTTTATTATAAAATTGGATCGATAAGCACTTAAAACTTTTTTTAATTTTAGCTAGTCTCGTATATGGAGTTACGATCGATTCCTTGTTCCTAGTGTCGTGATCATGAATTTCTGAATGTTCAATAACATTATTAAGATTTTCTCTCATGTAAATAATCATTTGATGAATTTGCTCGCAGGCCATTGTCATTATTTTTAAATCTCTAAAAATATCTCTACAAGAATCTCTGGACTTTAAACCTGCTATGTATCTGATAGATCGTTTTTGCAAGATAAATATTCTGTGCGATTCCGCTGCATTACCCCAAAACATGATACCATAACTCATTATTGAATGAAAGTATGCGAAGTATACTTGTCTTGCAGCTTCTATACCCCCCAGTTCTTTAATTTTCTTAATTGCGTAAGTAGCTGAGCTAAGTTTTTTACTTAATTGTTCTATATGATTGGCCCATGTCAATTTTGAATCTAGCCAGATACCTAAAAATTTTATGCAGTCTGTATATGGCAACGACAGTTTGTCTATAGCATTTTTTGCAAAAGGTTGAGGCAATTTTTTTGATGATCCTAAAAAAAATCTTAAAATATGCGTTTTATCAATATTAAGTACTAAATTGTTGGCAGAGAACCATTCTTTTAAGTCAGGTATCACTTTGATGAATTTGTCACTTACAGCTTCGTCACTCTTATCCTTAATAATTAAACTAGTGTCGTCAGCAAATAATATCACGTCAACTTCCTTACATACTACAGATACATCGTTTACATAAATTAAAAATAGAAGAGGACCCAGAATTGATCCTTGTGGAACTCCTAAAGATATAACACCTTCAGTAGATCTACAACCATTTAGTTCAGTGACTTGCTTTCTGTCTAACAGATAGTTTTTTAAATTTTTAGTTCCGTATTCTTAACACCATAGTGTTCCAACTTTTTAAGTAGAATGTCATGAGAAACGCAGTCAAAGGCTTTGGAGAGATCGCAAAACACTCCATACGTTTTTTGCGATTTCTCCAGGCCCATAAATACATCTTCAATAAGCCTAGTTATAGCATGTTTTGTGGACTTTCCTTTTTGGAAGCCAAATTGTCTACAATTCAATAAATCATTATTGAGCAGAAATGTGACCAATTCTTCTGCTAAATATTTTTCAAAGATTTTACTTATGCTAGGCAGTACAGAAACTGGTCGATAATTAGTACATAACGTCATTTTTCCTGATTTATGAATTGGCACCACTTTTGCAATTTTCATTTGATCGGGGAAAATACCAGTTCCAATACAATTATTAATAATATTCATAAGGGGTTCAGCAATAACACATTCTAGATTCTTTAATAAGTAGGGTGTGATATACCAAAAATCATTTGTTTTTTTTGGCTTAATTTTTCTGATTAAATTTATGACCCTCTGCGTATTGACTGGTTTAAGACTGAACATAGAATTAGACGCTGGTATAAACTTACTTAAAAATGATAGCGAATCCTTTACAGAACAAGTTAGATCAGAAGTCACATTATTAGCAATATTTATAAAATAATTATTAAAATAGTTTGAAATGTCAAATTTGTTATAAATAAATTTATTATTATTATCACAGTAAATTTTATCACAGATAGTTCGATTTTTGCCACTTTCTTTTCCTGTCTCTTCTTTTATAATATAACAACCTAGTTCTCCCTGCATGTGCATAATTAGCAGGCGGAAGGGTGGTGCATATGCACGCATTAGCGGAATTAAAGCTAGATATTTTCATTGCATTTTATTGTCATGGATTTCCGCAAGTAACGCCTGATTCCATTAAATAAATATAATACGGCTTTTCACCACGTACCTAACTTATTAGTTATTATCATCTTGCTGACGCTTCGTAGACCATTTAGAGGCCCTTCTTCATGAGCACCGTTCGTGGCCGCCTCCGAGGACGAGAAATGTTCTTATTATCTTTGATTAGTTTAGGCGACGCATTGATAAACAATTATTTGAATGTAATTGTTTAAATTGCCGTAAGTAGCAGAAAGTTGCCTCCTATCTTGCCCGTGGATGCAGTAGGTACACCTGCGGAGGATAGGCAGCAGCGTCTTTCCGTGTATCAACTTTCCGTACAGCGCTGCCTGCCAGGCGTGGCGAGTATACAAACTGATGCGAAAAGCTAGCTTGAAATTAAAAGTTGTAAGTCGTAATGAAATGTTAGTAATTATGTAAAATCCAACCACGGGAGTAAACGACCATTTCCAGGTCTTGAGATTCATGAGGCCTATGTCCAGCAGTGGACGTTGACATCAGTCCTACGACTGAGATGATGATGACGTTAACTTATCGTTACCAACATATACCGTAAATTTTTTAACATCGTCACATGGTATCTGTCGCTAAGGGACCGTCTCCACGAGCGAGGGTATCGCGGCGATTCTATAGCGCGGACTCGTCGCGATTCTCTCCCTCGTGGAGACGGCCTCTATAGAGTCTAGAGAAATACGTGGCACAGACGATAACATCGCCGCGATTCCCTCGCTCATGGAGACGGCCCCTAAGATTTAACAAACGATCAAGTAAGATTTACGAACTAATAGGCATATACTTAAATGGTGGTGTCATGTCTTGTTTAAAGGCTACTCGTTTAGACGCAAGACAGAAGTTTGCACTGCCAATGTACCAGGCAAGCATAACTTACCAGTCGTAGGTCTTGCTCTATACGCGGAGATGGCGCGCGGTGAGACGAGGGCGAAGGCCCGCGCCCTTAGCAGCGCCGCTATGGAGCCCCGGGGCGACGCCAGCGCCCCCCCGCGACATCCGCACGCTGAGAACCAACCTGCAGACAAATGAAAAGATGACTTATATTTTGTTTATATAGAAAGGTTTATCTTCCGAGGTTATCCCTCAGCGGGCCCTTACTGCATTTACAGGCATGAGAGAAGGGGCAACATTCTACTGCCGGCACTCCACGGCAAATAAATAGATAGTTTATATTCAACGGTTATCGATAACGGGTTATTTGGCATTTACAACTATTTTCTTTGTGAAGAACGAACTGTCACTTCCCATTTAAAGCGTCCTTCGAAGGGCTGTTGTTAAATTACATTCAAAGGTTAATAATTAGCGACTTTCTTTTATTAACTTCAAGGTTGAAAAAAAATATGGGTGTAATTACATTGTTTTGTTTCGTACTTAATGCGCGAATAATACATCAGCATGTAGTAATTGAGCGAATTTAATGAGTTCCGTAGGGTGCCGGCAGTAAAATGTTGCTCGTCCTCTCTTGTCCATTTAAGCAAGAATCTGCCTTCGGAAGATATGCAGCAGCGTCTTTCCGTATATCAACATCCCGTACAGCGCTCGCCAATCCACCTGCCATGCCAAGCGTGAAGAGTAGGGCAGCAATTCCTCATGAACCATTGGATATCCATGAGGGAGGCCCACAGAGCTGTATAAGAACTGTTCTGTGGGAAGGCCTATGTAAACAGCGCACGTCCTACGCCTGAAATGATGATGAATACACTGAATATTTGATATGAACTTACTTGGCTATTCAAGACTGCACATTTCAAGGTAGTTGTAGAACTTGGTAAAGCATCTACTCCAGGTACCCTCATATTTCCACATTAAATATTGTCTATACACTATTACTATTTTATGCCTGTAGATATGCAATAAACCACAATATTGAAGCAGAAAAACTCAGGGGACCTAGATACGTCTGTCTTCACTTCACAGATAACTATCACAATATAGTTGCGATACCGAAACAAACCTGCTAATTTAACCGTTTATCATTTCGTAAGTAGTTATTAAATATGTAGTGTAGTCTGATTTACGTTGACGGGTGATGTAACGATGCTAAGTTAGGTAACGGTAAAGAACATCGAATGTGCAACCATATTGTTAAATTAATGTTTTTTTTTCTTTTTTAAACTTTCGCGATCACAACACGCTATTACTATTGGACTATCGGGTATTTCATCATCGGCATCTCAGCCGTAAAACGTCCACTACTGAACACAGGCCTCCCTCATGGATCTCCATGAGGGGTACTTGACATACCACGCTTGGCAGGCGGGTTGGCGCAGTACGGGGTGTTGAAGCACGGAAAGACGCTGCTGACCATCTTCCGGAGGTAGTCCTTAGCAAGCTGCATCCAAGGGCAAGATAGGAGAGGCAACATTCTACTGCCGGCACCCCACGCAACAAGTTGTTTCATTATAACATAAATAAGGTTTAAGTCAAAGTAGATATGTGTATTCATCATCATCATCGTAACAGCCGTAGGACGTCCACTGCTGGACAAAGGCCTTCCTCATTGATCCAAGAACCGATATGTGTATTTATTTGGGCCCAAAGGCCACACAGAAATTAACAAAAGAAAAACACATTTAAATTGAATAAAGCAGATACTTAACTGAATTCGTTCGAGGCTTTCTTTTCTATGAGGCAAAGAAGCGTAAAAAACCTCTTTCTTAAGATACTTAAGTAAATAACAGCAAAAGGCATTTTGCGTAAAATATTGCATAACTCCGCTCGAAACGAAACGCGAGTCAGGTTGCCATACTGCAGGTCAACCCTACGGTCATCGTCGCATCATCTAACTCTAACACAATGCACCTTAACACAACGTCTTAAAGCTCACACTCCAGAGAGCACGTACGTTTTTTCAGGGTTGTAACAACGCTAGAAACGCGTGATCATTTTGAACCTTATTTCAAAGAATTAAGGAAAGTTCAATCTGCAAAGAGCACTTACGTCATTTAGGGTTGTACAAACACTTGAAAATTACCGTCTATTTTGAACCTTATTTCAAAGAAGGGATAAGTTATTTGTAGGGACAGCTTCGTCCTTGGTTGTAGGTCGACCACTTGTTCCTTAACTCATAAAAATCGGCTATAATATTTAAACCCTGTATAACATAGAGTAATAGCAGAGACTAGATAAACTTATCTAGTCTCTGGTAATAGTTAGTTTAGATTTTATATTTATGAGTATAGACAGATGATAATCGAAATGGATCCCTCCTAAAATAGTTAACTATAAAACAGGCACTTCAATTATTATTTTATACTTATTTGTTTATAAGATTGAGTTTGATAATGGATGTTGTAAATTTACTTAGACGCGTGGCTAACATTTTGATACTCTATTATATTAAAATAATAACGTGGCAATAATTGTATATTATTTATTTAATTACAATGGAATGCTTATATTATTATTTTTTTTCGTAATTTGGCTGTCACAGAATACGATAATCAATATATAAAAATGCCTAGCAATAAAATAAAATCCAACTAAGAAAAACATTTTTCTAAGAAGTTTTTTTATTGATTTGTTTGTTTTAAGTGTCATGTAATAATTATTGAACATCGTTTTCCTATATTTATTTTTATTACAAACATACTCCACATATTGCTTTTATGTAATATCAAAGTTTTTCAAAGAGTAGGTGCTAGGCATATATATACCTATTTGGCCTTTAATTTATATTATATTTTATTTATTTAATATTTATTTTTTAAGGTCGTGGGTTCGATACCGGCCGTGCACCAATGGATTTTTCTTTCTTGAAAAATGTATGTGCACACTTAACACGAGCTTTAACGGTAAAGGAAACATCGTGAGGAAACCCGCGGCTTAGGTAGCTTCAGACGTCGAGAGAACAGGTCAATACCTGTTCTTTCCTCTGAATAATAGCTAAGTTGAGAGGATGGTATAGGTGCTGGGCAAGCCTAATCCATCTAACAATGTCCCAGGCACTGCAGAGTACCGTACAGCATGATTACCAGTTGCTGACGCTGTATAAATCATCTATAATAGATGCAAAGGCCTTACATTTGTATAGATTACTTAATTAATATATTTGTTCCTAAACTGGACACCAATATCGCGGAATGCTTAAACCGTTTTGGCTACAGAATAAACCAAACAAAGGAAACAAGCTGAATGATTTAAAATTTTGTCTTTGAACACAACACTACTCTGTGAAGTGCAATGCACTTTTTCTGTTAAACATTGGTCTAGTCTAGACGCACACTTGACACGATATGCTCTTGCGCATACTTTTTGCTGCGGTGTTGTTCAACTTACCTGTTGCTACTTGCTGTTGTGGCTTTATTTAAATATATTTTTTAGAGCTGTCTGAAAATATCTTATTTCATAAAACAAAGAAAAAAATACGTTTATTTTGTCACCACGAAAAGTTATCTATAAATACTATCTCTATAATACTATCTATACTAATATTATAAAGAGGGAAGATTTGTATTTTGTATGTTTAAGATAACGAATAAACTCAAAAACTACTGGACCGATTAAAAAAAATCTTTCAGCAATAGAATACTTTACATTATCCTTGAGTAACATAGGCTATATTTTATCCCCGTGTTCCCACGGGAACGGGATCTACGCGGGTGAAACCACGGAGTGCGGCTAGTCTATTATAAACTTCTAAGAAATTAGGTAAGTACACCTTGGCGCTTCTATGGAAAAAGTTAGATGACCTCAATTTCCAGTTCCTTTACGCAACACTTCAGTTTTGGGTATGTGTTGGCTGTTCCATATCTGGTACAAATAATAGCAGTAACAGTGGTAGTAGCTCCTCTATTCTGACGACTTCTTTGGCGCAGCGGGCAGAGGTCCCCCTGTGTCGCAAGAGGTTGCGGGTTCGATTCCCGCCTCAGGACGAATGTACGATCTATATAATATAATAAAGAATATCTATCTATGTAGTGTAATGTATTATGTATAATCAGACATCTAGTCAAAACACAAGCTTAGCTTGGGGCTAGATGATGCTGTGTGAATTGTCCAGCATTATTTATTTATTTATATTTATCACAAATAATAATATTAAGTATGAAATAATGTAACAACTGTTGGTTAACCTTAATAAATAAATAAATAAATAAATCACGGACCGGCAAGCGCAGCGTAGGACGACGACAAGATGAGCAGATGACTTGGTAAGAACTGCAGGTCGGCGGTGGATGGAGGCCGCTTCCAACCGTACTTGGAGATCAATGAGGAAGGCCTATTTCCAGCAGTGGACGTGTTACGGCTGATATGATGATGATGATTTATCACTTATTAATCACTTTTACTTGAATTGTGTCCCATCTACTAAGTCGTTTAATGCCAACATCAGTATGTACTATCTACTCTTTTCATTAAAAAATGTATTGGATATTTTATTGCGATAAAAGCCATACCTATTTTTCATGGCATGTAATTTTTGCTCTATTGCTTAAACACTTATTGATTTTGGCCTGTAAATAGGAGAGCGTTCATGTAGGTCTCCCATGAGTTTTCACAATCTATACTCGCTAGCGACAGTAGTTAAAAAAGCGTGTGCGTCTCGGGACGCACGACATAAGTGATAACCTAAACTAACCTAATTTTATTACTAATAAATTTAATTTTAGCGCTGCGGGTTAGAGTGAGAGAGGAGGAGCCTGCCTACCGCTGCCGTATGTGTGAGAGGGAGGGAAGCCAGACAGACTGGCGCCGTAACGCGTTACGTAACGAAGCGGTTAACCCTCCCATAAGAAGTTATCATCATCATCATCATCATCAGCCTTTATCGACCCACTGCTGGGCATAGGCCTCCCATTCATTTTGCCATTCGCCTCTGTCATAAGCTATTCTTAGCCAGGTGCAACCCACGGTCTTCCGAACATCGTCAACCCATCGGGATGGTGGACGACCCCATTTTCTGTGTTATCACTAGTTATCACTTCAAAAAAATTAACTCTAGCGGATAGTTTGGTACTAAAATACGCAGTAAACTGTACTAAGGCGACTGTAGTTTGCGCTTCATTTGCTTAGAATTTGATAGCATCAGTTACAAATCTGGCAGATGTCAGTAACGTACTATTACACTGTAGTAACGGCAGGCGATCTAACGGTGACATCTCATGGTAGACACACTGGTCGCGACACATTTTTACACTCAGATCAGCATCGTCTCATTAGTAACTAGGTTCATTTTGTAACTAGATTCTATATAAACAATTCACAAGAAAACAATATCACTAGCTGACCCGGCGAACTTCGTATCGCACCTATAACTACAATTACCACTTACAACTTACCCTACAACTACCCTAAAAATACCCTACAACTACTACCCTACAACTACGCCACAACTAACGTTAAAACATGTGTTTAATATTGTTTTAACATCTTCTGATTTCATTTACGCAACGAAATGTAGCCTATGTCCGTCTCCATGGTCTTGTCTACTCCTATACTAAAATTCATCCAAATCGGTTCAGCGGTTTTGACGTGAAAAGGGAACATACATTCTTACTTTCACTTTTATATATTAAAGTAGGATAGGATAGGAAGTAGGCTATGTTTTTATTTAGCTGCCGGGAATAGAATGTTGCTCTTCCTTTCTTGCCCATAGATGTAATAAGAATCTGCTAAGAGATACCGCAAGAAAGAAAGTCGATAACTTAGAACGACTCATGATTACTGGCAAAATTGAAGGAAAAAGAACAAGAGACCGTAGTCCGATGCGATGGAGCGACCAGATCCGCTCCACACTCGACACTCCCGTACGCGAGGCTCTACACATCGCCGGGGACCGTTCCAGATGGCGCTCCATCGTCAAGAGTCGAATGTCAGACATAAGTGGCCACGACCCTCAGTAACTGAGGAATACGACTGAAGAAGGAGGGAAGAGATACCGCCGAAAGATGGGCGGAAGCGTCTTTCCGTGTATCAACATCCCGTACTGCGCTCGCCAACCAAGCCTGAAGAGTATTGCAACAACTCCTCATGGAATCTTGGAGATTCATGAGGGAGGCCTTTGTCTAGCAGTAGCGTTCTACGACTGAGATGATGATGATTTTTTTATTCACCGTTAAAGCAGATTAAAAAGGTTCCTACCACAAAAAACTGTTACTACAGTCAATAACCTTATTTAAATGATTAGATTCAGGTAAAACACAAAAAATTAACAACCCGCATACTTCTTTAGTAAGTACACTTAATTATCTACTGATGGAGGATGCGGGTTCAAGTCCCGTAGGGTCCTATACATTTGGTTAAGACCAGGTTATTCCAACACAGTAGGCTTTAATTTATTATTTTATTTATTTATTTAATTAGAACGGATTTACCTATTACACAAATTAATATAATTTTACATACGGAGTAACACAAAACAAAAAAAAGAAATAAATATAGATTAGAAATATAGAATACTAGCTTTTGCCCGCGACTTCGTCCGCGTGGAAGTCATGAAACGTAAAATTCCCTTTTTCACGCAGAGCCACTTTGATTTGAAAATATAAATCCCATTTATTCCCTATCCCGTGGGAATTTTGAAAAATTCCTTCTTAGTGCACCTCTAGGATACTCAAGGTATATGTGTGCCAAATTTCAAGTCTCTAGGTCCAGTGGCTTAGGCTGTGCGTATATATATCAGTCAGTCAGTGAGTCAGTCAGGACTTTGAATTTATACATAGAAGATAAATAACTGGTATAACTGTGGAATTTTCAATTACAATTAATAAATATTTTATTCAATAAAATTCTAAAATATTAACAAAATACAATTCCTTAATATCCATTTTTAAGCACTGCCTCCACGCGCGGGCGTGGCTTATTTGTATTACAAATTTATTCGTATTACAAAATTAAATAAAAAAAATTGAGAATACACAGCGTTTTAATTAATAAAATAATGCATTAAGGTATTCTAATAACCATCTGGTACCCATAACACTCTTTGGGACTAGATGGTATGTAGTGTCCAGCCATATTTATTACTAAAATAACCTTAAAACGGAGTGGGTTGCAAGATAACGGTCAAACCGCCTCCTCACACATCCAAAACTAAATTAATATATCCCCAAATCGAAGTGAGTCGGCTCTGCAAACAATCCAAGTGATAATTCCTATGCTAACAATTTTTTTCAACGTCAATATTGCTCAATGTGTTTGTACAGCGAAGTTAAGATGATTCTGTCTATGTGGGTACTATACGCTGCACAACTTCACAGCCAAAGGTTTTTTTATTTTTTCATTTGCCTTAACGTATTGCCTTCCATTTTGCCATTTTGTTTTCTTATTTATATAGGTGTTTTTAAAGCCTAATTTTAGGTATCTAAGTGACTTTATGGTGTATTTTTTTTTATTTTCTATTGTGTAAAGAGATTGAAGATTAGGCTACGATGACGAGTTGCGAAATAATTGTTATAAAAAATATTTGTAGTAAAGTAAAAATATATTTTTTAAACTTTCGCGATCACAACATATTATGTATAACCGGGTATTTATCGCGTAAACGTCTTGACTGGATTGCACTAGCTATCAGTAATCTTCCCGGAATCATGGCTGGCGCAATTTAGTCTAAACTTCGGGAAATAATAAAAGTTATTTACGCGATAAATACCCGGTTACATATAATATACATGTATATTTAATTTAATCTAGTAACAGTATCACCTACAGTACGGATTAGCAGATGCTGACGCAGTATAAAAAATCTCTAAAAGATGTAAAATGCCATTATTTTAATTGGCACTTAAATTTTTATAGGTAGAATAAAACCCACCAGGAAAATATTTTGTTTTCAAACTTGAACTGCAATTCTGCAGCTTACTGTACAACTGGACATACGGTAATGCATTTCTGTGTTTTGTTTATCCGTGGGCAGATTTTGTGGTATTTACATATAAGTTACTACTAGCTTCTGCCCGCCGCTTCGTGCGTTGTATCCAGATTAATTTAGTATAATTGTTAATGCTGGTCATTATCTAGACGTGTGCATTATTTCTGCTGAATCCGTAGGCTAGTTATTGGCTAGTGTAATTTTCTGTCTCTGAATCCGTAGGCTAGTTATTGGCTAGTGTAATTTTCTGTCTATGTTATTATTATGTCATGTGTTAGTATTAAGTTACGTACAATAAAGAGTTATCTATCTGTCTAGTTTTCGTGTAGAGGTAACAAACATCCATACAAACAAACTTTCGGCTTTATAATATTAGTGATAGTGATATAAATAGCTTTTTTATTAACCTCCGTTAGAGTTAATAAAAAAACGATTTATATCACTATCAACCTTCAAATTAACCTCCGTTTACCATCGACGTCGGGTTTTTTGTAGATAAATTAAGGAATTATTAGTCGGTCAATTACCTTCCTTTTCCATGTCATCGTTTCCTTCCTTTATCATGTCTTAGTTTAAATGTCATTGGGTAACAAAACTTATCTGTTCGCTCTACTTTCCTCTGATAATGCGGTATTAGTATTCTCTTCACATTTAGAAAGTGTAATGTTTTGTTTACTTCAAGTCAAGGTTTTGCAAAAGAAAACTAACAACTGGACGAAAGTAATTAAAGATTTGATAGAACCCAAAAACAATTCTGGTAATTATTTATTGCACACAAAAAAAAAACATTTATACAAAAAGGGTATAGACACAAACATGTACAAGGCGTACAATCAACAATGAACAATATGTTTGGAGGTACTATCATAATTTCAGCTGTAAAACGTCCACTACTGAACACAGGCCCCTCATGGATCTCCATGAGGGGAAGTTGCCAAACTCATTACGCTTGGCAGGGGGATTGGCAGGGAGAGACGAGCTCTGTGGCGCAGCGGGCGAAGGTCCGCCTGCGACGCAAGGGGTTGCGGGTTCGATTCCCGCCTCGGGACAAATGTCTGTACGATCTGCAGATATTTGTTCAGGGTGTTCTGGGTGTTTTTCTATATATAATAAAAATATCTATCTATGTAGTATAATATATTAAGTATATCAGTCATCTAGTACCCATAACACAAGCTCTGCTTAGCTTGGGGCTAGATGATGCTGTGTGATTTGTCCCGCATTATTTATTTATTTATTTATTTATTTATTTATTTATTTATTGGCGAGCGCAGTACGGGATTTTGATACACTGGAAGACGCTGCTGCCCATCTTCCAGAGGAATCCCTTAGCAGGCTTTTACTACATCCACGGGCATGAGAGGAGGGGCAACATTCTGCTGCCGGCATCCCACGGACGTACAATACCTATATATTTTTTTAATTGAGTTTGAATAAATAAATAAATTAAAAGGTTTTCTATAATAAACATATTCAAATAAGCTAGATAAAGGATGTGTAGTTTCATAAGGGCTGAAGATATATAGATAATAAGCAAACTTTACAAAAAAAATTGTGTCTTGTATTTTGTATGTTTGTAAAGAATAATCTCAAACACTACAGGACCGATTTTCAAAATTCTTTCACCATTAGACTGCTACATTATTCCTGAGTAACATAGGCTATATTTTATTTTAATATTCCCACGGGAACGGGAACTACGTGTGTGAAAATGCGGAGTGCGGCTAGTAGTATATAAACTTGGTTATAAACTTGCTAGTTCAGTTTTTACTGTTTTAGGTGACGATATCTTAGAATATAATCCCTTACAAAACAAAACGGTAAAGCTCCATAGAATATTTCAGGCTAGAATGTCGCAGTATCAAGTTAGTTAACCTTTACTTGCACATGTTTCGAAAAAGGCACTCCTTAGTGTGGCACTATCGCCGAAACCTAGATATTAAGTGGCCGCATAACCAGCATCTTTGGGCTGGCAGCGGTGCTCAAACTGTTACTTTATTAGTATTTTTACGGTTCCGTAACCAAAGGGTAAAAACGGGACCCTTACTAAGACTTCGCTGTCTGTCTATCTGTCTGTCACAGGGCTGTATATCATAAACTGTGATAGCTAGACAGTAAATATGTGTTATTAAAATATGGGATTATCGGGTATTCATCGCGTGATTACCTTTATTTTATTCCCGACGATAACAATGTGTTGTGATCGCGAAAGTTTAAAAAAGACTAAATATGTGCTAATAATGTGTTTGAAATAGTTCAAACGACACATTATTACCACATATTTAACCGGTTATTTATCTAATTTCGTTATTTAGAGTCTTCTCGGGACCACAATGGGTGCAATCCTGTTGACACGTCGTGCAATAATAACGGTCAATAACGTTAAGATAAATACCCGGCTAAATATGTGGTAATAATGTTGCTTTGTTTGTATAAAAAAATAATTCTATCAGTCCTCTAGTTTTTTTTTATTACAAAAAGAAACGTAGAACCAATTTGTAAAAAAATAGGAAATATATTAACATTATGTGTCTTCAAAAATAAATAAGTAACTATTCTATCAATCATATCATAATGTTTAATTCATTTGTGAGCCATACCGATGGCTCTATCAATGATTTACCTACGTTTTACCTTTGGTTTCCTTTGGTTGATAATTTGTCAAGACAAAAATATCTTCACTTCGTTTACGCTTCCTGCAAATCTAAGCCTTATATTAAAATAAGTTTACTAAATAAAAGCTGCATATTTCACGTAGCAGTAGCATTTAGTAGCAAAACAAACCATGTACAATTTGATCTCAGAGTTTGTGCTAGCTTTCAATAATTTTAGTAACCATAAACCTAAACTTCCTAGATACAAGCTTACATAACTGAAGTTTTAGTTACAAATAAATAATGTCGGTAGTATGAAAATAGCTGCCACAGATCAAGAGAACACACTTTATTTTATGGAAACAAATGGGAGCAACTTGCGAGGTTTATTGTTATGGAAATCTGTTGTAATAATAATATCTCATCACTGTAGTTTATCACTTTCGTAGTAGACGAATGGACGTCTTGCAGCAGGAAGCACGTTTGGTTTTCGAATTTTGTAGATTTGCATACATTTCGTTCCGTGCCTCTGTAATAAGAGTACAAGTTTTTACAACTACGCGACAAACATTGTCCTTGACCTTTCCTTGATAAAAATATTTTCAATTAGGTACCAATATTTAGGGATTTTTTTAAATTTATTCTATGTAAAACCTTAATTTCGTTAAACTGACTTTCTCTCCAATTTAAATAAAATAAAATAGAAATAAGATACCCATAAAAAATACTAAGTAATTAAATCATAACTAAAAATAAAAATTTCAGTAAATCTGCTTTCAGTAATTCACATTTTGGAGCTAGATAACGCTGTGACTTTTGCAGCATTATTATGAAACTTTTAGCACCGCAGTCTCAGAGAATAATGTGCACAAATAAAATGCACCACCATTGCACAATCAGTTTTATGATGCTGAAATAAGGTTCTAAATAGTGCGGCCCGGTCCAGTTTTAGAGAAAGCCTGATGTACAGCTTCGAAGCAGTGATAAGTGAGGTTCCTGAATGCAAATTATTATCAACATTTTGACCCGGTGCAGTGGGCGGCGGCCTTAGGGCTGGAGCGTAAGGTAAAATTCTATATCTATGAACGTAAGCATACTTAGTTTCGTAAACTTTTGCGATTACAATAACATTATGATATAAAGACCCGGCGGGCTGACTACGTATCTCGCGACAGTTTTGCAACAGGCTTATATCTCGCGATAATCGCTATCAAACGTCAATTTTGATTTAGTTAACAGATGTTGTTGTATTCGTCAAAGTTAATTCACGAGTTGACGTTTCACAGCTATTATCGCGAGATTTATGCATGTTGCAAACCTGTCACGTGATACGTAATCTGCCTTTAAAAATGAATTTACTTTACAATTATTTTTTCTGTAAATTTTTACGATGTTAATAGTGAAGTCACCCGGGGCCCCAACTGAAAACCAGCGTAGCATCTGAGCCTGTTAGGTGCTACACAATGCTGAGTTGGGGACCCATTTACCCACGCCACATCTGCTTCTTCTTGTTTATTGAAGATATTTTTTTTATTTTTAATGTTATTTTTTGTTTTTTTTGTGGAAGTACATATGTTTTGTGATTTGTGCGTGTGGTAAAATAAATCCTATAAGATCATTGAAATCGGTCCAGCCGTCCTCGAGTTATAAGTGGACTTACCCGACATTGTTTTATATAAATATTGATTACAGATGATTTATACAGCGCCGTGTGCCGAAATGCCGTGGTCTGCTGGCAGTAGAATGTTGCCTCTCCTCTCTTGCTCGAGGATGCAGTAAGACTTTGCCAAAGGATACCTCCGGAAGATGGGCAGCTGCGTCTTTCCTTGTATTAAGCGATTTAATTCTTTGGTATTAACGTCACGTACTGCGCTCGCCAACCCGCTTGTCAAGCGTGTTGAGTATGGCAACAATCCCTCCAGACCTTGGAGATTCATTGAGAGGCCTATGTCCAGCAGTGTACGTAGACAGTCCTACGGCTGAGATGATGATGATGATCTACAACTTGCGATGAACACGTCAAACTTGTTATCATCATCATCATTCCAGCCGTAAAAAGTCCACTACTGAACAGGCCTCCCTCCTGGATCTCCATGAGGGGTAGTTGCCATACTCACCCGCCTGGGTTGGTGAGCGCAGTACGGGATGTTGATACACGAATAGACGCTGCTGTCCATCTTCCGGAGGTATCCCTTAGCAGGCTCTTACTGTACTGCATCCATGGGCATGAGAGGAGGGGTATCATTCTACTGCCGGCACCCCACGGCGGAGATTGTCTTGTCTTGTCTTTTTATTTTATGGCTTTTTGTGTTTGGTTTTACACAAATCCGCCAGTGTCAAGTTAATTTGTAAATTCTTATGTTATTTGGCTGACCATGTTGGCGGCCATTTTCTCTACCTTGGAACTAGATGGTGTTGTTCAATGCAAAATTGAAATGGAAATTTGTTCTTAAATGACAACTAGATGTCGCCGTGTTTTTTGGTCAATGTCTAGATCGCGCTATCAAAAACTCAAAGCAGCGGTATATATACTAAGATTTATTTTTAATATATGAATTACTAAGTAAAAACCGAAGTGCCAAATGCAAATGCAGGCTTTGCAAAGTGCGAAGGGCTAAAAAGCCAGTTATTTTTAAGTTTAGTACACACTAAACTTAAAAATAACTGGCTTTTTAGAAGAAATACATTTATTAGACACACACGTGTCTAATAAATTTATTCCTTCTTCTTCTTCTAAGTGTTCTAATTCACCCTGCCTCCTCGGAATAAACTTCTTCAGTGTTGTGTAGTGTTCAGCATATTTTTTTTATTTTATGGCTTTCCACACCCTGACAACCCTATGTAATCCTTATTTACAGTGCTTCTTGTTTTGTGCGACCGCCATTGTATTGTTTGAGGTCCATTCTGAAAGCCGTTACAGAGAGATGTTCTAGTGCAGTGTCATTGCATTGTCACAGAGGCTTTAATATCAATCCCCTGAGAATATACAGGGTGTACTAAGCCGAAAGGGCGTTATTCTGACCACCCCAAGGGACAACTTTAGTTTTAAGACTTTTCAGGATTCGGTGATTTTCATCCCCAGTAAAGAGTAAAGCAACAACCCCTTCATAATCTTGGAGATCCATTTCAAATCAAATCAAATCATTTATTTATGAAAAAAAACATATTACTTATTTACCGCAATCATCAAGACCTTAACTCCCGTGTTAGTTATAAACTGTGATAAAGCAAGGTAAGGACTATCAAACTACGTTTACATATAAAAATACATCACAAGATTGTAGATACATACATATCCGCTTGATTGGTTCCGCGCCGCGCCGATTACGCACCGCATTTGGTTCGCGTTTTGGCGCGAAATACGGCGTGCGCTCCGTGTCGGCGCTAAGTGGATACTGGCTCGGATTTTACAATGGAACGTATTGTGTATTTATGCTCTATGGAAAGCTTGTCAGTACGTCAATTCATAATTTAGTTTGTGTTCGGGATATACAAAGTAAAAATTACATCACCTGATAATGAGATTTTATTTTTAGTTCAAAATATTTTTATTTGTAATTCAGAATGTATTATCATCTACATTTTCTGCTGTTTATACGTAGTTTCTAGTATATCCTCACTAAAAATGATAAAATAAGTAGGTGTCTTCAAACAAAATATTATTCTAATCGTAATTCTAAAAGGCATTTTTTATGCATATTTTTTTTTAACTTAATCGAATTTTTTTTTTTTCTTGGGCGACGTAAAACTTATTTAATATTGTCATTTTCAACTTCACTCAGAAGGCACCAAAACAAACCAAAATTCGATAAACACTATAGGTTTACCAATAATATTTTTTTAGTGGAACCCTATATCACTGGTCGCTAGCGAAGCCAAAAACAACGGCTTAAAAATCTTGGTCGCGAGCAAAGCCAAAACCAAACAACGGCTAAAAAATCTTGGTCACGAGAGAAGCAAAAACCAAACAAGCGGATATACATATTACTAATATATATAATCATCATCATTTCAGCCGTAAAACGTCCACTTTTGAACACAGGCCTCCCTCATGAATGTCCATGAGGGGTAGTTGCCATTCTCACCACGCGCAGTACGGGATGTTGATACACGGAAAGATGCTGCTGCCCATCTTCCGGAGGTATCCCTTGGCAGGCTCTTACTGCATCCACGGGCATGAGAGGAGGGGCAACATTCTACTGCCGGCACCCCACGGCATCTAATCCATCACGGCACTAATATATATAATAGATACATAATAAATACAATAACACCTAAATACACTTATATTTGGGAGGCCTATGTCCAGCTGTGGACGTGGACAACAAGCAGTCCTACGGATGAGATGATGATAGCCAGACAAACACACTACGTATACATCATTGATACATATCTGCGTGGTATCTATAAGTTGTGCAAACGTGCGCACGCGCCGATTAGACACGCGCAGCGCCTGCGGTCATTTGACGGAGGCCTATTGGTTTAGGATGGATGGATGTTCCATACATGCCTGATCAAATATTTGTTCAGAATACCTATATAAAGACGCATAGTCACGGACTGCCGGCAGTAGAATGTTGCCTCTTCTTGCCCGTGGATGCAGTAAGAATCAAAGGGATACCTCTTAAAGATGAGCAGCAGCGTCTACCCGTGTATTAACATCGCGTACTGCGCTCGCCAAGCATCATCATCATCTCAACCACGGGACTGCTGAATACGTCCACTGCTGGACATAAGCCTCACGGATCTCCAAGATCATAAGAGGGTTGTTGCCATACTCGCCACTCGCAGGCGGATTGGCGAGCGCTGTACTGGATATCAACAAGGAAAGACACTACTGCCCATCTTCCGGATCTATCCCTTAATTATAACTACATGCGGCAAAAGAGGAGAGGCAACATTCAACTGCCGGTACCGCACGGCAAACCCATCCGTAATATCCAACATGTATTTTTCAAAATCAACAAAATAAGCCACAGCCGTTGCGCAAACATTGCACAAGACCGGCGCGTGCGCACGTCGATTCGACACGCGCGCAACGAGACTGATCGACACGATTGACAGTTACAATCGATCAACTATACACTTATGTAGTAGCTTCTGTCTGTGAGTTTGTTTGCTTGGTACCTGATAGAAGAGAGTGAAGTTTCTAAAAAAAGTTTTCTGAAGCGATAGAATTCGATTACGGGCTTTGTTCAATTTAAATGTGTTATGTTTTTCTTTTGTAAATTGAATACTTTGTGAGCCTTTATTGATCCTAAGTTATCAGCAATATTCTATTACATAAGTTTCAAGATTATCTACAGGAATTGGTGTCATTTAGATCTCAACTCTTTTCTGGTCGAAGTCAACAACCACGATATTCTAAATATTAAACTTGCCTCTCATTTCTATTTTATGTACATACATAATATACATTTATGTTTTTGATAGGATTTAAATTGCTAGATGCGCCCTCACACCAAAAGCTGGGCCCCTATCGCACCCTTTTTGTCTTTCCTTCCCCTCAACGCCCTAAAAACTGTATACTGCGCAGCCGTTGAAGCTAACTTCACAGGGCTCATAAAGTTTTGCGCAAACTCTGCCAAACTTCATAATTTTGAGACTGCGTTTTGAAATGTTTCCTCTCGATCTGACATCACACGATGCCCATTCATAATCCTTACATAACTATTGGTCCACCTCGTGTGCGCCCACGCACACATTGTTTTGGATCAATGAATGTTATCGATATCTTCATCCGAAAACTACGAAATTCGCAACTTACTCAGGCCAGATTTTGAAACAAAGAAACCTTTTTATTATTATTTATACGTATAAATATTGGACATTACACACAAAAGCATCTGGCCTAATTGAATAAATTAAAGTTTATAAAGTTTTACATTTTAAGTAATCCCCGTCCCCCACCTAGTCTCGGATGTAATTTGTTTTTGTTGTGTACTCTCAGTATTGCAATCTTTAAAATAATAATAATAATAAATAAAGACACACACATATATCGGTCGAACTTATAACACCCCTCTGTTTTGTCCTGGAATCCTGGAAAGTCGTAAAACTAAAGGTGATCACCCCCGTATGGGTTGGTACACATATTTGAATACAACCTTTATGTATAATGAATGAGTGAAACAATTTATTGAAAAGTGGAACGAAACTTTTCACCTCTTAGTAACCTCTGTCGCCCTAGTACAGGTTAGACCTACTTCAGATGCACATGTCACAAGAGACACGACTAATGGAGAAACGATGTATCCTGTGTCTTATGCGTGCCTGGTACTTGTTTGCTGCTTTTGTCTTTGAATTTGACATGGCCTTGACCTAACATTTGATACAGAATAGAATGTCCAACTGAGATTAAAAAAAAATGTTCAGTGCGGCCACATGGACTATACTGACGCGTCACAAATGTTCATGTCAAGTATTCAATCAAAATTGTAAAAACTTTAGAATACCTAAGTTAAAACTTGCGTCTTAGTGTCAATTCTGTTGGCACACTTCCTAATTAAAACGCATTATAATTCTGTGAAATGACATTAATTCACATCTTAATTAAGGAACAAGACACATCTTAATTAAATAAAACACATAATTGAATTCGTTCGCTTCAGATAACTTATTTTCAAGTGAGGGAAATAAGTGAACAAAAAACGTCACTTTTTCTTTTCCTAAGTTATTCGGTTGACGCCGTTCTAGAATTAGAACGAAACTCCAAATTTAGAATCATCATATCTCTAATTATAATTAGGTTTAGTAAGGGCAACAGAATCTACACCAATGTAGAACATTTTGTGACAAATTCAAATCGAGGTAAGTATACGAAATCTTCCCACCATTAGTCAGTCTCGATGCCAATTTATCGCAACAAATATTTCCATCTGAAACCAGCTGGAAATCGAACCCACGACCTCCTAACTCGGCATGCCGCCGTCGCGTCGTCCTCTGAAACGCGAGGAATAATGCTGGACAGAGATATTGTTCGTTCTAAAACTGGTTGAAATACTTTACTCCGATTTGCATTGACCAAGTCGGGTGTTGCTATTGTTGGGGTATATGTTGATAGATTTGGCCATAATTGGGTATATTGTGTCGACTTAGGCATTGACAAATTATACCCTCTGCAATGGTTCATTTGTTTATAAAAATATAAGTTTTACATGTCAAATAGTTTATAACTCAGGTAGAACATTTCAAGGAAATAAAAAACCTGATCAAATGTTTACGATTCGGTGAGATTCGAACCCACGTCCGTCAGATCCCACCGGGCCATTTCAATGTCAAATTGTATTATATATAGTACACCTTATAATACGCTAAAGCATACATATAGATTAGCAATTAAAATAATAAATTGCAAAATTACTTGTTTTGTTTTTGCGCTTTTGAAGTGTTGAGTTTTTCTGGCATATTACAAATTACTATACGAACAACAACAATATGATGGAATTTCACGACGTTGCAACAACAATGTTCGCCGAATCTATCAACATTTTCTTGAAAGCGATATGCCAGAACTTAGTGCCAAAACAGACATATCATCATCCACTGCTGGAAATGGGCCTCCCTCATAGATCTCTAAGATCATGAGAGGGTTGATTCCATTCACGCCACGCTTGGTGGGTTGGCGAGCCCAGTACAAGATGTTGATACACGGAAAGACGCTGCTGCCCATCTGCTGCAATAGAGGAGAGGCAACATCCTACTACCGGTACCGCACGGCATTTGTTTATAAATCTTGCCGAAATATAGCTAAACCCTGGCAACTCTAGCAGGGTTCCGTTAGCTCCAATCTGTGAGATAGCGCAAACTTGACTTATCTACCTTGAACTGTCGTCGCCTTTCACTGCGATATTTGTTTGAACAGCATGGCTGATTTGGCCCCATTCTCTTGTAACGTTGATACCTCGATGGACAAACTCTATGGGACAGTTACCCGTAGAATTAGAAGCTCTCAGAGATCATCAAGAAAACAAGAATACAATATTCATAAAGATTAGTTAAATGACATTTTCAATTTAAGAAAACAATTTTATAATAAATATTAATTTCAAATTATATCATAACTAGCCGCACCCCGCAGTTTCACCCGCGTAGTTCCCGTTCCCGTGGGAATTTCAAAAAATCCCTTCTTAGTGCACCTCTAGGATACTCAAGTTATATGTGTGCCAAATTTCAAGTCTCTAGGTCCAGTGGTTTAGGCTGTGCGTTGTCTGTCAGTCACTCAGTCAGTAACGGAAGAGGTTTAATATTGATGTTTTTATATTTTGGACAGTTCAAGGAATCATCATCATCTGACCTTATCCTAAGCTAGTTGTAGGTCGTCACAACATGCTTTCCTAGTCCACTCTCCTCTCTCAGCCGTCATTGTTTTTTCTATATAAAATAAAAAATATCTTTCTGTGTATAATGTATTAACTATGTCAGTCATCTAGTACCCATAACAAAAGCTCTACTTAGCTTGGGGCTAGATGATGCTGGGTGAATTGTCCAGCATTATTTATTTATTGATTGTGATATAACTCATAATTTTATCAATCACTCCCTTCTTTTATTTATTTACTAGCTGTCCCGGCGAACTTAGTATCATACCTAACACTACAACTACTAACTCTACTACTTTGTAAAATTTTACGACATTTAAATAGCCTTTAATGTTATTCCGGGCCTAGACAAATCCAAAAAACCTAGAAGATCATTGAATGACTCCAGCCTATCTATATAGACAGAGAGATTCAATGTTTTGTTAATTTTTGAAGCCATATATCTGGCCCCTCGCTGAGCTTAGTTAAGGTCTTTTATATTTTACGTAATAAACGCTTTTGTGCAACAGTCCTGACAATAAAATATTTCTAATTCTGATTTTGTCCATCCGTCTGTCAGCGGTATGTATATAATAAATATGTACATTCTATAAAAATGTCCTGAGAAAATTAATGACACTTCGCTTTAGCTACGCCGTAATCGAGAAAAGACATGAGCACGCATGCGCACTGTTGCAACACCATGACCTAAAGGGTAAGCCAGGGTACTAGGACAACATAAATCAATAGAACTATTAATTTTATCATTATCAAGTCATCAAATACACACAGAAGCGAATAGACGATATGCAACAAGCAAGTTACAAAATTACGATTTAAGATAGATTGACTGACGAAAAAGTGCAAAGGTGTAATGCAATTTTAGGGAGTGAAACGTCGGGGATATAGCTCAGTGGTAGAGCAATCGACTGCAGATCGGTAGGCCCCCGGTTCAAATCCGGGTGTCCTCTTAATTAAGTTAGAACATCTGACGATATTGTATCTTAATTATTTTATTTTGCAATTAACTTATTTGTTTTAGCCGGATGAGATGGATGAGTGCGGGTTCCACCCTCGCCGGGAGACAAATGTTTGTAATTCTGCAGTTCTCGAACTCTTTGTATATTTTTGCAAAAAAAAAGTGTTTAATGGTACACTATCAATTATCCGGTTTCCTTAAACAAGCTTTGCTTAGTAAAAAATAGATGGCGTGTAGTGTCCATTATTTAATAATTAATATTATGGTATAATGGTAGATCGACAGCAGCGTCTTTCCGTTTATCAACATCCCATAACTGCGCCTGTCAACCCGCCTGTCTCGTGTGGCGAATATGGCAACAACCCCCTCATGTTCAGTAGGTTCTTGGCGGGCTTAAGTCCATCCAGCAGTGGACGTCCTACGGCTGAGAATATGGTGAAACGTATCTAAGTGCGTCAAAGAAAGTGTTACAGGAAAGCATAGCATAATAAGAGTAACACGTAGATTAACAATAATTAATGAGCCCAAAAATATGTTGCCAGTAAATTATTCTCTACAAAATTACCCTTCCTTTTTTGTCGCTATATATGGAATAGTTGTATGAATAACTAGCTTTTGCCCGCGACTTAGTCCGCGTGGAAGTCGTAAAAAGTAAAATCCCCTTTTTCACGCAGAGCCACTTTGATTCGAAAATATAAATCCCATTTATTCCCTATCCCGTGGGAATTTCGAAAAATCCCTTCTTAGTGCACCTCTAGGATACTCAAGGGATATGTGTGCCAAATTTCAAGTCTTTAGGTCCAGTGGCTTAGGCTGTGCGTTGATATATCAGTCAGTCAGTCAGTCAGTCAGTCAGTGAGACAGTCAGTGAGACAGTCAGGACTTTGAATTTTATATATATAGATGGAAGAGAGAAAAAACATGTTACACAGAAGGCAACCAGGGGAATTAATAGGTACAATATGCGTAAAGAAGAATTAATGTGTTTATATTATTTTATCTGGAAAACAAACAGTATAAAATAAAGGAATATAAATAAATACCATTATGTTTTACATAGAGTCTAAAAATACATATTAGATAAATCTTGTTCGCTAAATTAATCAGCAGCTACGCTATAACAATAATACTTAACAGTTAATCGAACCATTTTTGGAAAGAGATCACTTAAAGGACGCAGTCTTCGTGGTAAATATTCAGGTCAGCGAAGTCATGTCAACCAAAAGTTTATTGTAGGAATTTGGGGCTCTCACAAAGAACTAGTTTTGCCTACAATTCGACGCATAGTGTTTCAGGAAAGGATTTCTTGTAGAAATCTTTTCTTAAATCTTTTGTGTACTTAGGTAATAACTTTACTGTTTATTTATTTATTTAAATAGGACATCCAACACAGGGTTACACATAATACACATAATACTAAGGACTAAATGTTAATAGCCTGGTGCTCCCGTAATTACAGGACGTCACAGAATGTACAAAGTTAGAGCGACAACTGATAAAAAGTATTATTTTTTAAACAGTATTTAGAGCATATAAGAAAAATTGAAACTGTTGAAAGGAGTGATGGTGAAGTAATGGAATTCTGTTTTTATCTAATAAACCTAAATGTCTGACAGTGTTCTTCTTTCCCTTAACGAAATATATGTATAGATGTTATATTATGGTATAACTAGCTTTTGCCCGCCGCTTCGCAGCTCAATTGGCTAGTTTTTGCGTAAAGAGGTAAAAAACATTCATAGGTATGTACATCTAAACAAACAAACTTTCAGCTTTATAAATACTAGTATTAATGAGATTAGTGAGACGACATGTAGTTATAATCTACGGGTGCCCATTTTGTCTCCGAAAATCGATTGTCCGAAAATCACAATCAATAATTTCAATAAATTTGTCTCCGAAACATCATCATCCATAATATTATGTGCCTATAAATATCATTTACAATAATATATTGTTTATGCTAATTATCTTTATGCATAAAGTTATGTTACCAAATATATTATTTCCATAATTTGTATCCTTAAAGATAAAGATAATTTTTTTGCATAAACATGTGTAAGCTAGGATGACAAAATAAGTAATTTGTGACAACATGTTTTACCTTCGCAGGCGTACAAAATTAAAGTGTGGCATGCTACAAAACAAATCCATAAAAAATAAAATATTAATTAACTACAATATGATGTCACTGCATGATATTTTTATTAATAAATAATCACATGAATTAATATATTACAATTTGTCATTTAAAAATTCGTCAATGGTATAAAAGCATTTTGAGGTCAACAGATTTTTAAATTTAATTTTAAATAAGCTGTCATTAAGTCATCAACCTTATATATATTAGGAATTTTGTCGTAAATAATAGGAGCCATGTATATAACAATTTTGCCTAATATTGCAGTTTTAGATGGGAATCTAATCATAACATAGTGTTATTGCGTCAGATGCAGACTATTTTATCACACACACGTGGAAATATGAGTGGATTACTTCTTACAAACATAAACATATAAAATAAACATATGTGTCATACATAATAATATCGAATCATCGAACGATTATAAAACCTTCCAGTGGCAGAACCGAGACGGAAGGACTGTAAGTTATATTAGGTTTTTTATAACCATCCGAAAACACTGCCTGTGACAGAACCGAGATGGAGAGAGTTTGTGTCACAGATATCCCCAGTCCTGTTCTTAACAATGGGTACCACGATGGTTTTCATTTGATCTAGCGGTAAATGCGAATGATTATTGCACATTGTAAAGAACATGGACTATGACTATACGGGGGTGCATCTTCCGAACTTATTAGTTGCATGCCTAATTTTAACACCAAATTTTCATAAGCATACACATACACAAAAACAGTTATTTCAGACTTTTAGCCTAAAACTCACTGAGTTGACACTATATAAGAGCAAAAAAGTACCGTTGGATAGGTTTTGAAATAAACTTTATTGTTAGATTTCATTTTTTTTTTCAAAATTTTATGAAAATATCATCCATGTGCGAATTTTTTGCACCCAAGTGTAGTACCACTAATATCGGTTTCCATGATGATTAACATGCATAAACTCATTTGCGCTAAATAATGAAAATACATATTAATTGTTTTTAAAGGTTTAATGGCCACTCCATAAGTGTCACTCAAAAGCCTAGGTGTACATTTTAATTTCGCGGTAGTTACATTTTTGTAGCAACGATAAAATCTAAAAAACTTGAGCTTAAAGTCAAAATGTTGCAAAAGTGCGAATTTTTTGCACCGAAGTTATGGATCCTTATATTAGATCCTGATTATTCGGAGAAACGATGATTATGAAAATAAATTTTATGGATATGAGATACTTACTAGATTATTAGGGATATAAAATTTCGGAGACAAAATAGAGAACCATAATCTACCTAATTTGATGCGTTTACACATTTCTTCTCTAAGTGCGTCATAGAAAGTGCACGCAATGTACCAGGGAAGCATAGCATAATAGGAGGTCGCACGTTGATTAGTAATTGTATCCATGGCTGTTCCTAGAAACCCGGATGTGTATGTGGAGCGCTTATCTTTTTGTTTTCACTTCGCGGCGCTTTCGTAATCTCTACTACTTGCACTATCTTTTAAACACTGACAATGCAAAAGGGAAGGTGGTTTTCTTATACAGTTAAATATATAAAGCTTTATTTACAAACATTTTATTTTTACGACTAAATGATGAGACAACTCGAAGGACAATCTGATGTTGGTCCTGCTCTCTTGCCCGTGGATGCTGTTAGAATCTCCCATAGTTTCGAAAGATCAGCAGCGTCTTTCTATGTATCAAAATCGCGAACTGCGATCGCCAACCCGCCTGCCAAGCGTGGCGAGAATGGCAACAATCCCCCTTTATGATCTTGGAAATCAATGAGGGAGGCATATGTCCAGCAGTGCTTAACACATATTCGCAATAAGATAATCAATATTTATAAGTATCGAATAGCATAAACGCATGTCGGCCGCGCGGACGACCGAGAAGGAGATGGCGGGACGAGCTGAACACTCATACGAACACGTGGCCTGTCACTGCGTTAAATCGCGAAGAGTGGAAGAAGGGAAGGGAGGCCTTTGCCCTGCAGTAGGACAGTGGAGGCTAAATAATAATAATAATAATCGAATAGCACTAGGTATTTAACAACTGACGACAAGGTTAAAAGGCAAGGTTAAGGCATTCGAGAAAACCACATGTGGATTATGAATAAGCATTATGTCATCTTCAATGGTGCATTCATGGCATACCTAGAAGCATTTTTAGGGTTCTGTAGTACAAGAAACTCTCGCTTTGAAAAACATGGAACGCCCTGCGCGTCCAATACAATAATGCTTACAGGACGCTGATGGGGCTGCCGCGTTTCTGTAGCGCTTCAAGCATGTTCGCCATCGCGCAAGTAGATGGGTTCGCAGCGATCATGCGCAAGAGAGCTGCCTCACTGGAGCGCAGGGTGCGCGGCAGCGCCAACAGCTGCCTGCAAGTTATTGCTGGGAGGCTTGATTGTGCCTGTCCCTTCATGGAGCACTGGACGAGGGCATACATTGTGCCTGTTTAGTGTTGTTTTGTGTAATGTGTGACTTTCAATATGTGTTCTTTGTGTATAATTTTAATATGGACTATGTATAATGTTCTTCTTTACTTGTACAATGTCTGAAATAAACTTTTTTTTTTTTTTTTTTTTTATTTGTATGTCTGCCTGTGTTTCTGCGGCTTTACGAAGGGACTAGTTAGTCTTAGAAAGCTGTAATTTTGCATGGACGTGTAAAATAATGACGAGATAACGAACAAAACAATGCTAAAATAAAAGCGAACAAGTGGGAGCTGGACTCGCCCACCGAGGGTTCCGTTGGTATGTAGGAACATATTTTATAGTTCTAGGTCGTCTACGGGAAGTAGATACCCCATGAATTTTGATTCCTTTGAGAATGCCGAAGTATGCGTTTTTTGTGGCATAAACGGCCGCATCTTTTTTTCAGGTTTACTTAGAATATTGATTTTTTCACAGCTTTAAGAGGCTGTAGATTTGAGAATATGGGTTAAATTTGAACTAGATACATTTACACGTTCTCGACATAAAGGGTCTTGACAGACAGACAGACGAACAACAAAGTGATAAGTGATAGTTTTTTTCCCTTTGAGGTAAAAAAGTAACCTAAAAATAATTAATTTTCTGTACCTGTTAATGACACACACATACACGTAAATTAAGGATGATATATTGGGGATATTTGAAAACATTTGATTATTCATACCCTCGTTCACCCCCCATGTCGACTTAACCGATTTTGATAAAACATGTTTAAGAACCACCACCTGATTTTAAATAAAAAAATGCATTCAAATCGGTCCACTCCAGTACAAGTATAAAACTGCGGTGCCACAGACGGACACACAGACACACATAGCAGTCAAACTTATAACACCCCTCTTTACTGTCGGAGGCTAAAAATATCGAGTATCAAACCCAGATCATGGTGTTACAATGATAATTCCAAATGACTTAAGGCGACGCATTGATAAACTATTATTCGAAAAAAGTGTAAATGTTAAAATTACAATGGTAATCCTCGAACTTGGGGGCCACATACACACTGACGCAAGAAGCTAGCTTGAAATGAAAAGTCGTACATTGCAAAACAGTAATTCTCGATTAAAATAAAAACTGTTAGAAATTATGTCCAATAACCATTTAGAAAGGGGTGTTCAGACTTTCGACAGGTCATAAATCGGTTCTGTTTGTTTGAAAAAATATGCTTTTAAAGAGCAATATTGTTTCTGTAGTAACAGTTAACCAATCGTAAGCCACCTACCAATTTCAAGTTAAAAACATGAAAAATTCAAAACATTTAATATCAATTCCAAATGTTTTGTAACCGCTGAAATAAGTTGAAATCCCTGACTCCGACATCGACAATGCGTCTTCTTTCTTCAGCCCAGTTTCACCCATTGTTGTTTGTAGTATAGGCCTCTTCTTGCGTCTTCCATTAATGCCCGATTCTTCGCATTGCGCATCTATGTCTCGCCCACGATTTTGGTGATGTAGTCTGCCCAGAGGATTAGCGGCCTCCCTACTTTCTTTTGCTGATTCTTGATCGCCACTCAGTCGGTAATGCATCTTAAGATGATTGAGCCCTAACCGTGATTACACCAGCTTAGAAGGTAGCGTCTCATTTGATCTGACGCGTGCAAAATGGCCCGCACATAGCTTGCTGTATGGTACACGCATGCGCTATTACTGTTGTCATAATGTGTTATGATATCATAGCCGTGTTGGCGTAGTGGTATCTCATATTTTCTATCTGAATGTCGTGGTTCGATACCGTCCGTGCAACAATGGATTTTTCTTTCTTGATGTGCACGTTTGGAAAACACCTTGAGACAACCGTGTCAGTTACATTCAGACGTAGTATAGGGCCTTTGAGGTTTGAGAACTCTTATTTCTCATAAGAACACAATAGTTCGCTTAACATTAGATATAGACAATAATTATTTTTTCATCGCCCCATCTCGGAAAGAGTATTTTTGCTTTCCGATATCTGAGTGCAAAAACCGTTTTTCTCCGCTAGTGGATAAAGTAAATTGAATTTAGAACATTGAATGCATTAAGTTTGTAAATTAAAAACATCATTAAACCAAAATTTACTTCTCCCTCCATGGTGCCGAAATTATTATACAACCTTTTTTAATATGTTAAAAACTCAGACTCGGAACCTTCTTGGTGTACTTTTTTTTAATTTGCTTTGCGCGCGCCGTATTCATATACATACCTAAGTATTATTTCTTATAATTTATAGATTATTCTGTAATACTTACCTATCATAATGTAGTATTAATACTTAAACTGAAATAAAAGTATCTTGTGTTTGTAAATGTTTTTTTGTTGCATATGTTCATTTGGGATGAAAAGTTACGTGTTGCACTCGAGTGCAAAGATTTTTCACCTCGAGCTCTTTCGATTCCATCGCTATTCTAAATTTTGAATCATGAGCGCTATGAGCACGCGGTTAAAAAGCAACTTTGCACTCTTGTTTAACAAATAACTATTACAGTATTCAATTATTTGAATTATTCTAGAGCTATCAATGTGATATTATGTGAATAAAATTTAAATTCAAAATCAAGTTAGCACTTCATTTTATACATTACATTGGGTAATATAATTACAATGTACATACATTATTTATAAGTTTATTTTTAATTACCTTTTTATTTTAATTATTTTCGCCTCCTTTAGCTCTTTTCGCAATTTGTTGAACAACTGAACACCCTCAAATAGTATAGTTTTCTTGCCGTAATGGCTTCGTGACCTTGTAATGTGAAGCTTTATTTCTTAAATTGTGTTTGTTGTGTATATGGTGTAATTGTATGTTAGTTTTAATGGAGATTGTTATTATATTTTTTATTAAAATGCATGTAATTAATAGAATCAGGCGTTACTTTGCGGAAATCCATATTATTATGTTTTTTTTTTTTTTTTTTTTTTTTTAAACGGGCGGGAGGGCGGTGCATATGCATCTCAGCATTAGCGGAATTAAAACTAGATATTTTTCTTTGTTTATCATAATAAAATGCATGTGTAAATTTGTGAGAGATTGAGTAATTTAGTTTTGTCATATAATTGTTTAGTGGGCGTAAGGTAGTGGTAATGGTAGAGTAATTTAATTGTTTTATTTTGCATCCTTTGTATTTGATTCAGGTGTGTTACAGCGGCTGATCCCCAAATTTCGATTAAATATTAATAAATCGATTAACATCTTCTTATATACAGCGTCAACAACTGTTCACGTTACGTAGGCCATAACATGTCCAAGTTTATGAGGAATTAAATTGCGGGCACACGAGACCTTACAACTCTATGTCTCAGGGGTGACGGGCGCAATGCAATGTAGCGTTGGTCACGTGCTTCGTAAACGGGATCACCGCAGTATTGCAGTTTTATTGGTAGAGATTACCGCTTAACATCAGATGGGGTATCATGTAATGGGGTGTCATGTAAAAAACAAAAGAGGCACGAAAGCAGTTCTTTCTATGGTTTTCAACTTCTCATTCAAAAGAATACGCGTTCCTGACTTTTCCAAGTTATATGTATGTATGTTGCCGGAGCAGAGATCCCTCGTCTCTACTTACAAGTATTCATATACTTAGTTAGAACGAGGAGTTGACGCATTGTCATTACGCAGGTATGGACAAGGTACCCAATACTATGTCATCTGAGCACCTGCTAATACCTTAAAAATCCTAAGTGATTACACCAGTATTAGGTACATTAGTGATACCTGATTGTCAAACCCTTTTGAAAACAAATACTTTAATACTATCTAATATATATAAATATTATATAGGTACCTAGTTGATAAAAATATGTAATCTTATAAATCATTAAGAAACTCCTCCAAAGTTTCTAAATCCCTGCCGTTTCACCTAAGCCATCATGATGCAACATAACGACACCTCATTTCCCCATACCGTGGAACATTTTCTTATAATTATGTATCTGCTATTTCACCGTGCTTTGGCGGCGCCATTCTAAGAAGACCCCCGATCTAAACGTACCTTACCTTGCCTTAAACGGTACTCGTGCATTACGTGGGACTTTTAAAAAGGGTTTTTACCTACTTTTAAAAGCAATTAAACGTCAACGTGCTTTTATTAGCTTTACCTTTAATTAGGGTTTAGTGCTCAATATATTTTGAAACGAGTTGTTCTTGGAAAATGTATGTTCACATATACCTTTCTCCATATACATACCTACTCTTGTAACTTTGTATACCTAAATAAACTATGCTGAGGTAGAGAACCCTCGCGTCTACAGCACAAGCCACGAGCTTAGTTAGAGCGAGGTGTCGAAACTAAACATGTTACATTAGGTCTATATTAAGCATTTATTTGTTAATTTAGGCTTTACAGAAATAAACACTTTTTATCTTTTTATCTTTACCTCGTAAACTAACCAAGTCGGATAAGTTGACACACATACTGGGGCCGACAGTATACAATAGGCTCCCCAATAGTGTGACTGGAGCGATCACCTTAAGTACTTTCGAACTGAAACTAAAACACTGGCTCATTGGTAGCACCTTTTACAGTTATGAAGAGTTCCTTGACAAAACCTAACAGTAGAACATCTATAAATTAATGTTTTACTAATTATTATTCCTTTTTAAATGTTTTTTTTATTTTATTTTAATTAATAATGATTCACTACCGCAATAAATTTCAATTATTTTTACTATAGTAACTTTCGTGACTTATTACATGTTATAATTTACACACATTTCTACACTAATAACATTTGCGAGCATATATTATGCCAATTAATTAATGATATTAAAATACTTAAATTAAATAATTGAATACATATTAAATAATTGAATACATATTAGGAAGCTTTTCCTAAAGCCGGAAGTGATAGACTAGCCGTGGGGTGCCGGCAGTAGAATGTTACCCCTCCTCTCATGCCCGTGGATGCAGTAAGAGCCTGCTAAGGGATACCTCCGGAAGATGGGCAGCAGCGTCTTTCCGTGTACTAACATCCCGTACTGCGCTCGCCAACCCGCCTGCCAAGCGTGGTGAGTATGGCAACTACCCCTCATGGAGATCCATGAGGGAGGCCTGTCCAGTAGTGGACTTTTTACGGCTGGAATGATGAAGGATCACAATAAGTTTGCGACTTTGTGACCGCAGCCTTAACCGACTGCGCTACGGAGGCCGTCAATGATATTTCACTTTACAATCTTTTATTTAGTTTCGCTTGTCCCGATGTCTGTCTGTAATTAAATCTTGCAAGTTAAATTTGGTCCACTTCCCGGCTACCGATTGAGCTGAAATTTTGCATGTATGCGTATATCGGATGACAATGCATAATTATTATGACATGGAGCTGATCTGATGATGGGACCGGAAGGTGGCCATAGAAACTCGGTAGTTACGACACAACCGCATTGAATTTGGACTCGTTTGATCTTTCTTGACGAGTACTTTGGTGCTAGATGGTAACTAGGGTCTGATGATGGAGCTGGAAGGTGGTCCCAGGAACTTAGTAACTAAGCGAAATTTAACTTTTTAGTTCTTCTATATTAGCAAGTAATAAAAGCTTGTTATTAAAAAGGTTTTTTAAAACTCAACTTGTGTTGTTTTGATAGATGATAGTGTAACATACACACGCCCTTGCGAGACGTGTCTATCCTCAGAATAATCAGACCGTGCCGTGACGTCACACGTCACGATACGCGTCTAAACAGCTGTTTACTATACACTACTTTCTTTGGTTTCACTTTAGTACGTTGACATATGTCACACACGTTGTATTATATGTGTACTAAACCGAAAGGGCGCGTTTCAGTCCATGGAAGCAAGTAGTTTTGAAGGGGGAAAAATAGATAATTCGTTTTTTTTTTGTATTTTTATTTAAAATTTTACTAATTAGTGCGGGCGCTGCGCACCTTACAAGCCTTCGTGTAACCCCTAGACTTATAAACTTCCATACTTTTTATTAATATGAATGTATGCTCGTATTCGAAAATAAGCAATAGACTAGATGACAAAATTTGAACTGTTAGTCAGTTATTTAGATTAACAAAATCTATTGCGCTCATTAAAATTATTAAAAAGATCCTCCTTCAATATCAAAGAAAATAATTCGAGTTCAAGCACTCAGTATAATGCTACTACCTAGTAATAGTAATAATATTGCATGTAATCTAATTTTAGTTACCATAATCGTAATTATTTAACCATTTTCTATTTTAAGTCATTTTTCTGTTTTTGTAAAAACTCTATTTACTCGATATAAATTTATATTATAGCAGTACGTACATAAGTTTATGTTACAATCAAGTAATAATTTACCATTAAGTAACCTCATTGTTTAAGGTGGTTGTGACGTATTTTGTACGTTAAATAAATAAATAAATATTGGACACGTATTTTGAAGTGATAACTTTTTACGGGAGGGTAAACCGCTTCGTTACGTAACGCGTTACGGCGCCAGTCTGTCTGACTTACCTCCCTCTCACGCATACGGCAGCGGAAGGCAGGCTCCTCCTCTCACTCTAACCCGCAGCGCTAGCCTAAGTTATCACTTCTGTCGTGCGTCCCGAGACGCACACGCTTTTTTTTCTCTTTTAACGTAATCCAAACAATACCGTATCGAAATGTCGCGTGAAGTCACACAGGCTGTTGTGACGTCACGAGCCCCCACTCCTAAACTCCAACTCGCTTTATCTAAGTAATGTTTAATTTATTAAAAAATCGGCCAAGTGCGAGTCGGAATCGCGCACGAAGGGTTCCGTACCCTTCTATTCCCCTTATTAGTATGTGAAAACTTCAAGCTACCGGTAGCCGTTATTGCCGAGCAAAAAACGCCAAAAAATCACGTTTGTTGTATAGGAGCCCCTTAAATATTTATTTTATTCTGTTTTTAGTATTTTTTGTTATAGCGGCAACAGAAATACATCATCTGTGAACATTTCAACTGTCTAGCTGACAGACAGGCAGACGACGTCTTAGTAAGGTCTCGTTTTTATCCTTTGGGTACGAAACCCTAAAAAGCAAGAAATATGTGTCTATTAGATGGTTATAAGTTAATAGAATCAACAACTTGTATTTTAATGACTAAGTATAAAAAAAAACTTTTCCATTTCCTTCATTTTCATTCTCAGCCGTAAAACGTCCACTACTCAACACAGGCCTCCCTCATGGAGATCCGTGTTGCCATACTCACCACGCTTGACATGCGGGTTGGCGGAGTACGAGATGTTGATACACGGAAAGGCGCCACTGCCCATCTTCCGGAGGTATCCCTTAGCAGGCTCATACTGCATCCACGGACATGAAAGGACCTTGAGCCTGCGATAACATTCTACTGCCGGCATCCCACAGCACATTTCCATTTCCTTTATTTAATGTAAGGTTTATTTTTAATGTACCTCTTGATAATTACAGAAATTAAATAGCTACACATTACTTGCGGAAATGAAGCACCAAGTTGGGTTATCCTTCAATCATGAAGATTATGTATATTTCAACCTCAATGCCCACTAGGCAGATCTCCTCTCTAGCGCACTTCCACCCGGCAAGTGCGAGGCGATGAGAGGGCAATGGGTTCCGTATGCATGATTTTATATAAATAAATAAATAATGCTGGACAATTCACACAGCATCATCTAGCCCTGAGCTAAGCAGAGCTTGTGTTATGGGTACTAGATGACTGATATACTTAATACATTATACTACATAGATATTTTTTATTATATATAAGAATAATAATATATTTAAGAATATATATTTTATTTCACAAAAACAAATTTGCAAGCTTAAATTAACAGTATACACTTACTTAAAGGTGAAGGTGTTATGACTTTATTTAGTGTCAATATGCATGCATACAGTTAAAAGAACCTAATGCCTCCCGTGCTAGTACAAGACTGATGTACTGATATAGAAAAAGATCGTACAGACATTTGTCCCGAGAGGCGGGAATCGTACCCACTACCTCTTGCGTCGCAGGCGGACCTTTGCCCGCTGCGCCACAGAGCTCGTCAAATATGGTAATTAGTCCGGGGCTTCATCATCATAATTTCAGCCGTAAAACGTCCACTACTGATTAATTCAACCAAAAAACTGATATTCATGCTGCACGGTACGCTGCAGTGCCTGGGACGTTGCTAGATGGATTAGGCTTGCCCAGCACCTATACCATCCTCTTAGCATAGTCGGGTATACTCAGAGGAAAGAACAGGGCAATACTTCGCAGCTAACTAGGCCGCGAGCTTCCTCACAATGTTTTCCTTCACCGTTAAAGCACGTGTTAAATGTGGTACATAGCAATTGGCCTGCACGACAAAAAAAAGCTAACTAAGCTACTTGCCGTGGGGTGCCGGCAGTAGAATACCCCTCCTCTCTTGCCCGTTGGATGCAGTATCTGCCAAGGGATACTTCCGGAAGATGGGCAGCAGCGTTTTTCCTTGTATCAACCTTCCGTACTGCGCTCGCCAACCCGCCTGCCAAGCGTGGCGAGTATGGCAATAACCCCTAATTGATCAGCACGTGGTGATCCATGAGGGAGGTTTATATCCAGCTGTGGACTTCCTACGGCTGAGATGATGATGATGATGAATAAACAGTTATCGGCGAATGCTACACGCTCGATATGTATCGCGATATTTGAATCGTAGATAGATAGATAGATAACTTTTTATTGTACACCACATTGAAAATATACAATCAAATAAAGAACCTTATATACAAAACCACAGACAGAAAACCAGGAGTACAAAGGGCGGCCTTATCGCTATGAGAGATCTCTTCCAGGCAACCTTGGGATGGACAGGAAATATAAAATGATGACGTAATCCAGGATCACGATATTATTATCGAGTGTGTAGTACAGCGAATACGCTACACTCTACACTCGATAAATATCGTGATCCTGGATTACGATCCAAATATCGCGATACATAAATAAATATAGAAATAAATACATAAATAAAGATACATTATAATAAGAGCGTGTAGCATTCGCCAATGACTCTGACTTTGTCTTACTTTTTACAAGATTTAGTTACAAATTTCTTAAACTGCTTAATTTTCCGAGATAAAAGTCAAGTTCCAATTAATCACCACTACATTCTATTCCCAAAATCATCATTTCATAATATTTTTTTCCCACAACTAATTATTCTTCTAATCCAAAGTAAGGGGACATTAATATGCCACATGCATTGCTTCCGTTCCACTTCACTGAGATCGTAACGGTACCCTAAACCGGAATTAGCTGCGAAAGACAAACATCTATAAATATAGATGTAAGATACTTGAAATAAGCAAAAACATTCATTTTTTGTTACCTAGATTATGCCTACGACTTTGCTTGCGGTTTACTCTCGTTTAATTATTAGTTTAATTATATGGCTTATTTTAACAATAGGTCAAAATAACTTTTTTAAACTGTCCCTCTCACCTTTTAAGTTTTGCGCTACATATTATATATTAGTTATTTCAGCCATAAAACATCCACTGATGAACACAGGCCTCCCTCATGGATCTCCATGAGGGGTAGTTGCCATTCTCACCACGCTTGGCAGGCGGGTTGGTGAGCGCAGTATGGGATGTTGATACACGGATAGACGCTGCTGCCCATCTTCCGGAGGTATCCCTTAGCAGGCTCTTACTGCATCCATGGGCATGAGAGGAGGGGTATCATTCTACTGCCGGCACCCCACGGCGCCACGGCGGGATATTATATATATTATGCCCTAAATCCTAACTAATATAATAAAAGCGAAAGTGCGTATGTATGAATCTATATATGTTCCGCTCTCACGTCAAAACGGCTGAATCGATTTTGATGAATTTAGCACAGGATAGATTAGACCTTGGAGACGGACACAGGCTACTTTTCGTTGTTAAATTAAACATTAAGAGGTTGAAATAGAGAACGAAAGTGTGTATGTATCTTTCTATTAAACGAGTGAAACCGCGCGACTCCGCTAGTATCAAATTAATATACGAGATTCCCCAATATTCTTGAAAATAAAATAAATAAATAATTCTGGAAATTCCACAGGGCACATATGTCCCTAAAGTAAACAGAATTACACAATCTGCTTAGAAAGCCCTGCTTGAGTCACAAAAAGGTATCTGTCTCAGCATAATGCCAGCATTTCACCACTCTTTAAACGTTTTTATAAAAGGTTTATTTTTATGGAAATGCTTGTTGTTACAAGTAAATAACTTACCTATCTATCTATCATTATATTTTAGGGGCTTCCTTGCTCAAAAATAAGTTACGAGTTAAAGTCTATATAATATAATTCAAAGTCCTGACTGACTCACTGACTGATATATCAACGCACAGCCACAGACAGACACAAACAGACTTGAAATTTGGCACGCATACCATGAGTATCCTAGAGGTGCACTAAGAAGGGATTTTACGAAATTCCCGCGGGATAGGGAATAAATGGGATTTATATTTTCGAATCAAAGTGGCTCTGCGTGAAAAAGGGGATTTAACGTTTTATGACTTCCACGCGGACGAAGTCGCGGGCAAAAGCTAGTATCATATATAATAGGCTAGTTCTTGAGTGGAGACCGCCGGCAAACGTAGTGTAGGGCGCCCTGTAGCTAGGTAGGGCGATGATATACTTAAGGCAGCGGGACTGGAGAGGAAAAGCTGAAGATGGAGCTCAGTGGCATGTCGTGGGAGAGGCCTATGTCCAGCAGTGGGACACGGGCTGATGACGATGTCAAAGTCAAAGTTAATAAGTGTTTATTCAATAGAGCAAAACGCTACTTAGAATGACTATTCTATGTACGTAACGTAACTATTCTAACTATGAATAGAAGTGAAAGGGTGAGGTTTTTTGTTCGCTTCTTTCCCTCACTTGGAAAAAAAATATCTGAAGCGAACGAATTCAATTATGTGCTTTATTCAAGTGTCTTGTTCTTCTTATGTAAATTTGTCAATGTGTCACCACTACATTCTATTCCCAAAATCATTTCATAATATTTTTTTCCCACAACTAATTATTCTTCTAATCCAAAGTAAGGGGACTTATTATGCTTAATATAATGTTCGCAAGGATATTGGATACTTTCGATATTGCAAGATGACATTATTTCTTACCGTGGTTGAACCGAACAACACTCGGCCAAGGGTCAGTACCATTCAAATAATCATCTATGGATGATAGAATATAAAACCGGATTAACTTTTTTACTAATAACCACGCATGTCTTAATCAGCCATTAACTACCCATGGTAGCCTCTCAAATTACCCGCTAACCATTGTTTAAGTGTTGCAACACTGTCCCATAGACGTAGAATACAATAGAGTACCATAGACACAGAATAGGCAAGACGTGGCTATTGTATGTCGTAACCACATAATTAGCTATGTCGCCTTTACCGGACTAATATTGTTTTTTTTAGATAGCTAGTAATATTTTGTAAGAACTTCCAAATTATTTGTGAAATAGTCTATCATGATTTTTTTTTTATTTTTTATTTATTTATTTAAACAAAATCCAGAGTCCTTAATCTACATTATCCTAAACTACATATGTATCCTACGACCAATAACGGATTTACATTATATATAAGAAAAAATAATATTATTATAATAAAGGCGCATAAGAATATGACAGGGTATGAAAGTTGAAAATCTAAATAGTATTTACTTCGTCTCTTAGGCAGTACTAAAATAGTAGACTCTATTTCTCTATTTTTTGCTTTTTCAGGTTAATGAAACAATACTTGATGATGGTGATGATTATGAAAAGTTAAAGTTAGTTTTTGTAGTTAGAGCGCATTAAAGTTTTGGAGGAGGAGCTCGTGATATCAGAACTCTACCGAAACAAGAAACGCGTGATGTCACGCTACACTTTGATATTTATCATCATCATCAGTTCAGCCATAAAACGTCCACTACTGGACACAGGCCTCCCTCATGGATCTCCATGAGGGGTAGTTGCTATACTCACCATGCTTGGCAGGCGGGTCGGCGAGCGCAATACGGTATTCCGGAGGTGTCCCTTAGCAGGCTCTTACTGCATCCACGGGCAGAAGAGAAGGGGTTACATTCTACTGCTGGCACCCCACGGCTTTTGATATTCATTATATATATTTGATTTGTTATTCAGCTTTCGCCATTATTTTTCGGTTAGGTTAAAATAAAGAAATCGTGTCCAAAATGTTTCTCTACATGAAGGATTAATAGTTAAAATGTAATCTAAGTAGTATGCAATTATGTCAAGTCGTGTTTCCACGCCTGTCATTCTTTCGGACACATTTCCAAGTATAATATATTTCTACCGACAAGCAGATCCATCTTTACTATATTATACTCCTTGACAAATTACAGGCTATTTCCGATAACCCTAGGCTCCTAACAGTTTTCTCAAAAGCAAACAGTTGTATTCAATATTATCCGGCATTACCGCCATTACTCCACACTTAACATTAACGTAACTGTGATAAACCGTGTCTATTACAGAGAGGATCTTCTTGTTCTGTGGTAAATCGCTTCGGATTGTTTATTTACAACTTGTTTTAACAGAATAAATAAGAACATAGATTGTGCTATGCTAAAAATAACTCATTAAGAGGGCCCAATACAACTTACTTTTCATACGACCGCTTGTACATGGGTGTGGCGTCGTAATAGATCTTTCTATGAAACTTTAGATCTAATAGGTATCTTGTGCGCTATGTCTAGGTTTCTATCCAAACAAAAAATCAAAATTTGGAGAAACAAATTTTATACTGAATTTGTTTCTCCAAATTTAGATTTTTTTCGTCTCATCATCACTGTTATATATTTGTATTTTGTATGTTTGTAACAAATAAACTTAAAAACTACTGTACCGATTTTCAAAATTCTTTCACCATTAGAATGCTACATTACCCCTGAGTAACATAGGCTATATTGAATCCCCGTATTCCCACGGGAACGGGAACTGCGGTTGAAACCGAGGAGTACGGCTAGTAAATAATAAATAAATAATGCTGGGCAATTCACACAGCATCATCTAGCCCCAGGCTAAGCAGAGCTTGTGTTATGGGTAGGTACTAGATGACTGATATTACATACTACATAGATAGATTTTTTTATTATACATAGAAAAACATCCAGGAAACCCTGACAGATATCTGCAGATCGTACACACATTATTTTTTTATTTATATTTTCTAATTATTATTTCTATGGCGTGTCGAGTTAGACCAATATAATATCGCATATAATACCGCCGTGGGGTGCCGGCAGTAGAATGATACCCCTCCTCTCATGCCCATGGATGCAGTAACAGCCTGCTAAGGGATACCTCCGGAAGATGGGCAGCAGCGTCTATCCGTGTATCAACATCCCATACTGCGCTCACCAACCCGCCTGCCAAGCGTGGTGAGTATGGCAACTACCCCTCATGGAGATCCATGAGGGAGGCCTGTTGTCATCAGTGGACGTTTTATGGCTGAAATGATGAATATCGCATGGGTAGAACTGACGGCAGATCGGGAGGTATAGAGAGGTGGGGGGAAGACTTTGCCCAGCAGTAGGACACTTTAGGCTTATTGGAATTTAATTTTATCTAGAAACATGTTTCAAGCTATGACTTCATACACGATGTATTTAATATTGCAATACATCGTGTATGAAGTCATAGCTTGAAACATGTTTCTAGATAAAATTAACTATAAGAACCCCAATTAAAATGTATAGAAATGTATTATATAATTGATTTTATTGTGTGAATGAATGAATGAATATATTTTTATTGTACACCAAAAACTAAAATTAAATACAATATGAAAACTTAAAATAAATATAAATGCACAATGGGCGGCCTTATCGCTAAGAGCGATCTCTTCCAGACAACCTTTGGATGGACAGGAAAGAGTCAACAATATAATGACGGTGGCGTACATAAAGGTCACTAAGAAGGAGAGATTTAATGAGAGATGTTATCAAAATATGTACAGATATAAGTATGTACATATAAATTTTATACCTCTATAAATAAACTAATACATACTACTATTACGAAATTTCGAGGACTTATCCAGGTGATGTGTGGTGTTAAACTCTGTGAGGAAACCCGCGGCTTAGTAGCTTCCGACGTATTGACCTGTTATTTCCCTTGATTAATAGCTGACTAAGCTGGGAGGATGGTATAGGTGCTGGGCAAGCCTAATCCATCTAACAATGTCCCGGACACTGCAACGTCCCGCATAGCATGCTTACGCTGTATAAATTACGAATTTTTATATTAAAAAAAGAAAAGATTCACGTTAGATACGTAATGAGACCGCCGTTTCGTTCCCTCACGAAATGAGTGAGCACGCTCATTTGGAGTCAGTGTACCTATAAACACTGACTCCAAATGAGCGTTGACGAGCTCTGTGGCGCAGCGGGCGAAGGTCCGCCTGCGACGCAAGGGGTTCGATTCCCGCCTCGGGGCAAATGTCTGTACGATCTGCAGATATTTGTTCTGGGTGTTTTTCTATATATAATAAAAATATCTATCTATGTAGTATAATGTATTAAGTATATCAGTCATCTAGTACCCATAACACAAGCTCTGCTTAGCTTGGGGCTAGATGATGCTGTGTGATTTGTCCAGCATAAAAAAAAAACACAGTGCTTTGACTAGCACTGTGCACACTGACGTTTTATTATGTTATTTTTTCATGAAAGTTCGTGAAACATAATTGCACATTATAAGAGTATATAGGTTTATTGGCAAAACGTGCTTTGGCATTATTATTAACACAAATTTAAAGACAATGCCGCATTTTTTCGTGTCGAACACACCTACCGATTTAAATCTTTGGTATAAATGTTATTTACATCAGGTGGGCCTTTGGCTCGTATCGTCATTTAGTAGTATAAAAAAACACACATTTAATATACTTTAAGGTTGTTTGTTGTTGCCCACATACAGACATTTCCAAGTTAAGGTTACGCACGTGTTTGAGATCGCCTGAAGATTGATCACAAGAATGCTTTTGTTTCGATCTTACAAATGGGAACGGAATGAAAATGATTCAAGTAAAATAATTTTAACAAGAGATTTATTATAAGCTAGCAGCGCTCTGCAGTCTCACCCGCGTAGTTCCCGTTCCCGTGGGAATACGGGAAAAAAATGTAGCCAGTGCGGGATAATGTAGCATTCAAACATACAAACAAACAAATCTTTCCTCGTTATTAAGTGTAGATAAATACTAACATAGATATGTACATATGTCATGATTTCGTTAATTATTTTCTATTCATCATTATCATTCCAGCCGTAAAAAGCCTACTACTGAACAGGCCTCCCACATGGATCTTCATGAGGGGTAGTTGCCATACTCACCACGCTTGGCAGGCGGGTTGGCGAGCGCAGTACGGGATGTTGATACACGGAAAGACGCTGCTGCCCATCTTCCGGAGGTATCCCTTCGCAGGCTCTTACTGCATCCACGGGCATGAGAGGGGGTAACATTCTACTGCCGGCACCCCACGGCTATTGATTAAAAGTTTTTTTTATGAATATTGTGATTTTATTATTATTTTTTTTAAAGCAATTCAGTTAGGCAGTTGTTTGAAAATGCAATGTTATTTTGTTGCAGTGCCTAGGACACATTTAGATGGATTGGGCTTGCCCAGCACCTATACCAACCTCTCTGCTTAGTCAACTATTAGTCAGAGGAAAGAACAGGTCAATACGTCTGAAGCTAATCCGCGGGTTTCCTGCCGACGCTTCTGCACGTGTTATGTGTGCACATACATTTACTTAACAGAGCCGCCGTGGGGTGCCGGCAGTAGAATGTTACCCCTCTTCTCATGCCCGTGGATGCAGTAAGAGCCTCCTAAGGGATACCTCCGGAAGATGGGCAGCAGCGTTTTTCCGCATATCAACATCCCGTACTGCGCTCGCGAACCCGCCTGTTAAGCGTATTATGGCAACTACCCCTCATGGAGATCCATGAGGGAGGCCTATCTATGTGTGCTCATTAGTGGAAGTTTTGCGGCTGAAATGAATGATGAAATTAACAGAGTTTAGCTCTGACTTTCAAATTAGGGTTACCTGTATGTCAAGTCTTAATTTAATCATTTATCTTAACTAAAGCTGAAATTGCCGTGCCGTGCCGGCAGCAGAATGTTGCCTTCTCTTGCCCGTGGATGCAGGAATAACCTGCTAAGGGATGCTTACCCTTTACAGGTTACAGTTATGTATCTGCTAAGTTCTGTTTAACATGTCCGAGAACGTAACAAGTACATAGGTGTTATTAGCAAAATGCTTCGTCACAAAAAGCCACATGGAATGTTGCAGTACATTATGTACATACATAATATACAAGTGTCAATGTTTGCAGACAATTGCGTACGCGACTGGAGTGCTAATGCATATTTGCTTTACAATCTATTTGCTGCGAATGATCAGGTGGTAAGATACATTATTGTTTTGCTTGTGAATAATGCCGTGCGGTAGTAGAATGTTTCATATTTCATTGATTTTGCTTTACATGTACATATTTTATATAGCTTAGATCTAAAATAGCCTTAAGTAAGTACATGTACCCTGCAAGGGCACTGCAATTGTGTTTGGGCCTATGTTAACAATATAAAATAAATCGTCAAATTCTAAAAATATTATAATACAATAAAATTATGAATAAGCCAATAGAATTACGAAAATAAGATTCAAATAAAAAATGTCAAACATGTCATACGATAGAAACATTCAAAAATAGTAGGAACATACAGAAAATTTAGATTAAAAGTCAGTTAAATTATAAGTCAAAAGGTAAATAAGAATAATACACCACAAATATAGTACCTATCTAAAATCAACAAAATGTCACAGAAAAATAAAAAATAAAAAATTTCAAGAATATTATTGTTTGTCGGAGAGAAATTGGTCAACTGTATAATAATATTTTTCCAATTTTGCCACTCTGTAGCCTGTGGATGCAGGAGGTAAGCCAAGGGATATCTCCGGAAGATGGGCAGCAGCTTTCCGTGTATCAACACCCCGTACTGGGTTTGGCGACCGGCCTACCGAGCGTGGCGAGTATGGCAACCACCCCCTCATGATCTTGGAGATGTATGAGGGAGGACTTATCCAGCAGTGGACGTGGACAGCAGTCTACGGCTGAGATGATGTGCAATCTGTGCAATAAAGCTTATTATAAAATATCAGATTACCTAGAGGACAAAACCACTTGGGACGGAATCTGCTCCAACTCCGTCAAAAGTAACATAAGACAAAATCACATTGTTAAATGATGACTATAACGACCGAGTTAGGTTCTTCTGTTCGCTTCTTTTCCTAACTCGCGTGTCATCTGAAGTGAACAGATTCAATTATGTGCTTTATTCTATTTATTTGTGTTGTTTTATTTTGTAAGTTGTGACGCGTCAATAAGGTCCATGCGGCCGCACTGAATAAAGTATTTTTTGTATTTTTTTGAATTTTGAATTTTGAATGCGTCCAGGTGTAAGTTGGACTCGTGTACTGAGAGTCACATAACAAAAAAAATACTTGTCAAGTGAATTATTAATAATACAAATGCTGGCCATTTCACAGAGCACCATCTGGCCGCAAAGTTAGCAGAGCTTGTGCTAACGGTACCAGATGGTTGATAGAATACATACCTTTTTTGTACAGTCGCGCTCATGGTAAAGGATACTCCACATTGTCTTCAGCTAAGGACCCCTGAGCATAATACGGCTGGTTACTCTGATTCCTTTACTAGCTCTGCTATACGGCTCTGGAACAGAGTCCCACATCAGTACCATAGGGCCTCGTCGGTTGAAGTATTTAAATCTAAAGTGTACCACCACTACCTTAATCTCATGAAAGAATCATACAATCATTAATTATTATAATCTCCACGAAATCTTACATATATTGTCTTAGGTTTTTTATTTCATATATGATGTAGATAAAGGATATATATATTAAGTTTATATGTATATGATATATATTTTTGTATATGTGTTTTATGTTTATCTACGTTATAAGTATGTGCCGGAAAGTTTGTATATATGTATCTCTTTCTATCTTTTGTGCACTACCTTTAATCTAGTCCACAATACACACAGGTTAGCTGGAAGAGAATGCTACTTAGCATTAAGTTTGCCTGTGTACAGTACTATTAAGTTTGTGCAATAAATAATTTTCTATCTATACACTAAGGCTTAGTAGCTTTACTATTTATTTATTTATCATACATACATAATTATAACATTACAGAGCTTGCTCTATTGCTATGAGCGCGACTGTAGATACAATCTTAACATACGAAACATACCCGAGAGAAATATCTGCAGAAAAACAAACATTTCTCCCCCGACGTTGGTCGAACCCGCAACCTTCTGCGTCCTATTTATTCATTTGAGCCACCAAAACAATAAAAAGCGTGGGCTTGTGTTCTCCCAATTACAGGCAGCTACATCTGGAGGGGTATTGGATTGACTGTGTCACCGAGTCGTAGAAGTTTGCAAAATATATATATATATATATATGTATGTTACCGGCCTAACCCGATTTCAGGACAAACTAGTTTTGCCTAGGCTTAACTACTTAGTTCTTCCTTTATACAATTCCGAAGCTATTTAGGAAATGTATAAAATAAAAACACTGCCTGTGACAGAACCGAGATGAAGAGACAGTAGGTTATTAGGAAAAGAACTAGTTTAGCCTAGGCAAAACTAGTTTGTCCTGAAATCCGGTTTAATGTTTACATTATATAAAGTAAAAAAATATTTAGAAACCAAATTGGATGTAACTTTTTAAACTTTTGCGATTTGTTAACATATTACTTAGTTTTAAAATTACAGGATTTAATCGCGTACCTTTTTTATTATTTTCCCGACGTTTCGAACACATTTCAGCATTCTGTCGCGGGAAAAAAGGTACGCGATAAAATCCTGTAATTTTAAAACTAAATAACAAATTGGATGATTTTTTTTTCATTTGCGCCACCTTGTATTATTAACCAAAGAAAATATCGCCTATCGGTAGGCCTTTTCACCTAATAAAGATGATTTATACAGCGTCAGCAACTGGTAATCGTGCTGTACAGGACGCAGCAGTGCCTGGGACATTTTTAGATGGATTAAGCTTGCCCAGCACATTACTATCATCCCAGCTTAGTCGGCTATTAGTCGGAGGAAAGAAGAGGTCAATACATCTGAAGCTAACTAGATCTGTGGGTTTCCTCACGATGTTTTCCTTCACCACGTGCACGTGTTAAATGTGAACATACATTTTTCACGAACGAAATGAGTATGCCCATTGTTAACACCAAATTTTGGGCACCTTTCTTATTCCCTTTTTGAGCACCTCCAATGAAGTGTCTTTAGTAAAGACCCATTGGTTCACGGCCGGTATCGAACCCACGACCTTCAGATCGAAGTCATAGGTACATGCTACAGTAAAAAGTAAATAATAAACCATCTCTACTATAACTCTTCTAAACAATACAACCTGCTATGCAATTTTCTCTAGCGGTTTGATCGTCTATTGAAAACAGTACTGCTGATAAAAATCTAAATTACATTGGACGCATAAATCAGGAGGTACCTACCTGGGAAGTGAACCCGCGACCTCCAGTCTGCGGCGATCTGACCGTTAGGTACGTTGTACTACGGATTGATTGTTGACAATTATTTAATTATCTAGATTCTAGATACCATGGCGGGCCGTCAACTGCGAGATGTGCTGGATTTATGAATCGCAGCCTTCCATTGTTGGTTTTGACTGTAGCTTTTGAAATCAATGCTTCGAACTATTATTACTTATTAGGTTATTATTAGGTTGTTATGTATGTATGTACATATATGTAGGTATATTTGCGTAGGTATGTATCTTTTGATTCAGTATATCCTGTCCATACAAAGGTTGTCTGGAAGTTCCCCCATTTCAGCCGTAAAACGTCCGCTACTGAACACAGGCCTTCCTCATGGATCTCCATGAGGGGTAGTTGCCAAACTCACCACGCTTGGCATGCGGATTGGCGAGCGCAGTACGAGTTGTTGATACACGGAAAGACGCTGCTGCCCATCTTCCGGAGGTAGAGGCAGGCTCTTACTACATCCACGGGCATGATAGGAGGTGTAACATTCTACTACGGAATCCCACGGCATTGTCTGCCACTAATAATATGTCATTACTATCACAACACGACGACCAATTTGACTGATTAGTTCATCGTCTAACAAGAAGCCCACATTTGCTTACAAGGTTGACCTTACCGACAGTAGCCTTATAAGGCCTACCATTAATGGGACGTGTCTCCCACGCGTGGGCCAAGGCTGCGGATGAGTGCCCTTAGAGCCGGCTTTGACGTTTGTGGCGTAATGGTTAAGTGGATGGTGTTGTTTGTTGGTTCTTAAGTGGAACATATTATTCACAATTTTGTAACAGAAATGGACACTCGCTTCGGTAATCGGCAAATAACCAAAAGCCGGATTGTCCGGATATCCTGTTCAAAAGACTAAATGCTTGGGTCTAGAATAAATGGGACGTGTCTCCCACGCATGCGCCAACACTCTGGATGAGTGCCCTTAAATCCGGGTTTTGCTGTTTGTGGCATAATCGTTAAGTGGATAGATGATGTTTGTTGAGTCTTAAATGGGACAAGTTATTCACAAAGTGACAGAAGTGGACAGTCACTTTGCGATCTATAAGTACCCTAAACCCGGATTTTTGGGTTATCCGGCTCGAAGGACCAAATGCTAAGATTTCCCCGTTACCCTGCTTGAAGGAATCAATTCTTGAAGGTTCAAGAATTGATCCCTATAAAAGAAAGGCCAGGTGGCCTTATATGACCTATGACCTATCGGAAGGGACTGTTACCCACGCATGGGCCAATGGTGTGGATAAAGCCTTAAAACCGGGCTATGACGTTTGTGGCGTAATGGTTAAGTGCATGGGTGGGGTTTGTTTATGTCATAAGTGGGACGATGAGTTCACATATACTCTTGATCACTAAATGTTTTTGGGATTCAGTACCTTCAAAGATGAGAAACGGAATCCCTATGGGATCACATCGTTGTTCGTATTTCTCTCCAGGCAAACCCTGTTTTCGAGAAAAAGGTTACAATTAATATCAAGCTTCTAAGTCAACGCGATAAGGAACAAGAACATAAATATATTTTGACGCCCATATACGTTTTGACGCTCGCTGATACCAGTAAATCAAAACAGAGGTTCTTCCCGTTGACCTAGAGCCATATATTTAGTCTAGCTGTCATGCGCAACTTCTGCGTCATATAAAGGTGGGTACCGACCAGTGTTACGAGGTGTAATGTAACATGTTACACGGTGAGTATTTATGCAGTCAGTACGCGTTACGGGGATACCAGCGAGAAACGAGCCGCTCGATGCTCGCTTTGACTGCTCCACCCGGCTGTCGGCTTCTTAGCGAATCCTTTGAATGTTACGCGGTCGGTTCAGTCAGTAAGCTGCGACAAGTCGTCACGAGCGCTTGCACACACGTCGTATTTATTCCCGTATATATAATCGTACGTTTATTTCTTGAAGCATGAAGTGGAACAGAGAAAACTGTTTTTTATTTAAAAAAATATGGAACCCGGCTCATACGAAACATTATAACAAATTTAAAAAAGTAGACGCTTGGGTTAGGGTGACTGGCTAGCGAATATGGAGTACAGAGTTCAATCGAGCATGTTACACCGTTTTTAGAACACGGCTTACAATGCTCGATGCAAGTGTTACATTTATATTACACCCCGTATAGAGGTAAAAGACACCGTCAAAAACAAACCGGAACACAGCAATGCAGACATTACTGCTTGGCGGCAGATTCCATCTCTCAGTTGGGTAGCTGAGAGATGGAAAGTGGGTCATATCATAGGCAACTTATATAAAACTATACTAAAGGAGCTGAAACGTTCTTTCTTTTATCTAAGAATCTTCGCAGGTGGGTTGGCGAGCGTAGTACGGGATATTGATTCACGGAAAGACGCTGCTACCCATCTTTCCGAGATGTCCCTTGGTAGATTCTTACTGCATCCACGGGCAAGAGAGCAACATTCTACTGCCAGTGCCACTGCTTTATTATTGTTAAATATTAATTCTAGGTTTCTCGTCGTTGTTTCCTATCGTTACATAAGATCCTAAAATAATTTGGTCCACGAGAATATGAGCGGATTATTCTGTATTATCTATTGTTTGCATGATTGTCCCATTATATGTACATCATATAGAAACACTTCCCATAACAATGGGAGGACAGCTCAAGGTGGACTATGACGTCATTGATCGACGTAATTGATGAAATCATATTGAGTTGTTACTCGTACCTCGAATTATTATAATTAATCACGCGTCATGTCTCGTCCAATGGATCCCCGGCAAAACATTTTACATCAATTTACACAAAAAACAACTAGCCACGTCTCCCAAAGTACCAGGCTAGCAGAAACATAAAGAGCTAAACTCACCATCATAAGAGTCCGGTATATACAGCGTCTTGCCGGTCAGTTTTCCCTTCTTCGACAGCGGAACCGCCTCCACTCTCCTATGTGCCTCTAGTACCCTATACAACAACACTGGCCTGTCTTCACCCTCCAATTGCACTACCCTAGGCAACGAGAACTTCTCTACAAACTCTTTCAAACTCATCACTTCACTATCCTCGTCTGGTTCAGTTCGTTCGACGGAGCCATTACGTCGACCCAGCAAGAAGTTGTCAGACCATTCGTTCTGTCTGCCAAAGTCGGACCGCCGCTCGCTGCTTCTAGGTTTGTACCTAGGTGGTCTATCTCGTCTTACTAACGCTTCGTTGGCTTCCGCCAGCCATCTTGTGACGAGTCGCTCCCGTTCTACGTCTAGGTATCTGGGTTTGGAAGCGTCGCAGGCGAAGCGGGCCGCGTCGAAGCAGTATTGCGGGGGCGGTGGACGGATTCGCGGGGGGAAGAATCGAGGGGGCACGTAGGGAGGGTGTGGGGCGTAGGCAGGGGGGGTTCTCGGCCCTGAGCCCTCGACTGACGGCGTGCGGAACATCGCGTCAGCTCATTGATGGTGGTGCCGCATCCTGAAACAATAGAAGACATGAATGAGATTTGGAAATATCTATGCATCTGAGTCTTGGCAGCATCGCACTCTGGGCATTCTACAGTCGCACAGTGGATCGAAAAACGGCTCTCGGAGACATCATTATCATCATCATCTCATCTGTAGGACGACCACTGCTGGACATTCCCTTGTGGATCCTTAAGCCCCGATCATGAGGGGTTGTTGCCATACTTAGTAAGTTGTTAAAACTTGTGATGTAGCCCCTATTTTCCTTCCAAGTACTCATTAATTCAGTTATGGAGGACTACTGATTAATTATTCTTGAGGGCTCACATTATTATTATCATTTTAATTTCGCTACTTGCATAAGCAAGTATCTGGATACTTGCTAATGCAAGTAGTGAAATTAAAATAATGATATAATAAGGCTCACATTATTATTATCATTTTAATTTCGCTACTTGCATTAGCAAGTATCTGGATACTTGCTAATGCAAGTAGTGAAATTAAAATGATGATATAATGTGAGCACTCAAGAATTGTCTGTTTACTTTTGTATTTTGCCCGATAATCAAGTTCCTCTAATCAAAAGACTCTTCATTCTGATGATGATTAACATTATACTTTCTTTAGTTTCTGCCTCAAAGAAAAAGGATATCCATTATTTATTTATAACAATGCAAGGGTTGATGCACCCTAAACCTTATTCAAATCTTTCATCAGTATTAGATGTTCTAGATGAACAAAAGTTATTCAATATGCTCGAACACGTGTTGAATCGAATCGTATATCTATTGATCTAAACTAGAACAAAGAACACACGTGCTCTGTACACAAGTTTGAGATTAAAGTGGCCAGGAGTGAGTATAAGTGTCTGGGTTCTGCGTAACCGGTTAATTAATATTTATTCTCAAAAGAAATTTTACGTTTAGCTAATGAGAAGTTTACGTACGAAGTTTACGATAAACCTTTTTTTCTGACTACCCACTTCTAACTCATCAATACTCATCATTTTGAATACTCGTAACAAAACAAAATTGTTCTAGGAAACTCTATGCGAACAATTTTTGTGTTGTAAGGTACCTAATCATTTATTTTAAGTATGTAGCTGTGTGTTTAAAGTAGCTTATTGATTAAGTTAGTTCTGTACGAATTACGCTGTAATAATTTAAGCTTATCTTGTATTTCTCTTTTAAGTAAATGTATATTCTTTTGAGAAATAAATTTCTAAAACCGTAACGTGTTTGTTTTTACGTTTACTAAGCTTAGCAGTTAGCATGCCTTATAAATAAGAGTAAATACGATAGATATAATTATATACAAATACGAACCACAATTCTTTGTCACTATACCTACTAATACTTTGTTACGCCTTTAAAAGTTTAAGACGTTAGAAGTATTTTAATAAATGACAGTTTTTTTTGTGTAACAGTGTGACCCACCCGGAGAGCGATATTCCTAACGAGTCACAACTGTCAATCTATTAATCAATCTATATTTTTTTATATGAAAATGATTGATTTTTTGACATTGTTACTCGTTTCTAGTGTGAAACTTCATTATAACTGAATGAAACCTACTTCATAAGATTGATGACTTCAGTGGGCAGTTGGTCTAGCAGTCGACTGAGATGCAGGAGGTAGCGAGTTCGATAAATTCGATACCGCGGTCGTTCTACCGATTTTTTACCAAATTTTTCGAGAAATAAAACAGATAATTTTATTTTATGGTATCTAAAATAGCATGATATAAAATTCTCTTATTTCCTCACGGAACCCCAAAAATCAAGAAAACCTATCAGCTTATGACTCACCAATCTGTGACATTGAGTTGTTTTTTCGATTTACTTTTTGTTAGCATATACTCGTAAATAAGCGCAGTTACATAATTAATGTTCTGCGAGTTTTCCTATGTACTTCGCGCTTCGATGGCTACTGTAAATAATATGGATTGATATTATTTCCTAAAGGGAATCATTGATTACCTCATATAGAGGTATTTATAGACAAGGTACATAAAAAAACTGCATGAGAAATGCAATGATATGGGAGATACTTTTGCCCATCCGTGAGACACATTACAGGTTATAAAAATATGTACATACATATATTACCAGTGTTGTTTGCCAAGTGTGGTGAGTATGGCAACTGCCCCTCATAGAGATCTATGAGAGAGGCCTGTGTTCATAGTGGACGTTTTTTGGCTGTTATGATGATTATGATGACTACCGGTTAGCGATGATGCTGATTTACAAGCTTGATCATTTTTTGTCTGCATCAATAAACTTGTCAATCAGATTATTAAATTATAATCACTTGGATTAGTCTGTGTTTTTTTACGTATTTTATTATTAGATATATTATAATTGTTTATGTGAGAATAAAAAATGTTACGTCTACGAAGTAAGGTCAGGTATTGATAATTAGATAGTAGATAAGATTTTTTTTTATTTCATATAGGCTTGCGTTTGACTACATCTTGCCTGATGTCAAGCAATGATGTGGTCTAGGATGGACACACTTGCCTAGAAAGTACCTGTTTACCCTTGATTTAAAAGCCGTGTTGGCCGAGTGGTATGTACCCCCGACTTTCGATCCGAAGGTCGTGGGTTCGACACCGGCCGTGCACCAATGGATTTTTCTTTCTTGAAAAATTTATGTGCACTCTTAACACGAGCTTTAACGGTGAAGGAAACATCGTGAGGAAACCCGCGGCTTAGTTAGCTTCAGACGTATTGACCTGTTCTTTCCTCTGAATAATAGCTGACTGAGCTGAGAGGATGGTATAGGTGCTGGGCAAGCCTAATCCATCTTACAATGTCCCAGGCACTGCAGCGTCCCGTACAGCATGATTACCAGTTGCTGACGCTGTATAAATCATCTATAATAGATGCAAAGGCCTTACCCTTGATTTGAAGATACCCAAATTGTACTTTTCGGGGAATACTGACTCTGGCAATGAACTCCAGATTTCCGCAGTACGATATCCGAGACGATTTACGTATAATAAGCATCTCGCAATAACGGCTTTTCACATATATTAAAGACAAGCTTATGCCCGCCGCTTCGCATGCGTTGTGCCCGGATAAATGTAGCCTATGTGACTTGTTTTACTGATTTGAACAGGAATCCTGGACAACATCTATATGTGTGCAAAATTTCAGCTCAATCCGTAGTCTAGTTTTTGCGTGAAAGAGTAACAAACATACATACTCACAACTAACTTTCGCGTATGTAATAATAGGTCTTTACCTATGAAATTGCCGTTCTTCAGTACTGGTAATTTCAAATAAAAAAAAAATTGACATGGCTTGGTATTTCAAATTCAAATTAATTTTGTTTTAAAAACATGACATTCTTTTTACAAACTCAGTCTTTTGTTTATTGATTAGCGTTGTATTTTCATTACATTTGAACATTTTTCGTCATAATGGGTACCTTAAAAAATCGTGTTAATATGGAATATGAGTCCCGTCGTGGCACCAACGCGACACGAACGGCACGTAACATCAAAAACGTTTACGGAGAGAACTGTACAAACGAACGCACAACCCGTTATTGGTTTTCCGGGTTCCGTTCTGGAAATGTTGACTTGAAAAATGAAGCTCGTGGCCGTCCGAAGACTATTGTCAACAATGATGAATTAAAGGCGATTGTGGAAGCTGACGAAACTCAGTCTACAGCTGAGCTAGCAGCAGCTTTTGATGTTAGCATCAAAACAATATTGATCCATTTGCGACAAATTGGCAAGGTAAAAAAGCTTGATAGATGGGTACCCCACGAACTTAGCGCTGGCGAGCGCAACGTACGCGTTGAGACCTGTCTCGCGCTGCTCAACAGACAAAGAAATGAAGGAATTTTGAACCGAATTGTTACGTGCGATAAAAAATGGATTCTGTTCGACAATCAAAAGCACTCAACAAGTTGGTTAGATCCTGGTTCAGCACCAAAGCAATGCCCTAAACCAAAAATGACCCCTAAAAAGGTGCTGGTCACTGTTTGGTGGTCTAGTGCGGGTGTGATTCACCACAGTTTTTTTTATAAAACGGCATGAGCATTACTGCAGATGTGTACTGTAAAGAACTGGAGACAATGATGGAGAAGATTGCACATCTGCAACCAGCTTTGGTCAATTGGTCGTCCCCACTGCTCCTTCACGACAACGCGCGACCCCATACTGCACAACAGACCAGTTTCCAAGCTGCAAGAGCTGGGGTTGGAAGCTCTCCCTCATCCGCCATACTCACCAGACCTTGCACTTACCGACTATTACTTTTTTTCAAAATTTAGACAACTTTTTAGTGGGTAAAAAATTCAATTCCCGAGGGGCAGTACAAAATGCCTTTGAAGAGTTTGTTGCCTCCCGTGCAGCTGATTTTTACAAGAAGAGCATCAATAAACTGCCAATGCGTTGGCAAAGATGCGTCGATAGCATGGGGTGTTACTTTGAGTAATAGAAATAAAAAAGTTTGGAAAAAAAGTACTTTCATTTATTCCATACAAAACGGCAATTTCATAGGTAAAGACCTAATATTATTAGTGAGGTAGTAGGATGATTTATGCAGCGTCAGAGACTGGTTTTCATGCTATTCGAGACGCTGCAGTGCCTGAGACATTATTAGATATATACCTTATCAACCATACCAGCACCTACCAGCCTTTGACAACCTCTGTGGCGCAGAGGGCGAAGGTCCGCCTGCCACGCAACAGGTTGCGAGTTCGCCTCCCGCCTCGGGACAAATATCGATTTGCAGATATTTGGTCTGGGTGTTCTGGATGTGTTTATATTTTTTTTACTTAGCCTACTTTGTCCCATTACTGTGCAAAAGCATATTAATAATTATTATATATAAAATGAATAACTAAAAAAGTAAAATAAAAAGTATTCATTATATATTTTTTATTTATTTATTCTATTGTTATTTATCCGTCATTATTGCCCAGCAGTGGGACAGTATAGGCTAGTAAAAATATTTTATTCTCTGACAGTCTTACTGAAACTGATAGGCAGCTATTAGAACAGTCTCTGTAAGACTATGTGTGAAGCCTAATTACAAACCAGACTGTATTCAGTTACAACAACCATCAAAATTCTTTATCGATAAAAAATCGAGCATCGAACCTGCTACTACACGGCAAATTTGAATACGCGGTCACAAAACTAGATCTGGTCGTGATTCGGTCGCCTCATGGATCATTGGACATTCAAATTCATTTGGACAGGTTTATTTTATGTAACTTTGCATTCTAATTCGTTGTACGACTTTAGTGGCGCAATTGGTGTAATAGCTAGAGACGCGAATTCGATTTCCTCCTGGGGACATAAGCAAAAAGTAAATAAAACCATCTCCACTGCTAGGCATAGGCCTCCCTCGTGGATCTCCAAGCAATGGTCATAAGGGGAAGAAAACTCTTATTAGGGTTAAGCTCGCCTTTGTACATGTCATTTATTTAAACTTTTGTCTGTGTATTTTCAATGTGTACAATAAAGAATTAAGAAGAAGGGGGTTCTTGCCCTACTCACCATGCTTGGCAGTATTTCTAGAATAAAACCGGGCAAGAGCGAGTCGGACTCGCGCACCGAGGGTTCCGTGCCATCATACAATATAATATATGACAAAGGCGGTTTTATATTTGTTGGAGAACCTTGACAGCGCCATCTCTTGTCTGATAGCGGAACTTATGTAGATTTTTTACACATTCGATGATTTCTAAAAAAGAATGCTATGTAGAGAGATTGTAATAAATTTCCTTTAATCTTTACATACACTTCTAATAGCAATAAAAGTTTCAGAGGTTTATCTCCGCAAACTTCGGAGATAAGGGGGGGAACGCTATTTTTTTAACATTTTTGTAAATAACTCAAAAACTATACGACTTAAAGGAAAGCTAAAAACTGTTTATTAATGTGCAAAAAATACCTTTCATATGATACCCCACATCACCTAGAAACATTCCAAAATTTTTGAAAACGCCCCTTCCACCCCCCTTGTCTAAAAAAACTATGCAAATTAGAGAGTTCGCTACAATTTTTCTATAAAGTTTACATACACTTCTAATAGTAGACATTTTTGTAAATAACTCAAAAACGATACCTACGGTTTAAAGGAAAACTAAAAACTGTTTATTACACCCCACACGGCCTATTAACTTCACTTAAAATTTTTGAGATCCCCTATCCGCCCCCCTGCAATCAAAATAAGAATATTTTTTAACATTTTCATATATGCTATATTAGTAAAAAAGTGTTGTCTTTTACCATTTTAAATTGCAAGTCGATAGCATCAGTAGTTCTCGAGATATCCATTTGTGACAGACAGACAGACAGACAGAGTGATTCTATAAGGGTTCCTTTTTACCATTTTGGTCCGGAACCCTAAAAACAATTTACAGCAACAGTTAATAGACAATATTAACATTATTTAATAATTTGTGACGTTGGGGCCGGCCAAGGAAGCGATGGCGGGAGGATCTCGATTAATTTAACAGTGATTGGTTCCATATTTCGAAGAAGAGAGAAAAATGGAAGAGTTTGGGGAGATTTTTTCCCAGTAGTGGGGATAAATAGGTTAATAAAAAAATTAAAATAATGTTTTTTAATTTACCTTCAATAAAATAAAGCCTATATTACTCAAGGATAATGTAGCATTCTAATGGTGAGAGAATTTTGAAAATCGGTCCATTCGTTTATTCGTTACAAACATACAAATCTTTCCTCTTTATAATGACAGACCGGCTGAACAGAGAATTATTTGGAAAAAATGCTCAAAATTAGGTATCCAATATGTTTAAACATTACATTGATTTAAAATTGTAAGTATGTTTGTGTTAGATATAGTCATATTAGTTAAAGCTGGTTCTTAATCTGTCATTAGCATGTTTCTAAGTTCGTTTTCCTACGAATAAATAAATAAATAAATAAAAAAATAAAGCTATCTAACACGAATATATTTTTTTGTTTTGAGCCCGTAGTTTTTGAGATTAACACGTACTACCAAGCAAAGAAATTCTTCATCTTAATAATTAGTAAGGATGATTTTGCCGTGGGGTGCCAGCAGTAGAATGTTGCCCCTCCTCTCATGCCCATGGATGCAGTAAGAGCCTGCTAAGGGATACATACGGAAGATGGGCAGCAGCGTCTTTCCGTATATCAACATCGCGTACTGCGCTCGCCAACCTAGCGTGGTGAGTATAGCTACTACCTATAGTAACCACCCTTTATAGAGATCCATGAGGGAGGCCTGTGTTCAGTAGTGGACGTTTTACCGCTGAAATGATGAAGGATGATATATACACCGTTGGCAACTGGTATTTCTGCTGTACGGGACGCTGCAATGCGCCATTGTTACATGAATAAAGATGGTCCACCACCTACCTTATACGACTCAGCTTAGCTGGCCATAGAACAAGTTAGCTGCTGAATCCGCGGGTTTCTTTACGATGTTTTCCATCACTATATAACGATTATTCACCACAGCCTCCTCCATAAATCTCCTGATCGAAAGCATCTAATGAAGGCGACCTTGACCTGACCCCAACCCCACACTAACGATCCTTAGATAAATCTACAGCGTACGTGGAACGCAAAGCGATATTTCGCAATCTTCCTTCTAAATCTATAAATAACTATTTAGCTTTTGAAACTATCATGGTTGTTAACATTATTTGCAATACTTACGGGATAAATAATGGTAATTATCCCGGGAAACTCAAAAAGACTCAAAACATGGGATTTGAGTCTTTTTGAGTTTCCCGATATTTCTACACAGTTTCACACGTCATGATAACGGATAAACTGATAATCACGTGTGAAACAGTTTATCAGAATATCGGGAAACTTAAAAAGACTCAAATCATGGTAAATATCCCGTAAATATTGCATATAAAACTATTTAGCTGTCCCGGCGATCTACGTACCGCCTCAGTAATCAATTACCGTCTACTTAAACGAATGCCATTGGGTGCCGGCAGTATAATGTCGCGTCTCCTCTCTTACCCGTGAGTCGCTCCTTAAATTGGCCAAAAAATTCTCATAAGTATCTCATAAGTAACTCATAAAATTCTCATACACAAAAAAACTTCTTTTTAAAATCTATACCTATTTCATTTAATTTTACTAAAATGTTTGTCTTTGACTGTACTAAATCCAAAAAGTGGCCGAGTTAAGCCAAGAAAATAATTATAATTTAATAACATAAACACGGGAATTTATCGCGTAATACCTTTGATTATTCCCGACGTTTCGACTGTGTTTCAACAATCGTGGTCCCGGGTTGACAAATAAAATAATGTTATTTTCACATTACCTTAACTCGGTCATTTAGCCAAGAATTTTTCGGCCGAATTAAGGAACGACTCTTACCATTGGATGCAGTAGGAATCCTCCAAGGGGTACCCCTTGTCCAGAAGATGGTCAGCGGCGTCTTTTCGTGTATCAACATTCCCAACTGAAAAACCCTTATGATCTGTACTTGGAGATCTATGAGCGAGGCCTATGTCCAGCAGTGGACGACCTACGGCTGGAATGATGATGAAAACTACTAGTCTACTGCTACTAACTACAACCAGTCGGCTGCTATTACCCTCAGATGTGTTCACCTGTTCTTACCTCTGGCTAATCCGACTGCTATTACCCTCAGATGTGTTCACCTGTTCTTACCTCTGGCTAATCCGACTGCTATTACCCTCAGATGTGTTCACCTGTTCTTACCTCTGGCTAATCCGACTGCTATTACCCTCAGATGTGTTCACCTGTTCTTACCTCTGGCTAATCCGACTGCTATTACCCTCAGATGTGTTCACCTGTTCTTACCTCTGGCTAATCCGACTAAGCCGAGATTATGCTATAGGTGCTGGGTAAGTCTAATCCATGTAACAATGTCCCAGGCACAGCAGAGTACACCATGAGTACCATGGAGTAAGCTGACTATGCAAAAGTCATCAATAATTGTTTTTGCTTTTGCCCCAGGAGGCAATCGAATCCGCATCCTGCGTCTCGGCCTTTCATTTCACCATTTGCGTCAGAATGCATCGTCATAACATTCGTTAGGGCCACTGGTTTTTGCAAACTAAAGACTTAACCGGATAAAAACAACTTAAGGCGCTGTAGTGAGCCATGACTTTCAGAGTTTCGTTCTTCGTGCCCGTTGTAGGAAGAGTTTAAAGTTTCATTCTTGCGCACGATCATATTTGCAATAATAATTCATGATAAATTCAGTTATAATTTTTTCAAAAATGTTTACTTGTACTTTGGTTATAAATAAATTAACTACCCGTTGGTGTAAAAATAAAAAAAATACTTCAACTTTAGGAGAAAATAAAGGTTTTGTGTTTTTTCGAGGTTTCTTTGAGAATTTATACTAAATTAAATACGACGTTTAAGCAAAATTTTAAACGGGGACTTTAAATATAAAAAGCCGAATACTTTTAGAGACCTTTAAGTTATTTTCCACTAACTGTATATAAAGAGGGTAGCATCTGAAGAACACCAAAACTCCGCGATCAGCTCGCTTACGCGCCTTAACTGGCTTTTTTAACCTATTTTTTACAACATAAGTTAATTTGTATTATCTAACAAGGTTCCGGTGACTCAGAGAGCTAGAACCGGTTTTTACACAATATTCCATTTATCTTCAGATAAGATCTGAAGTTATTTGGAGATAGATATCGAATCTATTGGAAATCCTACTCAAGTATTATGAGATGGAGTACAATCTCACTAATATTATAGAGCTGAAAGTTTGTTTGTATAGATGCATGGATGTTTGTTACCTCTTCACGCAAAACCTACCCTACGTATTGGGCTGAAACTTTGCACACGTATAAATGTTGACTAGGATTAACACATAGGATACTTTTTATCTAGGTACAGCGCATGCGAAGCGGCTGGAAACTAGTAAACTATAAATGATTAAATTTTGGAAAATTTGAAAAATTACATACGTTTGTAAAAACTTTCAACACTCGTTATACTTTTCAAAAGATTACGGTTACTCAAAATCATCAAATTAAGACCTTAAGTAGGCCTATCGACTAGAAGTTTATTTCGACAGTCGAGTAAAACAGTAATATTATCACGTTTTATTTGTAATCGATACAAGGACGGATGGCAAAAAACGCGTCATCAGTCGACCTTGGTGGTGGTCAAGAATCTCTACGTGGGAGATACATTTGAACTGATTTGAACAGGAAAAACAATTCAATGCATTGAGTTTTTGCAGTTTTTGGGGTTCCGAACCTGAAGAGTAAAACCGGAACCCTTATAGGATCACTCGTTTGTCTATCTGTCTTGATGAAAAAAGCGTTTGTAATTCTACAAGGCCTTGATTAGTTCAATAATAATTAAAATATTGCATGTATTTTGATCAATAAATATATAAATCGCAGTGCTATCTCTACCATGTCTATGTGTTGCCATCTTGAAACACTGGGTAGCTGTGCTGTAACAAGTGTCCTGCCTAGTGTCTCAATGAGTTTAATGTTATGGTCATTTTCTTATCTAATTAATTTTACAAACTTTCTTATGTATTTCATTATTTTGATTTTTTTGTGTAATTTTTTTCTTATCTGAAATAAATGTTTTTTTTATTTATATTTCATCAAATATTAACTTCTAATTTCGGAACCCTACGAGCGTGAGTATCGCTCGCACTTGTCCGTATTTTTATATGAATGGTACGATACAAATGGTATAACCCGGAATAAGACAAACATGGTATCTATACTGAAATGGTATAAGCTAATGACTCCGTGGCTTTGTTGGTCTACGACGAATACGCCGAAGGCGCTGGTTCGATTCCCGTCGCTAGACAAGTTTTTTGTTTTTTTCTACAGATACTTGTCCCGGATCTGGGTATTTTTCTATTTATTACATACTCATTTACGAGCAAAAATGTAAATCACCTGGTACCATAAAACAAACTCTGCTTAATTTGGGGTTAGATTGTGCTGTGTAAAATGTCCAGTATTATTTATTTATCATTGTTTAACTGTGCCGTCAATTCTGTTTCAGGACAATAAATCGTTTCGTTCCGGTTCGGAACATTTATAAAACAAAAAAAAATCCAGTAAATCGACTGACTTCACCATCATTAATGGTAGACTATGGTTTATTGCTAAATTGAACCAACTACGGTCAAACAATTCCGAGAATTCGACTGAATATAGCAAGCCTACGCAAAACCACCTGGTTTTTGTCGCAAGGTATGCTGTGAGACAAATAAGGGCTTAAAGTATCATCATCAGCTAATATGGAGTTTAAAGGTCGACTGGTACTTAAGGACGGGTGAAGTTCGAGGTACGAGTGTACTTAAAGCTGCGGTTGCGAAGGCAGCAGCGCGGAATCTCGCTTCAGGTTTGCAACAGGCATAAATTCATAATGTTTATTTTGCCGTGGGGTGCCGGCAGTAGAATGTTACCCCTCCTCTCATGCCCATGGATGCAGTAAGAGCCTGCTAAAGGATACCTCCGGAAGATGGGCAACCCTCATGGATACCCCTCATAGATATCCATGAGGGAGGCCTGTGTTCAGTATGGACGTATTACGGCCGAAATGATGATGACATAAAAAACCTCTAAAGAAAATCAGTCTTATACATGTAACTTACGTTATAAATAAAGTTAACACAGCAATTTAAAATGGTTTTGTAACATTAATCAACAAAAAAAAGTATAAACTATGGCTCCTTTGGACAATCATAATTATCAAGGAAATGAAAAACCTTCAAAAATATACTTTTTCGGTGCTACAGTTTTTCATTTCCTTGAAATGTTCTGCCTAAGTGTGGTTAAACACTAAACAAATTACAAACGAATCCTAATTATTGCACTGTTTTACTAAACATCGTCCAACACTAACATCTGATATTTACTACTACTTATCTAAAATCAGTCTCTTAGTTAACATTTTTAATCAACCTATCAACATAAAATGGCTTCAAACATCAATCAACAATTCTGAAGTTATCTGGTCGATGTCTTCGATTTTGTTATTTTTGAGGCTTTGTAGACCTATTTCTTTGTTTCTCGCTGTTTGTAAGATTTTTTAAATTCGGAATTCTTTTTTCGAAGTTCAGTACCTACTTCGTATTTCAATGAGCTCATAGTTTCTTCATATGTTTGGTACGGGCGACCCTTCCACCGCTACTTTTGTTTTACAGGTCTCTAGGTATTTTTTCATTACTTTGTTTTTCTCGCGACTAGATACTCTTTTACAAGGTCAAATTAGGGTCAGGATTACTGACATAGGTCTATTTCTATTATTATTTATATTAATTAAGGAAATTAATATGTTACATGCTGACGAATCTAGCATATATGTTTAACCATATAAATTTTGAAATAATATTAATACTTTTATAATTAATAAAATTATCATATAGTTATCTTCTGTGCCGATTCCACCTATCCACCTAGGGAAAGGAATATTATGATGATGATGAATATTATTAGTTCAACAAACTATTCAAAACACGTAACACTTCTGCCAAGAACTGTATATTTTTCTGTGCAAATCTCAACCTTAAAGAAAGAGTGTACAAACTGAGTATCAATGAATCATCATTTCAGCCATAAAACGTCCACTGATGAACACAGGCCTCCCTCATGGATCTCCATGAGGGGTAGTTGCCATTCTCACCACGCTTGGCAGGCGGGTTGGTGAGCGCAGTATGGGATGTTGATACACGGATAGACGCTACTGCCCATCTTCCGGAGGTATCCCTTAGCAGGCTCTTACTGCATCCATGGGCATGAGAGGAGGGGTATCATTCTACTGCCGGCACCCCACGGCGGTATCAATGTATGAAATTTAAAAATTATTTTTTTAAGGGTCAAGTGTCCGAATTGCCGACAACCCGGATCTCATTGTCTATCAGAGCCCTAAGTATTTAAGGGCGTGTCGGAAGTACCTATAAAGATGCAAAGTAGGTGAATAAATCTAGCGGCGAGGTTGTAAATAACAGAGAAACCTGTATTTTAACTATCCATGCGTATAATGTCAACTGCTTAACAAGAGCGTTTCTTGCGGTGTTCTAGTTTGGAAGTACTTTATGGCAGAGACAAAATACGTGAGCATTTAAAAATATAAAGTGTGTGTGTGTCTGTCTGTGGCATCATAGTATTTGTTTTACGTTCATCTTGATATCTGTTACTGAGCGTAAAAGTTTTGTCCTACATAATTTAACAAAAATATTTTCTAATTCTTATTTAATAAGGCTTAAAGCAAGATTAGGTGAGAAGATGCTTGGCATTCTTAATGCATCTTACAATGTTCGGGCACTGCATGATGCCTAGACAAAAAGGCAACAGTTTAATCTACATGCATCCTATAAATATCAATGTGCAAAGAGATTTAAATCTCACACATTTTGCTAGCGATTAAATAAAAACCATTTATAAATACAAGGTATATCCTTTATCTAATCGTAAAATCTTTGTTAATGTCGATAGGCAGTTGACAAACCAGATCATAAAAGGACTGCCGAACAATTAGGGTAATAAATCAGTTCTGGCAATAAAAATGTGTTGATGGCAAGACTTGTTTCAAGTATATGTAATTCTGTTCTTGATTATTTCTTAATTAATTGAACATAGATTGGGTATCGATGCGAGTTCGGTATTCTTTTTGTAATCTGTAAGATATTATAATGATTTTACCTACATCGTTCGGAAATAAAATTTTCATAAATAAATGATTTGATTTGATAGGCCCTGGGTAGAAATAATGAGTTATTTTAGTATTCTTAGCACTAATTCTCAGAGCACAAAATTTTTGCACAGAATGCCGGAAAGTCGTAAAAGAGTGTGACACTTACTCCCCCGAGTAACAACTTTACCTCGGGAACGCAGTATCACTCTTTTTTGGGTTAATGTACTTATTATACCAATTGTAGGTGCTTTTAACAAATTAACAACAAAGCGTCCATTGACAAACAATAGTGAAACCTATTTTAGCAGAACCTACGCAACCTTTAGATCCATATCAATAGTTTAAAGCAAAAACCAAGGATTTTCATACAATTATACGACGTGTGGGAACTAATAGTAATTGTTTATTGTTTCGTCCAACAATTGTTGCGAAGTAGGAAACATGTGACTAAATCATTACTTTTTCAAAATTAAGGTCGAAATTTATTAAGTACGTAAACAAAGTTAGTTCAGGAAATAAACATGCTTACAGCTAATTGTGCCGTGGGGTGCCGGCAGTAAAATGTATCACTTCCTCTCTTGCGATGATGCTCTTGCGATGGCAAGCAGCGTCTTTTCGTGTTTTAATGTTTTGCACTGCGCTAGTCAAGTCGCTTGCCAAGCGTGGTGAGTACCTGTGGCAAGAACCCGCGTAATCAATACTTGAAGAACTATGAGGGAGGCCTACATATGTCCAGCAGTGGATGTCTTACGGATGAGATAGTGATGTTAAAACCCTTAATTTTATTTATCATGGATTACACCATGAGAGAACGTGGTGTAAAATTAAGCAAACATTCTCAAAGTTATAATTAGGCCATGAAACTATACCTTGAGGACTACTATTACAACTATTTAATTATTTGGAATCAAATTTTGAATGAAAAACCGGCCAAGTGCGAGTCGGACTCACGCGCTGAGGGTTCCGTACAAACCTGTAGGTATAAGACCTGAGTATTTGATATGAATTTCAATTTAATACCTCTACGCGTTCATGAGGAAAGGGGTAGTAAGTTTAAAATTATTAAAAATATTTTTATTATATGATGTAACGAAAAATTTACCGTTTTCGCAATTTTTTCTTTATTTGTGCTATAAGACGTTGCTTCGTACCAAATTTCAAGATTCTGAGTTCACGGGAAGTAGCCTGTAGGTTTTGATTCCCTTGCGAGTCTCGAAAATTTGTCGAAATTTGCGGCTTAAACGGCTGTATCTTTTGAATGTGTTGCCTTAGAAGTTTGATTTTTTCTCAGCTACAAGGGACAGTAGACTTAAGTATTTGATATAAATTTCAGCTTGATACCCCAACGCGTTCCTGTGAAAAGGGTCTTGACAGACAGACGGACGGACTACAAAGTGATCCTATAAGGGTTCCGTTTTTTCCTTTCAAGGTACGGAACCCTAAAAATGGGACTACCTACCTTATAAAAAACGGCCAAGTGCGAGTCAAACTCGTGTACGAAGTGTTCCGTGCCATCGAGAAAAAAACGGCAACAAAATCACGTCTGTTATATGGAAGCCCCATAATTTATTTTATTTCAATTTAATTATTTATTAAATAAAGTAAATATACAACTAAATATTCTGTGTATATTTCTAGCTTCTGCATGTTGCCGTTTTTAATATCGAGTAAAAAGCGGCAGTAAAATATTTATTTATTTGTCGTTTTATATATTTATTTTATACTGTATCACGATCCATGAGATACAGCCTGGTGACAGACAAACGGACAGCGGAGTCTTAGTAATAGGGTCCAGTTTTTACCCTTTGGATACGGAACCCTATAAAAGAATCATCAAAATCCATTCATAATAATTGGCGGAGTGATGACGTTACAAACACGCAAAAAAAATACAGTTTAATTGAAAACTTCCTTCTTTTGAAATCGGATAAAAAGGAAAACGTTTAATCGCATTACTCTGTTTACTTTATACCTATTCTGTGAAATATTCAGCATTTTTATATTATAGATGAGAAAATACCTACTTTTATGTCGATTTTTACGTAATAACTTTATTTTTATTGTTTTCAGTGTGTCTACCATGAGTTGTCACTGTTAGATCGCCTGACGTTACTACAGTAGTAATAGTACGTTACTTTGACATCTGTCAGATTTGTAACTCATGATACAAAATTCTAAGTAAATGAAGCCCAAACGACAGTCGCTGGTTTGCTGCGTATTTTAGTACCAAACTATCCGCTAGAGGCGCTGTACAAGTTTTCATACATTTTGTTAACTACAGCCGCTAGCGAATATAGATTGTGAAAACTCATGGTAGACCTACAGATACCTAATATCTTTTGGTTTATGAGTATCATTTATAATCAATAAATTATAGCAGATTTATGGCATGTCTATCTGTCTTTACGCAGATAATAAGGAAGTCAAAATCAATAAGCCATGTCAAGAATACTACATCCATCTTAAATAAATGTTTACGGTGCGGAGCTGTTGTTTCATAATGCATTCACTTCTAACAGCGTTTGATTGCAAGTTTCGCAGATACGAAAAGAATGCCTCTTTAATAACCGACCTAACAAAGGAGGTTCTTAGGTTGTCTCTATTTTTATTAAATATTTGTTAACTCAGTCGTTTATGAACCGATTTTGGAATTTTTTTTTTTTAAGTTCAAAAAGATACACTTTTAAATAAGTCTTATTTTTAAAAAGCTCAGTTCTGATGATGAATCGAGGGAACTTCTCAAACACATTGTACGGAAACAAATAGCAATTTTGGCATATTAAGGTAAAGGTTAATTGGTAATAAATGAAACTCATGAACCCAAAGATATCGTCACGTTTATGGCAAAGTGCTGAATCTGCACTTTTGGCGAAAATCACTTTTTAATGCCAAACCGCTTATAATGCAGTGATACACATTGTGGCAAATAATTATATCTCTAGTATTTATAGTTTTTGAGATACGATAACAGCAAATGAGCGAATTTGAGTAAATTATAATATTGTATTATGGTAAATTCTCGTAAGTGTAGATTAGACATTTTACTACTGAGTTCCTTTTTTTAAACCAAAAAATGACAAAGGTAAACTAGCGTAAATGGCAGATTCACGTATTTGCTAACATTATTTTATAAATGAGAGCACTGATTTGACCACAGCAAATGAGCGTATGTGTCAGATTCGCGTTTTCGCTAACGTTTTTATAAATGTGAGTACTAATTTGACCACAGCGAATGAGCGTATGTGTCAGTTTCACGTTTTCGCTAACTTTATTTTATTAATGAGAGCACTGATTTGACCACAGCAAATGTGTGTATGTGTCAGATTCGAGTATTTAACAATCTTGTATTGATGTCTTTAAGAATTATGTTTTCGAGTATTAATTATTAATTTGTCATTACGAGTATGGATGCGTTCATAGAAGACAAATAATTTATTTTGACGTTGCATTGGTCGTGTGTGAGTTAACATCATTGATCGATTCTGTTTAAGTATAGCAACATTAATGTTTTTACAAGCTTGTGTGACCAGGAATAACACAAAGGCTATTTTTGTCCTAAAATTGAGTTCCCAACGATAAATACCAACTACTTAAAATTTTGCCTTAAAAATGTTACGCAAGCGGCGGGTAAAAACTAGTAGACCATAACGATGAAAGCTTAATTTAATTTAAAGTGAAGCCGAAAAAGTTTTAAAGTTTATATATAATTCCAAATCACGTATACTCTGAAAGATTGCCCATTTCCAAAGCAAAAGTAAAATGATCTGCTAAACTTATGTTATGATCTGCTGATAGCAAGAACATTTATCATCAATACTTTGAAAGTCTCCCAGTGTGTGATGCTGCTGTGGTTCATCTGCCTGAGCCTGACATGGAAGAAGGAGACGACACAGAACAAAATAAAAAGTTTAAGAAACCACAAACATTGTTTAGATGAATGGATGTTTGTTACCTCTTCACGCAAAAACTAGGCTACGGATTGATATGAAATCTTGCACACGTATAAATGTTGACCAGGATTAACACATAGGCTACTTTGTATGCGGTCACAACGCATGCGAAGCGGCGGGCACAAGCTAGTTATGGATATGCCTTATCTAAGGCAACTTATATTACTACGGAACCATTATGAGTATCGTGACACATAATTGGCTGTTATTTAATAGTAATAATTATTATTTAAGTATATAGTAACAGATTATCTTATAATAACCTCTAATTCGCCACAAATAAAACATTTTTAATGTAATTACGAATTGTTTTATTAATTTTTTATACCAGATTCGCTTGTTTGCAGTTAAATAACGGTACAAACAGCTATTTTTATGGTGCAAAGTAGCGAATATGACACATACGTAAGTTTGCTATGGGCTAAAAATACGCAGATTTTTTTTTTCTATGTAGTTGTAAAGTCGCGAATCTGCATTACTAGGCTAATCCAGTATTAATGTCTATAAATAATTAGTTTATATGATGATGCTTTCAGTTTAATACATAATTAGATATCAAAATTCTAAAAAGGTCTCTCCATACTATTTAAAAAATGTAAAAAACCTGTTTTTTTCTGTTTTTTTGCTCTCCTGAACAATTTGATTTTTGCAGATTCAGCACTTTGCCATAAACGTGACGATATTAGGTATGCGAAAACAATAAAAACTACAATATATACAAATTTAAGCTAGGTCGAACAAAATACGGGTTTTTTATATCAACAGTTTTTATTTATTAATCTACATCCTATATCACATAAATCAACTAAATTAGTAACAATCTTTATTAAATAATGGTATGAATATTATAATCTACTACTTAACAAAATAAAGGTAGGAACTTACTATATAATACGTCTATTGCGTTTGAGGGATTTCATATGCCTACTTTTGTAGGCGCTTGTGACCTCAAAATACCGGACATTGTTCTGTCCGGTATGACCATTTATTTTTTACCGGACAGGCCTCGAAAATACCGGACTGTACGCTTGAATACCGGACATCTGGCAACCCTAGTCGGGACCCTGTACTATATATAATAAATAATAAGTTTTCGGTCAGTTGCCAACTTAAACCCACACACTGTCGATTGAACTTATTCTGTCGACATATAAAGTTGTAGTAAGAGTGTCATCATCACACGTCCACTGCTGGACATGAGCTTTACTCATTTTATCTGCAAATACTGATTGGAGGGGTGATTGCCATACTCGCGACGCTTGCAGGCGGATTGGCGAGAGCAGTACGGGATGTTGATACACGGAAAGACACTGCTTGTGATCTTTCGAAGGTATCCTTTGGCCAACTGTATCCACAGGCAAGAAACTCAGAAACACATTCAGTTATTTCCATAGTGGTTTGTAATAACAAAACATAGGAGTGGACGTGTCTATGTTTTAGACAGTATGGTTATGACATTATGTTAGGACAAAAGAAAATTGTTAAACGATGACTATAACGACCGAGTTAGGTTCTTCTGTTCGCTTATTTTCCTAACCCGCGTGTCATCTAAAGCGAATAGGTTCAATTATGTGCTTTATTCCATTAATTGTGTTGTTTTATTTTGTAATTCTGTGACGCGTCAATGTGGTCCATGCGACCGCACTGAATAAAGTATTTTTTGAATTTCGTAATTACAAACAAAACATAGAAACGTCTATTCAAAACATTCAAGACAACATTCTACTGCCGGCCCCCAGCATTACAACTTTATTACATTCAATTCTCGACCTAACGCACCATAACCGTTGCGTCAGTAGATATTACGAGACGGCTCCAAAGATGGCGTTTATCTATTCCGCATGCTGGATCCCACGTCGCAACTTCGATGAGCATTGTTCTAATCGGAGCTAGTGATGGGGTGAGCTTTCGGATTCCGATTTCATCATTATTTCATAAATACATATTTTTTAGTTTTAAAATTACAGGATTTTATCGCGTGCCCTTTTTATTATTTTCCATTATTTTCTCGACGTTTCGAACACATTTCAGTGTTCTTGGTCGCGGGAGCACTGATGTGAAACGTCGGTACTGTAATTTTAAAACTAAAAAATATGTAAACAAATCGCGAAAGCTGAACAAGTTATATTCATAATTACAGCCGTAGGTACTCAGCTGTCCACGTCATATATCTCCAAGATCATGAGGGGATTGCTGCTATACTCGCCACGCGGGTTGGCGAGCGCAGGGGATGTTGATACACGAAAAGACGCTGCTCCCCATCTTCCGGAGCAGCGCAGACCCTTAGCAGATTCTTATTTCATCCACGGGCAAGATACATTATTCTAATGCCGTTACCGCACGGCAACTCCGATTTACTTCGAAAAAATTGTAAAAAGAAGATTACCTGCCAAAATTTTATACATCTACACACACATTTACACGGAAATTTATTTAATTATTATTCATTTTTATCACGCGATTGCCCCATATTTTGTTAATAAGTTTCGATGAGTATTATCAAACAAACGCGAAAGTTTAAAAAGACAAGAGAATGTGTTGAAGACAAGCCAAAACAACTATCAAACGTGTACAATGTTTTTATTTATTTTTTAGTTAGGTTCGTGGTAAACCACGTACTACACTAACTACAAACTAACTTATTATTATCTTGCTAACGTTTCGAGACGTAAAAGCCGTGATATATATGCATTAAATGGTGTCAAGTCACGACAATTTAAATCCATTGTACAATGTCATTGTGGGTAATTGTTAATAGAGTAATTTCTGATACCTCTATTTATTCAGGTATTTCTCATAATATACATAATTTTAACTTTACTTATCTATTGGACTACTTTCGTTGTCTTATCGGTTTTATTCACTTCGCTGGCTCTGGTTTAGCATCATTACAATCTAACACAAGCGCTACGTTCTAAAATTAGTTACATATTCACCGTTATTCTTATCGTTAAATGTTGTCTTCATAGTAAGAGAAACAAGTCATAAGCGACTAAAAGACAATTTTATACAGCAACAGCTTATTCTGATACGTTTTGATTTTATTTAATTCCAAGACAAGCTTCGACTTTCAAAATTATTATTCCACGAATTTTGCAAAATAAAAAAAAGTTTTACACTCGTTAATTTTGAAAGTGGAATAAAAACTTTCAAGTAATACAACCTCATTGATCAATGAGGGAGGCATTTGTGCAGCAGTGCAAGTCCTACGGCTGGAAGAAAAGAGAATACAAACACCTCGGACTCCGAAAGGGAACATATCCCATCCCTAAAGAAGTATACATAGATGTGTAAGTTAGTGACCTAATTCTAGGGTTTTTCAATCCGCATTGTGATCGCTGAGAATGAAAGTTGATAAGCTTTTTGTTTGCTCATGGTTAGCGTGCAATTTCCTTGTCAGGAAGTATATTTAACACTGGATTTTCCTCGCAACTTTGCACGCATTTTGATGCTACTATTTGTCCTAGTCCTATCTAAGCCAATATTTATAAGGAGACAAAAAAAATATTTTCGTACAATTGGATGTTTATTTAACAAACATAACTGAAGCTACATTATCAATCGTAACAAACATAGGCTATATTTTTGGACCTGGTAGGTGACTAAATAAATATATTATATAATAATTGATGATTTTGGTGACAGATCTTCATAAAAGAACAAAAGTAATAATTAGTTGATAAATGAAAATCCTTTCTTTATAGTGCTCTGCAAAAATGGCATGGAATGTATTCCATGACGAGAAAAATGGCTTAAAAAACGATACTTGACGAGAAAAACTTTAATGCAATTTTTCTCAAATAACCCATTTTTTTAAATATTTTACAATTGTTTCATAACGACGATATTATTGTTGTGTGAAACATTTTTTCTTTTAGTAACTTTTGTGGACAATGTTGTATTACCGACACTGTCATTTGACAGTTCTTTTTCTAAAATCTATACTATGGTTGTTTATTTTTCTAAATAAATAAAATAAAAAATACATAGACAGAGCACAAATTAAATACATTGTCACATCAAGTCAGCCGCATATTAGCAACATTTCGAAATGCGAGTTGGCAACATCTGACGAAAGACGCGTTTGGTTTCATTAGCACCATCGTTTCACAAAAAAACAATGAGATAATGCATTTTAGTGTGTCATTAGACTCATTAGAGAAAACATTATTGCTGCGATTACCAAGGTGTTTACAAACTCCATTATTGTGTTGGCAATAATAGATGAAATAGCCCTTCTTAGTGCAAAACTTGAAGAAGATATCGCTTGGGTGACAGCGGTCAGCGATTGACCCCGCGTTTGGCGTGAACCTAGAAGAAAAGAACTTCTTCTTTTCTTCTAGTAATGTAGCTGTAGATACTAACTTGTGTTTCAGCTAACATTTCTGCGAGTACCTACATAAGTTTACTGGGAGTCGCCTTACCATGTTTACCTTCACCGGTAAACCACGTGAATGCTTCAGACGTATTATTGAATACAACTTCCCGTATAGCATGAATATACCGCCATGGGGTGCCGGCAGTAGAATGATACCCCTCCTCTCATGCCCATGGATGCAGTAAGAGCCTGCTAAGGGATACCTCCGGAAGATGGGCAGCAGCGTCTATCCGTGTATCAACATCCCATACTGCGCTTACCAACCCGCCTGCCAAGCGTGGTGAAAATGGCAACTACCCCTCATGGAGATCCATGAGGGAGGCCTGTGTTCATCAGTGGACGTTTTATGGCTGAAATGATGATGAATATACCAGATACTGACGCTGTATGAATCTTCTATCATCATCATCATCATCTCATCCTTAGGACTACTGTCCACGTCCACTGCTAGACATAGGCCTCCCTCATGGATCAAGAACATGAGGGTTTGTTGCGATACTCGCCACGCTTGGCTATGGTATTCTATAATTATAATTTATTACTATTCTTTTTTAAAAGTTAACCAGCGCAAGTTATTTTAGATAACAGCTGATTATACGTTAATGTCAACCTAAACGCCTGTTGATTATTGACAGTGTTATTGACCTCTGCCAAGAGTTGCCGTAAAGGTATACAAATAGAAAGAAGTAGGTACATATGACCATACCTTTTCAAAATTACGTCATCTAAGGTCCAATAAAGAAAGGATCATATTACCACATCCACTGTAAAAGCCACCATGGTAAAAGCGAAAATAAATTTAAGAAAAAAAATATTTCCCGATTTTTTCCCCTCCGAAACTACTTGTTTGACTCATTGACTCAAACCTTTTTGGGTTAGTACACGTATTATAATACAGCCTGTATAGATAAGTACTCAGGCACGTACAAACGAATAAGTAGGTCCCGTCGCGAAATATCCACGACCCATTACCTAATAAGTAGGTCTAAAAAAACTTTTGAAAAGATGAATAGATTACATAAAAATAAAAACCCTACGCCACATAACATTCCTCCAGTAGTTCAATTCTATTGTGTGTAATCTGTGACAATGTGTCTTACTGTCATTGCGTAACACCGTGGTAAGTATGACATGCTGCGTCTCTGTCTAAACAATGCATGTTTTCGTTGACATTCCGTCTCGCTCTACCAGTATTGTTTCAAGGGACAGTGGCTTTTTATGAATGTCATTCGGTGAAATAGCTTATGTTAAAGCATTTATTGTTCTACATATCTATGTGATGTGCTTTTTCTTAACTGAAAATGATTGAAACTTCGTATAGGTATAAGTACTTACCTATGTTAACCACCGAACACATCAAAATGTATGCTTTTGGGTTGCACAGAAGATTATTAACCAGACTTCAAGAAGCTATCTGAAAATGCTAGAAGAGAAGCTATCTTGCATTAAGCTTTTTGCTGTTGCGGTCTACTCATTTTGAAGTAGGTCATGTCAGCTATAGGACTGCTATCCACGACATAGGCTTCTCTCATTGATCTCCAAGTACGGATCATGAGGCGTTGGTGCCATGCTCACCACGCTTGGCCGGCGGGTTGGCGAGCGCAGTACGGGATGAGACACGGAAAGACGCTGATGCCCATCTTCCGGAGGTGTCCCTTGGCAGACTCTTACTGCATCCACGGGCAAGAGAGGAGGGGCAACATTCTACTGCCGGCACCCCATGTTTGAAGTAGCTATATTATGATAATAAATGGTGTATTTTTCTTTTGTTTTTTTATTTGTCTCACATCGATTTGTTATTAACTCGGCGGTGCTCGCGTGAGGGATATAAGCCTCTCTCATAGATCTCGAAGTGCGATCCTCAGGGTTGTTGCCATACTCACCACGGGCGGGTTAGCGAACGTAGTACGGGATGTTGATAATGATACACGGAAAGACGCTGCTTCCCATCTTCTGGAGGTATCCTTTGACAGATTTATACTGCATTCACGAGCAAGAGAGGAGGGACAAGATTCTACTGCCGGCATATCACGGCAGTCATTAAGTCATGATCTGGACCCTTAACACAAGCTCTGCTTACTTAGCAGCTAGGTGATGATGTACTTGGTTAGCATTATTTATTTATAATGAATGCTTCCTCCATAATTATCTCTCGCCCGCAACATTAACGATATCGTCAACCTCTTTTGCAAATCTCTACATCGACATCTATGTCGAAGTTATAACATTGGCGCGGTGCCATATAGTACGTATTTTACGCCCTCGTTATTATTTCGTAATCGGAATAACGTCACTTTTACGTCCTGTCCGTTTCGTTGCAGGTTTTACTGTTCTGTCCTTTGGGTCAGAGGCACTCAATGTTTTACTTCAAGTTCTTTTTATTTTCATTTACCGTTTACAAAAAATATTACATGCTTGTTATAAAATAGCAACTAGAAACCATTAAGGTTTAATAAATGGGTCACAAATTTTGTTTGAGTAAGTTACTTTTTAATAACTAAACAATATGATATTTATTTATCTCTTTGCTGTGGGGTGCCGGCAGAAGAATGTTACCCCTCCTCTCGTGCCAGTGGATGCAGTAAAAGACTAAGGGATATCTACGGAAGATGGGCAGCAGCGTCTTTCCGAGTATCAATATCCCGCACTGCGCGAACCAACCCGCCTGCCAAGCGTGGTGAGTATGGCAAGTATCCCTCATGGTTATCCACGAGGGAGGCCTGTTCAGTGGACGTTTTACGGCTGAAATTATGATGATGATTTATCATCAAAGTACACAACTTGAGTTAGGTTACATTACGTTTAAGAGCCATGGATACCATAGGATCATAATGGTAAGTCCCAGGTAATTTTAACCATACGTCAATCTCGGCATATTTCGTAAACTGTGTAACGTCACTTTATGTCCTGTCGGCCTTCATTGCAGGTTGTACTGTTTTGTTTCTTTGTGCAGAGATCCTCAATGTTTTAGTCTTGTTGAAACGTAGCATAAGTATATTTTTTTATGTTTGAACTTAAGTTTTTTACAACGACAAATGAGTCGCGAAATTTACGCTGCGTTTTCATACAGGTCCTGTTTGTGCCACACGGCGACGACACTAATTCAGTCGGCAATTTAGATAAACGTAAAAAACGCGAATAACATCTCCCCCTCTCCCCCTTATGACCAGTTGTTGCAGATCCTGGCAGGCGTATCTCCAGAAATCGTCCTACGGCTGAGATGACCATAAAGAGCATCTTCGGTAGAGTTTTCGCATATCAGAAAGTTTATTTGTTTATTTATTTATTACTCATACATATTTATAACATTACAGAGCTTATTATATTGCGTAATATAATGACACTTTCTAGTAATAAGATAAGTTAAACATCCAAAAAAAATACAAAAAGAAACTCTAAAAGGTACCTATTACAGAACTTGCACTAAACATAACATCGAAATCAAAGACAAAAAAATGTATTATCTGGTGGCTATATACCATAAAGTTTGAAAGCCTCTGACCTCAAGCACCTTCCAAGAAAACCTGTAACCTGTAGGCGGCGTTTTAGCCTCTACTTGAGCAGTAACCTCGTTCCATTCAGTAGGTATGCACCTTGACGCAGGACTATACTGAAACTACGCATCTAATCTACATACACTACGAATATAGAGCACTAGCCGCACTCCGTGGTTTCACCCACGTAATTCCCGTTCCCGTGTGAATACAGGGATAAAGTATAGCCTATGTTACTCAGGGATAATGTAGCATTCTAATGGTGAAAGAATTATGAAAATCGGTCTAGTAGTTTTCGAGTTTATTCGTTAATAGCATACAACTTATAAATCTTTCCTCTTTATAATATTGAGAGATGACAGATTAAAGGATAAGGTACACGTAGCACCGAATCGCAATTGCCGTGAGGTGCCGGCAGTAGAATGTTGCTCCTCTTATCTTACCCGTGGATGCAGTAAGCATCAGCCGAGGGAAACCTTCGGAAAGTGGGCAGCAGCATCTTTCCGTGAATCAACATCCCGTACTGCTACAACCTCTTCTAAGAATTTATTGTATATATGATTTAAATCTTTGGTATTTACCATAATCGCGACACTTGGCTAAGTAAACCCATGTTCAGTGAACAGTTACTAGTGTACACATGTATTATTTAATCTGTGGTACAGTTAAATCCACTTTTGACATATAAATAAAGACATTCTACTAACCGCAGTAACAGTAACTTTACAATCAGTAGTCAGATGATACTTGAAAATTATTTACCGTAATGGCGATAGAAATGGAGTTGTACAACGACCGCAATGTTTATATATCGAATGCCACTGTTCGAATTCAGAACGAACGTTGCGCTCTTCTTAGTTAATCAAAAAGTATGATTCCAATTTTAAATTTTTCAAGTCGTGAGATGGAGTAGAGTGCCAACCCGTCCGCTCTAATCTTGTCCGCACCGGACGAGTCGGCACAAAAAATAAAAACATTATTTCCGTTCGTCTACTCGTCCGCTCAAGTTTGATAACAAGTTTTTTGCTATAAATTACGAAAAGATGTTACCAAGAAAAGTGTATTGTGATGTATGAATATACTTTTTGATCAGTTTTTCTAGATGGTAGTATTAAATAGGAGCAAATCGTTAAATATTTTATAATAACTTTTGATTGTTTTCACTGTCCGTGTAAGTTATTGTACTTAATCAATTTTCAAGTTTGTTTATGATTGTACGGGATCAGTTTTATATTGTTGTTACGATTTGGATAAATAAATTATCAAAATGAGTACGCCTATAATAATTGTTCTAAGGCAAAATTTGGAATTATTGTTTTTAGTAGAGATGCATATACAAGGTTCTGTTTTGTTTTTTATTACTTACATGTTTGGCAGAAATTCATTCATTTATTTCCATAGTTTGCAATTTCAAAACATAGACACGTCAACTTACAATAAAAAATATATTTAATCTTATGTTAACAGGAAATAAGGAACATGCATGAATATGCTCGCTTCCCTGTTTTAAGCACTGTGATAAGAAACGATTAGAAAACACAGTTCTTTTTAATAGGCATCACACATTTTGTATTTTGTGAGGTTTTATAATGGCATTCTGATAAAAACTTTAGTAATGTTTTTTTTTATTTCATAGAAATATTGATTGAACTAAATTACGTGGTATGTAAGGTACCTACATACATTTTTTTTTTAATTTTGAAATAATTGAACCAATAATTGACATATGGCAGTTTGTTTTGTTTTAAAAGCTTCCAAGAAAAGAGGGTCCTAAACTGCGAATACTAAAGTCTTAAGTAAAGCAATGTGGATCCTAAAATGTGCAATTTTAAAACCTCCAAACTACCGGTCTCATAAAAATGATGTCATTATTTGGTCCAGGTCTCAGGTTTTTGACCTAAACTCCAACAATATTGAGCAAAATTCTTTTTAAAATTAGCAAACAATTTATGCACATATTTTAAGCTTTTACTGACATAATAATGATATTGGTGCCATATTTACGATTTTAGCATAAACACTTTTCTCATTCATTAGTATTTTATCGTTTTACTACAAAATGTATGATTAATGCAAAAGCACCATTACATAATTTTATTTAGTGTTTGTTTTTCTTGAGATAATTCCGAAAGAACCTTGCACTCTTCTTAGCGAATTTAATAGTATGACTCTTTGGTATGAATCCAATTTTAAATTCTTATTTCAAAATTGGATTCATACTTGAATAATTAAGACCTAAATTATCCGTTGAGAATTTATAGATGTAAATTCTTACAAGGGAAATACTGACATTTCATGACAATCTTAATTTAGAATAGAACTTTTTCGATTTATCTAATAAATTAGATTGAAATGTAGCCTAATTCTAAATTTTGCATAATACAATTCTGTACTTTCTGCATCTCAAACTGCAAATCAGGTTTCCAAGTACCGCAATAATAAGGAGCTAGAACCTTTTTTACGCGATCAATCCATCTACTACTATTTACTTAAACGTACTTAGTTCAGCGAACTTGTGAAATCGTAATCTTCTAAACGAAAACCGTTCCTACTCTTTCACTTTTAAGGTCTAAATTGAATTGGTCTGATATAATACTTAAACAGTTTTTTGGAAGCGCGCGTCGAAGTTTACAGCACTTATTGCAATAGCTGTAGAGTTTAGATTTCTATGGTATTGCAGATAATTTTTGGAGAAATGCTATTTGGAGATTTTAAAGCTCTAATTCCAAGTGAAGTAAAGTTTAGATAGCTCTGAAGCAGGACGTAAGAAAAATAGATTGATGTCTATCTTTGAATTATCGAACAAAACATAAGTTAGGTACCTCCCATGGCTTGCAATAATAACACTTTACACGCCTTTGTATGACGTGGGTTTCCGGCAGTAGAATGTTGCCACCCCTCTCTTGCCCGAGGATGCAGTAAGGATCTGCCGAGGGATACCTCCGAAAGATGGGCAGCAGTGTCTTTCAGGGTATTAACATCCCGTACTGCGCTCGCCAACCCGCCTGCCAAGCGTGATGAGTATGGCAAAACCCCTTACGGTACTAAGAGATCCATGAGGAAGGTCTATGTCCAGCAGTGGACGTGGACTGGTGGTTCTACGGCTGAGATGATATTGACTCGGCGGGTTGGCGAGCGCAGTAGGTACGGGATGTTGATACAAGGAAGGACGCTGCTGCCCATCTTCCTGGGGTACCCCTAAAGAGGGGGGTAACATTCTACTGCTGTCACACCACAGCGTGTTTACATCTTATTGCAGGGACGTACGTGACCACAGACCTCTTTCATTCACATCCACAAAAAGCGGATTGGTTTGACTCTTGACCATTGAGTCGGACAATGTGAATACCGTTTTTGCGACTTTGACACAGTTGGGTAAAAAGTTCCGCTCCGGTGTGCGCGACGATTGGGTGTAGAGAAGTGGAGTTAGGGTCAAATGATTCTATTGTTCGGATTTAGATAGAACATTACGTGAATATTGAGAGCCAGGTGGTGGAAGTAGAATGTTGCCTCCCCTCTCTTGCCCGTGGAGACAGTAAGAAGCGTAAGTAAGTCAACCCGGGACCACGATTGTTGAAACACAGTCGAAACGTCGGGAATAATCAAAAGGTATTACGCGATAAATTCCCGTGTTTATGTTATTATATTATAATGAATTGTGATCGCGAAAGTTTACGAAAAACTATAGTAAGAAGCGTCTTTCCGCGTATCAACATCCCGTACAGCGCTGGCCAATCCGACTGTCAAGCGCGATAAGTACGGCAACATCCTCCTCAAGATCATGAGGGAGGCCTATGTCCAGCAATGGACGTCCTCGTCCTACGGATGTGATGATAGTGATAATAATTACGAGAACATTCGATTTTTGAAGCCCAGCAGAGAGTACAAATTGGCTGACAGTTCGATATTCAAAACTCTTTGAAAATCGAATTATCGGGAAGGTCAACGAACCAATAAACGCTTATTTTAATGCCAACCTCATTGGTTACTTTCTGGTACCCTCTGCTAACTAACAAGTGAGGGTCTGATTACCTTTATAAGGTGAAAGTGAAACCTTTACAAGGGTTGGGAGCTCTTCTTTTAAGTTAATTTAACCTGTGTTTGAAGATGTTTGATAGAAAACTTAAAGACATTATGTCGCGGACAGTGGACCATGTCAAGGGTCTCTTCTTCAACCAGAGGAAACAGTGGATCACGTCAAACTACACTGTACTGCTAAAAAACCCCACGTTACGTGTATGAGCCGGAAATAAATCATCCATTAAATAAAAAGATTTTTTTCGATTTTGAGTTTCGTTTTTGTTGTATAAAAGTTTTTAATAGTTTAAAGGACGTCCTCCTCTCTATAATTTAAACTGCTCGATTAACAAAATAAAAATGAATGTAATTTTTAGCATGAACTTTCTAGGAAAACTATAACGGCTAAGCCAGAATTTTTAGTTTCGGAGAAATTGGTGCTATTCCGTCGTTACATTAACTAGCTAAAGCTAATTAAATTGACGTAAAACAGACTAAAATGACAGTGATTCAGTTAGTGTCGTTCTAAAATAAAAACGGAAAAATTATTCCCAATTTTGCGCTGACAGCTCTAAATTTAGAAACGTCATATCTCTAATTATATGTACCTACTTAGATTTAGGAAGTGTGAAACAGAATCGACACCATTGTCGCTCAAATATATATACTTAATATGTTTTGACAAACATACCAGAATACTTCATTATTACCTGTGGTACCTATTTTTTGGTAAATGTAAAACACATAGGTACCAACTTCTTACAACCAGGTCTACGGATATCTACGGAATCCTACATCGACACGCACTTGGACTAATTTATTAACAAAATTGGCCACGAAACTTCTAAGAATGATTTTTGTAGAAGCTTATTTTTAAAGATTCAGATTTTGCCATCTTTACAAAATACACCCAGCTAACATAATTCGCCGTGGGGTGCCGGCAGTAAAATGTTACCCCTCCTCTCATACCCATGGATGCAGTAAGAGCCTGCTAAGGGATACCTCCGGAAGATAGGCAGCAGCGTCTTTCCGTGTACCAACATCCCGTACTGCGCTCGCCAACCCGCCTGCCAAGCGTGGTGAGTATGGCAACTACCCCTCATGGAGATCCATGAGAGAGGCCTGTGTTCAGTAGTGGACGTTTTACGGCTGTAACGAACATAATCAATTTTATAATGAACACACATGCGAGTAAGTACCTACCTATTTCGTTGCATAATATTTGCATTTTGCATACATCGTAGCAATATTGACAAATATTGTCGAAAATTTTTCAAGGTTGTATTCTTGCAAATGAATTATTCCATTTTCAAATGGAGCGTGACACAAGAGGTGCATACGATGAATGAGTATGCTAAAAATAAGTTTGGTTCCGTATTATTTAAAGTGACATAGATCGCATAACAAAATGAGTATGATTAAAAAAAATTTGGTTCCGTACTATTTTAATGTGACGTAGATGGCGAACGCGATCAATACCTCGTTGACTGAAACGAAGTACAGCTATAATAGGCGTCACCACCCTCATTATCTTCACCGGATTTTAAGTAAAATTATATATTATACCCTACCCTATTCGACCATGCTAAATCTAGTCTTTTCTACTCAGGGGAGTATCATGGATACAGCAACATAATTTCTTCCAATCTAAGAACACTAATTGAATAGCCAACATAAAATAGAATAGCAATTTCAATATTCCTGCGCGACTAATTTCTAGATAACATCTTGATTTGATAACCTTGGTTCCTACCAAGGTTTCCCGGTAGCCAGACCTCCTGGTCTGGCTACCGGGAAATCTTCAGTTTATTGTGACGGTTTGAGTTGTTCCTAACGGAACCCTAATGGAATTATTTAGATATCAAGCTGCCGACACGCACGCCCTGTAATCGTTACCGATTGGTTACGTTGTTCTTTATTCGAATATTTAAATTTTGTACTTGTGTTCTCTTGTTTGGTATTATGTGTACTGTTATTATCTGTAGTATTATGTTTTTTTAGCTTTACTAATATACCTCGTGTGTTCATAAGTCTTGAGACACAGTAAAACTAAAATATTTTTGGAGCTAAGTTGAGTATTCATTTATTGGATATTAAAATTAAAACTACTGACATCTAGATCTGTATTTAAAAATAAATCATTCAAAATGGCCGCCTTTGCATTCAATGCAGGCCTTCAAACGCGTGCGCCATTCATCTATGGCGGCACGAATCTTTTCAATGGGAATCCGTTTCGATTCTTTAATAAGGGCTCGCTTGAGAGAATCCAGGTTTGGGTGAGACTTTCTGCATGCCCTCAGCTCCAATTCCGTCCATAAAGAATAATCCAAAGGATTCAAGTCAGGGCTTGACGAGGGCCAATCTTCGCTCCGAATGAAGCCTGGCAAATTGGCCTCCAGCCAACGTTGGGTAGTCTTAGCTTTATGGGAGGGAGCAGAGTCCTGTTGGAAAACCCAGTATTTTCCAGCGAATAGCGTATCATTTAATGGTTTAACCACCGCTTCCTATTGGAAGCGGTGTCGGTTTGGTAATTTTGTGCCCTCACCTTGACGCCTTGCTGGCAAAAATGAAGTGAAGTGACCCCCTCGAAGGAAACACCCCACCAAACCATCACACTTGCTGGATGATGAGTGCGCTGGACATTGCGTACAGATGGCTGGACGTCCTTTGAACTTCTGGCGTAAACCTTATTGTTCTGCCGGTTAAACTTTTCTTCCACCGTGAAGATCTTTTCATCGGTAAACAGGATATTTTTTGGATCGTGTCTCTTCAATAGGTTCCGACATCGTTCCAGTCGCAATTTACGAAGACGCTCGTTTAAATAATGCACTTTCCTTCGACTGTAGGCCTTTAGTTTAAGATCATATTTAAGTATCCTGTTCACCGATATTCGCGAAATGTTGGTCTGCAGAGCTAATTTCTTTTGAGTCCGGCAAGGGTTGCGACGAATTCGCTCTCTGATTACTTTGATGTTGGCGGGCGTCCTTACAGACCGCGGGCGGCCACATCTTCCACGGTCTTCTAAAGAGCCGGTCTCCTTGTACCTCTTTATGGTATAATACACAAAGTTCCGACTACATCCCAAACTTTGGATTTCACTAAAAACTTGCATTGGTTTTTTTCCTGCTTGAAACAGTGAAATTACAGTCGCACGCAAATCTTTTGTTGGCGCCATTTTCACGGAGAATGAAACAAATATTCAAATGTATATTTTTTCTGATTCAAAACATTCGAAATTTAAATTTTAAAAGTTTAAAAAAGGTTGCATGAATTACTTTCTTTTTAAATTAATTAAATAAGTTCGTCTCAAAACTTATGAACACACGAGGTACATAATCAATATTTTAAATAAGGAAGGGTGTTTTTAGGGCGTTCTTCTTTCCTATTAGACGAATGAAAAGCCTCAAGGAACGCGTTTATGTCTTTTGTATGGAAATGTGAATGTCTTGTAAGTAGGTAGGTATCTGGTCTCGTAATTGTAGCAGTGTAATAGCAAGATAAGGCAGTAGAGTGTTGCCCCTCCTCTCTTGCCCGTGGATGCAGTAATAATCTGCCAAGGGATACCTCCGGAAGATGGGCACCCACTTCTTTCCGTGTACCAACATCCTGTACTGCACTCGCCAATTCGCCAGGCATGGGGAGTGTGGCGGCATCCCCTTTTGATCAGTACTTGGATTGCGGACTTCCTTCGGCTAAGGTGATGATGATGATTAAATACAAGCGATATATTGTAAAATGTCTACGATTGAATGAAAGCGATGGTTTAAAAGCAACGTGTCGTTGTCGACTAATATACAGCATGCAATACAATACGCATTGTAGTACACAGACAAGGCAGCTTAATTACCCAATCTTAACAATAGCTTAGTCATAATATAGCTATGCTAATCAATGAATGAAAGACAATGCCATTCTTAACTAGAAAAACATAATCCACCCACAGTATCTAGGTTTAAAATATATATAATTAAAAAATACTTTATTCAGTGCGACCGCAGGGGTAGTTTTTAACGTGGAATGCCGGCAGAATGTTCCCTTTTCTCTCTTGCCCGTGGATGCAGTATCAATCTGCGAAGGGATAAGATGGGCGGCATCGTCGCAGGGTGTATCAACATCTGCTACTGCGCTTGTTAACCCGCCTGCCAAGCATGGCGATAATGGCAACAACCCCTTCCTGATCTTGATGATCCATGAGAGGCCTATGCCCAGTAGTGGACGTGAACAGCAGTCCTGCGACTGAGATGATAGCGGGGCCTTTTACGCTTCAATTTACAAAATACCAACACAAATTAAAACACAGCGCTTTGTTGAATCTGTTCACGTTCAAGAGTTTTAGATAACATCTAAAATATTTAACAAACACACCTGGTAGAATAATGCCACGTGCGCAAGTCATAAAAAAGAAAAAAGAAACATCTGTGCAAACATCAAAAGGGTCAACAGATGTCAAAGTCTCTCCCCCATAATGCACGGAGGTACAATGCATTTCATACTCCATGATTAGAAAACCATTGTAACCCGTATGCCGAAGGCAGAAAGTTGAAACGTTAAATATTATACCAATATTTCAAAATCAACTGTATCGTAACACCTTTTGAGCTTCTGTGTAATTAAGAATGATGCTTATTGAAGTACGTTACGGTTAATTTTGGATCGGATTACGGTACCAGCTGTTTGGACTTCCTTTATAAATTGGCAGGCCATTTTGATTCTTATGTTCTGGAAAATAGAGGCTTCCTCAATAATGCAGATGTGTGTTACTTCGAAAATCAGCACGTGCTTATTTTGGCAGGCATGTGCCGAATGTGTATTTTAAATTTGGAATTCACACAGGCCCTCTCGATATATTCTAAGGTTGAATAGAACTTATAATTTTGTTTGTGTTGCATTTTTTATACAAAGTAACGTCCATTTTATAAATGTTCTTATTAAACATTCAACCATAACATACCGAGTGTTTTTACCTTTTTGATTTAACTTATCCTCGTATTTTCTTAAAATTATAAGCAGCTGTATTTCAGTACCTAGTTAGTAAGGAACATCAATTTGAATTTTAACAAAGGAAGTGGCGTCAAGCATAAAAGCATAGAATGGCATTATTTTAATGATTTCCCACAATTGGTTAAGGTCGTGATGTGACCTCAAGTTTGTTATACCTACGTTGTGATTTAACAACTGTTACTTTAACGAATAGCTGTTATTTTATCATGTTATTTTTACGACGAATAACCGTTCCGAGTGTGCATGTAACATTTTCATATTATAGAATCCCGCATGGATGGGCTAACATGCTTGACATATCCAATCTAACAATGACCCATGTACTGCAGCGTCCGTACAGCATGACTGCCAGCTAACTCTGCATAAATCATATATAATAGATGTCCTTCATCGTCATTACAGCCAAAGGAAGTCCACTGCTGAGGGAGTATATCATGAGGGACATACTAGTCAAGCTTGGCAGGCAGGTTGGCGAGTTATGTAATATTGATACACAGAAAGACAGTGCTGCCTATCTTTCGAAAGTTCCTTGGTAGATTCTTTATCCACCGCCGTTGCCGGCATCCCACGGCATCACAAAACAATTATAAATTACAAAATACATTTATTGTGACACTTATAACGGGGTTACTAAACTTTAGGGTCAATATGTTAGTGATTACATTCAATGCGATAAGCATACGTACGCTTAATCAATTTAATCAAAACTTTGTCACTTTCGCACGTCGTGAAATGCAATTTAATGCATTGTAGATATTAGGTATATTGTGGAGTGACTGCAGTAGAATATTGCCCCTCCTCTCTTGCTCGAAAGATGGGCGGTAGCGTCTTTCCGCTCACCAACATCCTGTACTGCGCAAGCCTGCCTGCCGAGTATGGCTACAATCCCCTCATGATCAGTAACTTGAATGAATGAATGATGAATGAATGAATGAATGATTATAACTTTATTGTACACCATAAAATAAAAGAAATAACAGTAGAGGATAAGATACTTAACTCAATGCACAATGGGCGGCCTTATCGCTAAAAGCGATTTCTTCCAGGCAGCCTTTGGATGGACAGGATTGTGAGAACTATATAAGACAGTGGCGTACCAATAAGATACAGATTAAAATAAATAATTGTAGTAACTTGGAGATTCATGACGGAGTCTATATGCAGCAGTGAAGGTCCTTTAGACAGCTCAGATGGTGGTAGGTTTCCTTCAGGAGTACACTACTTCACATTGCTTATTTTGAACTCCGCCTCTCCATGTCTTCCAGGCTACTCAATAATTCACTTCGACACACACTGAAATTCATATAGTGGTATAGTTTAGGAATGCTTTTATTCTTTAAATGTTTCGAAAACATGATTCCATAAAGTTTTCTCGATAGAAAAAAACCCAAATTTGCCTCTAGATTTTCACTAATACCTTCATATCTCAAAAAATGTCCGTACTGCTTGATTCACACATCGTTTATAATTATTATGTTTGTAATATTTTATGTAGGTACATATACATATGTATTGATATTATATAATTTAAGTATGGTATATTTGAAAAAAAATCGTAAAACCTTTCGTACATCCTTAAACGCCTTGTTGTATCCACAAATCTAATGCATCCCAAGGTTGTCTGGTAAAGATCGCTCTTTAGCGACGAGACCGCCAGTTGTCATTTTGTGTTCAGTGTTTATCTTTCTGTTGTTATTTTTATATTTGAGGTGTGCAATAAAGCATTTTCTATCTTCTACTATCTATCAAATGCAGTACAGATCGTGATAACAAGCATGGTTATTGAACTTAGTATAAGGAACAGTTTATACGTTCCGTTATTTTATCAAAAAAAACATTTAAATTAGGTAGTTGCGGGGAGAAAATACTAATAATCCAGTGTACACAGATCCGCCCTGCCGCCCGACCCCGGATTTAGGGTCGGTGCGGGGGTAAAAATGGGTTTTGATCTGAGGTAGTACTTATTATTATACTCATAAGTATTGTTTAGGTACCTCAGCTCAAAAACTTATTTTTAATGTCGCTAGATTATAAGAAAACTCAACAACGTGGAAGAGAAAAAAACATGGTACCTACATACCCCGTTACATAACATTATGTTCCTCAATGTGTTTTGATCGAAGTTTAAAAAGACCATAAAAAAAACTAAAAATAGTCAACACAAAATGACGATGCCGCGAATTACCCTATAATTTTACCTTCAGTGTAGGTAAATGTCACACTTAATACTACCCTGCGCTGTAATGATGAAAATTGCTAAAAATAAGCAATGAATATCAAACTCATCAGTGGGGCGAACTCAGGACTCAAAGTTTACCTAATTTATTTATTGTATATTTGAACTAGCTTTTGCCCGCGCCTTCGTCCGCGTGGAAGTCATAAAACGTAAAATCCCCTTTTTCACGCAGAGCCACTTTGATTCGAAAATATAAATCCCATTTATTCAATATCTAAACTACACCTCACTTTTACCTATTCATTGATAGTTTGGATATTGGAAGATGACATCATTTAACGATTCAGGGCTTCCGTGGCTTAGTTACTTATAGCCTGCTGGTACGCAGGAGGGGTTGATTCGATGTCGGGTTCGGGTTCGAATCCCGCCGGTAGACAAATGTTTACTTTTCTGCAGATATTTATCTCGCCACCTACCCAGTCTACACGAAACCATCCCGGGACTCATCTATATATATAAAATTCAAAGTCCTGACTGACTCACTGACTGACTGATATATCAACGCACAGCCTCAACCATTAGACCTAAAGACTTAAAATTTGGCACACCTTGAGTATCCTAGAGGTGCACTAAGAAGGGATTTTTTGAAATTCCGACGGGATAGGAAATAAATGGGATTTATATTTTCGAATCAAAGTGGCTCTGCGTGAAAACGGGGATTTTACGTTTTATGAATTCCACGCGGACGAAAGCGCAGGCAAAAGCTAGTTCAAATATACAATAAATAAATTAGGTTAAGTGCCTTGCACTCTGTAGGGTTCCGTAGTTACCCATTAATTAGGAATTATAACTAGATACTTTCATGTTACAACACATGTACATACTTCTAACAACAGAGACCTGTTGTTAGAAGTAGGTACATGTGTTTTTTAACGATTACCAAAACAATAAAATGCAATGAAAGTATCTAGTTTTAATTCCACTAATGCTGAGATGCATATGCACCGCCCTCCCGCCCGCTAATTATGCACATGCAGGGAGAACTAGGTTGTTAGTGCAACATGCATACCTCTCCGCGAGGCGAAACACGTGTCGTCGTGTGGGTTTGGGTATGCATGTTGCACTAACAACCTAGTTCTCCTTGCATGTGCATAATTAGCGGGCGGGAGGGCGGTGCATATGCATCTCAGCATTAGCGGAATTAAAACTAGATACTTTCATTGCATTTTATTGTCATGGATTTCCGCAAAGTAACGCCTGATTCTATTAATTATATTACCAAAACATATTAACAGGCATTCATAGAGATTTCGGTTTAAAATATTCCAGTTTGTTTGGTTTACCAAACAAACTGGAATATGTATGTATATATGTGATATAATATATAATATGTGAATATGAATATGACCGTATGACTTTTTTGAGCGACCATTTCTCCAAAGCTAAAAAAGCTAGCTTAACGTTTTCCTGAAAGTTATATAAAGCTACATTCATGATTTTTTCAGATCTGTAAAACTAGCAGTTTAGATTTTAGAAACCTTAAAACTATTCAAAAACTATAATATTAAGATCGCAAACTATATGTACTGAAACTAAGCTTTCAGCGGTTTTACCTGCGTAGTTCCCGTTCCCATGGGAATACGGGAATTAAATATAGCCTATGTTACTCAGAGATAACGTAGCATTGTAATGGTGTAAGAATTTTTCAAATCGATCAAGTAGTTTTGGAGCCTATTCAATGCCTTCCAACAAACAATCAAGTGTTTCCTCTTTGTTAGTGTAGATGTAGATGTAAACAAACATAATAATTATGCTAATCCTGTCTCTTCATAATATTGGTATTGATTTCTACATGTATGTTATTTAGTGATAACATGATAAAATAACAGCTATTCTATACTGAGATATTTCCAACAAACAATAAAGTATTTCCTCTTTATTATTAGTGTAGATGTACATAGATGTAAACAAACATAATAATTATGCTAATCCTGTCTCTTCATAATATTAGTATAGATTTCTACATAATAAACATGTAGAAATCTATAATAATACTAGCTGTTCCGGCGAACTTTGTACCACCCAGAATCAACTGCCTACTACCACATCCTCTACCCTACTTTTTCTAATTAATATACATGTAGAAATCTATACCTACTAATATTATAAAGACAGGATTAGCATATTATGTTAACCAACCCATTTAAGTCCATCCCTCCCTATACTTGTACGAAGATATATGACTAAAAATAATCCAAAAAGTCATATCATATCAGTATAAGACCACGGCGCCATTAAAACTGCATCCCTGCAATTATGTGCCTCGCAATTAGGTATATTTAGCGAGCTGATGCGATCTTTAGTATACATAATATACAAAGTGTAATAATATGTGTACTAAACCGAAAGGAATTCTGAACACCTTAAGGAACAACTTTAGTTAAACAACTTTTCAGGATTCAGTAATATTTATTTAAGATAGTTTTATCTTCAACAGCTGCGCCCGCGCCGGCGGCAGGCCCTGCTGACGGTAATGACAAGCTAAACGCCAGCTGATTCTTGACAGGGTCATTGACCTCCGCGAAATGTTGCCGTAGAGGCACAAACCTCAAATTGAAGACGATGGCGTCTGTCTGTCTGTCTGCTTCACGCAACGGATTGCGATGCGGTTTTCACTAGTTATTATGTTAGGTATTGGGGTGCATAAATTTCATGTTATTTATAATTTAATATAGCGTGTGTGGACCAAAGTCCACCTGTAGGCTAACTCTTGAGACTCGATTCCAATCGTAATTTGAAATTGGGATCGAAATCGTGCCATTTGGTACTCTTGACCGCGCAACTAGCGCACGATTGGAATCGAAATTGGTGGAATTTTATGGAACTAACTGAAATCGACTCTTCTCGAAACTATCAACTTCTTTGGCACTCTTGACGCGATTTTGACGTTTCGTATTGAGAATGGAATCGAGTTTACGATAGAAATTTCACAGTTGCCAAAAGTTATCTTTTTAGCGATTGTGCGAGGATATTAGTGATTTACAGAGTGATTTTAAACGAGAAAATGGCACATTTGGCTCTTATAAGTGGTATTTTAACCAATGCTCATCGAGAAGACATAAGGCAAAGGCGAAATACAAGAAGAATAGCCCGGTATTCAGAAAATGCTTTTGCTATGACCGACGACGAATTCAAAAAGTGCTACAGGGTCAGCAAAAGCATTTTTAACGTTATAAGTAACGATTTACTGCCTTTGATGCCTAACCCTTCGCGTCGTAGTGATATAACCTCAAGATACAAGGTTTGTAAACACAAAGTTGAACTCATGCGTGGTATTTCGTAGTGGGACTTTCCATTTCACTCTGCAGGCCTAAATGTTTTAGTCATGTAGGCTTGCTAGCTTGCTTATGTTTACCTATGTACCTACTATATAACCATCTATTTCCGAAAAACATGAAAATTGTAGGGTAAATAAATATTTGTTAAAATCTAGACTGGTTTATTTTTAGATTTTGGTGGCTCTTTCATTTTACGCTACGGGAAGTTACCAACGATTAGTGGGTGGAACACATGGCACCATGATGTCCCAACAATCAGTTTCAAGAGCAATAAAAGAAGTTACAGCGGCACTCAACAATGAAGGAATTCTCAACAAATGGCTAAAATTCCCCCAGACAAGACAAGAACGAGATTCCATCAAAAGAAGGTACCTACCTAGTTATATTTTAGTAAGTTTCTCTTATTTGAGCATAGTAGAGTATTGTATTTATGAACTTAGTAAATACATACAATTCCTTTAGGTACCTTATTTTATACTTATTATAATCGATGAACATATTATTTTGATGTGTGGTAGTTATAGGCACTATATAAGAATAGTCTAATAAGCATAACATAAAATCTTGTTTCAGATTTTATGAAAAGTTTAAAATTCCAGCGGTTGAAGGCTGCATCGATGGTACCCACATTGCCATAATAAAACCAGCTCAGAATGAAGAACGATTTTATAATCGCAAAGGCTTCCATTCAAGAAATGTTCTTATTGTGAGTATTAAAAATGAAACCCATAGTGGATCTCTTTGCCATAAATCATTCTGTTAAAAGTATACTATGGTTTTTTTGCAGATTTGTGATGCAGACCTCAACATACTTAGTGTTGATGCTTCATTTGGAGGAGCTACACATGATAGCTTTGTCTGGAACCAACATCCCGTCAAGAATCAGCTGAAAACTTTGAACAATGCTGGGGAAAGAGTGTTCTTACTAGGTAAATTTTTGTTAAAATTGTCATGAAAACAATTAATTTTGAGTTATTTATTAGAATTGCAATAGTGTAATTGTATTTTTCTGTTTTTATAGGTGATTCAGGTTATGCTCAAAGGGAATACCTAATGACCCCTATAGTGAATGCTCCTGAAGGCTCAGTTGAAGAACACTACACTAAACTGCACTGCACAGCCCGCAATACTGTCGAGCGCACTATAGGACTGCTGAAAAATAGATGGAGGTGCACTTTGGGGCACAGAGTTCTTCACTATGATCCTGACACCGCTGCTAAAATAATTAATGCTTGCTGTGTATTGCACAATATATGCAACAAAGCACGTTTGTGTCAGGATGACATAGTTATACCTGTAGCATCCATGGCAGGAGTGCAAGATCCACAGGAGGCACTGATAGATAACCCACAAGGGCCTGCCTCTGCTGAGCTGAGGAGGGGAGTTGAAGCTCGTGCACGCCTAGCTCAAGAACTGTGGGCAGCTCGGCATCTTCATCCCATCTAACATCATTTTTTTACCAATAATAAACTTTTAAATTATAATGTTTATTTTAATGTTATCATCAGTCTTATGAGATAAAAGTAAATTGATTATAAAATATTAATAATAATAATAGTACTACTCTGGCTGAAGAGCAGCAGCAATCCTACTTAGAGCATCAGCTACAGCCTGGCAACCTTCTCTTGTTGCTGCAGATAGACCTTCTATGGCTGTTGAGACATTTGTCAGCTGCTCCACAGCTTGAGATAAAGCTCTCGCCGTGAGGGTCTCAGCCTCAACCCTCTTTGCTTCTATCTCTGCAAATTTCTCCCTGTCTTGGTCCAGCACGGTCCTCCCAGCCCTAGTACGCTGTCTCTGGTTGCTGCGAGGAGACCTCCGCAATGGACTTCTCTGTCGTTGCGGTGATGGAGAATGTGTGACAACTGATGAACAAATTAAAAAGAATAAATATTTAAACTGAAAAATAAACTAATCATTCAATACCTACCTATTTCATGCACGCACATGTAGCAGTCTCTGCAACCTGCATAGGAGAAGCAAGGGGCACCATGTCCCCTTGTCTTAACACCTCTATCTCCACATACTGGCTTGGCATGTCCTGGATTTGAGACTGCAATAATAAAAAAATATTTATTGAATATGTACCTAAGTAGGATAAGCAATCCTTGCCACTAAGATGAGGGACTGCATCTTCAAATGAACTACTTACTGTTGACGGAAAAGGATTGACAGCGACGTGGCTGTCTCCTGCAGCAAATTGAGGGCCACCCATCACTGCCACCAAGCGCTGGTCGATTGGTGTTAAATTGGGGATTTCGTCCGCGACCCCGCCCCCTGTGCGGTTCAACGACTGCGCGTGCTGGGCACACGTCTTCTTCAAAGAACATTTCTTGTCTGCCCAGTACTAAAAAAATATTATACACAGATATAAATAAATAATGCTGGACAAATCACACAGCATCATCTAGCCCCAAGCTAAGCAGAGCTTGTGTTATGGGTACTAGATGACTGATATACTTAATACATTATACTACATAGATAGATATTTTTATTATATATAAAAAAACACCCTGAACAAATATCTGCAGATCGTACAGACATTTGTCCCGAGGCGGGAATCGAACCCGCAATCCCTTGCGTCGCAGGTGGACCTTCGCCCGCTACGCCACAGAGCTCGTCAATTACAGACAAGTCCCTCAATTGGATAAGTGTATAAAGATTGAATCACAAACGCGCAGGGGAAACCATCAATTTTTAAAAGGTAAATAATAACTAATTAAAAAAAATATCATAAATGATGTACTTATTTACCTTTGCCCAACCTTTTCCATCTTTTTGGGCACCGCCTAGCGCATTGAGGATTGCCGAAAGCTCGTCCCACTTCCTCTTTGTATCAAATTTCCCATGCGCTGAGCGGAGGAGACCCTTAGCAATTCCTGGGTTTTCCCCCAGAAAATCTGCAAGAGCCTCAAGTTGATGGTAGGTAGGCCTACTACTCATTGTTCCCTATTGGAATGGACGAAATTTATTAAAGTACTTAGTAATTTATCATTTTACTTGGATTCTCGTACAATAAAAAAGATTACAGCTTACCTTGATAATTGATTAAAAACTGAATGTATTAAATTACTTTCAACTTTGCTGCACTCTTCAAGTCTCGAAGCAAAATTAGGCTGAAAAGCTTTTGTAAACACCAAGAAGGTCTTGAAAAAGTGGGACCCTTGTTTGTAATTTCCCGCTGTTTTTTTTTTTTAAGCCGGTAGTTATCGTCATATTTCATTCTACCACTGTTATTTACAATGCGAAGTCGATCTCATACTCGATTCTAATTTCAATCTCGATTTTGTTCAAGAGTGCCAATTTTACGTTTGGTGAGATTGGAACTGATTCGGATTAGAATTGGATTGAGATTGGGATTGGATTCAAGGGTAAGCCCGCTGTTTTTTTATTGTTATTGAATTTTATGTATATTTGTGGTTTTTATTCTTTAAAGGTTTATAAATTTTTTTACCTTAGTTTGTTATTCATTAACGAGCAAGCTTAATTTTGATTAAAGTGGACACGTATGTATGTATAAATGGGTAATTGCTACTGTTATAGACATGGGTTTTTAGTTATTTAGTACTTTTTGTCTTCCAACAATATAAATTATAAAATAAATATATTATATTTATTATTATTATATGTATATAATTTATATAAAAAAAAATATAGCAAATACAAAGTTTATATAGCGATTCAAATGTAGGAATATAAGTAAATTAATATTAAAGGTTGAATGAAATTGTATGATGGCACGGAACCCTCGGTGCGCGAGTCCGACTCGCTCTTGCCCGGTTTTATTTATATATCTGTCAAAAATATCGATATGGAACTTGAAGATTCAAGTTATTATAGCATTTACATAGATACAGTTAAATTTTTTGTAAATTTCGAAACTGGATCTACTGAGAGTACTCGTACAAACAGGTAAAAACTCTCACTAGACCCATAATTAATTACTTTTTAAAAAACTGGATCTACTGACAGTGATCCTTTTTACCCACTGTGCTTGAAGGTCATCGACTCAGCACATATAGAAACAGAACTCATTAGTGTTAAGACCGTGAGTGCACTTTCTATTCTATGTGACATAATGGTTAAATGCTTTGAAATGTTACGCCTGTTACACTGTGCGTTTCTTTTTAGGGTTCCTTGTTGAAAGGGACTTGATAACTAAGCTTATGCTATCATCATCATCTCAGCCGTAGAATTGTTGAACATATGCCTCCCTCATGGATCTCCAAGTACTGATCGTGAGGGGTGGTGGCACCACGCTGGGCAGGCAGATTGGCGAGTGCAATACGCGATTTGGATACAAGGATGGATGCTGCTTCCGAAGGTATCCCTTAACAGGTTCTTACTGCATCTACAGGCGAGAGTATATTAATAGTATAAATATAAAACAAGTAAAAGTTATTATTTTGTGTTGTGACAAGAATCCTTTTCTAGTCAATGTACATAAGTGACTCGAATGTTATCTAACCCTCATGCATACTCGTTTACTTTCCATTTCATTGAAATCAGCGAATCTTAAGCACTTCTTTAATTAAGACGTCTGAACATAGGCTCATGTAGATATTATCTGAACATCGTACAGTCGGCGACGCAGCCCTTCGTTATTCGCTAGAGGTTTGCTTGCCCGTATTCAATAGTTTGACTATTTTCTTTTCTAGCGAAATAATGAAGTGAACTTAAATTATGTGCTCAATTCATTTTTTTGTGGTTTTGTTTTGCAAATCGGTTTGACAAGGTGGCGGCCCGATAAAAAACATTTTTTTAATCGTTTAGCAATATGCAACACGCGCAAAGCTAATATTTCGCCACTTTATGAGCGGGATACATTGAAACCAAAAAAATTGGATTCATAGTTTGTTATTTCTATTCTATCTGCATATTTATTTCATTTATCGTTAAATATGTAAATACTCGGTTATTCAATCTATACAAATATAATGAAGTTAAAGGAATTACTGTTTCAAATTCATAAATTATTTAAGTTTTGGAAAGCCCATTTACCTGTCTAATCTTTATTTGGCTACGGAAGTGAACAGTGCGATATATCGGAGCGACTTCAGAGTAAATACAAGTGCTGAAGTGTTATAGTGGTGATCAGTGTTATGTAGGTAAAGAACTGTTCTAATATAAATCTGCTGTAAGATTCTTATAGGTGTAATTAATGTGTTAACTTTGGTCTAATTGGACTACATTTAATCCCGAACCGCCAGCTCTTGACAATTTGGGAAGCGGATCACGCTGCGACCTATAGGAGTGGAGTATCGATGAAAAATGTTACAAAAACAAGCTAAAATTATTCCTTTTGAGAGCTTCCGTTGCGTACGCTGCGTAAACGGTTAAAGATGCTCTAACCTTTTCTATCTTTTATGAGACGCAGACAAAGTTGCACGGGTCAGCTAGTGACGAGATAAAATTATAAAAAAAACTCCCTTTTCAGCTGGTATTATGGATTTAGGATGAACTCTTCACACCAAGTAGAACTTAGTGTGAAGAGTTCATCCGGAAAAGCACTACCACCATACCTAGTTCTGCCGCCAAGCATTACTGTGTTCCGGCTTGATGCGCACATGAGACCTTATAACTCTGTCTCAGGGTGACGTGATCACCGCGGTGTTGCAATTGTAATAGGCAGAGGTTACTGCTCTACATCAGGTGGGCCATCGGCTTGTCTCCTCATTAAATCGTATAAAAAAATCTGGATAATAAAGATGACGAGCTCTGTGGCGCAGCGGGCGAAGGTCCGCCTGCGACGCAAGGAGTTGCGGGTTCGATTCCCGCCTCGGGACAAATGTCTGTACGATCTGCAGATATTTGTTCAGGGTGTTCTGGGTGTTTTTCTATATATAATAAAAATATCTATCTATGTAGTATAATGTATTAAGTATATCAGTCATCTAGTACCCATAACACAAGCTCTGCTTAGCTTGGGGCTAGATGATGCTGTGTGATTTGTCCAGCATTATAAAAAAAAAAAAGATTTACTAAATAAATTTGTTGAGTAATAACTTACTTTTGTCGACAAATGTACTTGTTAGAGATATTCACAATAAGTTACTATGTACTCATTTTATTGTGTTAGGAACACGCAATGCAGTTGGTTTTTAAAGTTAACTTCATTATGTGAAGGTTTATTGTTTAAGTACGTTAATGGACAGTTAGCGGTCCGGCAGGCTGATTACGTAACTCGACAGGTTTGCAACATGCGTAAATCTCGCGATAATTGCGGTCAAAATTCAATTTTGTATTAGATAACAGCAAGGAATGAGACGTTTTCATTATAAAGTAAAAACTTCAAAAATAGTTCCCGCGAACCATAAATTCTAAAAATGATTAGTTCAAGCATTCTTAATAACATAACATTTTAAAAATGAATTGTTCAAACATTCTAAATAACAGAACATTTTAAAAATGATTTGTTCAAACATTCTAAATAACACAACATTCTAAAAATTAGAAGTTCAAAATTAGATTCACATATGTTACTGTTTCGCATTAAAACAATAACTTATTTAAATATTTTACAACATAATTTAATTTCCATAATTATATTGTGTGTTTTTGTAGTTTGAGATTTTATTTGTTTATTTCATGAATTCTATGTACCTCTCTCTGTGGTTTATTTGTGTAGAAGTTCTACTTTTGCTCACTTGTGCTGTATTGTGTTTATTATTTTTGTCTTTTACTTTTTGTACCTATGGATTTGATGTGTCTGAAATAAAGATTTATTTAATTATTTGATTAAAGATGGCGTTAGTTTCCTTTTATTGGTAGGGAACAAAATTTGAAAATGACTGCAATTGTGATTAATCACAAACTTGCTTTCTCAGCTTGCCAGCTCTACCTGTTGGGTTTAGTAAGAAACACTTTTTATTTTTTTTAACCCCCGACGCAAAATGAGAGGGGTGTTATAAGTTTAACGTGTCTGTCTGTGTATCTGTCTGTGGTACAGTAGCTCCCAAACGGATAAACCGATTTTCGTTTAGTTTTTTTGTGTCATAGATAATTTTATCCCGAGTATTCTTAGCCATGTTTCATGAAAATCTGTTCAGCCGTTTGAAAATCATCGCCTCTTTATATATACCAAAGTGTGGTATCAAATGAAAGGGCATGATGTGTAGATTGCAAAACTGAGGATACACGTAAAAAAAATAGATTACCTCCGAGACCAGGTAAACTGTCGGGTTAAAAATTTTAATTTTATTAACTTGTTTAATGTATATATTAATGTTTGCTTGTTTTCACACTCTGTTCTGATGATGAGATCCATTATACATCGAGGGAAATACACTCAAGCGTAAGGGTTTCATCATTGAAATCGGTCTTATGTTGAAAAACTTAATAATTATCTATGAATGCTCGTAAATACCATGTACAAAAAATATATGTGTTCAAGTATTTTATCAATCATCTGGTTCTCCTAATACAAGCTTTGCATGGTTAGTATGGGATATACATGGCGTTGTGTTTAGCAACAACGCTTACTGTGCTCGCCAATCCACCTGCCGATATTGCCTGGATTGGCGATAAGCGTGGCTGATAAGCGTGGCCATACTAGCCAGTATGGCCACGCTTATCAGGGATATGAGGCCTTTGTTCAGCAGTGGACATCCTACGGCTGACATGATGATGATGATGATGCTAATCTCGTTATCATCGCTAACAAACGCCCATTTTGATTTTCACGAAAATCAAAATGGACGTTTGAATTCACGAATTGATGTTTGACAGCGTTGATCGCGAGATATACGCCTGTTGCAAACCTGTCGCGTGATACGTAATCAGCCTGTCGATCGGACATTAAAAGATCGATACCGTAAACTCTACATTTTACAATCTGTGGCGTACAATATCTCCGACCGGAGGGCATGCGCAAAACAATGACTTATCTGTTTAGCGTGAAGCAAAAAGAGTCGAAATGACGCGCATAATACGATGCTAGCTAGTGCTGGGGTATTTTGACTTTGACATTTAGAAAATTCCGATATTTTTGTCCGATGATAATATGAAATGTATACCAACTATGCGTTGTCAAATAAAGGATAATAAATCTTTTTGTCCGAAGATATAAAATGTATTATTTGGCGAGCTCTGTGGCGCAGCGGGCGAAGGTCCGCCTGCGACGCAAGGGGTTGCAGGTTCGATTCCCGCCTCGGGACAAATGTCTGTACGATCTGCAGATATTTGTTCAGGGTGTTCTGGGTGTTTTTCTATATTATAATAAAAATATCTGATCTATCTATGTAGTATAATGTATTAAGTATATCAGTCATGTAGTACCCATAACACAAGCTCTGCTTAGCTTGGGGCTAGATGATGCTGTGTGATCTGTCCAGCATTATTTATTTATTTATTTTATTATGCATGTTTTTTCAAAAGGATGATAATTTTGACAGGTCGCATTTTTCGACTACTATGTACTACAAATAATGCGGTACTTCATTGATGGGTACGGACACCTTAGTGTGATGCCCCACAAAATGAATAACCAGACTATCGAAAATCGTTTAAATCTTAGATGCAAAACTCTCTTGCAATGTTTGAATGATCATTTTATTCCATAGACAGAGACCATTAAGACGAGGAAACACCAAGACCCCATTCAAGGGCCAGGACGTCGGCGTCGGGGCAAGTCGTATTAGGGACAATGGACCCGTAAAAGGTCCGCATCATTGAGATAAAGTCGGAATGAAGTAATTAAATTGCCATCCCAATTGCTGTAAACTGGAGGCAGCATCAGGGTTGGACCGCACTTGTTACAATTATAAACACATAAAACAGTCTTTCTTAAAAATTTTGCGATCACAACATTATTATTACTATGTTATAAAACGCGATAAAGAAACGACTCAATCCAATATAATATTAATATTAACACATTATAACCGGGTATTTATCGCGTTATTTACCTTTATTATTGCCCGACGTTTCGACAAGATTGTACCCATCGTGGTCCCGGGAATATTTAACATCGGTTTAAAGAATGTATTCTCATAAGATCAAAAGTACAGTTCCATTAATTGAGAATAACATAGTTTAGTATTGTTTAGGCTAGTGTCGAAACATGCATAATTAAAGACTAATAAATACATAAAGTTTATAAAATACCCGGTTAAATATGTGTTAATAATCTCTTAAATAATAACAATATATGTAGTTCAACCCTTAAGAAACTGTCCATCAACGATTTGTAGTCAATTAAATTAGAACACGGAGAATAATAAAAGTAATTGCAAGGCATTAACTAGAAGTTTAAAACGAATAAACAGTCAATAAGTAATAGGGCGATAACTATATGCTTTGCAGTCTTAATTTTGCTAGAAATACGGCAAAACTCTATCGACTCTAAACTTTTAATTATAATAAATAACTAAACATAACAACCCATATTTTCTTGATTGTTACCCCTATCGATCGCTATTATAAAAATACGAATAATTCTATTTTCAAAATTCAGCGGGTTCGATTCCTGACTCCGGTAAGTGACTTTAAATAAATCTTTTAATGCAGCTATTTAAACAATAGAAGAAAGTTTCCTTTCCGTAAAATTTGCAATTTTCGATATATAAAGTATTTTCCTCAAAAACTGACTCACCCTTTATTATAAGTGCCTTCGCTACATGTGCTAACTGTATTGATGAAAATAGCTAAGTAGATAAACAAGGTGTCTCTGAAGACCAAAACAGTGTATCGCCATCATTACTGTGCACAGTAAGTCGCTCAGAATTACTTTGTATATCTACATATGTGAGTGTGAAGAAAAATATGTCTACTTTTGCATAAAAGAAGTCCCAACGACTTGTTTTATGCAAAAGTAGACATATTTTTCTAAGTGCAAACTTATAAACAATATATTTTTTTACCGTTACTTTTTGCTTATTTATTTATATTTTTTTCAGTTTTTTTTTGTATTTAAGGATGCCATGTCCCATCACTATGCGCAGACTCAGCTTGCGCGGTGGAATGTCGCACTGCCCTAGGCGACCACTTACCGTACTCTTGTTTTCTTTGCGATGATGGTACAACAATGGGATAATTTTCCGTAAATATTTTATCGGATAAATAAGTGAATATGTCTGATTTTGGGGTATTCTAATTTTTTAAATTGGAATTATATTTTATAAGTATTAGATTAGTTAAGGTTCAAGAATGGTACAATGATGTCGAATAAATGTTAACTATTTTCGACATCAATTGCATCATATGACATTGGCTAGTCAAAATACTAACAAAAATAATGACATTATCTAATCTAATAAAGTAGAAATTCCTTTTACATAGTCTGTCAGATAATACTTTTGTATTATCAAAAATAATAATAGCAATAGCAAAAATATGTGTCTATTATAAAAATAATAGTAATTTTTAAAATTAGTCAAGTGAGTGAAACAATGGTGTCGATTCTGTTCTACACTTCCTAAAACTAATAATTATAATCAGAGATATGACGTTTAAATTTAGAGCTGTCAGCGTAAAATTAGGTATATTTGTTCCATTTTCATTTTAGAATGGCACTAACCGAATAGTTATATGTTAATTTAATCCCAATACGTATTTTTTTTGCTTTAGCTAGTTAAGGCTAAAACAGAATCTCAACCACAGCTAGGATAAAACGCATTGAAGTTTTGGAGTGAAGGCTCGTGACGTCAGAGCATAGTCATAAACTTTTACGAAAATAGTCGCAGCGTGACGCAACATTTCGGCATTATCGCTGTTATTTTTAGATTGCGTTAAAAAGAAAAAAAACGTGTTTTTTTTTCATTTCTACTTTGATAATCTACATAACTGAAAATTAAAATTTACTCAATTAGCTTAGTATACGTATTAATCAGATATAACTCGTCAGTTTAGAGATTCTATTCATAGTTGTCTGTCAAGTGACAGTTAACAAAAGTTTACAAAAGCATATTTTAATTACTGCCTAAAAACACCAATAAAGTTTTACATTGATAATTTATGGGAAAAACTTTTGTATGTTTTTGTGTTAACATTATGTCAAAACTCATATGTCATAAAAATTCGCTTTGAACTTAATAAACCTTTCCCAACATCCGTTTATTCAAGTAAAAACTATACATTTAGTTAAATACGGGGTTTACTCTCGTAGTACTATAACTTGTACATTTAACACGTCCTTTAACAGTGAAGGAAAACATCGTGAGGAAACCCGCGCCTTAGTTAGCTTCAGATGTATTGCCTGTTCATTCCTCTGACTAATAGCTGGCTAAGCTGAGTGTGGTAGGTGCTGGGCAAGCCTAACGTCCCAGGCACTGCAGCGTCCTATACAACATGAATACCAGTTGCTGACGCTGTATAAATTATCTACAATAGATGCAAAGTCCTTACTTCTCCTATTAAAACGTTGAAGCGTTATCTGCAGATATCTGTCCCAGGTCACTTTGGGGCTAGATGGTGCTGTATGAAATATCCAGCATTTTAATAGTTGTCTCATTAATTTTTAAGAAGTAAAGATAAAGTTTATTGGTCCATAATAAAGATAAGGCGGTACAAGGATTCTTAGATAGATAGAAGTTAGAAAATGCTTTATTGCACACCTTAAACTAAACAAATTAACAAAAAAAAAAGAGAAACACTAAACATAAAGTGACAATCGGCGGTCTTATCGCTAAAGAGCGATCTCTACCAGACAACCTTTCGATGGATTGGATTGTGGTAATGAGATGGGGTAAAATGGAATATTCTGTAACTTATTAAAATTAAAAGTATGTATGTACCAAAAATACCTCTGTTCCCTACACTAGGACTAAATAGCCTGTATAGCAGGGTCACAGCAGTAAAACATAATAATGACATAACTTTTGACAGCTGCATGACAAGTGAGGAGGTATTTATAATCTGTGGCCGGTGCCCGTGTGCGTCGAGCGCGTTGACGTCTTTTGTATGCAAACTACTGAGTTAATGGGGTGACATTTCGTTTACCCACTTTCACCGATATTATACTGTTCTTAGGCTCTTTAATATCGTGTAAGAGCCGTATTGGCCTGGTGGCAAGAATTCAGACTTTAATATATTGGGTGTGGGCCCGAATCCTTCTAAGCGGAATTAATATTTTATTCATAATGAAGAAAAATGTTTATTACCGTGCGAAATGCCAGCAAAATGTTTCCTTCCTTTTTTGCTTGTGAAAGAATCTCCCAATGGATATCTCCGGAAGATGGACAGCAGCGTCTTTCCTCGTATCAACATCCGGTACTGCGCTCGCCAACCCGCCTGCCAACCTCGTCATGATCATAAAGATCCATCCATAAGGGATGCCTATGTACAGCAGAAGACAAGGACAGCAGTACGACTGAGATGATTATGATTACTCGATATATTCCCGTGGTTTTTGATATTTAAATGGATGGGTTTAATGGCGCCAAAAGGAAACGAGGCCTGAAACCAGCAAGCGCAGCGTAGGACGTCCACAGTAAAGTATGGAGGTCTGCGGTGAATGCAGGCCGCTTCAGTGTCAATACTTGGAGGTCCATGAGGGAGACACATGTCCAGCGGTGGACGTCCTACGACTGAGATGATGATGGAACGACTACTCCAACTCCGTCAAACGTAACTTAAGACAAAAGAAAATTGTTAAATCATGACTTACGACCGAGTTAGGTTCTTCTGTCAGCTTCTTTTCCTAACGCGCGTGTTATCTGAAGTGAACAGATTCAATTATGTGGAAGGGTTCCCCTACCCTCCCCGAATTTGTGCTATTTTATTTTGTAATTTGTGATGCGTCAATAAGGTCAATGCGGCCGCACTGAATAAAGTATTTTTTGAGTTTGTGATTGAACAGGCATGTACTGTTCAAATCATTTTGTAAGTTGACATGTCTATGTTTTGTAATTGTAAACTATGGAAATAAATAAATGAATTAATATATTTCTAAATATTATAAGGAAGGAAATGTACTTCCATAGCGTAACGGCAATTTCTTCAGGGTCTATCAGTATCACTAATTGTTTCCCCATTATCGATTAGCTCCACCATTCTGTTGCCTTGACATGATCGGATCTATACTCGATCGGCGGTGTTGTTGGGAATTTGATCAAGGTTCATTGTTTTTTTTAGGGATTTAAAGATATGGTTCTATTTGTAATTTCAAAATAAACGTGAGGTGAAGTGTTCATCATCATCATCAAAGCTGTAGGACTACTGCCTACGTCCACAGCTGAACATACGTCTTCCTTATGCATCTCCAAGGTCAATTAGGGGATTGTTGCCATACTCGCCACGCGTGGCAGTCAAGTTGGCGAGCCCAGTACTGGATGTTCATACAAGGAAAGACGCTGCTGCTTATTTTCCGGAGGTATTTCTTGGCAGATTCTTACTGCATCAACCAGCAAGAAGAGAGGGAAACATTCTACTGCCGGTGCCCCACAAATTAAAGTCAAAGTCAAATAGTTTATTGTAACCATGTTGTACAAAAGATCTTATTAAATAAAAGTTTCAGACATGGACCCGGCTAGGGCACAACAATATTATAATGACGCTAGGTGACAATTAATATTAAATAAAAACAGTATTCAAAATTTTTACACTTAACGGACTAAACAAAAAAAAAATATAATATTTACTTAACTTAGGAATCTTATAACTTTAAAAATTATTTATAATATATTTTAAAAACCTACAATGTTGCTAATAACAACATATAGTTGTAAAACCACTTACCTAGATAGGAGTTATACTTACGAACAAATATTCATAAAGTTGTGATAGATCATACCTGCAACAAACAAGTACATAAACATTAGTAAGTAAATAGATATTAATCCACTTCATCATCACAGGCGTAGGACTACTATCCACGTCCACAGCTGGACACAGGCCTCCCTCATACATCTCCAAGGTCATGAGGGAAACTGTACGGGTTGCTGCAGTGCCTGGGACATTGTTAGATAGATAGATAGAAAATGCTTTATTGCACACCTTAAATATAAAAATAACAACAGACAGATAAACACTAAACACAAAGTGACAATTGGTCGTCTTATCGCTAAAGAGCGATCTCTACCGTCTGGTACCTTGGGATGGATTGGATTTGTGGATACAACAAGGGTTAGATTAGGCTTCCTCAGCACCTCGTGCCACCAGCGATTCATATGGCAGAGTAATCGCCTAGTAAACATACAAAAAAACAGTCTAATTGAGAACCTCCTCCTTTTTGAAGTCGGTTAAAGATGTACATCACACCTTACGATTGAGAACCAAACTTGAAGTTAGTCTTTATTTCATTTGTTATCTATACATCATCATTCCAGCCTAACGTCCACTACTGAACACAGGCCTCCCTCATGGATCTCCATGAGGGGTAGTTGCCATACTCACCACGCATGGCAGGCGGCCTTTTTCCATAGAAACTACAGACACACTGCACACTATCATCATCATTTGATTGAAATCCCAAAGCTGAGAACTAAACGCTTCCAATCGTCTTTTATAATGCGCACTGCTCTCGACTGGAACAAACTACCATCGTCTGTATTTCCAACCTCTTATGACCCGATTACGTTTAAGAAAAGAGTTAATAGGCATTTTCTAGGGAAGCTCGCTCCATCGTCGATCTCATTCTTGCGATAGCAAGGATGAAATCAAGAGCCAACCTATCAAACATAAAAAAAAGGCGGGTTGGCGAGCGCAGTTTGCGATGTTGATACACGGAAAGACGCTGCTGCCCATCTTCCGAAAGTGTCCCTTAGCAGGCTCTTACTGCATCCACGGGCATGAGAGGAGGGGTATAATTCTACTGCCGGCACTACACGGCATTATCTATACATCATTTATCTATACATGTATATAAGAATAGCGTAAACCTTTCGCGTCTGTATATTTAATATGTTTGCATATAAATGAAGAAGAGCGAGGTTTCCTAGCACAGGTATATTATACATACTTAAAAGGAGTCTCATGCCACTGAAATGTTCCTTTAAGATTAAGTTATTGAAATATATAATAAATAATTTTCATTTTTTTATATAAATAGGTGCGATACATGAGGAAAAGGCAATAAAACGTAAGAAATAAAATCATATGTTGAAATATAAACATATTCTTGATAGAGGTAGAATAACTATCGAGAACCAACAGTTATCCAGTTCTCAATTTGCTCCTTTAAATTAAATCTAAAAAAAATACCTGCTACAATTTACAAAAAAATCGTTATATGATGTCGTTCTTTGTCCTTTTTTAATATTCATGGTTATGCCTTCCAATGTTATGTGGCATGCCAACTTATTGCATAGCATGGTTTTATATTGTTATCTATTGTTATTGTTTATTTATTTGCCTTGCTTCCTTTGTGTACTTAATAAGTAATAACGATCTGTTCTGTATAAATAATGATGTAAAAGTAAATTTATATAAACGTGTGTCGCAGTGTTTTTGTTTATATAATAAAAATATGTGTATTTTTCTATATATAATAAAAATATCTATCTATGTAGTATAATTTATAAAGTATATCAGTAATCTAATACCCATAACACAAGCTCTGCTTAGCTTTGGGCTAGATGATGCTGTGTGATTTGTTCAGCATTATTTATTTATTATTTATTAGTGCCGCCTGCGCCACACAGTGCGCCACTGTAAACCAGTGCTTCAGCAGCCCTCGTGCTGGTGGAGCAAATGCTGAGGGGTAGCCTTATTGTTTTCACTGTATAACTGTGTGTACAATGTAAGTGACTGTGTTAACAATAAAACTTGTTCTATTCTATTCTATTAAAATAGTTTCACCTAATTTCAACCGCAAATAAATCTAATATCATAAATATGTCAAAAGAAAACAATACTAAAACTCTTACTAGGACATTCAACATTAGAACCGTCTAAGATGTTTCTTTACTTATAATTAAATTGTTATTATTATACATATTATATCAATATACTTTTTGTTTTTGATAATTCCAAAATTTTTATCAATTTGTTTATTTTTATAATTGTACATTGTAAATTATATGTAAATTATTGTGTAAAAATATATTATATAATTATGCATAAATTAAACAAATGTTATCAATACATACTATAACACAAATTCGCTTCCCGCTGTATGTCTCTCCCTATATTTGCTTAGATCTTTAAAACTACGCAACGGATTTCGATGCGGTTTTCTTTCATAGATAGAGTGATTCAAGAGGAAGGTTTATGTGCATAATATAGTAGAGAAACACTGATCATTTTGGCGGTTCTCTAATGTGAGATCGTAAATAAACACATTTTTTTTGCGCTCACATTGCAAACGCTGGCACCCTACGAGATAGATCTAAATAATGTACAACAGTATACACACAGTACACCTTAAAATGGTCTACAAAAAAGTCCGCGATGGTATTCTGTAGTATATTTAGTATCAGCATTCCACCCGTGCGAAGCCGGGGCGGGTCGCTAAACTTATATAATTTATTTTGTAACCGCTTATTCATTTGCGTTTAATCATCGATTTCAAAATCGAATACCAAGATAATCGAATCGAGAACCTACATTAACGAGTCTGAGCAAGTTCCGTCAGACATGTACTTGTTCAGAAGAAAAAAGGCACTCATTTGCATTTACACTAAACACTATTGCCTGTATACAGAGCGTATAATCTATTTCATCCAAGCTATTTTATCTGTGACCATGTTTGAATTATACGCCGGAGATTAAGATGAGATTTTTTTGTAGCTAGCAGCTAGCTTTTGTATGGGGTTGTTGCACATTTGCCACAAAGTAAATTCGTCACGAAAAAAAGTATGTGTAAATTCGCCACACTTCTATTTTATTGTTTTCCGTTGTTGTAAATTCGTCACATAGCCTTTTCCGTAGAGACATCAAAAAAATCAAACAATACGTAGAATAGAACAAAACGAATGTGTTCACACTCATTACGGGTTAAATAAAATTCTAAATAAAATTATTAATTTTAATGATCAGGACTTCTAAAATTTTACCTTGCACTAACATAAAAATCACAGTTTAAAAGTGGCTGATATATGCCAAAACAACACAAATAAAAAAGAAAATTGAAAATAATACAATACAAGGTAATAAACACATTTTTTAATTCTGACATTCTCTTAAATATCACGATTGTGTGGCTGATTTGCCCATCACATTCCAAGGAGTATACCGGGTGAGTTTTTTTCAGGGCTACTAAGGGGAATTCTAAAACCGTGAGAGTTATCGAAAAGTCATGTAAGGAGTTACGTGCTTGATTTTGGAAAAAAATAAGTTCTGCATTAAAAAATGACGAGGAATGTTTTAGGTTTTCTGGAAAAGAGAGTTTTTGAAAAAATTATGTTTTGCATTTTTTAGTTCTTTTGTCGATAGTAAATAAATAAATGTTAAGTTAAAATGTACAAGCTATCCTTTGTTGAAACCTACGTAAACTACGTATTTTATGTGTTTTTACTGAATCGTCATTATCTTTCTAGGTTTACAAAGAATGTATATGAACGAACATGGCCCCTCTGAAGCCGTAACCAACTGTAGGTCTATGAGTTTTCACAATACTCGCTAGCGACTGTAGGTTATTAAATGTATGAAAACTTTTACGGCGCCTCTAGCGGATAGTTTGGTACTAAAATACGACGCAAACTATACTACAGCGACTGTAGTTTGGGCTTCATTTGCTTAGAATTTGTTACAAAGAGTTACAAAACTGACAGATGTCATAGTAACGTACTATTACTACTGTAGCAAAGGCAGGCGATCTAACTGTGACAGCTCATGGTAGACACAATGATGTCTCAACCCTTATCTGAATCTCATGAGAAAATCCACCATTTAATTACGACGATGACCAGAGTACTATGATTTTAACGAGTGAAGCATGTCAACTAGAAAAAACACACAATAGATTGCTACACTTAGAGCCGTATCTGGGTCACCATTTTTTATAGTTATCTTTCAAAATATATATTTAGTAATTCATATAATTTAATATGACAGATAGTTTGTAAAACACATAGAAATACAAAGTGAGGGTACAAAGAAGATTTATAATTGACTAGCTTCTGCCTTCCTCTTCGTAAGCGTTGTACCCAGATAAAAATTGCCTAGGCCTACTTACACGTGTGCAAAGTTTCAGCTCACAATCCGAAGGGTAGTTTTTGCATGAAGAAGTAACAAACATCTGTACAAACTTTCGGCTTTATAATATTAGTGAGATTATTTGTTATAAACTGACCTTTAGTTGGAGTTAAGCTAATCTTTTTCTAATCTATTAAGTCCACAAAATATGGTTTAGGTTGCATTAAGTTTTTGCATTTTTCTATACATCGTCATCATCATTTCAGCCCGGTATCACCCACTGCTGGGTATAGGTCTCCTTTCGCTTGTGCCAGACTGGTCTGATTGTGCCTCTCGCATCCAAAAGTGCCCAGCGACTTTCCCTTGTTCCGTCTAGGTAACCGGGATTAGGTAACCAGTAATCTGTGAAGAATTTTATTCCTCCCAGGCCACTGGTTACCTGCAAAGATTAAATTTTCCTTGTAGTAAACTGATATTTTTGATAGTTGTCTGTAAAGAAAAACAGTTCCTCCCAGGCCACTGGCTATTTGCAAGGATTTAGTTTTCCTAAAATGATACTGTCAAATATATGTATGTAATAGTTATCAGTCTGCTAATTTAAAATAAGCGTTAGGACAACGATCACCTATCAGGAATGTTTTTCTTATATAAGCAAACTAGGTAAGAATAATTATTAATTATTATTATTAAATTAGCAGACTGATAACTATTAAACTACTAAACCGAAGAGCATGTATGAAGGGAATAATGAAAGTGGACGAAGCGAAACAAGTATGTAAGGATCGTAGCAAGTGGAAAGAAGTGGTCTCTGCCTACCCCTACGGGAAAAAGGCGTGATTATATGTATGTATGTATGTATGATAACTATTACATATATTTGACAGTATCATTTTATGAAAACTAAATCCTTGCAGGTAACCAGTGGCCTAGGAGGAAAAAAATTCTTCACAGATATCTACCTACATGTTGCACCCTCATGCAGCGTATTTATCGTGACTCAATGCACGAACGGAAAGAGTACCTACTAGCTACCCACAACACAGGTTCTCCTAGGGTGGGAGCTAGCGAACTTTGTTTACAAATTAAACTTTGTCGTAATATTAAAAGTGTATGTATTATTTAATATTCTATAAGTTTGTAAAAAACTTTGTTTCATGTTTTGTAAGTTACTAAATAAAGTTTATTATTATTATTATTATTTATTATTATTATTATTACAGATCACTGCTTACCTAATCCCGGTTACCTAGACGGAACAAGGGGTGACTTTGACTATGTCGTCCATCTTGAACCTAGACTACCCGGTGGACCGACATTTTCTATTACGTCTTTATAAGTTCCCCATCAGTTCAAAAACGAGATAATATTTACAATGTGACGTTCTCAAGTTGAACAACCTTTGAAACCGGACTTTTATGATTTTATCGACTATAAATGACAGTGGTTTTATTGCATTTTAGATGAAGCAAAAAGTCGCATCTCCATTCTTACGTTACGATTACGTAGTACTTATTATTATTGTGCTGTGTGCCGAGTGTGCTGCCATGGGGTGCCGGTAATAGAATGTTGCTTCTACACTTGCCCGTGGAGGCAGTAGGAATCAGCAAAGGGATACCTCCAGAATCTTCTGGATCATAAGGTTGTTGCCATACCCACCACGCTTGGCAAGCGGGATGTTGATACACGGAAAGACGCTGCTTCATCTTCAAAGTCAAAGTCAATAAGTGTTTATTAAATAGAGCAAAACGCTACTTAGAATAGTCAATTTACTAAATAAAAACAAAACACATTTAAATTTAATAACTCCGGAGGTATCCCCTTAGCAGGCTCTTACTGCATGAGAGGAGGGGTAACATTCTACAGCCGGCACCCCACGGCACCGAGTTTAAAACAGACTAATTGCAGGCGTAGTTCATAAATATTAATTTTATTATGACAGTCAAGTTAAATCAATTCAATGTTTTCGGTTCATTGCCCAAACTGGTTCCATAAACATAATTAATCTCATAAACAAAGTACACAATTACGCCCACATATCAAAACTAGAAGGGCTCTGTAGGTCTACCATGAGTTTTCACAATTCACTACTCTCGCTAGCGACTTTAGGTAAAAAAATGTATGAGTACTTGTACAGCGCCTCTAGCGGATAGTTTGGTACTACGATACGCAGTAAACATACTACAGTGACTTGACTCAGTGAGTTTGGGCATCATTTGCTTAGAATTTGGTACCATGAGTTACAGATCTGAAAGATGTCATAGTAACATACTATTTCTACTGTAGTATTTCTACTCATAGGATAATGATTATGATTACTCGATAAATGCCCGTGGTTTTTGATATTTAAATGGATGGGTTTAATGGCGCCAAAAGGAAACGAGGCCTGGAACCAGCAAGCGCAGCGTAGGACGTTCACAGTAAAGTATGGAGGTCTGCGGTGAATGCAGGCCGCTTCAGATACTTGGAGGTCCATGAGGGAGACATATGTCCAGGGGTGTACGTCCTACGGCTGATATTATGATGATGGAACGACTCTGCTCCAACTCCGTCAAACGTAACTTCAGACAAAAGAAAATTGTTTAATGATGACTTTAACGACTGAGTTAGGTTCTTCTGTCCGCTTCTTTTCCTAACTCGCGTGTTATCTGAAGTGAATAGATTCAATTATGTGGAAGGGTTCCCCTACCCTCCCCTAATTTGTGCTATTTTATTTTGAAATTCGTGATGCGTCAATAAGGTCAATGCGGCCGCACTGAATAAAGTATTTTTTGAGTTTGTGTTTGAAGAGGCATGTACTGTTCAAATCATTTTGTAAGTTGACATGTCTATGTTTTGTAATTGTAAACTATGGAAATAAATAAATGAATTAATATATTTCTAAATATTATAAGGAAGGAAATGTACTTCCATAGCGTAACGGCAATTTCTTCAGGGTCTATCAGTATCACTAATTGTTTCCCCATTATCGATTAGCTCCACCATTCTGTTGCCTTGACATGATCGGATCTATACTCGATCGGCGGTGTTGTTGGGAATTTGATCAAGGTTCATTGTTTTTTTAGGAATTTAAGGACATGGTTCTATATGTAATTTCAAAATTAACGTGAGGTGAACTGTTCATCATCATCATCACAGCTGTATGACTACTGCCCACGTCCACAGCTGAACATACGCCTTCCTTATGCATCTCCAAGTTCAATTAGGGAATTGTTGCCATACTCGCCACGCATGGCAGTCGAGTTGACGAGCCCAGTACTGGATGTTCATACAAGGAAAGACGCTGCTGCTTATTATCCGGAGGTATTCCTTGGCAGATTCTTACTGCATCAACCAGCAAGAAGAGAGGGAAACATTCTACTGCCGGTGCCCCACAAATTAAAGTCAAAGTCAAATAGTTTATTGTAACCATGTTGTACAAAAGATCTTATTAAATAAAAGTTTCAGACATGGACCCGGCTAGGGCACAACAATATTATAATGACGCTAGGTGACAATTAATATTAAATAAAAACAGTATTCAAAATTTTTACACATAACGGACTAAACAAAAAAAAATAATATTTACTTAACTTAGGAATCTTATAACTTTAAAAATTATTTATAATATATTTTAAAAACCTACAATGTTGCTAATAACAACTTATAGTTGTAAAACCACTTACTAGACACTAGATAGGAGTATACTTACGAACAAATATTCATAAAGTTGTGATAGATCATACCTGCAACAAACAAGTAAATAAACATTAGTAGGTAAATAGATATTAATCCACTTCATCATCACAGGCGTAGGACTACTATCCACGTCACTGCTGGACACAGGCCTCCCTCATACATATCCAAGATCATGAGGGGAACTGTACGGGTTGCTGCAGTTCCTGGGACATTTAGGACAGATAGATAGAGATAGATAGATAGAAAATGCTTTATTGCACACCTTAAATATAAAAATAACAACAGACAGATAAACACTAAACACAAAGTGACAATTGGTGGTCTTATCGCTAAAGAGCGATCTCTACCAGACAACCTTGGGATGGATTGGATTTGTGGATACAACAAGGGCTAGATCAGGCTTCCCCAGCACCTATGTATATGGCGGAGTAATCGCCTAGTAAACATACAAAAAAACAGTCTAATTGAGAACCTCCTCCTTTTTGAAGTCGGTTAAAGATGTACATCACACCTTACGATTGAGAACCAAACTTGAAGTTAGTCTTTATTTCATTTGTTATCTATACATCATCATTCCAGCCTAACGTCCACTACTGAACACAGGCCTCCCTCATGGATCTCCATGAGGGGTAGTTGCCATACTCACCACGCATGGCAGGCGGCCTTTTTCCATAGAAACTACAGACACACTGCACACTATCATCATCATTTGATTGAAATCCCAAAGCTGAGAACTAAACGCTTCCAATCGTCTTTTATAATGCGCACTGCTCTCGACTGGAACAAACTACCATCGTCTGTATTTCCAACCTCTTATGACCCGATTACGTTTAAGAAAAGAGTTAATAGGCATTTTCTAGGGAAGCTCGCTCCATCGTCGATCTCATTCTTGCGATAGCAAGGATGAAATCAAGAGCCAACCTATCAAACATAAAAAAAAGGCGGGTTGGCGAGCGCAGTTTGCGATGTTGATACACGGAAAGACGCTGCTGCCCATCTTCCGAAAGTGTCCCTTAGCAGGCTCTTACTGCATCCACGGGCATGAGAGGAGGGGTATAATTCTACTGCCGGCACTACACGGCATTATCTATACATCATTTATCTATACATGTATATAAGAATAGCGTAAACCTTTCGCGTCTGTATATTTAATATGTTTGCATATAAATGAAGAAGAGCGAGGTTTCCTAGCACAGGTATATTATACATACTTAAAAGGAGTCTCATGCCACTGAAATGTTCCTTTAAGATTAAGTTATTGAAATATATAATAAATAATTTTCATTTTTTTATATAAATAGGTGCGATACATGAGGAAAAGGCAATAAAACGTAAGAAATAAAATCATATGTTGAAATATAAACATATTCTTGATAGAGGTAGAATAACTATCGAGAACCAACAGTTATCCAGTTCTCAATTTGCTCCTTTAAATTAAATCTAAAAAAAATACCTGCTACAATTTACACAAAAATCCCACCACGCCCCTCATTGTAACCCTTCACTTTTAGATCTAATCCTAGTGTCAGATGTCGATCGCGTGGCCACCCATGGACAAATAACTGCTCCTTTCTCTCACCATGACCTTCTCTATCTCTCTTATAAAGTCCGTTCTCCTAAACGTAAACCCAAAATTTTGCTCCTTCGCAGTTTTAAGGACATCGATCTTGAGCGCCTTAAGCTAGACGCATCTGACTTGGACTGGTCCTCGGTGGTAGATAGTAGTTCAGTTGATGAGATGGTTGCTAATTTTAACAAGATAATCACGAACTTGTATGACATCCATGCACCACTAAAACGTGTTAAAGTTAAGCATCCACCGGCTCCTTGGCTGACCCTTTCTATCAAGAAAGTCATGTCAAAACGCGACCGTGCGAAACGTGTATTTAAGAAATCACCTACTGAGCAAAACTTAATGATTTATAAAAAACTGCGCAATAGGTGTAGTAAGATGTGCCGAGACTCTAAGAGAAAACACATCCATAAATCGCTTCAGGAAGCTAACCCTCCACAAATGTGGAAATTCCTTAAAACACTCGGCCTAGGTGCAAAGTCCTGTGACCCTTTGGGCTCGTTTGACCTGAACGCCATTAACACTCACTTCTCCAAATCCCCCATTTCTCTGGATAGCGTGGTCAAGCAAGCGACATTAGAGAAACTGTCTCGCAACCCAAGGCCAGAATGTCCATCTTTCACCTTTAGTGAGGTTGCGGAAGAGGACGTGAAAAAAATCCTTTCCTCTATTTCTACTAAAGCAGTTGGTGCAGATGGAATCAACATACAAATGTTGCTTCTTCTGACTGATGAGCTTGTTCCTGTTATCACCTTTATTATTAACCACTCTCTCAATTCCAGCTCTTTTCCTACTGCCTGGAAAAAAGCATTCGTTATCCCTCTTCCTAAGACTCCTAACCCCACTCTGGTCTCCCTATTCCGGCCTATCTCTATCTTACCTGTCCTTTCCAAAATCTTGGAGAATGTTGTTCAAAAACAGTTGTCCCATTTTCTTCACCAAAACTGCCTGCTAAGTCCACTTCAGTCTGGTTTTCGTCCTGGCCACAGCACTGTAAGCGCATTGACAAAGATTTCTGATGATATTCGCTGGGCCATGGACAATAAACTCTTTACAGTTCTCATTCTTTTAGACTTCAGCAGCGCTTTTAATTCGGTTGACCACGACATTCTCTTATCCATCCTCTCCTCTCACAACATGTCCTCTTCTACAATTTCCTGGCTTCGCTCTTACCTCTCTGGTCGCACGCAGTGTGTTCGCTCGGACGAGCTCTGTTCTGACTGGTGTGACATCACTGCGGGTGTACCACAAGGTGGTGTTCTTTCACCACTTCTTTTTTCTGTGTTTATCAATGCCATCACTCAAATAATAACTTCTCATTATCATCTTTACGCCGACGATTTGCAAATTTATTGTCACTTTAGAGCCGATGAGATAGCAAAGGGTATTGACCAAGTTAACTCTGACCTCACCAAAATTCGTGAATGGGCGAATACATTCGGACTCTTAGTTAATCCCTCTAAATCTCAAGCTCTAATTTTTGGTTCACATTATATGTTAAACAACACTGCTATTTCCCTTTTTCCTCCTATAATTTTCGCGAACGCACCAATCCCCTATTCAGAAAAAGCTAAGAACCTGGGTGTAATCTTTGATAGCCGGTTATCTTGGTCTTTTCAAATTAACGAGATTAGCCGAAAAGTCAATTTCACCTTTCAGTCCTGTAAGCGTCTTCAAAAATTCCTACCTTTTGAAACTAAAATTATTATTGCACAATCCCTATTCCTACCTATTATTGATTATGCGGATGTGGTATTTCTTGACCTCACCGAGGAGCTGCTTAGCAAACTAGAACGTCTTCAAAATTTGTGCATCCGTTTTATATTCGGACTGCGCAAATTTGATCACGTCTCTCAGTTTCGCTCTGAGCTAAGGTGGCTCCCTATACGCCGGCGTCGCGATATGCACCTTCTGTCTTATCTGTATTATATTCTTTATAACCCTCTCTCTCCTTCCTATCTCCGCGACCGCTTTGAATTTTTGGTCCCTCGCGGTGTGCCATGCAGATCGACTAAGTCCCTTCGCCTCAAAATTCACAAGCACTTTTCTTGTCGCTATACTGATTCTTTCACCATTCAGTCAGTTAGGTTGTGGAACTCCTTGCCGCTCTCTATCCAAGCCAGTCCTTCGCTTAACGTATTTAAGTTGAAGCTGAAAGAGCACTATCTCTCAATGTAGTTTTTTATTTTGAACCATGATAATTATTTATGTTTGTAATTACCTTTGTTATATGTATATATAATTATTTATTTATTTATTATTAGATATATGTAGGTATATGCTTTGTATGTAATTTATTATCTGTGTATATATTTAAGTAGGTATTTTCTGTTATTAGGTCTTATTTAAGTAATTTTACTATATCATATAATATAATTTTTTTTATTATCTCTTAACTCACGTGTGTACACACTCTATTCATAGCATTTTAATATCTTCTCTCTGTACCCAAAGGTTTGCTGTAAGAAAACTCTTTCAGGGTTAAGCTCGCCTTTGTACATCACCTTTATGTATCCTTTTTTGTCTGTATGTTTTAATTTGTGTACAATAAAGAATTTAAGAAAGAAAAAAATCGTTATATGATGTCGTTCTTTGTCCTTTTTTAATATTCATGGTTATGCCTTCCAATGTTATGTGGCATGCCAACTTATTGCATAGCATGGTTTTATATTGTTATCTATTGTTATTGTTTATTTATTTGCCTTGCTTCCTTTGTGTACTTAATAAGTAATAACGATCTGTTCTGTATAAATAATGATGTAAAAGTAAATTTATATAAACGTGTGTCGCAGTGTTTTTGTTTATATAATAAAAATATGTGTATTTTTCTATATATAATAAAAATATCTATCTATGTAGTATAATTTATAAAGTATATCAGTAATCTAATACCCATAACACAAGCTCTGCTTAGCTTTGGGCTAGATGATGCTGTGTGATTTGTTCAGCATTATTTATTTATTATTTATTAGTGCCGCCTGCGCCACACAGTGCGCCACTGTAAACCAGTGCTTCAGCAGCCCTCGTGCTGGTGGAGCAAATGCTGAGGGGTAGCCTTATTGTTTTCACTGTATAACTGTGTGTACAATGTAAGTGACTGTGTTAACAATAAAACTTGTTCTATTCTATTCTATTAAAATAGTTTCACCTAATTTCAACCGCAAATAAATCTAATATCATAAATATGTCAAAAGAAAACAATACTAAAACTCTTACTAGGACATTCAACATTAGAACCGTCTAAGATGTTTCTTTACTTATAATTAAATTGTTATTATTATACATATTATATCAATATACTTTTTGTTTTTGATAATTCCAAAATTTTTATCAATTTGTTTATTTTTATAATTGTACATTGTAAATTATATGTAAATTATTGTGTAAAAATATATTATATAATTATGCATAAATTAAACAAATGTTATCAATACATACTATAACACAAATTCGCTTCCCGCTGTATGTCTCTCCCTATATTTGCTTAGATCTTTAAAACTACGCAACGGATTTCGATGCGGTTTTCTTTCATAGATAGAGTGATTCAAGAGGAAGGTTTATGTGCATAATATAGTAGAGAAACACTGATCATTTTGGCGGTTCTCTAATGTGAGATCGTAAATAAACACATTTTTTTTGCGCTCACATTGCAAACGCTGGCACCCTACGAGATAGATCTAAATAATGTACAACAGTATACACACAGTACACCTTAAAATGGTCTACAAAAAAGTCCGCGATGGTATTCTGTAGTATATTTAGTATCAGCATTCCACCCGTGCGAAGCCGGGGCGGGTCGCTAAACTTATATAATTTATTTTGTAACCGCTTATTCATTTGCGTTTAATCATCGATTTCAAAATCGAATACCAAGATAATCGAATCGAGAACCTACATTAACGAGTCTGAGCAAGTTCCGTCAGACATGTACTTGTTCAGAAGAAAAAAGGCACTCATTTGCATTTACACTAAACACTATTGCCTGTATACAGAGCGTATAATCTATTTCATCCAAGCTATTTTATCTGTGACCATGTTTGAATTATACGCCGGAGATTAAGATGAGATTTTTTTGTAGCTAGCAGCTAGCTTTTGTATGGGGTTGTTGCACATTTGCCACAAAGTAAATTCGTCACGAAAAAAAGTATGTGTAAATTCGCCACACTTCTATTTTATTGTTTTCCGTTGTTGTAAATTCGTCACATAGCCTTTTCCGTAGAGACATCAAAAAAATCAAACAATACGTAGAATAGAACAAAACGAATGTGTTCACACTCATTACGGGTTAAATAAAATTCTAAATAAAATTATTAATTTTAATGATCAGGACTTCTAAAATTTTACCTTGCACTAACATAAAAATCATAGTTTAAAAGTGGCTGATATATGCCAAAACAACACAAATAAAAAAGAAAATTGAAAATAATACAATACAAGGTAATAAACACATTTTTTAATTCTGACATTCTCTTAAATATCACGATTGTGTGGCTGATTTGCCCATCACATTCCAAGGAGTATACCGGGTGAGTTTTTTTCAGGGCTACTAAGGGGAATTCTAAAACCGTGAGAGTTATCGAAAAGTCATGTAAGGAGTTACGTGCTTGATTTTGGAAAAAAATAAGTTCTGCATTAAAAAATGACGAGGAATGTTTTAGGTTTTCTGGAAAAGAGAGTTTTTGAAAAAATTATGTTTTGCATTTTTTAGTTCTTTTGTCGATAGTAAATAAATAAATGTTAAGTTAAAATGTACAAGCTATCCTTTGTTGAAACCTACGTAAACTACGTATTTTATGTGTTTTTACTGAATCGTCATTATCTTTCTAGGTTTACAAAGAATGTATATGAACGAACATGGCCCCTCTGAAGCCGTAACCAACTGTAGGTCTATGAGTTTTCACAATACTCGCTAGCGACTGTAGGTTATTAAATGTATGAAAACTTTTACGGCGCCTCTAGCGGATAGTTTGGTACTAAAATACGACGCAAACTATACTACAGCGACTGTAGTTTGGGCTTCATTTGCTTAGAATTTGTTACAAAGAGTTACAAAACTGACAGATGTCATAGTAACGTACTATTACTACTGTAGCAAAGGCAGGCGATCTAACTGTGACAGCTCATGGTAGACACAATGATGTCTCAACCCTTATCTGAATCTCATGAGAAAATCCACCATTTAATTACGACGATGACCAGAGTACTATGATTTTAACGAGTGAAGCATGTCAACTAGAAAAAACACACAATAGATTGCTACACTTAGAGCCGTATCTGGGTCACCATTTTTTATAGTTATCTTTCAAAATATATATTTAGTAATTCATATAATTTAATATGACAGATAGTTTGTAAAACACATAGAAATACAAAGTGAGGGTACAAAGAAGATTTATAATTGACTAGCTTCTGCCTTCCTCTTCGTAAGCGTTGTACCCAGATAAAAATTGCCTAGGCCTACTTACACGTGTGCAAAGTTTCAGCTCACAATCCGAAGGGTAGTTTTTGCATGAAGAAGTAACAAACATCTGTACAAACTTTCGGCTTTATAATATTAGTGAGATTATTTGTTATAAACTGACCTTTAGTTGGAGTTAAGCTAATCTTTTTCTAATCTATTAAGTCCACAAAATATGGTTTAGGTTGCATTAAGTTTTTGCATTTTTCTATACATCGTCATCATCATTTCAGCCCGGTATCACCCACTGCTGGGTATAGGTCTCCTTTCGCTTGTGCCAGACTGGTCTGATTGTGCCTCTCGCATCCAAAAGTGCCCAGCGACTTTCCCTTGTTCCGTCTAGGTAACCGGGATTAGGTAACCAGTAATCTGTGAAGAATTTTATTCCTCCCAGGCCACTGGTTACCTGCAAAGATTAAATTTTCCTTGTAGTAAACTGATATTTTTGATAGTTGTCTGTAAAGAAAAACAGTTCCTCCCAGGCCACTGGCTATTTGCAAGGATTTAGTTTTCCTAAAATGATACTGTCAAATATATGTATGTAATAGTTATCAGTCTGCTAATTTAAAATAAGCGTTAGGACAACGATCACCTATCAGGAATGTTTTTCTTATATAAGCAAACTAGGTAAGAATAATTATTAATTATTATTATTAAATTAGCAGACTGATAACTATTAAACTACTAAACCGAAGAGCATGTATGAAGGGAATAATGAAAGTGGACGAAGCGAAACAAGTATGTAAGGATCGTAGCAAGTGGAAAGAAGTGGTCTCTGCCTACCCCTACGGGAAAAAGGCGTGATTATATGTATGTATGTATGTATGATAACTATTACATATATTTGACAGTATCATTTTATGAAAACTAAATCCTTGCAGGTAACCAGTGGCCTAGGAGGAAAAAAATTCTTCACAGATATCTACCTACATGTTGCACCCTCATGCAGCGTATTTATCGTGACTCAATGCACGAACGGAAAGAGTACCTACTAGCTACCCACAACACAGGTTCTCCTAGGGTGGGAGCTAGCGAACTTTGTTTACAAATTAAACTTTGTCGTAATATTAAAAGTGTATGTATTATTTAATATTCTATAAGTTTGTAAAAAACTTTGTTTCATGTTTTGTAAGTTACTAAATAAAGTTTATTATTATTATTATTATTTATTATTATTATTATTACAGATCACTGCTTACCTAATCCCGGTTACCTAGACGGAACAAGGGGTGACTTTGACTATGTCGTCCATCTTGAACCTAGACTACCCGGTGGACCGACATTTTCTATTACGTCTTTATAAGTTCCCCATCAGTTCAAAAACGAGATAATATTTACAATGTGACGTTCTCAAGTTGAACAACCTTTGAAACCGGACTTTTATGATTTTATCGACTATAAATGACAGTGGTTTTATTGCATTTTAGATGAAGCAAAAAGTCGCATCTCCATTCTTACGTTACGATTACGTAGTACTTATTATTATTGTGCTGTGTGCCGAGTGTGCTGCCATGGGGTGCCGGTAATAGAATGTTGCTTCTACACTTGCCCGTGGAGGCAGTAGGAATCAGCAAAGGGATACCTCCAGAATCTTCTGGATCATAAGGTTGTTGCCATACCCACCACGCTTGGCAAGCGGGATGTTGATACACGGAAAGACGCTGCTTCATCTTCAAAGTCAAAGTCAATAAGTGTTTATTAAATAGAGCAAAACGCTACTTAGAATAGTCAATTTACTAAATAAAAACAAAACACATTTAAATTTAATAACTCCGGAGGTATCCCCTTAGCAGGCTCTTACTGCATGAGAGGAGGGGTAACATTCTACAGCCGGCACCCCACGGCACCGAGTTTAAAACAGACTAATTGCAGGCGTAGTTCATAAATATTAATTTTATTATGACAGTCAAGTTAAATCAATTCAATGTTTTCGGTTCATTGCCCAAACTGGTTCCATAAACATAATTAATCTCATAAACAAAGTACACAATTACGCCCACATATCAAAACTAGAAGGGCTCTGTAGGTCTACCATGAGTTTTCACAATTCACTACTCTCGCTAGCGACTTTAGGTAAAAAAATGTATGAGTACTTGTACAGCGCCTCTAGCGGATAGTTTGGTACTACGATACGCAGTAAACATACTACAGTGACTTGACTCAGTGAGTTTGGGCATCATTTGCTTAGAATTTGGTACCATGAGTTACAGATCTGAAAGATGTCATAGTAACATACTATTTCTACTGTAGTATTTCTACGTCAGGCAATCTACCAGTGATAACTCATTGTAGACACACTGCTATAGAACAGTCTTAACAAGCTTTTAGTAATAATTTAAGTTTAAATTGCCGTGAGGTACCGGCAGAAGAATGTTCCCGTCCTCTCTGGTTCGTGGATGCAGTAATCTGCCAAGGACCTCCGGAAGATGCGTCATTTCGTGTATCAACACAACTTGCCTGCCAAGCGTGGCAACTACCCCTCACGGAGGTCCATGAGGGAGGCCTGTGTTCAGTAGTAGTGGACGTTTTACGGCTGAAATTATGATGAGTATTTCAATTATTATTCCCGAATGTTTTGAATTCATTTGTGTTGTTTTTATTTAATTTTATTGTAATTTTATATCCGATTTTTTTATTAATATAATGTTTTTATATTTATTACTGAAAATGTTGTCTTGTACGTGCAAATTAATTCATAAAATAAATATATCTCGTAACTGGCAAAAACGTAAGGTTTACACCTTCCAAACCAAGTAAGTAGATTATATGTAAACACTATGATACAATACGGGGATTTATCGCGTAACACCTTTGATTATTCCCGACGTTTCGACTGTGTTTCAACAATCGTGGTCCCTGGTAGAGTCAACCCGGTATCAGGCCCGGATTAGCCCCTACAACGCCGCATAGCGAACATACATAAATAAAATCATGGCGCATGTACAAAATATTGTAAGGCAGAGGAGCCCTCAAACACCAAGTGCCTAAGGGCCCTGGATCCCTTCCCATCCGGGCCTGCCCGGTATAAAGGTATTACGCGAAAAATTCCCGTGTTTTTGTAATTATATTAAAATGAATTGTGATCGCGAAAGTTTACGAAAAACTAGATGTAAACACGTTACTTACGTGGTTTCGCAAACAACGTGTTACGTTGCGTTACGTGCTCGTTACGGACGCGATTGCAGTCTTCCTGTGAGCAGTACATACTAGTTATGCTAATTAATATTCGACCTTACTAACATCCGAATTATCTAGGCCAGAGGAATTAGAAATTCAACTACAATTTTTATCATTCAATTAGTTTCCTTTAGATAATCTTTGTAATTATTTCGATGCGCACAATTAAGAGTGGCCTAGAGCCCTTATGCCGTAGGGTGCCGGCAGTAGAGCGATGCCTCTCCTCTCTTGCCTGTGGATGCAGTACATATCTGCCACGCTTGGCAGGCAAGTTGGCGAGTACAATACGGGATGTTGATACCCGTAAAGACGCTGCTGCCCTCCTTCCGGGGGTATCCTTTGAAAGATTCTTACTGCATCCACGGGCTAGAGTATATACTCTACTGCCAGTACCTTATGGTATTCACAAAAACAATATCTATACTAATATTATAAACAGGAAATATTTGTATTTTGTATGTTTGTAACGAATAAACTCAAAAACTATTTGACTGATTTTCAAAATTCTTTCACCATTAGAATGCGACATTTTTCCTTAGTAAAAAAACCTATGCCGTGGGGTGCCGGCAGTAGAATGTTACCCCTCCTTTCATGCCCGTGGATGCAGTAAGAGCCTGCTAAGGGATACCTCCGGAATATGGGCAGCAGCGTCTTTCCGTGTATCAACATTTGTACTGCGCTCGCCAACCCGCCTGCCAAGCGTGGTGAGTATGGCAACTACCCCTCATGGAGATCCATGAGGGAGGCCTGTGTTCAGTAGTGGACGTATTACGGCCGAAATGATGATAATGAATGAAAAAAGCCTATATTTTATTCTCGTATTCCCACGAGAAAGGGAACTACGCGAGTGAAACTGCGGAAAGCGGCTAGTTAGTCAGAAACCAAATTATTTTCGTGTGACAGTTCTCTCGTTTCGACATAGTGTGGAAACGTGACATTTCTGCCGAAAAACTGAATTTTGTCGAAAATTATGACACTATCATAATGAAATCGCACATTTGACATAATTTATATGCAAGAAGCATCAGCAGGTCATTGGCGTCATAATCACAAGTCAAAAGGCTCTATGAAGACTGGGAGCTTATAAACTCCTGGCTAGTAAGGCTTTTACAACTGTCATAGATGATTTATACAGCGACAGGTATTGATGCTGTACGCGGTAGGATCTTGCCCAGTACTATCCCATCCTCTCAGCATCCGTTATTAGTTAGAGGAAAGAACAGGTCTAAGCTTCGATGCGCTTTATCTCAGTAATAATTCATTAAATACAAGAAGTAAAATTTAAGAGTCAATGACTGCGTCACCCATACGTAATATAATTTTCTTAGAAAACACTTTTACCATTTATCGTACTAAGTGCAAGAGCACAAAAAAATATACTCAATTAATTTCTAAGACTAACTAGAAACTGGGGCTCCCTCAACCTCATGAGCACCGACCACTGGAGGCCTAAGCTACGAACCCTATATATAAATAAAATAAATAAATTAATAATAAATAAATAATGCTGGACAAATCACACAACATAATCTAGCCCCAAGCTAAGCAGAGCTTGTGTTATGGGTACTAGATGACTGATATACTTAATACATTATACTACATAGATACATATTTTTATTATATATAGAAAAACACCCAGAACACCCTGAACAAATATCTGCAGATCGTACAGACATTTGTCCCGAGGCGGGAATCGAACCCGCAACCCCTTGCGTCGCAGGCGGACCTTCGCCCGCTGCGCCACAGAGCTCGTCACGTTCCGTGAGGGAGGCCTATGTCCAGCAGTGGACGTGTAGAGCAGTCCTACGGCTGAGATGCTGATGATGATGATTTAAGGCCACTATATTTCAAATTAGCCAATGTTCGATTCAATTTTAAACGATCAAATATCTTTTGTGTTGATCGGGAAAATATATTTTATAGTTAAATAAACGTTTGTGAATATTTAACGTTTCAAAACACGATAATTTTCACTTTACCTGAGAATAATAAATACTAATATTAATTATAAATAAATAAATAAATATTGCTGGATAAATCACACAGCATCATCTAGCCCCAAGCTAAGCAGAGCTTGTGTTATGGGTACTCGATGACTGATATACTTAATACATTATACATCTATATTTTTTTATAAATATAAATGCTTAATATGTAAACAAGTGTTAAAGAATATTTTCAAATAAATTGTATTATATTCTATAAGTTACTTAGATTGCCAATGAAATTTTACTTTTGTTGCTCGTTGCAAACTGAAACTACTATTTACTGTTATGTTTCTCGCAAGTGATTTTTAATCTTTAAGAGAAATATTAATAAAGATCATAAACCTAATAAATTATGAAGGAAGGATAGTTTTCGCTCGTTTTTGTGGTTGTATTTCAAGTGTATCAATGTCATACTCTCGAAAAACATCTCAGAAAATAAATACAAACAAATATACAAATACAAATCTTTATTGTAACAACAAGGTGGTAACAAATTCGTTGCAAGCCCTGAATCCCAAACTAGCGTTAGCTGTATGTTGGGAGTCAGTTCCTTCCCAATTCTATGTAAAACAACTGTTACAAAAAAAAACAAACACAAACTAAGATATAACAAATGTTTAAAATATTTAGTGTGTCAGCGCGCGTGTATGTGTATTGTGAGTGTCTGTATGTGAGGGTTTATGTGTGTGTTAGCGCGCATGTGTGGTTGTGTATGTGTAATAATAAATATAGTATATAATATAGTATATATGTATATGTATTTTATATGTATTACTTTAATATATTAAATAAGTTTTCTACGTCATCGTAACTCAGATCTTTAAGCCAAAGATTAATTTTAGCCTTAATTTGGTAGTTAGATAAGGTTTTAGTTTTGTACAGGGCATTTAATTTATTATATAGTCTAGGTGCCACATTGGTATAATGTTGTTGGGCAAATTTACTTTTTACAAATGGTACAGGACATGGATCTCTCCTTTTATTTGTTGGGACGAGTGTTGGCACGACAGTTTTGTGGTACTTTCGCATGCTTTGGTACACAAATAACTTTCGTACAGATAGAACACCAGCTTTTTCATACAGTGAATGTGTTGGGTGCCTAAATGGTAGGTAAAGCAGCACCTTGAGCACAGCCCGTTGAGCTCTTTCGAGTTTAAGCAGGTGAGTTTTGGCTGCTGAACCCCAAGAGCAAATACAGTACGTGATCACACATTCTGCTAGTGCCTTATAGGTAAGAATCAAAAGTGTGGTATCAGATACTATTCGTAGGCTTTTAAATATATAAATTAACTTTCTTATTCTTTTAGCTAATGTTATGATGTGCTTGTTCCAGTTCAATTTATCGTCAATGCAAACACCTAAATACTTAACGTCTGATGCCAGTGCAAGCACAGGACAACTACATTGTAGTTGCTGAGCATTACTAGACCTATTGCACGGATAGGTATGAATACGCAGCTGGAGATTGTTTGGCGAGGATGCTTTAGTTTTACTAAAACAGAGATACGTTGTTTTCTGTGTATTGAGCGCTAGTAGGCTATCCTCAAGCCATGTAGTTACGGATGACATACCTTTCTCGGCCAGCTGTCTTGTGTTTTCCCAGTTGCTACTGTGGAAAAGTATAACCGTGTCATCCGCAAACATCTGAATCTCCGCTCCCTTAATTTGTAGTCTACAAAGGTCGTCAATGTAGACCAAAAACAAGGTAGGACTTAACGTGCTGCCCTGCGGAACTCCACATGTGCTCAAATTAAAGTTACTCGAGTAATTTTCGACCCTAACACATTGGTTTCTACAAGATAGGTAGTCCTGGAACCACAAAAGTGCATTACCCCTGATTCCGATGTTCTCAAGACGAGTTAGTAAGATTGGAATCGATACGGTATCGAATGCCTTTTGTAGATCCAGGAAAACTCCGATGCATTTGTCGTTTCTGTCAAGATGTTTTGTAATATTTGAGGTAAGCTGCAATACCGCATCATCTGTAGATCTGTTAGCACGAAACCCATATTGATTATTCCCTAAAATTTTGTTACATTCCAAATATTTGATGAGACGTATATTAGTAATTTTCTCTATTACTTTTGAAAGAGTACTAAGTAGAGAAATTGGTCTATAATTTGTAGCAATGCACTTATCACCTGATTTGTAAATTGGGCAAACTATGGCTTTTTTATAGATTTCTGGAAATATACCGTATTCAAAGCTTAAATTTACTAAATAGGATATAGGTTCGGCAAGAAAATTGTGAAAAGTTTTTAAGAAAGATGAGGTAATTTTATCAATACCAGGTGCGCTGTGTGTTTTAAGGCTACAGATAATACTCATTACCTCAATAGGATCTGTTAAATACAATGCGAAGGAGTTGAGCGGTGTATCTTTTGATTTCATTTTTTTAGCTAATGTTGTTTCATCTGTCTTTAATTTTTGTAGTGTTTGGCTAGCAAGGCTCGGACCTATAGAAGTAAAAAACCTATTAACTTCATCCAGAGATTCTGTGGCAGTGGTTTTTAAATTAAGTAGCTCTGTAGATTGAATATTAGGCTTATCAATATTGCATAATTCCTTAATAGTGTTCCAAGTATTTTTCATATTACCTTTATTTTTGTTAAGCTTGTCAATGTAGTAATTCTTTTTAAGCATTTTTAAAATCTTTTTTAACGTGTTTCGATAATCAATATATTCACTTTTCAATTTATAATTGTTTGAATTTTTATTTGTCTGTTTGTGCATTCTGTCCCGTTTTCTTATTGACTTAACTACCCCTACAGTTATCCACGGTTTTAGAGGTCTGTTACGCTTAGGAACTTTTTTGATTGTAGTATGTTCATTGATGATCTTTTCCAGTTTATTATTTAGTATCTGTGCAGCCCGGTTAACGTCTATCGTTGTATATAGGTCTCTCCATGATTCTTCAGACAAGCTCTTTTTTATACCATCGTTGTCAACACTTATTTTATTGCAAATTATTTTATTTTTCTGAAGCGAGGTATGATTAATATGCAGCAAAATAGGTGAGTGGTCTGTTAATTCGTCAAAAACAAAAGTTTGTCCATTAAACAGTGTTTTAACCATAAAATGATCCAAACAGGTGTTCATCCAAATAGGCAACGTCGTTTAGAAAAATATTCAACGGTTAGATTTTCGGAAAACCTAATTCAAAAATGTTGAAACGAACTTTTATAGAATTTAGCTAGGCCGCGCCCGCGCGCAGAAACCCGCTGCTGGAATAACCTGGCCTTAAGACGGCTTCATTGTTTTGTCTATATGTATAAGTGAAAATGTCATGTGTTCATTCTGTTGGGCGTTCTTTAGTGAATGAATGAAAATTATTTATTTACTTTACAAATAACAGCACACGCATGAAAAAACAGAGAAGAAAAAAAAAAGAAATGCAATTGCACAGTAGATAAATATAGAAAACATTATTTTATTATATTCTATTCATCAATCCATTTCTCGGACGCCAAAAGTTGCGTCACGACGGGACACGACGGGACCTTTTGACGTCGCGGTGCGTCAAAATGTCCCGGCTCAGCTATATGCTAGGTACTCCACACGCACCGCTCAGGAGCGGACAGTTACGCTGGTATTCTTAAAAATCAAAAATACATCATTTTTTTGAGAAAATGAGTTAGTACAAAAGATGGTAGGTACATAGCAAAATAGGTTCAGCCATAATCCTACTTAGGTATAGCATGCAAAATTGTAACTTGGTCAATTAAAATCAAAAACAAAAAACATTAATCGTTTTTATTTCCAAATTATCATTTGGTTATTAAATTTATAAATAAATAAATAAAATAAATAATATTGGACAGATCACACAGCATCATCTAGCCCAAAGCTAAGCAGAGCTTGTGTTATGGGTACTAGATGACTGATATAGTACTTAATAACATACATAGATAGATATTTTTATTATATATAGAAAAACACCCAGAACACCCTGAACAAATATCTGCAGATCGTACAGACATTTGTCCCGAGGCGGGAATCGAACCCGCAACCTCTTGCGTCGCAGGCGGACCTTCGCCCGCTGCGCCACAGAGCTCGTCAAAAAACATCAATCGTTTTTATTTCCAAATTATCATTTGGTTATTAAAATAAATACTAGCTGCACTTCGCGGTTTCACACTCCCGTTCCTGTGGGAATACGGAGATAAAATATAGCCTATGTCACTCAGGGATAGCATTATCCCTAACTATCTAATGAATGTGAAAGAACTTTGAAAATCGGCCCAGTGGTTTTTGAGTTAATTCGTTACAAACATACAAAATACAAATCTTTCCTGTTTCTAATATTAGTACCTATACATGGTATAGATAACCTCCCCGCGCACCGTAGTCGGTGAAATTACAAGTGAATCAGGTCAGTGGTGTAATGAAAGTCTTGTCCCTTTTATAAAACTGGTTTTGGGGATCCCTTTCGGAGGTCTGAAGGCTGTTCAAACAACTTTGACGGATGGGACTGGTTATTAGGCTTCATTGTTTATATAAAAGATTAATTAAGCCTCTGAACTTTGGTTAGATAAGCTGCGAAAATTATCTTTTATATTTCGCAGCTAAATCTTTTATTTTCATTTTATTTCGCTATTTCCGAGTGGTCATAATATTTTGTCCTATCAATATGCCTACCAGGAAAACATGGGTTGGTAGTCATACTGTAATATAAACTAGCTTTTTCCTTCCCCTGTATAAACGAATACGTTTCTGTATGTTGACACACTAATGCAATACAATCGTCAGATGAATTTTTCTTTTTTATCAAATTCTCAGTAGGTCCACTTTTGAAATTTACAAGAAATTAAAGTGTAGCCGTGTTTCTTTACGGAAGGTATCTTTACGTAAGATTATTTTAAGATCATCATCATTGCAGCCGTAAGACATCCACTGCTGGACATAGGTCTCCCTCATTGACTTAGAGATCCAAGTGCATGAGGGGTTGTTGATTGTTGTTTGTTTATTTTAAGATACAAGATTTAATTTCAGTTTTTTTTTACGACTAAACAACGGAACAAGTCCTTTCGGTTATATAAAAACCCACCTGATATTATGCGGTAACTTCTACCAAGTAATATTGTTGGTCTGTTTGTCGTTAATGCAATCGAAGGGTTAAATATCGAATTAAAATTAAAAATTGCCTGACCTTAATCATAATATATTTAGGAGCAAAATAGGGGTTTGATAGTATTTCGAACTAATAGGTAAGATCTTTTGTAAAGTATCATTTATTGTTTGAAATAGGTACATGTGTACATTGAACATAGATGTTTTATGTTATTGAAAGGAATCAATGTATTAAACCGTTTAACGGTGTGCAATGACTTAACAATTTGTATAATTTATTTATTTAATACTAGCTTTTGCCCGCCGCTTCGCATGCGTTGTACCCGAATAAAAAGTAGCCTATGTGTTAATCCTGGTCAACATCAATACGTGTGCAAAGTTTCACCTCAATCCCTAGCCTAGTTTTTGCGTGAAGAGGTAACAAACCTCCATACAAACAAACTTTCGGCTTTATAATATTAGTGGGACTAGCGAGAACTTTGTGCCGCCTCGGACTCATGCTGTACGGGACGCTGCAGTGCCTGGGACATTGTTAGATGGATTAGGCTTGCCCAGCACCTATACCATCCTCTCAGCTTAATCAGCTATTACTCAAGAGGAAATAACAGGTCAATACGTCTGAAGCTAACTAAACCGCGGATTTCCTCACGATGTTTCCTTCACCGTTAAAGCTCGTGTTAAGTGTGCACATACATTTTTCAAGAAAGAAAATCTAAATTGGTGCACGGCCGGCATCGAACCCACGACCCACGGCCAACACGGCTTTTTTCCTGACAAAAACAAACACAACAAATAAATAAATAATCTATTTGGTCCAATTGTTTTGAACTTATGAGCTTACATAGGCACATTTCGGCGATCTATATCTTCATCTCAACTGTAAGACTCCTGTATTTTTTGTTCTCCTGTTGTTATTATTATTAAATGTATGTCCTTAACTAGATCGTTTCTCAATGTTGTTCATAGTCATGTTATGTAATTTGTTTGCATGTTCTTTGATGCAAATCCTTATAATCTAACATTTATATTCAAATCTTGTTTGAAGGACATAGTTAATCGTCTGAGTTGATTTCACGCTAAGTTTCTATAAATTAATGGTTATAAGGTTCATCAATCTTGCATGGCTATAAAGCATCGTTCCAATCTAGAATACATCGTCTGGATCTAGACTTTTATTCTTTTTTGGGTTCACCGTCTTATTCTTGGTAAAATTATAGCTACAGGTAGGTTCTTATTATAATTTTAGTAAGATTGCTTTGATAGAGTATTATAGTCGAATTGAGGCCTTTTAATATTTAATAGATTGGTTTCATGTAAACATCCTAGGTATTCAAATCTGTAATTTTCCTTGTGATAAATAAATTTGTATGCAATTTTAACTAAAAAACTTTGAAAAATGCAGGTGTCTTTGCAAACATAATGCGCAAATATTTGAGGAAAACCGACTGTTGGTTTAACATTTACATGCAGTGGCACTCAAATAAGCAACATTCTTCAACTGTCTCGAGATACCTAAGATACGTAAACTGGTGTTAAGACAAGTTTGCTGTACTTGAGGAGGTTCGGAGAAGTCTAAAATCTTGCTCTTAAGTCTCTTAGATGAGCGTAACGGGACACTCATTTTTGAGATGCTATGACACAACCATTACATCAAGATTTGCCCATGGGCAGGCAAAAAAGCCAACAGGCATTGTTTCAAAACCTGATTGCCAAGCTGTCTTGAGTTAAATAGACAAGTATCTTACACTACGTACCTATAACTTAACTATTCGACATTCACATTTTCTTAAGTTTAACACCATAGTACTCAGGAGCGCAAGGCCAGTGAGATTGATTTACAAATTAATACAATTACAAAACAACTCAATAGGAAAATTTAAATTGAATTTCACAATAATAATTGTTGACAAATCGTTCAAGTGCTACAGAATGCGAATACGAGCCGCCTTGCAAAAGCTGTCCTATCCCCTTAGGAAAGAGCCCAGCGAGCCAAAAGCGAGTAGAAATAGCGCCCTTCTGAATTTAGCCGCGTAGCCTTACCTTTAAGAAGTTGCTTCCAACGCGCATTTATCCATAACTGCGAGCACTGATAAATAAAACTATGTTTGAAACACGCCAAAACTGTCAGGCACAATATAAGACACTGTTTCCAGACGCACGGCGGTGGATTTTGACACGATACGAGGAGCGCTAGGACGGACGTGCTCTCTCGCCGACTACGCACACATTACTGAGGCAACTGAGCCTTCGGAACCCGCTCTGCGCCCGCGCACCCAACGGATGGTCCGGTTTGAGGCGTCCTACAGATCGCTACTTGCTCTGATAGCTCATAGAAAATTGACAAGCAAGAGTACCTATGATGTTTGGGTAAAACTATAGAAAAGAGGTACCTATCCCCTTATTTCATGGTGCCCCTTTTTGTAGAAACTTTTTTGTTAAATTTGCCTATTTCATGTTGGGTTTTCATAGCATACAGAACATTTACAATTATGAGTAAACCTTTGATGATTTAGGATAAACTATATCCCTTTGCCGCCGTGGGGTTTCGGCAGTAGAATGTTTACCCCTCCTCTCATGCCCGTGGATGAAGTAAGAGCCTAAGGGATGCCTCTGGAAGATGAGCAGCAGCGTCTTTCTGTGTATCACCATCCCGTACTGCGTTCGCCAACCTGCCTGCTCAACGTGGTGAGCATGACATCTACCACTTATGGAGATCCATGAGGGAGGCCTGTGTTCAATAGTGGACGTTTTACGGCTGAAATGATGATAATCTCCTAAAATTTCATGTTGACCCTTTTTGTATGATACTTATCTATTTTTTTACTGATAACACTATCCATTTTAAAACAATTAGTACCCGTAAGGTATCAATGATTTCTGTAAGTATAAAAAACATTTTACACGCCAATTGTAGGAGTCCATTAAAAAATACTAGTCCGCCATCTTGGGTGTTCCGCCATATTGGATTCAGAGCGACGTCATTTCATTTTTTGAGTTATTCTCAGCAAGCCCTTTCTTTTGTTTTTTTTTACATTGTGATCGAAGTTTACATAAAATGATTATGAATGAATGAAGTATTTATTGACCACATAAATATACAGCACAAAAAGGTTAACGAAACAAAACGGCAATTGCACATACCGAATAATAGCTTGAAAAGCTTATAATCTCTATTATGAAACAATGTAGACAGGCCCATCTCATACGCGGACGTCATCCTGTCTGTTTGTTTGTCTGACTGCAGGCGATGGCCAAGGCTAACAAGGCTGTCTGCCAGAGAAATTCAATTTTCATCATTCTATAAAGAGCTTTAGTTTTGCATTTATACAAAGATTTGTAGAGTTCTGTTCAAGGACTGTGGATTTTGTTTAAATAAATAAAATAAATACTACTTAACATTCAAAAAATCTTTAGTTCTTAGAGTGTTTAGAGTCGGAGGGTGTTGTTATTACAGAACGCATTTAATTGCATGTTACGTAAATTAATTTTAGTCGATTGAATTAAAAGTAATAATAAATAAAATACAAATAAAAAATAATGCTGGACAAATCACACAGCATCATCTAGCCCCAAGCTAAGCAGAGCTTGTGTTAAGCCGGGTCCGCAGCGCCGTGTTTTCGTGTTTTCTAACATCATAACATGTTTACAAAACAGAATAGAGGCGTGGCTTAACAGTTTTGTTAGCAAAAACACAAAAACAAGTTTGCCGAGACAAATGGATAACATCACCCGCGTTCGCCTGCGGGGAGGGGAAGCGTTGCATTTTATGTTCGCGCTCATTGAAGCAAGACGTCATTCGTTCGTTCACTCGTTGAGGTTATGTTTTGAATAATTAATAATAATTCTCTATATCTGGTGAAATTAATGATACCAGCTCTTCAAAATCACTCTCCGAAAATCTAAAAATTTTTTTTTATTCCGAATCTATCATCGATTTTCAGTTCTTGATAAATATTGAAGGAACGAGGTAGCAGGTAGGGTCGGACCCGGAATATATTTCGGTTACGTCTTTGTAGAACTAAATCCACTATAGCTATTACAGCTTCTACGTCCTCTTCGTCGGAACTCATTTTTGAAATGAATTGGAATGAAACAAAAACAATAAACAAAACAGAACACACCAGACGGGCTGTTTTAAAAACATGTTTTGCTTAACATGTTATGTTAACATGTTTTGTTAGAAAATTGGCGCTGCGGACCCGGCTTTATGGGTACTAGATGACTATATTGATAGATAGATAGATATTTTTATTATATATAGAAAAACACCCAGAACACCCTGAACAAATATCTACAGATCGTACAGACATTTGTCCCGAGGCGGGAATCGAACCCGCAACCCCTTGCGTCGCAGGCGGACCTTCGCCCGCTGCGCCACAGGGCTCGTCAATACTATCAATACTTCAAATTAACTTCTAATGACAAAATCCTTGACGTGTTGCGGAAACAGCCAAACCGCTATATGTACGCCTGTTATATTTAAGTATTACCCTCGATTTATTATCATGGATCTCATCATCAGAACTGGGTGCAAAACAAGCAAGTAAACATTATAAAGGGAATAAAAAACCCAGCCGCAAGGTTAAATTTAGGCTATAAAACTATACCTTGGGGGACTCCAGTGTCTACTATTACAGTTATTTAATTCCTCAGGGATCCCATCATCACAATCGAGTTTTGGAAAAAATTGGACCACCTGGAAACATGATCTAACTTAAAAGAAAATAATCACTAAAATCCGTTCATAATTGGCGAAGTAATCGCGTAACAGACATACAAGAAAGCAATAATTCGAATTAAGAACCTCCTTCTTTTTGTGAAGTTAGTTAAATAACAAACAAGCTTTTATTTAAACCTACTAAAAATAATAAAATAAACATTTTCTATTAAAGTTTAATGTCAACTTAAAACGTATTTACACAATTTATGTGATAAAATATCTTGTCGCCAGATTAACCTGTGTACCTGTAACATGACATACATGATTTAATTTTTTTTTCAAACAATGTAAATACAAGAGTAGTTAAATATCGCAACAAGCTTTTTTATCACATAAACTGTTTAAAGTAAACTGATAGAACACTTCACTTTTGGGGTTCAGTAGTACAACAAGGAACACTCACATCCCGCTTTAGCTTTGACATATCAACCCGGATTGTCAATCTTAGTTTTCCTCAAACTGCAGGTAAGTCAATGAAATTATTTGGAAATGATTCACGAATTTTAAGAATTAAGGTAAATAGGTATAGAACATTCATTAACATTCATTGAATAAGATTGTTCGATTTACACATTCACAGCGCGTAGATTTTTTTTATAATTCCCAACGAGTCTCAGCGTAACTCGTTTTAGTGTTACACGCTGAGAACCCTTCGTATGACCATCATCTTAGCCGTAGGACGTCCACTGCTGGACATAGGCCTCCCTCATGAATCTATAAGGTTGCTGCCATACTCACGCTTGGCAGGCGGCTTGGCGCGGGATGTTGATACACGCTGAAACATGCTGCCCAATTTCCGGTGGTATCCCTTAGCAGGCTCTTACTGCATCCACAGGAATAACAAGAGGGGTATCATTTTACTTCCGGCACCCCACGCCAAGTAGCATAATATTATTCTCTTATTTTTTTAATACAAAAAGAGCCTGGTTACGACCTATCTGTTATAAACAATATGATTTAGGGTGCCGTATATAAAGCCCACCTAACGGAGGTCCGTTAGGTGGGCTTTATATACGTAGTTAAATAAGCTTACCTAAGCAAATTTTGCAATAGTCCGGTAACGTTGTCATGGCCATCTGCGGTCAACAACATACTCGTATATTGTCATTTCGAAAAAAAAAGCAAATTTCTTTGTTTCAAGCTACGGCTTTACCTGCGTTCATCATCATTATCATTACACCCGTACAACGTCCACTACTGAATGGCCTCTCATGGATCTCCATGAGGGGTAGTTGCCATGACGACCTCTGTGGCGCAGCGGGCGAAGGTCCGCCTGCGACGCAAGAGGTTGCGGGTTCGATTTCCGCCTCGGGACAAATGTCTGTACGATCTGCAGATATTTGTTCAGGGTGTTCTGGGTGTTTTTCTATATATAATAAAAATATCTATCTATGTAGTATAATGTATTAAGTATATCAGTCATCTAGTACCCATAACACAAGCTCTGCTTAGCTTGGGGCTAAATGATGCTGTGTGATTTGTCGAGCATTATTTATTTATTTATTTTATATTCACCACGCTTGGCAGGCGGGTTGGTAAGCGCAGTACGGGATGTTGATACACGACACAATAGAAAAGTAATATTGAAGTTTATATAGTTTAACTAGTATGTATTGTTTTTGTATTATATTTAGACCTATCAATGTTGTGTTTGCCTGTAATTGGTTTAACACATCAGACTGTCCCTATAAATGTTTAAAAGTGTAATTTTTGATATTTAAATTGTCGGCGATCCTTTTCTTAATAAATAAATACAATAATAATAATCTTACAACCGAATAACATTCCGCCTATGTTTCATTTTAAGTACTAGCCTGTGTTATTCAAATTTGTATTATTTATATTACGTTATATTTTTATTGTCTTAGCTTTAGTTGTTTTTGGTAATGTTTATTTTTTTTTTTATTTATGAGCCTGATTCTTCCCACTGCAGGGCAAAGGCCTCCCTTCCCTCTCTCCACTGGTCCCTATCATGTGCTTTCTGGTGCCAATTTTCGCTGTAGGAGTCTATCTCGTCCCTCCATCGCCGCCTAGGCCTTCCACGTGGTCGTCGTTGTTGGGGAGCCCAATCAGTCGTTGTTTTTGCCCAGAGTTCTGGGGGCATACGACTCACGTGTCCAGCCCAGTCCCACTTGAGCTGGCCTGCTTTATACGCTACGTCAGCTATTTGCGTTTTTGAGCGCAGTATCGTGTTTCTAACGCGGTCTGTGAGTTTGACACCCAGGATACTGCGCTCCATAGCTCGCTGGCATACCCCGAGACGAGACTTTTGGCATTTTGTAAGTGACCAAGTCTGGGCACCGTATGTGAGGATGGGGAGAATGCACATGTCCATTAGCTTCCTTTTTAAGGATAGCGGAAGAGGTCCTTTCATGATTTCCTTCATGGACCAATAGCTCCTCCAGGCGTTTTTAATACGTCGTGTTATCTCTTGATCTTGCCTCGCCTGGAAGGAAACTATTTGGCCCAGATAGATGTATTCATGGACATGTTCAATCTCTACACCCCCGACTTTTATTTTCCCCTGCGTGCTATTGGTCATCACTTTTGTTTTTGCCATATTCATTCTGAGTCCCACTTCGAGGCTTGCTGTGCTCAGTTGTTCGAGCATTAACTGTAGTTCTAAAGCCGATGAAGAAAACAAAACTATGTCGTCAGCAAACCGGAGGTTCGATAACCTCTTCGAGCCGACCATGATTCCTTTATCTCTCCAGTTAGTAGCTAGGTTTTGGAAAACCTCTTCGAGTGTGGAAGTAAACAGTTTAGGGGACAAAGGGTCACCCTGCTTAACTCCTTTTAAGATATGGAAAGACGGTCCACTGGTGTGAATATGGATAGCTGCTGTGCTGTTGCGGTAGATGTTTTGTAATATTTGTATGTAGTTGTTATCTATTGATTGTTTCTGCAGGGACTGAAAAATGGATGAGTGGGATAAACTGTCGAACGCTTTGGAGTAATCGATGAACGCTAAGTAAAGTGGTATTTTAAATTCTTGATGTTTCTCGATGATCTGGTTAAGGGAGTGGAGATGATCAGTGGTCGACAAGCCGCGGCGGAAACCGGCTTGTTCGGGCGGTTGTTTCAAATCCAAATCACTTGATATGCGGTTTTCTATGACTTTTATAAATGCCTTGGTAATGTTTGTCATATTTTAAATCGATCTTTATGTTGACTTGTATATTAATTCTTCTTCTTTTTTCTCTTATTTTTCTCTTAACGCACATAATAGAGTAAGCTATGTACACTTCAACTGTCGTCTGTCTCAGATCAATACCTATATGCACCTATTTTTTTTATAATGTGTAAATACTTTCGATGTCAGTGAATAAATAAATTAATTAATTAATTAATTTATTAAATTAATTAATTCCATAAATAAATACACGGACAGACGCGCAATCTTCCGCAGGTGTCCCTTAGCAGACTCTTACTGCATCCACGCGCATGAGAAGAGTGGTAGCACCACCGGCCCCATGGCAGTAGTCTACTAACGCGTCAAAACTCAGGTGAACCAGTAGCATTAACATAATGCAAGTTACATTAAAACCAACTATTACATCATTTTACATAACCGATTGATGTAAATTACCATTACGTTCCGTGCATGTTACACTATTGTCTAGAAGCGTGAAGAAAGTGTTAATGTTTTTTACTATTATTGTTGATGATGTTAATTACTGCTGCTTCCGGCATTGCGAGGCGTATGAGAATTCTATTGATTGGAGTTATTACGAGAAAATAACTCGCAAGTTTATAACCCGGTTTGCGTTGAAGCGAAGGTATGCTTAACTGTTTTGTACCTATACTAACTAAGCTAATTAGTTTAAAGTTTGTTTTGAAGGCTTTAATTACTATTATCTCACTAATATTATAAAGCAGAAAGTTTGTTTATATGGATGTTTGTTACCTCTTGACGCAAAAACTACCCTACGGATAGAGCTGAAACTTTGCACATGATTAGATGTTGACCAGGATTAACACATAGGCTACTTTTTATCTGGGTACAACACATGCGAAGCGGCGAGCTAAAGCTAGTTACTTATAAATAATTTATTATACTTTGCCGGGTGCCGGCAAGCTGTGTGGTGCAGTAGACTGTTGCCCCTCCTCTCTTGCCCGTGGATGCAGTAAGGATCTACCTCCTGGATACCTCCGGAAGATGGGCAGCAGCGTCTTTCCATGTATCAACATCATGTAGAGCGTGCATGGTAAGTATGAACAACAACCCCTCATGATCAGTACTTACCTGTACATTCACGAGGGTGAGTCTATGCCCAGCAGTGGACCTCCTACGGCTGAGATAATGATGATGACTACTAGAATAGATATGTCATTTCAGTCAATTTTACACAATTTTAGTTAGCTTGGGAAGCGCGCCAACAGAATTGATTTTAATTGCGATAAATCGAAACCGTAATCAAGCCGAACTAACTCTTATGGCCATTAGGATTGCCATTTTGACGATAATATCGTAATCGTTTTCTAGAGTAGGCGCCCTGGGCTAGTCCGATCATCGTTTGCCTAGGATTATCTATGTCGTCTGGGCATTAGTGGCAATCAGCACAAATAAATGATAATAAAAATACACTAATTTTATGTAGGTTTGCCGTGGGGTGCCGGCAGTAGAATGTTACCCTTCCTCTCCTACCCGTGGATGTAGTAAGAGCCTGCTAAGGGACACCTCCGGAAGATGGGCAGCAGCGTCTATCCGTGTATCAACATCCCATACTGCGCTCACCAACCCGCCTGCCAAGCGTGGTGAGAATGGCAACTATCCCTCATGGAGATCCATGAGGGAGGCCTGTGTTCATCAGTGGACGGTTTATGGCTGAAATGATGATGATGAAGTAGATTATGGCTGAACCTATTTTACTATGTACCATCTTTTGTATTTACTTATTTCGCATATATCGCAAAATGTTTTATTAGGGTTCCGGGCCAAAATAGTAAAAACGAACCCTTATGGTAGCTATCATTTTGGCCTGTCTGTCTGTCACAAATGGATATCTTGAGAACTGCAGATGCTATCCACTTGAAATTTGATATGGTTAAAGATAACGCTTTTTTTACTAATATAGCATGTATGAAAATATTAAAAAATATTCTTATATTCTACTTGCATAGGTGATCTCAATTTTTTTAAGTGAAGTTACTAGGTCGTGTGGTTACTAGGCCTTTTCACATGAAAGGGCTTCATTTGTACATTAATAAACAGTTTTTAGTTTTGCTTTAAGCCTTATAGTTTTCGACTTATTTACAAAAACGTTGAAAAAAATAGCGTTTCCCCCGTTATCTCCAATGTTTCCAGAGATAAAAACCTGAAACTTTTATTGCTAATAGAAGTGTATGTAAAGATTACAGCAAAATTATAACGGACCGTCAAATTTGCATATTTTTTTTAGATTATAATCTCAATGTAAAAGATCTACATAAGTTCCGCTATCAGACAAGAGATGGCGCTGTCAAGGTTGTCCAACAAATTTAAACCGCCTCTAACATAAGTATATTATATTGTATGATGGCACGGAACCCTCGGTTCGCGAGTCTGACTCGCTCTTGCCCGGTTTTTTTTAAGATTACCAGCGCGTCTCTACACGCTCCTGATAACACTATCGATTAAACAATATACAATCTAAGAAATAAAATAAAAAAGTTTTTTGTGTCACACAACGATACGGATGAAAAAATATATTATTTCAAGGGACCAATCCCTACAACACACTGCCTCATAATATTATAGAATGCACCATAATGAAATCAATAATGAAATCAGAATGTATTTAAAAATAAATTAAAACAATAATATACTTTCGTCACTGAAATATAGAAAAATTAAAATTTATAAAACAGCAAAAGATAAAATTATATACATATGTAAAATTACTTCTAAAAGCTATTTCGTAAAAAAATATAAAAGATAAACTTAACAAAAATAATTTGTTATAAAATAATTAGGTAACGTTAAATCATTGTTTAAAAAAACACTAATAATTTTTAAATTACTTCAAAAAGCTATGCAAATTGTATTTTTCGATAAAATTGTCTACTCATCATCTCAACCGTAGGACGTCCGCTACTGGACAAATGCCTCTCTCATGGATCACTAAGTACTAATGATGAGGGGTTGTTGCCATACTCGCCACGCTTGGCAGGAGGGTTGGCGAGCGCAGTACAGGTTCTAGATACACGGAAGGACGCCGCTGCCCACCATCTGCTGATTTTTTACTTCATCCACGGGCAAGAGAGGAGGGGCAACATTCTACTGCCGGCACCTCACGGCAAGTTGTCTACTCGTGGTCGTGTAATAAAGTATTGAAAACAGGCGTACCTCCTGGACTATCTTAACCACAACTCCACAAATCCCAAAAACATTTCATTTTTAAGTTTGAGAAGCAATGAACTAGCTAATTGGCCATTTGTTGTGAATTGAGTTTTAGAACTTGGAAGTGATCTTTTATGTTTTGTTTATGTAAAATGTAAACTTAAATTTGTTTTAGTCTAAAAGTTTATACAAGTTCTTTGTGAATCCTTTGTGATTGTGTCGTTCTACAGATTGTTTTAAATGTAAGTTGCAAAAACAGTATTCATTCCATGCTCCATCACCAGTTCGGACGTACCAATTTATTATTAATAATTAGTTATAATCTTATTTTAAGTGAACAGCACTGTTCTTGTGAGAAATAAAATTCTTTAAACCGAAGAACTTTCAATAACTTTCTTCGTGTACCTTAATGTAATAAGTGTAAGTAAATGATAGGTTTTTCCTGTCATTGTGGCTTCCCTCGCACCTCAACACTTTCGCGATATTGCAAGTGAAATCCTAACCGACATGAATATCCAGAAAGTGACACATTTTACAACCATTTATTTATCTAACACGAAGAAATGAGCCAAGAACTAGAATTTCAGTTTGAATTTATAGGACAAAGGTTTTGGTTTTTTTATTTTATATTAAATAACCCCTTCATTTTAGAAGAAAGGACATGAAAGCTTTTCACATTGCAGTTTCTATTTATATTTTTCATTTCAATAATATTACGCTGCCTGCGGATTTGCCTGCGTTTTAATAGTTTGAATATTTTGGCGCGTTAGCCTTATCTTAAAAGTTCTACCAATTAACGAATGCCGTCGAAATAGGTTTAGCCGTTCGGAGATTAGCGTGAACAAACAGGTAGAAATGAGGGTAGAAAGATGGGCAGACAAAAATTTCAAAATCGTATGTTGGTTATGTAAGTATACCTAAGCCGTTTAAGCTACGACTAAATACCCAAATTAGAGGTATCTTATAATATCATAGAGCTAACTCTACTACTAACTATATGTCGCTATTTACTTAAGTATTCCATGGTCTTACCTATACATATACTTTCAAAAATCTGCTAATCATCATCAAATGTAATTGTACATGCTGTGACGTCCTGTAATAACAGGAGCACCAAGCTATTAACATTTTTAAGACCTTATTATTATGTGCAATACCTACGTGTAACTCTGTGTTGGATGTCCTATCTTAAATAAATATAATAAAATCACCATCATCTCAGCCGTAAGCCTTAGCGAAGTTAACCACAGCAAAAAACTACATAGAATTATATTTGTCTTTATTATAGACTAGCCGCACTCCGCGGTTTCACCCGCGTAGTTCCAGTCCCCGTGGGAAGACGGGAATAGATTATAGCATAAGTCACTCAGCGATAATGTAGCATTCTAATGGTGAAAGAACTTTTCCAAATCGATCCATTAGTTTCGGAGCATATTTAGTGCAATGCATACAAACAACAATTAAATTTCTCCTTATTATTCGTGTAGATGTAGATTTAAGCGTTTGGTAGCACGCGTAATGGAACGGTTTTTCACATTATGTGTCAATTGTCATATCAAAATGAATGTCAATGTCACAAAAATCATAACAAACAAAATTATTGTTTTGTGTGGTTTGTTTGTGTGCAGCTTATAATAAGTATTTTTTGGGAAACAATGTCTGAAAAAGTGATAGAAGAAACAAACGCGGATGCCGTGAACAACAATACACCGCCCTCCGCCACACCACTGGACAGTAAAACAATAAGACAAAACAATGAGTTGAAGAACAGGCTTCGGAAGTACATCAAAAAATTGGATGGTATGGTTTTGTTGGTTTTTTAAATTATTCATAAAAAGATAGGTAGTTTATAGTTAGATATCGACCCACCTACCAACCTACTCACCATGAGTATGGCAACAACCCCCACAGCTCAATACTTGCAGTTCCATGAGGGAGGCCTGTGTCTAGCAGTGTGGACGTCTTACGGCTGAGATGATGATGATTAGCAGGTTATTATACTAACTCAACTTCACCAGACAATGCGCTCGACGTCGCACTATCACTCTGACGAGCTCTGTGGTGCAGCGGGCGAAGGTCCGCCTGCGACGCAAGGGGTTGCGGGTTCGATTCCCGCCTCGGGACAAATGTCTGTACGATCTGCAGATGTTTGTTCAGGGTGTTCTGGGTGTTTTTCTATATATAATAAAAATATATGTAGTATAATGTATTAAGTATATCAGTCATCTAGTACCCATAACACAAGCTCTGCTTAGCTTGGGGCTAGATGATGCTGTGTGATTTGTCCAGCATTATTTATTTATTTATTTATCACTTGACAGGGCTGTGGGTTCCCATTTGGATTCAACCGCTAAGACTAACTAAGGCTTATTACTGTCACTTTAATATGTAACATCATTATGGGCGGGACACTTGGCAAAGCGGGATGACGGCAGATGGACAAAGATGACAGAATGGTGGCCCCAGGAAGGGCATAGATCACCAGGCAGACCACCAGCCAGGTGGTCAGAGTAGCGGGAAGCCAATAGATGCAGTTGGCGCAGGGTCGGAAAGAATGGCGCGACAGAGGCTTATACCCAGCAGTGGGTGAATGTGGGCTGATAGATTGACAGATCATCATTATATCATATAATTCACATAACAGCATACTAAATGAGTGTCCACAGTAAATGCAAGCGCAAATGCCAATCTCATTTAATTTCCAGAAACAGGCACATCAATAACAAAAGATGAGAGCAACAAAATAGAAATAGACACGTTCAAACAGCTATACAAACTGCAAGTGGAAACCAATGAGTCATACAAGAAAATACCTAAGTTCTACTACAAACTCCCCCGACCCGACGAGGTATTGGCTCAGAAACTCAGAGAGGAGACCAGAGCACAATTCCTGCAGAAGAAAAGCAAGGAGTTGTTAGATAATAGTGAATTAAAGCACCTTTGGAGTTTGCTGGAGAAATCCAACGGGAGCTTTACAACAGCTAATAATGATGAGCTGATGATAGACTACTTTCAGTTTAAGAAGATCAGGGATGAGGCTGGACCTAAGTACAGGTAACTTTATAGAAATCTTAGGGAGTTATTAAGAATTATATTGCTGTGGGGTGCTGGCAGTAGGATGTTACCCCTCCTCTCATACCCGTGGATGCAGTAAGAACCTGCTAAGGGATACCTCCGGAAGACGGGCAGCAGCGTTTTTTCGTCTTTTTATTTAATTAATAGCCAGTAAAGTTTTGGTTGCCTGATGGTGCGATGGGTTCTTGATATTCACCAGGTCATGGGATATTCCTGTCTTACTTAGCACAGGACCTGTTAATGTGGCAAACATGAAGAGAGACCTACATATTTACACCTAGCAGTGGGTACCTATGTACCTTCCTACCTACATACCTTGTTCTTTTGTTTTTAGCTTTTTAATTTGCTTCCTTTTCCCATTGTTGTATTTTATTAAATCCACATCTTCTACCTAGTAATTCTCCTGTCCCTCGAATTATCTTTATATAGATTCAAGTATTGTGTTGCTTATCTATTATTGGCTATGAGATAAGCTGCAAGTTTGTATGTTAAGGGTAATCTCTAAACCTTCTCTTGTCTGATAGCGGCACCTATGATTTTCCAGTAATCTTTAAATAGATAGATAGATAACTCTTTATTGTACTTATTACTAACACATGACATAATATAACATAGACAGAAAATTACAAAACTAAAAGTAAAAGTACATTGGGTGGCCTTATCACAATCAGCTATCTCTTCCAGGCAACCTTAGGATGGACTTAACCAACAAGAATGAAAAAAGCATGGTGTCATCAAAAATATTTAAAGTAAAGTACTTATAATATAATAAGTATATAGTATTTAACCTATTTAGCGAATATAATACAAAATTAAATTATAAAATCAAATTATTTAACCAACTAATATAGGTACATAATCTATAAATAACATATAGATATGCATATATAGGATGTTCGGCAGAACGTTGAACATACGAAAATGGCAGATAGGTGAGCTCAAAGGATTTGACCTAGGTCCCATAGATTTTTTTTATTTTGATTTTTTTTATAATAACCATATTGCATGAATTTGAAAACTAGTCCTATTACTTTATGTAGGATTCGCTTTTACCCGCCGCTTCACCCGCGCAATGTTAATTTGTCATATTTTGTCCAAGTCCAGACATCTAGATCTGAATTTTGGCAGACTGTAGCCGAGCATTGTAACGACTTACATGAAACTATACCTGACGTGACCTATCTTAAGGAAGGAATTTGGTAGAGGCTGATGATCCATTTATTTATGACTTGTCTCTTAAACTGTACCTGACATAACCTGAAAAAAAAAAGAACTTTGTCAGAGGCTGGTTTTTTTAATGACTTAAACTTTTCCTGTCGCGATCTGAATACGGCACTTTAGCAGACGCTGCGGTAGATGGGTTTTTTTGTGACGCATGTCTCGAAATTTTCTTGACTTCCGTCTAGTCTTAAATAAGTTTAATTAGTCTTAGCCGTGGGGCGCCGGCTGTAGAATGTTGCCCCTCCTCTCATGCCCGTGGATGCAGTAAGAGCCTGCTAAGGGATACCTCCGAAAGAAGGGCAGCAGCGTCTTTCCATAGATCAACATCCCGTACTGCGCTCGCCAACCCGCCTGCCAAGCGCGGTGAGTATGGCAACTACCCCTCATGGAGACCCATGAGGGAGGCCTTTGTTCATTAGTGGACGTTTTTTGGCTGAAATGATGATGATAAAGTCTTAAAAAATCTTTTCTCGAAATTTTCATACGGCTGATATGATTATGATGATTTGTTTTGTTATCCATAGAGCGTACTTCACAGCGGAGGTTTTCGGCCGACTTCAGGCTACGGAAGGGGGGTGCGGGCGGGTGCGGGGCGTGTCCCTCTTCAACTACGTGATGCGGCGCGTCTGGCTGCAGCAGACCAGGATCGGCCTCGCCCTGTATGACGTCACCGGACAGGGATACCTAACCGAGCATGTGAGCATTACTCTTACTGTTGGAGCCATAAAGTCAAAGTCAATAAGTGTTCATTCAAAAGCAAAAAGCTACATAGAATAGTTTATTATTTATTTATTTATTTATAAGCCTGATTCTTCCCACTGCAGGGCAAAGGCCTCCCTTCCCTCTCTCCACTGGTCCCTATCATGTGCTTTCTGGTGCCAATTTTCGCTGTAGGAGTCTAGCTCGTCCCTCCATCGCCGCCTAGGCCTTCCACGTTGTCGCCGTTGTTGGGGAGCCCAATCAGTGGTTGTTTTTGCCCAGAATAGTAACATTAAAAAATAAACACATAATTGAACTTGTTCGCTTCGGAAAACTTTTAAAACGCATATATGTCATTTGTCTGTTATTTCTTTACGTCTCGGCAAGTCACGTCTCTACGTTACGTCACGTCTTTATATCACGTCAAGTCGTGACGACATGACGTGCGGATAGATAAATTACATAGATAATTAATTTATATACTAGATTATGCCCGCCGCTTCGCATACGTTGTACCCTGATAAAAAGTAGCCTAAATGTTAATCCTGGTCAACTTCTATACGTGTGCAAAATTTCAGCACAATCCGTAGGTTAGTTTTTTCGTAAAGAAGTAACAGACATCCATACATCTATACTAACAAACTTTATAATATAAGTGAGATATTAAGAATAAGGTAGACCAAATGATCTGCTTTCAGGACCTAGAAAGCTACATAGCGGAGTTAGTGCCCTCTCTAGCGGCACTAGACGGACTGGACGCATCGTTCACCTCGTTCTACGTGTGCACGTGTGCCAGGAAGTTTCTGTTCTTCTTGGATCCACTGAGGGCGGGGCGCGTTCGCGTGCGCGATGTGCTGGCCTGCTCATTCTTGGACGATCTGCTGGAGGTGAGAGCGAGATGCATTTATGTTTGATTGTTGAGAGTGGTGTTAAGGGTTCCGATCATAGAACCTATAAGAGTCGCTATGTCTGTCTGCGGGTTTACGAGTAGACTTAATTTTATTTTATTTTACAATTTTAGGAAAACCCACAGCTAGTTTAGTTCTTCGTACAGCCTGTAAATGTTTATCCCATCATGTGAGTGGTATCGTTGAATTGTTATCGGATGATCTGCTTGCGGTGAGAGTGAGATGCTTTAATATTTGATTGATTGGAGTGATTATGGATCATTAAATAGTAGAACTAGTCCCAAGGTAAGAAGAGAGGTTGCGGGTTCGATCCCCGTCGTCGGACAAAGTGTTTGCTTAATCTGCTGATATTTATATCGGGTCTGCGTTTTACGTAAAAAGTATGTGTTTATAAATCAATATAATATATATAAAACTCTTCCGTTACTGACTGAGTGACTGACAGACAACGCACAGCCTAAACCACTGGACCTAGATACTTGAAATTTGGCACACATATACCTTGAGTATCCTAGAGGTGCACTAAGAAGGGATTTTTCGAAATTCCCACGGGAACGGGAACTACGCGGGTGAAACTGCGGGGTGCGGCTAGTAAAAATGTATAAAGTATTCCATGAACGATTTTGTACCTTTGGGGCTACATGTTGCCATGGAAATGACCAGCAATATTTATTAGGTACTATTATTTTATTAAGTTATTTATCTCTTATTTTATTAAGTTATTTATCTCTTCGAAGACCGAAGAAGCGATGGCGAGACGAGTTAGACCAATATATATGGCATGGATCGAATGACGGCGGATTGAAATGCATGGAGAGATTAGGAGCAGTGGGACACTTACGGCTTAATGTACTATCTTTTATTTAATTTCAGCTACGTGAAGAAGACCTACCGATGGAGCTTCAAGAACAGAACTGGTTCAGCGCTGCGTCGGCTCTGCGCGTCTACGGGCAGTACCTGAACCTGGACCGGGACCACAATGGCATGCTCAGCATCAACGAGCTGGCTGGGTGAGTACCGGGCAGTACCTGAACCTGGACCGGGACCACAATGGCATGCTCAGCATCAACGAGCTGGCTGGGTGAGTACCGGGCAGTACCTGAACCTGGACCGGGACCACAATGGCATGCTCAGCATCAACGAGCTGGCTGGGTGAGTACCGGGCAGTACCTGAACCTGGACCGGGACCACAATGGCATGCTCAGCATCAACGAGCTGGCTGGGTGAGTACCGGGCAGTACCTGAACCTGGACCGGGACCACAATGGCATGCTCAGCATCAACGAGCTGGCTGGGTGAGTACCGGGCAGTACCTGAACCTGGACCGGGACCACAATGGCATGCTCAGCATCAACGAGCTGGCTGGGTGAGTACCGGGCAGTACCTGAACCTGGACCGGGACCACAATGGCATGCTCAGCATCAACGAGCTGGCTGGGTGAGTACCGGGCAGTACCTGAACCTGGACCGGGACCACAATGGCATGCTCAGCATCAACGAGCTGGCTGGGTGAGTACCGGGCAGTACCTGAACCTGGACCGGGACCACAATGGCATGCTCAGCATCAACGAGCTGGCTGGGTGAGTACCGGGCAGTACCTGAACCTGGACCGGGACCACAATGGCATGCTCAGCATCAACGAGCTGGCTGGGTGAGTACCGGGCAGTACCTGAACCTGGACCGGGACCACAATGGCATGCTCAGCATCAACGAGCTGGCTGGGTGAGTACCGGGCAGTACCTGAACCTGGACCGGGACCACAATGGCATGCTCAGCATCAACGAGCTGGCTGGGTGAGTACCGGGCAGTACCTGAACCTGGACCGGGACCACAATGGCATGCTCAGCATCAACGAGCTGGCTGGGTGAGTACCGTAGCCATCATCTCAGTAGGACGATCACTGCTGAACTCACGGGCCTCCAAGTATTGCAAAACTATTGTAAAACTAGTAGGCATATGGACGGGACTGGGGTGAGTCACTGTGACCCCGCAACACAGGCTCTTTGAGACCTAGTGCGGGGAACAGAGCTTATTCGGGTACAACTGCTACTTGTCTTACTAATGTTAAAATAGCTAATGTACAGTATTGTAAATGTAGTAAGTACCAAGACATGTATTACTATAAAATAAATAATTTGTATTTGTATTGCGGCTGGAAACGGCCTGCATAACCTACAGACCTTATCGGACTGACCGCTCGTCTTGTTAGGTGGACGTCCTACGCTGCGCTTGCCGGTCCGTGGCCTCCACTCGACAACTTTTCGTCCTCATCGGCCAACTATTCTGCGAGTTACATGGCCATTGTCTCTTAGTGCTAATCCGTTTGGCTATGTGGGTGCCCCGAGTTCTACGTATCTCCTCATTCTCTGATTCGATTTAGAAACCCTCTCCATAGCTCGTTGAGCGATTCTGAAGTAAACGACCACGTATCGGTTTGTATTTTACACATAGGATTATTATACCAGGTTCCGGAGGCGTCTACGGACAGTATCAACCTGGACGGAGACCACAATGGCATGCTTAGCATAAACGAGCTGGCTGGGTCTATATCTAGTTCTTGTGGGGGGTAACCAGACTGCACTGACGTCCCGCATTGGGGTGTATTGTGCATTGTCTCCCGTGATGCTAGCTCGACCCTAGACAGCCCTACTCCACAAAGTACCGGAGAAGGATTGGACCGCTGGCAGCTTTCTATGAGCATTCCCGATTGTCGAGACGCATGATAGCTTGGTAGGTAGGGTAGGACGGGACTTTTTGGACGAGAAGACATTGCGAAGTTTCCCAAACGCTGCCCATCCGGGAGTCGACGATTTACCTCTTTCTCGGAGATGGACCATACCTATTTCATCGGCGACAAGGAATCGCTTTATTGTTTTGTTATTATTATTTAGTCGTTACAATCCCACTGTTGGGCAAAGGCCCTTTCCTCCTTCCACTCCTCGCGACTTAGCGCAGTTACAGGCCAAGATGGTAAATAAGCTTCAAGCTCGTTCCGTACCCCATCTCATTCTCGGCCTTCCACGTCGCCTCCTAGCATTGCGTGGGCCCCACTGTGGTGGTCTTCGCCCACAAATCGCTGGACATGCGGCAGACACGTCCGGCCCAGTTCCACTTCAGGCTGGTTCAATATATTATGTTTAGGGATATTTTATGTTTATATATTTACCTTATTTTTGTATTTGACAAGGAAATCGGATCGATGCGACTGAGCGTGTGTTTGTCTCCACAGATACGGGTCTGGCACGCTGACGCGCGCTTTCCTCCAGAGAGTGTTCCAGCAGTGCCTTACGTACGACGGCGAGATGGACTATAAGGTATTGTTACGAGCTGAGGGTTCGGGATTAAATAATGTAGTCCAATTTTACCAAAATTAACACTTTAATCACAGATCACACCAATAAGAATCTCACAGCAGATTCACACAGGAACACTTCTTCACTGTACAACACTGAACACCACTAAATCACTTGTTCACTATAGCACTTGTACACTGGACACTGTATTCACTTTACTGTCGCTCCGATATATCGCACTGTTCGCTTCCGTAGCCAAATAAAGACTGTCCGCTCGGTAAACACATCCGCGTATTTATATCGCACATAAAGAAGATTCTCGAAGGTGAAGTTTCTAGATTCACACACAATAGAGACAGGACAACGTAAGGCAAGTAAACAACTTTTTATAACTTTGTTTACTACCCGCACTACTGTTTCAAAACCGGTTTGTCTAGAAACTTCTCGTGTTTGTGTTGTAAACAAAGGAGAGTGACCTTGGACTCTTTCGGCCGCTCAAACACCTTCCTTTCTGGATCTTTCGCGAACTTACTGGTTTACGTTTGCGCTCGGCGCAACAGTATGTTCCTAATAAAACAATAATTATGACATTTGCTACAGACCGCACAAGTAAGGCCTTTGCATCTATTATAGATGATTTATACAGCAACCGGTAATCAAGCTGTACGGGACGCTGCGGTGCCTGGGACATTGTTAGATGGATCAGGCTTGCCCAGCACCTATACCATCCTCTCAGCTTAGTGAGCTATTAGTCAGAAGAAAGAACAGGTCAATACGTCTAAAGCTAACAAAGCCGCGGGTTTCCTCGCGATGTTTCCTTCACCGTTAAAGCACGTGTTAAGTGTGGCCAGTATCAAACCCACGACCTTCGGATTGAAAGTCGGTGGTAAATACCACTTGGCCAACACGGCTCTCCAGAGCCCACAAACAGCACAATTAAATACAAACAATCTTTCCAATCTTTGCCGTTGGGTGCCAGCAGTAGAATGTTAACCTTGCATGCCCGCGGATGCAGTAAGAATCTAAGGGATACCTCCGGAAAATGGGCAGCAGTGGTGAGTATGGCAACTACCCCTCATCCGGCCGGTAACATTCTGCTGCCGGCACCCCGCGACACTATTATTATTATGTGGAAAAGCCATCACGGCTCTTCTTTGAATGCAATGTGTGCAGACCTATCTGGACCTGGTGCTTGCGCTGGAGAGCCGCCGGCAGCCCGCCGCGCTGGCCTACCTGTTCCGCGTGCTGGACATCAACTCCCAGGGCTACCTGGATGCCTTCACGCTCAACTACTTCTTCAAGGTGAGAAAAAACTATAGTGTTAGGATAGACATCGCACTCAACTTCTTCAATGTGAGAAAAAAACTATAGTGTTACATAGAAAAAACTATAGTGTTAGACATCACTTTCGGCAACTTCTTCAGTGTGAGAAAAAAACCTATAGTGTTAGATAGACATCACACTCAACTTCTTCAATTTGAGAAAAAAAACAGTGTTTCATAGATACCTAGTGAAGGCACGCTTTAAACAATGATTTGAAAACTCGTGTTTCTAAACCAAAATGCGGCAATCCTTACATACAGACGCGTTCATAGGAATCAACACAGCTTACATTTTATCCGGGTACAACGCATGCGAAGCGGCGGACATAATTAAATTAAATTCAAAAATATTTATTTCAGCTTTCATAAATACACTGGGAACATATTACAGCCTATATGGAGTTGATTTAGAGTTTGTTTAATTTATTTATTTTTATAATAAGCTAGTGATCATATTCCTTTCGCCATGCTGCAGGCGATCCAAGAACAGATGATCCTTCACGGCGCGGAGCCGGTGAACTTTGAAGACGTGAAGGACGAGATCTTCGACATGATCCGACCCGAAGACCCGGCTAAAATTACTCTGAAGGTTGGTACAGTGGTCTGCTCCAAACGTATTTACTTCTTGACAGGTCAGTTTAGTCAGTTCCTAACGCTTTGACTTCTTGACAGGTCTGTTTAGTCAGTTCCTAACGTTTTGACTTCTTGATATGTCAGTTACTAACGTTTTGACTTCTTGACAGGTCAGTTTAGTCAGTTACTAACGTTTTGACTTCTTAACAGGTTAGTTTAGTCAGTTCCTAATGTTTTGACTTCTTGACAGGTCAGTTTAGTTAGTTACTAACGTTTTGACTTCTTGGCAGGTCAGTTTAATCACTCTCGAGCATCATTCTAGACGCTGGACTATCGTTCTAGACACGCCACCATCAGACACTCGACCACCATTCTAGACACTCTCGATGGCGATGAAGAGTTTGATGTCAGGCATTATACTCTTCATCATTATCGTGATCTCAGCTCTAGGAAGTTCGCTGCTGGACATAGGCCTCCTCCCTCATGGGACTCCCAAGTACAGATCATGAGAGGGTTATTGGCGCTTGACACGCGGGTAAGCGTAATGGCAGATCTTCCGGAGATACCCCTTGGCAGATTCATACTTCGATTTCATTCCACGGGCGAGAAAGGAGGGGGAACTTTCTACTACCTAAATATTGCCGTGGGGTACGGCGATTACACCTTTGGGTAGAACATTTCAAGGAAATGAAAAAGCTTCTTAAAAATTTACAAAACTTGGACATGCTGATGACAGTTGTCATCAATGACATGTCATGGTTTTATAATTACAAATTTGAAAATGATTTCGATTTTTATCATTAGGTTATTATAGGCTTTTTTTTTTGTTAAAATCGTGCCTTCATTTAGTCAAGAGTAATTCTTTTATCTTTAATTTTAATTCAACACACTATTTCAGGATCTCATCCGTTCCGGCCACGGGCACACTGCAGTCTCCATTCTCTTGGAACTGCACGGTTTCTGGGCCTACGAGAACAGGGAGGCACTAGCGGCCGCCGCCGACCACGCCTGACCCGAGACTCGCCCCGCGGGGTCAGCTGATCACTTGACGATAGACAAGCCTAGTGACACTCTCGGCAAACTGTCGAATGAACTCAAACCCAATTTGACAACGGACAAGACTTCTTTTGTGATAATTGAAGATAACTTGACATTAGACAAGAGACCTGGTAACACAGAAGGCGAAATGTCAAATGAACTGAAACCCAATTTGAAAACTGACAGGTGCCCCACAGGGTTAACTGATAACTTGACACTAGACAAAATGTCACATAAACTCAACCCCAATTTGACAACTACCACATTTGAAGACGCTGTGTCAAGTAACAAGAGACCCTGTGTCACTGTTGAAGATAATCTGTCAAGTAACAAGGAACACAGTATCATTTTTGAAGACAACCTACTAAGAGACAGGGGACGTGACAAGTCCAACGCCACTTTTGAAGGCAACCCAACCAATGTAAATTCCCGTGCCGCTTTTGAAAAGCTCTTGTCAAAACCTTCGAGAATAAGTTTTACAGAGAAATTCATAGCTGAGAAAGAAGCTACAGGTTTTAAAGCAGGAGGTAGATTTGCGTCAGATAGTGAGATAAGATCCGGGCTGAAAAAATGCTTGCCGGCATTTAATCACAAAGTGGTTAAACACAGATATGAAGATAGGTCTTCAGCAACTGATTTCAATAAGTTTAAATCCAGTAAAGACAAGATCACAAATGACAAGTTAAAAACAAGCATTGATTTAACATTGCAGACAGACATCGATAACGAATCAACACAAATTCTAGGCAAGAATACGCTAGATATTAATCTCAAAGCACTAAATCTAAGCTTAACAGATCAATGCACACAAGTGAATGAATACAAAGAATTGAGATATGTTTCAGACAAAGAATGTCCAGAATTTGAACAAAAGGGATTCAAATCGCACACTAAAGACAAGATATTACGAGAAATCGACCGGAAAGGATTTAAACGGAGGCCTAGAGGCAAGTGGCAGGAAAGTGAAACAATGAAATTGAAATCCAAAGAGCTTTACGAAGAGAAATATCCTAAAGTCAGATTCACTATGTCTGATGACCAAAATATGAAGGATTCTAATGTTAGGAAACAAGATTTTTTCAGCCAGTAGCACAATTAGTCTTTATTCAGTGGGACGGCAAGTGTCCCTTTGTTAAGTAAATTTACAAAAGAACGCATTACAATTTCATTGAATTTGTTCGCTTCATATATACTAAGTGTAAATATTTCATTAACAAAGTATAGAATGTAACAAAATACGCATTTTATAGCACTTCGATATCACTTATATTTATATTGCTGGCGATTCTGTTGTTGCACTAACTAGCTAAAACTAATTAAATTGGTAAATATTTGAAATATGCGGTTAGTGACGTTATAAAATTAAAACGGACAATTATATCCAATTTTACGCTGACAAATCTAAATTTAGAAACGTCATATCTCTAATTATAATTAGTTTTAGGAAGCGCATAGAATCGACACCATAATACAAATTCTTAAGAAACTAACTGTACATTTAAAATATTTCACAGTGAAAATGTAAAAAGCACCTTTGGAATAGCTGAATAGATTAATTGTGGAAATAAAAAGTACCCAAAAATACATGACAAAACTGTGAAAACTCATCTATACATGATACTTCCGATAAGATATTAAAGGTTGGAAAAATGGCTGCCAACATGGCTTAGCCAAATAACTTACGAATTTATAAATTAACTTGACACTGGCGGAATTGTGTTAAACCAAACACAAAAAGGCCATAAAATAAAAAGACAAGACAAGATAAGATATTTAAAAAACAAAATTTCCGTAGTCCACACAAAATAGTCATTTTAGTTTGCACTAACTCCCAAATAGCTGGATTTTTGTTCATGTGTTAATATAATAAGTCATTACAAAATGCTATGACAAAAGTCTCCGTCGATCCCGCTTGTGTGCGTGGTTTTTAAGTCGAGGTCAAAGATAACTTTTTAGCTTACGTATATATCTGAAATGAAGGCTATTGGAATAATGCTGTGTGAAAAATTGATAGATCGTAAGATTCCCTACAAAAAGGTATCAATACTTTTTCCTTACACAGCTGTGTTCTAGAGTTACTTTTTCACGTATATTTTGACTGAACTTTACTACTACTACTTGTAGTTGACAAAATCATTATTTAGTCCGTCTTAAAGACTAACAAAAACTATTGGACGCGTATTTTTTCAACGGCATCGAAAAATAACGTCTACACCTTGTGTCGAAATGTAGCGTGACGTCACAAGCCGACTGTGACTCGGTACAGTTTATGGCGTGTTACAACGTCACGAGCCCCCTAGTCCTAACCTTTAATAGCTTTATATTGTTTCATAATTTGAAAAAGCTAAATATACGTGTCTATTGTTTTTGCATTATTTTACAGAGTGACTAAAAATTTAAATTATTCTCGCAAGTTTACAGTATTGTCAGTATTTCATTCGAATAAATTGAACTCTTAAATTTAATAGTTTACTGCTGTATAAATAATATCCGATACCATATCGAGTATAACATTCTATAACAAAGTCATTACAGATATAAATCTTCGCAATAAGCTAGTCGAGCGCTCGGGCAAACATGTTAAACACATTCAACTAGCTTATGGAAAGCCAATTTACTTAGCAATCTATGTAAGCTATATTATATTGCTCAGATTGACTTGCGCACAAGTTGCATTACACAGATTCCTGCGCGCTCCTGTACTCGTAAACGCTGCCTCGCTCCACGAACCCGCTGCGCTGTCCGCCGGCCGGTTCGTCCGCCACTACGCTGGGGCAGCCGTACCCTCCACCGCTTGGCGAGTTCATTATGTATTTATCCTGGGAATACGGTAAATAAATAAATAAATAATGCTGGACAATTCACACAATCATCTAGCATCCGCAGCAGAGCTTGTGTTATGTGTACTAGATGACTGGTATACTTAATCCTTCGCGTGCCGGCCTCCGCCATATTAGTAGAATTACCTATCATTAGCATTTGAAAAGTTAATACGTCATAGATAGATATCTTTTTTATTATATATCGCACCTCCAGTCGTAGACTGACTCAATTCAAAATTTGGGTGAATTAAGTATACAGAACGACTCAAAAAAGTGCGCTCTATCGCCTAGTAAATCAGAAACAGAGTAAATCATAAATAAACTGTAATAGCTCTCTGTTTCATAAAGTTATAGTGTGATTTATCAAAAACTGTCAAGGACCGAAACACATTTTCTTCATTTCCCAAAAAATATGAATTTTGGATTGAGTCAGTCTACGACTGGAGGTGCGATATAGAAAAACATCCAGAACACATATAATGAACAAATATCTGCAGATCATACAGACTTTTGTTCCGGGAATCGAAACCGCAGCCTCTTGCGTCGCAGGCGGCCCTTCGCCCGCTGACAGAGGTCGTCAAACAAATAAATAATGCTGGACATTTCAAACAGCACCATTTAGCCTCAAAGTAAGCCAAGCTTATGGGTGCAAGGTGGTTGATGGAATACGTAAAAACATTTGTTTTTTTTTCAAAAACATACTGAAAATCTGCTAGACCAGAGACTAGAGAAATATCTGCATAAAATACTTTTTTCCCGGCACGTTGACTTACCCCTGGATAAGCTCCGATGGATGCTTTCCCTCCAAGATTAATAAGTCTGCCATCTACTCTCTGCAGTAAGTTAAGACCTCTCTCGCCAGGCTCTCCACCTGAAGGCATACAAGAAGAAAAACATTTATTAGACACACACACAACATAAAAACAACTATAGTGAGAGGTTGAACTTATTTCTACATTTAATTTAAGCGAACACAGTTAAAATGTACAAAAAGATGGCGTGGGAGCTATTAGAAATGTTATAATATGCTAGTAGAAAAATGTATTTATACAGTAAATGATTATTTCAATAGTAAATTTTGACATTGTATAAATATGATAATTTGAATTGGATGTAAATCAATTAATAATATTAGAATCCCCGTTTATTCGTATGTACTTGTGCCTACATACATTATTTTTCACGCTGATCAATCAGTGACGTATTTGAAGCTGACTTACCTACTTAGACTAAAACCAGGCGTCCGTCACTCGCTCAAGGCCACGCGTTAAATGCCTACCGCTCTGTACATCGCAGGAGTTGCAAGTAGGGATGTTCCGATACCATCAAAGTATCGATACCTACTCATATCAGTAGTACTCATATCGTTTTACGATACTACTCATATAAGTAACCATAAAGTATCGATACCTAGTTATAACGATAGGTTTTAGTATTTTTTTAGGAATAATGAAAAAACAATTTTTCTTTTTTATTATTATTAACGTACATATGACAACCGTCTTTTTATTTGTTTGAGAACTCTATCGTTTATGAACTGATTATTACTATATTGGATTAACGGGTATTTATCGCGTAATTACCTTTATTATTATCCTGACGTTTCGAACATCGAAAGGTATCCATCATTTTAAAAAAACTAAATCATATTTGAGCAACCAATAAAAATAGCTGTTTTATTTCACCACATTCGTTTTATTATAAAAATCTCATCGTAGAAGCGCAACCCTAGCCCTAGCGATGCCGCGTCACAGATAACTTGCAAGTAGGTGAGGCGGGTGAGCAAAGCAATCTCAACGATTTTGTAGGCTATTATAGCGTAGGTATTTTCGCTTTTGTATTGGAGTGATGTATCTGTTAGTTTCTGTAATCTGTGCTAAAACCTTTGTACCATACTCGTAGGTACTTCTGGCAAATAAACAATTTCATTTCATTCAAGCAGCTCACTCAGCGGGCCAAATAAAATAATAGTAGTAAACAACAATTAGCGTTCCTTAAGGATGAACGAGTCGCCCATCTTTCCATACAAACGTGGAAGGGTAACTACTCCACTGTTTGACGTTAACCATTCAATACTAAGGATTATATCAATTTATCTCGTCATAATCTATGTATGTATACACCCCAAAACGTAAAAAAAGTATTTATTTCAAAAATACAAGCTTCTAAACTTTCGTATTTCAACACTGATTTTAGCCCAACTTTGGACAATACTAAATAATATAAGGAGAAAGAAAACTCAAAACTAAACGCCGTTCCGACATAGTTTAATTATTAAAAAAATTAAATAAGTGTTATTTTGAAAAGATTTCACTCAAGTTTTTCTATAATGACCCTTGTGCTAAAAGTCACATATTTTTGCGCGGTCGGTTTAGGAATGAATCAAAGTGCATTTCATTCTAGCGCGCGGGTAAACACACTATGTCAGGTGAGATAGCATACATTTAGGCCGCGCCCACTGGCGACTTTGCCTCCGCGACTAGTTGGACCTTAAAGTCGTGTGAGTCCAATGGGACTTGACTCAGCATCGTGCCCTCACATGCATGCTAGGGAGCGCTGGTTTCAGTCATGGTTTTCAAGAAAAGATGGTATCACGCGATCCACGGAGGTCTTCGAACCAATCTACCTTACTTAGTAGTTGTTTATTTTTATTCCTGCCGTAAAACGTCCACTGCTGAACACAGGCCTCCCTCACGGAGGGGTAGTTACCATACTCACCACGCTTGGCAGGCGGGTTGGTGAGCGCAGTACGGGATGTTGATACACTGAAAGACGTTGCTGCCCGCCTTCCGGAGGTATCCCTTAGCAGGCTCTTACTGCATCCACGGGCATGAGAGAGGGGGGGCAACATTCTACTGCCGGCACCTTTATATTTGTATTATAATATGTGTGGTACATCCAAGGAACAACTTTTGTTTTACGACTTTCCACCAAAAAAAAAGATTTAACTTCAACAACTGATTATACGATAGTGACATCAAAAACGCCACATGAATTATGACAAGGGTCATTGACCTTCCGAGAAGAATTATTGTACAAATAAAAATACCTAAAAACACAGATAAATTTTGCTTCTCGAATGTAATTAAAAATCTAATCACGAACTTATAGATCATTTAATGAGTATGTTACGGCTTTTACCTCTTGCTGACGTTTCGTAAACCATACAAATCCGTAATATATACATTATATGATGTCAAGCCACGATAATTTCAATTCAACTGAAGATCATGTTCACACCACATCAACTAGTAAAAATAGATAAAAAATAATTCAAAAAACTTAACTACTTTGAGATTATTATTATTATTCTACTATAGATTATTTTTTATTCTTTTAGCGATAAGACCGCCCATTGTATGTTATATTTGTCTGTGTTTCTCTTTGTGAAATTTATGTTATATGATGAATGTACAATAAAGAGTTTATCTATCTATCTTTAATTTCTTCATAAACATCTTGTATTTGTACAGACTGGTACTAACCGTCCATTCCGTAAGGCTGGAAGGCCCTTCGTTCAGTTAGCACGGACAGCTGCACAGTTCGACGGAACACAAGCTCCCGAGCCACGCCGTCTCCGCCGCACCAACGACCTGCGAACAATGCATTTCAATGTCAAATCATTTGAGAGCCGCTGCGCCACAGAGGTTGCTGGTTCCCGGGTCAAATGTCTGTACTAGGGTTGTTGCGAATATCAGCATCCGCTGATGATCAGCATTGATTGAAACATCAGCATCCGCATTGATCGATGCTGATTTTCAATGCTGATGTTCGAGTCGCGACATGACCCGAAGAGGCGGGACTTAAAGCGCATTTTTGTACAAATTAGGTAAACAAGTACAAACAACACAAAGGGTGTTCCCTGTGCTACCCTTTGTGTACTAAACCCTCAAAAAATGCAAGATTTTTCGAGACTCTGTTTCTATTTGAAGAACCACCTACATTAAGTAAGTGTGGAACACTAAGTTTGCGAGCCCGACACGCAGTTGGCCAAAATCAGCATCAGCATCCGCTGATGTGTCAAAAAACCGCATCAGCAACAACCCTGGTCTGTACGTACGTACGTCGTACAAATAAAGTTCTTGTATCTTGTACGATCTGCAATAATTGTTCGGGGTGTTCTGGATGTTTTTCTTTTACAATAAAAAAATATCTATCTATGTAGTTATAATGTAACTACAATAATATTATTAAAAGGAATGATTTAATTGTTTTTTTTTGTTTGTTAGTATGCATTGAATAGGCTCCGAAACTATTTTACCTATAAGTTAGAATAAGAATAGTTTATTTTCAACATACTTAAATAACATAGGTAGGTAAGGTACACTTGCATATTAATCACTAAATACTACGCATAAATTATGTTACTGTAATAAGTTACAAAGACTATACAAAGGTTTTGAGTTAAATGAAGTAGTTTAATTAAAATAATTTTGTGATGTTTTGTTTATAAAAAGGAGGGGTTTGAAGGAATATTGAAAGTAAAAATATATTTATACATTTGAAGCACTAGAAAATCATTGCATTATTAGAGATTTAATTGGTTAGGCCAATGTTTTACCTGAGTGTCGTTAAACACTATACAAATTACAAACTATAGCATAAGCGATAGCGACATATCTAAAAAAAATATTTCACCATTAGAATGCTATTTATTTATTAATAAAGACCGCCCAACAGAATGAACACACATAATTAACACATTATCAATCTAAAATATTTTGATACCTACTTGTGCTCTCCCAATTACAGGGTGTCACAGCTTGCACACGGTTTTCTCGACTAAAGCTAGTTTATTAAAATAACATTTAGGTAGGGTAGGCAAGAAAAAATTACCCATCTACCTACTTTCTAGCTAGTATAGTATTTATTATCTTTTACATTATCCCTGAGTAACATCCATACTAATATTATAAATGCGAAAGTAACTCTGTCTGTCTGTCTGTCTGTCTGTTCCTCTTTCACGCCTAAACGGCTGAACGGATTTTGATGAAATTTGGTATGGTGATAGATGATAACTTAGAAATGGTCATAGGCTATAAATAATCACGCCATCGTTCTTAGGGGGTAGGTAGTAGGCAGATAACTAAATTGAGTTAGTGATTTTTAGTCGTTTTTGTTGGGACTTTTGCTCTTTCACGTATAAAAGGCTGAACAGATCTTGGTGAAATTTAGTAAGGTAATAGATGGTTACCTAAAAACGGATATAAGATCAAAATGATCACGTCATAGTACTTAGGGGGTAGGAAGTAGGCAGAAAACTGAATTGAGTTAGTGATTTTTTTATGGTTTTTGGTGGGAGTTTTGCTCTATCATGCCTAAACGGCTGAACGGATTTTGATGAAATTTAGTCAGGTGATAGATAGTAACCTAGAAAAGGATATGGGCTATTAATATTCATGCTATCGTACTTAAGGCGTAGGCAGTAGGCAGAAAACTAATTAAGTTAGTGATTTTTAATAGTTTGGTTTAAAAGTTTACCTCATTCACGCCTTAACGTCTGAACGGATTTTTATAAGACTTGGTTAATATAAAGATAGGATCCTAGGCACGGACACAGGCTACTTCTTACGGCGGGAAAATACCTCATTCCCGCGGAAATCTAGCGTGATCGTGTCAAGAAGCGAATGACGCCATAGCTACTGAAATGATTTTGATGTTTTTTTTTTAAATGAGTGTTACTAAGACTTAAAGTTAGTATTTGATCACTTTTCTAACTTAGAGGGTCGTTAGGCGCCATAATTTAGGGAATTTATTATAAAATTTTGATGCATCTGTCTTTATTTAACAGTTTTACTTGGATCGAAACTTAGCGACATACCATCACACTACTTAACTTATAGGGTAGGAAGGTACCACAATTCAGACTACTTTTTACTTCGGGAAAATATCTCATTCCCACAGGAACCTATACAGAGCTACCTATCTACAACATTAAAACTCTGTCTAGAATCACATTACGCCATAGCTATTGATCTGATTTGTATACGATTTTTTATTCAACTGACTGTTAAATTACATACAGATAAAATCTAATTACCTACACCACAGAATTAATATAGTACTACATAACTAGCTACGCTTTAAACTTGAGGAGGTAATTAGATAGACATTTATACGAACTTTATGCTCAGTAATCAATCATAGTGATAAGTTAATACTCATTTTAGACAAAGAAACGGATAGGTAATCAGTTCATCACCGAAATTATAACACCTACACTTAGTTTGTTTACTATTCAACGAGGGAAAATAATTCAATATAACGCAAACCTTCAAATCATACGTCGTCGTAGCACAGAATAGTAATGTATACAGTAGTTTGACTCGGCCGTATTTTTGAAATAAATACCTACAGCCGCGCGGTACGTAAACATGCGATAGGGCTGCCCGCCTCCAGCATTTTAATTAAATTTGCCTACTTTGTGTTTCCATTTAGTTTTGTGATTGTAAATATACTTTTTTTATATAAACAAATATAATACTTTGTGAATTGAATAGATAAATTGAAATGTTAGTGTACGCAGAAGTACTATAAAATAACATAGTTATGAATTATTAGAATAACCTACAATCTAAATGATATAAGATTATAAGACCCAGTACTTTTACCTAATGTTTTAAAGTTCCACTCTTACTGATGAAAGCGTGATGTAGGTACCTACCTACCTAAAATTACGCTTAACGTAGGTATTATTTAAAAATATTATATTTTCACCTTCTACGTAAACGAAGTCGTGGGTAAGAGTTAGCGTTAGCCCAAAGAAACTATTCCACGCGGACGAAGTCGCGGGCAGAAGCTAGTAGACTATATTTTTGATCCCCGTATTCCCACGGGAACGGGAACTACGAGGGTGAAACTGTAGAGTGCCGCTAGTTATAAATATAGAGGAAATATTTGTGTGTTCCTAACGAATAAAAACAAAAACTACTGTATCGATTTTTTAAATTCTTTCACTAATAGAATGCTACATTCTCCCTGAGTAACATAGGGGGACGGGAACTACGCGGGTAAAACCGCGGAGTGCGGCTAGTGTTTAATATGAACGGAGTTAAACCACCATCTTCTAAAGACAGGGGCCACAGACAGTGAACTATGTCGCGGGTGTCTTGAGAAGGAGGAGACAGTAGAGCACGTGCTATTGCATTGCACCGCAACAAAGGACGCCAGATCGGAGACGGGACTACAGGAGCTCATAGTCATGCCTTTCTTCTTCTACAACATCTGCATATCCTTCGGGAATGCTCAGGGAATGCTGCCGGCGGCCCAGAGTCCTTCATCGGTACCTTAAGGAGTTGGGCTGGCTAGGGTCGGGCTAGCATCACGGGGGACAATGCACAATACACCCCTATGCGGGACGTCAGTGCAGATCTAGTTACCCCCACAAGAATAAGATGAATGGAGTTATACAATTATCATACCTTTCCCTCCAGAGCCCGGGCGCAGAGAAAACTTGGAGACCAGCATGGGATATCTCCGCTCCACGATTTCCACGTCTGTGATGCGAGTGTTGGTCATGTGGGTGTGCACGCCGCCCGCGCCGGCCCAGCCGGGACCCTGCGGCGTGAACGCAACGTCTCACTGAGAGCTCTTACACACGAGCGGCATGTCACCAACGGCATAGGTAACTGCAGCCGTCGACACGAGTCGGCGGCATCCGTTGACATGTCGGCGGCAGCAGTCAATACGTCGCTATAGTTCGACTGCTGCCGTCGACTGCAGTTACCTATGCCGTTGGCAACATGCCGCTCGTGTGTAAGAGCTCTAATATTATAAAGCCGAAAGTTTGTTGTATGGAGGTTTGTTACCTCTTCACGCAAAAACAAGCGTACGTATCGAGCTGAAATTTTGCATACGTATAGATGTTGACTAGGTTTAACACATAGGCTACTTTTTATCCGGGTACAACGCATGCGAAGCGGCGGGCCCAAGCTAGTTCTTGATAAGAGCATAGCATAATTATTTGCTGTGCGGTGCCGGCAGTAAACTGTTACCCCTCCTCTCATGAATGCAGTAAGAGCCTGCTAAGGGATACCTTTGGAAGATGGGCAGCAGCGTCTTTCCGTGTATCAACATCCCGCGTTCGCCAACCCGCCTGCCAAGCGTAGTGAGTATGGGAACTACCCCTCATGGAGATACATGAGAGGCATGTGTTCAGTAGTAGACCTTTTACAGCTGGAATGATGATGATGATAATTATTAGTATCTAATGACTGTATACCCGAACAGAACACATCGCACCTCCATCCATTAAGATAAAGATATATTTATTTTCTCTCATAAAGGTTACAAGCACAGTGAACAGATGCAATGCACATTGATAGTGTAAGAAACGTAATCCTAACCTGTACAAACCCATATCCACTCACTGTGAAAATCTATTACTCTCAACTTCCACCCGAAAATCCTACTACATTACAACCCGATAGATTACAAATATAATTTATTGGTACACACTTTCCGTGTATCAACATCCCGTACTACGCAACTACCTCATGGAGATCCATGAGGGAGGCCTGTGTTCAGTTTTACGGCTGAACAGATACTGCTGCACTGTGGAAGCTAGATTAAAAATGGGACTACAGGAGCTCGTGAAGTCATGCTCTTCTTCTAACATCTGCTTATCCTTCGGGGATGCTCATGGAATGCTGCCAACGGCCGAGAGGTTCTTCTCCGGTATTTCAAGGAGTTAAACTGGTTAGGTTAGTTTAGTCGGGGTAGTATCTCGGGGGCAATGCACAATACATTTTTAACATACATATAACTGGGTATTTATCACGTAAATTACGTTTATTATTTCTAAGGTATGACTATACCTTCCCGGGACCATACTTGGTGCAATCCAAGCGAAACGTCGGGGAATAATAAAGATAATTTACGCGATAAATACCCGGTTATATTTATGTTACCTAATAATGTGTTGTGATCGCGAAAGTTTAAAAAAGGAAAATGCACAATACACCCCAATGCAGGACGTCAGTGCAGATCTGGTTACCCCCACCAGAAGTAGAATGATTTGATGTGAGTGACTCACCGCCCCGCTGCCTCCAGCCACAGTTTCGTAGTAGCCCCAGTCTTGCTCGCCTAACGTCAGGTTGTTCATACATCCTTGCGACGCAGCGCACACCTAAACACATAATGTATTTATACTCCAGCCACTCTCGACGTAGAATGTATCAACGAACTGTCAATACTTAACCTAAAAATAACTATCTTTCTTTTGGTTTTTTATTAATTTCTCATTTATGGGGGTATGTGACCAATCCCTTCAATATAAATTCATCATCATCATTCCAGCCGTAAAAATTCCACTACTGAACAGGCCTCCCTCATGGATCTCCATGAGGGGTAGTTGCCATACTCACCACGCTTGGCAGGCGGGTTGGCGAGCGCAGTACGGGATGTTGATACACGGAAAAACGCTGCTGCCCATCTTCCGGAGGTATCCCTTAGCAGGCTCTTAATGCATCCACGGGCATGAGAGGAGGGGTAACATTCTACTGCCGGCACCCCACGGCGCAATATAAATTACTATTAAATAAAATAACAAGCAATTCCATTTTATGTTTGACAGTTTGTTAGCAAACATTCTACATCGAAAGTGGAGAATAGATTAAACTGTGTTAGAAGGTCAGAGGAATCAGGATCTTCAGTAATGAAGGAATATGTAAAAAAAAAATTAAGACATTTTGATAAAAATAAGCTACAACAAAATAACTATGCAACAGTTTGTCGGGGCCAACTCTTGATTGCAAATCGCGATGAATCGTTATAAAGCCAAACTAACTCTTATGGCCGTTACGTAAAGATTGCCATTCTGACGATAATATCGTAATCGTTTTCATAGTAGGCGCCTCCCGTGAACATATCGTACATTCTAATTGTAGAGTCGCGCACCTAGTTAAGGATACCACTAAGGAAAGGGTAACTATTTCTAAGGTAGCACCAAGGCTTAGTAGTATTCTTTACTATGTGCGCGACTGTACCTACTTACTTTCATAAGTTAATTGTACCCATTAAAGTAAGTAGTTATAATAGAAAAACGAGGAATGCGCTGACAGTACACTATTGTATGTACTTTCTCTATAACATTTACCGTTTTTAGATAGCAGAGAGATAAAGTTTTCAGCATACTGTTGCCACCTCTTAAAAATTGTTTGTAGTAAAATAAGGCAGCTATACTCGATGCCATTTAGCGTGGCAATACAGGTCATTCACCTACCTTCACAACGCAAATCATAAAATGCAATAACCACAACCACATAGCACGTTTTCGATAGGTTTGTATGGTAAGCGACAGAATTAGCGACACTTTCATTGCATTTTATGATAGCGTAGTGAAGGTAGGTGAATGACCTGTATTGCCACGCTAAATTGCATCGAGTATATACCTTCTGTCAGCAAAGTTTAGATTTGTCACACATCTGCCACACCATATTTTAATATAATTGTTCCTAAAAATAGTAGATCTGTCACCAAAATGTAATCACCAAAACTAGATACATCACAAAAAACTAGGTTAGATTGTGTAACTAACAACGACGCACGGGCCGAGCTAAATAATTTGGAGCTTAGATAGCAGGTCGCGGCAGCGGCCGGCAAAGTGCCAGAACCAAATCTACTTGTTGCTTCAATTGAGGTGACAAATCTATTATTCTAGGAACAAATACATTTAATATGTGTTTTATAAAATCATATCCATTAAATGCTTAGAGACTGAAAATGATCGCGACAGTTGGAGGACTTTGTGGGAGAGTTTGCCCAAAGGTGGGACAAAGCAGCTTGATAAAAAAATAGTTACCTGGAACGCCTTAAGCACAACGTCCACGATCCGCTGTGACGTCAGCACGTTGCCTCCCACCACGGCGGCGCCCTCGGACGGGTCCAGAATCGAACCCGCGGGGATCGCCACCGTCACTGGCGCTAGGCAGCCCTGGAGACATGGGGATGGGAACAAAGGGTTCAAAAACGAATGTATGTAAACACACAAAAACAAACAAAAAACGAATAAGTTATGCTATAATCTATATACCACTATATATAATCTATTTATACCGCGCGGCCAGCCAGGCGCAGATGGCGGGATGAGCTGGACATGTACTGTGCTGACTGGTCGACCAACGCCTGGGACCGAGAAGTATGGAGAGAGGGAAGGGAGGCCTTTGCCCAGCAGTGGGATCCTACAGGCTGATTAGATTATAATCTATAGTTAGAAACCCTTATTTAAAAGGTTCAAGATCCTTCCGTTACAGACTGCAGTTCGCTGATGGTGTTCTGCAAGATCTCCAACTTCAAAATTACATCAGCCAGGTTTCCTTTCAACGAAGTGATGTCTTTCAGCAGCCTGGTTACGTCGACGTGGTCGAACGTCAGGGGGGGGGGGGGGCAGCTTGCGCAGCTCCTTTGCGACGAAATCGGGCACAACATCGGGATCTGTCTCTTTCAGGAGCGTGATAATGTCCTGGAGACTTCTCGCCACCGTCTCTGCGTCGTGACGGCATGCGGTCGGTCTAACCGAGGGAGCCTTCCCGCTGCAATCATTTTCCCCCTTGAAGTTGGTTTTGCAGATTTGGATGATGCTCACATCATCCATGGAGTCAATGGCGTACATAATGAACGCCAACAGCTCATTGACTAGTGGTTTAGAACCTCTAGCTATTAGCGGGCAGTGGGCCTTAAGCCCCTCGAATCGCGAATAATGCTTAGAATAATAACGTAATAGAAACCAGGCTAAAATAGCAACGAAAATCAATCATTCTGTACTCTTTACTTATGGCATTAAAATCGAGTTAGAAAGAGATGCATATACAGTCATACTCTTTGGAATATACAAGGATGGCGTAAATAAACAGTCAAATGGTTCTAAATTTGGTTCTACTTATGACGTATAAAGCTAATTATAGCAATAATAAACGTCAAGCTATAAAGATTACTTCTAACAAACTCGAAGTAAGGCTCAGACAGAATTGTATTTTAGCCTAACACCTTGTTTAAACGAGGCCATCGCTGGCTGCCAGTCTCAATGGCGCTAACTTGTTATTTGCCTTGTGTAAACAGTTTCTCAAGCCAAGCCAGCGCTGGCGAGAATAGAGCGCCCGTCTATTTTTACTGGCTTCGTATAAACTCTGCTTCTATTATGTCATTATTCTAAGGTATAATGTTATTCAAACTGTGCAGTAGCACACGTCCGTATTCGGGCGTGCATCGCACCGCACTGGGCGTATTATAAATAAATAAATAAATAATGCTGGACAATTCACACAGCATCACCTAGCCCCAAGCTAAGCAGAGCTTGTGTTATGGGTACTAGATGACTGATATACTTAATACAATATACTACATCGATAGATATTTTTTATTTTATATAGAAAACATCCAGAATACCCTGAACAAATATCTGCAGGTCATACAGACATTTGTTCCGAGGCGGGATTCGAACCCGCAACCTCTTGCGTAGCAGACGGACCTTCGCCCGCTGCGCCACAGAGGTCGCCTCATAATATTGCCTTACTATTAGGCCTCTGCCTCGAATCTGCGGCGGCGGCGCGGGCGCGGTCGGAGTTTTTGCATTTAGAGCCGGTCTATATGATTTTACGCAATCGATCCTGCCGCTCCCGCGCGGCCGCCGCCGCCGCCCCGCCGCCCGCAAGGTTCGAGGCAGAGGCCTGGTGCTCCCACCTGGTTCAGAGGCACGTCGTGCCCCACCATGCACCGCAGACAGTAGATGAGCGCAGACAAGGCAATGGCGCGCGGCGCGTTCAGGTTACCCCACACCTCCGGCCCCGTGCCGCTGCAACGAACATTTATATACTCCGCGGTTTCAGACTCGAGCAGACCGGATGCGTAGACGTGCACGTACCACTGAGTTGTAATGTATGGAACTGTATGACGACGCGCACGTCTACGTTACGCAAGCGGTGTGTCCTGTCTCGTACAGTTCCATGCATTTCAACTCAGTGGTACGTGCACGTCTACGCTTACGTCTACGCATACGCATCCGGTCTGCTCGAGCCTTTCACCCGGTCCCTGTGAGAGTACGGGAATGAAAGCCTATGTTACTCGGGGATAATGTAGCGTTCTAATGGTGAAAGAATTTTGAAAATCGGTCCAGTGGTTTTGAGTTTATTCGTTAGAAACAAAATACAAATCTTTCCTCTTAATGATATTACTAGCCGCACTCCGCGGTTTCACCCACCTAGTTTCCGTGGGAGTACTCCCACGGGATAAAATATAGTCTATGTTCGGGGATAATGTAGCATACTAATGGTGAAAGTTTTCTAAATTGGTCCAGTAGTTTTTGCGTTTATTCGTTACAAACATAAAAAAAATATTTAAAATACAACATACATTTTTTTTCTTTATAATATTGTAAGATTAGTATAGATAAATAATTTATTTCTCAACAATATTACACACTCAGTGCATCGAATAAAATTTATTAATTAAATTTTATAGTTATAACCTATTGTAATGTGAGCGCTACATCACCGCATTCCATAGATGCCACGTAATGGTATCATAAGACTAAATGTACAAGTGAACTCAACGAAACTCCACACAATAAACACCTATCAACTACCACGAAGTTATATCACTCGCCTCGTCCACCAGAAGCAACACGTAAAACCTCATTATTACATGGCGACCTTGCAAGTGAAAAATAGTGAGCATCTTATTTTCCCAAGGAAAAAATGTAGAGTATTAAATATTTATATAAGAGACAGAGAAGCCTTGTTGGTAATCAGGTTATCTCACACAGAAATAATTTTGCAGTTCGCACCAGTAGTTCCAGAGATTAGCGCGTTCAAACAAATAAACATTTCAGCTTTTTAATATTCATCATCATCATCATTTCAGCCATAAAACGTCCACTGCTGAACACAGGCCTCCCTCATGGATCTCCATGAGGGGTAGTTGCCATTCTCACCACGCTTGGCAGGCGGCTTGGCGAGCGCAGTATGGGATGTTGATACACGGACAGACGCTGCTGCCCATCTTCCGGAGGTATCCCTTAGCAGGCTCTTACTGCATCCACGGGTAGGAGAGGAGGGGTAACATTCTACTGCCGGCACCCCACGGCATAATTTTTGATATTAGTATAGATGTAATGCATGTAAACTCACGTGAAGTCGCAATGCGCCGCTCCTAACTCTCTGTCCAACGTGACAGTCAACGCAATAGGGGTGCCGTTGTCTAAATACTCCACCGCTTTCAGTACAGTCGACCCGGTGGCTCGGAACGTCTTGTTCGCTACTTCCTAGAAATAATTAAAATTTACTTAACTAGTTTTTCTTTCAGAAGGGACTTCTGAAATTTTAAATGCACCCTGATTTAAGGCTCGAGCAGACCGGATGCGTATGCGTAGACGTAAGCGTAGACGTGCACGTACCACTGAGTTGTAATGTATGGAACTGTATGAGACAGGACACACCGCTTGCTTAACGTAGACGTGCGCGTCATATGTCAGTTCCATACATTACAACTCAGTGGTACGTGCACGTCTACGCATACGCATCCGGTCTGCACGAGCCTTTATAAGGAACACAAGAGTTACATGACATCCTAAAACTTCATACAGTGGCCGAAGAAATCCATAAAGCAGTTAAGGCTTAGGTACTGAGAAAGTCGATTAGAAAACCTCCTAACCAACTGACAGTTTTGCATTAATTATAATTATTATTTATTATTATTAAGAGTCTGTACTGTCCCACTGCAGGGCAAAGGCCTAATATAATTAATTATATCAGCTATTATTTTTATGTATACTTAAAATTTTAGTTCAACTGTTATTATGGCTTTTTGCGAAATCCGCGGCTTAGTCAGCTTCAGACATGTTGACCTGTGCTTTCCTCTGATAAATAGCCGACTAAGCTGGGAGTATGGTATAGATGGGCAAGCCTAATCCATCTAACAATCTCCCAAGCACTGCAGCGTCCCGTAAGACCTTTGCATCTATTATAGATGATTTATACAGCGTCAGCAACTGGTAATCATGCTGTACGGGACGCTGCAGTGCCTGGAACATTGTTTGATGAATTAGGCTTGCCCAGGACCTATACCATCCTCTCAGCTATTAGTCAGAGGAAAGAACAGGCAAATGCGTCTAAAGCTAACTAAGCCACGGGTTTCCTCACGATGTTTCCTTCACCGTTAAAGCTCGTGTCAACACAGCGACCCGCAGGGCTCGTAGGTAGATAAACTCTTTATTGTGTAAATCAAACAGAAAATAAAAACAAAAATAACTAAAATTAACTTAAACTAAAAAAACAAGAGAAATACACAATGGGCGGTCTTATCGCTTAGAGCGATTTCTTCCAGACAACCTTTGGATGGAGAGGATTTGAAAGGAAGAATGGTGTGTAGTGTTAATATCCTAATATAAGTATGTATAAATCCTAACATATAACATAGATATATACGAATATGTCTTTATGGTTACGTATCTTGCGACAGGTTTCCAACAGGCTCATTCCTCGCGATCATCGCTGTGCATGGTCGTATTATTCATCTCATCATCATATTTTATCGAAATTAAGTTATAACGTATGTAGAGACACACTCAACTTATCGAGCCGAAGCGGTTAAGAAACGTATGTAAAGACACACTCTCTACTTATCGTATCGAGTGGGTAATTAACATTAACACCAAGACCGGTTTACGCAGTAGCTACGTACCCTCCCAATTTCGTAGTTGATAAAAACAAAAAAATTACGTTTGACAGCGATGATTGCGAGATATATGTACGCCTGATGCAAACCTGTCGCGAGATACGTAATCACCCTGCCGTACAGCATGAATAATAGACGAAAAAGTCTTACTATGAGTGTGAGTGGCCATACCTTGAGCATATCCCTGACGGCGCTTTCTGCGTTCTTCTGTATGTGTCCCATGTACGCCTGCACTACGTCCAGTCCGTAATGAGTGTGAGTGGCCATACCTTGAGCATATCCCTGACGGCGCTTTCTACGTTCTTCTGTATGTGTCCCATGTACGCCTGCACTACGTCCAGTCCGTAATGAGTGTGAGTGGCCATACCTTGAGCATATCCCTGACGGCGCTTTCTGCGTTCTTCTGTATGTGTCCCATGTACGCCTGCACTACGTCCAGTCCGTAATGAGTGTGAGTGCCATACCTTGAGCATATCCCTGACGGCGCTTTCTGCGTTCTTCTGTATGTGTCCCATGTACGCCTGCACTACGTCCAGTCCGTAATGAGTGTGAGTGCCATACCTTGAGCATATCCCTGACGGCGCTTTCTGCGTTCTTCTGTATGTGTCCCATGTACGCCTGCACTACGTCCAGTCCGTACTGCTCGATGAGTTCGCCCACCAGCTGGATACCCTGCGAGAACATTTGGAATATAGTCTTTTTTAAACTTTCGTGATCACGACACATTATTAACACATATTTAACCGGGTATTTATCGCGTTATTTACCATTATTATTGCCCGACGTTTCGACAGGACTGTAAATAACGCGATAAATACCCGGTTAAATATGTGTTAACATTTGGAATATTCATTTTCGAATAAACCTCACCCTCTGGTTGGCAGCCACCTGCGCCTTCAGATCAGACAGGTTGTCGGCCAGGTTCCTGGTTCCAGAGCAACCTGGCTCCCTTGCAGGCTTCATCAGCTCTGCAAAATTATAACAGACTAGTTGAATAAATATTAATTATAACTCTTGAAACACTTTGTCGGTTGATACATTAATAATAAATAAACTATGATAAACTAAATTTATTCAAATAACTATTACGGCTAAGTACATGATACTTACATCTAATATCTAATAATACAAAAAATCTAACGTATTAGTTGTGTGCTTGAACTAGGCAATCCTGTTTTTCAGGTGAAACGAGGTCACAAGCAAAAATGTATAATCAAAAAGCTTCATCATTTCAGCCATAAAACGTCCACTGATGAACACAAGCCTCCCTCATGGATCTCCATGAGGGGTAGTTGCCATTCTCACCACGCTTGGCAGGCGGGTTGGTGAGCGCAGTATGGGATGTTGATACACGGATAGACGCTGCTGCCCATCTTCCGGAGGTGTCCCTTAGCAGGCTCTTACTGCATCCACGGGTAGGAGAGGAGGGGTAACATTCTACTGCCGGCACCCCACGGCAAATCAAATCAAAAAGCTTACAAGTAAAAGTAAAGTAAAAGTAAAAGTAAAAAGGTATTTTATTGACATAATACAGTGTAGCATACAAGTTTGATCCATAGGCTCCTGAACTAGTTATAAACTGTGTTTCAGGAGCCAGTGGCTTCTCCATAATTATACATATATTACTAACTTAATTACATCAATAAAAACAAATAGCTATTAAATCAAAAATCTAGAATAAGTTGTCTAAATTACTAAATATTTTAATTATTATTTATTTTTATGTTATAATTTTTCCACTTGATGTTACATACTAAATCTAAAAAAATATAAACATTCTACACATGTATACATATATACATAATTATATTATTTACATAAATATAGTTCAAATATTTTTATTTATAAATTTATACTTATACTTAATTACGTAAACATAATTATATAATAATAATATAAATAATATAGGTTATTGACAATAGATACATAAAATATAAAGCCAAAACAAGAATTATGGGCAAAAACTCTCAAACATTTGTTCAATTTCCTTGTAATCGAATTGTTCAAGCCAGCCAATTATTTTACTCTTTATGCTGTTATTGCTGATATCCTTTATTTTGTGTACTTTATTTAATTTATTATATAAATGTGGAGCTGTTACATTATAGTGCCTTTGCGCAAATTTACTTTTAGTTCTAGGAACTGGACAACGATCAATTCTTTTATTTGTACTGGGCAGGTTAGGAACTACTTTCCTATGATATCGACGAATGGATTCATAAATAAATAATTTTCTTACACTAAGTACCTTTGTTCTCTGATAGACATCAGTGGTAGGGTGACGAAATGGTAGATATGAAAGAACTTTAAGAATCGCCCGTTGAGCCCGTTCCACTAAAATTAGGTGCGATTTGGCCGTTCTACCCCATGCACAAATACAGTACCTCAATAAGCATTCACACAGGGCTTTATATGTTTGTATTAATAGACTGGAGTCTGCAACTGTACGTAAAGTTCTAAATATGTAAATCAATTTTCTTATTTTTGACGCAAGCATCTCTGTGTGAACGTGCCAGGTTAAATTATGGTCTATGACTACGCCTAGGTACTTAATAGAATTAACTCGTACAATGGAGGAACAACTACAAACCGACAAAACATTTTCACTATTACATGGAAAAGAATGTATTTTTAGAAAAATGTTCGAGCCAGGATCTCCTGCAGCCGTCTTACTGTAGCACATAAATTTAGTTTTATTTTTATTAAGGGTAAGCAAGCTATGTTCAAGCCATCTTGTAACCTTCATTAGATAACTCTCAGTAAGAGAAATAACATTTGGCCAAGTTTTCTCATGTAGCAAGAGCACTGTGTCATCTGCGAACATGTACATGTCAAGACCCGGCAGAGAAGTACTGCATAGGTCGTTAATATAGACGAGAAAAAGCGTAGGTCCAAGCGTACTTCCCTGCGGTACACCATATGTACACATTGCACCGAGGCTGGTGGTTCCATCAACTCTCACTCGTTGCGTTCTTCGACTAAGGTAGTCAGTAAACCAGTCTAAGGCCAGCCCTCTTACGCCTCTTACGCACACAAGTACCTATTACAGCGCGATAAATACCCGTTTAAATATGTGTTAATAATGTGTCGTGATCGCGAAAGTTTAAAAAAGACTATTACCTATTACAGATCTGTTAAGTTAATAAATAAAAAATTGCATCCTTCTTTCAACTTTCGCGATCACGACGCATTATCAATATATACATATAAAACTCTTCCGTTACTGACTGAGTGACTGACAGACAACGCACAGCCTAAACCACTGGACCTAGAGACCTGAAATTTGGCACACATATACCTTGAGTATCCTAGAGGTGCACTAAGGAGGGATTTTTCGAAATTCCCACGGGAACGGGAACTACGCGGGTGAAACTGCGGGGTGCGGCTAGTTAACACATATTTAATAATACTAACTACTAATAATACTACTGAACACAGGCTAATGGATCTACATGAGGGGTAGTTGCATACTCACCACGCTTGGCAGGCGGGTTGGCGAGCGTAGTACGGGATGTTGATACACTGAAAGACGCTGCTGCCCATCTTCCGGAGGCATCCACGGGCAAGAGAGAGGCAACATTCTACTGCCGGCATCCCACGGCAAAATACCCGGTTAAATATGTATTAATAACATTGAATGTAGTGTTAACCTGCAAGTGGTTGTGCATTTAACTATAATAATGTACTTTGTGTATTATTAGTTTTAATTAGTTTTAAGTATGAAATAATGTAACAACTGTTGGTTAACCTTAATAAATAAATAAATAAATAAATCCAGTTGTGAAGCAATGTATCAACCGAAAAAGTGCAGAACTAGCCCCGCGTAGTGACACCGTTAGTGTTGTGTGACGTGATCGAGTTGCTTCCGAAAGTGAAACCGCCAAGCTGGTGACGTATCTCGCGACAAGTTAGCAACAGGCGTACAGGGGCCGAAGAATACACTCTTCCGTCTTAAGGTGCAGCTTTGCACCTGGACGTTAACCATCACTACATACAAAAATCTGGCAACAGTCCAAGCCGTGGTTCGAACCTAAGTGGTGCCCTTGAGCTTGTTGCCCCAACCTAACTTTTGCGGCTGGGCGCCTTCTGCGCTCGCCATAGTCCGGTAACGTTGTCATGGCCATCTGCGGTCAACAACATATGTATATTGTCATTTCGAAAAAAAAAGCTAGTTAGCCTTGTTACCTTCAGTGAGTTGGGTCTCGTTGAAGCGGCCGCCGTCGACCAGCAGGAAGGAGCTGAAGGCGGCGCCCTCCTGCGCCAGCGCGGTGGAGTGCAGCCTTGTTACCTTCAGTGAGTTGGGTCTCGTTGAAGCGGCCGCCGTCGACCAGCAGGAAGGAGCTGAAGGCGGCGCCCTCCTGCGCCAGCGCGGTGGAGTGCAGCCTTGTTACCTTCAGTGAGTTGGGTCTCGTTGAAGCGGCCGCCGTCGACCAGCAGGAAGGAGCTGAAGGCGGCGCCCTCCTGCGCCAGCGCGGTGGAGTGCAGCCTTGTTACCTTCAGTGAGTTGGGTCTCGTTGAAGCGGCCGCCGTCGACCAGCAGGAAGGAGCTGAAGGCGGCGCCCTCCTGCGCCAGCGCGGTGGAGTGCAGCCTTGTTACCTTCAGTGAGTTGGGTCTCGTTGAAGCGGCCGCCGTCGACCAGCAGGAAGGAGCTGAAGGCGGCGCCCTCCTGCGCCAGCGCGGTGGAGTGCAGCCTTGTTACCTTCAGTGAGTTGTGTCTCGTTGAAGCGGCCGCCGTCGACCAGCAGGAAGGAGCTGAAGGCGGCGCCCTCCTGCGCCAGCGCGGTGGAGTGCAGCCTTGTTACCTTCAGTGAGTTGTGTCTCGTTGAAGCGGCCGCCGTCGACCAGCAGGAAGGAGCTGAAGGCGGCGCCCTCCTGCGCCAGCGCGGTGGAGTGCGGCGGCATGGAGCCCGGCGTCAGGCCGCCGATGTCGGCGTGGTGGCCGCGGGAGGCCACGAAGAAGATCGGCTTCGGCTTCGTCCTATAAAATGTAAAAGCCTTTATATTAGGGGGTGAAGCCATATATGCATAGCGCTGTCTGTCGTGTCTGTGTATTGGACGATCACAACCGAACGCGTTGACCGATTTACATGAAACCTTTTTTGTTAGCACCGTCTTAAAGAGAGAAGGGTACTGACTGATTTTGGACCGGAGTTATTGAGACCTCAAAAGTTCACCAAAAAAAATAAGTCTTCAAATGACGGAAAACGTTCAAAAACCCAAAAATATCATTTTTGTGACCTTTTGAGGCCTTCGCCCCCTTTTCTGGTAACCCCGTACCAATGCATGTTTATTCTAATGCATAACAAAATGCACTTAACTAACATATATTTTACTAATATTATTTTATACTCGCGGACTACCCACATTAGACTTGTTTACTTTAGCCATTTATTATGTCTTATGGCATAGTGTTGTGGGGGTGCGCTGGAGCTAAACATATAAACACTGTATTTGTGCTGCAGAAGAGGGCTGTTCATGCAATCTACAATATGGGCCCCAGAGAATCGCTACGTGATAAATTTTAAGAGTATATTTATTTACGAAGTCTTGCTGTATACCCACTAAATATTTGTGTATGGCAACCACACGGTTGCCATACTCACCACTTGGCAAGCGGGTTCGCGAACGCAGTACAGGATGTTGATACACGAAAAGACCCTGCTATCCATCTTCCGGAGGTATCCCCTAGCAGGCTCTTACTGCATCCACGGGTATGAGAGGAGGGGTAACATTCTGCTGCCGGCACCCCACAGCATCGCCAATCACGGCGACGATTGTATCGACCAGTTAATACGTGAACTTACTTGTGGAACACCGGGGTGATCACAGTTAAGTCGGGCAGATGCGAGCCGCCTGCCTTAGGGTGGTTCGCCAGAAGCACATCCCCCTCTTTTATGGAGTCGCCGCGGACTTTCATCTAGAACAAAAGGATTAGTTAAGAAGTGCAATGAAGAAGATCTTGTGTGATGTATGGATTTTAGGAATAGTACAATATTTTGACCTGCATTCTAATATCAGAGGAAATGCACAAGACAATCAAGAAAACTGACAATTTGGTACTGCAAAGTGTATTACGTCACTTGGTACTGCATAGTTTATTAAGGCGCGTCGCTCACTGGTAAGTCGCGGCGTTTTATTCCTAGATGCGGCGCGGCGCTTGTACGTTTTCTTAAGGAATAAAGCGCCGCAACCTCGCCTTGACTCGCCTTACCAGTGAGCGACGCGCCTAAGCCACCTAGTACTGCAATCTATAACGTCACCTGGTACTGCACAGTGTACTACGTCACCCGGTACTGCACAGTGTTTCACGTCACCTGGTACTGCACAGTGTATAACGTCACCTGGTACTGCACAGTGTTTCACGTCACTCGGTACTGCACAGTGTTTCACGTCACCCGGTACTGCACAGTGTTTCACGTCACTCGGTACTGCACAGTGTTTCACGTCACCTGGTACTGCACGGTTTCCTGCATGGCCCCCAGGTGCACCGGGATGTGCGGCGCGTTGGAGACCAGCCCGCCGTCGGCTCCGAACAGAGCGCATGAGAAGTCCAGCCTCTCTTTGATGTTCACGGATATTGAGGTGCGCTGAAGAACCCTGTAGGAAAACGTTTTTTAGACGACCTTCTTCATCAAGTCAAATCAAATCATTTATTTATGAAAACCTTTACAAGATAGGTATTACATATTTACAGTTATTATCAAGAACTTACCATCATGTCAACCGTGGGACATGCCTCTATATGAGGGGGTTGTTACCATACTCGCCACGCTTGGCAGGCGGGTTGGCGAGTACAAGATCTACACACACACGGAAAGACACTGCTGCCCATCTTCCGGAGGTATCCCTGACTCTTACTGCATCCACGGGCATGAGAGGAGGGGTAACATTACTTTGGCACCCCACTGCCTTTCTAAGTTTATATTATCGTCATCATTTCAGCCATAGGACGTCCAATGGGGAGGAGTAGGTAAATCATTATTACTTCCAATCGAGAGAGCTCAAAGAGCTTTACTTAAGGTAGCTACTTTCCGACCTTTTATTTTTTCTACTTACCTTCTATATCAATCCTGCGAAGTGCTAACAGTTCGGCAGTTATTTATATTAAATGTGGTACTAAAACAACACACAGCTCTTCCCTACAGCACAGAGTTTACTAACAAAAGACGTAATTATATTGTTTGCCCCCGGTCAACCTCAACAAAACATGCCTTCTCAACTAAATTTTATAGTTTTCTAGGTCCAATTCTCTACAATAGACTTAATATGATATCTAACATTTTCCCATTAAATTATAATAGTTGTAAAATATCTTTAATAAAAACACTTCAGAGCATGTCTTATGATGATACAGAAAAGTTATTAGCAATAACTAAGTAACTAACTGTTACTCTATTATCACTACCATGTATTCCAAGAATGAAATGTTACGCAAGCGTTTTTAACGAACATAGGTGTAAAAATTTAGCTTAGTTTTAGTTTATAAAATCTATATGAAAATGTTCCATTTAAGTCTTCTAATTATAATGATTGTTATGTTATTTACCTACAATAAGTATATGTAAGTCCCACAAGTCTGAAACACAGGTTTATCCTAGTTCAGACACGGATATTCTAGTACATTTAAATAGCTACGGCTTTTGTAATTTATTGTGAATTTATATTGATTTTTGAATAAATTATCTTATCTTATTTATTTAATGCTAGATAAAAGCCTCCTTCCTTAGATCTCCAAGTACTGATCATGAGGGGTCGTTGCAATAGCATCGGACGTCCATTGCTGTACAGGCCTCCCTAACAGATCTCCAAGAGCTAGTCAGTGGTGCCAAATTCCCCACGCTTGGCAGGTCGGTTGGCAAAAGCAGTACAGGATGTTGACACACGGAAAGACGCTACCATTTCCCGGAGCCATCCCCTGGCGCCTAGAGAGGTGGGTCAACATTCCATCCCGAACTGATTATAATCAGATGATAAAAAGATGGGCTAATGGCTAATGCCCATCGACGGACAACCAACATTTATCTGTCACGGTCAATACCCAGGAAGGGCCATCGTTCATTTCGTATGTAGTATAATGTATTAAGTAGATCAGTCATCTAGTACCAATACGTTATGTTTGGGGCTAGATAATGCTGTGTAAATTGTCCTGCATGGATTTCCATGAGGAGTAGTTGCCATACTCATCACTATTGGCAGGCGCGTTGGCGAGCATTTATCATAATATTCAATTCTTTCCAAGTCGACGTGCAAAATTTATCGGTACTGTTCCGAGACTGACTTCACCCACTATGGCCTATTCACCACGCCATGATCCTATGCTTGTCCGATTCATCGTCTGCCCAACTTGCTGACCAGACGACCAACATTTCTAAAACCCTGTCTTGGCCAACCCACATAACGACCAAAATACACTTAGTCACTTTTCTACTTTACAAAATTTACTGTTGGTATTTTTACACAAGTGGACATTATTATACCTTTTTCATTTTAGACCAAAGTCGTCAAGCCCGACCGATACGGTACAGGTAAATAGAGTAGCTCTTACCTGCCCATCTGCTCCGCGATAGACATGAACCGATGCCCGAAAATGCTAAGCTGGATGGAGTCCAGCGCCGTGGTGGCCACGCGGCGCCGGCCCGACCCTATCGTTATGCGGATGTCTCCGAACTTGGTTATATCCGCGCGACAGTCTGCAATTACAACAAAAGAACACATAGAATACACATACTGCGTAGCCATCATCATTTCACTGCCCTTATCCGACATTACGTGGAGTCGGCACAACATGTTCTCTTTTTCCATTCTTCTCTATCAGACGTCAACTCGATATTCACTCTCAAAGAAATTAATAACCTTATCAAACATTTTTACGGTTCCGGTGGGATTCGAACCCACGTCCGTCAAATCGATACTTGACGCTTCCTTAAGCCGGAAGTGCTTTGACCGCTAAGCTTCTGTAGCTTATGCATTAATATTAACCCATGATTGCATTTTTCATTTCTATAAATTAAATTTAGTTTAAACTTAGCTACTACATATAAGTTTACAGATTTTACATTTATTACTCTTTATAGATGTTCGTATCTTAGTAATTTATTTTGTGACCTTAAAAAGTAGCCGTAACAGTATATCTTTTGTAATGCTAAACGGGCTTTCTACTCACGTTAATTATACGTCGAAAATAGGAAAGCCCATTTAACATTACAATGAATAGTGTAACTCATGAGTGTTTTAAAGGATCATCATCATCATATCAGCCGTAAGAAATTCACTGCTGGACAAAGGCCTCCCTCATTGATCTCCAAGTACTGCGGTTGAAAATCGTCTGCATCCACCGCCGACCAGCGGTTCTCACCAAGTTGTCTGATCATCTTGTTGGTGGACGTCCTACGCTGCGCTTGCCAGTCCGTGGCCTCCATTCGAGAACTTTGCGGCCCCATCGGCCATCTTTTCCGCGCGCTATATGGCCTGCCCATTGCCACTTCAACGTGCTAATCCGTCTGGCTATGTCGGTGACCAGAGTTCTTCATTTCTGATTCGATCCTACGGGATCCCGAGAAACCCCGAGCATAGGCCATTCCCCCGAGCGTAACAAATAAAAAATCTATACTAATATATAAAGCTGAAGAGTTTGTTTGTTTGTTTGCTTGAACGCGCTAATCTCAGGAACTACTGGTCCGATATGAAAAATTATTTCAGTGTTAGATAACCCGTTTATCGAGGAAGGCTATAGGCTATATAACATCACGCTACGACCTACGGGAGCGGAGCAGTAACCAAAGATGCTGGTGAAGCCGCGGGCGACTTCTAGTTAAATAAAAAAAATTGAAATACTTTCAAATGCTACGATCTTTTAACCTAAATTTATTTTGAAAACTTTTAACTTGAGTTACAAAATAAACGTAGCTCTATGTTTATTTTTACCTGGTTCAACGAGGATGGTGGACAGGTTGTCCATGATGATGGCAGGCCCCGGCACCGCTTGCTCCGGCTTCAGTTTCTCCAGCAGGAAGACGGAGGTCGTCTGGTAGCCGCCGTCGAAGTAAACTTGGCTGCTCTGCAAACGGTATTCTGCCATTAGGGCCAAGGTAAGCAAATGTAAAGTAGTAGTAGTTATGAGTTGAGTGTTATGTTTTCATCACGTATCAAACCGGTTCTGACGGAAGATCAGCGTTGGGCTTATGCTCAACTTAGGCTGAGTCAGACGCCTTTTTGTAACTGTTTTTTCTTAGTTTCATTTGTTATTTTGTTATTTTCTCTCTCCTGTTGTGTCTTTTATTTTTTGTGTGCTTTTTATGAGTGTAACAAATAAATGTTTTATCTATCTATCTATCTAAACATTGTCAATGAACAGGAGAACTCTAGTAGTTACCTGTAGATGGCGCTCTTCGGTTGCTCAAACCGACATTACCTTATCAAGAATTTCAGCGGGTCCCAACATGGGTTCTGTAGCTTAGCGGTCAAAGCACTTCCGGCTTAAGGAAGCGTCAAGTATCGATTTGACGGACGTGGGTTCGAATCCCACCGGAGCAGTAAATTTTTGATAAGGTTATTCATTTCTTTGAAAATGTAAACAGATTTTAAATAAAAAAACCGGTCAAGTGCGAGCTGGTCTCGATATAATAATATGGTATCTGGTATGTAAGAACATTTGGGTTTTTGAGAAGAATCTAACGATACCTTGTTTGGAAGATACGTGAGAAAAAATAAATTTACAAGCAAACAGGATACGCGAACAAGAATACTTCACCCTTCTTTATCCTTCGTCGGGTCGTAAGTCGGGTAATAAAGTTGCCAATGTCCTTTGAACAGTATCTATACCTTCTCAGCGACCGGTTGCTCCCCCTTCCCGCTAGGTGGCGCCGCGTCTTCGGGCACGTCACTCAGCCCCACCCCTCGCACTCTGACGTCATCCACTATGACGTCACGGTTTGATAGGGTAAAGCCGAACTCGCTTTTATATCTGAAAGTAAGTTAATTGGATACTGGAATCGATTCTGTTTTACACTTCCTAAAACTGATTATAATTAGAGATACCTATAAAGTTTCTAAATTTAGAGCTGTCAGTGTCAAATTTGGTACAATTGTTACGTTTTAATTTTAGAAGGACACTAACCTTATCGACTTATGTCATTTTATTCCGTTTTACGTCAATTTAATAAGCTTTAGCTAGTTAGTGCATTAACAGAATCGCCACCACTGTTTAGTGAAATATGTACGAGTAGGTATACATGTGCCCTCGAGCACATACCCAATAGATAGGAAATGTCGTTTAATTTGTTCAAACCACTCCATTGCCCAGGCAATAAATGTTGCCCAAACAATTCCGCCAATTCACTACATTGCGCTTTGATTGGCCACACATTTGACAAGTTGTCTACATTATAAACATGTCAATAATAAATATGCCGTGGGGTGGAATGGTGCCCCTCCTTTCTTCTCGTGAATGCAGAAAAAATCTGCCAAGAGATACCTCCAGAAGATGAGCAGCAGCGACTTTCTGTTCAACATCCCGCACTGCGCTCGCCAACCCGCCTGCCAAGCGTGGTGAGTATAACCACTAATGGAGATCCATCAGGGAGGCCTATGTTCAGCAGTGGACGATTTACGGCTGAGATGATGAATAACAGTTGTTACGGCCAAGTTTACCTGTTAACGAAGGCGGAGTAGAAGTCGCCATGTCTGGTCGCAGTGGGGGAGTCCCCAGGAGTGGGAGACACCATGAGTGCGCAGTCCGTTCCGGCGTAGCGGAGATGTAGGTAAGGCTCCAATTGTATGCGGTTGTCGGGGATGCCCTGGGGATTGACGTATGTTTTGTTACTACTTGGATGTAGTGGAGTTAATCTATACTACTTTACACCACGTACCTAACCTTTTATCATCTTGCTGACGTTTCGTAGACCATTCAAGAGTTCTCGTCTCGCGGCTACGAACGGTGCTCAAGAAGGGCCTCTAAATGGTCTACGAAACGTCAGCAAGATGATAAAAGGTTAGGTACGTGGTGTAAGCCGTATTATGTTTATTATTGTTACGATCATTTCAATCCAGTACTTTATGGCCTGCTGCCGCTTTAACTTTGAACATACTGTGACGTCCTGTTATTACGGGAGCACCAGGCTATTAACATATAGACATTAGTCAGTTATTATATGTGCAATCCTGTGATCCAACACAGGGTTGCACATAATGCAATACGGGGATAAAATTTAGCCTATGTTACTCAGAAGTAATGTAGTATTCTAATGGTGAAAGAATTTTGAAAATAGATTTTTGATATGGGTGTCGTTTTCGACTAACTTGGGGGTGCTTATTACGAAAATAATGTTAAGAAAACCTCGCGAGCTGCGCGCAGCCTAACCTCTAGGGTAGTTGTAGGGTAGTTGTAGGGTAGTTGTAGAGTAGTTGTAAGGTTGTTGTAGGGTAGTTTGTTTTTTTTAGTCTGGTTCACAGTTTACCTGAGCTCTCAGCTTGTCCCGGCACACAGCCGCCAGTACGTCTAGCTGCGCGTCGATCAGCTGGAAATGGTCGGGGTTGTACGCCCACGCGCAAGCTGCTTGAGCCTCTTGCACAACGTGGGCTAATGCCATCCCGTAGGCCGAGAGAATACCTGGCGGATACAAATATGTAGATACATACTTTTCACTACTCTTGCTCAAAAAGACCGTCATTGTGGCGTACCAGAGCGAAGAAAAAATTGCATAATCTTCCTCTAGGAGAAAGTTTTTTTTTTATTTTTGTCTCTCCAATGACAATGAGCCTACAAAAACGAAAAAGTCTTTAGTCATAAGTAGAATAATCATGAATAAAGACTCGACTTATTACTGTTTCATAAAAAAAATTGTACAAATTGTACATTTAATTTTTAATAAAATAAACTATTTTATATTGTAATGGATTATTTTATTTTCTCGCAATCGTAGTGAAAAGTAGAGTGTAACACACGGCGTCATTTTAGCTCCTTGTATAACAATCTACTATTTTTAACAAACAAAACCAAAATTAATTGATTCAGGGGTGACTTTGCGGAAAGCCATTATAATATCTAAATCATTTCAGCCGTAAAACCTCCACTACTTAACACAGGCCTCCGTCATGGGTCTCCCTGACGAGAGTCTCCATAAGGGGTAGTTGCCATACTCACCACGCTTGGCAGGCGGGTTGGCAAGCGCAGTACGGGATGTTGATACACGGAAAGTCACTGCTGCCCATCTTCCTGAGGATGGAACCACGGGTTCATGCCCGTGTTGCAGTAAGAGCCTGCTAAGGTTATATCCCTTAGCAGGCTCTTACTGCATCCACGGGCATGAAAGGAGGGGTAACATTCTACTGCCGGCATCCCACGGCATAAAAATAATATCTAAATGAACAACAAATGTTTAGTAACAAATCCGCTCAATAAAACAAATCGCTTGTTGTTCTTCGTTCTCTGGGTTGTCGTTGTTTCTGTGTGTATTTCGTTGATCTCTGATGGTGCCTTGAATCGAGGCGAAACACGTGTCAAATTCTTTTGAAGTGTTTTTCAAGAATCAAGAATCACAAACATACTTTGTGACGTTGTAGAATCTCCTGCATACTTGTGCACTACGACGGTGGATATCCCGAGCTGGCGCGCCACGCTGCAGGCGTGCTGCGCGCCCGCGCCGCCGAAGCAGGCGAGCGCGTGGCGCGAGGCGTCGTGCCCGCGGGCTGTGGTCGACGTATGTGTATAGTACTCACCTGCATACTTGTGCACTACGACGGTGGATATCCCGAGCTGGCGCGCCACGCTGCAGGCGTGCTGCGCGCCCGCGCCGCCGAAGCAGGCGAGCGCGTGGCGCGAGGCGTCGTGCCCGCGGGCTGTGGTCGACGTATGTGTATAGTACTCACCTGCATACTTGTGCACTACGACGGTGGATATCCCGAGCTGGCGCGCCACGCTGCAGGCGTGCTGCGCGCCCGCGCCGCCGAAGCAGGCGAGCGCGTGGCGCGAGGCGTCGTGCCCGCGGGCTGTGGTCGACGTATGTGTATAGTACTCACCTGCATACTTGTGCACTACGACGGTGGATATCCCGAGCTGGCGCGCCACGCTGCAGGCGTGCTGCGCGCCCGCGCCGCCGAAGCAGGCGAGCGCGTGGCGCGAGGCGTCGTGCCCGCGGGCTGTGGTCGACGTACATATGTGTATAGTAATCACCTGCATACTTGTGCACTACGACGGTGGATATCCCGAGCTGGCGCGCCACGCTGCAGGCGTGCTGCGCGCCCGCGCCGCCGAAGCAGGCGAGCGCGTGGCGCGAGGCGTCGTGCCCGCGGGCTGTGGTCGACGTATGTGTATAGTACTCACCTGCATACTTGTGCACTACGACGGTGGATATCCCGAGCTGGCGCGCCACGCTACAGGCGTGCTGCGCGCCCGCGCCGCCGAAGCAGGCGAGCGCGTGGCGCGAGGCGTCGTGCCCGCGGGCTGTGGTCGACGTATGTGTATAGTACTCACCTGCATACTTGTGCACTACGACGGTGGATATCCCGAGCTGGCGCGCCACGCTGCAGGCGTGCTGCGCGCCCGCGCCGCCGAAGCAGGCGAGCGCGTGGCGCGAGGCGTCGTGCCCGCGGGCTGTGGTCGACGTATGTGTATAGTACTCACCTGCATACTTGTGCACTACGACGGTGGATATCCCGAGCTGGCGCGCCACGCTGCAGGCATGCTGCGCGCCCGCGCCGCCGAAGCAGGCGAGCGCGTGGCGCGAGGCGTCGTGCCCGCGGGCTGTGGTCAACGCTCTGTAATAGGCAAGATGACGGGATATGAAATTCAAAATTATATTTAGTTCGTCAGTAAGACTATACAAAAATAATAGACACGCATTCTTTGCTGAAACAATACTTAGATAAAGCGAGTTGAAGTTTAGGAGTAGGCGCCCTCCTGACGTCATAATACTGCCCCCAGAGGCACGTCACCGCGTACCAGCGAGTGACTTCACGCGACATTTACTTGTAGTTATAATATCGCGGTATTTTTGGAAAAAGATGATGCTGTGTGAATTGTCCAGCATTATTTATTTATTTAAAAAATACGTGTCCAATTAATTTTTTTAATCTACATTATGTACTTCAATTAAAATTCAGTCATCTAGCACATTAACGAAGTCAAAAACCAGTGTAAAACACGATCGACAATGTGTTACATTTTAATTTTATAATCGACTAGCACTCCACGGTTTCACCCGCGTAGTTCCCGTCCCCGTGGGAATACGCGGATAAAATATAGCCTATGTTACTCAGAGATAACGTAGCATTCTAATGGTAAAATAATTTTGAAAATCGGTCCAGTAGTTTGAGTTTCTTCGTTACAAATATACAAAATACAAATCTTTAGAGATTGAGAGACTACACTACTTGGTGATAAATATTGCACATAGACATCCTATCTGAATAACTCAGCCTGTATAATGAAATGTACTGACAGGTACAGTACAGTCATCACGGAAGAGCTTACCTAATTGGCCTGCACATCGCTTCATTGGCTACATTGATGAACCCCATAGCCACCTCTTCCATACTCATCTAAAACAAAAGCAGAAAACATTTAATGATAATAATAGTTTAAAAACTAAAATACGTCGAATTATTGTATTGTCAACACAACATGTGAGTTTTTTAATATAAAAAATAAATTAAGAGTTCGGCTGATTTAGTCTTGCAGTCATGGGGCGTGGGGTGCCGGTAGTAGAATGTTACCCCTCCTCTCATGCCCGTGGATGCAGTAAGAGCCTACTAAGGGATACTGCTCCGATGGGCAGCAGCGTCTTTCCGTGTATCAACATCCCGTACTGCGCTCGCCAACCCGCCTGCCTAGCGTGGCGAGTATGGCAACTACCCCTCATGGAGATCCATGAGGGAGGCCTGTGGTTCAGTAGTGTACATTTATCGGCTGAAATGATGATGATGAGTCTCGCAGTCAGTGATAGAATCTATTATGAATTCTCGTTAGGATATTGGATTATTAACAAAACATTAATAATTAATTCATACCTCTTTCTCACCATCCTGCTTCAAAAACCCGTTAATTTCATCAGTCATCTTTCGGAACCCGGCTGCGGTCGCGTCCTTATCCAGAGATTCGTTCTCATTCGGACCAAAAATCTTCGGAAAGTATTCCGGCAGTAAGCGACCTGAAGCAAAACAGTTAAAAAATGCAAAAAGATACCTCTCCGGCGGGGAATCGAACCCCGGTCTCCCGCGTGACAGGCGGGGATACTTACCACTATACTACCGAAGACTTGTGAATCCAGCCCGAAATTAAGTAACTATTAACAGTTGCGCCAACATCTTCCACAACCATTATCATCATTTTCAATGGGTTTTAACATCTCTATTATCAGTATTAAAGAACACAGCTCTGCGTTTTTAAATATAGGAGTCTATATAGCGTACATTGTTTCTTCCTTACGCTGTAACGTGATCCAACGTCGGTAAAATAATAATAAATTAGGCCAGGTGCGTGTCGGGACACGCGCTATGTAGGGTTCCGTAGTTAACCGTAGACCTGTTGTCAGAAGTTGGTGTATTATGTGTAGAATTATAAAGTTTTCGGTTTAGAGTATTCGGGTTTGTTTGGGAAACCGCATCACTTAATTGAGCGACTATTACCCGAAACTAAAAAAGCTAGCTTTAACCCTTATAGTTTTCCTAGAAAGTTCATGGTTAAAACTACATTCATGTTTTTTCAGATTTTTCAAGCTAGCAGTTTAGATTTTAGAGGGGGAGGGACGCTCGAAAAAAGTTAAAAACTATAATACTTCGCAAACGGAACCCTGAAACTAAAAATTGTCTTTGCAACCCCTAAATGGTTTTAAAATACCTTTTCAACGATACCCCACACGATGGGAATATCAAGAAAAAAAAAGATAATGGTAGTACAGCGAATGGAGTATCACGATACGTGATACGCTATACTACACACTCGATAAATATCGTGAGTGTAGCATTCGCCATTGTATGATATTATGATAAAAGTTGGTGTTTATGAAAGAAAACATCGTGAGGAAACCCGCGGTAACCTCTAACTAATATCTGACTTTACTGCGAGGATGGGATAGGTGCTGGGTAAGCCTAATCCATCTTACAAGGTACTGCAGCGTCTATCTATACTAATATTATAAAGAGGTAAAGTTTGTGAGGTTGTAGGGGGTAATCCCTGATCTACTGAACCGATTTTCAAAACTTAACACTCAAATCTTGGCCGGTTTTATTTTTTAAAGTACCTACAGTTTTGAGTCTGAAGTATAGCTTTGTCTGTACACACGGTCAAATATTATATTTACATATTGTATTAAAGACAGGTGTTCTTACGCTTATTATAATACTTTTATTATAAAGTAGAACATGTTTATGTAAATATTTAATGGTAACTTAAACTAAACGTTATTATTAGGACGTTTAAGTTCATAAATATGTGATTGAATACAAATATGTTTACACATCTAATGTTATAAATATAAAATATTCCTTGTTGATTTAAAATTTTCTTTACAATTAAAAACGTATATTTATAGAGAATAGCAATGCAGCTTTCACCAAAACCAAAAAGATTCTCTCCGGCGGGGAATCGAACCCCGGTCTCCCGCGTGACAGGCGGGGATACTTACCACTATACTACCGAAGACTTGAAAAAATACTCGAAATTGACAAATGTTAATTTCCATTTAAAGTAAGGCCTTTGCATCTATTATAGATGATTTATACAGCGTCAGCAACTGGTAATCATGCTGTACGGAACGCTGCAGTGCCTGGGACATTGTTAGATGGATAACACGTGCTTTAACGGTGATGGAAACATCGTGAGGAAACCGCGTCTTTATTTATTTTAGGAATAGTTTAGCTTAGTCTAGCTTCTTAGTTTAGCTTCAGACGTATTGTTCTTTCCTCTGACTAACAGCTGACTAAGCTGAGAGGTTGGTATAGGTGCTGGGCAAGCCTAATCCAATAATGTATGTAATGTAAGTAATCTTTAATGATTATGTTATCAGTAAAGTGAATTATTTCGCCTCAGGATATAATAACACGGCAACATTGCATATGGCTCTCGGTATGTCGTTCGTGGTACGAACCTACAGTTGAAACAGGAGGCCATTTCTCGTGAATTCAAGTGATAAGAACGCTCAAAATCGATAAATTTACAAAAACTGTCAAAATATCTTTTATAATTACTTAATAATTAATAGAATCAGGCGTTACTTTGCGGAAATCCATGTCGTGTGGGTTTGGGTATGCATGTTGCACTAACAACATAGTTCTCCCTGCATGTGCATAATTAGCGGGCGGGAGGGCGGTGCATATGCATCTCAGCATTAGCGGAATTAAAACTAGATATTTTCATTATATGTTATTAAAATATCTTTTTTTACCGCTACTTCCGAGTTGTCAAAATTTCCGCTTTTACCAGTGCTAGATAAAGCCGTAGAATAGCAACCCTCCTCTCATGCCCGTGGATGCAGTAAGAGCCTGCTAAGGGATACCTCCGGAAGATGGGCAGCAGCGTCTTCGTGTATCAACATCCTGTACTGCGCTCGCGAACCCGCCTGCCAAGCGTGGTATGGCAACTGCCCCTCATGGAGATCTATGAGGGAGGCCTGTATTCTAGCTGTGTGTTGTAGCTGAAATGATGGTGAATGCATCGTACCTAGAAGTAGGTTAGCATCAGTGACGGCGACGGAGCCTCCCTTCCTGTAGCAGGCGGGCCCGGGGTGGGCGCCGCACGACTCCGGACCGGCCGCGAACATGCCAGACCTAGAATACATTGCTTAACCTTTATATAACACTAAATGACGAGACAAACCCAAGGCCCTTTTGCGATTCACAGCTAATTCGTTAAATGTCGAAATCTTTAAAACTACTTGCCGGCCACTGCTCGTGGCATCACTTACCTTTTAGGAGGGGTCTGAAAATCAGCGTTCCTTCGTGTTATGGTGCGAAGGAACACAAGCTGAGATCCATCCCTTTTGGTTTTACTGCAGCACATCTTGCACTACCTACTCTTAGGGTCAATGACTGGATTACTGGTAGGATAGTACCTAGATAAATATATTTCTTGTTGTGCTTGGGGCATACGGCAGCATACTGCCTACAATGTTTTGTGTTTTAACTTTGTATAAAGGTTCGATTCATTGTTATTATTATTATTTTTTCATTATTATCCTTTGCCGTATGTACCTAGAATTACCCAATCTGTTTAATATTAATTGGTACTTGCAATGTTATTGCTTTTGGTGCTAGGTGGGTAAGGACCAAATTCTTTGCATCGTTGGACAACGGAAATCACATTGGAATGTGTCACACAGGAAAAAAAAGTCGCGCAATAAAATTGTAAAGGCACGTGTACAAGGTTTGAAGATGTACATCAGTAAAAAATAAAAATAATTTTAAATCATGTGTTTTTTTAATATCAAGCATGATAAAACTAAAACCTTCAAAACATCTCTCAAAATCTGCTACAATACATATAAAAATGCCTCTAAGTCATTATCAGTTTTTTTTCACGTTTATCACATTTACATCTGCTTCATAATTTTCCTTTGGTTTTCCTATGTCATTTATTAAATACTTTTTTCTTAATTCAACTTCACTAGACACAGTCCGTCAATCCTCATCACTTTTCTTTAAAATTTGATTCATCCTATGTCTCTTCAAACTCAGGCTTCCTTCCATTGTTGTCTCATATCTTTTTTTTCATCTTCGTTCTTATCAGATATTTTTTTTCTTCGATTTAGTTCTCTCCGCATTCTTTCGTTGCTTTAGTTTGAATTTTTCAGGATTTGTTTTTTTTTAATTTTTGCGATATTTCCGACATCTTTCTGCCGAGGATAATGTCATCTAAAAAACAAAACAATGTTTAACTTTATAATTCCAGCATAATACATTGATTTAAACTTGCACAATTTTCACACATTATTATAACAAAAGGAGACTTAATCGCGTTCAAAAAGGTGTTTATTTCATTATCTCGACGTTTCGGACGTGATGTTACGTCCATGGTCTCAGGGAATCCCTTCGAGACCATGGACGTAACAACGTAACGAGCTTAAATGGGTCATTGTACGCATCAAAACAAACAACTTTATATAGAAATATATGTTTCATTAAAAGTATCCAGTAGGTATCCAGAGGTATGAGTATGACACGGTTTCAAGTATTTACTTGAAACCGTGTCATACTCATACTGACCATAAAATAAACACACAATCAGTTTTTTTCTCTTTATTTGTTAGACTAGATAGAGAATAAAATAATTAAAATGATGTGTACGCACCTTTACGAATTTCCGTTGTGACACGTAGCACACTTTCGTGTCACTTGTCGCACAATGGAGCCAAAATACTTCACGACCTACCCTAAAATGTTTCACACTCAACAAACTAAACGAGTAACACTAGTAAATTTTGGTGTATTTCAGCAATGTACTATTATAGTTCGCACTTAATTATTCGCAAGCAGAGAAATCGTGATAGAAAGATATAAAATTACATAGCAAAGTCACACAATTTTAACGCTACGCGGAGCTTCCACCGACACGATGCTCGATTGTCAGTAAAAAAAGATAGTGGCACTATTGGAGTTTTGCTTGAGAGTTCGGAGTCAGTGCTGCCATTAAAATAATTTAAGAATCTACTGGCTTAGCTTTGTAAATTCCGTGTTATGTCGTCGCACAACTGGAGGTTGCACAATGGAAGGATATTTAGGACATACAATAAATACCCGCTAAATTTTAAATTATGAAGGATATCCTTATGAAACTATAACTGCATCTTAGCAAAACCTAAGACTATACATACAAATAAACTGTATAAGTTAAGACGTTCGTATTTTTAAAACAAAATCAATATATTATCGACAAAGCAGAGTTGGGACATATTAATTTTCTATGGGATCATTAATAAAGATAGAAAATAATATTTATTAATAAAATGTTTATTAATTATTTTGAAAATCAATTAGTTTATAATGATTAGGTTTAATAAGAACTGTTATTTGGCGTGTTTTTTTACTCAATAAAGTAACAATAAATATTTTATTTTTAATTAGAGAAGAGGTGGACGCTAAAGTGTGACAGCATTTGCAAAGAATTTGGTCCTTACCCAGGTACTATGTTATTTATTATTATTTTTCTTTTTTGCCTTTTGTTATATGCTTGTGCTGTTATGTAAACCAAATAAATATATTTCTATTCTATTCTATACTTATTCACAAAACTCTTTGCGGTGGGATGCCGGCAGTAGAATAGTGTCCCTGCTCTCTTGCCCGTGGACCCAGTATCTACTAAGGGCTACTTCCGGAAGATGGGCATCAGCGTTTTTCCGTGTATCAACATCCTGTACTGCGCTCGTCAACACGTGTCAAGTGTGGCGAGTATGGAAACAACCGCCTCTCGATCTTAGAGATCCGTGAGGGAGGCCTAAGTCCAGACGTGAACAGCAGTCCTACTGATGAGATGGTACAAAACTCTTGAAAAACTTTCCAGGTACTAAAAGTAGGCAATTGATAAAAATAATTAGTCAAACCTGAATGTTAAGATGGAGCCTCCACCGGCCGCAACAGTGTTTATATCTGGGAAAAAATAACTCAAATAAGATAGTTATATAAACTCATTACAGACAGGAATTCTTAGAAAATTCGAAAAACAAAACAACTGTACATACAAATCAATACGTTACTGACTGAGTGACTGACAGACAACGCACAGCCTAAACCACTGGACCTAGAGACTTTAAATTTGGCACACATATACCTTGAGTATCCTAGAGGTGCACTAAGGAGGGATTTTTCGAAATTCCCACGGGAACGGGATCTACGCTAGTGAAACTGGGGGTGCGGCTAGTAGAACATAATTTACAAAATACTCATTATAACTTTTAAAACTATCATGGTTGTGAAAATTTTATGCAATATTTACGGAATATTTGCATCGAGTAACAATCCTCTAGAATCCCAAACAGAGAAACAAAATGTCCGGGCCAAGTCTTGACAGTTTTGGCGCACAGCATACCGCGAAAAATAAAACCGACTTCAAATGATACTTAAAAAGGATTATCAAAATCGGACTACTCTGTAAAAGCGTCATACATTACAATCAGTGAGTGAACAATCAATCACCCCCTGTTTTCCTACCCGTTAAGTCTCGAGCAGACCGGATGCGTATGCGTAGACGTGCACGTATGTACCACTGAGTTGTAATGTATGGAACTGACATATGACGCGCACGTCTACGTTACGCAAGCGGTGTGTCCTGTCTCATACAGTTCCATACATTACAACTCAGTGATACGTGCACGTCTACGCTTACGTCTACGCATACGCATCCGGTCTGCTCGAGCTTTTAGGGTTGAATTTTTTTCAAAATTTATACGGGACCAACTGCGGGGTTATTTATTTATTTAATTAATAAATTAGCACGACTTACATAAATCAATTACACTAATTAACTAGAATGGAATAAAAATAGAATAAATTAGTGAAATTCCGAAATAATAAAACAAGTATAGATCACACATTCATTCTTCAATCTCCCAAAACCTCATGCATACCAACATAATCTTCTTCCACTCATCAGCAAAAATATCACAGTCAGGGTTCTGGTCAAGAAGTCTATTCAGGGCTGCGAGGGTGCGAGGCAGAGGAGAATTGTCGCGGGCTACGGTTCGCCTATAGGGCACAGAAAAAAGTCTGACTTCTACTCCGAAGATAATTATTTGGAAGATGGAGAAGAAATAATAGATTATGTAGATCAGGGGCATCAATCCTTCCGCGAAACACTTTGCACAGTGTTGCAGTCTGGTCGTACGCTCTCCTAGTTTGTAGGGAGTTGTAGTTATATCGCCAGCGACTGAATGAGACACCGTGTCTGCGTCACTCGTCGCCGCATTCCCAACGAGTGTCTAGTAATTAAAATTTATTTTTATGTATGTTAGTCTATATGGTATATATTTATATGGGCCGTAGTTTAAGTATTATAACATCTTGTACTAAACTAAGTTTGTTGCTTGAAATAAAGTTTATTTAATTTAATTAATTTATAAGTACCCTTTCCAAAAAGAATTATGAAAATCGGACTACTCTGTAAAGCTATGCGTGATCATCCATAAAAAAAATACGCGTCGACTTGAGTTTTTCATTTCTTTAATCAAATCAGGAAGGTACAATCATATAAATATGTTCTCTTGAGAGTCTAGGTTAGTCTTAGTCTCCGAGGTTGTCCGTATGTTAGTCAAACATCGTCTCTAGCTGGCGCTTTTCTTGATTATAAGTGTCTCACTCATCTTAGCACCATCAAAAAAGCCTGGTATGTAATGTATGAAATAGCCACTTATTTTATTTATTTATTTACTTGACTTCCAAACTAATAATGACTTTTTCCTCCCACAGGTAATGTCTGGCTCCAAACCCTGCACCAGCCGTGCCGCGAGAAGGACAGAGAGAAGAGACATCAGGAGCGAGCGCTGGCTATGTATAGACAAGTACTCAAAAACGACCCTAAGAACATATGGGCAGCGAACGGTATTGGATGCGTACTGGCACATAAGTCCTTCTTCGTTTTTTCATCGATTGAAAATGTATTGTGATGCAAAAGTTTAAGAGCTAGCAATGACAATACCTAGCTGCGGCGCCTGTATGGTGACGCCGGCCGTGGTCGCTTCGTGGACATGTTCCAACGTGCCCGCGTATCTGGACACGTCGGTGGAAGTGCCGCCCATGTCGAACCCTGGAATAAAACAAAACATGTTTAAGGACCACCGCTAGAAAGCCTTCTTTTAAATAAGATAGAATACATGCATATCGGTTCACTCGTTTAAGAGTTACGGTGCACACACACAGCAGTCAAACTTATAACATGGCTTTTTTTTGTCGGGTTTTTCGAAACAAACGATCCTTTCTAATAATTATTTATTATAAAAAACCGACTTCAAATGCTAAAATCCCTGACATTTTGCTGAAAATACCCAAACCTCTATATGTACGCCTGCAGGGCTAGCATGGGCTGGGGATAAAACTTTTGTCCACCGGTTATTTCCACTGACGGGGGGGGGGGGAAGAGAATTATATCACTTTTTGACATTAGACGTGGATACTCACCCTCCGCCTATAATTTCGGGGACAAGCGTTTCCCCTGGTTTGTCCACCGTGAATAGTTTATCCACCCATGTCGCCATGCTCGGAGGGTGGACAAAATTGACAGAGGGGAATAGTATTTTCTCCTCTCCCCGTGGATAAAATATCTCCGGCCATGCTAGCCCTGCTGTTATATTTGAGTATTTCCCTCGATTTATCATGGATCCCATCATCTCAACTGCAAATAAGGTTAGCTTTATTTGCAAGTTTCAAGGGCATGAAACTATACCTTGAGGGACTCTAGTAGAGGACATGCTTTGGCGGAAATTATGAAAATAGTAATGTTTAATTGTTACCGATAACAGGCAGTCCGGTTTCCTTCTCGTATGACGTCATAGCGTACCCGACCACCCCGCCGGCCGGGCCTGATAGAATAGCGCGGGAGCCGTTAAACCTGTAACAAAGACACATCATCATCCCGCGTGAGTCCACTGCTGGACTCCTTTCCTATTAAGCGCCACTGTGAACGTTCTTCATCATCATCATTTCAGCCGTAAAACGTCCACTACTGAACTAAGGCCTCCCTTATGATCTCCATGAGGGGTAGTTGCCATACTCACCACGCTTGGCAAGCGGGTTGGTGAGCGCAGTACGGGATGTTGATATACGGAAAGACGCTGCTGCCCATCTTCCGGAGGTGTCCCTTAGCAGGCTCTTACTGCATCCACGGGTAGGAGAGGAGGGGCAACTTTCTACTGCCGGCACCCCACGGCTAACGTTCTTCGGCCACTCGCATCTACTTTTGGCAGCCGCTTATCGCAGGTCGTCGCTCCACCTAGCCGGGGCCTAAACGGGGCGCCCACACTACGTTTTCCAAGTCGTGGTCTCAAGAACCCGCCTACTCCAGATCGAACAGCACGTTAGTGTGTTTAAAGGCCGCTCTACATTCTCACGAGAATCTCGCGAGAACGCGAGAAACATGCGAGAAACGTGAATGTGGAAGCGATGAGAAGAATACGCGAATCGCTTCCACATTCACGTTTCTCGCATGTTTCTCACGTTCTCGCGAGATTCTCGTGAGAATGTAGAGCGGCCTTAAGAGTTAACAGTAGAGAAGCCAGCGGCGAAGCTCTGTACGTATTCCTTAATGTGGGGAGTGAGGTACGCGTCAACTGATGCCGTAAGCCCTCGCGGGACCATGTGGGGCGTCACTTGAGTTAAACCTATTGTCTAATAGCTATCACAATAAGTTAACAGGTCCTGTGACATATATTACAGGTTAGCTAGTCACTTTACCAAAAATTACAGGCACATGTAATAACTGTGACAGAAATTACCGTATTATCTAGTTACATTGACAGAAAACACAGGTAAATTTGAAAATTGGTCACGGGTAACATTGTACTTACAGGTCCATAGGTGTCAATCCTCCGTCAGACTGCATAAACAGTGTGTTCGAGTTGGGCAGAGAAGCCAGCGGCGAAGCTCTGTACGTATTAGGGAGTGAGTTCCGCGGCAGCTGATGCCGTAACCCTATTCATTTACCCTGGCTTGTGTCAAGATGGATGGTCGAGTGTCTATATCGATGGTGGAGTGTCTAGATGAACAGTCGAGTGCCTATAATGACGGTCGTGTCTCTAGATGGACGGTCAATGGTGGTTGTCTAGATGAATGGTCGAGTGTCTAAACTAAAGTGATGGCCGTGTCCAAGCGCTTAGTCGAGTGTCTAGTTGATTAGTCGAGGTGTTGAGTGAATGATGGTTGTGTGTCTATATAAATGGTCGAGTCCCTATATGGATGATTGAGTGCTTGATGGAGGCACAAAAATCAAAGATACTTTGTGTTACTTTGATAATTAACACAGGTAAATTTGAAAATTGGTCACAGGTAAAATTGTACTTACAGATTCATAGGCGTCAATCCTCCATCAGACTGCATAAACAGCACGTTAGTGTGTTCAAGTTGGGCAGAGAAGCCAGCGGCGAAGCTTTGTACGTATTCCTTGATGTGGGGAGTGAGGTACGCGTCAGCTGATGCCGTGAAACCTCGGGGGACCATGCGGACCATTGAGGTCACAGCGTGGGACAGGGATACTTGAGTAAAACCTGAAGAAGTAGGAAGAAAATAATATTTTACAAAACGCTACCTTGAAACCTTTGTGATTTATTTTATATGAAGAATACATATGAAGATGATACATAGTATTATAGGTTCAGCCATGATCTACATAAAGCATGCAAAATATGTAGTCATAACTTTTGATCAATATTAAAATTTAAATTTATAAAATATAAATAAGTAGGTTGTATTAACAAAAAATAATATGTAAGTACTCTTTCCATCATCTGGCACCCATAACACAAGCTCTGCTTATTGGGGCTAGATGGTCCTGTGTAAAATGTCTAGCATTATTTATTTTACTGTAATCAAAACTCGTATGTTAAAAGTATCCATACCCAATCTTTCAGCTATCTTCCCAATCCTTACTTCATGTTCGTGATACGTATAGCTGTGCGCCAGAACAACGGCAATGCTATCTATCCCTTTCTCTCTCAGCTTCAACAGATCAGCCTTCACTGCTTCCTCGTCCAGTTCTTTCATTATTAGCATCTTTTCACCGGTGGATCCTGAAAGAGAATGGTAAATAGACAGGAATACAATAAGTAATGGGGTTTTATTTTAAAAATGTTACCCTCAATTTTAAATCCGAAGGTCGTGGGTTGGATAGCGGCCGTGCACCAATGGAATTGCTTTCATTTACATTTCTCCTCAATTGTTATAAACCTGCCTTTAACTAGATTCCAACCCTGACTAAGTTAGTTTGGTATTTATCACACCCATTATCAGGTTTACCTGTAGCGAAACCGCGTTTTACCTGTAACCTGCTTATAGTTCGCAGTGAGTTGGTTCATCTGACAGCGTCCAGGCAGCGCGGGGATCACTCTGCAATCCACTTCTACAACCTCTGTATACAGTACTCCTGGACGTTTGATGTCCTGAAAAAATAAGTTATCATTTAAAGCCAACGCACCAAAAAAGTGTGCGTGTCAAGCACAGAAATAAGAGAAGAGGTTATAATATTTCTGTGGTGTCAAGCGTAGTGGAGAATTCCCTCTAGTTAAGTGAAGAATGTAGATTCATTGAATGCAAAGGGCCGCTGGAGGCTTGCCGTGGGATGCCGGCAGTAGAATGTTGCCCTTCATCTCTTGCCCGTGGACGCAGTAAAAAATCTGCCAAAGGATATCTGCGCAAGACGTGCAACAGCGTCTTTCCCTGTGTAAACCTCCCTCGCTAACCCGCCTGCCAAGCGCGGTGAGTATGGCAACCATCCCTCATGATCAGTACTTAGTAATCAATGAGGGAGGCCCTTGTCCAGCAGCGGATGTCTTACGAATGGAAGAGAAAGGGCCGCTGGTAGACGTTATAAACGGCAAACCGTAAATCGGCGCGAATCGTGGGGAGCCTATAACCTATGCCCAGCAGTGGAGAGGAGCAGTTATATAGCAGTTCTAATGTACGTTCATTTTTATTGTCTCCTTGTATTTTTCTGTTTGCTTCTGAAGACCATGTCGAGGACAGAGAGAAGTGGAGGGAAAAGATACGGAAAGCTGACCCCACCACCATGTGGGACGCATAGCTTAGAAGAGAGAGATATGGTGTACAATACAATGAAGATATACGAGGAAATGACGCGACATGCCGAAGGCCCACCTGATGTAAAGTGGTAACTTCTACCTATTACAATTGCAATACCTGCGTTCACTTCGTGACAAACAGTGCATTGTATTGCGCCCGTCACCCTGAGACAGAGTTGTATGGTCTCATCATCATCAACATCATCTCAGCCGTAGGACTGCTGTCCACGTCCAATGCTGGAAATAGGCCCCCTTATGGTCTCATGTGCCCGTAATTTCACCGGCCCCCTTACCACTTTTATATATGACATTTGAACCTATACAATAAATAAATTTCAAACTAATGAAAAACAACTTACCAGTTGAAATATATTAGGCCTAGCCTGGTTCCCAATCAGTAGTAGGTCCTTGAAGCCCTGATTGATAACAAGTGCCATCTTAGCTCCCTTCCTCTCGAGCAGGGCATTTGTAGCTACTGTGGTGCCCATTCTGATTGATTCTATAAGAGCGGAGTTTACTTTGCCATCCTTGTCTAGGGCTTGGCCAGTTTCCTGAAGTTAAAAACATGCTTATTAGATGCACGGACTTTAGAGTTTATTTACATATTTTTTTATGTACTAACCGCACTCCACGGTTTCACCCAAGTAGTTCCCGTTCTCGTGGGAATACGGGGATAAAATATAGCCTATGTTCATCAGAAATAATGTAGGATTCTAATGGTGAAATGGGTCCAGTAGTTTCGGAGCCTATTCAATGCAGACAAACAAACAAACAATCAGTCAAATCTTTCCTTAGTGTAGATGTAAATGTAGATTTAGAAAGTTACACTAACAAAATGAACACTTAAAAAACAACTTAGGCTAATAACAAATAAATACAAGCAAAGTGACATTTCAATTAGAGATGTAAACCACATGCAGTTAAATTTTTCATAAAATATGAGTGATTTTTTTATCTTTCCCAAATTACCGGTCCAGTAAATATGCTCCAACTCCGAAACAACTAAAAATACTAACTATTAAAACAAATTGTGTTTTCTAATTGCTTCTTAGCACAGTGCTTAAAACAAGCAAGCAAAGAGATCCATTCATATTTTTTATTGTAAGTAGATGTGTCTATGTTTTGTAATTGCAAAGTATGGAAATATATAAATCAATTTTAAATTTTAGTGTTTTGCAAGTTATGGACTATGGTGGACCATGTGTGTGTTTATTTAAGTATTTATCCATGACACAAAAACACCGGTATTCTGGAGAGTTAACATTTTCAGATTTACCTGCAACCCATTTTCGCTTTTACCCTTAAACAATTTTCACAATATTTTTTTATGGGATGAACTGAATATGCTTCTATCTGATTATTATTCTATTCATCTTTTAAAAAACTAGTCTATTTACAGCTCCTATTTTCGTTTTTAGTGTGAATGATTAGTCATTATTTATTTATAAAAGGAATGCTAATATACACACATAACACATTTATATAACATATAACACATACTATATTGAATTTGCAAGGATCAGTTCATAAGTACATGCCAATAAGATTTCCTTGAATGAATGTTGACAGAGGCAAGCCGTCATAAAATAACCATTATCCATAGTCCATTTAAGTTTCATCATAAACCTACTTACTTCCTGTAATATCCTTCTTATTGCTTCTCTTGGTGCATCATCATAGTTCTGAGGGTCTACCGACAGGAGCTTCATGACCCTCACTTTGCCATTTGGGCAGCGAGCATACACATCTGTGAAGGTGCCTCCACGGTCAATAGCAAAGTTGAATCCTTTCCGGGACATTTTAGACTGAAACCAAAGGACACTTATATATTACTCTTATGTTATACGGTGGATGGACATATTGCTGCCTACAACTTTTATTACATATTATTAGTGCTCAAGATAAGATACTTTCACCACCACAGTCCATACATACAATAGCATATTAGTATTAATTAGTCTAGCATTTTTTAATTATTTTGTGAAATGGAATAACTCTTTTTATTTTAATTTTATTTATTAGTGCTCAAGTGAGGAAATTATAACTAAATGATTTTTTGTGTATCTAGTATGTACTAAAATAAGCAAATAAAAATGGTAACCATTGAATTCAATTTTATTGGACAAACATTACATAATTATATTCTATTTCAATAAATTTTAAGTTCAACATTATATGATAAACCATGTACACTAGATAAGTTTAAGATTTTATAGAACTAGTTTTAAATGCTAACACACTGCCAAATTGATTCATAACTTTACCAACTTTTATTACTGATGTGGTCTAAAAACAAAATGAATCTAATAAAATACAATCAACCAGTGTTGTCTAATTCCTAAATAAGCATGTCACTCTCTTTACTGATAAGCTGATAGCAGATGAATTACTTTTAAAGTTAGTACTGTTTGAGTTTTTGTTTACTGTTATCAGCTGTTTTGTGAAATCCAATTATGGTCCCTATTCTTATGAACTAAGGTCGAAAATAGGCTGATTGCTTCTAGGTACCTACTTATTTACAGAAAATTATCTATTGTTTACTTTGACAATTCACGGTACACGGTAAAGTAAATTATTAGTTTTCTACATTTATATACCTATTTGAGTTTGTTAAAAAAGGTCTTATACCTTTTAGTCTGTGTTTTTATGTAGTCATAGTAACCGAAATATAAGAGATGTCAGTTGCCTAAAAACGTTTTCTATTTTTACCTCGGATATTTAAATCCTTGTAACATGGTAGCAGAGCGTGGTTATGGGTAAAAATAAAATAACGAGAAGTTGATTGAGTAAGTGGTCAAGTAGTCATGGCATCCAAACCAGAGATTACGCGATTAGAAATCGGAAACTTGGATGGCACAAACTGGTCGGTTTGGAAGTATAAGATATCTATGTTGTTGAAGGGAATCCCCAAAGCCCTAGCAATAATAGAAGGTAGATATGATATTCCAGTAATGAAACCCACCGGTGGCGATAATCGTGCTATGAAGGAATTTCAAGAACTTGATAGTACGATTTTAATTATACTCACAAGCAACATGACAGACGAAATTGTCCAAAGAATTATGCGTTTTGAGTCTTCTAAAGAAGTGTGGGATGAACTCAAACGGTTGTTCGACGGAGATGGAGATGACTTAGTCTACGAAAATTGCCTTAAGTTCTTCGAGTACAAGAAGAAGCTGGATGATAATATGGCGATACATCTGTCAAAGCTTAAAAACATCTGGTTTAATTTGAACAAAGAGATCACAAAGCTTGAAGGAAATCGTGAGTTGCCAGAAGTAGTTTTGATATGCAAGATCTTAGACACTTTGCCTAATGAATACCTCACATTCAAATCCAGTTGGCTGTTGATGTCTAAAAAAAGAAAGGACAATAGAGAGACTAACCTCACAACTCTGTGCATTTGAACGCAACATTGAGGCAAAACCTAAAGCATCCACAAGCGAGAGTACTCAAGCTCTAGCAATAAAAACTTCTTACAAGAAAGGAAACGATAAGAACAACAGTAAAAAGGTAAAGTGTAATTACTGTTTTCAAGAAGGACATAAAGTACGAATATGCGCCAAGTGGTTGAGTGATGGAAGACCACCTAAGCCAAGTTTGAATGCAAACATAGTAAACAACACAGATCTAATGATGGCTGATAAATGCTTACACCCTGACAAAGATGGTTGGTATCTAGACAGTGGAGCTACAAGTCACGTCACATTCAGGAGAGATTTGTTCCATACGTTTGAAAGATTTGGCAAAGCACATACAGTAACAACAGCTAATGGTGAGAAAGTTGAGGCCACTGGTAAAGGTGACGTAAAGCTGGAAGCCAAAGTTGGAAACAATAAAGGCATCATAACATTATGCGATGTATGGTGTGTACCATCACTACAGAAGAATCTGTTCTCGTTATTGGCAGCACAAGACAGATTGCCGAATAGCGTCTTCGAGTCTAAGCCAGAGTTCTGCACACTCAAAGCGAATGGCATAGTTAAGGTTACAGGTGAACGAAATAAAAGGGGAGGCTTATTCAGATTAAATGTAAACAATGTAATGCCGCTAATACCCTTAGAAATCAATGTGCTTACAAGTCATGATTCGCTACAAGTCTATCATGAGAGATTTGCTCACCAAAGCAAAGCTCATGTAAAGAAAGTCATCGAAAGTGAACTCGGGATAAAAGTACCGTTTAACAGTAAAGAGTTCTGCGAAGGATGTAGCTTCGGGAAGATGCACAGAAAACCTTTCGGAACTAGAGTTAGAGCGGAGACACCAGGCGAAATTATAAACTCAGACGTTTGTGGTCCATTCCCATTTTCATACAAGGGATACCGCTACTTCGTTCTATTTAAAGATGATTACAGCAAATACCGCTATGTATACTTCATGAAACAAAAGTCCGAAGTCCACTCAAAGCTTCAAATGATGTTAGAAGAAAGCAAGGTAGCTGGTCATGTCATTAAAGAAATGTTAAGTGATAATGGTGGGGAATTCGATAATGAGAAAACTAGATCTACATTACAAAAGTATGGCATAAATCAAAGATTAATTATGCCATATACGCCACAGCAAAATGGTTGCAGTGAGAGAGAGAATAGGACACTTGTAGAAGCCACTCGCGCCATGATGTATGCGCACGAAGAGTTGCCAACCGCATGTTGGGCAGAGCTCATTAGTACAGCAGCATATGTACTCAACAGAACAGGATGCACTCCTGTAGATGGTAAATCACCATATGAAGTGTGGTACAAGAAGAAACCAAAGATAAGTCATTTGAAGATTATCGGTAGTCCTTGTTACGTCCATGTACCCAAGCAGAAGCGTAAGAAGTTAGACAAGAAATCAGAAAAATGTATCCTTATTGGCTACAATGGTGATGATGGATACCGTCTTCTGAACTTTAATAAAGATGGATGTTTACTGGTACGTTCAAGAGACGTAGTATTTCTAGAGTCAGCGATTGCTGAGACTAATGTCAAACAGAGTGAAGAATCAACAAAGTCTTCAAAGACTGAGGCTGAAATTGAAATAAGTCTACGAATACCAGCAAATCCAGTTGTAAGGGAGGACGATAGTCAGACGATTCAAGATGTAAGGGAGGAAGAAAATGAAAGTACTGATACTTTTCAAGAATGTGTACCTCCAGAATCGTTAGAGACTACATACATACCTCATACATCTTCAGAAATTCATGATGACATTGTGAATGATCAGATGTTACCAGAGCACGTAGAACAAATGGATGATGTTATGCCAGATAGCGAAATAGAGAATGAAGGAAGAAGAACTCTTCGAGACAGAGCTCAGCTACGACCACCTGCAAGACTTGGTGACTATGTTATGCTGTCTGTAGACAATGGGACAGAAATGGATGAGCCTACAACTTACCATGAAGCATTTAAAAGTCAAAACAAGGAGCAATGGATGAAAGCTATGAAAGATGAGTTAAAGTCTTTGGACGAAAATAAAACTTGGACTCTAGTCGATCTACCCAAGGATCGCAAAGCTATATCGTGCAAATGGATCTACAAAGTTAAAACGAACGCTGATGGTACGATCGACAAATACAAAGCAAGACTAGTTGCTCGAGGTTTTTCGCAACAACAAGGAGTGGACTATGATGAGACGTTTAGCCCGGTTGCAAAGATGACGACGATAAGATCAGTCATAAGCATTGCAACAAACGAAGGTTTAACACTCACGCAATTCGATGTGTCAACTGCGTTTCTAAATGGATGTCTGAAAGAAGAGATATACATGAAACAACCAGAAGGTATTAATGACGGCACTAATCGAGTGTGCAAGTTGAAGCGTAGCCTATACGGGTTAAAACAATCACCAAGATGCTGGAACAAATGCATTGTTGATTATTTGAAGTCGATAGGATTTCAACAAAGCCAGGCAGATCCTTGTATGTTTGTAAGAAAACGTGCACAAAACAAAATCATCTTGGTACTATACGTAGATGATGGATTGGTAGCTGCAACAAACCAAAAAGATGCAGATAAGTTTATGGCTGAGCTAAAGCGAAGGTTTAAGATAACCACAAAGTCAGCCGACTACTATCTGGGTTTGCAACTACAATACAAAGATGATGGCTCAATTACTATAACACAGAAACACTACACCGAGAAAGTGTTAGCTAGATTTGGTATGAGCAGCTGCAAGGCAGTCACCACACCAATGATCAGAGAATCTGAAAAAGGGCAAGCAGATAAAGAGATGATAGACGAGAAGTCATATCCATATAGACAAGCTGTTGGTGCCCTTAGTTATCTAATGGTTGGAACGCGCCCAGATATTGCCTACGCTGTTGGTGTTGTATCAAGAACCTTGGAGAACCCTTCCAAAGAGGATATATTAAAGGTTAAACGTATAATGCGTTACCTACAAGGGACATCAGGTTATGGTATAACATACAAGAAAGATTACAAGACGGGAATACTGGACTGCTTCAGCGATTCGAACCATGGAGGAGACCTTAAAGATGGTCGCTCCACAAGTGGCATACTGTGCTTATATGCTGGTGGAGCAATTGCTTGGGCAAGTAGAAAGCAATCATCAGTAGCTATCTCTACAACAGAAGCTGAAATTGTTGCAGCAAGCGAAACAGCACGAGAGATAGTGTGGCTACAGAGGCTGTACAATGAAATTTCTGCCCTAAAGCAAATACCTATCTTGCAAGTAGATAATGACGCCGCAGTAAAACTGGCGCAAAATCCTGAATTGCATAGAAGGACAAAACACATAGCCATAAGACATTTCTATGTGAGAGAATTGGTTGCCGATGGAATAATCCAAGTCAAGCACATAGGGGCAAACCTACAGAGTGCTGATTTCCTGACCAAGGCACTCAGTCGGCCATCAATAGATGCCATAGCTGACAGGATTGGTTTGGGAGATTGAAGTTTTTTTTTTTATTACACCGACTGCACAAAAAAGGAGGATGTTAAAAAAGGTCTTATACCTTTTAGTCTGTGTTTTTATGTAGTCATAGTAACCGAAATATAAGAGATGTCAGTTGCCTAAAAACGTTTTCTATTTTTACCTCGGATATTTAAATCCTTGTAACATAATAAGCATGTCACTCTCTTTACTGATAAGCTGATAGCAGATGAATTACTTTTAAAGTTAGTACTGTTTGAGTTTTTGTTTACTGTTATCAGCTGTTTTGTGAAATCCAATTATGGTCCCTATTCTTATGAACTAAGGTCGAAAATAGGCTGATTGCTTCTAGGTACCTACTTATTTACAGAAAATTATCTATTGTTTACTTTGACAATTCACGGTACACGGTAAAGTAAATTATTAGTTTTCTACATTTATATACCTATTTGAGTTGAGAAGGCACAAATTATCCGTCCGGTGTTCTTCGGAAGCAGGTACAAAATATTAGACAGGTAGGTACTTTTGTAGTTTTTTTTTACCCAATCCTCGCAAAATATGTACCTACCTACCTATGCCACAAAACGATTCTACCGTAGGTACTATACCGAGTGCTGACACGATTTCACAATAAAAATATCTTTAGCTTACAAAATAAAACACAAACTCAACTACCTAGAATAGAAAAACCTATTTATTCAACTATTTTGATTATTTTGTCCCAAGTTACATACTCTTTGATTTTGTCTAATAATTTTCCACTTGATTCGCTTACGCCATTACCAAAAAAGAAGAAGAACCGTACTTTGAGAAAAAAAATTGAACGCAGCTGAGGCGAGTTTAATATCGGCCGGCTGGCTAATTAAATTATATTAAATAGCATTTTATTAGCTCTTTGTGGGGTACTGGCAGTAAAATGTTGCCTCTCCTCTTTTACCCATGGATTCATTTGGCAGAAAGAATCAAACAAAAAAAAGAACAAACTGCCAAGATTCTTACACATCCCATACTCCGTTCTCCAACCCAACTCGCCAAGCGTGGTTTTGAGCGTGGTGAGTACCTATGGCAACACAACAATCCCCGCATCCATAATATAGTGAGTGAGTGAGTGATGTTTGCTAAGAACTGGGTGATAAAACGTCACATCACAATAATAGTACAGATTACAGAAACTAAATAATAGGCCAATAAGAACGGTTTATCTCACAGGTGTTTGCCCTAATATTTTAATCGCATGTGAATAATAAATTAAGTACCTACTCTGTTAATAGGTATAATCATCAAGTAACTTGTTTGATTTACAAGTTGGGACTGAAAACAGGCTTCTCATAAGAATTACCATGAGGGGTAGTTGCTATACTCACCACGCTCGGCAGGGTTGTTGGCGAGCGCAGTAAAGTATGGAGTATGTAATATCTCTATCAAGGATGAACGCAGCCATTGGAAAACTGACGTAACTGCCAACTGCTATTGTCATTGCTGGTTCAGATCAGAATATCAATGTCAATTAACAAAATAGGCTAAATGTGTTCTGTTTTTGGAATTTGATGAATGCTGTTTTTTCAACTTTCCTCCAAATAAGAACACTTTCCCTAGGAAAATATCTAAAAAGAATGGGGCGCAAAAACCGTAACGTCAACAAGTTCGCTCAGCGAAAGCGGGATCGCAAAGAGCAAGTAAATACTCCACCATCCACGTTCAACGTTTGTTTACGTACCGGAACATGTGTTTACTATGATTTTGTGATGATTACAGGAGAAGAATCCTCAGCCGAAGCCTGAGGGAGATCAGAGGAAGCCTTACGAAGATATTGTAAAAGAGAATGCGACGTTCGAAGAATATTACAAGGTAAGTCAAAACCATACATTTTCTAACCTATGAATTTTGGTATTTAAATTGAATCCAAAAAGTAATAATGCCGACACAATTAAATGGAGGTTTTAAAACACTAAATTGCTATCCCAATTCAGTAAAATAACAGCTAGCAGTTCAATCATGCACAATGCAGCACACTAACAACATTATTGATAAATCAATTTAACATTCTTGGTTCCAATGTCATAAAAAAGACGTCCTTCATCATTTTATTCATCATCTTCAACAGACACAGAAAGTGTGCCCCGAAGAAGAATGGCCTCAGTTCATGGAATGCCTGAAACAGAACCTCCCAACTGCCTTCCGCATTACAGGCTCCAAGTGCGAAGCCAATGAGCTCATGAGGATTGTTCAAAGCCAGTATTTCTCTGAGATCCTCAACATGAAGCTTAAAGTGGAGGGTACAGAGGAAGAGGAAGAGATCAAGCCATTTAAATTGCCCTGGTAAGTAATGAGTTAATAAGATTGGATCTAAAATATAAGTAAGGATTTTTTTCACATTAATTTTTATGGCATATTATATGATTGTAAAAATTCTTCAAGAAAGGATTTTTAGATTAAGAACATCAGGTTTCACTGAATCTTAGGAGGTATCTTATAGAAACAACAAAGATAATATAGTTTGTAATTTTTTATGAGCTTAACCACAGTTAAGTTGAGCAACAAAACAAAACTATAGTAAGTATGTAATTTTAGTGTGGAACCATACTTGGGTAGAACATTTGAAGGAAATTAAAAACCTTATGATAACCGATAAGACCGCCCATTGTATGTTATATCTGTCTGTGTTTCTCTTTGTGAAATTTATGTCATATGGTGAATGTACAATAAATAGTTTATCTTTATATCTATCTATGTATCTTATCAAAAATGTTCTGTCCCACCAGAATCATACATTTTTGAAAAGGTTTTTAATTTCCATGAAAACAAAACCAATCAAAAAAGTGCTACAAAAATTTTTGATGCCTTTATTGGTGCTCAACTGATATATTAATGATCTTGTATGAGTTTCAACACTGTCCATCCCATAGCTTACCTGGTTAAAGTACTTCCAGCTTTGGGTCAGGTATTGGTTTGATCAATGCAGGCTCTTCATTTTCTTGGAACAGAATGCTTTAGTAAAACTATCAAGAGTACTTAATATTTAATATTCTTATCATTTTTCCACACTGTTACATTGCCTCTACAAAGTTACCCTCCGAAACTCCCAGGTACCCCGGTGGCCTGGCCTGGCAGCTCCGCGTCTCCCGCACAGACATCAGACGCAGCGAGACGCTCTACCGTCTCCACAATTTCCTGGTGGCGGAGACAGCGGCCGGCGGCGTGTCGCGCCAGGAGACAGTGTCTATGATACCGCCCGTGGTGCTCGATGTCAAGCCGCATCATAAGGTGATATATTAGAAACTTGAGGCTCTACTGTCTCCACAACTAAGTGATAAAGACAGTGTCTATGACACCGCCCATTGTGCTTGATGTCAAGCCGCATCATAAGGTGATATATTAGAAACTTGAGGCTCTACAGTCTCCACAACTAAGTGATAAAGACAGTGTCTATGACACCGCCCATTGTGCTTGATGTCAAGCCGCATCATAAGGTGATATATTAGAAACTTGAGGCTCTACAGTCTCCACAACTAAGTGATAAAGACAGTGTCTATGACACCGCCCATTGTGCTTGATGTCAAGCCGCAACATATAGTAATATATTAGAAACTTGAGGCTCTACAGTCTCCACAACTAAGTGATAAAGACAGTGTCTATGACACCACCCATTGTGCTTGATGTTAAGCCGCAACATATAGTAATATATTAGAAACTTGAGGCTCTACAGTCTCCACAACTAAGTGATAAAGACAGTGTCTATGACACCGCCCATTGTGCTTGATGTCAAGCCGCAACATATAGTAATATATTAGAAACTTGAGGCTCTACAGTCTCCACAACTAAGTGATAAAGACAGTGTCTATGACACCGCCCATTGTGCTTGATGTCAAGCCGCATCATAAGGTGATATATTAGAAACTTGAGGCTCTACAGTCTCCACAACTAAGTGATAAAGACAGTGTCTATGACACCGCCCATTGTGCTTGATGTCAAGCCGCATCATAAGGTGATATATTAGAAACTTGAGGCTCTACAGTCTCCACAACTAAGTGATAAAGACAGTGTCTATGACACCGCCCATTGTGCTTGATGTCAAGCCGCAACATATAGTAATATATTAGAAACTTGAGGCTCTACAGTCTCCACAACTAAGTGATAAAGACAGTGTCTATGACACCGCCCATTGTGCTTGATGTCAAGCCGCATCATAAGGTGATATATTAGAAACTTGAGGCTCTACAGTCTCCACAACTAAGTGATAAAGACAGTGTCTATGACACCGCCCATTGTGCTTGATGTCAAGCCGCATCATAAGGTGATATATTAGAAACTTGAGGCTCTACAGTCTCCACAACTAAGTGATAAAGACAGTGTCTATGACACCGCCCATTGTGCTTGATGTCAAGCCGCAACATATAGTAATATATTAGAAACTTGAGGCTCTACAGTCTCCACAACTAAGTGATAAAGACAGTGTCTATGACACCGCCCATTGTGCTTGATGTCAAGCCGCAACATATAGTAATATATTAGAAACTTGAGGCTCTACAGTCTCCACAACTAAGTGATAAAGACAGTGTCTATGACACCGCCCATTGTGCTTGATGTCAAGCCGCATCATAAGGTGATATATTAGAAACTTGAGGCTCTACAGTCTCCACAACTAAGTGATAAAGACAGTGTCTATGACACCGCCCATTGTGCTTGATGTCAAGCCGCAACATATAGTAATATATTAGAAACTTGAGGCTCTACAGTCTCCACAACTAAGTGATAAAGACAGTGTCTATGACACCGCCCATTGTGCTTGATGTCAAGCCGCATCATAAGGTGATATATTAGAAACTTGAGGCTCTACAGTCTCCACAACTAAGTGATAAAGACAGTGTCTATGACACCGCCCATTGTGCTTGATGTCAAGCCGCATCATAAGGTGATATATTAGAAACTTGAGGCTCTACAGTCTCCACAACTAAGTGATAAAGACAGTGTCTATGACACCGCCCATTGTGCTTGATGTCAAGCCGCAACATATAGTAATATATTAGAAACTTGAGGCTCTACAGTCTCCACAACTAAGTGATAAAGACAGTGTCTATGACACCGCCCATTGTGCTTGATGTCAAGCCGCATCATAAGGTGATATATTAGAAACTTGAGGCTCTACAGTCTCCACAACTAAGTGATAAAGACAGTGTCTATGACACCGCCCATTGTGCTTGATGTCAAGCCGCAACATATAGTAATATATTAGAAACTTGAGGCTCTACAGTCTCCACAACTAAGTGATAAAGACAGTGTCTATGACACCGCCCATTGTGCTTGATGTCAAGCCGCATCATAAGGTGATATATTAGAAACTTGAGGCTCTACAGTCTCCACAACTAAGTGATAAAGACAGTGTCTATGACACCGCCCATTGTGCTTGATGTCAAGCCGCATCATAAGGTGATATATTAGAAACTTGAGGCTCTACAGTCTCCACAACTAAGTGATAAAGACAGTGTCTATGACACCGCCCATTGTGCTTGATGTCAAGCCGCAACATATAGTAATATATTAGAAACTTGAGGCTCTACAGTCTCCACAACTAAGTGATAAAGACAGTGTCTATGACACCGCCCATTGTGCTTGATGTCAAGCCGCAACATATAGTAATATATTAGAAACTTGAGGCTCTACAGTCTCCACAACTAAGTGATAAAGACAGTGTCTATGACACCGCCCATTGTGCTTGATGTCAAGCCGCATCATAAGGTGATATATTAGAAACTTGAGGCTCTACAGTCTCCACAACTAAGTGATAAAGACAGTGTCTATGACACCGCCCATTGTGCTTGATGTCAAGCCGCATCATAAGGTGATATATTAGAAACTTGAGGCTCTACAGTCTCCACAACTAAGTGATAAAGACAGTGTCTATGACACCGCCCATTGTGCTTGATGTCAAGCCGCATCATAAGGTGATATATTAGAAACTTGAGGCTCTACAGTCTCCACAACTAAGTGATAAAGACAGTGTCTATGACACCGCCCATTGTGCTTGATGTCAAGCCGCATCATAAGGTGATATATTAGAAACTTGAGGCTCTACAGTCTCCACAACTAAGTGATAAAGACAGTGTCTATGACACCGCCCATTGTGCTTGATGTCAAGCCGCAACATATAGTAATATATTAGAAACTTGAGGCTCTACAGTCTCCACAACTAAGTGATAAAGACAGTGTCTATGACACCACCCATTGTGCTTGATGTTAAGCCGCAACATATAGTAATATATTAGAAACTTGAGGCTCTACAGTCTCCACAACTAAGTGATAAAGACAGTGTCTATGACACCGCCCATTGTGCTTGATGTCAAGCCGCAACATATAGTAATATATTAGAAACTTGAGGCTCTACAGTCTCCACAACTAAGTGATAAAGACAGTGTCTATGACACCGCCCATTGTGCTTGATGTCAAGCCGCATCATAAGGTGATATATTAGAAACTTGAGGCTCTACAGTCTCCACAACTAAGTGATAAAGACAGTGTCTATGACACCGCCCATTGTGCTTGATGTCAAGCCGCATCATAAGGTGATATATTAGAAACTTGAGGCTCTACAGTCTCCACAACTAAGTGATAAAGACAGTGTCTATGACACCGCCCATTGTGCTTGATGTCAAGCCGCAACATATAGTAATATATTAGAAACTTGAGGCTCTACAGTCTCCACAACTAAGTGATAAAGACAGTGTCTATGACACCGCCCATTGTGCTTGATGTCAAGCCGCATCATAAGGTGATATATTAGAAACTTGAGGCTCTACAGTCTCCACAACTAAGTGATAAAGACAGTGTCTATGACACCGCCCATTGTGCTTGATGTCAAGCCGCATCATAAGGTGATATATTAGAAACTTGAGGCTCTACAGTCTCCACAACTAAGTGATAAAGACAGTGTCTATGACACCGCCCATTGTGCTTGATGTCAAGCCGCAACATATAGTAATATATTAGAAACTTGAGGCTCTACAGTCTCCACAACTAAGTGATAAAGACAGTGTCTATGACACCGCCCATTGTGCTTGATGTCAAGCCGCATCATAAGGTGATATATTAGAAACTTGAGGCTCTACAGTCTCCACAACTAAGTGATAAAGACAGTGTCTATGACACCGCCCATTGTGCTTGATGTCAAGCCGCATCATAAGGTGATATATTAGAAACTTGAGGCTCTACAGTCTCCACAACTAAGTGATAAAGACAGTGTCTATGACACCGCCCATTGTGCTTGATGTCAAGCCGCATCATAAGGTGATATATTAGAAACTTGAGGCTCTACAGTCTCCACAACTAAGTGATAAAGACAGTGTCTATGACACCGCCCATTGTGCTTGATGTCAAGCCGCAACATATAGTAATATATTAGAAACTTGAGGCTCTACAGTCTCCACAACTAAGTGATAAAGACAGTGTCTATGACACCGCCCATTGTGCTTGATGTCAAGCCGCATCATAAGGTGATATATTAGAAACTTGAGGCTCTACAGTCTCCACAACTAAGTGATAAAGACAGTGTCTATGACACCGCCCATTGTGCTTGATGTCAAGCCGCATCATAAGGTGATATATTAGAAACTTGAGGCTCTACAGTCTCCACAACTAAGTGATAAAGACAGTGTCTATGACACCGCCCATTGTGCTTGATGTCAAGCCGCATCATAAGGTGATATATTAGAAACTTGAGGCTCTACAGTCTCCACAACTAAGTGATAAAGACAGTGTCTATGACACCGCCCATTGTGCTTGATGTCAAGCCGCAACATATAGTAATATATTAGAAACTTGAGGCTCTACAGTCTCCACAACTAAGTGATAAAGACAGTGTCTATGACACCGCCCATTGTGCTTGATGTCAAGCCGCATCATAAGGTGATATATTAGAAACTTGAGGCTCTACAGTCTCCACAACTAAGTGATAAAGACAGTGTCTATGACACCGCCCATTGTGCTTGATGTCAAGCCGCATCATAAGGTGATATATTAGAAACTTGAGGCTCTACAGTCTCCACAACTAAGTGATAAAGACAGTGTCTATGACACCGCCCATTGTGCTTGATGTCAAGCCGCAACATATAGTAATATATTAGAAACTTGAGGCTCTACAGTCTCCACAACTAAGTGATAAAGACAGTGTCTATGACACCGCCCATTGTGCTTGATGTCAAGCCGCAACATATAGTAATATATTAGAAACTTGAGGCTCTACAGTCTCCACAACTAAGTGATAAAGACAGTGTCTATGACACCGCCCATTGTGCTTGATGTCAAGCCGCAACATATAGTAATATATTAGAAACTTGAGGCTCTACAGTCTCCACAACTAAGTGATAAAGACAGTGTCTATGACACCGCCCATTGTGCTTGATGTCAAGCCGCATCATAAGGTGATATATTAGAAACTTGAGGCTCTACAGTCTCCACAACTAAGTGATAAAGACAGTGTCTATGACACCGCCCATTGTGCTTGATGTCAAGCCGCATCATAAGGTGATATATTAGAAACTTGAGGCTCTACAGTCTCCACAACTAAGTGATAAAGACAGTGTCTATGACACCGCCCATTGTGCTTGATGTCAAGCCGCAACATATAGTAATATATTAGAAACTTGAGGCTCTACAGTCTCCACAACTAAGTGATAAAGACAGTGTCTATGACACCGCCCATTGTGCTTGATGTCAAGCCGCAACATATAGTAATATATTAGAAACTTGAGGCTCTACAGTCTCCACAACTAAGTGATAAAGACAGTGTCTATGACACCGCCCATTGTGCTTGATGTCAAGCCGCATCATAAGGTGATATATTAGAAACTTGAGGCTCTACAGTCTCCACAACTAAGTGATAAAGACAGTGTCTATGACACCGCCCATTGTGCTTGATGTCAAGCCGCAACATATAGTAATATATTAGAAACTTGAGGCTCTACAGTCTCCACAACTAAGTGATAAAGACAGTGTCTATGACACCGCCCATTGTGCTTGATGTCAAGCCGCATCATAAGGTGATATATTAGAAACTTGAGGCTCTACAGTCTCCACAACTAAGTGATAAAGACAGTGTCTATGACACCGCCCATTGTGCTTGATGTCAAGCCGCATCATAAGGTGATATATTAGAAACTTGAGGCTCTACAGTCTCCACAACTAAGTGATAAAGACAGTGTCTATGACACCGCCCATTGTGCTTGATGTCAAGCCGCAACATATAGTAATATATTAGAAACTTGAGGCTCTACAGTCTCCACAACTAAGTGATAAAGACAGTGTCTATGACACCGCCCATTGTGCTTGATGTCAAGCCGCATCATAAGGTGATATATTAGAAACTTGAGGCTCTACAGTCTCCACAACTAAGTGATAAAGACAGTGTCTATGACACCGCCCATTGTGCTTGATGTCAAGCCGCATCATAAGGTGATATATTAGAAACTTGAGGCTCTACAGTCTCCACAACTAAGTGATAAAGACAGTGTCTATGACACCGCCCATTGTGCTTGATGTCAAGCCGCATCATAAGGTGATATATTAGAAACTTGAGGCTCTACAGTCTCCACAACTAAGTGATAAAGACAGTGTCTATGACACCGCCCATTGTGCTTGATGTCAAGCCGCAACATATAGTAATATATTAGAAACTTGAGGCTCTACAGTCTCCACAACTAAGTGATAAAGACAGTGTCTATGACACCGCCCATTGTGCTTGATGTCAAGCCGCATCATAAGGTGATATATTAGAAACTTGAGGCTCTACAGTCTCCACAACTAAGTGATAAAGACAGTGTCTATGACACCGCCCATTGTGCTTGATGTCAAGCCGCATCATAAGGTGATATATTAGAAACTTGAGGCTCTACAGTCTCCACAACTAAGTGATAAAGACAGTGTCTATGACACCGCCCATTGTGCTTGATGTCAAGCCGCAACATATAGTAATATATTAGAAACTTGAGGCTCTACAGTCTCCACAACTAAGTGATAAAGACAGTGTCTATGACACCGCCCATTGTGCTTGATGTCAAGCCGCAACATATAGTAATATATTAGAAACTTGAGGCTCTACAGTCTCCACAACTAAGTGATAAAGACAGTGTCTATGACACCGCCCATTGTGCTTGATGTCAAGCCGCATCATAAGGTGATATATTAGAAACTTGAGGCTCTACAGTCTCCACAACTAAGTGATAAAGACAGTGTCTATGACACCGCCCATTGTGCTTGATGTCAAGCCGCATCATAAGGTGATATATTAGAAACTTGAGGCTCTACAGTCTCCACAACTAAGTGATAAAGACAGTGTCTATGACACCGCCCATTGTGCTTGATGTCAAGCCGCATCATAAGGTGATATATTAGAAACTTGAGGCTCTACAGTCTCCACAACTAAGTGATAAAGACAGTGTCTATGACACCGCCCATTGTGCTTGATGTCAAGCCGCAACATATAGTAATATATTAGAAACTTGAGGCTCTACAGTCTCCACAACTAAGTGATAAAGACAGTGTCTATGACACCGCCCATTGTGCTTGATGTCAAGCCGCATCATAAGGTGATATATTAGAAACTTGAGGCTCTACAGTCTCCACAACTAAGTGATAAAGACAGTGTCTATGACACCGCCCATTGTGCTTGATGTCAAGCCGCATCATAAGGTGATATATTAGAAACTTGAGGCTCTACAGTCTCCACAACTAAGTGATAAAGACAGTGTCTATGACACCGCCCATTGTGCTTGATGTCAAGCCGCATCATAAGGTGATATATTAGAAACTTGAGGCTCTACAGTCTCCACAACTAAGTGATAAAGACAGTGTCTATGACACCGCCCATTGTGCTTGATGTCACAACATTATAGTGATATATTAGAAACTTGAGGCTCTCTACCATCTCCACAACTACACCTGGTAGCAGAGACGGTGGATTATAAGGCATCAGCTTTTAGACCTTGCCTAGAAGTAGGTATCAAATTCGCGGCGAAAGTTCAGGCACGAATATTGAACTCGCGCGATGTATATCACGCGAGGAATAACGTCCCGAGTAACATTAAATACGCAACAAATTGGCTATTTTACGATTTATTCTGAGCTAGACATCCCATGGGTCTGCACTGGTAGCCATACTCTTGAGTTTTCAATATATTCATGTAATTTCACGACCTCTGTGGCGCAGCGGGCGACGCGCAAGAGGTTGCGGGTTCGATTCCCACCTCGGGACAAATATCTGTACGATCTGCAGAAATTTGTTCAGGGTGTTCCGAATGTTTTTTTATAATTAATAAAAAACATCTATCTATGTAGTATAATGTATTAAGTATATCTGTCGTCTAGTACCCATAACACAAGCACTGCTTAGCTTGGGACTAGATGCTGCTGTGTGAATTGTCCAGAATTATTTATTTATTTATAAATATCAAGTGCTCAGTCTTATTATAAAATTATTTTCCAACATACTAGATAATCCAATTTACTGTTAATGTTAGATTGTATCGTCTTATTTTTGGGCTTCACTTCACTCTTCACGATTTGGTCTTGGCGTCCAGCGTCCAGCTCGTCTCTCCATCATCTCTTATCTAATTAAGTTATGGTTTATTTTTGTACTTTATTGATTTGGCTTATGTTTCTAGGTGCTAGACATGTGTGCTGCCCCAGGCTCCAAGACAGCCCAGCTTATCGAGTTCCTGCACGCTGAAGAAGGAAAAATGCCTACAGGTAACCTGTATAATATTATATGTATAGAAATAGAAAAACATTTATTCAGTTCACAAAAACAGCACAGACATACCTAATACATTAACATAGGTATACATTTATCTTAGTAAAACAGTAAGTAGTACATAAAAAAATTGGTAAAAATAAAATCAGACAACGAAAATAGAAACTCATTAGCGAAAATATGTGTACCAAAAACTATGGAATGTTGAATTAGGTACTGCAATAAATAAAACTGTGTTGCAGTCAGCGCCCTCCTCCGATCATGGCAATCATAAGTTTTACTAACAAGCATTGGTACGGGAGTACTTGAAAAGGGGGCGAAGGCCTCAAAAGGTCAAAAATGGCATGTTAGGGTTTTTGGACGTTTTCGGCCATTTGAAGACTTTTATTTTTATGGTGACCTTTTGAGGTCACAATAACACCGTTGCCTGTGTAACACCAAAATCAATCAGTCACCTTCTCTCATTAAGACGGTGCTAACGAAAAAGGTTTCATGTAAATCGGTCGGTTCGTTCAGTTGTAATCGTCAGATACACAGACAGACAGACAGCGCTATGCATATTCATCATCATCATTTCAGCCATAAAACGTCCACTGATGAACACAGGCCTCCCTCATGGATCTCCATGAGGGGTAGTTGCCATTCTCACCACGCTTGGCAGGCGGGTTGGTGAGCGCAGTATGGGATGTTGATACACGGATATACGCTACTGCCCATCTTCCGGAGGTATCCCTTAGCAGGCTTTTACTGCATCCATGGGCATGAGTGGAGGGGTATTATCATTCTACTACCCGCACCCCACGGCGGCTATGCATATTAGGGGGCGTATTACTTAAATAATTTGACCTCTAACGCAAGAGTTTTCACCAGTCTCCTTACTTCTCCTCACTCCAGGTTTCGTGATGGCCAACGACGTGGACAACAGCCGATGCTACATGCTGGTGCATCAGGCGAAGAGGCTCAACTCTCCGTGCATCCTCATCACCAACCACGACTCTGCGATGATGCCGTCCTTCGTGCTCCCGGACCCTAAGGTAATCGGAGGTAGACGGAGGTGTGAAGGAGATTGTGGATACGCACGGTGCTGATACCCACCATACCAACGACCAAGAGTCCTCCGCTGTTAGAAGGAGATGGACTGGCACAGACAGTGGTTTCGGATAAATTACATCTACAGTGACAAATTACATGAAAATACATTGAATATACTCCTGACAAGGCTTACCCATAGCGATGATGAGTACAGTCAGCGTCAAATTGATATAAGCATCTAGAGTAGTCAAAATGATCTGAAAAACATAAAAGCAATTTGATATACGCAGTTCGAATCATCATATTGTTGCAAGCACCTAAGGTGTTCAAAATATCTTACTACTCATTGTTTCATATTTATATGAGCAGTCAGGGTGTTCAAAATTATCTCTGGGCCACGGGTCCTCCGTTATTTGTTTTTTTTAGTACTTAATGACAAGACAAGCCGAAGGCCCACCTCTAACTGTTACAACTGCAATGCCGCGGGATCACGTTTACTAAGTGACCAACGCTGAATTGCATTGCGCCCGTCACCCTGAGACATAGAGTTGTACGATCTCATTTGCCCGCAATGCAGACATTACTGCTTGGCGGCAGAAAAAGGTATGTTGGTAGTATTTCCCCGGACAAATTCTACACTACTGAAGGGCTAAGGCTAAAAACACACTAAACAAAGCTTTTACTATGAAATACAGATGATTTATAGATTATGGTTTATTTTACTTGGCACTTACATACTTGTCGCCGTAGGGTCCGATAGAAGGTTGCCTCTCCTTGGATGCAGTTAGAATCTGCCAAGTGATACCTCCGCAAGATGGCCAGCAGCGTCTTTGCGCCTATGTCTAGCAGTGGACGTCCTACCAGGCGTCCGTCACTCGTTCAGGGGCACGCGTTAAATGCCTACTGCTTTGCGCGCAGTCCGCGATACGCCAGTAGTTATGGCTGCCACACGCCCGCTTGAGCGCACGCACGATAAATGTTAAAACGTTTCTTTAGATGCCGAGACCGCGTAACTATTGTGCAGTGGATGGATGCCAAAGTTAAAAAACGAATGAAAAATTGACATTTTTTTCTTTATTATCAAAGATATTTTAAATCTTAAGTTTTTAGAATATTTTTTTCTCTTTCCTCTAAAAATGGTCAGAACGTAGGAAGGTACTATGTAAATATTCGTAAATAAAGGGGTTCAGCTATTAAAACAGTATTGTTTGTATACAAAATAGCTACCTATCACACACAAAATATGCCTGTAAAACTGTGGCTTTAAAAACAACAGTCCTAAAATCAAGCCAAAAAGTAGTAGGTACCCACCGGAGAACAAAGATTCAAATCTTTGCTGGCGAAGTATTTGAATACCTAGGTTATAGATAAAGTGTGGTGTTATGTCCTAGTTCGTTATGTCAAAGAATATAACTACTACCATAGTACACCTATTACTATACTGCGTACGGAGAGTAGGTAGGTCCTTACCTCCCTATACAAAGGTCGCTGCTTTTCTTAACCGACTTAAAAAAGAGGAGGTTGTAAATAACTGTTTTTTTCACCACATTCGTTTTATTATAAAAATTATCGTAGAAGCAACCCTAGCCACGCATTCGATGCCGCGTCACAGATTACTTGCAAGTAGGTGAGGCGGGTGAGCAATCTCAACTCTATGCGTGCATACCTATGGTACACTCTTTCGCTCTGTGAACTGCTGGTATTATTAATACAATTTTGTAGGCTATTATAGCGTAGGTATTTTCGCTTTTGTATTGAAGTGAGGTATCTGTTAGTTTCTGTAATCTGTGGTCCTACGTCTGTGGACGATGATGAAGATGATGTCATACTTCATACATAAAAAAACATGCTAACAATCTCGTCTCCTTCTCTCCAGGACAGTACAAAGACCACTCAGCTGAAATTCGACCGCATTCTCTGCGACGTGCCTTGCTCGGGAGACGCCACGTTACGCAAGAACGCCGACATCTGGCTGAAATGGTCCAACGGGAACGGGAACAACTTACATGGGTATGTGGGATTGCCGTGGAAAAGTACCCAGACCCGGGACAAATATCTGGAGAACAATAAATAACAAACATTTGTGCCCGCGTCTGTCTGTTTGACTTCTTGCTCCTTCTAAACCTCGTAACGGATTTTGATGCTGTTTTATGTCTAAACATTATAAGACATTATCTAAGAAGGATTCTTGGTTAATTGTGTAATATGTTGTTAGCGGGCCAAGCCCCCTATTATTCATAGCGCTGTCTGTCTGTCTGTCTGTCTGTGCGTGACCTGTTTTTTCGGAAACCTTCGCCCCCTATTCTGGTACCCCCGTACCAATGCTTGTTTCCAGATAGAGATAAACTATTCTAAAAATGCACCTTCACAGCGTTTACACGGACATACAAATAGGTGTTCTATACACCATACAGATAAATTAGTAGTTGTCATTGGTTGTTCACACTTGTTCAGTCACCGGCTAGGCACAAACGGTATCACTAGGAAAAAAAGCTGGATCTGTCGGTCAACTAGTGCATTAGTGTTCCGAGCGCGCGACAGAGCGGACGTGTCGCCGAAACAAGAAGCACGCTCCCGCCTTACAATGCCTACAGCTCGACTGATCGCCCGATTAGTTGACTTGTCCGTGCGCATTATTCCATGTTTCCAGTAAAGTTGCAGCACGCACACAAGTATAGAGATGCAATAAGTAAATACTTATACTACTAGAGGAAATCCTCTCACATATTGTAATTATTAAGTTTTGTGGAGGGGCGTGCATTTTTAAAATGGTTTATCTCTACGTACATACCTAGCACCTGTAAAAAGACATGTAACAAAAAAATCTCTAGAAATCCGAGGGTGTTCTTGTTTCCACCAACCTGATCTTTTGTGCTACGACTTTAGAAAATCGTACTTTTTGTTAACTTTGCATACAAAATGACCGATGATTGGTTCATCCGTAAACCTGTGCGGAGCAGGGGTGGGTCGCTAGTCTATACTAATATTATAAAGAGGTAAAGTTTGTGAGTTTGTAGGGGGTAATCTCTGGATCTGCTGTACCGATTTTCTAAATTCTTTTACTAATAGAAAGCCACAGTATTTGTGAGTGTCATAGGCTATAAATTACCGCCCAACGATCTGGGCACCTGGTCAGCTAGTTGGTTATAAACGTATTGAGTGTTCTTTCTGTTTGCAGGATCCAGTACCGCATCCTGAAACGCGGATGTGAGCTCTTAGAAGTCGGCGGGAGACTGGTGTATTCTACGTGTTCATTCAACCCGGTGGAAAACGAGGCGGTAGTGCACAGGTACATTAGGGTACCATTAATAAATCCCATAATTTTAATTCAGTCATTTCTATGTGCATACTGGCTTGTGTCCGCAACTTCGCATGCGCTGCACCCGGATAAAAAGCCTATGTGGCAAACCCGGTCAAAATCTATCATTACAGCCGTAAGACATCCACTGCTGGACACAGGCCTCCCTCATTGACTTAGAGATCCAAGTGCATGAGGAGTTGTTGCCATACTCACCACGCTTGGCAGGCGGGTTGGCGAGCGCAGTTCGGAATGTTCTTACACGGAAAGACGCTGCTGCCGATCTTCCGGAGATATCCCTTAGCAGATTCTTACTGCATCCGCGGGAGAACGGAGAGGAGGGGTGACATTCTACTGCCGGCACCCCACGGCAAAATCTATACGAGTGCAAAATTTCAGCTCAATCCGTAGGCTCGTTTTTGCGTGAAGAGGTAACAAACATCCACACATCTACCTCTATACAAACAAACTTTCTGCTTTATCATATTAGTGGGATTAATTGTATAATATCATATTTTCGTTCCCAGGGTACTCGCTGAGACGGGAGACAGTATGAAGCTGGTTGAAGCAAGCAGTTTGCTGCCTGGACTCAAGTATCACAAAGGTAAAGCTAATAAAAAAGCTATGTTGGTTGCTAAAATAAGTTCAAGATATTTCATTTTCAAAATTAACGTGAGATATACTTATATAAACGCGTCTGGGGCCGACACGACACTATCGTGACACTGTGTCGTGTCGGCCCCACGCGCGGACGGGCATTCAATCCCATGATGATGATTTTCTTGAAAAATCGAAACGTGTCGGGAATAATCTTCGACGTCACAACACTACGTGAGTAATCCCCGTTGTTACAAAATAAGTTCAAGATGTTAACTAGTCCATACTTGTCCTGTAATAAATAACCAATGATATAACCAACATCTTAACTCTTTGAAATGGAAGAGTAAAAGCACACGAAATTTGTATAACATAAAATGGTCAGTCAGAGAAGAGCTGATAATTTAAAAACTAATTACATCATCGTCATTTCAGCCGCAAAACATCCACTACTGAACACAGGCCTCCCTCTTGGATCTCCTTGAGGGGTAGTTGCCATACTCACCACGCTTGGCAGGCGGGTTGGCGAGCGCAGTACGGGATGTTGATACACGGAAAGACGCTGCTGCCCATCTTCCGGAGGTATCCCTTAGCAGGCTCTTACTGCATCCACGGGCATGAGTGGAGGGGTAACATTCTACTGCCGGCACCCCACGGCTAAAACACAGAATAAAAAAATAAAATCTGAAGAATTCATAATCATTGAAGTCGATTTATTTTTCTTCAAAATATATGTATTTTTTTTTTTTAAATAAACTCGATAAGTTCGAATTTAAACTGAACTCTATAATCTTCATTGCAGGTATGACGCACTGGCGACCCGCATCCAAGGATATGGTTTTCTACTCACGCTTCGAGGATGTGCCAGAGAGGTGGCAGACAGTGGTGCGGCCGCAGATGTTCCCGCCGCCGCCTGAGCACCTGCACAAATACAACCTGGACAGATGGTGAGAGATACTGCATACTTCTTGACCAGCTGAACGGCGGAAGTCATTGGGGTCCTATCTCATCATCATCATTTCAGCCATAAAACGTCCACTGATGAACGCAGGCCTCCCTCATGGATCTCCAAGAGGGGTAGTTGCCATACTCACCACACTTGGCAGGCGGGTTGGTGAGCGCAGTATGGTTATAGTAGATAGTAGTATCTATTAGCGTAGTGACGTAGCGACGGCAGAAAGTAAGAGCTCTTTACCGTCGTTACGTCACTACGCCACTTGACCGGCAGAACGGGGAAAGCCATTGAGGTCCGTATCACGTGCGAAGGTTCTTACGGAGGCTTAGATCAACTGTTGGCGTCGCGACCTGGCGACGGTCGCCACATCTTGTTAGACCGGCTTTAAATACGCTGTTGTGGCTAGGTGACGTTAGCTATTCTTTCATGAGGTGTTCGCCGATCGGTATTTTGTGACTGACGCACCGGCAGCCGGGATCCAAAGACATGGTTTTCTGCGATCGCTTCGAGGATGTGCCAGAGAGGTGGCAGATGTTCCCGCCGCCGCCTGAAGACCTGCACAGATGGTGAATAAATGTTACAGCAGAACGGGGGAAGTCATTAAGGTCCTATCTCGTGCGAAGGTTCTTACGGAAGCTTAGATCGGCTGTTAGCGTGGCGACGTGGTGACGGCCGACACACGTAACAGCGTGGCGACGAGCGGGGTTAGACCATATATTGGCTTGGCGACTGGTAGTCCAGCTATTGGTGTAGCGACGTGCCTGCAAGAGCTAGACTTGATGGGGCGACGTGGCGACGGCCGGTACACGTAACAGCGTGGCGACGTGCGGGGTTAGACCATATATTGGTGTGGCGACTGGTAGTCTAGCTATTGGTGTAGCGACGTGCCTGCAAGAGCTAGACTTGATGGGGCGACGTGGCGACGGCCGATACACGTAACAGCGTGGCGACGTGCGGGGTTAGACCATATATTGGTGTGGCGACTGGTAGTCCAGCTATTGGTGTAGCGACGTGCCTGTAAGAGCTAGACTTGATGGCGCGACGTAGCGACGCTCGACACATGATACGCGGGATCAGAACAAGATGTGGCGTTGCGACGTTAGCCATTAATTAATGACGGTGCGGCCGAGTGCTACTGACGATCTGGCAACCAGCGCCCGAAAACGTGGGTTTCTACTCACGCTTCAAGGATGTCTCGGAGATGTGGCAGACTGTTGTGCGGCTGCAGCTGTTCCCGCCGCTGTCAGAGGACCTGCACAAATATAACCTGGACAAATGGTGAGGGATAGTTGTTGTCCAGGCAAAGGTCTCTTTAATGTACCATCTTATGCGCGGTTAGACTATAATATAATGTTTATTAAATGATGTCAAGCCACGATATTTCAATTCAATTAAAATTCTTACCAGCATCAGAATCCTGCCTCACCACCAAGACACGGGCGGTTTCTTCGTCGCCGTGTTCGAGAAGACGGCGCCCCTGCCGTGGGAGAGAGACGCGAAAAGCGCCGAGGAGGCGGAGGAGCCGAGCGAGCAGCCGGAGAAGAAGCAGGAGCCGCTGCGCAAGAAACGACGCATTGGCGGGTATAAGGAGGACCCTTTTGTGTTCTTTAAAGGTAAGCCTCATCGTCATTCCAGCCGTAAAACGTCCACTACTGAACACAGGCATCCCTCATGGATCTCTAAGAGGAGTAGCAGCCCTACTCACCACGCTTGGCAGGCGGGTTGGCGAGCGCAATACGTGATGTTGATACACGGAAAGACGCTGCTGCCCATCCTACGGAGGTATCCCTTGGCAGACAAAGGTAAGCCTAATAACTGTAAATACTTTACAACGAAAAGTATGGTGCCGAGGGTCAACGAGTGACATGCGTACTAAAATTCGTGACGTCACATTTAAAAAAATACACACTTGAGAGGGGGGAGTCTCAAAAGTGTGCCCTGCGTGTGAACGTGTTCAACCAAACAAATAAACAAACAGACATCAAACATACAATCAAACTAACAGACAATCAAACAGTAATCAAACAGACGATCAATCAATTATACAATCAAACTAACAATCAATCAAACAGACAATCAATCAAACAATCAAACTAACAATCAAACGAAAAATCAAATTAACAATCAAACAGACAATCAAACTAACAATCAAACTAATAATCAAACAAACGATAAAACTAACAATGAAACAGACAATCAAACTAACAATCAAACAAACTATTCAGCTTTTTATATAAAGATAAAAAGATAAAAATATGTTTATTTTGTCACTTATTACGGACAGTTAACAAAATTATGAAATTATTCTTAGAACTAAGTCAAAGTGACAAAAAAGGTCACCATTCAGCTTGTGCTGTGGCAAAGTAAATTATACCACAGCGCTGGTCTTCCATGGTCACTTTGTTTGTGATAGATGGCATATCGACTGAGCACACGCACTAAAACATAACATTATAAAAAAAAGGTATCAAAAAAATAATTATATCAAGTACAGAGACGATATCATTCATAGATAAACACATTTAACAGTAAAAGGGATATAGGATTTTATGGTAAGTAACAATATATAAAACATACAATATTATTATGTTCATAGTCAACATGGAATTACAATATTAGAATCTTAAATAACGTTTTACATAATTTCTTGTAACACGCGATAATTTACATTTATATGGGGTAAAATTTGTCCTCGCTAAAAGGCAATCCCCGAAGGCACTGTCTGCAAAGTTTAATTTTGAAAGTATGAGGGAATCGCATATATAATATAATTACTATAGACTACATCCTTTATTCCAACAGGCGACGACGAAGACGTTTACCCGTCCATAAAGGAGTTCTACGACCTCCAAGGCTTCGACTCCCAGTGCCTGCTCACCCGCTGTCACGTGGGCAAGAAGAAGAACATCTACCTGGTGTCCGACATCGTCAGGGAGCTGGTGCGCAGCAACGAGGACAAGGTCAAGATCATCAACACGGGCGTCAAGACCTTCGTCAGATGCGATAACAAGAACATGTCGTGCGCGTTCAGGTGCGTAGATAGATTAGAAGCTCGATAGATAAGGTTGCAATGATACACTGAAGTATGTTTAACACGGTATACTGTTTATTGTTACAAAGCTTCACACGAACATACAGAAGGAAGAGAGGCACAGAAAGTCAAGACACAAAGAGTAGGTGGAAAAAGTAGGTATAGTTCAGAATATAAAGACACATAAAACACAAGCAAATAGATCGCGACAAGGGCACGGTTCGCGGACACGGGAAGGCTTTTTTTTGCGACGTGCGTTCCGCGTTGGAAGGTGTAGCGACTGGCCGATCGGCAGGGTGATTACGTATCTCGCGACAGGTATTGCAACAGGCAATTGACAGCAATATTGCTGTCAAATGTCAATTCCTCGCTGTTCTCTAATTCAGAATTGATAGTTGACAGCAATATTGCTGTCAATTGCCTGTTGCAAAACCTGTCGCGAGATACGTAATCACCCTGCCGGTGGTCGCCGGCGCCGGGCTCGGCGCGGCCCGACTGGATCCGAGCACTCCCGAAAGCTCGAGTCGATACCGAGGCTGAATCACAATTCAGCATTTGCTGCATACTGCTGGTATCGCGCGGCTATGCTTGTGAATATATTTATTTGCGAAGTTAGTGTTATGAACGTGTGAACTGTGAGTGATGTATGTAAAGTGTAGTTGTATAATATAAATAAATATGTATATATATGTATGTTATGTGTGTATGTACATACATATATGTATGTACATGTGATCCATAATAAATACTTAAACGTTATTATCATAATTATGTAGTTAGGTCACCTACAGATAGGATGTCCAGGCGCGTTCATAGTAAAGGATGCCACTTGTCACCGGCCGACTCAGTGGTATCATTTACTATGAACGCGACTGTACCTACTGAATGTGGTTAAGATTCTATGTTTATCGCACACAGACAGGGTGATGGCGTGATCGGCGGACTGGTAGTGATGGATGGCTAGATAAATAGATGAGTGAATTGATAAATAGATGGTCCGTAAGAACCATAAGTGGATAGATAGATGAATTTGGAAGATTGACAGGGGGATAGAGAGTTCACTAGATGGATGGATAGAATGATGATTTAGAAATGAAATGCTAGATAGACGGCTGGTTGGAATGACATTTGGATGGATTAATCAATAGATATAGCTTAGGACGAATGCATAGATACATAAAGACGTAATCCTATCGGTAAATTGTTGATTGATTGATAGATCGCAAGATGTATAGATAGAACGACGATTTAGGAATGGGTAGCTCGTCGTACTACAACAAATCCATTACCGTCCAGGCTGTTACCCTATGGAACGCATTACCTGTATCCATCAGGCGTGCTCAATCGCTTCCAATCTTCAAATCTCTGGTTAAGGAACACTATTTGTCCTGTTGTCACTAGCTGCCTAGTTCATTGATATGTTATTTATATATTTATTAGTGATATGTAAGTATATATTTATAAGTTATATGTGTAATATATTATATTATGTACGTAGTATTTCAATATAGTTTATGTATGGTATATTTTGTAATTACTTTTATCTCAACGTGCACCATAATAACCCCTTGTCGTATTTTTACAATCCTATCCATCCCAAGGTTGCCTGGTAGAGATCGCTCTTTAGCGATAAGGCCGCCAATTGTCACTATGTTCTCAAGTTTCTTTTGTTATTATGTTTAGTTTTAAGGTGTGCAATAAAGTATTTTCTATCTATCTCTATCTAGTTTATATCAGACTAGCCGCACCACGCAGTTTCACCCGCGTAGTTCCCGTTCCCGTGGGAATTTTGAAAAATCCCTTCTTAGTGCACCTGTAGGATACTCAAGGTATGTATATGTGTGCCAAATTTCAAGTCTCTAGGTCCAGTGGTTTAGACTGTGCGTTGTCTGTCAGTCACTCAGTCAGTAACGGAGGTGTTTTATATATATTGATTGATAGGCTGGTTAGAATGACATTTGAATGGATCGATCAATAGATATAGTTCAGGACGCATGGATGGATAAAAGAGACGTAACCCTATTAGTAACTTCTTGAAACCCACTGTCACGTGGGCAAGAAGAAAAACATATACCTGGCCTCCGACGTGGTGCGGGACCTGGCGCACATCGAGGACAAGATCATCAGCGCGGGGTCCTTCGTCAGGTGCCATAATAAGAACATGTCGTGCGCGTTCAGGTGTGGCGATAGTTAGGATGTCCAGGCGCGTTCATAGCAGAGGATCGCTAGATGGATGGATAGAACTATGATTTAGATATGGAATACTAGATACACGGATAAATAATCATTTATCCGTGTATCTAGCGTTCCATTTCTATCAATATCCAATATTATATCAATAGGTATCCATACAAGCGTCCGTAACTACGGACATACATAAGATACATAAAGATATCCCCCCCATCATTAAATTGTTGAAACCCGCTGTCACGTGGGCAAGAAGAGTAGAAAAACATATACCTGATCGCCAACATTGTGTAGAGGAATGAGTACAAAGCCAAGATCATAAACACGGTAGTCAAGTCCTTCGTCAAATGCGCGTTCAGGTACGTAGGTACCTACCTACCAAATGTGGTTACGATTTTCTGTTTAAGACAGATTGCTGCATGGATGGACGATAAGTAGATTGATAGACAGATAAAAAAAAAACATACGTGGAAAGATCAATAGATAGATTGCTTTATTGATAGATATAAAGGTAGATAGATAGATCGCTATATGGATAGTTAGAATGACATTTGGTTGGATTGATTGACATGTTAAGGTTACCTCTCTGGAACTTTCTTTCATAATTTATGTCTGACTGCTGCATCTCCCTACACTTTTCCACTGTTCTGTATCATCCACAACATTATGATCAAATAATTCTTCACAGGTTGTCCCAAGAAGGCCTGCCCAGTATCACACAGTTCGTAGGAGCGCAGCGGCGTCTGCAGATAACGAAGGATGACCTGGTGCTAGTCCTGCAGAACGACAACCCTAACCATCCACCAGCGACGAGCCTGTTCTCGGAGGGCACTCAGGCGCAGGTCAAGGGCTTTGGTAAGGAATTAAATCTGTCTGAACAAGAGCTGTCAAAACGTTATGAGCGCCAAAACAGTAACTCTCGATTAAAATAAAAGCTATTTGTGACTATTTAAAAGGTTTCATGTTTACAGTTTCCAAGCATAAAAGTGTGGTGCGCCGAATGGTTCTGTCTCAGTAATCGTTTATCTAACTAATCATCATTTCAGCCGTAAAACGTCCACTACTGAACACAGGCCTCCCTTAAGGATCTCCATGAGGGGTAGTCGCCATATTCACCACGCTTAGTAGGCGGGTTGGCGAGCGCAGTACGGGATATTGATACACGGAAAGATGCTGCTGCCCATTTTCCGGAGGTATCCCTCAGCAGGCTTTTACTGCATCCACGGGCTGTAAGTAGGGTTGATATTCTACTGTCGGCACCCCACGGCACCTAGCTAATACATATGTTATTTCCAGCATCCGGCAGCTGCATATTAGAGTTTAAGGATCCGGAGTCGGACCTGGAACTGACGCTGGTGGGCTGGCGAGGCGTGCACTCGCTGCGTGCGTATACCGCCACTTCGGACACCGTGCACTACTTGCGACTGCTGGGAGCCGACTACAGCAAATATGGTACGTAGAATGGACATTACACCTTCGGCGATGCTTCAAGAATGCCAGCGGCATAGTGTCCTTCGTGTTTCAAGGAGTTAGGGAGACGCTGGATGTGGTAAGTCGAAGACAGGGTAAAATGCCAAAAGGGTTAGAGGTCCAGCGTCACCAAGACTAACTACGATCAGAACACTATTCTAGACTGGAGCAAGCCACATGGATTAGAAGTTAACCCTGCCAAAACACAGGTGATCATCATTGGTGCTTCTAGAATGGTGTCCAGAATTAAGTGGACAAACGTCTGCCATGTAATTTTTGACACAACTGAAAACCCTCTTCAGATGAAAGCCTCCAAAGATTTCAATTTTTCTCTACCCCTAGCTAATTTTTGCCAATTAAATATAGGCAATGTGTTTTCACGCCGTGGGGTGCCGGCAGTAGAATGTTACCCCTCCTCTCATACCCATGGATGCAGTAAGAGCCTGCTAAGGGATACCTCCGGAAGATGGGCAGCAGCGTCTTTCCGTGTACCAACATTCCGTACTGCGCTCGCCAACCCGCCTGCCAAGCGTGGTGAGTATGGCAACTACCCCTCATGGAGATCCATGAGCGAGACCTGTGTTCAGTAGTGGACGCTTTACGGCTGAAACAAACGAACGAATGTGTTTTTACATTGGTAAAATTTAGTCATCACCACGTTTACTGAATTAATGTGTGGTCATCACAAACAAATTTGGTTTAATTACACATTCTATAAGTGATATTATTATAAGTACATTTTGTACATGTTAATACCCCGCCTATGTAATTATAAGGTATGGCCGCCGCTGGTCGGGCCTCGAGCTCGTCACGCTTTTTATCCTCTGCTAGCGACGCTCGGTTTTAAACGTAATAACCTGCTCGTGAATGAGACTATCAGAACATTACACCTGCGGCGATGCTTATAGAGTGCCAGCGGACTAGAGTCGTTCGTGTTTCAAGGAGTTAGGTAGACGCTGGATGTGTTAAGTCGAAAACAGGGTAAAATGGCAAAATGTGAAAAGAGTCATGTCCAGCAGTTTACTAATGTAACTGTGATATATCCCCGATGTTAAATACGAATGAATTAATTTGTCTTAATTACTTTTTACAGTAAAACCTAAACTTAAAAAAAAAAACATCTCTACGGGGCCACCCGGGTTTGAACCGGGGGCCTACCGATCTGCAGTCGGTTGCTATACCACTGAGTTAAATACGAATGAATTAACTAGTCTTAATTACTTTTTACAGTAAAACCTAAACTTTAAAAAAAACACATCTCTAGGGGACACCCGGGTTTGAACCGGGGGCCTACCGATCTGCAGTCGGTTGCTCTACCACTGAGTTAAATACGAATGAATTAACTAGTCTTAATTACTTTTTACAGTAAAACCTAAACTTTAAAAAAAACACATCTCTAGGGGACACCCGGGTTTGAACCGGGGGCCTACCGATCTGCAGTCGGTTGCTCTACCACTGAGCTATATCCCCGATGTTAAATACGAATGAATTAACTAGTCTTAATTACTTTTTACAGTAAAACCTAAACTTAAAAAAAAACACATCTCTAGGGGACACCCGGGTTTGAACCGGGGGCCTACCGATCTGCAGTCGGTTGCTCTACCACTGAGCTATATCCCCGATGTTAAATACGAATGAATTAATTAGTCTTAATTACTTTTTACAGTAAAACCTAAACTTTAAAAAAAACACATGTCTAGGGGACACCCGGGTTTGAACCGGGGGCCTACCGATCTGCAGTCGGTTGCTCTACCACTGAGCTATATCCCCGCTGACGAGTTACTTCAAAATAACATACATTCTACTCAGTTTTTATTTTAAGCACGCACTGTGAATAGAAATAATGATGAAATCTTTCTACGTGCATTATCATGCTTAAAAACTAAGTTATATGTGATAACGTGGGGTGCTGACAGAAGAATTTTGCCTCTCCTCTCTTGCCTATAGATGCAGTAAGAATCTGTCAAGGAATACCATCGGAATAGCGGCAGCAGCATCTTGCCGTGAATCAGCATATCTTACTGCGCTCGCCAATCCACCTCCCAAGCGTGGTGAGTATGGCAACAACCCGCTGATCTCAGATATCTATGAGGGAGGCCTGCCCAGCTGTGGACGTGGACAGCAATCCTACAGCTGAGATGAGAGATATAATACCAGAACTTCCTATACCTAACCTAATTTTGATGAAATTTGGTAATAAGATAGCTTATTACCAAATTTCATCAAAATTAGGTGTTTTACCACTTCGCCGTAAAAACTTAACAGACAGTCAGAGTAACTTATTTATTTATATATTAGGACCTTTTATATATTTTCAAACTTAGAGCCTTGTGCGGGGAGCACTCATTACTTTTACATTTAATTCATAATCAATTTATTATTGTAAGTCTTTTACGTGTAATTTTTTAAGGTTTGCAGTAAAAGGTTTTGTTTTGCATTGTATAAGCAAGGATGCAATGATTAGATTATCATTTAACACTTGGCGTCATAAAATAAAGATTCATCATCATCATTTCAGTCGTAAAACGTCCACTGATGAACACAGGCCTACGTCATGGATCTCCATGTGAGGTAGTTGCCATACTCACCACGCTTGGCAGGCGGGTTGGTGAGTGCGGTATGGTATGTTGATACACGGACGCTGCTGCCCATCTTCCGGAGGTATCCTTTAGCAGGCACTTACTGCATCCATGGGCATGAGAGGAGGGGTAACTTTCACATTAACTGCCGGCACCCTACGGCACGCAAATAAAGATTGTATGGTTATAAAAAAAACTTCTAGGGGACACCCGGGTTTGAACCGGGGACCTACCGATCTGCAGTCGGTTGCTCTACCACTGAGCTATATCCCCAATGACGAATAACTTGAAAATTATCCACATCAAAGACAGTTTTCGTCTAAGCACGTACTGTTTATGGAAATATGATGAAATCTACCTACGTGCATAGCTATTCATTTTGGACTATCCCCACTAAAATATTAAAGCTGACTGCTTTCTGCAAAACCGGCTAAACCGATAGGTAGATAAATAATATAACAACCAACAGAAACACAATAAGACGATTTTGGGCAATTCAACAGATTTTGATGAACTTTAGATTAGACCTTGGAGACAGACATACTTTTCGTTGCGAAAATTGAAGTTGAGGGGTTGAGGTAGGGCTTCCCCTACTACTATTACTTTACTACTACCCCTACTAATTTACTGAGGGGAAAATGTATTAAAATAATGTAACACTTGCAGTGATATTTTCCTGCATGTCAGTCTATTTTGCTACACTATTTGTATACGATGAAACCTAATTCTTGCGACCTCACTGCCGATGTCGTGAGTACTAGACTAGTATTGTATAAAGGTTTATACAGTAGGTACTGCTACGAGAAGCTAGCCAAGCGGTATGTATTTTCTACTTTCGATCCGAAGGTCGTTCGATTCCAGACGTGAATTAATAAGATAATAGTCGGGAAAATAATATGCACATTACTTAAAATATACGTGATTAAGGCGGTTCACACACTGCCACGCATCACGCTGCATGTTGCGTGAATGCGTCTTCTAACGTTGCTTGTAAGTATCTCCGTTTGTATAGAAAACACGCACAGGCCAATACCGAAAATGCAACAACGCGCGTTCATACATATCACGCGCTTTAAGCGCGGAGAAACATGCACCCACGCGCGTAGGTGCGGGGCGAGACGCAAGGTATGGCACACCGAGTCCCGCAGTCTAGCGAACAGCTTTGAATGAAATGAGTCAGAGCCGCCGTGAATCCACAAAACGCAACTACGCACGTGAATGCGTGAAAAACCCGCACGATGATGCAGATCTACACTCCCGCAAGTACGCGCGTAGGTGCGTCGACACGCAACATGCAGAATGGTGCGTGGCAGTGTGATAATCGCCTTAACAGTGAAGGAAAACATCTTGAGGCAACCGGCTCAGTCAGCAGACGTATTGGCATATTCTTTCCGCCGACTATATCTGACTAAGCTAACTAAGAGGATGGTATAGGTAGGCAAGCCTAATCAATCTCACATTGGCGGCGATACTATTGTTGCACTAACTAGCTAAAGCTAATCAAATTGACGTAGAACGGACTAAAATTACATACGAACAAATTGACCCAATTTTACGCTGACAGCTCTAAATTGGGAAACGTCATATCTCTAATTACAATTAGTTTTAGTAAGTTTAAAACAGAATCGACGCCAATGTACCAGGAACTGCAGCATCTCGTATAGGATGAATACCAGTCCTTTGTGGGTTTGCAAATGTATAGGAAACATAAAAAGCAATATTTAAGTACACTGGGTAACATTCTATGTCGTGGGAAGCCGGCACTAGAATGTTACCTCTCCTCTCTTGCCCGTAGATGCAGTAAGAATCTGCTAAGTGATGCCTTCGGAATATGGATATGATATTTGTTCATATCTTCAATTAATGTAATTGGTTGTGCCGTTTTAATTAAAGTAAATAAATAAATAAATAAATAAATGGACAGCGGCGTCTTTCCGTGTATCAACATCCCGTACGCTCGCCAACCCGCCTGCCAAGCGTGGTGGGTATGGCAACTTCCCCCATGGAGATCCATGAGGGAGCCCTGTCTTTAGTAGTGGACGTTTTACGGCTGAAATTATTAACATTATTTATGTATTATCTTACGGCTGAGATGATGAACATTATTTTACTAACTAATATAAATGCACGTAGGTAGATTACATCATATTTCCATACAGAACGTGCTTATGACTAAAATCGTATAAAATGAGAGTAATTTTCAATTAATTCATCAGCGGGGATATAGCTCAGTGGTAGAGCAACCGACTGCAGATCGGTAGGCCCCCGGTTCAAACCCGGGTGTCCCCTAGAGATGTGTTTTTTTTAAGTTCAGCTTTCACTAATTTAAAATATTTATACTAATTAATTAATTCGTAGTTAACATCGGGGAAATATCTCCGTGGTAGAGCAACCGACTGCAGATCGGTAGGCCCCCGGTTCATACCCGGGTGTCCCCTAGCCTAGATGTTTTTTTTATATATAGAATTATCTTTATTTTATAAATAGTCCTTGAATTAAAATTTATTGGTTGCATCGTACGTAACTTACAAATGTTAAAGTAACTTGTCTGACAGTCTGTTACGTTTAGTGGCTGAACGGATCTTGATAATATTTGGTTTAAAGATAGACTGGACCTAGGAAAGTGATATTTTTACAAGCTCTCATTTAGTTTTTCTTATCGCCGATCAGTCTTTTGACAACAGGCTTGCTCAGAGCATAGAGCTTTTCTAGAAAATTCTCCAGTGAACATTACCATTTTTGTATGTAATAAAATCAAATCATTTGATTGAATGAATGAATGAAGTATTTATTGACCACATAAAGATACAGCTCAAAAAGGTTAACGAAACAAACAAAGACAAAAACATATTTAAAAGTAACAGAGCTATTAAATAAAGAAAAACACAATGGAACCTATGCTCACTGTAGCATGGCTGAAGGTCCCGTGTCAACTTTGTGCTAAGAAGGGACCTTTTGACATTTATTTATTAAAACCTCTGCAACATATTACATATTTACCGCAATTATCAAGACCTTAATAGGTATGGTAAGTGGTACTTCCCCAGACAAACTCTTCATAAAAAGTTCTACAACTACTCGCGTGCGTGTGATAGATAATACAGTTGATTACGTCATAGCTCCTTGTACGTGCTTATGACTAAACCTGATCATAATGTGTTCAGTTTTCAAGTGACTCGACATCGGGGATATAGCTCAGTGGTAGAGCAACCGACTGCAGATCGGTAGGCCCCCGGTTCAAACCCGGGTGTCCCCTTGATTATATGTATGTTTTTGTTAACAATACATTTTTGACATGGGACCAAATGCAAGTCTTCTTTTCCTCACTTGTCTGTACGATCTGCAGATACTTTGTTCAGGGTGTTCTGGATGTTTTTCTATATATGATAAAAATATGTATTCTATGAAGTATAATGTATTAAGTATATCATTCACCTAGTACCCATAACACAAGCTCTGCTTAGCTTGGGGCTAGATGATGCTGTGTGAATTGTCCTGCATTATTTAAAAAAAAATATTTTTACTTGGAAAAAAGTCATCTAAAGCGAACGGATTGAATTATGTGGCTTTATTTGCCGTGTGGGGTGCAGTAGAATGTTACCTCTCCTCTCATGCCCGTGGATGCAGTAAGAGCCTGCTAAGGGATACCTCAGGAAGATGGGCAGCAGCGTCTTTCCGTTTATCAACATCCCGTGCTGCGCTCGCCAACCCGCCTGCCTGTGAGTATGGCAACAACCCATGAGGGGGGCCTGTGTTCAGTAGTGGACGTTTTTACGGCTGAAATGATGAATACAAGTCCCTAATCTATCCCTATATCCCTAATGTGACCTGTATAATGCTGAGTTGGGACCATTTTGCAGCCTTTATTTATTTTATGTAATAGTAAAATTAAGTTGTAAGATTAATAATTAACTTTAAGTATTATTGTTTCTTGTATATTTTGCCTTAAGATTAATAAATAACTTTAAGTATTATTGTTTCTTGTATATTTTGCCTTTTAAAATGTGTGTACTGTGTATTATTGTTTTCTTGGTTGCAAATAAAAACATTTGATTTGATTAATCGATGGCCACTCAGCGTTTCCTGTATCAACACACATTTTTCGTTGGCACAGCAACAACCTTGACATACCGTACATAATATCACTGAGGTATCACCTAGTTTGCAGCAATTTCGTATTTATCACCGTATTCTTCGTAATGGATATAATCGTTTACCCGATAAATATATTTGTTCATAAAATATTAGATCTGTTTTATTAATTCATTCATTTATTGTTGTCGTGAGGCAGTAGAATTTTACATCTCATGCGTCGTTCTATAACCACGTATGCAGTAAGAGCCTGCTAAGGGATACCTCCGGAAGGGAAGATGGGCAGCAGCGTCTTTCCGTGTATCAACATCTCATACTGCGCTCACCAACCCTCCTGGCAAGCATGGTGGGTATGGCAACTACCCCTCATGGATATCCATAAGAGAGGCCTATGTTCATCAGTGGACGTTTTACGGCTGAAATTATGATGATGACTCATTTATTTAAATATTTATAATTGAATGCCTGTTACCTAAGTTATCAATAACCTTATAAATATAATTGTTCCTAAAATACTTGAAGTAGTTCCATCACCTTATTCGAATCATCAAATATTTGGTCCGGCACTTCGCCCTTTGCTCCCGCGACACGCTCGCTATGCTCGCTCGGCTCGTGCGTTGCGAGCAATACCACCAGACGCTAAGCTAGGAACTTTTTTGTTCGGGGGCTTTCTTGTTCTGAATTTACTTGGTGATTTAATGGCTGATGTAGGTGGCAGATCTACTAATTTAGGAACAAATATAATTAAAAGTTAAAAGTATAATGCAGATTAGGTACAAATCTAAACTTAAGTGACAGAAAATGTAGTTGCCATTCTTAAAATTAATTGAAATAATAAAACCCAACAGTAAAATAATATTTATGTTAGCAATACCTAGAGCGACATTTATTACGTGGATTTGAAATCATATAATTTATTATGCCTGAACGAAGAAAACACATACTATGTAGTATCTTATAGGCCTCTTGTTCTAGTTAAAAAAACTGGTACGACAAGGTTCTGTCTAACCAAGCGCTTATATAAAAATACCATATAAAACCCTTAGATTAGCACTGCTAGAAGATACGCCCATACTCAGTAGCGAGTGAAGGCTTGCGGATGATGACGATGATGATAAACAAAGTTAAATGTCCTTTAACATATGTCATCATCATTCATCATGTCAACCCTAAAACGTCCACTACTGAACTCAGGCCTCCATCATGGATTTCCATGAGGGGTAGTTGCCATACACCACGCTTGACGGGCGGGTTGGCGAGCGCTGTACGGGATGTTGATATACAGAAAGACGCTGCTGCCTATCTTTCTTAGGCATCCCTTAGCAGGCTCCTACTGCATCCATGGCTATGAGAGGAGGAATACCAATCTACAGCCGACCCAGTACCCCGCGGCTCACACACGTGCGAAATTATCAATAAAAGATACTTTCATCATCCTTATCTTCCGTACCCCCTTCGGGGTCACCGGGTGAGGCCTCGAGACGTACGTCTCCTTACCCCGGCTTCATCTCTGGGGGCTACAACCCCCAGGTCTCGTATCTTGTAGCCCTTTGAGTGGGTGTAGCCCTTTGAGTGGGTGTAGCCCTTTGAGTGGGTGTAGCCCTTTGAGTGGGAAAGATACTTTATTTCTATATCTCTTCACAGATGTAAACAAATTCACAAAGAAAGCCGAAGAGGCGGGCGCATCAGAAGTCTCAAGCACAACGGAAAACAAGGATGGCAGCATCACACCAGAACCTTCAGATAACGGCGACGTGAAAATGGCTGAGGCTGAGAGCTCCACGGCTGAGGTGTCGAGTAGCTGATAACTTGTAGTTATTTTTGTATTGACTAAATTTAAGAATAAATTTTTTGTTCAATAAAATAATCGTTTTTATTTTGAATTCAGAGCCTCTTTATCCGTTTTAAACGTAAAACTGCTATTAGATATAAAAAAATAAAATAAAATAGTTTATTTCATTAACTTAATCTATACATTAGAATTTTATGGATTGAAAACCCCCTTTTAAGTAAATGGATAGCTGTGTTAGCAGGTTTCGCTCTTGAGATTAGATTTCTAGATATGCTAACAAGGAAACATATCTACATCATCGTAATCATATAGCCATAGACCTGTTGTCCACGTCCACTGCTGGGCATAGGCCTCAGTGGCGATATAGGCCGATGTGGCGAGTATGGCAACAAACCCCTCATGATCTTGGAGATTCATGAGGGTTTGTTGCCATACTCGCCACGCTTGGCAGGCGGGTTGTCGAGCGCAGTACGGGATGTTTATACACGAAAAGACACTGCTGCCCTTCTTCCGGGGGTATCCCTTGGCAGATTATTACTGCATCTAAGGGCAAGAGAGGAGGTGTAACTTTCTATTGCCGGCACCCCACGGCAACGTCTCCACATAGTATAAATCAAGATAATGGTGAGGAGTTCGACGGCAGAGGTGAAGGGCCTTTTTAAGAAATTTATGTATTTACATACCGAGACGTCGATGGAAAGACGAACTCGACGCATACTTGGAAGACTGGACCACAGTAGCTCAAGACAGAGAAAGGTGGAAGGAGGGAAGGGAAGCCTTTGCCCTGCAGTGGGACAGTACAGGCTCTTAATAATAATAATAATACATAAATTAGGATTTCCTTCACTACTGGCCTCATGAACAAACTCGGTGTCGCTCAACAAGCTATGGAGAGGGCTATGCTCGAGGTTCCTCTACGGGATGAATAAATAAATAACATAGGCTATTGACATAGCCGAACGGATTTGCACGTTGAAGTAGCAGGCCATGTAGCTCAATGAACAGATGGGTAATGGGGCCGAAAAGTTCTCGAATGGAGGCCACGAATCGGCAAGCTCAAGTAGGACGTTCACCATCTAGATGGTAGATGGTGGATGGTGGACCAGGTCAACTAGAAGGGCGGATGACCTGGTAAGGTGTGCAGGTCGACGGTGGATGCAGGACGCTTCCAGCCGCAATACTTGGAGGGCTATGAGGGAGGGCTATGTCCAGCAATGGACGTCCTACCAAAAAATAAAATTCAGTAAACTAATAAAACACAATTACTTAAAAACATTTTATTGCCATCCAAACCATTCGCATTCCTGCGATAACAAACTCTTTCGCATTACAATTAGGTCTAAAATACAAAAATCATTTAGTTGAAACTGAATATAATTAACACAAATCAGGCTGTGTTTATGTCAAACAAATGAGATCCGTAGGCTGATTACGTATCTAGCGACAGATTTGCAAACGTCATTTTTAATTTAGTTAACAGGTGTTTTTGTATGTTCGACACAAAGTTAATTCACGAATTGACGTTTGACAGCGACGATCTCGAAATTTACGCCTGTTGCAAACCTGTCGCGAGATACGTAATCGACTGCGGGTATACTGACAAGACAGCCCTTATTTACTGATATTCATAACGGATATGAATGAACTAATATGTAATTTATTTAACATACATTAGAATTCTAGCTTTAAATTCCATCCATAGAATGATCAATGTTCGCTAAAATATATTTATAAATCCCAAAGAAAAAACAGAACATCAATCCGGCTGCGCCAGGCGTCAAGTTTACTTAGCGCAGCCAGTTGGATCGGTACCTAAAGAATAAAATGAACGAAATCTTTCATAAAATTCGTTTTAATTACGACAAAAGGTACCCAAAATCTTTTATTTCCTCATATCAGTCCAATTGGTTGCAATAATACTATATTCTCAATACAATTAATTGGCATACTTGTTTAAATGTACATATATGAAATTGACAGTGAAGGTGTGATTGTGAGGACTCTCAGTAAAAACAAGAAACATTAGAATGTTGCTATATTTGATCTATCAGAGCGAAAATATTTAATTTTTTTAGTAATTAAAAAATATTTGGCAACATTTCTGACAAAAAAGGAAATATATGGTTGGGTCGAGTAAGACTTTTACCACTTTTACAGCTTAAAAAGGTTTACTTGTTTTCACTGTGATCAAACATTTTAAATCATTTCGAAAAATTGAGCTCATTGAATTCAGCAGAAAGCAATCCCTAAAATAGGTTTGTAACAAACTTTAAGTGTTTATAAACAACTCATTTGTAAAAGCGTGTGCATTTAAAATAAGCACAAAAGTGATTCGTAAAATCATAAATTTTTATCAAATAAAACGTTTTGTAAAGTCAAATTCGATCAAATGGATGTAGATATTACAATATTTTGATATGAAGCACCAGTGATAGCCAAATATTAAATACCAAATATTACAAAATAGTGTTCTGATCGCGAAAGAAAAAGAGTATAACTCAAGAAATTCATTATTTAGCTCTTACTGGTGTAATCACATACCCTAGGAAAAACATAACATGGGTATATTCAAAATCCCTGTAAAATTTTCAAATGTACATTACACGTAGACCCTTGTATCTCAATGGTACAAAAAATATATTCGAAAATGAATTAAAACACAACCTACTTCTACATACTATCATATTTTATTCTAACAAGGAGAAAGATGAAAAAAGCTGCCAGAGCTAATGTGTCGTCAAGATGAAGACAACTTAAAATTTTTAAAATCTGCGAAATTTAAAGGTCTGCAAATTATTTACTACTTAATGGGTTAACTAGCTCCCGACTACGGCTTTGTGCACAGTAGATTGAACATGCTAATAATGGTGCCTTTCCTTCCAATATTATAATAAAATCATTTTTACACACAGCACCATCTAGCCCAAAAGTAAACAGAGCTCTTGTTACTGGTACCAGGTGGTTTTAAGAATACTTAAGTAAGTCTTTGCGGGACCACGATGGGTGCAATCCTGTCGTAACGTCGGGCAATAATAGCGAATTAATTTCGTGTCAAGAGAATTAATTTTAGAAATTTGTTCCACACTTTTAGAACAAATTTCTAAAATGAATTGAACAGTGATACATCAAGTATTTTTTTCACTAATTACCATCTTGTAACAGTGGTACAAAATGGGAACCCTACATTACAATTTACCTAACATCTGCAAAATACGTGTAAAGCCTAAGACGAAAGCTAGTTATAAAAACAATAAAACAATCTAAAGATAGAAACAGTGCGAAACCGACTTAAAAATACATTATTCTAAACCAACAACGGAAGTTTCGAGCCTGCTTTCAATTTATGCCATTTCATTTACTCAACCCAATATCACAGTGGGTGATGTGGTGCTGTGAAGCAATAACTAATTTATTCTATATTATATCCTAGTAGAAACAAGTGTAAATCAAACATTTATATAAACCCCGCTGGACACATAAACATCCTGTCGCCGTGGGGTGCCGGAAGTATTTGGTGCTGGAATGTTGTTCCTCCTCTCTTGCCCGTGGATGCATTTATAATCTGCTAAGGGATACCTCCGGATGGGCAGCTGTGTCTTTCCGTGTATCAACATTTCTTACTGCGCTCGCCAACTCGCCTACCAAGCGTGGTGAGTATGACAACAACCCCTCATGGAGATCCATGAGGGAGGCTTATGTCCAGCAGCGTCTTGCGGCTGAGATGATGATGGTGAAGACAAATATCGTTGAAACCTAAACTTTCAAACTCAAAGATTAGTTCTAAGCCGAAATTATGCCCTGGATCGTCAAATACCAGAATTGATTCCCCTGGAAATAGCTGGTCTAATTTCCACCAAACAGCTAGAACTCCCTCGATTAAGACACCAATCGAACGTAAATTCAAATCAGTTTAGCCGTTTGGGAGTTACGATTGCGATGCCTCGAAACAGCCCTTCAAACTTATAACAACCCTCTATTTGTTCGGTGGTTAAAAATCATTTAAGTTAAGCATAGACTGAGGTGGTTGAGGGAGACTAATACTAGTGGGGGTTACCAGATCTGCTCTGACGTCCCGCATTGAGGTGTATTGTGCATTATCCCCCGAAATACAACCCCGACCAACCCAACTCCTTGAAGTACCGGAGTAGGACTCTGGACCGCTGGCAGCATTCCGTGAGCATCCCCGATGGATATGCAGATGTTGTACAAGAAGGGCATGACTGTATTAGTTCCTGTAGTCCTGTAGTTTTTAAGCGTCCTTCATGGCAGTACAGTGGAGGAGCACGTGTTCCACTGTCTCCTCCTCAAGACACCTGCGACATAGTCTTAAGGAGATGGTGTTGAGATCACAGTGTTGCGTGATGATACCCACCATCATCCGTAGGTCTTGTCTTGTCATCTTAAGCAGAGTATTGGTTATCTTTTCGTTTTTCTCTGGGAACATTACATAGTTTTGTATGCTTGCAGTCCGGTTTACGTTCCAATATGGTGTTCTTTTTCAGAATTGATTTGATTTAAAGCCTGTTTTCGATCTCTTCGGAGGTGACTCACATTCTACTCATTGGACAGCGAAGTTGTTAAATAAATCTGATATCCCGACGTTTCGGAGTCGAAGCTCCTTACCATTTCTGACCTGCGAGGCAAAGTCATTTCGATTCTGTTTCTCATACGAGTATTCTTGATAATCCCATCTTTCTACCTTTTTGCGTGTTGTATACTCACCTCCTTACTTATAAATGCTGATTATATACAACACATAGTTGACGCATTTTTGACAGTTGTGTATGAAAATACGACAAATTCTTTAATTGAGTACTGGTTGATTTAATCTGCTTTTATAAGTAAAAGGCTAAATGTTTTATAATAAAAGGGGTTGTGCTGTGTAGACACTATCAAATTAATCCCCTAAGCCTAATACTAATCTAGTTACGTCTACATATGACTATTATGATTATTTATATACCTAATAAAAACTGAACACTATAACAAACAAAATTTCATCTATTCATCCATTTGACGTACTTGACTAAAGAAATAATGATGTAATTAATTCTAAACGCGAATGGGTTTATTCAACACAATTAGTGGTATAACTGATATCTGAGCGTTTGTTTATTATAATATATGTAAATTGTTATTTTTATAATAGTACCACACTTAGGTAGAACATTATAAAGGAAACGAAAAACCTTATTAAACATTTTTGAATCCGGTGGGGGTGCAAACGTTAGTCGTAAATCCATCCTTGACCCTTAAAGCCAACGTGGGTTTGAACCCCACTGGAACCGAAAAAAATTAATAAGGTTTATAGATTACTTAAAATGTTAAGGCATATTCCAAATTAGCCAATTTTCGACTCAATTTTAAACGATCAAATACTTTTTTTATTGGAAAGAAATATATATAATAAACGTTTTTGAATATTGAACGGTTCAACATAGATATTTTAAAGATCTTTTAATCATAAAAATAATTAGGATATTTATTTGCAAATACAGGCTCTTGGTATTCTTTATTTTATGTGGTGATGATTATAAATAAAACGTCTTGTGATAGTTTAGGAGGAAAAAGGTAGGTAGTTAGGTACTGAGAAAAAAGATGGTACTTTACACAATTATTTCCGACACTTAATGTAGATAAATTTCATTTTTGAAACGAAGAGAAGATGCCTACTATGCATAGATATCTTCAGCTAAGCTTTTTCAGTCAATAGAACGGATAAAAAAGGTTTTAGAGAAACCCAATTTAATCAACGCCATAATACACTTAAACTATGCATATTACGGGGCTTCGCCCCCTATTTGCATAGTTTATATAAAGTTAATATTGATAAATCAAGACAAACGCTCTGATATCAAGACACTATAGAATCAATATGAATAGACCCAGAAGAAGCTAAACTTCTTACAACCCAAATTGTAATAAATAAATCAAAAAGTTCTTACTTCTAGCAAAGAAATAAAACTAGACAAATCATAGATCTATCCATACTCTTATCAATCACAAATAATTATATATTTTTTATAATTAATAATGAAATGACGGCCTCCATATTTTGGACGGTAGATATGGATAAAAGCTGTGCTTTCAGGCATGTTCTTTCAAAAATGGCTTAGCATATCAACCAGCATTCACCATCATTTTATTTTACTTAAAGCATAATTATTTTTAATTGGCTTTTGTATTATAATTTTAAAATGGACGCTCCTGTGAGAATGGACAGATGAAGAGATAGGTGTTGGTTATAATTAAGGCTAAGATGCACGGAAAAAACATCTAGGTTACTTATAAACGCTGATTAAATTTAATCAACACTTAACCGTGGCTTACCCCACGGTAGCCTGCTAAGGGATACCTCCGGAAGATGCGACCAGCGTCTTTCCCTGTATTCATATCCCGTACTGCACTCGCCAACCCGCCTGCCAATCGTAGTGAGTATGGCATCTACCCCTCATGGACATCCATGAGAGAGGCCTGTTTTCATTAGTGAACGTTTTTCGGCTGAAATGATGAATACTTAATTGAGGGATTTTTGAGAGTTTTGTATGAAAATATGTCAAAAATTTGCTCAATCCATGCTGGTTAATTTAATTAGCGTTTATCAGGCCAAATAGATAGAATAGAATTTCTACATAACTTTATTAAAACAGCTGAACATATAGGTATGTATGTCATTACTAATTATGTATAGTTTAATGGTTATGGTAATTTTGAATTTGACATATCTATCTAAGACAAGTATTAGTAATATAAAGCAGACATTTAAAAAATGGCGGACGGTATGTATATAAATCAAGTGACTAAGTCAGTAGTACCTACTCCTTTACCTACGAGATATAATGGTATACCTACGTAAGCTATATTAAATTTACCAAAGATTTAAATCGTTAGATACGCGTTAGCGTAATGAGACCACGCCCTATTTCTTGTGTTATTTTTTGTTCCATTAACGGAAGAAATCGGACATAAAATATCCCAGTCCTACGATAACGGGAATACTGGTATACAATATTCCAGTTGTTCCAAAGCAAATGAATGAATGTGTTGTGTCGTAAGTAGGTAAGTAGGTACACGTCCGCCATTGCTGAGCTTTTCTTTTGATTTAGTGCTTTTTAACATCCTTGAAGGCGAGACTAAAGTCTAGATCTATGAGTATAAAGTCAAATATTTAAATCGTTAGATACGCCCTCACTGTAATGAGATCACGTCGTTTTGTTTCCACAAGAAATGAGTGAGCACGCTCTTTTGGAATCAGTGTACATCTAAACACAGTGTGAGCCGGACGTAGTGCGTGTTATTTTTTCACGAAAGTTCGTGAAATTACACAGTTAATGGTAACAATAATAGTTTGGTTTATTGGCAAAACCAGTGTACGTGCGTCGACATTATTGTTAACGCACATAAAAGTAAAATGCCACAGTTATTGGTGTCAGGACGCATCTAACGATTTATAAATAAACAAATAAATCTTTGTTTATAGTAACATTATTGGTAAAAAATTCTACGTTAAATGATTGTTTAACTTGTCTGACCATTACAAACTTCATCCTACGTCTAACTAAACTAACTACACACAAAATAACAAAATTTAAACACATCAATAACATAATAAATTCAAACACCCGAAAAAAACTAGATAAATACGAGAAAGGAATTAGGTGGATATAATTTTGAGATTTCGTATCATGTGCGACAAAGCTTTTACGATTTGTCTCGTCTAAGGCCATTTCTACAGACCCAGAATGCAAATTTCATGAAAGAAAAAACTTTCCTCAGTAAGATTTCCTTCAAATTTGGTATCGGACTTATCTTAGCGACGCAGAGACAAGATTTCATTCTCTCTTTCTTATAAAGTTAAACCGTTATATTGCATCCCTTTCTCTCATTGTCAGATCAGTCTATTTGCCGTGTCAAAAATCTCGATTTACGATAAAACAAACCGCCTTATTAATTACGGACCCAAACTAGAGAGTGAAACACACGAATGTGTCGTGTCGTGTCAGAAGCGTATCGTATCCATAAATGTATTATGGCTTCCACATTAACAAGACAACACAAATAGACAATGTACGGAATCAGGCTTTTTCCTGTTTTTTACTAAACTCCTGGATTTCATCCAGGTACTGTAGGTATCCAGGTATGTACTTTATTCAGTTGTTTAGGTTGTCTTATGTTTTGACATTATTCTAAAAACTATTGTTATAATATTTAATTGAAAATAAAAGCTTCTGAAGTTCAAGTAATTTTTACTACATGTATGAAACCGATACGCTTCTGAAACGACACAAGACAGCACGACATAACAGTGTGGTTCTACCTTAATACTAAAGTTTAACCTAGGACGCCTGGGTGGTTCTAGGGTTCCTAGGGCACTGTATAAGATGTCGCTGCCACGGCAGGTCCCGAGCCAGCACGTTTTTGAAGCAGTAAGGGCACTTCCATTCGTCCATTCCGAGGGCTGAAAAATAATGAATGATGAATGAATACGACACAAAGCCATAATAGAGCAACAACGAAAAAAAACAGCTATACAGGGTGTAATATATAAAATGTGTAATATATAATGGGAGGTTTGAAACCATTAAAACAAGTGTTTTTGGGGAAAAACTCTAGGAATCGTATGTTATTTATTATTTTTTTTTTACATATTTACTAGGTGAAGTGGTATCAACGTGATCATTTATTATGCAATATTTACCACGATTCGAGTCTTTTTGAGTTTGTTTGACAACCACGGTAGTTTGAAAAGAACACGATCCTGTTTACAGTTAGATTTTTTTTATTACATTTAGAAAATAAATATCTCGATGATTTTAGATATTTTCATTTGTACCTCTACGACTTCTTCGCAGGAGTAAATGGCCCTGTCATCAGTCAGCTGGTGTTTAGGTTGATATTACCGTACTCGTATAATCAGTTGTTGAAGCTAAAACTTTCGTAGTAATTTCTTGAATAAAAATCACAGAATCCTGGTAAGTCGTACAACTGGAGTTGTACCTTGGTGTGGTCCTTTCGGCTTAGTACACACACTATACACGCTTTAGACAGACAGTAGTAGTAGAACTTTTTGTGAAAGGTTCATCCGGGGAAGTACTACCACCATACCTATTTTTGCAGCCAAGCAGTAATGTCTCTTGTTAATTGCTGTGTTCCGGTTTAAAGGGCAAGGGGACTGGTGAAATTACGGGCACATGAGACCTTACAACTCTGTCTCAGGGTGACGGGCGCAATGCAATGCAGCGTTGGTTACGTGCTTAGTGAACGTGATCACAGCGGCATTGCAATTGTTATAGGTTACCGCTTACCATCAGGTGGGCCTTCGGCTTGTCTCGTCATTTAGTAGTATAAAAAAAAGACTTTGTTAATTTTTGATGATTGAAGATAACTCTAACTACCAAATTGCAGTTATTATAATAAGCATTTTCCCCGTCACTAGCCTCAAGCTACGTGTGAGCATGTTGGCCGTATAACTTACGTATACAGTTGGCGTGGTAATCACTCTCGTCAACACGTAACGCCACTCCGCACTTCTGGCAGACCTTCCAGCAACCCTCGCTCATGGTACACTCCTCTGTAATAAAATAAACTATCATTATTTAGGCATCAAACATCGTTGAAGTAATACTGAAAGTTAACTATGACTAGTAATTTTGATTCGATTGTTTTTGATCTCTATATCAAATTCTAAGGTCAATTATGAAGGGCACATCAATGTGTTGTTCGCCAGTACTCCAGCATAAATAAAAAATAAATTACTTACCTAGTTGGTGTGCATGCAAACTCCTCGCTTCCAGCGCGACTCTACAGTGGACAGCGCGCTATCATAACTTAGTGTCGCCGCAAACACCGTGGGTTGCCTAGCGCAGCCGGTGGGATATTAGTTTTTGGCGCAGCCGGTAGGTTAGTAGATTATTCACCTAGTAAGTGTGCGTGCAGCATCCTCGCCTCCAGAGCGACTCGGCAGTGTGGACAGCGGGCCAGGATCACGCAGCGTCGCCAGTAGTGCGCCTCCAACGCCTCGGCGCGCACTCTGCGCCCGCACCACGTGCAAGTCGTGCTGAGAACGATGAATAAGCATTAAAAGGGGGCGAAGGTTTTCGAAAAAATACATTTTTGACCTTTGGTGACCTTTTGAGGTCAAAATAACTCCGGTCCCGGTGACACTAGGGTCACCAAAATCAACAGACAAAAACAGTGCTATCAAAAAAGGTTTCATGTAAATCGGTCAACGTGTTCGGTTGTAATCGTCTCATGCACAGACAGACAGAAAGCGCTATGCATATTAGAGGGCTTCGCCTCCTAAAAAGAGATGATATAATGCCTCATGTTGAACCATCACCATCCGTCTGAAGTCTGTCTGCTTAGAGATAGGGGCAACGCTTGTGTAGACCGATTTGAATGCAGTTTTTTATTTAAAAGCTGGCTTTCTTGCGGTGTTTTTTAAACATGTTTCATCAAAATCGGTTTATACGTTTACAAGATATGGGAAAATGGAAGTGGGGATAAATAATCAAATGTTTTCAAATATACCCAAGTTTGACAACAAATTAAAGAAAATAAGCAGAAAGCAGGTTTTCTAGTTCTTACTCAGTCGGGGCTTCACTTAAATTTTAAAAATTTTTAACATGTTAAATATTGTTTTAGCAGACGTCAAGCAGTTTTTTAAATTCAAATTATATTTTACAACTTCGCAAAAAACAACGTATTTTTCGCTTGTCCTGTCTAGTCATGATAGTAAATAATAAATTAATCAACTGATTATATTGGATCATAGTGAATTAGATACGAGTAACACAACTTACTGCAAACTGACAGACTCTGAAACACTATCGGCGCACGCGTCGCTTCCTTCATACGCCTCGTATTGAGTTTCACTGCTGGAGGCTTGGTTCCTGCGCCCTAGGAACAATTTACCAGTTGCACCAAACGAATGAAGACATGGATATATTAGTAATAAAAGCTTCAAAGCCTTCTGGTTTAGGTGAAATTCCAATTAAAGTAAGGTCTCATTTACGTAGACGCGGGGCATAACTTCTCCGTTGACGACTCTACAACGTGTGTTTCAATTCAATGCGGGTTGAGACGCCCCACGTCTCCGTCAATTTTAGTCTTTAAGAGTTCCAGCTCATTAATTTAAGTGATGAACAAAATATAAGCATCTCACCAGGACTATAATAACCGCTCTCATCCATCCCACTCTGATCATCCAAATGCAGATTCCTCATCCCAGCCACAAGTTTCGGCGACTCCAGCGCATTCTCCCTGAAGTAATCTGCTTTAATCTTCGGTGAGTCCAAACTTCTGCTATCCGAGTCACACCTTAGATCATTCCTCGACATCTGGGGTGAATCCATTGGTAAAGAGTCCATGGACCTGTCGTTTTTGGTCTTGGGCGAGCCGAGACTTGGGGAGTCTCTGTAGTCGATGTGTAGGGGTTCGTAGACAGTTATTGGACGTTCTTTTAGTTGAGGTTTCGCAGGTTCGTGGTCGTAATGGATCATGGAGTGCCGGTTTTCGGCGTTGCGCTGTGTGCGTCGGTAGACTACTTCTGTTTGAATTTGTGCTTCGCTCTCTTGGAAGTGGACCTGTGGAGAGCAGAAACCGAAGGATGTGTATCTCTGTATGTCTTGCTATCTCAAAGAAACATTTTTCTATTTTTCTATGTGTTGAAATTTCAATGAACCTGTATTTTTTACTTTTTATATGAATAAAAGAAAGAAAAAATATTAATCGACCACAAATAGTTGCATGTTGACTTCAAAATAGAAAGGACATCAACATTAAAGGAATTTTACTGTCGTCTAAGTTGTACCTTCTCGACTCCAGCAGCACTCGACCTCGGCGAGTGTTTCGGACTAGTAGCGCTGTCCAGCCGCAGCTTGTTATACCCGGGATAGTTGGAGAAGTCCTTGGTGGTCCTAGAGGGAAGCGCTGGAGTATACTTCTTAGTTGGAGACTTCTTCAGGCTGCTCTTCGTCTTGTTTGAGGTAAAGCTTCCGCTTAAGCTGGGTGCAAGAGTGGCGCCACTAGAAATTGTAAATAGAACTGATAATCCTTGTAATAATAATAATATAAACTTTAATTCAGTCAACTTAAGAAGTAGAGATGGTAAAAGGTGCATACGTGTGGTCGACGACGGCGCGTCATTAGTCGCGAGTCATGTGACAGACGGCCTAACTGAACTGAAACTGTACTTAAACCGCCGGAACTTTGTTACCCTTGTGACTGTCATTTGGAATGACAACTCATATCTATATAGGCATCTACACTGCTATTGCAATGGCTGTCCATCAATCGCAAAACACTCACCTGGCACTGGAAGTCATAGACTTCAGACTGTACGAGGACATGGCCCCGATGGATGACGTCATTCCCAGAGATGACGTCATCCCGCTGACGGTGCTGCGCGTGGATTGGCTGACGCTGGCCGTCTCCAGAGTGTCTGCTGCGGACTGATCGTTCAGTTGCTCCTCTGTCGGTGCTTGGTTCAGGATTTTCTGTGAAGAGGCAATTAGAAGATTCTGAATACTTGGAGGAACCATGATTGTCCACTGATTTCTCGATAGTGATGTTTGAACATTATCATCGACTTCTGGCACACCTATTTCAAGATGCGATGATGTAGGTAATGACTACCTACATCATCGCATCTTGTGTCATTCATATATTAATGCTGTCAGATAACATGAACTCGATGACTACAGTTTCCACAACATTATGCGGAGCCTTCCATAGGATACAATTTTGTGCAACAAAGTTATAAAACTATGTGAAGCAGGTCCTCCTGCATTCCTCACCTCACCTGCATATCCATCCTATCAAAATGCAGGAAGATGTGCTTGTAGATGGGATTTCACATTATAAAATCTTTTGGAGGCAGTGGTCACTACACTGTCAGATCGAGGCCTAACTTAGAGCATGCAGTAAAATCTGGTACAAACCAAGACTTGGGTTATTATCAACACCTGGATCTATGCCCACATTGAAGAAGACCTGGTGTTGTTTGATTACTTGAAGTAATTCTCTTCTACATATCCATCCTATCCAACAGCTGGAAGAGATGCATGTAGATGAGGTTCCTCCTGGTAACAGCGTCGTCTTTTGCAAGATCACTATATTCATAAACCTAGCCCTAGATCCGTGTTTTTTTTTGTGTTGATAATCGCCTGCATATCGATTCTATTCTAGAGGTTCCACCTCGTCATATCATCAAATTGCTGGCAAAGAAGATTTATCTGCGTCATAGCATATTCTGGAGGTAGCTGATATGGCTGAGCTCGCTCAATACGGCTCAGGTACTCGAACTTCCACGTGTCCAGTCGTGAAGACTTTTATTATTCTGTTGCAACACCTTGTTTACCCGACATACTTGGAACGCCAATAGCGAGAATCACCTAAGTGCCTAAACTTCGATCGTTTTCTAGAGAATCCACCTCGTCATAATATCACACTATCCAAATAGTAGGTAGTAGCTGGTAAAGGATTAAAAAAAGATTATATAGATAAAAAGATTTATCCGCGTCACAGCTTCTTCTGGAAGCTGATACATAGAGGTCTTGTACGTCTTCTCACCTGCATATCCATCCGATCGAACTGCTGAAACAGATGCCTGTAGATAAGGTTCCTCCTGGTCACAGCGTCGTCTGGCGGCAGCTGCGCGCGTACCACCCTCGGAGATCTGGCGTACGCAGCAAGCAGGATCCTTTCGGCTGCTGCGCGGACGGAGCCGGCGGCGTGCTGTGCGCCTGCTGCGCCGCATTCCGCTAGGCGACGGACGGTGAGGCCGCTGGGAAGGACACAATGTGTTATTATATATTTAATAATACTTAGTCCACCAAAAACAATGTACAGGGAAGGACTTAATCCTAATACTTAGCATGTTTTTCAGTCAACCTGGGCTTATAAATTAAGTATTATGAATAAAGAATTATGGATGAACAACAAATTTGCCATAATATCTTTGAAACTTGCTTTCTCTGCTTGCCAGCTGACAAATGAACTGTTACCGTCTTATTACAAAAAACGACTTTATACTAGGTTTAAACCAGAACTACGTGGTCTAGGTTTAGCACGGGTTTAAACTTAGACCGAGGACTAAACTGTTTCTTATTACAAAACGACGACTAACGAAGGTTTTATTAAACCAGAGACTTACTTGGGTAGAGGTTTAGTAGAAAACACCTTTTTTATTGAGAACGGTTCACTAAGTGCTGTATTCTTTAATTTGTGTTGTTTTATTTTGTAAATTGACGCTTTAATAAGGTTTCTGCGGCCGCACTGAATAAAGTATTTTTTAAGTTTGAGTTTTGAGTTTATTATTGACTAACAGCGCTCCGCAGTTTCACCTGCGTAATTCCCGTTCTCTTGGGAATACGAGGATACATTATATTACCTATGTTACTCTGGGATGATGAAGCATTCATAAGTAGAAATAATTTTGTGAATAGGTCCAGTAAGTTTTTCAGTTTATTCGTTACAAACATACAAAAGACAAATCTTTCCTCTATATAATATTAGTATAAATAAATTAACACGTGCTTTGACACGGTGCAGGAAAACATCGTGAGGAAGCTCGGTAGAGCAGAAGCAGCAGCTTCAGAGTATTAACATGGTCTTTCCTCTGAATATAGCCGGCAAACATCTTACAATGTTCAACAATTTACATTTTACGGTATATCCCTAATATAATATATAAAAGTGGAAGTAAGAATGTATATATGTATGTAAATGTAGGTACGTTCCCTTTTCACGTCAAAACCTCGGAACCGATTTGGATGAATTTTAGTATAGGAGTAGATTAGACCATGGAGACGGACATAGGCTACTTTTCGTTGCGTAAATTAAATCAGAAGGAGTTAAAATAGGGAATTAAAGTAATGTAAGAAAAAATCGTTATATTTCACCTGCATAACTTATTTTTTTTTGCATATATGTATATTAAATTTATTAAACACATGTTTCAGCGTTAGCTGAAGCGTAGTTGTAGGGTAGGTAGTAGTAGGGTAGTTGTAGGGTTAGTTGTATGGTAGTTGTAGTAAGTAGGTGCGATACGAAGTTCCGGAAAGGACACCTAGTTAGTCATATAAATGCAAAGCAGGCAGACACTTAAGCATCCTTAACATTCTAGTTAAACTAAGAATTAAATTGTTTGCTCAATTATAGGATGCAACAATGCTTATAGTTAAAACATTAATTAATAATTAAAACATGGGGTGCCGGCAGTAGAAAGCTCTCACTGCACTCATGCCCATGGATGCAGTTAGAGCCTGCTAAGGGATACCTCCGGAAGATGGGTAGTAGCGTCTTTCCATGTATCAACATCCCATACTGCGCTCATCAACCCGCCTGCCAAGCGTGGTGAGTATGGCAATTACCCCTCATGGAGAACCATGAGAGGCCTGTGTTCATCAGTGGACGTTTTACGACTGAAATGATGAATGGCATTATTTGTTTGAGGCAACAGATGTCTGAACTAGACTGAAAGCCTGTACAATAGACATTATGCGTTCCCATAAATTTATAGCACAAATATTAAATACACTAAGTATAATAAGCTTTTAAGGTGAAGGAAACATCGTGAGGAAACCCGCGGCTTAGTTAGCTTCAGACATATTGACCTGTTCTTTCCTCTGAATAATAGCTGACTAAGCTGAGAGGATGGTATAGGTGCTGGGCAAGCCTAATCCATCTTACAATGTCCCAGGCACTGCAGCGTCCCGTACAGCATGATTACCAGTTGCTGACGCTATATAAATCATCTATAATAGATGCAAAGGCCTTACTTTTTTTTTAAGTATAATACTTATACAAGAGGAGACATTATTGTTTTCTCGTAGTTTTACTGTATCATTGTGATTTTTTCTATCCCTTGTAATGTTAGTGAGTTCCTTTGTTTAGAGGTATATTAAAGGTTTACATCGTGCTACGAACTCTTTTCAATTCAAACATCCTTGAGAACAATCTAATCGAAAGTAGTGACAGTGTAATCCTACAAGTGGTTAAATAATGACGAACGTACTTCGTTTTTTACACTTTATTACTTAAGTGATCACAATAACAAATAAATAATCGCTGAACAATGTAAGCGGAACCTAAATAACTTTTATAACAAGTAAAATTATAAAATTAAAAAAAGTTAAATGTCTAAATTAGTCCAGCCATTTCGGATCTAAGCCGGATCAAAAAGAAAGAACAATAAAAAAAAATATAGTTAAAGATTATATATACCTTTATAAAACATTGTTAAAAGCGGTGGTTTCACATTATAAACGGACACATTAATTTTATAAAACGTATTTTTTTAAAGTCATTCTTTTCAAAGAAAGAGTTAACGAAACGACCTTAATAAGTAATCAATAAGTTTTGCCAAAGAGTTAAAAAAATAACGAATCATCAAATTCATCAATCACCGAATAATAGGTAAAAGTAAATTACACATGATCTCAACACGAATCAATAGTTTTGACTTAAATCCGTATTGTTCTTAATTAACTTGACTTAATTTGAATCTTATTTTATCTATGACGTCTTATTAAATACCCACTGAATGTGTACACACTATTTATTGACATAAAAACAATGTAAATTATTTAATGATCTAATATAATATAGCATATGCTTGAAAACTGACTAAACTTGCAACGCCCTAACAGAGTTCATGTATGTTACTTATAATAATTATGTATTACCTAGATCTAATGCAAACCATGTACATGAAGCAATGAATAAATAAATTACAAATCACAACCATAATAACTAACTAATAATATCACCCGCGCGCGTCCTACATTTATTTAAAAACCTAATATTATTGCGTAGGTCAATGTTTCCGGGTTAGCATAATTTCCTTATTAAATGCGAATAATATAAACAAATTTTTTGTTTGATTGCATTCTATTCGAAAAATGCTGCACCGTACCTACCGCAGATAATTTATTACACTAGTATACTCAATTATTGCAACGGAAATGGTAATCTCGGCCACCCACGGCCCACATTATCAAAGAAACCTACATTGTTCAAATTCTGACTGACTCATCACGTGGTCCTCCAAACGGGTTTTGAACTCGCTACGTCAGAGATTAGTTGTGTATTTCGACGAGTTTGTCATCGGGGATATAGCTCAGTGGTAGAGCAATCGACTGCAGATCGATAGGCCCCCGGTTCAAACCCGGGTGTCCCCTAATTGTTGAATAACTTTTTGTATTTTGTTTATGGGGATTGGTTTTAAGAAATATTTTTTGTAACTATTTTGTTCCGCGAAATTAATAAACATGTACTTTGATAATATGAATATATTAATAATAATATATTAATTATAAAATAAAATGTTATAATAATATATTAATTATGCTAATTTTAGTAACAACAACCACCGATGTAAAATCAGTACCTACTTGAAAATCCTTGAGGCCCATGTCCAGAAGTGGACGGCTGAGTTGATGCTAATAATGACTCTACCAATGGTCGGGAAAAATAGATTCTCTACATTCGTAGATTTGCAATTAAAAAATGTTTTTTTTACACATTAACACAGCTATATATGATACCTACGACTTTTATCATGATAACACATAAAACATACAAAATCAATTAATCATTATCGGATTATTCCTGCAAATTTTGTTTCAGTTCGCTTAATTATGTAATTTCAATATTAATGTGCTCGACAACAACTCACAAAACTCCATCTTGTCTCAAACAAAGCAGAGCTTGTTTAATACGGTTACCAGATGCTTGAAAAGTAGAAAAAATATATCTTAATCTCACTAATATCATAAAGGCGTAAGTTTGTTTGTATAGATGTATGGATATTATGTTACCTCTTCACACAAAAACTACCCTACGGATTGAGCTGAAACTTTGCTTCCTTATAAATGTTGACCAGGATTAACACATATAGGCTACTTTTTATTACAACGCATGCGAAGCGGGCGGGGAGAAGCTAGTATACTTATATAATTATTATATTATTATTTATTTAGACTTGTAAGGATTTTCTTAAATAAAGATTTTTAACGTTAGACGTTGGGTGCATATCCTGTAATGTTTCAAATCTACTGTGTAAATAAATAAATAATATTTGTACGAGTGTTTCTCATGCATCATCATCATCATGACAGCCGTAAAACGTCCACTACTGAACACAGGCCTCCCTCGTAGATCTCCATGAGGGGTGGTTGCCATACTCACCACGCTTGGCACGCGGGTTGGCGAGCGCAGTACGGGATGATGATACACGGAGAGATGCTGCTGCCTATTTTCCGGAGGAATCCCTTAGCAGGTTCTTACTGCATCCACGGCCATGAGAGGAGGGGTAATATTCTACTGCCGGCACCCCACGGCAAGGTTTGTCACCTAACTTCTCCTAAACGGCTGGCCTGATTTGTATAACATTTTGTGGGCATATTTCAATGGGTTCCTTGATGGTTGTAAAACACAATTGGACCTGGTAGATCGAGAGCGTTACTGTCCATATATCACTAAATCAGCGGGCAAGACGACGTCTGCCGGTTTCGCTAATATACTCGTACCTATATATACATATTTTTTAAGATTTTTAGAAGGTCTTTGGTATGTTGATTTAATTCATTTAGTTCCGATCCTGTACCACTAAAATCTTGTACTACTGGTACAGGATAAGAATTACAAAAAATATGTCCCAACGTGTACCACTGGTACTGCCACTGGTACCACTGGTACACGTTAGGAACAAATTTATAAAATGTATTCCTATTGTGTACCACCCAACAAAATCAGTATAAGATTGATTCTTCTTCTTCTTTTTTCAGGCCAGTGACCAGAAGGTGATACAGATGTTGGTCGATGAAGAAGTACCTAATTTTAAACTGATTAACGGGACTTTATACCGTAATTACCTTATTTTATTATTTCCCGAAGTTTTTGCCTTATATGAAGGGGGTGACGGATAATATTATATGAATATTTTATATTATCTTATAAGAAATATTCTTAAAAGATTTTCATTATAGTAAATTTTCACCCCCCTTACAAAACTGACTAAATTACTCAGAACACCAAAAGATGTCATACCGTTGCAGATGCCTGGTGTCTATAAAATAACTGTAGTTGTGGCCGTTAATTTATATTGGACAAACTAAACGGACAATAGCTGAACGAGTTAGTTAAAGATAAAGATAAAGATAAAGATTTATTTACTTAACACACACGCACATACAGAAAGGCAAAAAGAAAACACACAGAACAGGTATAAAATACACAACATTAAAGAACACATTGCAGCGGTAAAAAATCGGCAGGTGCACAAGTCGGCGATAGCGGAACATCTACTGGACTCAGGACCGAATCACGAATCTTCACGACCCTAAAGTGCTCTCCAGTGAGCGCCACTACTACAAGCGGATGGTCCGGAAGGCGACTGAAATCACGAAAAAACGGAATTTTAATCGTGAGGATGGTTTTCGTCTCTCAGCTTCGAATCCCGTCAACCCCACAAATACTAATATTTGTGCGACTCGAGCATTCTGGTGTTACCGCAAGAAGATACTGTCAGTGTTGTGTGTCGCCGACTGTCCATTCCTGATTCTGACGTAGTAGCTCCAGTAGTACATCCGTCCACCCGTCACCACGAGGGCAGCGGGGCACTCGAAACGTCGGGAAATAATAATAAAGGTAATTACGCGATAAAGTCCCGTTTATCAGTTTAAAATTATGTCTACAGATCGCGAAAGTTGACAAAGAAGTACGGGACTCGATCAGTACCTGTTCTTGTCGGTGCTGATGCCGTGGCTGAGGATAAGCTGTTCCAGCATCTGCAGCTGCGAGAGCGCGAGGCGAGGGTGCATGGAGGCCGCCACGGGACGCACCAGCTGCTGCGGGATCATGTGGATGCTCCTGGTGAGAAATACATCCAGCCATTAGTATCACTGCGGTGAGGTGCCGACATTAGTATGTTGCCTCTCCTCGCTTGCCCGTGGATGAAGTAAGAATCTGCTCTAAAGGGTCTGCTCTGCTCTGGAAGATGGGATACTGCGCTCGTCAACTCGCCTGCCAAGCGTGGCGGGTATGGTATCAATCCCCTCATGGTTTTGGAGATGTAAGAGGGAGGCCTAAGTCCAGGACTGTGATGATTAGTATCACAATCAAATAAAAAAAAACTTTATTAAATGCGGCCACATGGGCCTTTTGCGACAATATACAACTTTTATGATATAATCCATGACTTGTTGCTGAAAATGCATTTGAGTATTTCCATCGTGGATCCCATCATCAGAATTGGGTGTAAAAACAAGCGAAATTTTAAAGTAAAACAAAAAAACCCATCCGCAAGTTTCATCCTGCGGTCACTGAACTTTATCATACTGCAGTAGACACGACTTCAAAAAAGGAGGAGGTATTCAAGTCGTATGATTTTTTTGAAACTTGTTACTTTATGAACCGATTTGGGAAATCATTTTTAGCTCGATTGTACACTTCTAGTTCCCATTAAAACTCAAAGCTTAATCTTGAATTTAATGACGGGATCCATGAGGAATTAAATAATTGTTATAGTGACTACTGGAGTCCCTCAAGCCATAGTTTCATGCCCTTATAAAGTTGCGGTCAGGTTTTTTATTTCTCTTTATAATGTTTGCTTACTTTTCACACCCAGCTCTGAAGATGGGATCCACGCAGGAAATACTCAAATATATACATATATATATATATGTATATGTATATATATATATGGCATATTGCGGCTTGGGTATTTTCAGCAATTTCAAATGTCAAGGATTTTATCAATGAGGTCGGTTTTTATGCTAAACATCTTTTGATGGGGGGAAAAACGGATTGGCGAGAGGTGTCGCTTGACGCTTGGAGATGTGTGTGCGAGTTACTACTAGGGCGATTGCCCTTCGTCCATCGTTCACTGGCGCGACTGTGGCGACTATGGCGACAGTGGCGAAAATATTTTACATTTGCCAGGCGTCCAGTGACGGCTCATTTGTTTTATTTATGTATGTCTAGGTTAAAATCACAGAGCCGTAAAATGTTAAAATAGTTTGAGCTCCTTTAACGCGATTCAGTGCTTAATTGTAACGTCTCACCTGACGGGAGGACAGTCGGCCACAGTGAGCACGGTGTGCTGAGCGGTGGAGTGCACCCTGGGCGCCGGATCCCCGCAGGCCCTCAGCAGTTCTGGCAGCAGCTTCTCCAGGCATCTGCCTACTTCCGCAGCGCATACCCTGGAAGCGGGAACATAATTCATTAATTAGCTCTTGTAGCGCGAAAAGTTTTGGTATACATTTTATGTCATTTTATACATTCTCCTGTTCACACTGATCATTCAAAGTTTCGTTTAGTAACTTTGACATCTTTTTCTATCGGACGAAATTATTATCGCATTAATCGTATTTTTGTCTTAATCTTAGGAAATATCCTCAACTATAATATGTATGGATTTAAGAAATGTAGATTTTATATTTATTGAGTTCCGGACAGATAAAAATCATGAAGCCGGGGTATGCTCGCCTTAAGACATGCAATTTGCAATTTTACCTTTTAATTGCATCAATTTTTGCATACTTTCCGTTCCTGCGGCACGAGGTGTTATCGGCCCGCACCGTGACCAGGCGTTAGGGCGACACGTGGTCTATTAGACCCCACCTCTCTTAACAGACTAAAATCCATTTTCTGGCGCGAAATCAAAGATAAATGAGAATGTTTGTCTTTATTAATATGTGTATTATGTGTTATTTTTACCGTGTTTCTTTGGATTATACCTTACCTGTTGGCCTACTCTTGAACGCAAATTGCGATGAATCGAAATCGTAATCAAGCCAAACTGAGATATTTTTGACATTGTATTATTACCTGACATTTAATTATCTTTTCTGACTTGCTAAATATAGCAACATCCATTGTTTTGCATTGTAGCAGTGTAGTTATGTATACATTATTAAATATTTGATTGCTCCGTGGCTCAGTTCACAGTTGGTCTAATAGCCGACTGAAATGCAGGAGGTAGCAGGTTCCATTCCCGCCACGGGACAATTGTTTGTACTTGTCCCGGGTCTGGGTATTTTACTATGTATAATATATATGTATTTATAAAAAAAAATTAAGTATTCTCGTATTATTTTTTTCATTTGGTTTCCATAGCTTTGCTAAGTTTGGAACTTGACGGAGTTGTGTGTAATGTCCATCATCATTTACCTATTGATTTATATTTAACCGGCTATTTATTTTATTTTATTTTATTTATTTAATAGGACATCCAACACAGGGTTACACATAATATACATAATACTAAGGACTAAATGTTGATAGCCTGGTGCTCCCGTAATTACAGGATGTCACAGCATGTACATAGTTAGAGCGACAACTGATAAAAAGTATTATTTTTTAAACAGTATTTATCGTGTTATTTGTATTGTTGGTATTATCGTGTTATTGGTAGTAGAATGTTGCCCCTTCTCTCTTGCCCGTGGATGCAGTAAGAATCTACCGAGGGATACCTCCGGAATATGGGTAGCAACGACTTTCCATGTATCAACATCTGGTATTGCGCTCACCAACCCGCCTGCCAAGCATGGTGGGTATGGCCCCTCATAATCAGGAGGCTTATGTCCAGTGGATATCCTTTATTATTGCCCGACTTTTGACAGGATGGACCTATCGTGATCGCTGGAAGACTGGTGTTGGAGCTAATCACAACAAAGCAAAGGCATTCATTCAGAGCACCCTCCCATGATCTTCATAATTATAGGCACTTAAAATTACCTGTTAGGAACAAATTCCTGGAACAGCGCCCGCAGAACCTCGTTAGCCTGGCTGTAGACGGAGAACACCTTGTCTCTGAGTGCCCTCTGCAGTAGCAAGGCGGCAGCTCTTGCTGTCTTGTTGGGGGAGGTCTTACTGCTGCCGTTGGAAGGGCAGGTCAGCTCTGAACGCAGGCGAGCCAGTCCTTCTTCTTTGTCGAGGTAGTTCTTGGAGTAGAACTTTTCTACCTAAAAAATGATTGAATACTGTAACTTTTTTTTAAATCTGAGTCACGTTGATGCGCTTCCAGCAACCGCGAAAGCTGTAGAAGTAGCAGCGAGAAATAGTAAAAATACCGAGTTCAGTACGTCTACCATGAGTTTTCACAATCTACACTCTCTAGCGACTGTAATTATAAAAATGTATGAAAACTTGTATAGCGCCTCTCTTGGTACTACGGATTAAACTATACTACAGCGGCTGTATTTTGGACTTTATTTGCTTAGAATTCGGTACCAAGAGTCACAAATCTGACAGTTGTCATAGTAACGTACTATTACCACTATTACTACTGTAGTAGGCGATCTAACAGTGACAACTCATGGTAGACACATAGTTGTCTGTCAGAATTTTTGGTCAGAACTTTCTTGACATTTTAGTCCTAGTAGTTTGAATCTGCGTGTGACTACAAATGTGTTTGAAGGTTTTTTTATTGTAAATCAAGTAGTATCTTACAAGGGGGTATCCAAAGATGAGAATTGGCAGCGCGGCCTGCTTTCTCTCTCGTTCGTTCAGCTTGTGATGAGTGATTCTAGGGTGTGACGTGGCGCTGCCTCCACTGGCTTCTTCCTCTTTGGCCTCACGCAGATATTCGTTGGTGTGGGAACTACGATTATAAACATAAGAATCAGAAGAAGACTCATTGTATCATCAATGCTGATTGCAAGCAACATTGCAGTCACTTAGGTTTATTATACTTGAGTTCTTATCCCACACAACAAATTATACGCAACGTCGTGGGAACCCAAACTTGGAATTAACAATATAAAATACGCAAACTCTTACTGCCTCAAAGCCGGTAGCAGCCTTTCCTCATAAGCTTCAAACGTAGACCTCGGTCCGGCACTCTTGTTTCTTCTCCTGACCAGTGTCCCATTCGCAGCATTAGGAGTTATACTCCTCCGAGGGCTATCAGTCTCTTTCCTAAAATCATCCTCTTCCTTCTTCTGTATATCTTCTTTAATCTTCTCTTCGAGTTGTTGCGGAAAAGCTTGGTGTGAAGCTTGTGTTTGGAAAGTTTGTTGAAGGGTTAGGGTCTGTGGTTGAAGGGATAGTGTTTGTGATTGAAAGGAGAGGGATTGTGGTTGTGGTTGAAAGGAGAGGGATTGTGGTTGTGGTTCGGACGGCTGGTATTGGAGTGAGTGTTGTGCTTGGTATGGCATGGACTGAGGCTGCTCTGGTTCGGTCTGCTGATAGTCTACTTCGTCTTGCAAGATTTGCTGTGTTCTTGTGTGGATTGGTGACTGAAATAATGAAAATATATTACTAAGTTGTACAACGCAAGTGTTAGCCGTTAGGTACCAGCTTCAGACGAATTGACTTGAAAAAGTCCGCGGAATCAGAGATATGATAGGATAAAGAAAATGGTAAAGGTGCTGGGCTTAATCCATCCATGTGACATGACGAACATTGCGCGAAATAAAATACTTTCGCACCACGAATGCGCAGCTCGCGCGTTTTTCAGAGCAGGGCACGCCCTTACAACGTCCCAGATTCAGCATGCCATATGTGGTCACACAGTTTATTCAATAGTACGCGAGTTAACTGCGTTTGCCGCTGTCAGCATTTTTAGTAATTAATTTAGAGAAAATGCAACCGTAACGATTTTACATTGCGTGGCCGCTACGTACCTGCATAGACGGCTCTTCATACAGAGAATTGACTTAACGCGGCATCGACCAAGCGCTTCGGCACTATACAGGGTGTATTATAACACGTGTACTGACCCGAAAGGGGGTGATTCTGACCATCCCAAGGAACAACTTTTGTTCTACGACTTTTCAAGATTTAGTGATTTTCATTCGAGAAAAGACCACGAAAGTTTTAACTTCAACAGCTGATTATACGAGAATGACAACCTAAACGCTTGCTGATTCTTTTCAGGGTCATTGACCTCCGCGAAGAGTTCCGTACAGGTACAAATAAAAATATCTATAACCACAAAGCGTTTTTTTTACTCAAATTCATTTTCACAAAACACTAACTAGTAAAATTGCAAAAAAAATACGAATACCCGACTTTATACCTTTCAAAACTACTTGTTTTCATGGGCTGCGACCCCCCTTTTGAGTTAGTTATACCTCTAATATATCCTGTTTATGGATCTCGGCAAAAGGAGACTTCGGCGTAAAGAGATTCACTATGAGGAGTTTCGAGTAAACGAGTAAACGGCTTGCTGGGTATGATTCGAATATTTGTACCTATTATTAACTAATTTTCTTGTTGGATGCCCCTTAATTAATAAATAAATAGATAACTTTAAGCGATGGCTATATAGCGAGCAGAATAGATGGCTGATGGGGCCGCAAAGTTCTCGAATCGAGGCCACGGACCGGCAAGGGCAGCGTAGGACGTCCACCTAGAATATGGGCAGACGACTTGGTAAGAACCGCAGGTCGGTGTTGTATGCAGGCCGCTTCCAACCGCAGTTCCTGGAGATCAACGAGGGAGGGATTTGTCCAGCAGTGGACGTCCTACGGCTGATATAATAATAAATAAATAATGCTAGACAAATCACACAGCATCATCTAGCCCCAAGCTAAGCAGAGCTTGTGTTATAGGTACTAGATGACTGATATACTTAATACATTATACTACATACAAGATAGATATTTTTATTATACATAGAAAGACACCCAGAACACCCTGAACAAATATCTGCAGATCGTACAGACATTTGTCCCGAGGCGGGAATCGAAACCGCAACCCCTTGCGTCGCAGGCGGACCTTCGCCCGCTGCGCCACAGAGCTCGTCACATGGCGATGATAAAGCGATCGTCAGTCACACTCCAGTCATACCCCCGGGATATTTTAATATTATAATTCTGTTGTTCATTCGTGTAAATTTAATACAAGTACTTAAAGTTAAAGTTTGTTTCATTCCAACCATCGTTTACCCACCTAGCTAGACACCCTATCACATCCATAGACGTCCATAGACAAGTAGATTATATACGCTTTAAGCGCTGTATAAATCATCTACATAGATGTGGATACCCTACCTCTGGCTCGTTAATAATCTCTTCCTCGTCGTTCCGTTCTTCATCTTCATATTCCTCGCGGTATAAGGGGGGGACTGGAGACACTATATCCAGGCTCGAGGAGCCAGCAGCTACAGATGGAGACAGATGGTGAGAGAAGTCGTATTCTGCTGGCATTGAGGAGTCGTTCCGGCGGTCGGGCTGGAAATAGAATCCTTAGTGAGTACGTCATGCTGTGGGATACCGGCAGTAGAATGTCACCCCTCCTCTCATGCCCGTGGATGCAGTAAGAGCCTGCTAAGGGATACCTCCGGAAGATGGGCAGCAGCGTCTTTCCGTGTATCAAGATCCCGTACTGTGCTCGCCAACCCGCCTGCCAAGCGTGGTGAGTATGGCAACTACCCCTCTTGGAGATGAGAGAGGCCTGAGTTCAGTAGTGGATGTTTTACGGCTGGAATGGATGTCATAGTGCAGTAAATGATTCAGAGGTTCTGTTCTGAAAGAAGCTGAGAGGATGGTACGTGTTTGGCGGCATACCTAATCCTAATCCAATTCCAGGCCGTGGGGTGCCGGCAGTAGAATGACCAGAATGTTGACCCTCCTCTCTTGGGCCGAGTAAGTAAGGGATACCCCTTGACAGATTCCTACGCCTCTGGAAGATAGGCAGCAGCATTTTTTCGTGAATTATTAACTCGTACTGAGCTAGCCAACATGCCTGCCAAGCGTGGTGAGCATGGCAACGACCACTCATGTCATGACCTATGTCCACCAGTGGACGTTCTACTGAGATGATGAACTTCCCAGGCACTGCAGCGTCTCGTAAATCATGAGAATCAGTTGCTGACGTTGTATAAATCATCTTTATGGATGTAAATATGCTATCACGTCACCATCATCCCCACTTACCCCCTGCTCCTCGAACAGCCTACAAAGCTGTGCGTCCTCCTTCACGCCACACAGCGCGTCCGCGATGCGGTCCCGCATGCGGCGCGCCAGCTCGAAGTCGTCCCTGGCGGCGGCGGTCCGCTTGCGGAGCCTCCACCGCCCGATGCGGATGCCAGCTGCTGCTAGAGCTGCGCCCGCGGATTTAAGACGGCGCGCGTATTCGAAGCGCTCCTCTAGAATAATAATTTTATGTTTAACAAACTGCTAAATGTCATGATTTGTTTGCGTTCCACGCACCAACACCAGCTACGGCGTCACTTAAAGTGCTGCGTCTCAGCACAGCGTACGCTTAGTTGGTAACTGAGGATAAGGATAAGGAGTGACAGTCGACCAAAAGCGAAGATAGATCACAATCATGTTAACCTCTACATTTTACAACTGCATTACCGCGGTGATCACATCCACGAAACACGTGAACTACGCTGCATTGCGGCATCACCCTGAGCCATAGAGATGTCAGGTCTCTTGTGCCCGGCCCGCGTAATTACACCCCCCCCCCCATCCTTCAAACCGGAACACAGCACTGCAGACATTACTGCTTGGCGGTAGAAATAGGTGTGGCGGTAGTACTTCCTGTCTACACATTTGTCTTTTGCAGAGAGCTTTGGTCTTATTAGACATGAAGGAATAAGTATGATGAACATGACGCACGCACCACAGACAGCAGTCTTCTTCTTCTCATCCAGGGCGCGGACGAGGTCTGCGATCTCGGTGTCCACATACATCACGAAGGCGAGGTCGTCGTACGGAGAGTAGGTCGCCTCCTTGCTGGAGACTGGCGACTTCTCCGCGTCTTCCACCTCCTCGCCCAACACGTTCACTGCCATGAGAGCTACCTGAATAAAAAAGATGAAGGTAAGTTTTTGCAGTATTTGGCAGCTTTTATTTAGGACGAGAGTTTATTCACGTACCTCCCTATACACCTTACATCTTAGTAACAGTATTTTTTTTGTTAATTTGGAAACTGGATCTACTGAGAGTACAAACAGGTAAAAACTCTCACTAGATCCATAATTTAAACTAAAACTGGATCTGTTGACTGGATCTACTGAGAGTGATCCAAAAAAGTATACGGTCAAATTGAGAAACCTCCTCCTTATTTTTCCTCGGTTAAAATGGACAAGGCCATATCGTAGCCAGATTGTATAAGCCTCCTATCAGGCTTACACAATCTTGGGGCCTAAACTTGCACGCAAATCAAGCCAAACTGACTCCTATGGTCATTACGTATAGATTGCCATTCTGACGATAATATCGAAATCGTTTCCGAATTTAGAGTAGGCCCTGGCCCTAGAACGATGGAAGACAAGAAGATGCCGCTGTCCAGCAGTGAGATCCAACGGGCTCTTAAGGTTAGATCAGATTATTGAGCAGCTGAATCGTAACACCATCCGGGGCCCAAGTGAAAATCAGCGGTGCTTCTAAGCCAATGTTTCGTGGCTGTGTTTTCTTCCATAACATTGTGAAGTAACATGGCTATAAATAATAATAAATAATGCTCGACAATTCACACAGAATCATCTAATCCCAAGCTAAGCACAGCTGGTATATACAATATACTTAATCTCACTAATATTATAAATCCGAAAGTTTGTTTGTATAGATGTATGGAGGTTTTTTACCTCTTCACGCAAAAACTACCCAACGGATTGAGTTGAAATTTTGCGCACGTTTAGATGTGGACCAGGAACAACACATAGGCTACTTTTTGTTTCAAAACTGAGTTCCGGAAGATAGATATGACGTAAACAGTTTTCTTTTGTATGAAAATTAGACTTTGTTACATCTTTACGCAAAAACTACGCTACGGATAGAGCTGAAACGTTGCACACAAATAGATGTAGACAAAGATAAACATATGGGCTTCTTTTTGTCCCAAAATTAGTTCTCTTATGATAGATATGACGTAATAAGCTTTCCTTTGTAAGCTAATTTGTCTTAGTTATAGTTTCACGCAAGAACTACGACACGGATTGAGCTAAAACTTTGCACATGGATACAGGAAGCAAGATTAACGTTTAAGCTACTTTTTGTCCTCAAAAATTCTTCCCATAGTTATGACGTAGTAAGTTTTCCTTTCTAAGATAATTTACGTTAAATCTTTACGCAAAAGCTACAGATAGTCATAAAAAATTCCATGAGTCATAAAAAATTCCATGAGTCATAAAAAAATCCAGCTACCGCAGCTTTTGCAAAAATACCGGATTCTATCAACTAAAGTTCGAGAGATGCGTCAAATTGCAGCTACCGCAAAGTCTGCCAAAGTACTGTTTTCAGATTGCGTCAGGGAAACTTTAAGACATACAAAAATCAAGCAACTGCAGCTTCTGCCAAAGTACCATAGTCCACTCCATTTAAAGTTTGAGAGATTCGTTATTAAAAATGCACAGCTGCCAAAGTAACGCAATGGTAAAATTTGAGAAATTATTCATGAAAATGTCCAGCTGTCCCAGCGTCTGGTGAAGTAAAGTTAAACCCGTCAGGTAAAATTTGACATGTGCGTCATAAAATTTACTAGCTACCGCAGCGTCTGCTGAGGTTCTATACTTAGCTACCGTTAGGTAAAGTTCGAGAGATGAGTCAAACAAATTTCTTATTCCACCTCGTCAAGTCAAAGTTATGAGTTATGAAAATGTCTAGTTACCGAAGCTTCTACAAAAGTACCTTATTCGACTTCCGTCAATAAAATTTCAAGAGATGCGTCACAAAAAAAATCTATCTACCGCAGCGTCTGCTAAAGTGCCGTATTCAGATTGCGACAGGAAAAGTTTAAGTCATTAAAAAAACTAGCCTCTGACAAAGTTATTTTTTTTTTTTCAGATTATCAGGTACAGTTTAAGAGACAAGTCATAAATAAATGGTTCAGCAGCCTCTGCCAAATTAAGGTCACGTCAGGTATAGTTTCAAATATAAAGTTTTTATAATATTCGGCTCCGGTCTGCCAAAGTCAGAGCTAGATGTCTGGACTGGGAAACAATATGTCAATTTAACATTGCGCGGGCGAAGCGGCGGGTAAAAGCTACTACATAAAACATCCACATCCGGGATCTTCAGATCGTACAGACATTTGTCCCGATGCGGGAATCGAACCCGTAACCTCTTGCGTCGCAGGCGGACCTTCGCTCGCTGCACCACAGAGGTCGTCATTGTTAATTTTCTAAGGTCATTTTGAAGCGAATGACATTGAAGTGCTTTGAAGCTTTGGCTTGTATCGCCACCTTATCTTGTCTCCTACTTGGTATCTTTTTCTGGCGCTCAATCGGAACTATTATTTCTGAATGTGTTATTAGTATTATCTCCTAAATGCATATTTTTAGAAAAAAAATAACATCTACGCATATAGGGGACACCCGTGTTTGAACGGGGACCTACCGATCTGCAGTCGGTTGCTCTACCAGGTGAGGTATTCCCCAATGTAATGCCGTATGAATAAGTTAAACATTTATTATTTAAAAAGTATACAAATAATAAAAAGGATATCTCTCTAGGGGACACCCGGGTTTGAACCGGGGGCCTACCGATCTGCAGTCGGTTGCTCTACCACTGAGCTATATCCCCGATGCTATGTCCAGTGAATTAGTAAGTATATACATTTATTATTTAATAAACTATACAAATGATTAAAAAATAACATCACTAGGGGACACCCGGGTTTGAACCGGGGACCTACCGATCTGCAGTCGGTTGCTCTACCACTGAGCTATATCCCCGATGATATGTCACTCCAAAATTACCCACATTTAGTTTTAATGATAAGCACGTACATACTTAAAAGGAAATGATGATGAAATCTACCTACGTGATAATCCATCATTCCTTAATACAATTTTACCATGTTTGGTAATACTTAAAAAATTAAAAACTAGAGTAGAGTTTGACAACATCTGTAGTACAGCGGGCGAAGGTCCGTCTACGAAGCAAGAGGTTGCGGGTTTGATCCCCGCCTCGGGATAAATATCTGTATGATCTGCAGATAATTGCTCAGGGTGGTCTTAGTGTTTTCTATATGTAATAAAAATATCTATTTATGTAGTTTAGTAAGAAGTATATCAATCATCTAGTACCCATAACACAAGCTCTGCTTAGCTTGGTGCTTAGATTTATTTAGAGACATTATCGCTGTAGTTTTTTTTAAGGCCTCGCTCATGGATCACGACATACTGCTCATGAGGGATGTTGCCATACTCGCCACGCTTGGCAGGCGGGTTGGCGAGCGCAGTAAGGGTTGTAGATAAACAGAAAGACGCTGCTGCCTATCTTCCGGAGGTATCCCTTAGCAGATTCTTATTGCATCCACGGGAAAGAAAGGAGGGGCAACATTCTACTGCCAGCACCCCACGGCGTACCCCACTTCTCATGATTCTGTTGGTCTTAAATCCGGTAGAGAAGCAGGAGGTTGCAGGTTCGATCCCAAATGGGAGATAATGTTTTTTTATAGGTATCTGTCCCGGGTCCTATTAATATCGCTATTTTCCATGTATGTGATAAGTATGTTACAATTACAATTACAATTAGCCATAAGTGTCCCACTGCTGGGCAAAGGCCTCCCCTCCAACTCTCCATGCATCCCGATCCGCCGTCAATTCGACCCATGCGCTGTTATGCCGGTCTAACTCGTCACGCCATCGCTTCTTCGGTCTGCCGCGGCGCCTCACCGTGTTGGGGCTCCACTGAGTCTGTGATCTTTGCCCACAGGTCTTCGGGCATTCGGCAAACGTGACCAGCCCAGCTCCATTTAAGTTTTGCAACTTTTTGAGCTACATACGTCGATAATTTGAGTTTTGGAGCGCAGTGCTGTATTACGAATAAGTATGTATTTTACAAAAAAAATATATTTATCGAGCGAGTAAGCGAGCGAAGTTCTAAATGGCAACTGGGTGTTTCGGCTGGACGTTTGTATGTATGTCCGCAATTTTGGTCCGGATAACTCTTGAACGGAAGATCGGATTTAGATGTTTGAAACTTAGGGAGATTACATCAATACGAATCGATTGTCGTGGGGGAATTTTGATTTAAGGGGCAGTTTTTGAGATATGGGGGTTTATTCCCCTGTGGCCACGTGGTCCTATTGCCTTTATCCTACCGATCGGACCACATGAACTTTTGTTTCCGGTTGGTTCGATTAACTAATCGGACTATAGAAACTGACGTTTACTTAGACCACTAATCGGATCACGTTTTTGTTTTGTCCGAGGATTAAAACTTTTGAACGGATGATCAGATTTTAATCAAATTTAAAACATAGGAAGATCACATTAATACAAATCGATTGTGGGGGATTTTTGATTAGTAATGTAGTTGTTGAGATATGGGGATTTATTAATTGTTTTTTTTTGTGTGAGCATAACTCTTGAACAATGCACGGACTTTCATGAAATGTAAACATATTTTGGATTATGGGATATTTACCGCGTATTGACCTTTATTTTTATCCCGACGACGTTTCTACAGGATTGTACCTACTCATCTGCCCACGATAACGATGGGTGCAATCCTGTCGAAAAGTTTCGAAATAAAGCCTATATTATTATTATAATTATATTATTATGAGCCTGTACTGTCCCACTGCAGGGCAAAGGCCTACCTTCCTTCCTTCCACCCTTCTCAAAGCCTAATAAAAAAGATATAATAAATGCTGGACAATTCACACAGCATCATCTAGAACCAAGCTAAGCAGAGTTTGTGTTATGGGTACTAGATGACTGATATACTTATTATATTATACTACATAAAAACATCCAAAACACCCTGGCCAAATCCCAAGATGAGAATCGAACCTTCAACCTCTTGCGTCGCAGGCGGACCTTCGCCCGCTGCGCCACAGAGGTCGTCCATATGCATATACACCAAATGCACGATAACTACCCAGAATTAATTATTAATCCACTAAAGTAATAATGTGTTGTGGTCGCGAAAGTTTAAAAAAGACCTTTAGTTATTCATCAACCAACATAGTCACAGAGGTCGTTAAAATGTGCAATGATGTTTTCCGTAAATTAATTTATTTGTAGAATAACCTTAAAGTTTATGTATGCTGCTTGCACTTAGCTTTAAAAAAACCAAACATAGGGGCATGGCAATGATAGTTATTATGGATTCCACTTAAGGTAAAAAAACACGGAGGATAGTTTCGCATCGTAATATACTATTTCTGTATATCCTTGCATGGGGCGCTGCAGTGGCAAGCACCAGTTGCTGACGCTGTATATATAATCTACAACAAAAGATGCAAAGGCCTTTGTTTTCTTCATATTTTCTTGCATGGAATGATGCACGTAGGTAGAATTTCAACATAAGCATAATGTATCTAATAAATCTAGTAGATTGCGCTGGCTTGGCCACGTGTTACGAATGGGGGAGGATCGAGCAGCAAAACGTACTTTACAAGGAGTGCCGGTCGGCCGGCGACCAGTCGGCCGACTCAGATACAGGTGGAAGGATGAAGTGGAGAAAGATCTACAACACTTCAAGTGTAACACTTCAAGTGTAACACTTGAAGTGAGCGAAGATCTTTCTCCCGGGAACAGTTTCCGGTCTGGGTGGAGGCGGCGCAAGACAGAGGCCAGTGGCATTCTATTGCTTCGGAGGCCTAGACCATGGGGTCAACTCGCCAGGATAGTAAGCAGTAGGGTAGACTTGCCTTAATCGTACCAGTTCAAAACCAATGGATATTGTGACGAAACTAAAGAATGTATCAAAACCAAATCTTAGCAACAATTGACTAAACCAAATTAAACAAAAACAAAAGACATCTGCTCCAAAAGATCAAATTTAAGAAACATGCATAAAATTCCGATTTAGTGTTAATTGTCCTAAATCGTACCAAGCTTATCCTAATTCGTACTTTGGTTTTATTTGTATGTCTAATCCTTACATTCATCACACAAATATATAACTGCTGTCAGCAAAGACTGACGCACGTAGCGTCCAGAATTCACAACTTGAACATTGTATCATGTTTTATTTTCGTGTTTCATGGCATATTTTACGAAACCAACTGTCATCATGCTTTTTCTTCTTCACATTCATTGAAGTGTTTTTCTTTTCAATATTATTTTCTTAAACTCTGGTCGTCGTCGTGGCCTGGTCGTCCATTTTTTTAATTTATTTATGTCTGTCATCAGTTCAACCGTAAAACATCCACTACTGAACACAGGCCTTCCTCATGATCTCCATGGAGGGTAGTTGCCATACTCACCACGCTTGGTAGGCGGGTTGGTGAGCGCAGTACAGGTTGTTGATACACGGAAAGACGCTGCTGCCCATCTTCCGGAGGTATCCCTTAGCAGCCTATTTATTGCCGTCTAAATGTAGTATTTCATCAATTAGACAAATTTCATTAAATTTTGATGTACGCTCACAAGCACGTGACCAATGCTGCATTGCGCCCGTCACCCTGAGACATAGTCAAAGAAGAAGAAAAATAGAACCCCAAAGGAATATTTCAGATTCCCCGAAAGGCACAGAGTTGAAAAAACAATATTACAAAACAATATATTATAATAAAAATATTATATTTTAATATACTAGGGGACACCCGGGTTTGAACCGGGGACCTACCGATCTGCAGTCGGTTGCTCTACCACTGAGCTATATCCCCGATAACAAAGTTCTCGAAAACTAGCCACATTCTACTCAGTTTCAGTCAAAAGCACGTACCTACTGTATTCAATGTGTAGAAATTGCACTACGTTTTCCCATACGAGGAATGACAGCGATTTGTTACACACGATAAACATCCTATATAACTACGAAAATAAAAGCCTGACATGCATTACTGCAATCTTACTTTCAAAAACAAAAAAGGGAAGTGCAGACCGTAACTATGATATTTCCCACCAAATGCAAAATAATGAAAGTAGCATTCCAGATACTTGCGATGCACAAGTTGCATACCTGTGTGTGATGGTGTCAGATATTCATCTGCAGTGCTGCGATGAGTACTTAACTACTTTCAAATTAAAATCAAACACAAATTTCACTGCAAACGAGAGGTCCTAAGAAACGTGTCGCTTCATCATCATCATTTCAGCCGTAGGACGTCCACTGCTGGACAAAGGCCTCCTTCATAAATCTCCAAGTATCCATGAGGAAGTTGTTAGCATTCTCACCACGCTTGGCAGGTGGGTTGACGAGCGCAGCACAGGATGTTGATACACGGAAGGACGCTGTTGCCCATCTTCGGGAGTTATCCCTTGGCAGATTCTTACTGCATCCTCGGGCGAGAGAGGAGGAGCAACATTCTACTGCGAGTACTCCAGGCCAGGATGGTATGCGCTGGGCATTCTGTCTAACGATATCTCAGGGCTTATATAACAGCGTCATACAAATAGTAGCTGACGCTGTAGAGGTATAAGTCATCTATATTAGATGTAAGAGGCCAATTTACGCCAACGAACCTGGTTGGTGTCCTGGGCTGGGGGGTGCGGCCCGGACAACTTTAGTTTTACGAAACGGGCGGTGGTCGGTTCTGGAAGGGCGGCAGATCTGGAAAAATAAATAATTGCCTGAGAGCATTCTCAAGCAGACCACCAGGTTCTGCCGAAAGTGGCCACGACAAGAAGTTCACACGCTTTTTATACAATTAAATGAAGGAGGTCTATATCCAGGAGTGGGTGTCAACGGGCTGATATGATGATGATGATGATACTATTTGTACAAGGAAGATAAAATATTTCTTACTTTTTGAGTCGCCAGGATGTAAAAGGTACATATTATCACGTATAATTTCTACGTGATAAATCTTAATATTATAACAAGTCACGATTATGCGTGTATAGCAATAAGCTTCCTATATAATTATGTAAGTATTGTTTAATAAATCAGTTGTGATCAGAATTTAACTGGAGTATCATTATATAACTCCAACACTATTAAATGACGAGACGTTAAGCGGTAACACAGGCGGTAACCTCTGCCTATAACAACTGCATCGCACCGCGGTGATCACGTTCACATGAGACCTTACAACTCTAGGTCTCAGAATGACAGGCACAATGCAATGCAGCATTGTTCACGTGCTTCGTAAACGTGATAACCGCGGAATTGCAATTGTAATAGGTAGAATAGGTAGAGCCTTCGGCTTGTCTCGTCATGTAGTCGCATAAAAAAAAGTAAGCAATTGACCAACGTTGCATGGCATTTTTAGGGACGCGCTTTGTGTTATGTCCGCAACTCGTCACCAGCTGGCTGCCGCGCGAGAGCTGATCCTCTAGGTACTGAACAATACCACGTGACACTTGAACTCCTAACTCACAGAACGTTCTACTTTGGTAGACAGAACGTTGCATTGCATTTTTAGGGACGCGCTTTGTGTTATGTCCGCAACTCGTCACCAGCTGGCTGCTGCGCGAGAGCTGATCCTCTAGGTACTGAACAATATACCATCGGAGACAAATCGCCGCCTTGTGTTGCGTCGCCACGCGATTTCGCTACACGGCTACACAAAACTACAAGGATGCGCCCGGCGCGGGGAAGCGGGGCCAGGGGCGAGCCGTCTACCCGAGACCCTCACTCCACGCATGGCACCCTATCATCAGATCACACACGCGACCAAAGAAGGACGCTTTTTCTAGTCTGAATAATATACTAGCATCTATATGCAGTCCACCCTCTTTAATTTCCACCCGAGACTCCAACAGTGCGATTAACACAGGACTCCCATAGGCTCAACGTACCTGAGCTCCCTTGTCCTGGCTTGCGGCGTGGGCGCTGCCAGGGTCACCTTGCCCACGCTGGTGTAGGTGGCGCCGCATGGTGTCGCCGCGCCTTCAGACACGAGGCCACCGGACACCAGGACTTCGACGGACGCCGCTGGAAACATAAGAAGTGTTAGGATGTATTGAACATCTTAATCGTGAACTGTACAAATCCCACTTCATCATCTCAGCTGTACAACTGCTATCTACTGATGTAGGCCTATGTCCAGCAGTGGACATAGTGTCCCCTCATGATCCTACCTCCGTCAGAGTAAACAAAAAAACATATTTCTGTGCGTCAAATCTGCTGTCCAAATTTTAATCGAGTTAAGTCTAAAGTGCCGTGGGGTTCCAGCAGTAGAATGTTGCCCCTCCAGTCTTGCCTGTGGATGCAGTAAGAATCTGGCAAGGCATATGTCCGGAAGATGGGCGTTTTTCCGTATATCAACATCATGCACTACGCTCGGCAACCCACCTGCTTAGCGTGGCGAGTATGTCAACAACCCGATCATGATCTTGGAGATGCATGAGGGAGGCCTGTGTGGACGTGGAAAGCAGCCCTATGGATAAGATGATGAAGTCTTAAGGCCTACTGACGTATGAGCTGATGATGATCCAATAGCTGCAGTTAGTGCACGCTGGCGGGGCTGGTCAATCATAGAAGCAGCTCGTGAGGGGCAGTACCATCGCTCGCCGAGGCCGTTCAATTTGAAGAAGTGAGCCTGGAGTCCAAAGACTACTCACGTGTGAGTTGACGATGGGCCAACAGCTGCAGATTGTTCGCCCTGGCAGGGCTGGCGAGATACCACATTTAGGGGTCCGCTTGCCAAGGATATTATGAGCAGCAGCTACCAGTCACCACCAGGGCGAACAGGAGCAGTAGCATAGAACTTCTTAATCCTTAAGATGATTCGTGATCTATGAATACCTTGAGGCCTCGGTTTCGAGAGACTTACATTTAGGGGTCTTTAAGTCTAAAGTTCCGTGGTGTGCCAGCACCGGTAGAATGTTGCCCCTACTCTTTTGCCCGTGGATGCAGTAAGAATCTGCCAAAGTATATCTACCTACGGAATATGGGCTTCAGCGTTTCAACGCTCGCCAACCCTCCTGGCGTGGCGAGTATAGCAACAACCCTCTCATAATCTTGGAGATCCATTAGGCAGGCCTATATCCAGCAGTGGACGTAGTTTACGCCTGAGGTAATGATGATGAAGTCTAAAGTCCCAGGGCCTACTCACGTATGAGCTGATGATGGGCCAAGAGCTGCAGTTTATGCACGCTGGCGGGGGTGGTCAGTCGCAGCAGCAGCTCGTGGGGGGCAGTTCCGTCGCTGCGCCAGCCGCGGGCCGCTGGACCCTGGCCGTTCAGCTCGCATGCTGGGTACGAGCTGTCTTCGCCTGGAACGAGTCAAGAAGAAAATGATTTAAAAAGAAAACTTCAAAAGATCATGATAGATAGGCTTACAGATACCATATCCCACTAATATTAATAAAGCCGAAAGTTTGTTTGGATCGAGGTTTGTTACCTCTTCACGCAAAAACCACGCTACGGATTGAGCTGAAACTTTGCACACGTATTGATGTTGACCAAGATTAACACATAGGCTACTTTTTATTCGGGTACAACACATGCAAAGCGGCGGGCAGAAGCTAGTAATCCATAATACAGAAAAATATAAACTATAATAAAATATAAACGAAGAAACACTGATGTTATACCGGACTCAGTATTTTTTCATCGTTTCTGCCTATGTACATATGTAGGCACTTTTCTTATGCATATTCTTTTTAAGCAGCTGTTTGCTTTGTATTTAATTGTAAAGGCTTTGCATGGCTATAACACTGAAAACCAGCGCTCCAGCAGCCCTTGTGCTGATGTAGCAAATGCCTTATTGTTTTCACCTCTCTATCATGTAATTAAATAACTGTATCTGTAATGTAAGTGATTCTGATAACAATAAAACTTTTTCTATTCTATTCTATTTTATTCTATAACTTGTGTACATTTTTATTGCTACTTAACCTATTTTGTCCCACTGCTGGGCAAAGGCCCCAAGTTCCTTCGAAATATAGAACCAATCACTATTAAATGAACCGAGGTCGTACAAATTTTATAGTACTTAGTTTTTGTAAATTGTTATTTTTTCGTGTAAGTTATGTGTACTGTTTTGTGTAATAGGCTTTGCGTTGTAAACAACATTGGCACGGGGGTACCTACCAGAAAAGGGGGCGAAGGTTTCCGAAAAATGCCATTTATGACTTTTGGTGACCTTTTGAGGTCACAAAAACTCCAGTCCCTGTGACCCTAGGGATAACCAAAATCAATCAATACCCTTCTCTCATAGAGACAGGGCTAACAAAAATGGTTTCATGTAAATCGGTCAACGTGTTCGGTTGTAATCGTGTCATGCACAGACAGACAGACTAAAAAAAAATACGTGATAAAGTGCTGAGTTGGCATTAATTCCAAACCAGCTCATTTACCAACACAAGCCGAGCTTACACGAGCATTTGTACATTGTTGGTACAATTACTAATGCTATGTCAAAAGTCCCTATCGACTATCCCTATATACAACTAGTCTATAATATATACCATAAGTCCCTATATACTAGTGTATTATATTATCTGTGCTATCGATCCCGCTTGCATATTGTTTTTATACGAGGTCACGTATTCTCGGAAGAGGTGCAAGCTATTGGAAAATAGTCGCGTAAAGTTTGTAGATCGTGAAATTCTCTACAAAAATGGTTTCAGTGCGTTTTTCCCTACGAAACACTCGATTATGACTGATCTTTCGAAAGCACATATGTATTTGAAAGGGAGACAAACTCATGTTTAAAATAAATTTACCCTGTTTGCGCCTACTGCGAATTTGTGCCTCCATTCCTATATTAACAACAGGTCACAACAAAACGTGTAAAGCTGTAGAGCCTAGGACAATGTTAGGTAGTTAGGCTGAGAGAATAGTATTTATTACCTACTGTGCTGTAATACTATTCTTTCAGTTTCAGGTCTTAAAACGTGGATGGTTTTAGGTTGAGTTAGTCATCCATCATTGTGAAAAGGTATCGGCTTTTCCGGCTCAAAGGGAAAGTACCATCAGCTTTTCCAAACTTTCCAGACTATTACGATCATTAAAAAAACCATTAGTTTTTTAATGATCGTAATACCAATTATTCTACTAATGTTTGATTTTTCTGCTGTCTATGCGGAATTAAACAATGTAGCAAACGTTAAGTTTGTCACATTGTCACAAGCAAACAAGCACAAAAACAAACTTTAGGAATGAACGTCATGAAAATAGAACTGTGTCGAATTTACACATACTTTTTTCCGTGTGTAATTTACTTTGTGAATAAACAACAACCCCAAAAAGATGATGATGAACCTTTGCGTAGTAACTACCAAGTTATTTTAAATGTTCTAATAGCTACAAAACAAAACAAATATCCTTCAAGGACGCTATCGTAGCCTCTCCAACTGGCTCACTGATTAAACATTTAAACTTCCGACATAATTGGATAAATTGATCGAAACAGTTTGCTATGCTAGGTCGATAATTACGAGTATACAATAGTTACTGTATTATCTTGGCGATAGTTGGTGGTTAAGGGGCCAACCTAAATCTATCGGCACCCAAGCTGACCTCACTAAGATAATGATCTAATTATTAGATCATTATATTAGTGAAGCCGGGGTCTACTTTGGAAGTTCTTGTTATTTGCCACTATACTCGTCAATTAGTTAGCAGGAGGTCATATTAGATTCTAATATGCAAGCAGGCAGGCGGCTGGTCAACGCAACCTTTAAATATCATCATCATCATCAGCCTACGTTAATAGTCCACTGCTGAACATAGGCCTCTACTAATAAGCGTTACTGAGAACGTTCCTCGGTCATTACCTTTTGTTGTGCTCATTTGGAGGTGGTAGTTGCCCATAATCTCCGCGATGGGCCGGTGTGTTGGAGATTCCAGTGCTGATGGCGGTCTTTAGATGGATTTTGCGGCCCTTGCTCTCGTAAACGGAATGCTATGCTACACTGTTCTGAGAACTTGTACTCCCAGATCTACTCGGGAGCGTTCACTTTTTGCCCTTAACACGTGCCGCGCAAACGCAGGACATTGCGCTCCCGTTGTTCGTATGATATAGTCATTCAATATCAATTTTATTTATTTAGAAATATTTGGATGTAGTTTACATAGATTTAAGAATCAGATAATACAGTATACTTTGTCAGGATGACGTCCGTCTCAATCCTTTATAATTAAGTATCTAGCTTTGTTGTGCTTCTTTTTACACATAAATTTTATTGTTAATCCTTTTTTTTCCTAGAAATTATGTTTTCCTTACATACCTATATATATAATATATAATAGTTTTTTTTACTAGCTCTCTAGCTGTAATAATTTCAATGTTTTATGTACCTCTATAAGACCAATATGTCGATAGCGCAGTCCTGGACTACATTGTTAATACTATTATGCTTTTATTTAAGTATCTTTAACACTTGTAACTTTACTAAACACAATGTTGTTGTTTGTTATTCCTCAAATAAATAAATAAATTATCCCTTAGTCGGTTCTTAAGACCTCTCCGGGAGGAGTATTAACACGGCTTTATATTGATAACTAGTCATAATGCTACAGATCGAAAGCTTTCGAGTTTTGAAGTTATTGGTAGAAGCTAGACGGTAGAATATCCAGTTACAGATTTATGCAAAGGACTTGTCTGGGCGGGGGCGGGCGCATTCATTTGGGCGGGGGCGGCGCCTTGCTATACAACCTATTAATGCAGATGCACGAAACAGACAGAAAATTAATTTAAAGTAAAAGCTTTTTAACAAACAAGCTTTTATTTAAACGTACTTGTACGGAGAACCGCACGATAGGTAATGTCAACGAACTAGGTCAAACAGCTAAGCATTTTGTTCTAAAAATAATAAAATAAACATTTTCCATAAAAGTTTAATGTCAACTTAAACGTCTACACAAATCGATAGCATCAGTAGTTCTCAAGATATCCATTTATGCGGTTCCTTTTTACCATTTTGGTCCGGGACCCTAACAAGTACTTTCTAAGTTCTTTCAGTGTCCAAAACGGTGTGCAATAATGGTTTTACGTACAGTTTGGTACATTTTCTTATTTAAGACATTTGTTCGAAAAACTTTTTCTGAACTGGTATCGGACTGCAGACTTCTCCGAACACGATCGATAGTTACAAATTTTGCAAACATTATTGAAGTGGATTATTTAGTAATAGAATTTGCATAGCTATCTTAAAAACAAATAAGGCCAGGTGCGTGTATGGCCACGCGCTATGTAGGGTTAGGGTTCTGTTGTTAACCGTAGACCTGTTGTTAGAAGCTAGTGTATGTGTTGAATTAATGTTGGAACGACTTAAGGTTGAACGGAAGCTCTGCATCTGATATAATTAACTAACTATTAACTACATTTTCAAAGAAATGAATAACCTTATCAAAAAAAAAATACGATTCTGGTGGCATTCGACCGAAATTTCGTAAAACTTTTGATAAGGTTATTAATTTCTTTGAAATGTTTTACCTACCTAAGTGTGATTAAACACTATAAAAATTACAAAAATCCTACCTATTGTAACTATTAATTACTATGAGAGTAAGTAGGTTCATAACTAACAACAAAAAACAACACGACAAACGAATAAGTGAGGTAAATGTTAATGAAGCAGTTTAATAAAGACTGCTTCATTTCCTTAAAATTTAATTAACAAAAAGTATGTTAAATAGATTAATTCTCGATCAAGCCTAAATTCAGCTGGATAGAAAATACCGCAGGATTGCAATCCTTTATCAGTATAAAAAGTCCAAACGAACAGAAAAAACAAGAATAATAATAGAGAGTTTATTTATTTCTTTTTTAATTGTGTTAAATTGGTGAGTATCATAATAATTGATAGAGAAACTGGTAGCATTAGGTGATATTGGTAGATACACTTACTGGTCGCATAAACAACGTGGAATGGAATCCTCTTTGGCATCTCAGTGCCATCTCCTCATCCGCTCCGGTCCCATCACGAAACCCTCACTTCATAAAAAATCTCAACCCGTCTATTTCTGTCATGATTTTAATAACTAAATGCTAATTCCACAAATAATAATCACATTTAAAAAGGTTTTTGTAAGGAGAACTAAAAATGTTGGCTAAATCAAAGATGGTGTGTACGCTGGATTGTAAGCGAAACTGAGGGGTATCGATTTGAGGGGAATTCTTTGCGCATGCGCGGAATTTACCGTGTAAGGGTAAATTCCGCGCACTAATACCGGCGGCGCGGCGTTTTAAATTCCCTACACTTACAATAAAAGTTCTTTAATGCAGTATCATTTCAGCCGTAAAACGTCCACTACTGAACTAAGGCCTCCCTCATGGATCTCCATGAGGGGTAGTTGCCATATTCACCACGCTTGGCAGGCGGGTTGGTGAGCGCAGTACGGGATGTTGATATACGGAATGACGCTGCTGCCCATCTTCCGGAGGTGTCCCTTAGTAGGCTCTTACTGCATCCACGGGTAGGAGAGGAGGGGTAACATTCTACTGCCGGCACCCACGGAAATGCAGTATTTACGGGATATTTGTCATGTTTTGAGTCTTTTTGAGTTCCCTTATATTTTGGCGTACCTACTTAGCGCAAAAATAATGAAATCATGGTACATGATATCCCGTAAATATGGCATTAGTGTTCACAATCAGGATGGTTTCATGAGTGTCTAGGAAGTTAATTTGATTTTATATACCTAATTAAAATGCCATCTATTGAATGGAACCTTGCCACTTACTTAGCCAAACTATTTAAGTAACATTCAAACAGCAAAAGTTACCGCAATGTATCTATGCACCTATTTCTAGGTTACCTATCTATAACTTTTTACTAGGCTATACAATAAGTTATGTATTAGGTACTTTTTGTATAGTAGTAAAAGTTGGTACCGATAGAGTTTGGTTTGCTTTAATCCTAATTAAACTCTTACTCATGGATCTCCAAGATTTTGAGGGGGTTGTTGCCATACTCGCCACGCTTGGCAGGCGGGTTGGCGACCGCAGTACGGGATGTTGATACACGGAAAGACGGAAGATGCTGCCCAGAGCTATCCCTTGGCAGATTCTTACTGAATCCACGGGCAAGATAATCTCTGCAGGATGCTACCAGTGCTACTAATGGAGTTCATTTGACATTTCGGTTTAAAGTCTTATTTATTCCCATAAAAACAAACTGTTCCTTTACAATGAGACACAAATGAAAAACTTATACTAAGTGTTAAATCTAGGTAGGATGCCTATGGGGCCATGAGTAGGTATGTATAAATTGCTTATTAGAAGCAATGTTATTGTATTTATTTATGTTTTTAACTATGTTTACATTTTGATACAACATACTTATAAGAAATGACAAGAGCCTCACTTGATCGTTCTCACTGTTATCGTTTCTTGACGACCTCTGTGGCGCAGCGGGCGAAGGTCCGCCTGTGACGCATGAGGTTGCGGGTTCGATTCTCGCTTCGGGACAATGTCTGTACGGTCTGCAGATATTTGTTCAGGGTGTTCTGGATGTTTTTAAATATGTAATGAAACTTATCTATTTTATCTTATTAAGCTTGTCGCGAGATTAACCTGTTGATCTAATCTATTTAATTTTTTTACAAACAATGTAAATACGAGTATCTGCTTAAATCTCTCGACAAACTTTTTTATTACATAAATTGTGTCAAGACGTTTTCAGTTGACATTAAACTTTAATGGAAAATGTTTATTTTATTATTTTTAGTACGTTTAAATAAAAGCTTGTTTGTTAAAAAGTTTTTTTTTACTTTTTAGTTATCACTTGGGAGTTGGTTTCTTGTCTGTTCATCTCATGCCCGCCATGTTGGATTTAGAGTGATGTCATATAATTTTTCGAGTAACTCTCAGCAAACCCTTTTATTTTATATCCTAAAATAACTAGTCCGCCATCTTGGGTATTCTGCTATATTGGATTTAGAGTGACGTTATTTCATTTTTTTAATTAGTCCGCCATCTTGCGTATACCGCCATGTTGGATTTAAAGTGATGTCATTTAATTTTTCGAGTAACTCTCAGCAAGGCCTTTCCCATATTGTAAGAGTGCATTATGAATAACTAGTCCGCCATCTTAATGTTCCGCCATGTTGGATTCAGAGTATCATCATTTCATTTTCGAGTTGTTCTCAGCAAGCCCTTTCATTCACTACTTATTTTTAATGGACTCCTACAATGAGTATCAAATCATATTGTAGGAGTCCATTAAAAATAAGTAGTCCGCCATCTTGGGTGTTCCGCAATGTTGGATTCAGAGTGACGTCACATAGATGAGCATGTATTGTCATCCAAAGAAAACATGTATACAAAATTTCAGCTCAATTGGTTGAACATATCTGCATCAAAACTGAGTTGCAAGATTCCATTAACATAGTTACATACATATGTACATACCTACACACAGGGCAAGCTAAATAAAAGCTTGTAATAAAAAATATCTATGTACGTAAATAGCATAATGTATCTAGTACCCATAACACAAGCTCTGCTTAGCTAGATATATACTAAGGCTTTTAGAATGGGCATGACTTTCGGCGATGAAGATGAAGATGAACAGAACTACAGAGGAGAAAGATGAAATATTTCAGTTTATTGAATGACACAATAGGTGTTGAGCGCGTGGTTGAAGATCCATTTAAGTGACGCGTGTGTTGACGCCAGGCCGGCGGGAGGTGCAGGCCTCGCCGCTGGACGCGATGCCCACGCTGAAGAGACGCCCGATCTGAGGGTACAAGCTGCTACCGAAGGAGCCGATCTGACATACAGGGTCTTTAGAAAATTAATACAAATAATATACAAAAACATATCTTGATCATTATAGAACGTGACAAAAAACTGACTTGATCGTTCTTATAGTCATGATACGCAACTTGGGTAAAACAGGGAGAAGAACCTCACTTGATCAGTTAAAGCGGCTAGAACCTCACTTTATTGTTAAAAGAAACGATAAAAACCTCAATTGAAAAGAACTTTACTTGATTATTATAAGAAGCTACAAAAACCTCACATCATTGATAGAATGATGAATGGGGCTGAATAGATATAGAGATACACCAAGACCTTTCGCTTCAGCGATGACGAAAACTACAGAAGAGAAAGACGAAAATATTTTATTGTATGACACAGTAGGTGTTGGGCGCGTTGTTGACAATCCAGTTAAGGAATTCCGTCACGCGCGTGTTGACGCCCGGCCGGCGTGAGGCGCAGGCCTCTCCGCTGGACACGATACCCACGCTGAAGAGACGCCCAGTCTGAGGGTCCGTGTACAGGCCGCTTCCACCAGAATCGTTCTGTAATAAATATTTTTTTGAAATTAATGATCGCAGAAGGAGAGCTTCTGGTCCATGAAGGAATGAAAAGCGGACTTCCTTCGAATCGCGACTCCTCAACATGATTCTGCCCGTCCTAACCTACGGTGCACAGTTATGTTCATGACCAAGTCTTTAAAGACCAAGCTCGGGGTTTGCCACCAAGCGAAGGAGCGCAGCATTTTAGGTGTGAAACGAATCGATAGGATACGTAACACCTGGCTGCGTTCATCATTTCATCCGTGAAACGTCCACTACTGAACACAGGCCTCCCTCGTGGATCTCCATGAGGGGTAATTGCCATACTCACCACTCTTGGCAGGCGGGTTGGCGAGCGCAGTACGGGATACGCTGCTGCCCATCTTACGGATATATCCCATAGCAGGTTCTTATTGCATCTACGGGCATGAGGGGTAACATTGTACTGCCCCACGGCATTGTAACAACCAACCAAATAATAAAAAATATTAATAAGAGCCTGAACTATTCCACTGGAGGGCAACGTCTACCCTCCTTCCACTCTCTTTTCATTGCACCGACGGGCAAAAGATGTTTGCTACATTGTACTGTCAGCACCGCACGGAGACCTAGCTCCTGGCAATCATCAGAGATTGTGGTCTTTCTGATGACGTGCTTACCTGGCATGCGTCTTTCCCTGGAGTCCTGGTACAGATCTGTCTACTAGTGATGGCTTCTGTGCGCTGGCACTCCTGCTGGCTGATGACCTGGACGTCCACTTTCTGGAGATTGGTGGATGTCGGACCTCCAGTTTCCAAGGTTCCCCAGCCTGATGATGAGATTGGATAAAATCGTTAATGTACATAGATACATAGAAAATACCCAAAACTCATGGATATCCAAGATCATGACGGGGTTGTTGCCATACTTGCCATGCTTGGTGGGTGTTTTGTCGAGCGCAGTACGTGATGAGTTACACGGAAAGACGATGCTGCCCATCTTTCAGAGGCAGAACAAGAGAGAACTTTACCCTACCAGAATATTTTCTCATGGTTTTCCCTCACCCGTAAGCGTGACATTTCTTCCGGCAAAGTCCATATTCTGGAACTTGAAGGGCAGACAGGTGGGACCCACGTTTTCGTTGTAAACTATAACGCCCATCACTCGCACAAGACCGATGTCGTAGTCGTACGTATTGCTGAAACAAAATTACAATAACTTAAGTCAAAATTGGCCATTCACAGGTAGATTATGATTATACAGTGTTAGCAGCCGGTATTCATGCTGTACGGGACGCTGCAGTGCCTAGGACATTGTTAGATGGATTAGGCTTGGCCACGGCCAGCACCTATAAACATCCTCTCAGCTCAGTCGGCTATTATCAGAGGAAACAATAAGGCTTGTTCATACACATGAAAAACAAAGTAGGTCTATAATAATCCCCCTGAGGAACACTAATTTCAAACTACAAATAGTGATGCTTTGTACTAAAATCTTGCGACTTGAAAGAACATTGTTCGTTCGTTATTAGGTCATCATTTTGAAGGGCGCTATACTGGCGTTCTAGTAGTCAAAGTCAATAAGAGTTTATTCAATGCTAAGCTACGTTAAATAGTCAATTTACAAAATAAAACAAACACATTTTAATTGAATAAAGCACATAATTGATATTAAAGAAAAAATATCGTTTCAATGTGCTTAGAGAAATAACAAATAGTTAAACATTTTACGCACCTGTTGTAGGAAGAGTGGATGATGTAATTCATGGCGTTGTATCTTCTACCTGGAATAAAAATCTGGAGTAAAAATATAGATTATAATGGGATCGAAAACGCTGACTGAGAGGTGACCGAGAGATGGTTACAGAAATAGGGATCGTCCACCATTGACGATGTTCAGAAGACCAACACCTGGCCAAGAATAGCGAACGACGGACAAAAGCAAACATATGCCTATGCAAAGGAGTAAGTCTAAAGGCACTGATTATTAAGATAACAATGGGATCGCATTTATTAGAGACAAATGCGGAAAAACGGGGGAGGCCTGGGTCTTGGCCCAGCATTGGTATTAGATGGGCTTTTTATCAATAAATACATTTACGGTTAGTAGCCACACAAAGCGTAGAGGTCTTGTAGTCGACCCGGAGAGATGGCGAAGTTGGTGCTCAGACACAGATTGGCGGGCAGAAACTTTAGACCGGGATAAGTCCAGCGGGCTGTTTAGATTAGGTTATGAGTCAACATCAGCCGTAGGACGTCTAATAAGGCCTCCCTCATGGCAGATTCTTACTGCATCCACGGGCGGGAGAGGAGGGGCAACACTCTACCGCCAACACTACACGGCGGGTTTTTCTGCTGCCCACGATGAGCGGCTATCAGCAAGTGCGTGGTAGATATGATGACATGTCACAGAAGCCATGGACTGGTAGGTGTTTGCTCGATCATCCTGCCATCTTCGGGAACTCGGGAAGTGGAGAACCTACCTGAGGTGTCATCACATGGTAGACCATGTCATATATGATGGCGTTTCCAAAGAAGACCTGAGCTAGTTGGCGTTCGCTCGATAACGGCGGCTATTATCGGGAACTTACGATGAAATTGGAAGCCAGCAGGATCTAAAAGTTTTGTGCGGCTCACATGCATATCAGATATGGGCTCCACAGAAGACCATAGCTGGGTTGGTATTAGCAGAGCAGGGTTCTCGCAAAGTCTTCTTCTTAGACATGCACTTTTGTCAGAGTGGTCGTGGCTGTCCGTGGACAGGGTTGCGGCTCAAGGAGCAATTGTTCTATGCTATACTCTATAGAGCTGGGCCCATAAACCGAACTCGGTCACCATTTCAGTTGGGACTAAAGAGAGTGGTGCCAAGCCCCGCGATACGGACGCGCCGGAGAACTTCCCCAGTGAAAATTAGAGAAGGCTATATAACCTGGGACCGGGTAATCGGTCTCCTAAGGGCCGAAGCCGAAGTCTCTGAAAGTAGAGTACCTTGATTCTTATTACTGCTGCCCACAATGACCTGCACACCGGAAGCCGGCAGCACCTCCAAGCAATGTGCGGCAGTCAGCACGTGTGTGGTAGATATGATGGCAGCACCGCAGAAGACCAGGGCTGGGTTGGTGTTGCGTTCCATCAGGCCGGCCACCATAGGAAACTCGTTGGGACCAGCATTTGTACCGCCTACTATGCGGTTCTGTAAATTGAATGGAATAGTTGTGTGAACCAAATAGATTTATATCCGGGTCCCGATATCTAATCCCTCGACCAACCGAAAATCGAGGGTAGGTATGTACCATACGGCCAACTCGGGTAATTAGAAATATGGTGCTGCAGGCAGACTAACTATTGTCGTGGGGTGCTGGGATTGAAGTGTTGGCTCTCCTCTCTTGCACGTGCATGCGGTGGGAATCTGCCACGGGATATCTCCGGGAAATGGGCAGCAGCGACTTTCCGCGTATGCACATCCCGTACTGCACTCGCCAATCCGCCTGCCAAACGTGGCAAGTATGGCAACAACCCCCGCATAATCTTGGAGATCCATGAGGGAGGCCTATGTCGAGCGGTGGACAGCAGTCCTTATGCTCAGATGATGACGATGGCCCGAACCCTCGGTGTGCGAGTTCGACTAGCTCTTGACCGGTTTTATTTAAAGAAAGTACTTGCCTGTTTCCTCACGCCACATGAGCAGGGCTGCGGAGCCGGCGTCCGCGCCTGCGCAGTAAGGTTGCACCGGAAGCGGCCACCTGCACTGTTGCTCGTTACAGACAGAGCTGGGAAAACAGAAATTTATAACAAGCAGCGCTTCGCACTTTTACCCGCGTAGTTCCCGTTCCCGTCGGAATACGGGGATAAAATATATAAATATAAATGCCTATGTTACTCAGGGATAATGTACCAGGCAAACGGTGAAAGAGTTTTAGAAATCAGTCCAGAAGTTTTTGAGTTGATTCGATACAAGCATACAAAATATAAATCTTTCCTCTTAATAATATTAGTATAGATATAGAATTATAGATTATATTGCGCCACTTCATCATCATCATCTCAGTGGTAGGACGTCCACTGCTGGACGTGGGCCTACCTCATGAATCTTCAAGTACTGACCTAACCTCATGAGTGGGCTTCTTGCCATACTCACATATAGGAATTTATTATTTATTATAAGCCATTAGTGTCCCACTGCTGGGCAAAGGCCTCAACACAATTCCTCCAGACATCTTGGTCCTGAGCTACGCTGGTCCAGTCCTCCAGAAAATCATTATCGTCATTATTTAAGAGATTATCAAAGCGTTATTTCATTGATTAATAGTTCGCGAATAATAAGAGGAAAATTATAAGTACCTAAAGGCAAAGTAAAAACCTAACTATCTAAATTAGAGAGTGAGTATAAAAATGTATAATTTAACTTAATATCATAATTAAACACATCATTTTCGTACTAGGCAACTTCACTCGGCCAACAGTAGTAACACGGCATAACCAGAAAGATTTAATAACTAACTACAAAAGAAAATATATAAAACTACACCTAAGAAATCAAAACGTTGACCGGGTGTTTATAGCCAACCTACTCTATAAACCTATAAGCCGCGGGGCAGTAGAATGTTGCCCGTCCTCCCTTGCCCGTGGATGCAGTAAGAATCTGCCAAACGATACCTTCGGAAGATAGGCAGCAGCGTCTTTCCATGTATCAGCATCCCGACTGCACTCGTTTCATGTGCCCGTAATTTCCGCCCCCATCAAACTCGGAACACAGCAATGCCGACATTACTGCTTGGCGGCAGAAATAAATAAGGTGGTACTTCCACGGATGAACTCGTAACAAAACGTGTTCTGTCTCTATCTAGACGTGAAAACCTTTTACTAGGTTTAGCCTTCTGTTTCTGTGTTCTTCTGGATTTCCTAGTAAATAAAAGTTCTACTACTGCGATGCTACATTGTTCGGATCACTAGAACTTACCGAGACTGATGTTCCGGTCAACGGACAGCACACCGGTCAAATTGCCGCGGCCGCAGTAATATTCGGCATTGTTCAACTGAGGGTCGCCGGACCTGGAGATCAGAAGCCGATCTGTAGTGCAGCCAGTGGTCTGGAAGAAAGGTTCCTCGTTATAGTTCCTTCATATGTACAATTTCAATTCTTTAGTTCTCCTACAATTGTAAAACCCTACCAAAAACAGTAAGTACCTAACAGATTTTTTTTATACTACTAAATGACCCACCTGATGTTAAGCGGTTACCTCTACCTATAACAATTGCAATGCCGCGGTGATCACGTTCACTAAGCACGTGACCAAGGCTGCAGTGCATGACGCCCGTCACCCTGAGACAGAGTTGTAAGGTCTCATGTGCCCGTAATTTCAGCGGCCCCCTTGCCTTTCAAACCAGAACACAGCAATGAAGACGTTACTGCTTGGCGGCAGAAATAGGGTATGGTGGTAGTACATCCCCGGATGAACCTATCACAAAAAGTTCTGCTACTACTGATAAATAGATAATAGGTACAAGTCGCCTGCACCACTGAGTCGACGACCTCAGTGGCGCAGGCGGTGAAGGTCCGCCTGGGACGCAAAAGGTTGCGGGTTCGATTCTCGCCTCGGAACAAATGTCTGTATGAGCATATATTTGTTCTGAGTGTTCTGGGTGTTTTTCTATAGGTATATAATAAAAAAAATATCTATCTATGTAGTATAATGTATTAAGTATGTCAGTCATCTAGTACCCATAACACAAGCTCTGCTTAGTTTGGGGCTAGATGATGCTGTGTGAATTGTCCAGCATTAAAAAAAAAAAATATAAATTTCTGTTGTTATGAGTATTATAGAAAATCTATGTATTTCCTTTCTTTATAAACTTCCAAAGTCCAGCTTACCAGCGGCATTTCCAACAAGCAGTCCAGTCGGCACTGGTACGCCATCGGGCACTGGGCCTGCCAGCGGCAGGAGGAGGGGCGTGGGTAGCTGTTCCCATAGTTGGGGCTGAGGATCTGGTACGTAACTCCTGGTTGGACCTGAAACATTTCAAGGTTAAGTATATTCATATTAAATAGCGGGAATGTTCACATTCTCAAGACCTTTCTCGAACCCGGACTGTCATCGCCCTGAAGAAGGCCTCGATAAGGGTCGAAAAAGTTGGTGTCTCCACCGATTTAACAAGAACGTGAACATATGCAGATCGTACAAACATTTGTCCCGAGGCGGGAATCGAACCCGCAACCTCTTGCGTCGCAGGCGGACCTTCGCCCGCTGCGCCGCAGAGGTCGTCAAAATGTTCCAGGTATCTCTTAACTTATACATTTATACTATTATTATACTATACACGGATTGCGTCTCGTTCTGCTTGCACTCTACAGGCTATGGCTGAAAATCAGCGTTTGATCCTTGAGCATATCTCACGCTGAGCCATGACCTTTTGACGTGCTGCAGCACACACATAACATTTTGATTTCTAATTATATAGTATTAATTTGTTATATTTTGTGTTTATTTAATGTATTGTAATGTTGTACTCAGCATTTGTTTCTTGTATGTGTGTTTGCAGTCGTAAATAAACGTTTTATCTATCTATCTATTTATCCAAATAATTTTATTTTTTGTATTTTAAGTGCAATAAAGTGTTCATTCATTCATTCATTCATCTTTTTCTAACTTAAGGTTTCCATCTTCAACTTTCTGTTCGGCGGTAGAATAGGCATCACGTCTAGGGTGCGGCGGTGTTGTCGTTTGGGCAACTACTTCTGCGTCTTCGTTGTTTCTAGTGTATTCCGTGACGAACGGAGCCGATTACTTCTGAAGATGCCTTGAAGTGAGGCAAAACACGTGTCGATTTCTTTGTTATTTTTCTTTTTCAAGCGCTCATTAGATAGGTTAGCGGATTTGTTACTAAATATTTCTTGTTTTTTTAATATTTTTTTCGTTTTAGGTTTCAAGCCCACAACCTAGGTATTAAAAGTCGTGGTGAATCCCAGTAGACTAATAAGAGGCTAGACGAGGTGTGATCAACGTCTATGTTTATGCTCAAAACTTAAGAAATTAGCGTCTCGAACACTTGTAAACAGTTTCGGGGATATAGCATCCCCCTGTCTTACTCCGGCTCAACTGTATAGGCTGAGACTGCTGGTTTTTTCCTTAGACGTTCATTGTGGTAGATTCAAATGTATTTATATCTTAGCATTTCGATGTAGCCATAGTTTACTTAGCATCGATGTAGGGATTCCAGGACAGACCACGTTTCGACAGAGTCAAAGGTATTCTCATAGTCCATAAAAACCCTACTACCAGATGCGATGGCTCATTTAAAAATCGCTCGAAAGAAATTGGTGGCATATATTGTCATTGTATGCATTGCTTCCGTGCCCGTGGGTTGCCGACAGTAGAATGTTGCCCCTCCTCTCATGCCCGTAGATGCAGTAAGAGTCTGACAAGGGATACCTCTGGAAGATAGACAGCAGCATCTTTCCGTGTATCAACATCCCGTACTGCGCTCGCTAACCCGCTTACCACGCGTAGTCAGTAATACTTGTTGATCTATATGGGAGGCTTATGTCCAGTAGTGGACATCTTACGGCTGAAATGGTAATGATGATGAAGCATTTTTTCCAAAAATTACAATCAAAGCTATAAATTTTAGGTTAGCGAGTAATTAGTGAGCCGTCGCATCTCGCTGTGGAAAGCCCACTACAGGGGACGATTGTACTATTTTGGACTTGGATTATCTACTTACATTTTGTACAAAGTCGCAGCCAGGATCTTGAGAGAGCACTAGCTCGAACAAAAATAATGTTACTACCAGGAGCATATCTGAAAACAAATGAAGGCTAAACAAAAAACTTTTACATACTCATAATCATCGCCTTGTGTCTATAGTACCATTGATTTGTACCATCAATGGTACAAGTGATACTACTATGTGTCCTTAGTACCATCAATGGTACTACCGATACTAGCACGTGTCGCTAGTACCATTGCATTGAAAACTTACAAAAAAATACTGCTGGACACCACTGTTGGACATAGACCTCTCTCATAGGTCGCCAAGTACTGATCATGAAGTGGGCTATACTCAACACGGATTAGCGAGCGCAGTACGGGATGATGATACACGGAAAGACGCTGCTGCCCATCTTAGGTACATTCCGGAGGAGGGCAACATTCTACTTCCAGCACCCCACGACAAGCAGCTATACTATATTTGGCTCTTTTGAATTGATATCATTACCTACGTAGATTTACTAAGATAGCTAAACAATAGATAGATAATACTTTAATTTTTCAACAAATAAACCAAATTCAATGATAAAATCTATAATTTTGCTGAACATACCCAAATTATAGGTATTATGTATGTATGCTTATTACATTTCTGAGTATTTCGCTCGATTTATCAACACAATCGTTGCCGTGGGGTGCCGGCAGTAGAATGTTACCCCTCCTCTCATGCCCGTGGATGCAGTGAGAGCCTGCTAAGGGATACCCCCGGAAGATGGGCAGCAGCGTCTTTCCGTGTATTAACGTACTGCGCTTGCCTACTACTTATTGGTGCATACGAAGCCATCTATTTAGTGACAACTGCAAGTTACTAGAAGATCAAACTCCATTTCAAAAATTGTCACTCAATCAAATACGTGTTTACAGCTGTCGGCTAAACTTATAATAAATTAACTTGACTCTGGCGGAATTGTGTGAAACCAAACACAAAAGGCCATAAAATAAAAAGACAAGACAAGATCAAACTCAACTGCCGTCAAACTGCCGCCAAAATATTCACTAATATCAGCCAGCACTATTTTTAAACCATTAAAAACCCGATCTCGTTTTCAAGAAGATCACAAACCAACCGTTTTCACTTAAAGTATCACTTAGATTTTCAGCGTATAAAAAACACCACTAGCAAATCACAACCAGTTTTAGTTTTTAAGAGGAGCAAAATTCATCTATTTTCACTAAAATTACTTAAATTTAAAAAAACTTATATCTTCAAAATAAATAACTCTACAATTACTACACTAATCAATCACTACCTATTCCAGCAATCAAAACTTTAAATAAAAACGCAGAATTATTTGCAAATATTTACGACATGTTATAAGAAAATCGATTTTACACAAATAAATTAAATTAAACATATAACCGGTGTCTTAGACTAGAGTAGGATACTGAAAAACAGCGCATACCTTTATACGGGTCGTGATGAGCTATATACTTACGCAGGCAGGTATATCGGCAGCACTGATAACAACAAGGCTTCATAGATAATACACATTGTTGTTATTGACAATACAGCCTGTTTTCCACGTTCTGAATTAATTAGAGAAATAAAGGACAGATCCAATTTATCACGCGTTTTGCGATAAAAAGGGACCAAAAAGGCGTATATAGAAATTGGGTTTCACTAAAACCTTTCCCCCCGTAATCTGTATCGAAAAGGCGTATAGATAGATAGAGATAGAGTATGCTTTATTGTACACCATATACACAAAAAAATACAAACAGTAGAAATTAACAGAAAGTCAAATAATGAGGCACAATGGGCGGCCTTATCGCTAAAAGCGATCTCTTCCAGGCAACCTTTGGGTGGACTCGAATAGGTGAAGAAGAGTAGACGGTGGCGTACTGAGAAGTTCATAGGCAAAAATTTATAGTATACTTATATAATAAAAAAAAAATACATATTCGACAAATATAATATAATACATACATTAAAATATATATCTACTAACAACTACTACTTACGATGTATATCATATTATAATAATAAAAATACATAGGTAATAATCTATACAATCTTCGTTCCTATACCTATGTATGTAACAATATTTGTTTATTAATTTCCAAAACTGCATACCTACTTAGTAAGTGTAGTAAAAGGTGCCCAAAACAAACATGCATTAGGGTGCTTCTTTAATTTTAGTGAAATGAAAATAATCTCAGCATCCCGTATTGATCACTGAAAATATCAGTCCCGGAAAATAATTTAAAATCATGGACATGCTGACCTTGCTGACGTTAATTAACTTTGATATTATAGGGGAAGGATTATTTTTGACAATATTTGGTATAATACCTTGACAGCCTTACTTCCGTTTAAGATTTCTTTCCTATATTAACTCAAGGCATCTTTTTCAGGAAGGGCTTCATACCATTTGAGGTTTTCACACTCAGTTCGGAGTACATGCATATAATGATCGATAACCCAAACGTAGGACGTCCACTGCTGGGCATAGTCCTACATCTTGGATCTTCATGTACTGTAATTGAAAATGGCCTGCATCCAACGCCGACCTGTGGTCATCACAATGTCATCCGCCCATCATAAAAAAACAGCCTTTTAAGAGGAATTCAGTGACATACACACATATTTTTAACTATAATATTTAACTAGCTTGTGCCCGCCGCTTCGCATGCGTTGTACTCTGATAAAAAGTAGCCTATGTGTTAATCCTAGTCAACATCTATAAGTTTGCAAAATTTCAGCTCGATACGTACGCTAGTTTTTGCGTGAAGAGATAACAAACCTCCATACAAACAAACTTTCGGCCTTATAATATTAGTGAGATAAGATAAATGATCATGAATGTCATGATTTTTAACATTCATATAAATTACGTCACACGAAAATGACTCACATGATTTTTCGACCAGCATCAAAGTCAATAAGTGTTTATTCAATAGAGCAAAACGCTACTTAGAATAGTCAGTTTACAAAATAAAAACAAAAAAACATTTAAATTTAATAAAGCACATAATTGAATTCGTTCGCTTCGAAAAACTTTTTTCCAAGTGAGGGAAAGAAGTCTACATCTCTCTTCTTGTCTGGTCACATTCGTAACACAATTTAAAATCTGTCACAATAAAAAAATGTTACGGACGATTTTTTTAATTTGACGTCACTAGACTCCCCCTTGTCACACTTCGTCGACAACCCCTCTCCCCCTTAACATACTTTTGTACTTTTTTAGATAAATAAAGAACTTTGAAAAAAAAAACAATCCTCCGACCCCCTTAACGTGGTATGGATGGGCGTACCAGTAATGATATTTAGATAACTTCTACCGGGTCACCTTATACACCTTTACCCACTTACAATTACGTAAATATTAGCCTTCCAAGTCGACCTCATTTTAAGCCTAATTTAAAGAGTTTTGTCTAAACTACAAATACAAGGCTATACTAGGTACTTTATCTTGAGAATAAACTGACGTATTTAAAAACAAAATGTAAAATTCAAAAACATAGACCAACTTATCTTGTTTGGACTAGAAACGCGCTGATAACCTTCAAACGGCTGGACCGATTTTCATGAGACATTTGAAAACTTTCGATAAGACCTGCTTTCAAATAAAAAATACGCTGCTATAAACAGATAAACAGACACACATGTTATACTTATAAAACTCCTAGTTCTAGCTCCAGGGGTTAAAAAAACAGCACTTAGGTACTGACATATTTATTTATTTATATAACACTCTATAATAAAGTGCATTTCTTACAAGCTGATTAAATGTAAGCCCTCAAGTGGTTATTTCGACAATTTCTAAGAAAATTTCCAAATAAAACCTCAATTGGGCTACCACATGTAGGATTGCCATGGGATGCCGGCAGTAGAATGTTACCCTTCCTCTCATACCCATGGATGCAGTAAGATCCTGGTAAGGGATACTTCCGGAAAATGGGCAGCAGCGTTTTTCCGTGTATGAACATCCCGTACTGCGCTCGCCAACCCGCCTGCCAAGCGTGACGAGTATGGCAACTACCCCCAAGGATATCCATGAGTGAGGCTTGTGTTCAGTAGTGGACGTTTTATGGCTGAAATGATGATGTAGGATTACGCCGCTATACATTACAACAATACATAATTAGTAATATCAATATATTAATAGTGTCTACATATAAACCTTCCTCTTCTATTAAAAAAACCGCATCAAAATCCGTTGCGTAGTTTTAAAGTTCTAAGCAAATATAGGTACCTACAGACAGACAGCGGGAAGCGACTTTGTGTTATACAATGAGTAACAAAGGCTATATTTTATTCCCGTATTCCCACGGAAGCAGACGCGGGTGAAACCGAGGAGTGCAGCTAGTAGTATATATGCTCGTCTACGTTTTATATTAGATATTTTCTGATATGATATTATTCATTATATTCAACCGTAAATGTTGGCATAACCAACAAAGCGTGGAAAGCATTAAACTTTCAAAGACAAAGGTATATTTCTTGTTGACACTTAAATTATTATTATGTTATATGTACATATTTATGTATGTTAGACTGTAAGGTATATATTTTATATGGGCCGTAGTCTTAAGTATTTTACATCTTGTAACTTGACTAATGTTGCCTGAAATAAGTTTTTTTTTAAATACTTATGTAAAGTACATTGAGCATTGATAACATGATTATTTAATGATTTTTAGAATATCATTTCAACGGCAGTGTTTCCGGTTTATTTATTCATTAACAAAAACCACAATCCTCTCTTGACCGTGGATGCAGTAAGAATTTGCCAAGGAATACCTCCGGAAGATGGACAGCAGCGCTTTACGTGTCTTCAACACTATACAGCGCACAGCAAACCACCGGCAGTAGTGTTGCCTTTCCTTTCATGCCCGTGGATGCAGTAAGAATCTGCTAAGGGATAGATAGATAGATAGAAAATGCTTTATTGCACACCTTAAAACATACAAGTACAAAATAAAAAACTAAAGAAACACTGGGATACCCCAGCGGAAGATGAGCAGCAGCGTCTTAACGTGCATGATGACATTGATTCTACATACATGAGCTTAAGTAACAATATTTCAAATTATTTTAAGTTTATACCTTCAAATTCACTTAAATACATTTCTAATACACAACCCTATGTCTATCTCCGTCACTCCTTGACTTTCCTTCTCGCCTCTCTTTCCTGAAAGTACCCCCCTTCCCCCGGTATAAGTTTCACATTCCTGACGTCATCTTTGGAGCTTTTGCGTTCATCTCTATAGGATATATCATCTCTAGCTGTGGATTCGTCTATATGGGCCCTGGGCTCGTCCTTCAATGTCCTAGCTTCGTCCCTAAAGGTCCGATCATCTCTAGTTCTAGAATCTTCCTTATCCTGATATGCCCTGGGTACGTCTTTCGAGCACCTGGCTTCTGGTTCCGATGGAGACAGCTCCGGCGATGTGTCCAGGATGCCTTGGAGTCGGCGTGTGTTGGTTTGACTGAGTCTGCGGACAGAGGTAGTCAAATCTTACAATATTATAAACAAGAAAGATTTGTATTTCGTGTGTTGTATTTTGTATTTTTGTAACGAATAAACTCAAAAAGGAAAAAAGCGAACAAGAAACCCGTGCTAGACATAGGCCTCCCTCATGGATCTCCATGAGGGGTAGTTACCATACTCACTACGCTCGGCAGGCGTTGATACACGGAAAGATGCTGCTACGAGAGATCCCTTAGCAGGCTCTTGTTGCATCTACGGGCTTGAAAATAGGGGTAACATCACTGCCGGCACCCCACGGCAATTGAGATATATGTGCAAAACAAATAAAGGAATGTTTATGACTATGTCTAACTCCAAACGGTGATGGCGCAAACTAAAGGAGGCCTATTATACCGAACAGCGGGTGAAGACAGGCTGTGGATGATAGTGATGATGATGTCTACCTGCGGTAGGAACTGACCTGACTTCCTCGACATCCGCCACCTTATCAATGAGGCTGCGTATGATGCTCTCCTTGTGCTCGAGCGCGAGGCGCGCGCGCTGCGCGTCGCGGCGCCGCGCGGCCTGCGCGTGCGCCGCGCGCCGCTCCTGCTCCTGCACCCGGCGCTCCAGCTCGTCCAGCGAGCTGTATGATAGTGATGATGATGTCCAACTGCGGTAGGAACCGACCTGACTTCCTCCACATCCGCCACCTTATCAATGAGGCTGCGTATAATGCTCTCCTTGTGCTCGAGCGCGAGGCGCGCGCGCTGCGCGTCGCGGCGGCGCGCGGCCTGCGCGTGCGCCGCGCGCCGCTCCTGCTCCTGCACCCGGCGCTCCAGCTCGTCCAGCGAGCTGTATGATAGTGATGATGATGTCTACCTGCGGTAGGAACCGACCTGACTTCCTCCACATCCGCCACCTTATCAATGAGGCTGCGTATAATGCTCTCCTTGTGCTCGAGCGCGAGGCGCGCGCGCTGCGCGTCGCGGCGGCGCGCGGCCTGCGCGTGCGCCGCGCGCCGCTCCTGCTCCTGCACCCGGCGCTCCAGCTCGTCCAGCGAGCTGTATGATAGTGATGATGATGTCTACCTGCGGTATGAACCGACCTGACTTCCTCCACATCCGCCACCTTATCAATGAGGCTGCGTATAATGCTCTCCTTGTGCTCGAGCGCGAGGCGCGCGCGCTGCGCGTCGCGGCGGCGCGCGGCCTGCGCGTGCGCCGCGCGCCGCTCCTGCTCCTGCACCCGGCGCTCCAGCTCGTCCAGCGAGCTGTATGATAGTGATGATGATGTCCAACTGCGGTAGGAACCGACCTGACTTCCTCCACATCCGCCACCTTATCAATGAGGCTGCGTATAATGCTCTCCTTGTGCTCGAGCGCGAGGCGCGCGCGCTGCGCGTCGCGGCGGCGCGCGGCCTGCGCGTGCGCCGCGCGCCGCTCCTGCTCCTGCACCCGGCGCTCCAGCTCGTCCAGCGAGCTGTATGATAGTGATGATGATGTCTACCTGCGGTAGGAACCGACCTGACTTCCTCCACATCCGCCACCTTATCAATGAGGCTGCGTATAATGCTCTCCTTGTGCTCGAGCGCGAGGCGCGCGCGCTGCGCGTCGCGGCGGCGCGCGGCCTGCGCGTGCGCCGCGCGCCGCTCCTGCTCCTGCACCCGGCGCTCCAGCTCGTCCAGCGAGCTGTATGATAGTGATGATGATGTCCAACTGCGGTAGGAACCGACCTGACTTCCTCCACATCCGCCACCTTATCAATGAGGCTGCGTATAATGCTCTCCTTGTGCTCGAGCGCGAGGCGCGCGCGCTGCGCGTCGCGGCGGCGCGCGGCCTGCGCGTGCGCCGCGCGCCGCTCCTGCTCCTGCACCCGGCGCTCCAGCTCGTCCAGCGAGCTGTATGATAGTGATGATGATGTCTACCTGCGGTAGGAACCGACCTGACTTCCTCCACATCCGCCACCTTATCAATGAGGCTGCGTATAATGCTCTCCTTGTGCTCGAGCGCGAGGCGCGCGCGCTGCGCGTCGCGGCGGCGCGCGGCCTGCGCGTGCGCCGCGCGCCGCTCCTGCTCCTGCACCCGGCGCTCCAGCTCGTCCAGCGAGCTGTATGATAGTGATGATGATGTCTACCTGCGGTATGAACCGACCTGACTTCCTCCACATCCGCCACCTTATCAATGAGGCTGCGTATAATGCTCTCCTTGTGCTCGAGCGCGAGGCGCGCGCGCTGCGCGTCGCGGCGGCGCGCGGCCTGCGCGTGCGCCGCGCGCCGCTCCTGCTCCTGCACCCGGCGCTCCAGCTCGTCCAGCGAGCTGTATGATAGTGATGATGATGTCCAACTGCGGTAGGAACCGACCTGACTTCCTCCACATCCGCCACCTTATCAATGAGGCTGCGTATAATGCTCTCCTTGTGCTCGAGCGCGAGGCGCGCGCGCTGCGCGTCGCGGCGGCGCGCGGCCTGCGCGTGCGCCGCGCGCCGCTCCTGCTCCTGCACCCGGCGCTCCAGCTCGTCCAGCGAGCTGTATGATAGTGATGATGATGTCTACCTGCGGTAGGAACCGACCTGACTTCCTCCACATCCGCCACCTTATCAATGAGGCTGCGTATAATGCTCTCCTTGTGCTCGAGCGCGAGGCGCGCGCGCTGCGCGTCGCGGCGGCGCGCGGCCTGCGCGTGCGCCGCGCGCCGCTCCTGCTCCTGCACCCGGCGCTCCAGCTCGTCCAGCGAGCTGTATGATAGTGATGATGATGTCCAACTGCGGTAGGAACCGACCTGACTTCCTCCACATCCGCCACCTTATCAATGAGGCTGCGTATAATGCTCTCCTTGTGCTCGAGCGCGAGGCGCGCGCGCTGCGCGTCGCGGCCGCGCGCGGCCTGCGCGTGCGCCGCGCGCCGCTCCTGCTCCTGCACCCGGCGCTCCAGCTCGTCCAGCGAGCTGTATGATAGTGATGATGATGTCTACCTGCGGTAGGAACCGACCTGACTTCCTCCACATCCGCCACCTTATCAATGAGGCTGTGTTGGAGTTATATAATGATACTCCAGTTAAATTCTGATCACAACTGATTTATTAAACAATACTTACATAATTATATAGGAAGCTTATTGCTATACACGCATAATCGTGACTTGTTATAATATTAAGATTTATCACGTAGAAATTATACGTGATAATATGTACCTTTTACATCCTGGCGACTCAAAAAATAAGAAATATTTTATCTTCCTTGTACAGGCTGCGTATAATGCTCTCCTTGTGCTCGAGCGCGAGGCGCGCGCGCTGCGCGTCGCGGCGGCGCGCGGCCTGCGCGTGCGCCGCGCGCCGCTCCTGCTCCTGCACCCGGCGCTCCAGCTCGTCCAGCGAGCTGTATGATAGTGATGATGATGTCTACCTGCGGTAGGAACCGACCTGACTTCCTCCACATCCGCCACCTTATCAATGAGGCTGCGTATAATGCTCTCCTTGTGCTCGAGCGCGAGGCGCGCGCGCTGCGCGTCGCGGCGGCGCGCGGCCTGCGCGTGCGCCGCGCGCCGCTCCTGCTCCTGCACCCGGCGCTCCAGCTCGTCCAGCGAGCTGTATGATAGTGATGATGATGTCCAACTGCGGTAGGAACCGACCTGACTTCCTCCACATCCGCCACCTTATCAATGAGGCTGCGTATAATGCTCTCCTTGTGCTCGAGCGCGAGGCGCGCGCGCTGCGCGTCGCGGCGGCGCGCGGCCTGCGCGTGCGCCGCGCGCCGCTCCTGCTCCTGCACCCGGCGCTCCAGCTCGTCCAGCGAGCTGTATGATAGTGATGATGATGTCCAACTGCGGTAGGAACCGACCTGACTTCCTCCACATCCGCCACCTTATCAATGAGGCTGCGTATAATGCTCTCCTTGTGCTCGAGCGCGAGGCGCGCGCGCTGCGCGTCGCGGCCGCGCGCGGCCTGCGCGTGCGCCGCGCGCCGCTCCTGCTCCTGCACCCGGCGCTCCAGCTCGTCCAGCGAGCTGTATGATAGTGATGATGATGTCCAACTGCGGTAGGAACCGACCTGACTTCCTCCACATCCGCCACCTTATCAATGAGGCTGCGTATAATGCTCTCCTTGTGCTCGAGCGCGAGGCGCGCGCGCTGCGCGTCGCGGCGGCGCGCGGCCTGCGCGTGCGCCGCGCGCCGCTCCTGCTCCTGCACCCGGCGCTCCAGCTCGTCCAGGGAGCTGTATGCGCGGGACTTCACTACCTGCGAACGAATATCTACACTAATCATCTTCATCATTTCAGCCGTAAAACGTCCACTACTGAACACAGGCCTCCCTCATAGATCTCCATAAGGGGCAGTTGCCTCACCATGCTAGCAAAGGCAAGCGGGTTGGCAAGCGCAGTATGGGATGTTGATACACGGAATGACGCTGCTGCCCATCTTCCGGAGGTAGCGCTTAGCAGGCTCTTACTGCATCCACGGGCAAGAGAAAAGGGGCAACATTCTACTGCCGGCACCCCACGGCATCTACACTACACTAATAATAAAGATGAAATATTTTATTTGTTTGTATGCATTAAATAGGCTCCGAAAGAAACTACTGGACCGATCTTCAAAATTCTTTTACTATACTCTGTTCACCGAAACAAGCTAATGGGGAAATCATAGACTGCAGGTTATTGGTCGCAGATAACGAACATAGGGCACGTGCACACTGTGCACGCTGTGTGGCCAAAAGTCAGTCTTATCGGTCTCTTGTGCGGTGCGGACGTGTCGTTCGGTGCTCGTTACATGTGTTCTCAGTATACAAAAATGGCAAAAATGTATAAAGCATGTAGTTGATGTAGTAGAGCCTGGTATAGATGTTATGGATATGAAAGTAGAAAATATGGCAGAAAGTTTTATTATAAACTTGGAGTATTCGAAGAATTAGTATAAGAATGTAAACTACCCAAATTAAACAAAATATATATATTAAGGTTCTCAGTATCATAACAAGTAGATCAATTATCAATAACCCACTCATCCACAAAACCCCGGGCGAAAAGCTAGTGAATAATGTAAGTAATAGTTTGAAGTGAGCAATCTAAACATAGCTTTACATTTTAAAATAATGGTCACTCCCACTGACCAATCTTAGTCTCTCACGCTAGTAGTCCCGTCCTTTTCACTTTCGTACAATTGTGCAAGAGAGCGCGCGCTATATTAGCTTGTCTCCGTGAACAGACTATAGTAGAATGATGATAATGCATCATGATCCCTGAGTAACATAGGCTTTATTCTATCCCCGTATTCCCACGGGAACAGGAACTACGCGGGTGAAACGGCGGAGTGCGGCTAGTTTATTATAAGTCCCGTGAACTTCATCTGCGTCACATAAGAGAAATAGAATGCGCATGCAGAAAAAGTAGGTTTTACACCAGCGTGTGGGTTACTCATACCAAGGCGTCCATCAGTGCACTAAGCGTCCTTTACAATAACTTTTTAGAGCATTGGTGCGGCTGCCCATATACTGTAGCTGTAGTGCGTCTGGCATGTTTGCGGATGCACATGTTAGCGACTTGTACACTGTAATTCGCAATAAACGTCAATAAAATGCATTATGCTGGGCAGCACCAACTGTCTGTTAAGGACTCTGGCTGACAGACCATGCAGCAGTCTTCAAAGACACTGGATGTCAAGCCTTATCAACCCTTGTGTCAAACAAATTTATTATTAGTTTAAAAATTATTAGACGAGCTCTGTGGCGCAGCGGGCGAAGGTCCGTTTGCGACGCAAGGTGTTGCGGGTTCGATTCCCGCCTCGGGACAAATGTCTGTACGATCTGCAGATATTTGTTCAGGGTGTTCTGGGTGTTTTACTATATATAATAAAAATATCTATCTATGTAGTATAATGTATTAAGTATATCAGTCATCTAGTACCCATAACACAAGCTCTGCTTACCTTGGGGCTAGATGATGCTGTGTGATTTGTCCAGCATTATTTATTTATTTATTTATTTATTATTTAAATTAATCACTGTGTACGTTCTACGTTAGTACTTTCTGTTTAGCTTATTCTGTGTCTCTTTATTGTTTAGAAATTGTATGTCTAGCTGGAACTGTGTGACATATGTTTTTCTAATCTATGAATCGTGTTAACTGATATAAAGGTAATTACGCGATAAATATCCGTTAATCCAATAAAGTAATAATGTGTTGCGATCGCGAAAGTTTAAAGAAGACTGTTGCTAACCGGTACAGGCCGGAAATAGTGAAGAAAGTTTGCCACCTAGAATTCTTGCGGAACAAAAATGCTGGGCTGATTACATCACTGGCATTTTTATCAAAATGTCGTGATTGGGACTTATTTGCCTACGTGTTGTAGAATAAAACCGCGTCGTGACATCGAACATTCCAGCAAAATTCTAACAAACGCGAGTGTCCGCCTTCTTAAGCAGATTATTAGAAATGACCAGTGCTACCTTAGTAAAATACAGTGACCTGTATAACCTTCATATGGAATGTAGTTGAAGTAGTGTTGTCAATAAGTGATTTTGATTTGTGTGATCGTGTAACGTGTAACCAAGCACAGCGGACCTATGAGTATTGTACCGAGCGGCATGAAAAGAAGTTTGAATGTTTCTTGGCTCGAGACAGGAATTTTCAACGCAATAAGGTACAGTCGGCTACGCAAATAACTAAAACAGTCATTAATTTGACTGATAACCATCTTAGTGATGACACATTCGGCATACTTGAGAAGGGTTTGAATTTTGCTCTAACGCCGAGAATAGTTCCGTATGAAGACATAGTCAATAGTGTTGAAGAGACCATTCTTCGCAATAAAATACCCACGAATGACGCGGAAACGCTAAGACAGGATGTTTCTATTATTTTGCGAAAATGTCAACTTCCGAAATCGAACGTTACTGCGGGCGAGCGCAAAGCCCTTCGATACCTGAGTAAAAATAAGGAGATTCTCATACTTAATTATGACAAAGGAAACGCCACCGTAGTTACGAACACGCAAGAATACGACTCCAAAATACGGAATTTATTGAATGACAAAAAGGTGTACAATCCGGTTTCATACAACCCTACGGCTAGAGTTACGAAACGTATAAGGGCACTGGTAGAGTTCGCGCAAAACTTCTTGAGCTCTGTGAACGTTGCGGCAAATGCAAACATGTTCATTCAATATTGCCAACTAGGTTGTAAATAATTTTGCTACACAGTAGAAATTTTATATTAAAAAATTGGCTTCTTGCGATAAGTAAATGTGAATTTGTTCTAGCATTTCTTTTTATTAACCCTTAATTTAATATTAAAATTGATTTTTAAATATGTTTGTTTTAATAATTGAAAAATAAATAAATGCATAGTAAAATGTGTGCTAGATAAAACGAAAATACACCAAAACTCGCGCTGGCAACCCTAGTTTCACAGACTGAGCCCCTCTCGCACCCCTTTTATCATTCCTTCCCCTCAACGCCCTAAAAACTGTGTACTGCGCAGTCACTGATGCTAACTTCACAGAGCTTAAGAAGTTTTGCGCGAACTCTACACGAGTATAAAGACCTATTCACCGATGATGTTGATGACCTATTGACCAACTGCATAGACCATCTATTGTGCAGTCCCCCAAGTTATTTAGATTGCCGAAGGTACATAAACCCGACGTGCCTCTACGGCCGATACTAAGTCAAATAGACACGCCGACATATCAACTGGTAAAGCACGTTGCTGGTATACTGCAACCATTAACGGGAAAGGGAACATCGTTTGTAAAAGATTCTCGCCATTTTGTCAGTATCATCAAGGGCAAGGGGTTGGAACCTGCAGACGTGTTGGTGAGCTTTGATGTCGAGTCTCTTTTCACCGATGTTCCCTTGGATTGAAGGATTGCCGGGATGTTGTAAGGCAGAGACTTAGCGATAATGAACTTCCATACCAATGCGCAATTCTGCTTCAGAACTGTCTCGATGGAAATTTCTTTTTTATACCAAGGGCAACATTACCTTCAGATTGACTGTGTAGCTATAGGAAGTCATGTGGCCCTCGTACTTGCCAATATCTGGATGGAACATTTTGAAACTTTGATAGATCTGACAGCCTGCGGTATAAAACTATGGAAGAGACACGTCGACGATGTTTTCTGTGTGATTAGCGGAGCCAGGCGTCAGGTCGTTAAGATTGCTAATCTGACGATAATATCAGTCTCGAGTAGCCCAGGCTTGAATTAGCGCGTGGAAGGGATTAGGGATTAGAGCAACGGTGTCTAATGGTTGTGCCGATGGTATAGCTATTGACATAATTATCTTGGACAGGTTCTTGAGTAGAAACCGCGTGCTGGAAAACGTACTGTAGGGCGCTTTATATAATAGGAAGGGATTGGAGGATGTGATGTGATCGAGCTCGGGCGTCTCTAGTCTGTGGACTTACTGATCAGTCCACAGACTAGGAGCTCAGGCTCTGAGCTGATGGACTCACCTTGATCTCGTTCTTGATCTTGTCCAGTGCGTGCAGGGCTTGCCTGAGCGGCTCGTTCCTAGCTCGCTTCACGCTCGAGCGCACGCGGGAGGCGCGCGCCATAGCCGACTTCAGGCGCTGCCGGAATATCACAGCCGCTTTGCGGTACAACCTGCGAAGGAAATACATTATTTGTTTGTGAAAATACATAAGATAGATGAGATTAAGATAAAATTAGCTTGTTTGATTAGCGTCTAGCTTGCTAGGCAATCAACTCAATGCGTGATTCAGTGTCCATTTTGTGGTGTTCGGTTTCCAATATTGACGTGTACTGTTCTTATAGTTTCTGGAGAGTTAAATCCCGATTTAATTTGTGTATTTTGTAAACCTTACATTAAAAAACATATTTTTATTTTATTTGTATATTGTGACTTTTTTATACGAATAAATGACGAGACAAGCCGAAGGCCCACCTGATGCTAAGCGGTAACCTCTACCTATTACAACTGCAATACCGAACGATCGCCTAACCTAACATTTTTCAGAGCCTTCTCTAACTCTTCCTTGCTTCCGTCCAGTTCCTTGCACGCCTTCGCATACTGCTCTTCGACAATCTTCATCTGCTCTTGCAGTTTGACTGATTGCTCTGTTTTTCTGTCGGCTTCCATTGCGTACTGGTGTTTCAGTTCTTCTAGTAATCTAGGAAAAACAAATAAACTTTAGAACTTGAAATGTTTATTGTAATTTCCGAAGAATAGACGTTTGGAAAGAGATAAGTTATCTACCCAGGGATTTGCCGGTTTCTGTAACAACCGAAACGATTTCGGTAATCACCAAAATAAATTATGATAACGGGTCCGAGCCGTCGGGTGCCGGCAGTAGAATGTTACCCCTTCTCTCAAGAGCCTGCTAAGGGATACCACCGGAAGATGGGCAGCAGCGTATTTCCGTGTATAAACTTCTTGCATTACTGCGCTCGCCAACCCACCTAACGAGCGTGGTGAGTATGGCAACTACCCCTCATGGAGATCCATGAGGGAAGCCTGTGTTCAGTAGTGGACGTTTTACGGCTGAAATGATGATGATGAGGAACGGATCTGATAATCTGTACACGTTTAAGTAGCGAAAAACAAGACTGATATAATAATAATAATAATCATTTATTTTCAGACACAGATCCATATTTGTTAGTAGACTTAGGCATAAGTGTTAGTACTTAAAGTGTAGGTATTTAAACAATAAATTAAACGAGAGAATTAAACGAGAGAATTAAACGACAAATATAGTACCTAATTATTCTATAAGCACTTTTATACTGTAGTATAAAAAAGTGAGTATTTGCGAGTGTGTGTGTGTGTGTATGTGTGTGTGGATGTGTGTGTGTGTGGATGTGTGTGTGTGTGTGTGTGTGTGTGTGTGTGTGTGTGTGTGTGTGTGTGTGTATGTGTGGGTGTGTGTGTGTGTGTGTGTGTATGTGTGTGAGTGTGTGCGTGTTACCGTTTGCAATGATCCAGTCTCCTCTCGTGCAGGTCCGCGGGCACCGTCCTAGCGCGCAGTACGTCCAGCTGCGCCATCTTGCCCTCGGAGGCTTCCAGCGCATTCTTGACGGCGTAATACTCGCGGTGCACCGTCTCGTAGTCCCTCATCATTCCTGCCACTGGAATAAATAAATAAATAAATAATAAATAAATAATGCTCGACAAATCACACAGCATCATCTAGCCCCAAGCTAAGCAGAGCTTGTGTTATGGGTACTAGATGACTGATATACTTAATACATTATACTACATAGATAGATATTTTTATTATATATAGAAAAACACCCAGAACACCCTGAACAAATATCTGCAGATCGTACAGACATTTGTCCCGAGGCGGGAATCGAACCCGCAACCTCTTGCGTCGTCGAATCATTAGAGAACTAGATAAATAGAACATGCTTGTTTTTACAAGCTTTTATTTAGCTTGCCCTGTATGTATGCAAGCTTTTTTATTACATATGTATATTGTGTAAAGACGTTTTAAGTTGACATTAAACTTTAATGGAAAATGTTTATTTTATTATTTTTAGTGGGTACGTTTAAATAAAAGCTTGTTTGTTAAAAAGGTTTTTTTAATTTGAATTTATTTTTTTACATTATAAGCAGGGAGATGGTCACCGTCGATGGGAAGCGGTCACCGTCGCCCATGGACATCTGCAACACCAGAGGCGAAGCTGATGCGCTGCCGGCTTTGGGGAGGGAGAATACCCGCCTTTTAAAGGACCCCATATCGTAGCTCCGAGGGAACACCGCAGATGGGAGTTCGTTCCACAGCGTCCAGTCCAGGGTTTCTATTCCAGGATTGTTGCTGATGCGGTTTTTTGACACATCAGCGGATGCTGATGCTGATGCTGGTTTTTGATCTTGACATCAGCGGATGCAGATGCGGATGCAGATGCTGATGCTGATTTTGGTCAAGTGCGTGTCGGGCTCGAAAACTTAGTGTTCCACACTTACTTAATGTAGGTGGTTCTTTAAATAGAAACCGAGTCTCAAAAAATCTTGCATTTTTTGAGGGTTTAGTACACAAAGGGTAGCACAGGAAACACCCTTTGTGTACTGACTGAATAAAAAAAAACGTAGTTTTTCAAGATCCTATTACCAAGCCTCCTCTCTCTGTCTGTCTCTCCGTCTATCAGAGGATCTTATGATCCATAAAAAATACTGGCCGGGTGATAGGTATTCATTCACATCACACTAGTGCTACCTATGTCATCATTTCAGCCATAAAACGTCCACTGATGAACACTGGCCTCCCTCATAGATCTCCATGAGGGGTAGTTGCCATACTCACCACGCTTGGCAGGCGGGTTGGCGAGCGCAGTACGGGATGTTGATACACGGAAAGACGCTGATGCCTATCTTCCGGAGGTATAGGTAGCAGGCACTTACTGCATCTACGGGCATGAGAGGAGGGGCAACATTCTACTGCCGGCACCCCACGGCAGTATTCATGAGATATGGGGGGTGAACAACCGAACCTTTTCAAATATACCCAAGTGTGGTATCAAATGAAAGGGCATGATTGTAGATTGCCAAACTGAGGAAGTATATTACAAAAAAAAATTGTTAACCTCCGAGACGAGGTAGTGACGGGGGTACAAAAGATTAAACAAGGTTTTAAAATTAAAAATGTTAAGATTTTTAATTTTAAAACCTTGTTTAATCTTTTGTATTTTAGGGGGCGAAGCCTCCTAATATGCATGTCTGTCGGTCTGTCTCTGTATTGGACTCTGTATTGGTGACCTTTCGAGGTCACAATAACTTCGGTCCCTGTGACTCTAGGGTCACCAAAATCAATCAGTACCCTTCTCTCATTATGACGGCGCTAACAAAAAAGGTTCGCCCCCTTTTCTGGTACCCCCGTACCAATGCTTGTTTTTTGTTTCTATAACTCACTTTTATCTTCGTAAAGCTCATAGACCTCTTTCAACTTGGTCTCTGCGCGTTCAGCCCTTTCTAACAGCGTGGCTTTCTCTATATCCACCGTCTCTTTCTCGACGGTCGTCTTCTTATAGCTCTGTCTCACTCGCGCCAGCTGTAAATTAATCAGGAAACATTGTAGGGATATTTTAATATGATATAGTTCAGAAGATAAGTGTTTAAAAGATGCACATAATATAGAACCGAGTGTTATATGTGTATAAACACGAAAAAAAGATTAAACCCGAATATGAACTCAGGATCATCTTAACACCACATGAACAAGTAAAAATATAAATAAAAACAATTAAACAAAAAACTAAAACGAATTTGCGAATTTTTTCCTATAAAACCAGTTGTTATCGTGGGCTAAAACCCCATTTAAAAAAATAAGGCCAGGAGCGTGTCGGGCCACGCGCTATGTAGGGTTCTGTAGTTAACCGTAGACCTGTTGTTAGAAGTTGGTGTATGTTTTTTATGTTTACTAGAACATATTAAAAGGAATTCATTGAATTTTCGGTTTCCGGTAAGTTTGGGAAACCGCATTACTTATTCCAGATTTGTAAAGTTAGCTGTTAAAAAAATCACATTGGTTGTATGGGAGCCCCCTTTAATATTTATTTCATTGTTTTTTTAGTATTTGTTGTTATATCGGCAACAGAAATAAATCATCTATGAAAATTTCAACCGCCTAGCTATAGATAGATAGATAGAAAACTCTTTATTGCACACCACATTAAAAGAACATAAACAATTTAGAAATAAGGTAAAAAAACAACACAGCAGTACAAAGGGCGGCCTTATCGCTATGAGCGATCTCTTCCAGGCAACCTTAAGATGGACAGGAAAATGACGGAGGCTATATCGTGGCGTAAAATTTAAGTCTTTCACGGTTCATGAGATACAGCCTGGTGACAGACAGGCAGACAGACAGACGGACAGCGGAGTCTCAGTAATAGGGTCCCGTTTTTACCCTTTGGGTACGGAATCCTAATTATCGTATGTTTGGAGCCTGTTGGTCATGTGTGGCCTATACAAAGCGTGCCTCTACCGCTGACAAACACATGTAAAACAAACATAGTTTGTTCATTACCTCATCCTCCATAGCGGCGACTCTGTCTGCCAGATCCTTATTCTCGGCGACTATCTGCTTCGACTTCTTGTTGATCATCTCGAACTGTTTCTCGTAGTCGCCTATTAGGGAGTCCTTCTCTTGCAGGCTTTCTTGGTAGGCGTCGAACAGAGGCGCTGCAATTTTTTTTTATATAGACATAGACGTTCCTTTGTTTACAAGATACAAGAACTTTATATGTACGAAACAAAGGTATACAAGGTATACAATTGCGGTCTTAAATTATAATATATTCTGCTATGTTTCGTCGTAGTTAGGCATACAAATGTTGCAAGGTACATGATAATAAATATATAACAATTTAAACTAATGAGCATGCAAGTAGGTACAAATTTATGTCACAATCTCAGATAATAGTCAATAATTCTCAGGCTAATTTGTCAGTTAAATATTCGTGCATGTCATAGTAAGCTTTCTCTGTCAACAATTGCTTAACCCTACTCCTATATTAACTAGCTTTTGCCCACCGCTTCGCATGCGTTGTGCCCCAAAAATACGTACCTAGTCTATATTTTAATCCTGGTCAACATAATTAATATGTAGGCAAAGTTTCAGCTCAATCCGTTGGGTAGTTTTTGCGTTTGCGCAAACGGGTACTAGGGTAACAAACAAATGAGGAATTCGTAGCATGTAATTAAATACCTATAGTTTATTTGTTGTTTTTGAAATTATTGATTGCAATTTGAATATAATGTACCTATTATACATTTTGTTTATTACTTTTTTATTTTTTGTTATTGTTAATATTAAAATATTTGTTTTTTTGTTGGCAGAATATAGCACATTCATTAAGGATGAACGAGTCGCTCATCTTTCCATAAAAACGTGGGAGGGTAACTACTCCACTGTTTGACGTTAACCATCCAACACTAAGGATTATATCAATTTATCTCGTCATAATCTATGTTTGTATACACCCCAAACCGTAAAAAAAGTATTTAATTCAAAAATCCAGCTTCTAAACTTTCATATTTCAACACTGATTTTAGCCCAACTTTGGACGAAACTAAATAACATAAGGAGAAATAAAACTCAAAAATAAATACCGTTCCCACATTAAAATTAGATAATAGTTTAATTATTCAAAAGTTAAAATAAATGTTATTTTGAAAAGATTACACTCAAGTTTTTCTATAATAACCCTTGTGCTAAAAGTCTATTCACATATTTTTGCGCGGTCGGTTTAGGATTAAATCATTGTGCATTTCATTCTAGAGCGCAGGTAAACATGTGAACATGTCGTAGGAGTGTCTTAATAAATAAATAAATAAACACACTATGTCAGGTGAGATAGCATACATTTAGGCCGCGCTCACTGACGACCTTGCCTCCGCGACTAGTTGGACCTTAAGGGTAAATTACATTGAAACATTATAAATGTCTTAAGACATGTAATTAAATAAAAATAAAATAAATAATAAATAATGCTGGACAAATCACACAGCATCATCTAGCCCCAAGGTAAGCAGAGCTTGTGTTATGGGTCCTAGATGACTGATATACTTAATACATTATACTACATAGATAGATATTTTTATAATATATAGAAAAACACCCAGAACACCCTGAACAAATATCTGCAGATCGTACAGACATTTGTCCCGAGGCGGGAATCGAACCAAAATTAAGCAAAAAATATCCTTTGACTCACCCAAAGCCTGTGCACTGAGCAGACCGGACAAGTCAACGAGCCGCGCCGTATTCTGTTCCTCGGTTCTGTTCGTAATGCCGTCCTCAGCAGCTGTATCTGCAAATGAATTGTCTAGGCATTAGTTTATTCGCATTCATCATTTCAGCCGTAAAACGTGCACCACTGAACACAGGCCTCCCTCATGGATCTCCATGAGGGGTAGTTGCCATCACGCTCGGCAGGCGATATGGCGAGCGCAGTATGGGATGTTGATACACGGAAAGACGCTGCTGCGCATCTTCCGGAGGTATCCTCTTACTGCATCCACGAGCAAGATGGGGTAGCATTCTACTGCCGGCGCCTCACAGCTCATTATTCACATTAGCGGGTGTTTAATGATAAATTTCAGAGCAACCCAAAATCTCCTCTAGGGTCGTCTAATTGACCAACTTCATCAGAGGTCATCTAAGGGCGTTGAGGGTGTTAGAAAGATTAGGAGAAAGATTAGGCTTGCCCCATTACCTATATTATCATCTCAGCTTTTGCCCGCGGATGCAGTAAGTATCTGCCAAGGGATACCTCCGGAAGATGGAAAAACCAAAATTACAATGTTCGCAGGATACAATTTTTAACACTTAACAACAAGACAAGTAATGCTGAAAAACTAATTATCTAGAACAGGTTATTGTCGACTCCCTCACTAGGCTCAGCCTGTATCGAGGAAGCCAAAATGGGCAGCAGCGTCTTTCCGTGTATCAATATCCTGTAGTGCACTCGCCAATACGCCCGCCAAGCGTGGTGAGTATGGCAACAACCCCTCATGATCGGTACTTAGTGATCAATGAGGGAGGCCTTTGTCCAGCAGTGGATTGCCCACGGCGGGAAGAGTTAGCCAACGCTAACTAAGGTCATTGTATCTTTCAGAGGGCAGTGTACACGCTTCTACAATAAAATTCCTACAGAAATGCAACAAATTTCTATCAAAAAGTTTAAACAAATAATAAAATGTAATCCTCACAATAAAGCTTACTTTAAAATATCTGATTATCTAGAAGACAAAAATGCTTCTATTTAATCATTATGATACAGTGAGTGTAGTATGCTGTCCCAGTGTGAACCGGCCTTAAATCTCAAATTTCTAATTATGAAGACCAAGTGAGGGTAGTCTGAAAAGATGCCTTCGCTTTGCTGCGGTTAACTTCAGCACGCCAGTCTCCCCGCGACCACGACCAGGTGCAATCCGGTCGAAACGTCGGGAATAAAATAAAGGTAATTACGCGATAAATACCCGATAATCCCATATTTTAATAATGCTTCTATTTAAATTTGCTTCAACTCCGATACAACCAAAAAAACGAACTATTAAAAAGAACTGTGTTTTCTAATCGCTTCTTATCACAGTGCTTACAACAGGGAAGCGAACAGATTCATTCACGTGCCTTATTTCCTGTTAACATAAGATTAAATATTTTTTTTTATTGTAAGTGGACGTGTCTATGTTTTGTAATTGCAAATTATGGAAATAAATTAACTACGGAAATAAACCAGTTCGGGAGCCTGTGGATTCATTAATAATTGTAACACCTTATTAAGAGGGGCAAATCCAACTATCTAGGTTTCTATCCAAACAAGAAATCAAAATTTGGAGAAAAAAATTTTATACTGAATTTGTTTCTCTAAATTTTGATTTTTTGTTTGGATAGAAACCGATATAGTGCACAAGATACCTATTAGATCAAAAGTTTCATAGAAAGATCTATTACGACGCCACACCCACGTACGAGCGGTTGTATGAAAAGTAAGTTGGATTGGCCCCTCTTAATGTCAATAAAACATTTTCAATTTTTTTTTTTTTAATGAATGAATTTTTGATTTTCTGGTCGTAAATATCTTACAGGGAGCTTTCGCCCCCAAGTTGATGAGCGAGTCCAGGGTGTCTCCAGGTTTGCAGTCGACCCCGTCCGCTATGTGATGGATGCTGGACCGCAGCTTCTCCTGGTACCGGGAGAGCTGGACGTTCAACCTGTAAGCAACATAAACACAAGGTAGGTATTAGCCCGTGAGAAGGCGAGCTATAAGCTATTTGCTCACACTAAAATTGATTGCAGAAGTTTCTGGTGATCCTGACTAGATGGCGTCCCGAGCGCCTCGGTACCTTCCTAACTATTCAACCCCTCTCCCCTCGCGTAACTCAAGCGCCGCCCAGTCCCGCTCACAGAACACTTAAGACTTAACTAAGACTTCATACAACAAAAACGCCAACAGTAGAGCACACTAGCGCGCCGCTGTATGACTAAGGCAACTTTCATTCAAGATGGCGGCGTTTGCCGGGTGTTTCAAATGAGTAAAATTGAATTGTTCGCTTAATTTTAAAATGCTTAACATCCAAATCAAAATGTAGCTTATTTAGTGAAATAAAGACGAATTTACACTTTTTGTCTAAATTGAGTTAAGCGTGTCAAAAAGTTGTGTTTTCAACACGTTTTTTGACACACTTTAATTAAAACTAATTATTAATTATTACTTTAATTTTGACAAAAAGTGTATGTAATTTCGTCGATATTGCACAAAATGAGCGATATTAATTGGATACACAATTTAATTCTACATAGGAAACGATTTTGGTGTCGCTTTTAGCATTCTGTTATGCCTACTGTTAAATCCTGCTACACTACACAAACTCAACTCAACTAACCCACAAAAAACACAGATTATGATAGCCTACTTGTAGTTCTCATTCTGTACAGTACATTTCCAGAATTGGATACTTGAAATAAATTCAGAACTACATTTAAAAAGACAAACATGGCATAAAATACCTCATTGTATTTACAGGCACAGTCAATGGACAACATTAAACATTCATTCATATCAGGACTCCGCTCCAAAAGATGACACAAGATCAGTTCTTGTGAAGGTGTGTAAATAATTTAAAGCACAGATACTGGGTGTGGTAAGCTAAAGCTTTAAGGCTCGAGCAGACCGGACGCGCATGCGTAGACGTGCACGTACCACTGAGTTGTAATCTATGGAACTGTATCACGACGCGCACGTCTACGTTACGCAAGCGGTGTGTCCTGTCTCATACAGTTCCATACATTACAACTCAGTGGTACGTGCACGTCTACGCTTACGTCTACGCATACGCATCCGGTCTGCTCGAGCCTTTAGTCCTATGACCTTGTATGTCTTTCCTATGCCCAGCTGGAGTCCATACTCCAGCCCCCTAAGCGGCATCTACCTGTACAGTACATCCTTCATCGCCTGCATGTCTCTCTGCAGCCTCGCGCTATGCTCCCTCGCCTGGCTGAGGATGATCTGGCGACTGCTGCAGCTCATGCACACTTCCACCAGCGGTACAGTTTGGCTAGCTGAGTCTGTGAACGGAATTGAAAAGGCACAAGTTTATAAAGTTGAAAATTTTAAGTAACCTCCGACACTTTACCTAGTCTCTCGAGGTTTTGTAATGTGTACCCTCAGTTTTGCAATCTACACATCATGCCCTTTCATTTGACACCACACTTGGGTATATTTGAAAACATTCGATAGTTCATCCCTACTTTCAACCCCCATATTACACAGCCGTGGGGTGCCGGCAGTAGAATGTTACCCCTCCTCTCCTACCCGTGGATGCAGTATGAGCCTGCTAAGGGACACCTCCGGAAGATGGGCAGCAGCGTCTTTCCGTATATCAACATCCCATACTGCGCTCACCAACCCGCCTGCCAAGCGTGGTGAGTATGGCAACTACCCCTCATCCATGAGGGAGGCCTTAGTTCAGTAGTGAACGTTTTACGGCTGAAATGATGATGATTACACTGCACTGTAATATTAGTTTTAGTTGACACTGTATTTTTATTTATTAACTTAACAGATCTGTAATAGGTACTTGTAAGCTTTTTGATTATACATTTTTGCTTGTGACCTCGTTTCGCCTGAAAAACAGGATTACCTAGTTCAGGCACACAACTAATAAGTTAGATTTTTTGTATTATTAGATATAAGTATTATGTACTTAGCCGTAATAGTTATTTGAATAAATTTGTTTTATTATTTATTTTTATATCTCTTGAATGGCTAAACCGATTTTTATAAAGTTTACAGTTTTGCATTCTACACACAATTTCCTTTCATTTGATACTCGGGGTATATTTGGAAACATTCGATTATTCAAGCTCTCTTTCACCCCCCATATCATAAAACATGTTTAAGAACCGCCGCCGAAAAACCTGCTATTAAATGAAAAAAAAACTGCATGCAACTCGGTCCACTCGTTTAAGAGCTACGGTGCCACATAGCGGTCACACACCACTCTTATTTTCGGGGGTTAATAAAAAGTATTTAGTTGTTCGCGATCACAACTCATTACAATAACTTATACACGGGAATCTTCGCGTAATACCTTTGATTATTTCCGACGTTCCGACTGTGTTTCAACAGTCGTGGTCCCGGGTAGACTACGTAAGACTGATTTGTAATTCGTCATCATCATTTCAGCCGTAGGACGTCAACTGCTGGACATAAGCCTCCCTCATGGATATCCAGTTATTGCGGCTGGAAGCGATCTGCATCCACCGTCGACCTGCGGTCTTCACGAGGTCATCAGCCCATCTTGTAGGTGGACGTCCTACGCTGCGCTTGCCGGTCCGTGGCCTCCACTCGAGAACTTTTCGGCCCCATCGGCCATCTGTTCTGCGAGCTACATGGCCTGCCCGTTGCCACTTCAACGTGCTAATCCGTTTGGCTATGTCGGTGACCCGAGTTCTTCTACGTATCTCCTCATTTCTGATTCGATCGCGTAGAGAAACCCCGAGCATAGCCCTCTCCATAGCTCGTTGAGCGACTCTGAGCTTATTCACGTTCAAGTGATTTGTAATTATAAAGGCATAATTAATAAATAATTAGGACGACCTATGTGCGAATGTCCGCCTGCGACACGCAAGAGATTACGGGTTCGATTCATGCCTCGGGACAAATGCCTGTACGATCTGCAGATATTTGTTCAGGGTGTTCTGGATGTTTTTCTATATATAATAAGAAAAATCTATCCATGTAGTATAATGTATTAAGTATATCAGTCATCTAGTACCCATAATAAAAGCTCTGTTTAGCTCGGGGCTAGATAATTTTGTGTGAATTGTCCAGCATCATTTATTTATAGTCTCGATGAATAAGGCCTGGCGCAGGATAGTGGCGGATGGCACAAACTAAGGGAGGCCAAAAAAAAATCTACAGACCAACTTTACCTACTAGGTATTTAGGTAAAGTCGGCCTGTAGATTTTTTTTTAATTTCTACCGTAGGTAAATCGTCCGCTACTGAACACAGGCCTCCCAACAATCTGATAGACAGGTTTATTGATGCAGACAAAAGCGATCAAGCTTGTAAATCAGCATAGCTAACCGGTAGTCATCATCATCATTACAGCCGAAAAACGTCCACTATTGAACACAGGCCTCCCTCATGGATCTCCATAGTTGCCATACTCACCACGCTGGCAGACGGGTTGGCGAGCGCAGTACGGGATGTTGATACACGGAAAGACGCTGCTGCCCTTCTTCCGGAGGAATCCCTTAGCAGGCTCTTACTGCATCCACGGGCATGAGAGGAGGGGTAGCATACTACTGCCCTCATCACAAACAAAGAAATGTTTCACGAACCTCGATCGGGTACCTCGAACTTATTCACTCTCTCTTCTAAATCTCTCTTTATCTTCTCCAGTTCTCTATTTTTCTCTCTCTCTTCTTTGATCACAATTTTGCATTCTTCAACATACTGAAATCGAACGGGATTATTTTGAGCAAATTCTCGACACTGACATCTAGCGGTGAGTAGCTGAACTAAAATAACTTGTAGATCGCTACGAACATATGAAATGAAAATGAAAAAATATTTATTGACAACATACATGAAATAGTAACAGTTACGTTATTTTTAGTTATAATAATGTAGAAAAACATTGGTACCCAAACTAGGAGTCCCTGTGTTATGGCGTACCAATGCCCTCCACCAAATACATGATCCTCACAGAACTATTATTTAATATATAGATTATGTATTATAGTGTGTAGAGCTAATTAATTAATTTGCAAAACATTCATAAATTAGTGTACAAAATAAAATTAAAGTAAAATTTTAAAATTGATACATTGATATTCTTATAAAATTTGATAATTTATTAATATACTTAGTTTGATTCAACATATTAAGATACAGTATTTAAAAAATAGAAATGTTTGTCGATTTAGCAGTAAAATTAATTAGTTTAGTTATGATTATGTTATTCTAGTCAATAAGTCCTCAGTTGAGGAATAGTCTTGTTCAATTAGCCAATCTCTTATATTTTTTTTATATGTAAATAAGGTCATAGGATACAGATTTAATATTTTATTAATTTTCTTGTATAAATAGGATTTCATAAAAATACCACTTAGGCGCGCAAAGTATAGAACGAGCGAGCGACTTCTGGGGTCCCACTGCATTACAACCTGATTTCACGTAGCGATCTGGAATGTGCGTGATCTACCGCGTAAAATTCATCCAACCAGTAGGACACGAAACAAATTATACTCCAACATTATCTTTTAATGACACAGGACAGACAACCATATCCTTATTTTGGATTCCCTGCACACGGATTGCATGGTAGTGCTGTGAACTATCCAGCCTGCCGTGCTAGGATAAAGAGTCAAAATTGTACAACATTAAAGCGTGTCCCATCCTAGAACATATCATTGAATTAACATCATGCAAGATGTGGTCAAACACAAGCCTATCATTTCAGCCATAAAACGTCCACTGATGAACACAGGCCTCTCTCATGGATCTCCATGAGGGGTAGTTGCCATTCTCACCACGCTTGGCAGGCGGGTTGGCGAGCGCAGTACGGGATGTTGATACACGGAAAGACGCTGCTGCCCATCTTCCGGAGGTATCCCTTAGCAGGCTCTTACTGCATCCACGGGCATGAGAGGAGGGGTAACATTCTACTGCCGGCACCCCACGGCTTATACACACGGCTATACGAATTAAATAACATTAATTTTACCACACATATTAAAACAGCACCATCTAGCTCCTAAGTAAACAGAGCACCTGGTACAAGATGGTTGATTGATACATAACATACATAGAAAACACCAGAGAAAAATATCTACAGATCATGATCATCATCATCATCATCCCAGCCGTAGGAAGACCACGGCTGGGCATAGGCTTCCCTCATGGATCTCAAGTACATGAGTTGCCATACTCTCCACGCTTGGCAGGCGGGTTAGCGAGCGCAGTACGGAACGTACGGAATATACGGAAAGATGCAGCTGCCCATGTTCCGGGGGTAACCCTTGGCAGATTCTTACTGCATCCACAGCACTTTATCCTATATGTAAATACCTTGGCCAGTGTTTCGTGTTGGTTCCTGAACGTGTCATTCTCCTCGGCAAAGAGTCGATTGTACTCAAGGACGCTGCGTAGTTTCTCCTTCAGCTTCGACACCAAGCTGTCTTTCTCTGAAATCTGTAATTAAAATAAATTAATAGTAAATAGTTCGTAGCTTCCAAATCTCACTTCTGACTTGTGTAGGCGATGTAATAGTTCATAGTGGCGTAACTATACCATCTGGGGCCCGTGGCAAATTCTTTTGATGGGGCCCTATCAGTAAAAATCGTCACGTTGTACTCAGTTTAATTTTAATAAACTTCGAGATTTTAAGCGTGCTCAATTACGCGTTGTATATGTCTCACTAATGGCCGTAGGCCTCCTCTCTTAGGCGAGAGGGAATGGTATGTAGTCCCCGCGCTAGCCCAATGCGTATTGTAGACTTCACATTCAAACTCTTTCAGGGTTAAGCTCGCCTTTGTACATCATATTTATGTATCCTTTTTTTGTTTGTATGTTTTGTTTTGTGTACAATAAATAATTTAATAATTCATCCATAGAACATAATATCTCAATGCATTCATCATCTATTCGCTAGCTTTTCGGTGAAGGAACAACATCGTGAAATGAATCAACATCTTGTTGTTTAGGTTGTTTGAAATGCTTAACGATTAACTTGAAATTGTATCATGGTCTTTAGTTGTCTCACTTTGGATTTTAAGCAGAACTTATAAAAATATACTTTTCAAATAAAATAAAATACTCAGGTACAATGTATAAAAATATTTTTGAGCTCGCGGCTTCTTGGGCCGGGGCCCTCTTGGATCGGGGGCCCGTGGCATTTTTCCAGCCCTGCCACCCTATTGTTACGCCACGGAGACTATTCAGCTCATAACAGGAGCCTGTAAATCGATCTACAAACGGACTACAAATACAGACATGATCAGGTGGCAAACATCATTCACCAAAAACTGGCAACTAAGTACCACCTTATAGAACAGACACCTAAGCCGTATTACAAGTACACTCCTGATACTGTGCTAGAGGCTCTCAGCCATAAGCTGTATTTTGATAGGGCTATCCTAACTGATAAAACAACGCACTACAATAGACCGGATATTACACTTATAGACAAAACTAACAAAACTGCACTTTTAATCGACATCGATATTTCAAACACGCACAACCTTTAAAAACACTATCGCAGAAAAACTCTCCGAATATATCGATCTGAAAAATGAAATCATTAGAATGTGGAAACTGTAGATGGTTTCCATAATTCCACAGTCTTCTACAGGTGTCATCTCAAAACAGCTATTCACATCATTAGCCTCCCTAGACTTGCCTAAGCAAACATATACACATTTACAAAAAGCTGTAATACTGAACACTTGCCGGATTGTCAGAAAATTCCTGCCACAAAACCGATAACAACTCTACTTATAATCAGTCGTAGGTGCCTAGATCCGGAATTATATCAGCTCAACTGATGCATACTATAATAGCGTGGTGATATGCCCGACATATGTCATTTATCCCATCTTTCATGATGTACTTTCGGTAGCTGTTCGTCTTTATCACCTCATCCATGATTGCACAGACAAACCATTCAGTTTCTCCGAAGAGATCACCGAAACGTAGCCAATTCACTGACGCTAGCAGATCTACATCAGGCCTATCTATCTAGCTCCTTGCTCTCCCATATTGCCCTACGATCCCGAATGCTCATCACCGGTGGTTGGCGCCAGCTCTCTTCAGCTAAGGAGAGAGGAGTATTTTTGTCATAATAAATTAATAATGGTGGCGATTCTGTTTTTACACTAACCAGCTAAAGCTAATTAAATTGACGTAAAGCAGACTATAATGATGTATTGCTATTTGGTTCGTGCCGTTCTAAAACTAAATAAATTAGGCCAGGTTTCACTGTTGGCTGCAGGCCTTAGTTTGTGCCATCCATGATCTTATACTGGGAGCATCTAGCACATACCCAATAGAGTTGTCATTGCACTAATGCAATGACAACTGATCTCGCCTTCGACAGTACAGCGCCAACAGCCGACCTGTGTACTTTTCCGTACAATTATGAAATATTTTTGGCGGAATAGTTGTTTAGACAAAATAAATGACATTTCCTCTATTGAGTATGTCCTCGTTGACTAGGAGTAATGTTCGTCGTCTGGGGTGCCATGGGGTGCCGGCAGTAGAATGTTACCCCCTCCTCTCCTACCCGTGGATGCAGTAAGAGCCTGCTAAGGGACACCTCCGGAAGATGGGCAGCAGCTTCTATCCGTGTATCAACATCCCATACTGCGCTCACCAACCCGCCTGCCAAGCGTGGTGAGAATGGCAACTACCCCTCATGGAGATCCATGAAGGAGGCCTGTGTTCATCAGTGGACGTTTTATGGCTGAAATGATGAATGTTCGTCGTCTCATTTTTGTTTCTGTCTTGCCAAAAAATTTATTAATACTCACAGCTATGATATTTTCCTCGCACCGCTCCATCAGGGTATTGATAAGGCTCTCATACTTCTTCGTCAGTTTCCTCTTCTGTTCCCGGAGCATGGACCTGTGCTCCTTGCCTTGCCTGGGCGAGGACACGGCAACCGCCTGGATCGTGCGCTTGCGGGGAGGCTTTGATGGTCTATCTGGAAGATAGAGTAAAGAACTCGGATGGGCAGCTTTGGGAAACAACGTCTTCTCGTCCAAAGTACCTCAGTGCCTTTCTTAAGACGAGTCATCAAGAGTCATCAAAACATTGCTTTTGTTTTAGAGAAAAAAAACAAATCAAAATTCTTACACCTTCTTTATGCCATAAAACATCCACTGATGAACACAGGCCTCCCTCATGGATCTCCATGATATTTGCCATACTCACCACGCTTTGGAGGCGGGTTGGTGAGCGCAGTACGGGATGTTGATACACGGAAAGACGCTGCATCCACGGGTATGAGAGGAGGGGCAACATTCTACTGCCGGCACCCGTGGGATATGCAAGGAGGAAGTATGCTCACCAATAACATCTCTTGGGTCCTCATACAGTGGATTTTCGCTGCCGTCCATCATAGACTCGGTCTTCTTCATCACCTCCTCTAGAATGTCCTGTCTCATGCTGTCTCTCCTCACCCGGCCACTCTGAAGATGTTTAACATCGAACAGCCTGAGGTTCGGTGTGAAGTTAGCTGATAGTGTTTGTTTGGGATTGAGGGAGCTTGAGAGTCTGCGCTGTGATGCCTGAAATGATAAAGATATATGGACGGTAAAGGATGTATGAACATCCTAAACTGCGCTTGCCAACCCGCCTGCCAAGCGTGGTGAGTATGGCATGGCAACAACCCCTCATGATCAGTACTAGGAAGATGATGATGATGATGATTATGATGATGTATATACTGTCATTCCCTGTAACAAAGTACCTTACGAGTTATTTTAATAATGTAAGATACAGTTATGGTCATATAAATAAGAAGAACGATTTGATGTTATAGAAGTTTTTTATTTAAATCGTGTCATACACAGAGATGTGTACCTTCTGAGAAGCAACTAGTTATGTTATAAAATAGCCACATTAATAGAGCAACGTGGCTTAGGAATAAAGAATAAAATCGCTAACTATTTTTTTTCACATTTTATTTATTTTACCAAAGTAACACATTCAAATAGTACTGAAGCTGGACAAACACTTAATAACGATTTATTAAACTGCTCGGGAATTTTGTTTTCATGTCGGGTATTGTTTGGAATTGTTTGTATGACACTTACATAAAAAAATCACAATACTATGTAGCGTAGAAAATTTAAAAAGCAATTTAATACATTTTTTACTAAAATTAATCGTTAATAGCATATCCACGGCTTTTAATTACTGCTTTACACCGGCGAGGCATTGACTCTATTAATTTTTGACATTTCGCAAGAAAAATAGAGTTCCATTCTTCTAAAAAAACGTCGTACAGCTCTCTTAAATTCCCACACTGTGTATTTGAAAGCTTTTTCTTTACTTCGAACCCAAAGACATTTCCACATGGAAATGTCTTTGTTCAAACCACATATTCTCTATTGGGTTTAGATCTGGGCTGTTAGCTGGCCAGTCTAAGACAGAAACTGATTGCGCTGTAAGAAGATTTTAATTAAATTTAAGATCATATTGTAACCATATTTCTTGCAATAAATGATTTATGATGAACGTCTTCAGCAGGTAACATTGTTTCTTGCAGTATATTTTTGTATTGGAACTGATCCATATTACTGATATTACCTTCTATCAACTTTACAGGTACAACACCATGTCCAGAAAAGCACCCCCAAATTTTCACATTTCCACCACCATGCTTTAATGTAACTTTTGTGTGTACTTAGGGTCGAATGCTGTATTTGGGGGACGTCGTACATAACGTTTTCCATCAGAACATACTCTGTTTATTGTCGTCTCATCAGAAAAAAGTACATTTTTCCACTGTTGCACAGTCCAGTTTTCATATTTCCTTGCAAATGCAAGGCGGGCTTGCCTGTGGCAAAATTTATACATGGGTACCTTTTTTGCTATCCTACCATACATTTTTTCTTCTACCAAACGTCTTCGAATAGTGCACGCTGAGATTGCTGAAGGGTTGTTTTAACCAAAATATTCTTTCCTCAGCTCATTGGACCTTTTAAAAGGATTTTGTTTTGACATACAAACAATGTTTCATCTTGAGGAGTTGTTTTTCTCTATTTAGGTACATGTGGAACATTTGAAGTAGTTTGATACGTAGCTAAATGCTTTACAGAGTGGAAAACTATCATTTTTGAAGATTGCAGATGGTCGGCTATCTTTTTGTAAGACCAATTCTTCCGGTGAAGTTTTATTATTACTTTCCTAGTAGATTTATCAAAACTTTTATTTTTTCCCATTGTTCTTTCTGAAGAAGCAATCACTTTTAATCTTTTATAGCACTAAATGGCGCCAAAATTATACAAACAGTAACAAATCAACTGAGTGTTCTCTATTTAAATTTGAATAAAAGTATAAACTATTTAGCATTCTTAATTACATGACCAGCCAGTATAGGAATACTATGTTTAGAAGTAGTGTAAAAAGTCTGTCTATTTATTTTTAGCTAATCATGTGTATCAATAAATACAGAGGTATTATTGAAAAGTTTTACGATACCGAGATAAATAAAAAAAATTTTCTTAATTATATGACCACCACTGTAACAGCATGCAGGGCAGTAACAATAAATTCCCATGTTTTTGTTATTATGATGTTGTAGCAAAGAACCATGATCTAAATCTTGAATTTAATTGAATTCTTTTTTTTATTATATTCTTCTTTGTAACATACATTTATGAGTTTTTTTATAGATAATTTATACCTTACGTAGACGTAGAGTCTCGTCCATTATCAGCTGCCTTCGTAACAGTTCAAGATATCTTCCATTTTTTTCTTTTTTCCGAACTTCTATCAAGCAAAAGCTTATTCAAAGCCTTTGTTTAATTCCTTCGTTCGTATTCGTGACTCAGTAGGTGAATCTGGTAATTTACGGTTCACAAAACAAAGGGTAAAGTATAAGTAGGTCACTAGTACAGCCCTCTAACTAAATTGGCTAAAGAATAACGATTTCGGTGATTTTATTGATAAAACTTTGGGGAGTGACTATTGTGCTACTGTTGTCTGTAATTGCTTCTGTATCTAGTGTTCTTCAGAAGCTATCCTCCTGGAACTCTTTCCGGTCATAAATAAGTACTTGTAATCACTTTTTTTAGATACCTGCTTGCAATTTGCAGTAGACAAAAAACGTAAACAAAAGTTTTCTTCCCGTTTGTTTAGACAAATTGACAGCTTTGTTTCAGTTACGGTAACCATGGCAACCGAGGTACGGGCTGCCAGTTTCATATAATTTTCTATCATTTGGTACAAAAAATGTTTGATGCTACTAGTGTGCCTTTTTATTTTCAAAAGTTTTCCGAAGCAGACTAGTTCAATCATTTGCTTTATTCAATTTAAATGTGTTTTGTTTTTTTTTTGTAAACTGACTATTCTCAGTAGCGTTTTGATCTAATGAATGAACACACTGACTCTTAACTTTTATTTATATAAAATTGTGTTTTTACGTAGAGATTATCCTGGGTTTACGTGTTCCCTAATTAAAATGACAGAAGGAAGAAAACCTTAAAACATGTTTTTTTAATAGGCATGCGTTTGACCATAATAATATCTTGCCTGATGTTAACCAATAATGTACCTACATAGGATGGTCTAGGATAGGACACGCTTGTGCACTTTAATTGCAACCACACCCATATTTGTTACCCACTAGAATAACCTACCAGCTTAGGTCGGGTTAGGTACAACACCATTAAATGAGGCGTAAGAAAATATTTAGAAAAAATATATATAATTATTAAATATAAAATGTATTTATTATTAGCCATTTGTGTCCTATTTTAATTTACGTTATAATTATTTGTCACATATAAAGAACCTGATGAGCTATGAGACATGTACTGTGTTGACTAGTCGGCTAACGCCTTGGACCGGGAAGTACGGAGAGAGGGAAGGGAGGCCTTTGCCCAGCAGTGGGATCCTACAGACTGATTAGATAGGTTCAATTAACAAAAAAACCTAATAATTGAAAGCGGTGCAGCCGTTCTCGAGTTAAAAATTTGATAATTTTTACGTAAATTTATTTCCTTATACATTTTATAATGGATGATAATGATTTATTTATTTATTTAGGACATCCAACAAAAAAATCACAGTAAAAACTTAAAAATAGGTAGTTAAAGTGGTTTTACAGGCTATGTGTTTTTTTAATAACAGGATGCCACAGCTTGCACAATATTAATAATTCAACTAAACAAAAGCTAAGCTAACAATATAAAAGAAGAGATCAAGAAACATACGTATTTCTATAAAAGTTACAATATAAACCAAAAAATATAAAAAATGTAACAAATTAAACCTTACTATATAAAACTTCGGGTTTAAAACTTTAGGATAGCAAAATATTATTTATAACTTTGGCTAACTTAAGTAGTAGTATTAGTTAGTAGTGTTGTAGTAGATGTAGAAATTGTAGTAGTAGTAGAGTAGTAGTAGTACTAGCAGTAGAGGAGTAGTTAATACTGAAGCGGTACGAAGTTCACCGGGACAGCTATTAGATAGGTACCTATTTGGTAATAAATAATACAAATGTACAAAATTTCATCAAACGTTGAATGCACACTATGCGAATAGACCTAGATATTCTAACGAATTAAGTATCCATTATAATACCTACCAATTTCATCAGAAAAATATCTGTAATACTTATTGTTTAATATTGTTGATTTTCATGTCATAATTTAAAAATTATTGAAGGTAGGTATATAGGTAGGGGATTAAGTAAATTACTAAACTAAACATAAAATCAGATAGTCTGGATTGAGTGTTGTTTTTAATTTATATTTTTTATTATGCGACGCATTATTCGATTTTATAAACTATGCCAACAATTTGTATTAACCTGCAAGATGGACAAATTAAATGTTTTCTATAACCTGCCTTTAAATAAAAGCGCTGAACGCGGAATTAAATATTCATCATCATTTCAGCCGTAAAACGTCCACTACTGAACACAGGCCTCCCCTCATGGATCTCCATGAGGGGTAGTTGCCATACTCACCACGCTTGGCAGGCGGGTTGGTGAGCGCAGTACGGGATGTTGTTACACGGAAATATGCTGCTGCCCATCTTCCCGAGGTATCCCTTAGCAGGCTCTTACTGCATCCACGGGCATGAGAGAAAGGGCAACATTCTACTGCCGGCACCCCACGGCAAAATAAAATATAATTTTTATACAAATCTACAAAGAATATCATGAATTTATTTATTTAATAACTTGGAGTAGAAAAATACGTAATTTGTGTTTGGTACGTTTTTTTTAGCATGGTATCACACGTGCTGCTGCCATCTAAGAAAACGGGTCGTAAACTAAATTACAGACGTTGATAGATGGCGGCACTTGCAACCTAAAAATGTAACACAGACAAATTCAAAATACCACTGTACGCGACTTATACACCGAAGACTTTTAACTGTTAGGTTTAGTAGTGCAATACAAAGATACTCATGCGCGAAAACAGCTGAGCGATATCAGCGACATGTTGCGGGTTCTTCTCGAACTAATCAGTCGCATCATGTCTGCGCGCCGGTTCGGTGTATGACGGATTTGTGCATTGATAACCTACAAAACGGTTTGTTATCACTCCGTCCTTTCATTTTGGGAGTTCCTAACGATAGTTGCTAAAACAGTATCAGTAAAAGCTTAGTTGGTATTGTTTTATAGTGACAACAGTAAACTAACTTTGTGTACCTGACACTGAATACGCATTTCGCCGTATCCTTCGTGAGCGTTATCGATTTTAATTTTACAATGAACGTTACGTTTTGTTTACTTTCTATCTCTGTGTTATAATTTATATTACAATGTTAGTGCTATGCAGTTTTTGCCACTAGTGTTGTGTGAGTGGATCGATTCAATTATGTGCGAGAGTTCGCGCGAGACTTCGTGTTTTGGATGACAGAAAAATGGAATTCGAGAACGACTTTAGCTTGAAAGAATGGGCGAAGGACAAGCCTTTGTCCATTCTTCAGCTGGATCCGGCAGACCGTGCGGTGTTGAGGATAGCAGGTTTGTTTTACTTACATCGTATTTACGTCAACGCCGGTAAATTGCCCCTGTGGCGGACGCTCGTTTTTCGTGTTAAATCGGGTCACGTTATCGTACCTAGGCTATGACGTTTCAGAGATTAATGTTTGCAGTACATATGATAAAACGCGTAAACGATCTACCATTTACCATAGTCTGCAGGCAGGCAGGTAGGTATTTGTGTTGTGTGCCTACTTCTATCGTAGTCGCGGTTTGTAGTTTTGTTTTTACTTTCATTAAAGAATATCGTTGCTGTTATAAAACTCGGTCGGTGGTTATCACGGTTTACGCGTTTGTTTCTAAATCTAGGTACCCGTCTATGTAGGTGTTATTCATTTGTCTAATTAAGATTAGACAAATGAATAACAATATAATGATAAGTCATTAGTTTAGTTAGATTAATGATATATTATTCTACCAATAGTATCCGATCCGACCGTAGATAAATACCCATTTATGTACATTTTTTTCGGCCAACCTACCTATTCAAAATACCTACTTCTTATCTAATAAAAAAAATAGAGCGTTAGTACCTAACCTTTTCAAAAATGGAATGCTTACCTACCTAAGCCTACCTACTTGCTTTTCATAAACGTAAGCTCAAGCACGATTTCAAGGTTAGTCCTAAAGGGTTGGCAGAACCCGTTCTTTTACAGTTGCCATGCCATCCACCCCGTGGAATACCCCATGTCGTGTGATTTTCCCATGACGCCACGCCATAGCTATAGCCATAGACTTCGATGATATCGCTTCATTTTACCGTCGTCGTGACCGCGAAAGTTGAAAGAGAAAATAGGCAGGTGGAGTAAATTACTTAGATTGACATGACAATACCTTGCGCTGTGGGTACATTATTAAAGTACCTACCAAGTATGTACTTTCACGATTTGGAATTACAATATTACAAATGTCTTTGCAATATTGTAATGAAATAGGTTTGCTTGAGTGAGTAAGCTATGTAGGTAGAAAATCGAACTTAACGTTATTCATTAAGTCATTAATCTTAATTTAAAGAAAACCGACTTATAAATGATAAAAATCCTTGACTTGTAGCTGGAAACACCCAAACCGCTACATGTACGGCTAATATTTGAGAATTTGGGTTGTGGCCATACTCACCACTCGTGGCTGACGGGTTGGCGAGCGCAGTATGGGATGAAGATACACGGAAAGACGCTGCTGCCCATCTTACGGAGATAACCCTTCAACAAGATAATGAAGGGATTGTTGCCATACTCGACACGTTTGGCCGGCGGCGGGCTGGCGATCGCAGTATGCGTTGATGATACACAGAAAGATGCTGCTGCCCATCTTCAGAAGCAGAAGAATGTTGCCTTATAGATAGATTAGCTCTTTATTGTATGTACACCATAGAAAGTAAAAAATATAGAGTTGTAATGTACCTTACATCATGTGCCCGTAATATCACCGGCTCCCGTACCCTTCAAACCGGAACAGAGCTAGAGACATACTGCTTGGCGGCTGAAATAGGTATGGTGATAGTACTTCCCCGGAAGAACTCTTCATTATGGTTAACTACTGAACCCCTACACAGCTAACACACGCGCTGTGTTCAGTAGTAGATACGCACCTGTCCTAATTTCTTTAATTTTTTTGCGTCTTCTGCGGTTTGTGCCCTAAACTCAAATCATTTATTTAATCAAGCAAAAACACAAATTTTACCTACCAACAAAAACACGAACATAATAAATAGTAAGTTATGCAACCAGCACGCTGCCCTTTCAGTTCACGCGACGTGTTAATTAAAAAGCAGCCCTTCCAAAGGGTAAGGGTGCACTTTAGGGCAGGTGAGCAAAACCAAGGACCCTTGCTTCTAAGAGTTGTTACAATGCGATTATTACGCGAACGGGACGAGTGCCCTTAATAATAGTTTTTTATGTCTTGAACCCTTTTCATTAATTTAGGACTCGAAGAAAGATAACTATTTTTTCGGTCGCAGCCTTTGTTAGTGCTTAGCTTGGGACTAGGGGTGAGATCCTTATTAAGAACTAGCTTTTGCCCGCGACTTTGTCCGCGTGGAAGTCATTTATTTAAACAAAATCCTCAGTCCTTAATCTACATTATCCTAAATTACATATATTTTATATCCTACGACCAATAATGGATTTACATTATATATAAGAATAAAACGTAAAATACCCTTTTTCACGCAGAGCCACTTTGATTCGAAAACATAAATCCCATTTATTCCCTATCCCGTGGGAATTTCGAAAAATCCCTTCTTAGTGCACCTCTAGGATCTCAAGGTATATTGTGTGCCAAATTTCAAGTCTTTAGATCCAGTGGTTTAGGCTGTGCGTTGATATATCAGTCAGTCAGTGAGTCAGTCAGAACTTTGAATTTTATATAATATATTAGATAATAGTTTTCAGTCTCGAACCTTTCCAAGTTAAGACTCAATCAAAGAAAGATAATTCTTTCTTTGGTCGGAGCCTGCGTTAGTGGTTTGACATCAGATGCTTTGTGTAGGGCATCATCATCATCATTTCATCCATAAAACGTCCACTAATGAACAAAGGCCTCCCTCTCTGGATCTCCATGAGGGGTAGTTGCCATACTCACCACGCTTGGCAGGCGGGTTGGCGAGCGCAGTATGGGATATTGATATATGGAAAGACGCTGCTGCCCATCTTTCGGAGGTATCCCTTAGCAGGCTCTTACTCATGCCCAGCGTTATTTATTAATTTAGTGTTTTAAGTATGTTAAATCACCCCTTACGATGTACATTAACCCTTTGCCCTTTTTGTCCCGCCGCTTTCGTGATCTATCTAGACTCTAGTCTAGATTAAATCTTTCGGAGTACTGCTGTGCGTCCATTGCTGGACATAGGCCTCCCTCGTGTCTCCAAGGTCATGAAGAGGCTGTTGCCATATCGCCACGCTTGACAGGCGGGTTGGCGAGCGCAGCACGCGACGTTGATACACGGAAATACGCTGCTGCCCATCGTCCGGAGGTATCCCTTAGCAGGCTCTTACCGCATCCATTGGTATGAGAGGAGGGGTAACATTCTACTGCCGGCATCCCACGGCAGTATTTTTATTAATAGATAAATTTATACTGCAAATGTCGTATTTTGTCTCTATTTTATTATCACCTTATAGGTGTAATGTTAACAGTGCGCACGTTCACACTTCTAAATAAAGACTTCCGCGTGATTCACCGATGTGACCGATAAAATTAAGGCTAACGACCTTTGCCTAGGAGTAATTGATAATGCTTACAATGACAGTTATGCTAAATTAGGCAATCAGTATGCCTGCAGCGTAAAATAGCTTTTACAAAAGAGTTTTAACGTAAGAAAAATGCTGTAAGAAAATGTAAACAAGAAAACTTAAGAAATGATTTTTTTACCGTAAATCTGTACAGTTCAGTCTTATCAAAAGCAACCCTGTCTTAGTTACGTATTCAACCAGCCTAGGAAAATAAAATACCTAAGTATCGGCAAAATAAGTAACACAGGCCGGTAAAATACAGGTATCAACAGAATAATAAAATCTTAAAATTATAAACCAATAATATGACGGTACTCTTCTAATCCTACCCGAAGAAGATTGATTAGCTCTGGAAGGAACAATTTTGTGAGCTAAACACACTTCCTCTTTTTGTCCTTGTTATCCTTATTAGTTTACTTACATCATACGTCCCTCTCGCACGTAAACAATGCTGGCCTTCATCCCGTAAGCGTAACAAACCTTTGTTCTAAATTTAAATTCAAAATTCCTTAAACGCACTTCTTTCTCTTCCTGGCCAGTGTACTACGTTTGATTAAAATAAAGAATGTACTATTCGGATTTGTAGTTTCGTGTGTTAATCGTAAAAAATAACAAAATCTTTGCGGTAGGTAAATATTTAACAACACGATTTCTTTTAAAAAGTAGACAATGATTGTCTATGTCGGGAAAGTGACTGACGGTTATTATTAGGTACATTAAGTTTTTGCAAGTTTAACAAATTGACCATTGCATTTTGTAATTACTTGCTAGTTGCTGTAGCTAATTAACTAAGTTGTTATTTTTTACTAGGTTGCCTGCTTTCACAAAGTGTCAAGTGTTTTTGTGGTAATGTCATAGAGAAAGACAAGATAGTTTGAGGTATCTACACCATAGTTGTTCAATGAAAAGGACACACACTACCATTACCCTCTTTCGCTCGTTCAGTAATAATAACTAGACTTGATTTTACTCGACTCTTAACATTATTTACGTGCGCCTACAAATCTGATAGTGTACTTTTATGCCCGGTACAAAGGTACAAAATACACCAACCTTCTTTATTATTCTCATGATTTGTATAAGTAAATAGGTTCATTGTAATTTAGACAAAAACAATGATACAGGCCTAACCGGACTTAACGCAAGTGTAAATTACCTATGAAGATTCCATGTTTAATGATACGTGAGAGAGTCATAAAAAATATGAATATAAAGTATAACTAAACCAGTTTGGAGTCTAAGGCTCTCGAACAAACGAACCACTGTGTGACCTTAGCAAGCAACTGGACAATGTGTGTGAAAAAGTGGACGCGACACGTAACGGGCGATGGCTCGTACAAAATGCCACTGTATTCTATTCCATACAACATACCTTCATAAAAATTAAGTATGGTCACACATTCACACACGCCTTCAATTACCATTTTTACTAAAGTGCCTTCGCATTAAGGCCAAGATGTTTCAAATGAGCCAATTTTCGATTCAATTTTAAATGATCAAATATCCTTTGTTTTGTTCGGAAAAAAAATATAGTTGAATAAACGTTATTGAATATATCAACGGTACAAATCAAAACATGATATTTTTCACTTTCATCATCATCATCATCATCATCCGCAGCCCGACTTCACCCACTGCTGGGTATAGGCCTCCATATGTTTGTGCCACATTTCATGGTCCTGTGCCAATCTTTTTTTTTTTTTTCACTTTACCTGTTAATAAATAAAACCGGACAAATGCGAGCTGGACTCGCCCACCGAGGGTTCCGTAGGTATGTAGGGGTATAGTAATTATTTTACTTAAGTTAACTGATCTGATTTAGTAAAAGTTTTAAAAATGCACAAAAAGATTCGGTCACCCATCCAATTTGTGACCGCGCGTAGAGTTGCAAATGTAGTTATAGTTTTTGGATTTTTCTCTGTATTTACAGTAAAAGACGATAATACCTTGCCAAATTTCTTAGTTCTAGGTCTAAGGGAAGTACCCTATGAATTTTGATTCCTTTGAAAATGTCGAAACATGCGTTTCTTGCGGTATAAACGGTCGTATCTTTTTTCAGGTTTCAGGTAAATATTGTTTTCTCACAGCTTAAAGAGGCTGTAGAATTGAGTAATGGTTTTAATTTCAACTCGATACTTCTACACGTTCTCGAGATAAAGATCGACAGACGGACAGACAGACAGATCCTATAAGGGTTCCGTTTTTTTTCTTTTGAGGTACAGAATCCTAAAAATTGCTCGTTTTTGTGGTTTTACTGTGGTTTTACTTCAAGTTTATCAAATCAAATTTTACAATAAAAAGTTGTTTAAATTTATTGCATGTAAATTACAATATAACACATTAGAATGTACAAGATAGATTAGCTATAAAATTGCACTTTCTATGTTTTTTTATTGTTTCTGGTAGTTTATCATGTTATTTTTGTTTTCTCTCTTTAAATTGGGTAACATTTATTTAAAAAATAATTTAAATATGTATAGGTAGTCCATAATTCCGTGAATGTTAGTCTCTGTCTGGCCTCCACGATACAGGCTATGCCTAGTGTGAAGGCCGCTGATTAATCTGTACCGAACTGTTTTGCTTGCTAAATACATATTTTTTTCATTTTTCATTTTCAAATAAAAAAAACATCTCAGAAAATAGGCACCGACGTTTAGAACAATATTCAACGGTTAGTATTTCTAACCTAAACCTAATAAGAAAAAATTTAAAAGATTTTTTATAGAAGTAAGTTTACGCCGCGCCCGCGCGCAATCCTTCAGTAGCCCGCCGCTGGAATAACCTGGCCTAAAGGAGTAATCTGGGAAATCTCTAGAAAGGTACTGTAGAAGCCTCCTAATTTTAAAATTCTAAAGATTTAGCTTAGGAATAGGTTCTTTACTGCAAATTAAAATTAAGTAAAGGCAATTTCTTAACGATTGGGAAGGAAGAAGAATTATGACAAGCAAACCGTTCTTCAATGATGCGTTTTATTTAAGTAAAAAGTAAAAGCTTCAAGAAGAGTTCCCTCGAATCTTATAGATGGCGTCAATTTTCTTTTACTGATTAATCACAAACAAAATAGTAACCTCGAACCTTAGGTATAGATGGCGTTAGTTTTCTTTTACTGATTAATCACAAAATTGATTTCTCCACTTCCCAGCTCAGTTAGGTTTAGTAGAAAACACTTTTCTTTTTTATTGAAAACGGTATTGAAAACTAGCGTTAGCATCTGAGTTTCGCCAGGTGCTACAAAGCTGAGTTGGGGTCCTTTTTACCCGCCACTTATTCTGTTCTTCCTCTCCGCTCTATTTATTTTTTGTGTAAAGACACAAAAAATCATTTACCACGCATACAAAGGTATGCGTGGTAAATGAATTATTATTGATTCTTTTTGCTAGCAAAGAAGGTATGATTCTAGGACAGTATATTTGGTGACTTTGCGCACGTTCCGTTTGGCAAGTGGCAGAGTGTAGTGGCTCGTCTGCGCCGCCACAAAATCTCATTAAAGCTGTTTGGATCTAGTCTAGATCCAAATAAGTTGGTAAAGCGAAATATTTAATTACTCCATCCTGTCTCAAAAGTTTATACCTACGCTGATTGAAACTGGTCTGTTAAGGTTTATTGATCGGAAAGCGATTTGATTATGTTAAGGTAAATTGAAAATGTTTTTGATTACTTTGAAAATCCGTAGAATATATTATCGGAATGGATACTTGCTGCCCGTTATCTCTCTTTAATAAATAATAAATCTCAGTTAATAACCGCTTAAAGAAGACTACGTATATAGTTTTCTCTCCTCCATAAATAAGCCCTTGTTACGTGTTCGTAAAATATTTTACGAACCAGATAATACCTAAGTTCTGATAGGGAGAGGGAGGGATTGCATCAGGCTAGGAGTGCATTAAAATACAATAGCACTCTCGTCGTATTTATTCATTTTACTTAAAAAGAAAACGCGGCCAAAGCAGCAAGGACAAAAGTCAAAGTCGTGTAATCAGGTAGTGTTTATTAATTTAAGACTCTTAGAATAGGCAATTTACAAAAGATAAACTAAATACATTTGTTTTTATTTACCCACAAAACGTAACAAGGCTTTGTTGCTTAACGAACACACCGCCTAATTGGAAAATAATAAAATATTTCTAAGATATTAACAAAAGCGACTAAAACAAGAGCACTAATCTCTCGAAAAGTATGTAACAATAAGATCATATAATTTTAAAGTCATGTCAGAAAGTGGAGAAGACAATAAAAACACATTTAAATTGAATAAATAATAATCGAATTCGTTAGCTCCAGAAAACTTTTCCAAGTCAGGGAAAGTAGCGAATAAGAAACCACACTCTTTCACTTGTATTCATTATTATATTACAATTTCATCAACGTTATCATCATTTCAGCCGTAAAACGTCCACTACTGAACACTCACAATTTATGTCTTAATATTAGGACGCTTAATTTAATTTAAACTTTAAAGTCCGCAAACGGATGTTGTTATTATCACAACACACAAACAGATCGAATGACTATACAAATTAATAATAATAGCACATAATTGAATTCGTTCGCTTCAGATATCTTTTTTTTTCCAAGTGAGGGGAAGAAGGGAAAGTTGTCGTGCGTTGCCGGCAGTAGAATGTCATCCCTCCTCTCCTGCCCGTGGATGCAGTAAGAATCTGCTAAGGGATATCTCTGGAAGATGGGCAGCAGCGTCATTCCGTGTAAGAACATCCCGAACTGCGCTCACCAACCCGCCTGCTAAGCGTGGTGAGTATGGCAACAACCCCTCATGCACTTGGATCTCTAAGTCAATGAGGGAGGCCTATGTCCAGCAGTGGATATTTTACGGCTGTAATGATGATGATGATGAGGGGAAGGAGCGTAAAAGAAATCTCACTCTTTCACTTCTACTCATTGTTACAATTTCTAGATCATAGTGATCACTGCCCTTGATAATAATTTTCGAGAAGTCCATACAGCTAATGCGATCACTCGCCTAGCCACTTAGCGCAATAATCGTAAAACAAAAGGTGACAGTCAATTCCTGCGAGCCTTACTAAAGAGGATGCGTCTAATTTCGGAGTTCGTTCACCTTGTACTCGTACAACTATGTTATCGCTAATTCTTACTGGTTACGGATTACTTGCCGTGGGGTGCCGACAGCAGAATGTTTTAAACTGATTAACGGGACTTTATCGCGTAATTACCTTATTTTATTTTTTCCCGACGTTTCGAGTGCCCTGCTGCCCTCGTGGTCACGGGTGGACTATAGAATGTTGTCCCTTTCTTGCTTGTGAGTGCAGTAAGAATCTGCCAAGGGATACCTCGGGAAGATGGACAGCAGCGTCTTTCCGTGTATAATCAACATCCCGCACAGGACTGCGGTGATGGCAACAACCCTTCATGGCTACTTGGAGATTCATGAGGAGGATAATGAACAGCGGTGGACTGGGTGTCCTACAGGTGATGATGATGGCTTGTGTAACATTTGGGTTTCCAAACCCATATAGGATTTGGAAACCTTATATTGACTTACTTGGTGTACTATTTCCTGTATCCATAACCCAAAGTCCAGAACCAAACTTAGGAACGACTCTAATGCTAATAAACTCCATAATATAAAATTGAAGTTGAAAAATAAGCGTTATTGTTATATTAGTGTTTGCGAAAATATTCATACTTCTCGCTACTACAGAATTAATGTATTACAGAATTATTTCTAAGTTCTGGCCCTTTTAATGTTGTATGGAGTTAAGCTCTGAAGTTATGCCCTTAAATCATCAAAAATAAAATTCAATAAGTATTTATTCTTTAGAGACAATACGTATATATCAATATGTTTTGTTCATTGGATTGTTAGTTAGTCCGTCATGAAGTGACGAACTAACAATTAAAGTTAAGTCTAGATGACTTAAATTTAATTGTACATAAGTCTATTCTCATGGGTCGTTGCCGCTTCCTTTTGCGGATCCCACATTTTATTATCCACGTACGAGACAATACGAATGAGCCTAGTACATGTACAATTCCAAACCTGTAGACCCGTCATACATCGCAGTTAATGTTATAGCCTAAACTAGCTCCAGAAAACAAGTTTACATGAAAAACTGGATCACTATCAAATTACCTACTTGGCATCTGCGTGGGAGCCGGCAAACTGGCTGATAAGGTGACCTTTGACGCTGGATTTACCTACTGACGATAATCAGTAGGTCTACCATGAGTTTTCACAATCTATACTCGCTAGCGACTGTATTAAAAACTAGCTGACCCGTACCCACTTCGCTGGGCGGTAACAAATTCTGACTACCACGAAAAAGTCTTTTCATTTTTCGTCTTTATATAAAGCCTATGGACACTCACAAATAATGTAGCTTTCTAATAGTAAAAGAATTTTCAAAATCGGTTCAGTAGATCCAGAGATTACCTTCTACAAACTCACAAACTTTACCTCCTTATAATATTACTAGCCGCACCCCGCAGTTTCACCCTTGTAGTTCCCGTTCCCGTGGGAATTTTGAAAAATCCCTTCTTAGTGCACCTCTAGGATACTCAAGGTATATGTATGCCAAATTTCAAGTCTCTAGGTCCAGTGGTTTAGGCCGTGCGGTGTCTGTCAGTCACTCAGTCAGTAACGGAAGAGTTTTATATGTATTGATTAGTATAGATAGATGAATGAAAACTTGTACGGTGCCTCTAGCGGACGGATAGTTTGGAACTAAACTACGCAGTAAATACAGAAATGTAGATGATGATGAAGCAAGCTGAAACATAAACCACGAAGTACTTGCTCCTTGTTTTGGTTTGTGACATTCCATCCATACTGTAGACAGAACTGTAAAGATTGAGGTCTGGAAAAGTTATTGTAGAATGTCATTAGAACTTGATAAAAGTTAACCGATAATTTATGCTTACTAAAAGCCGAATATTATGCAACACTACAACTTCGCACGAATAAAATTAGTTGCTTATTTGTCACTAACAACCAGATTTCCTAACCCCGGCGACCTTTGAAACGACTGTGGGACAGACATAATCCCACACTGTTCCGTGAATAGCACTTAATGGCCTTGCTAAGACGTTTCTGAAGATATGAGAGTTTTTAAGACTCAGAAAACGACATTTGGACTCTTACCGATTTCTCGTTTCTGTGTCGACCTGGACTTGCGTCTACTGGCATGGACGTCTATCTAAATACAGAAATAATGGAGTATTTGCAACCTCACCTACTCTGACTCAAAGTGCTTGTTGCTTCTCTGAGATATTTTTGGGTGCATTTCCACTGACGCAGATGCTTGCCGGATCACAACTGACCTATCAAAACGCTCGTTCTCTCGAGCTTCGTGTCCTTCGAACGTTGTAATTGGTCAATTCATCCCCGTTGTAATAAGTCCCGCTCCGCATCAGTAGAACCGCACCCTTAAACCTTTGTCAGAGAATTGCTAGATGCTTTTTCAGAACTTGATAGCCAATCAAAATCTCCGAGTGGTTTTTCACCACCCGTTTGCCGTTCGGTCTAGTTTTGTTTATTGCATTAAAATCCCGATTCTTATCCTAATTTGACCTTGTCTTTTCCAGATTCCCACACAATCCCATCCCATCTTTATCCTGAAAGAAGCTCCTGGCGGTTTCGAATAAGTGTCTTTTCAGTGCTGAAGACAAGCGGACCCTGTCAGATTAGACAAATTCGTCCACAAACAAAGCCATTTCGAATTTTGACTTGTGTAAAAAAAGAGTTATGTTAAATGTATTCTAAAAGATGTCTGGTGATATCCTAATTCTAATATTTGGATCCAGTCAGGATTTAGTATTAACTCTCAGTTGTCGTCTCAGTCACTGTTTTTAAAAGAGCTTTAAATTATGGATCTAGTGAAAGTTTTACCTCTTAGTAGATCTTGTTTCGAAATTTGTAAAAAAAATACAGTCAAATATTATTTATTCATTGATATATAACTTTCAAAACTATCGTGGTTGTAAACATTATATATGCAATATTTACGTAGTTTATCCGTGATCATGACGTGTGAAACTGCGTCGAAATATCGGAAAACTCAAATCATGGTAAATATCCCATAAATATTGAATGTACATATGTACGAGTAAAGCCTGTATTACACACAATTAAATACTGTTATAACAGAGCAGATTTTGATGCATTTAATGCAAGTTTGTCGGAAATAGATTGGGAGCTGCACTTAGCTAATAATTCACTTGAGGATGCTACTGAATACTTTTATTCGCTATTGAAGTCTCTGCGAGAGAAATTTGTGCCTTCGAGAGTAATTCGACCCAATCAATTTCCGGCATGGTATTCTTTAGCATTAAAAAAAGTTTTAAAGGAAAAATTTAAATTCTATAGTAAGTACAAACGTTATGGTATGTTGTCTGATAAAATTAGTGTTGACTTTCTTCGGACTAGAGCAAAAGTTTTAGAACAAAATTGTTATTCTTCTTATATTTCGTCCGTGGAAGATTCAATTAAAGCAAATCCAAAGTACTTTTGGTCGTATATTAAATCTTTGTCAAAATCTACATCTATACCTTGTTCCATGTCTTATGAAAATAAAAATACCACTTCAGGGCCTGAAATATGTAACTTCTTTGCAGACTATTTCCATTCCACATATTTGCCGCAGGATTCTTCCTCTCATCACTTGGTTCCTGATTCTTCCTTTTCACAAAATATTTCGGTCTCTACTCAACAGCCCGTTATTGATTGTGATCTCTGTAAAATTGAACTATCGATTCCCCTAATAAAAAGTAAATTGTTAAAATTAGATATAAATAAATCAGCGGGTCCTGACACCATACCACCTATTCTTCTTATCAAGTGTGCAGATGAACTATCTATTCCCATATTCAAGCTCTTCAGCAGGTCTGTGAATGAGGGATATGTTCCTAAAATCTGGAAATCGGCTTTTATTTCCCCGGTCCACAAAAAAGGTGCAAAAAACAATGTAGCCAACTATCGTCCTATATCCAAACTCTGTATTTTAGCAAAAGTGTTTGAACGTATTATTTATGAGCGCATAATTGGACCAGTTAGAAACATCCTCCCTTCATCACAGCATGGGTTTCTCTCCGGCAGGTCTACAGTTTCTAATCTCATTCTTCTAAATGATGTTCTCACTGATTCTATGGATGGTGGCAAGTATCAAACCGACGTCGTTTACACTGATTATGCTAAAGCCTTTGATCGTATAGATCATCACATTCTCTTGTCAAAGCTCTCTGCAGTGGGAATCAGAGGAGATCTACTAAGATGGTTCAAGTCATACATTAATAATAGATCGCAATTAGTCGTCCTGGGTAACTTTTCATCTGGGTGGATGGGTGTCCCAAGTGGTGTACCCCAAGGTTCGTTATTAGGTCCACTCTTATTTCTTATCTTTGTATCGGATATTGGGTCTTGTTTTCGTAACTCGCGTGTATTAGCATTTGCTGACGATATGAAAATTTTCCGCCCGATATCCAGCTGTGAAGATGCCCAACTTCTACAGGAGGATCTTGATCGTCTTGATAAATACTGTCTCAAAAACAAGTTAGATCTTAATGTTAATAAATGTAAAGTTACAACGTTTACAAGAAAATCCCACCAGATTAAATTCAATTATAAGCTTAAAAACCAAATTGTCGAATATGTTAGTGAAATGAAGGATCTTGGAGTCATTCATGACTCCAAGCTCCTCTTTGATGCTCATATCTCTTCCATAGTCAGTAAAGCTTCCAAGTCTCTCGGTTTTATAATGCGATCCTCGCAGGATTTTAAAAATATCAAGACGATCAAGATTCTCTACAGCACCTATGTGCGGTGCCACTTGGAGTATGCCTCCCAGATTTGGAACCCTAACTATTCTGTTTATATAAATAGAATAGAAAGTATTCAGAGAAAATTCCTAAGATATATTAACTTTAAACTTCGATATAATGAACCTGACTACCTTCTTAACTGTGCCAGACAACATATTCTTCCGCTATATCTTAGGCGTGACTTTGCTGATGCTGTTTATTTAGGACAAATATTAAATTCATCAATTGATTGTCCAGAGCTATTGAGCAAAATTAATTTTTCTATTCCCACTAGATCTTTTCGTAAAAACAATCTATTTTATCTTCCTTTAGTATCGACTAACTATTGTCAAAATTCTTTCTTGTACCGAGCACAGAAGAAATTTAACCTCCTAGACAGTGAGCTTGACCTTGATATTTTCCATGGCAGCATTGGTAGTTTAAAAACCAAACTTAATAACTCCTTCTTTGAAAAGTTTAAAACAGATGCGAATGCCTAATTATATAAATGATCATTTATAAGACAATGTGGAATTATGTGGATCTATTCGGGTATGTGTGAATTACTAGCCTACTATTGTTCATTTCTTTTAATTTGTTCTTTGTAAACCACTACTGTGTATCTATAAGTGGAAACTTATTAATAGCCACTTATTATTATACTTATAACTATTGTGTATCTTGTGCTGATAGTTTCCCTAAGATGAATAAATAAAATAAAATAAATAAATACACTACACGATATTCAGGGCCCGGTAGTTAGGGCGCCCTAATCGCCCTAACTACCAAGCAAGGCTTGCCGGGTCCGACCGGTCGCTCTAACTCTTATTACACCACTCTTAGTTAGGGTAAGGGTCCCTGAATACCGTGTAATGTAATACAGGCTTAATATTGGTTCTGCCTGTAATCGACATGAGACCTCGTTTTAACTAAATGTTTATTTTCAAAACTATTTACTTTTCGCTTCTGCGGTTTTTACTTTGGTGTACTTTGAACATTATTTGCCAACTTAAGCAGCACACCAGGGCCTTTGTTAAATAAATACAAGCTTCGCTACCATTGTTCTAAATGTTTGCTGAACAAGCTTGACTCATTAGTCACGTGTGAAAATGAGCGGAAGAATGTTAGAGTAGCATTTTCGGAATTACGGATATTTTAAACTGTGAGCTTGTGAAGTTCACACGGATAATGAACTATGTTATGTGTTTAACCGACTGACCTGGAAGAGGACGGTATTTTTGTGAGGTTATCGTACCTAGTTATTCTATTTCCTTGTTATAATCCGTTTGTTAATCCTAACAGATTTTGAAATCCGAGCAACTTGTAAATACTTGTAAGTATCATAGAAAACGTACAAGGCAGTCGCCATGTTCGTGCTATGCTAGCTAATATTATAAAAATAATTAAATTACTTTAAAAACCGGTACTATTCTACTGCTGAGTAAGCCTTCGCAAGCAGTGGAATAAAACCGGTTTTCAAAGTACTTAAAACTTAATTATTACTATTATACAACAACCAAATAGTTTTGTTACGCAATTTTTTTTATCTATATATTATACATATGTATGTATATAAAATTCAAAGTCCTGACTGACTCACTGACTGACTGACTGATATATCAACGCACAGCCTAAACAACTGGACCTAAAGACTTGAAATTTGGCACACATATACCTTGAGTATCTTAGAGGTGCACTAAGAAGTGTTTTTCGAAATTCCCACGGGATATGGAATAAATGGGATTTGTATTTTCGAATCAGTGGCTCTGCGTGAAAAGGGGGATTTTCGGACGAAGTCGCGGGTAAAAGCTAGTTTTAAATATAAAACACAGCACACCACCGTCTAGACATAAATCTTCCAGACGGGTATATTTTCGTCAGAAATCAATAGTCTGTCGTGGGCAGAGACTATTTCAGCACTCTAACTAAACCACCGAGATGTGGGCTGGTCTGGTCTCTAGAGCAAGGCGGGATCGATAATGAACACAAACTGAAAGGTCACGGGTTAGGCATGAGTCATACAGAACTTCGTATATAATGGCATAGGGAACTACCCTCAACTGGCATAGTCGACTAGTTGGCACAGGAAACGTAGAATTAATGTTATGTGATAAAAACCAAGTAGGTACTGTTAAGGCGACGCTGATAAACAATTATTTGATGCAATTGTTTAACAATGGTAAAAAGTGGACTGAGAGGGGCCGCCTGCGTACAAACTGACGGGTTGGCGACCGCAGTACGGGATGTTGATACACGGAAAGACGCTGCTGCCCATCGCGGACCCTTAGCAGATTCTTACTGCATCCGCAGGCAAGAGAGGAGAGGCAACATTTTTATGCCGGCACCTCACGACAAATATGAAGTAAACATGAAAAAATCAACTTAAAATCTCTGTCTATTGCCAATGCGTCGTCTTAGATTTCTGTTATGCGTATCATTATTGTTTTGCACGTAGCTCGCTTATATTTTCAACCAACTGTGGGAACGTGATACCAACGATACAAAAAGTGATTACTAACGCCGTCAATGCCTATTAAATAAATGCATGAGCCGGCCTTGAACCCGTGACCCCTCGATTGTTTACCTCTGCGGCTTACGTGACTCCTACGCGTTTCTTGAATGGTGCTGATGATGTCTGCATTGCAAGATCAAGTTATTTCTTAACCCCAATGACGATATGGAAAAAAAGAAGAGGTTTTATGAATAAAAATCATAAATAATGCCATTATAATATGTTACCGGCCAAACCCGATTTCAGGACAAACTAGTTTTGCCTAGGCTAAACTAGTTCTTTTCCTAATAACCTACTGTCTCTCCATCTTGATTCTGCCACAGGCAGTGTTTTTGGATGGTTATAAAAAAAACCTGATAACCTACTGTCTCTCCATCTCGGTTCTGTCACAGGCAGTGTTTTTATTTTATACATTTCCTAAATAGCTTCGGAATTGTATATAGGAAGAACTAGTTTAGCCTAGGCAAAACTAGTTTGTCCTGAAATCGGGTTTGGCCGGTAACATAACACAGATCTAGTCAGTCAGTCATCTAGTCCCAAACTAAGCAAAATTTGTACTTTGGAAACCAGATGATTGATAGGATACTTAAAAATATTTTTTTTAATACATACCTACTATAATTATATAGAAAACACCCAGGCCCAAGACAAATACCTGCAGAAAAGCAAAAAGTTGTCCCCGGTGGGGATCGAGCCCGCAGAGGTGGATATTAGCACATTTAATTTTACACTCAAAACATGACACGCGTGTAATAAACTAAAATTATTGAAAGCGAAATAAAGCAAGGTGCAAACCAGAAGGTAACTCATGTGCAGTGTAAGCCAATTTAGTGACGAAGACTATAAAATAGTACACTTAAAGTTGAAAAAAAACTTTGGGTTTTACACAGGTTAACAATAGTCAGTCCAATTAAACAATTATTTCGGTATGTTGCGAGGAACCATTGTTGTTGTGTATGTTTACTGTCCAGTACAGTGGAAATTGTGGTTCTTAGTGGGTTCTTAACTTTTTTTTGTCTTGCCATGGACCACCAAAAACAGGACCCACAATCACGGTCTCTATTTAATCTAATCATCCTTTAGGATCCCACTGCTGGGCAAAGGCCTCCCTTCTCTCTCTCCATACTTTACAAGTACATACATACATACAATCTCATGTAGTCATATTTTTTCCGGCCCCCTTACCCTTAAAACCGGAAGACGCAATGGAGACATTACTGCTTGTAGGCAGAAATAGGTTTGGTGTTCGTAACGAGTACGTTGCATCCAAGTGAAAAAACATCGTTAAAATAATAAAACCATGTTTTCTTATCAAACGCTCCAAATTAACCCAGTTAGTTACTTTCACCTGCACTGCGCAGGTCCTGCGTCATATAAATCGTGCCTGGTGCACAAGTAGCAATCATTCATCCATGTCAAGTTCTGCACTCCACCTTGTAGAGCTGCAGGCAAATAGGTCGTTTTCGATTCACCTACTGGCAAATAAACACGCTAGCGTGCCGCAGCTAAGGCTCTAGACAGACGGGTTGTACATAATAGTAATTTATTGATAATTCTGCTAATATTATAAACCCGTTAGTTTGTGAGTTTTTATTGATGTTTGTTACTCTTTTGCATACGTATAGATGTTGACCAGGATTAACACATAGGCTGCATTTTATCCGGGTGCAACGCATGCGAAGCGGGCATAAGTTAGTAACATCATAAGTCACAATAGGCATAATGACAGGGTATGAACCCTGAAATCAATATTCTATTTAGTCCGTCAGGTCCAAAATTTTACTATTGTACTAGAATGTGTCAATGTTTTTACTCCATTTTGTATGTTCTATTTATTCATTGTGTTGCCTTCTGTGACGTCACCAAACGGCTCAGTCGGAAGACCAGCGTTGGTTAACATAGCCGACATTAAGCAAGAGACCTTAGTTTTATGTCATCAAAGTTTTATATGCTTGTTGTTACAAATAAAGGAATTATCTTAAAATAGTAAACACATTTTTTCTGTTTTTTCCTGAACGGTAATTTTTGCATTACGTTTAGAAAGAAAAAATACGTGTCCAATATTTTTTTTTAATCTACATGATAAACTAACAATGGAAATTATGACAACTAAATTATTAGTTTTTATGTGGTCACCAATATTACACTTAACCACAAATTAATACTACATTTATGTCACAATAAAATTATGATTAAAATCGGCCAAGTGCTAGTCGCAGGGTTCAGTACAAATATCCAATCAAAATCACGTTGTTGTATTAACCCCGCCCCTTAAATATTTATTTTATTCTGTTTTTACTATTTGTTGTTATAGCGGCAACAGAAATACATCATCAAAAATGTATATCTATCTAGCTTGATGAGGTACAGCCTGGTGACAGACAGACGGACAGCGGAGTCTTAGTAATAGGGTCCCGTTTTTACCCTTTGGGCACGGAACCCTAAAAAACATATCAAGATGTTAAATTAACAATAATAGACAAATTATTATTTATTTCTTTATTGCACACAATTAACAAAAATAGTAACAAATGGTGGGCACAATGCCGAAGGCATTCTCTAGCTGCCAACCAAAAAGGTCGAAGACAGAAAGACAGGCGTGCTAACATACACAAAAGAAAAAAAAACGTATTGAATTAAAACACACACTTTAAATACCTAATAACTATATACTATAATAAATATAAATTAATACATAAAAGCTAGTTAATATGATAAGTATAATAATGTCTTAAATGGATTAAGGTAGGAACTACATCATTAATAATTGCTAGATAAATGGTTGAACTAAATAGATTTCAAAGAAGTTTGTAGAGATTTAGGGAAGTGCCGACGAGTGAGCTTTTTAAAACAGTCCTTGGAGTCAACTTTCCTTATATCGTACGGAAGGGATGTAAAGGCAATGTCGAATGAGTAAATTAAAAGTAAATGATGCAAGATTCAAGTCATATAAGTTAAAATAGTATTTCAGCTGCACTCCGAATGCCAATTTTGTTTGAATGCCGTTAGTGCGACTGCAATACCAATCGTGCAGCCCAATAGGATGCATTTAACCTGCACGCTGACGCAAGCTGGCGTGCTGGTTAAATGCAGTTAAATTCAGTCCGTCTGTCTGTGTAGAGCTGTCAATTTTTCACCGCGAATTCAAGATTAAACATTTTCATGTACTAGATTGGTTTTAGAATTTCTGGGAATATTTTTCACGTACATTTCATAATTTCAGCCGTAAAACATCCACTACTGAACACAGGCCTCCCTCTTGGATCTCTACGAGGGGTAGTTGCCATACTCGCCACGCTTGCCTCCGGAAGATGGGCAGCAGCGTCTTTCCGTGTATCAGCATCCCGTACTGAGCTCGCGAACCCGCCTGTCAAGCGTGGTGAGTATGGCAAAAACCTCTCATGATCAGTTCTTATTGATCAATGAAGCTAAACACAGAGGCCTCGCTGGTCCTTTGTCCAGCAGTGGATGTCCTACGGCTGGTGGAGAATAGAGGAGAAGATATTGATATTTATTTAATTATCATAAGTTAACATTATTATCTGGCAAGAACTCTTGTTAGGGTTAAGCTCGCTTTTGTGCATGACCATTACTGCGTATTTTTAAGTTATTTTTGTTTTGTGTGCAATCAATGAAAAATCGAGAGTTCTCGTCTCGCGGCCCTCGGAGGCGGCCACGAACGGTGCTCATTAAGAAGGGCCTCTAAATGGTCTACGAAACGTCAGCAAGATGATAATAAGTTAGGTACGTGGTGTAAGCCGTATTATATTTATTAAATGCTTCCCGCTGTCTGTCTGTCCCTATATTTGGTTAGATCTTTAAAACTACGCAACGGATTTTGAAGCGGGTTTTTTTCAATAGATAGAGTGATTCAAGAGGAAGGTTTATATGTATAACACATTTATTTATTATGGTTAACCAGCAGTTGTTACATTATTTCATACATAGGAATTAAAATGCTTAATAATAGTAGAGAAACACTGATCATTTTGGATGTTTCTAATGTGAGGTCGTAAAAAAACACATTTTTTTGCGCAAACGCTGTCTGAATCCTACGAGATAGATCAAAAGTTTTGGACACCTAAAAAAGGTCTACAAAAAGTCCGTGATGGTATATTTTGTAGTATATTTAGTATCAACATTGCGCCCGTGCGAAGCCGGGGCGGATCGCTAGTAAAGAATAAAGAGAGAAGCCTCCGGAGTAAAATGTTGTTTTATATTGTTAACTTGTTTCTATTTTGGTCTTCCGAATAAATAAAAACTTTGAGTTTGGGATTGGCTCTTCATAACGCTAAGAGGATCACTTAGCACTCACTAAAGAGGTTCTATTATTTAATTTGACTGTGTAATGACAGTGACCTTCACAATTCCACATGTTATGAACAATGTGGACTGTGTGTTGACGTCACTATTTACCTACAAATGAGGCGTTTTCATTAAAAAGTAAAAACTTCAAAAATAGTTACCTCGAACCTTATAGATGGCGTTAATTTTCTTTTACTGGTAGGCACAATTTGACAATGACAGAATTAATCACAAACTTGCTTACTCCGCTTGCCAGCTCCATCTGTTAGGTTTAGTAGAAAACTCTTTTTGTTTTATTACTGAAAACGGCTCATTGTATACAAGAAGAGTTTTTTATCTTCGTTTTGTTATTCAAGTGTTTTGAACTGGTTTAGTGAGGTAAAACTAGATTTTCTCTAATTTCCTCTGAATAAATGAAGGAAATAGATAACGTTTTATTTAATTTCCATTTTCATTATTTATTGCGCACTAAAATGTAAAAAAAAATATTGCCAAAACGACGCGACCCAGCGACGATTAGAATGATTTATTTATACGTTGAGTGGTAGAACATAAATAGTAAGCCATATATACATATTGTAAATAGTTTTCCATGAATAGTAGATAAGAGATAGTGGATAATAATGTGCTGGTACTTTCGACTAGGAATCCAACAGCGAATCAGTGAGTTTTTCAAAACTTACATACATAGATGTTATTTCATTGCTCTCAAATGACGAAGCTAACCATATAGTGACGATGCTTTTGTCTTGTCCTGAGAATAGACGTGAAATCTACCAGTGTCTCTAGTGGCATATTAATGGTCCACATAATATACCTACTTTAAGGAAGAATCTGCTGTGACCTAGCAGTTGTGTGATAGATAGCTCGAGATTTAACTCTCAATCTCTCAATATTGTAAAGAGGAAAGATTTGTATGTTGTATTTTGTATGTTTGTAAGGAATAAACTCAAAAACTACTGGACTGATTTTCAAAATTCTTTCACCATTTGAAAGCTACATTATCCCTGAGTAACATAAGCTAATACTTTACCCCTGTCTTAAACGGGAACTACGCGAGTGAAACTGCGGAGTGCGGCTAGTTCTAAATAAGATATTAGGATCTTCATTAATTTAATACAAATCACTGTTTATACTTAGTTATATTTTTTTACTCTCGGCTGTGTTGCGGTGATCACTTTATGTATTACAAATACATACATATATAACAAGCATTGGTACGGGGGTACCAGAAAAGGGGGCGAAGGCCTTCAAAGGTCACCAAAGGTCAAAAATGCCATTTTTCGGAAAACTTCACCCCCTTTTCTGGTCCCCCTTGTAGCAATGCTTCTGTAAATGATTTTAATCGACGAAGGGAATTTTTTGGGCATCCTCCTTTAGGGAGCGGAGAGGCAGAATATCAGAGGAAGTGGCGGAGAAAACTTAGCGTTTGCGTAGCACCTGGCAAGGCTCAGATGCTACGCTGAGTAAACGCGCGAAAAGAGTAAAAGTATATTCCAAGAAATAACAATCACTCCAACCACTCTCTATTCTAGAAAGGAAATGTGATTTTTCGACAGGTTTTAATGTGTAAATACATGTTAAACTTGTCCAATTCCTTCTTAGGTTTTAACTAGAACGGTAAAACGTAATTATTATCGTTGGTTTATACCTTTTTTAGCAAGCTTCGTCCAAATGAACCAATCGTGCCCGCGCTTGTGTATAAGAACTGAGTAACCCCTTTGATAGTTTTGTTTAAGGTTTTGTCAGTGACTGTTATCCGTTGATTCATTTAATCAGCGTTTATAAGTAAGGACGTTTATGTTAATATTCGCGGTAAGTAATGGAAATGTTCATGCTATGCTATTGTTTTAGAACGAATTAAAACAACAGCTTTTTGCGCACCACCATGTCTTTATCTAATCAGCCCGTTGGATCCCACTAGGCAAAGGCCTCCCTTCCCTCTTTCCACACTCCGGTCTAAGGCGTTAGTCGACCAGTCAGTACAGGAAACGTCCAGTTCATCCCGCCATCTGCGCCTGGGCCGTGGCTATCTTTGCCCACATTTTGTCAGTCATGCGGCAAACATGTCCGCCCAGTCCCACTTCAGCTTCAGGATCACCAAGTTGGCAAAGAACCAAGGTAGGCAATTACATGGAAATCACTAAACAATTACGGCTTCTAATATTCATAAATACAAGGCCATGCCCGCCCAGCAGATAACTGCATTTTCTTACTTTCCATGCAGTCAACGGCCTGCTTTGAAAACTGGGGAGAGTATACGGGCAACTTGTCATGGATGCAGTAGAATCGGCGTAGTCCCATTTCTTTCGTTATTTTGTTCCATCAACGGAAGAAATGGGCTGTAGTATGTACCATTTGTTACGATGATGGAATAAAATAGCGAAACAAATTGGACTACGCCGTAGAATCGTCAGGATTCACAACTTTCTTAGCTCTCTGGGTATATTATTAATCACAGTTAATCCATTTTCCTTATTATAACTCAACCATAGATAACATAGTTGTGCAGTATTAAGACAGGGACGTAGCATTGTACAAATTAACATTCCGTGCCCTGGGAGTTGTTGCCTCTGTTACGTTGAGAATCTGTCAATGAATAACTCCGGAAGAAGGTCAGCAACGTATTTCCATGTAACAACATTCCGTACTACGCTCGCCAACCTGCCAGGCCAAGCGTAGTATGGCAATCACCCCTTCTGTCACTACTTGAGATCAATGAGGGAGGCCTGTGTCCAGCAGTGGACGTCCTAGACGGTTGATACCATGATAGACATTACGTTTTTTATTTTATTTATCAAATTATTGTTATCTATTGTATAAATTGTATAGTATAATTTTTGATATGTGAACTGTTGGCGATACTTTTCTCTTAATCAATAAATAAACACCGACGTGCCGTGGGGTGCCGGCAGTAGAATGCTGCCCCTCCTCTTGCCCGTGGATGCAGTAAGAGCCTGCTAAGAGCTACCTCAGGAAGATGGGCAGCAGCGTCATTCCGTGTATCAACATTCCATACTGCGCTTGCCAACCTGCCTGCCAAGCGTGGTGAGTATGGCAACTGCCCCTTATGGAGATCCTTATGGAGGGCTGTGTTCAGTAGTGGACGTTTTACGGCTGAAATGATGATGAAACAATTGGGATATCAGTCGTTCCACGAGTTGCGCCACTCTTCATTAGATGGCCCGTGCACGAACACCATTCGCATTACTTTCTCCATGAATGGGTCCATTTACCATTGTTGTAGTTATAATGGGATTGCGGTGAGCGATGCATGAAAATGCAGATAAGTGTTTATGTTGAGAAATTAGCACGGAATTATCAGAACAAGAGGAAAACCAGCTTTTACGATGAGAAAAGGTAAAAATCGCCAAAGTGCGAGTCGGACGCGCACGAAGTGTTCCATACAATTTTTCAATCAAAATCACGTTTGTTGTATGGGAGCCTCACTTAAATATTTATTTTACTCTGTTTTTAGTATTTGTTGTTATAGTGGCAACAGAAATACGTAATCTGTAAAAAAATCAACTGTTTAGCTATCACGGTTCATGAGGCCTGGTGACAGACATACAGACGGACAGCGGAGTCTTAGCTCCCGTTTTTACCCTTTGGGCACGGAACCCCATAAAGCATGTTAACTTAGGGTGAGAAGGTTACGCCTTCGGGTAATGAGTTTAAAGTGAATAAGGTTTGACGAGCTCTGTTGCGCAGCGGACGAAGGTCCGCCTGCGAGGCAAGGGGTTGCGGGTTCGATTCCCGCCTCGGGGCAAATGTCTGTACGATCTTCAGATATTTGTTCAGGGTGTTCTGGGTGTTTTTCTATATATAATAAAAATATCTATCTATGTAGTATAATGTATTAAGTATATCAGTCATCTAGTACCCATAACACAAGCTCTGCTTAGCTTGGGGATAGATGATGCTGTGTGATTTGTCCAGCATTATTTATTTATTTATAAAAAGGTACGACATCAGTCATCGATTAGATAGACAATAAATGGTTCTTCCAAACATGGCTAGTCTGGAGCTTCAAATTGTTTAAAACTTTAAAAAAATAAACTAACAAACAAAATATAAAACATACAAAACAAAATAAGGTGTCTTGAGGAGGAACAAAATTTGTTAAGTTAAGGCTGGTAATTTGTCCAGGTGAAAATGGCTTCTCGTTTGCGCCTGCAGCGATCCCGTGCCAAATTCCAAGACAAACAACTTGAAATACCTGTACGAAAAAATTGGTTAAAAAAATTGCTTACGTTATGCGTAACCGTTTTTTAACAGACTTTAAAAAGTAGGAGGTTTTCAATTCGACTGTATGTTTTTGTATGTTTGTTACGCGATTGCTCCGCCAATTATGAATGGATTTTGATGATGGGATCCATGAGTATGTTATTAAATAATAGTATTAATAGTAGATACTGGAGTACATGCCCAGTAGTTTCATGCCCTAAATTCAACCATGCGGTTGGGTTTTTATTTTTTATTTATTTAAACAAAATCCACATTCCGTAATCTACATTATCCTAAAATACATATATATCCTACGACCAATAATGAATTTACATTATATATAAGAAAAAAATTAAGCAGACAGTTAAAACAAACTTAAATATTAATTTTAAAAATCAAAACAAAAGTAATTAGGTTAAAAATAAATCTAGTTAAAAAGTATATAGAGGTATTAATTACATCATTTTCGTTTTTATTTTTGTTTCACTTCATAATGTTTGCTAGTTTCGTAGGAAAGTATCCAAATATAATAATAAATAAATAATGCTGGACAAATAACACAGCATCATCTAGCCCCAAGCTAAGCAGAGCTTGTGTTATGGGTACTAGGTGACTGGTATACTTAATACATATATCTATAAATATGCCCTCGGTTTCGGTGTTTTCGGCAACAAGTCAAGGATTTAATGATCTGAATTAGGTTTTATTTTTAATTATGGAATTATTATTTTACAAGGCAGTTTTCACGGATTGGTCAATTTGATAACGTGATGATGACAGTTGCAGCGACATGACTTTTTAGTATTGCATTCTTCAAGATACCTACCTCCAGGATTCAAGATGTAATTTTATAACAAAAGATAGCCTTATATCTTCCGTTCTGGGATAACCGGGTAATAAAATATCTGGAAAACAGTTACACAACGCAACTGAATTGCATTCGAGTCACAGGCGAAGCCTTTGGTCGGATGCCAGAAAAGAACTAACTAAACCAGACTTCATTGGAGAGACGAATTTATGGCGCCATGGTGGTCTGTGACGTAGCGCGCTATGTCTCATTAAAATAGGGATGGGAGAATGTTTCCTCTTCTCCCCTGCCCGTGGATGTAGCAGTGCTAGGATGGAAAGAAGAATCTGCCAAGGGATATTTCCGGAAGATGGGCAGCAGCGTCTTTTCGTGTATCAACATCCCATACTGCGCTCGCCAACCCGCCTGCCATGCGTGGTGAGTATGAGGGGTCCTCATGATCAGTGCTTGCAGATCAGTGAGAGGATGCCTACGTCCAGCACTGGACGTTCTGGGATGATGATGATGATCCATGCTTTGTGATTTGCTTGTTGGACGCTCTTTGGTATATCAATAAATAAAAATACCCTATTTGATTTATTGGTGAAGATCATAATACATTCATATATATATATATATATCCAGAATACCCTGAAGAAATGTATTTTATTTATACATTTGATTAGAACAACGGCTTACACCACTTACACCAATCAGTAAATATTAACAAATAATAACATACAGTGGCCAAGCAAAATATTATCCCTTCAAACTAAAATCAATAATATACCTGCAGATCGTACAGACATTTGTCCCTAGGCGGGAACGAACCTGCAGCCTCTTGCTTTGTAGGCGGACCGTCGACCGCTGCGCCACAGATTATTCTAAGTCCTGGTTTCAAGTCACATGCAGTAAGCCTTTGGTCGAATGCCAGTGAAGAACGGTAAACCAGACTTTTCATTGGAGAGACGAATGTATGGCGCCATGATGGTTTGTGACGTAGCGCGATGTATCTCCTTCTCATTACATTACAATAGGGCCGGCGCGTGTGTTGAGGCTATGTTTTCATAATAATACTACAAGCACTACCTTACAACTACTAATTTACGCAACGAAAAGTAGCCTATGTCCGACTCCATGGGCTAATCTACTCCTGTACTAAAATTCATCCACATCGGTTCAGCGGTTTTGACGTGAAAAGGGAATATACATACATTCTTACTTTCACGTTTATATATTAGTAGGGATTTATCTAAGGATAAATCTAGCTGATGTTTTAATACGTCATAATAACTCTACTCGCTAACTCTAAGAGTTTGTTACTTGTTTCTTCTTGTTTTAATTAGCCTTACGTAGAACGAATATGTTTTGTTTAGAATTTCTATGTAGTTTAAAAATTGTATGTCATAATTATATGTTAGTACCAATACTTAAATAACTGCTGCCATGTTTTTTAACTTAACTTTTGCTATGGCAACTTAAGAACCTATAATTTGTAACCTACATGCCCATGCTTTTTATTGTTTTTACTTTTGTAATTTTTCATTGTGTATCTTCTGTTGGTGGCTCAAATAAATAAATAATAATAATCAACAACCCTTTTACGATCAGTGCTTGCAGATCCATACAAAATCGAATACAAACACAAAATAATTTATTGTCTCTTCACAAAAGTACAAATAACGTACGCAAATCATGAACCGTTGCTAGACAGTTGAAACTTTCACAGATGATGTATTCTGTTGCCGCTATATATAACAACAAATACTAAAAATATAATAAAATAAATATTTAATACCCATAAAACAAACATAATTTTTTGCTCGATATAAATAACGGCAACTGGTTGAATATTTACACAAGATGGTACGGAACCCTTTGTGAGCGAGTCTGACTCGCACTTAGACGATTTTTCATTTATTTATTAAAACACTCCTACGTCTTCTTCACTACTCTGGTGCGGTACATCTTTCTGCGCTAAGTGGTATGCCTCCGTATTTAATTTTACATTCTAATGAAAGGTACTTGCGATGCCAATTGGCCATCTTGTTTTGACCGCCGCGCCTTTCGAATGTTGCAGCATATCGAATATCCTCGCCGTTGACAGAGCGAATCGGGGGCTCGCTGCTTGGTCGGGCCAAGAACATAGTGGTACATACAACGTACATAAAATAACTAATCCTTAGATATGGTTTTATGATATCAAACCGTCTATGAAAGGTAACGCATTGCGTACCATATTCCATCTGAAACCTGACCTAGAAACGTTTATTCTTACTTTAATTGATTTATGCGTGCTTGTTTTTTTTAATGTACAATATTAATATGGATAATGATATACATAATAAATGAAATTAAAAATATCGAGATCTAGCTTTTTAAGTCTACATACTGGTACTTACAGACAGTTTCCCACTTGCACAAAACTTTAAAACCCTACTATTTTTTCATTAGAAATCAGAAATACTCGTTGTTTACAAAAGTAATTGCCGTGGGGTGCCGGCAGTAGAATGTTGCCCCTCTCATGCTCGTGGATGCAGTAAGAGTCTGCTAAGGTATACCTCTGCAAGATGGGCAGCAGCGTCTTCCCGTGTATCAATATCCCATACTGCGCTTACCAACCCGCCTGCCAAGCGTGGTAAGTATGGCAACTACCCCTCATGGAGATCCATGAGGCCCAGTGTTCAGTAGTGGACGTTTCACGGCTGAAATGATGACAAAACTAATAAAATTACAGGATTTGATCGCGTACCTTTTTTATTATTTTCCCGACGTTTAGAACACATATCAGCTAAAACTAAAAAAAAAAAAATATATGTTAACAAATCGCGAGAGCTTAAGAAGTTATAAAACTAATAAATATATTATATTAAGAGATATAGATTAAATATAATTTCATAACGATCTGTTAGTGTCAGCTCTAAATTAGTAAATTTAGTATAGTTGCTTATGTCACCGTACTGAGAATAAGATCTTAGAAACCCATTAATTCTACCTTAGTACGTACTAAAATATTACTCCTTCGAAAAACCTTGAAGATATATTTTATCATGGAAGCGATACAGATAGACACGAACAACCTTGCTTCAGTACATGGTAATAAACTTATAGTACCCACAAAAATTAGCATACCCATAAAACTTCGTAGTTTACGTTCATTAAAACCATTTAAATTACCCTTTGCATATGAAATTAGGTCGCGAAGCGAATATATTTAGTTATGAGCGTTACAAATTAAAAAAGACAACCTTAAAGACTACAACCAGATCTTAAATCATAAATAATCATTATAATAATGAACATACCTAATACAAAGTATGAATACATTTTTTTCTTTTTTTTTTAAATCAAAAAGAATAATAACCTAGTTGAAATGCAGAGGCTAGAAGGGAACGGAGACTAAAACCGTAACTGAATTGTTGCAAACATCGGTTTTGAAATGGTGGACTTTAATTACGTTACCACTATGTTTTTAAAAGGAGGGAGATAAATACAATAATCATAATTTTCTAATAATAAATCCAACATTATCTTGAATGGCTTCTCCCCCCAGAGTTTGACCACGCATCTCGGCTAGGTTCGTTCAAAAACTCCTTCACGCCATTTCTCAAGACGTGCTCGAAAATCAAATCATGTAGGTAAGTAGATCTAATTTTCAATCGATTAAAAATACGACATTTCGAACTCGTAAATCAAGTTCGTGGAATTCGAGTGATTATGAATAAAATATGATCGTTTTAGCATAATCACTTGAATTCTATGTTGGTATATTTTTTAATCATTCGTATATGTATAATATAGGTATTATAAAGATTAATATTAAATAAATAATGCTGGACAATTCACACAGCATCATCTAGCCCCAAGCTAAGCAGAGCTTGTGATATGGGTACTAGATGACTGATATACTTAATACATTACACTACATAGATAGATATATTTTATTATACATAGAAAAACATCCAGAATACCCTGAACAAATATCTGCAGATCGTATAGAATTCCCGAGGCGGGAATCGAACTCGCAACCTTTTGCGTCGCAGGCGGACCTTCGCCCGCTACGCCACAGAGGTCGTCGATAGAACAGCAATACGCAACTATGCATTATAGTTCTTCTTAGCATAAACTTTAAACAATAAAACACAAATTAACAGCCTTGGTTAGGGTAATTACAAAAAGTAAGGCTAGGCGCAAACATAAAACAAAGGTTCCCATGCGAGTCTGTCGTAAACAAATAGATAATTTAACCGACCTGCTCGTATTCTTCGTCACCGTCCATTTGGCATGCTCAATGGCCACGCTAGTGATATCATCAGGCGTGGCTTGGAGACCTGTACTATTACACTGTTTGGCGACAGGTGAGCTGAGTGAGGAGTTGTTCAAGCGGGCGACTCTTAAAGTTTCTGTTTTTGAGTAAAGTTGGGCGAGACTGGTGCCTTGTTTGAGTTTCGTCAATAAGGACTTTAGGCTTATTTTTTTTTAATTGCTGTAATATGTGACATTATTTCAGAAACATTACGAAAAACAGGTTAGGTCCGTTCTCCCCCGATCCCGACGCCGACTTAAAAAGTCATTAATAACGTTTATTTACATTAAACAATTATTTCTTCCAAGCGAACTTATAATTTAAAAATGATAACTGGTTGTTGTACGTAACATTCGTGTCGTGTTAAGTGTCATTACAAATTATGGTTAGGCTAGGCACAAACATCTAAGTACCTATAAGGTTTCCATGCAAGTCTGTCTCAACCGCGGTAGGTCTGCTGGACATAAGCCTCCCTCATGGATCTCCAAGATCATAAGGGGGTTGTTGCCATACTCGCCACACATGGACGGCTGGTTGGCGCGTGCATGTTTATGTTGATACACGTAAACACGCGGCTGCCCATCGGTGGTATCCCTTGTCAGATTCTTACTGCATCCACGGGCTAAAGAGGAGAGGCAACATTCTACTGCCGCCACCCCACGGCACGGCGGCCACTAGTAAAGAAATTTTTCTTTTTACATTAAACTGCTCATTCTACCTGCAAGCAAGACAAAAAATCTCTAAAAATAAAAAAACTGTACATAAAGACTAAAATAAAACATCAAAGTCTCTCGTCTGCAATGCGTTGCCGGAAAAATAATCTAATTTCGTTGTACATACGAGGCATAATAAGCACTCCTATTTTGGTAATAGTTTAGTTTGCGGCCATAATGAAGCTACAATTACCACCTGTCACATTTTTTGGGACTTACGAAAGGTAGAGCTTTAAATAAATCTACCTAAAAAAAAACTTGAGATGGACGGAACGTCTCCCATCTACATTCTCTAAGGCTCAGCGCAGACAGAACGGAGCGCAGCGGAGAGGATTTTATTAACGCACTTTAAAATAAACTTTAAAAGTTATTACAATAAAGTGCATAAATGCTTGAAGCTGACAAAAAATGCTCGCGCGTCCTCGAAGATACGCGGGAATCCCCGCGCGGCGTTTTGCACTTTATTTTAATCATTTTAAAGTTTATTTTCAAGTGCGTCCCTTGGTGATGCTACCACATCCTTAATAAAACAGTTGATTTTTAACCCCCGACAAAAAAGAGGGGTGTTACAAGTTGTGTGTGGTATGAAATGAAAGGCCATGGATGTGTAGATTGCAAAACGGAGGGCCCGCATTATAAAAAAATAGATAACCTCCGAGACTAGGACTGTGTCGGGGTTGACTTAATTTTTAAAATTTTATAAACTTGTTTGATGATTTCGGCACCACAATGGCGAAAAAGAAAAAGTATTTACTGCTGAACCTTATAGATAAATCTAGACAGCGGACAATAAGCTAACACTAATACCATCTATTATGTTCTCTAAGCAATATCAGTTTATAGCAAAATTGTAGTCATTAAAGTAGGAAGGTACATTTATAATTCGTTACGCTCACGAGGACTTCTGCCGACAAACTGTTGGACAGCTTCGCAGACAATATACGATGAAATGTTCATTTAAACTTGGAACTTAAAGAAATGAGGTTTTTTAATAAAAATAAAATAGTTCACGAACCTTTTTTGATTTTAAGTCTTTAATTTTAAATAAATTCAAAATCTATACTTACATATAATAAAAATTTAAATACATTAAAAACAAGTTCAGAACTACTTTTTTTTCTTTTTATCAAAACACTTCATTTCTTTATTTAAACTCTCTTAAATAACAAAAAATGCCTTACGCTACGTAGACTCCAAGATTCTAAGCAAAAGGAGTAAGCTGAGAACTCCAATTAAACCAGGCGCCATGCGCCAGTCTTGGAAAGTATATTATTACCTGATGCCATGCCATGAGAACCATTCAGCAGTAATTACTTACTAAAACCAACTACACGTCTATTTGTATAACAAGTTTGTATAGTAACCCCGGACATCCGTGGATGCAGTAAGCTTCTGCTAAGGGATACGATACACCTCCGGAAGATGAGCGGTTCTGTTTGTCAAAATCCCGTACTGCGCTCGCCAACCCGCCTGCTAAGTGTAAGTGCTAAGTAAGGCAACTACCCTTTTAGCAAGGGCTAGAAAACCTGCTTTCTAATAAAAAAAGCCGCTTTATATGTAGCTTTCAGTTTTGCGATTGACACATAAATTCCTTTCATTTGATTTTAAACTTGGCTTTATTTAAAAACATTCGATGGTTAGCCGAGGAGGGTGAACATTCTACTGCCGGCATCACACGGCAGATATATACCAGCTAACTCCTAACTTCCAAGCAAAATAATCATGTTATCAGCTCAAATTTGAGCAGGCGCCATGCGATGACGTTTTACGACTCGATGAATTAGCGGCTTTTTGACATATTTTCATACAGCACTGCCATAAAATCCATCAATTAAGTGCTTATTACTTAAATCAGCGTTTGTTAGAGAGGGTTATTGTTTATTATAGAAGCTAACTCTCAACTTCTAAGCAAAATAAACATGTTATCTCCAATTAAAGTTGGCGCCATGCGCCGGTCTTGTGCTTGGAAAGTACTTATCTGATGCCACGCCATGTCAACCATTACCTCTAATGCTCTGTAGATCGATGTCCAGATAGGCACGCCAATTAGAAACGTAATTGTGTTCTAGTTGAGATGGGTAAATGATTAGCCAATAAATTCCTCTTGACTAATTGCTTCTGGCGTTTAATATATTCCAATCCAATCCAATCAGCCTGTAGGATCCTACTGCTGGGCAAAGGCCTCCCTGCCCTCTCTCCATACTTCCCGGTCCAAGGCGTTTGTCGACCAGTCAGCACATATAAATATTTTTTTTTAATAATGTTTGACAATTCACTTAGCATCATCTAGCCACAAGGTAAGCAGAGTTTTTGTTGTGGGTACTAGATTACTGATATACTTAATACATAATACTACATAGATAGATAATTTTTATTTTATATAGAAACACATCCAGGACACATATCGTACGTATAGTCGTTTGTCATGAGGCGGGAATCGAACCCGCAACCACTTGCATCGCAGGCGGACTTAAAATCTCTTTCTTATGCGAAACCAAAAGAAAAAAAAGTGACAGCATAACAGCGGTGCCATACAGGCACCCATGATAGTACAATACAATATTTATTTATATTATCTACATACATTTTGCGGTCACTCTCATAAATGTTTCATAGTACCTAGGTAGGTACACAAAAATAAAAAAAAAACCTGTTCGGAACACGAAGGTTATTCTTTGAAATTGTTCTTTTTGTTGTCGTTATGAACTTGAAATATAATACTTAACTGTCTGCCGTGATTTATAGGGAGCAAGGTTTCTAGTTTTTCTGTTGTATCCTGTTTGGATGCGAAACATGTAGGCTATGGTTAAGAAATCGTAAACACGCAGGATTGATTTACTTACATCACTACCAAGATCCGTGGGGTACCGGCAGTAGAATGTAACCCCTCCTCTCATACCCGTGGATGCAGTAAGAGCCTGCTGAGGGATACCTTCGGAAGATGGACAGCAGCGTCTTTCCGTTTATCAACAACCCGTACTGCACTCGCCAACTCGCCTGCCAAGATTGGTGACGTCTGGACAAATGCCTCCCTCATTAATCGGTTGGGAGCGGCTTGCATCCACCGCCGACCTATGGTTCTTACCAAATCGTCTGCCCGTCTTGTAGGTGGACCGTGGCCTCCATTCGTGAACTTGGCGGCCCCATCGGCCATCCGTTCTGCGTGCTATATGACCTGCCCATTGCCACTTCAACGTCTGGCTATGTCGGTGACCGGAGTTCTTCTAAGTATCTCTTCATTTCTGATTCGATCCCGTAGAGAAACCCCTCTCAATAACAACCTACTGTTATCAAACTTCATTAGTGATGTTAAACTACATAATGTAGTTTACAAGACTCGTGTCGTGACAATCTGACCGCATATAACTTTCATGCTACTCTGTGACACTAGAAAACACATTATCCATGCATGACTGCCGAGCAACAACGGCAAGTGAAGAACCTGCTGTCTTGTAGGTATACATATAAGATTCTTATATAAGGCACAGAGTTATATTCTTGACGGGATTTTATCTTGATTGAGTTATGGTTTCTTGACGTCTTCTTTGTTAGGGTACATAATTTTTCTCAGCCGTAGGAACATCGACTATAGGATTTGTAGGACTGCTGAACATCCCACTAATATGATAAAGCCGAAACTTTGTATAGATGGATGTTTGTTACCTCTTCACGCAAAAACTATCTTACGGATTGAGTTGAAACTTTGCACCAGTATATATGTGGACCAGGATTAACACATAGGCTACATATCAAACGGGTGCAAAGCATGCGAAGCGGCAGTCAGAAGCTAGTATGCCATAATCATGGATGTCCAAGTAGGTAATGATCATGAGAGGATTGTTGAAATACTCACCATGCTTGGCAGACGGATTGGCGAGCGCAGTACGGACGAAATGTTGATACACGGAATGCACGGATGCTGCTGCGCAATCTGCCGATTCTTACTGGGAACAAGAGAGCAGAGGCTACATTCTACTGCCGGCACCACAAGGCAGAATGCACGTTTTTACCTAAAAAAAAATTCGTAAGTTGCCGTTTTAGAAAATCAAAATGGCCACTGATTCTTATTATACTCTAAATAGGTTTCAGTCCTCCTGTATTCGCCTCACAGCCACTCAGCAAGTAGCGGGCCCGCACGTGCACCGCATACCATAGACTATAGAGTTACACTTTTCTTATTGCAGGTATGGCATCAATCCGGTTTGTATACAGCCAGCGTTGGTTAGCGAGATTTATGTATTCGGCCTATTATAGACCGCTTTATTGATAGCACGCAAGTCCATTATTTAGATACTAGCTTCTACCCGCTGATTCGCACGCGTGTTTCCCGAAAAAGTAGCCTTTGCTGTTATTCCTTGTCAACATCTATACGTGTGCAAAGTTTCAGTTCAATCCGTCAGTTAGTTTTTTGCGTGAAGAGGTAACAAACATAATCCAGACAAACTTTAGTGTTAGTGATAAATATATATAAAGACACCTAGGAGCGGGGCGAATGGGAAGCGTACATAAAGTAGTGTTAAAAAATATTTCTTTTTACATGTCTATTTGTCCCAACCCTAAGCATTCAATCATCAACATTATTTCAGCCGTAAAATGTCCACTACTGAACACAGGCCCCTCTCATGGATCTCCATGAGGGGTAGTTGCCATACTCACCACGCTTGGCAGGCGGGTTGGCGAGCGCAGTACGGGATGTTAATACACGGAAAGACGGTGCTGCCCATCTTCCGGAGGTATCCCTTAGCAGGCTCTTACTGCATCCACGGGCATGAGAGGAGGGGTAACATTCTACTGCCGGCACCCCACGGCATTCAATAATAAAAATCGAATTGTTTTTAAATCCAACTTACGTGCGTCGCATACCATAGAGATACATACATATGTACATACATATAATCACGCCTTTTTCCCGTAGGGGTAGGCAGAGACCACTTCTTTCCACTTGCTACGATCCTTACATACTTGTTTCGCTTCGTCCACTTTCATTATTCCCTTCATACATGCTCTTCGGTTTAGGGTACTCTTGACCTGGCCTTTTTTCAAGACGTCCCTGATTTGGTCTTGAAACGTCCGCCTAGGTCTACCCCTTCCAACACTTTCATTCACACTCTCCTTATACACTTTCTTCGTCAATCGTTCTTCATTCATTCTCTCGACATGTCCAAACCATCTCAGCATACCTTTCTCAATTTTCGTCACTACATCTTCTTTCAGACCACAACGTTTCCTTATCTCACTATTTCTTATCCTGTCACTCAGTTTAACTCCTATCATACTTCTTAACGCTCTCATCTCAACTGCATTTATTCTGCTTTCATGTTTCTTCTGCCATGCCCAACTTTCACTTCCGTACATGAGTGTCGGAACCAACACTCCCTCATGCACAGCCAAACGAGCCTTGTTAGACACCTTCCGACTGTTCATAAAGGAGTGCAAAGCTCCATTAACCATGTTTCCTGCATTCACTCTTCTTTCAATATCACTCTCACACTTTCCATCTCTTGTAAACTTTGAACCCAGATACACAAACTCATTCACCTGTTCAATTTGTTCACCTCCAATCACGATACCATAGAGATATACTATAATAATAGAGTTACACTTTTCTTGTTACAGGTATGGCTTCAATCCGGTTTGTATACAGCCAGCACTTGTTACTGAGATTTATGTATTCGGCTTAACCATTAAATTCTATATAATAGACCATTTTATTGATAACACGCTAGCGCTAATAGTTGTTACAGAGAATGATGGCAAACTACTGTTTTAAATAGTTGAGCAAAGCTTTTGTACAAGCTGTCATCATCATCATCGCAACCGTAGGACGTCCACTGCTGGATAAACGCCTCCCTCATGGATCACATTGTATGTGTAATTTCTCTGTTTTTCAATTAATCCTAAATTCTTACCTCATAAAACTTTTGGACTATAAAACAATTTTATTACTACAGTTTTACCTAAAACACCATTACTTAAAAAAGAAACACCATTTCTTATTTTCAAAGACGTTTTTGTAAAAAGTTTTATTTACTCAAGTATAAAACAGACAAGAAAAAAAATTTAAATTCAACACTGAAAAATCATCTTGGTCCAATGAAGTTTTTCTGATTATAAATAAATGATAGGGATAAAACATTTAACCTGCAGAAAACAAGTTTAGTGCATACATCTCACTAATATTATAAAGCTGAAAGCTTGTTAGTACCTATTGATATTTGTTATCTCTCCACCCAAAATCTAGCCTAGGATACCCTTCACCAGGATTAACACATTTATTTATTATTATTTATTTATTATTATTTATTTATGAGCCTGATTCTTCCCACTGCAGGGCAAAGGCCTCGCCTCCCTCCACTGATCCCTGTCCTGTGCTATCTGGTGCGAATCTTTGATTAAAACACAGGCTACTTATTTCCGGGTACAACACATGAGAAGCGGTAGGCAGAAGCTAGTTAATATCATCATCATCATCATTTCAGCCATAAAACGTCCACTGATGAACACAGGCCTCCCTCATGGATCTCCATGAGGGGTAGTTGCCATTCTCACCACGCTTGGCAGGCGGGTTGGTGAGCGCAGTATGGGATGTTGATACACGGATAGACGATGCTGCCCATCTTCCGGAGGTGTCCCTTAGCAGGCTCTTACTGCATCCACGGGTAGGAGAGGAGGGGTAACATTCTACTGCCGGCACCCCACGGCATAGTTAATATATAAAACCTCACAAAACTGCATTGTTACGTAAACCATCAGCTTCACCATTGAGCAAGTCAGAACAATACCTGCCCGTAGACAATAGACGCCCGCCATTTCTCAATGAGTTATCAGGCGTCAATAGGCCGTTGACCTCTTCAATAACCTGTCTGCTTATCGGTCAAACGTGAGCAGTTAGGCATAAATCAAACGATCAACATGAGCAAAAAGCGGATCGCCCACATGCACGGCCTGTGTGTTACTGACCTTCGACAAAAGTAAGGCCTTTACATTGATGGTTTATGAAGTGTCAGCAACTGGTGTTCACGCTTTACTGGACGCAGCATGCCTGGAACATTGTTTGATGGATAAGGCTTGCCCAGCACTATACCATCACGGATTGAATTTTGTGCTTTATTCAGTTTAAATGTGTTTTATTCTTCTTTTGTAAGTTGACTATTCTATGTAGCATTTTGCTGTATTGAATAAACACTTATTGACTTTAAGTTTGACCGTCCTCTTAGCTTAGTCAGCTATTAATCAGAGGAATGAACAGGTGATGTTGCCTAAGCCGCAGGTGTCCTCACGATGTTTTCAGCACGTTTTAAATGTGCACATACATTTCGAAGTCGTGAGCAACACGGCTTTTTTAAACAGTTACCTGCCGACGGGTGCCGACTGAAGAATGTAGGCAACCCTTTCTTGTCCGTGGATGCAGTAAAAATCTGCCTAGGGATACCTCCAGAAGATGGGCATCAGCGTTTTTCCGTGTATCAATGGACGCCTAAGTCCAGGATTGAACGTGGACAAACAGTCATACTGCTGAGATGCTATTGACGAATAACCTGTCTGGTTATCGGTCAAATTCAGTTAAGCTTAAATCAAACTATCAACACGAGCAAAAAGGAAATCGCCCACATGCACGGCCTATGTGCGTCACTGACCTACGGCAAGGTGGAATGTAATTTCATGGTTTGGACGCAGGTCCTTTGGCCAGCTGCGGTTGATGCGTACAAGGAATGTGCAATTTCATGACTTGTGCTGTATAGCTATTGAGTATAGCAAGTAGTCGGAATCACTATCACTACATCACTACAACATAGTATAAAACAAAGTCGCTTCCCGCTTGTCTGTCCCTATATTTGCTTAGGTCTTTAAAACTACGCAACGGATTTCGATTCGGTTTCTTTAACAGATATAGTAATTCAAGAGAAAGGTTTTTATGTATAATACATGCATATTAATAGTAGAGATACACTGATAATTTTATAGGTTTTTAATGGGATGTCGTAAATAAACACATTTTTTGCGCTTACATTGCAAACGCTGGCTGAACTCTACGAGATAGATCAAAAAAATGTACTACAAGTATTGTGAACCTTACAAAGGTCTACAAAAAAAGTCCGCGATGGTATATTCAGTAGTATATACATATAGTATCAGCATTGCAACCGTGCAAGCCGGTGCTGGTCGCTAGTAGATAAATATAAATAGTTTTCCTAAGAAAAGTGACTTTCACAATGTAAATACTAGAAATAAAGATAAACACGGGTTGCCCACTATTAGGCTACGTAAGGTCAATGTATCTTTTAGAGGGCAGTGTACATGCTTCTACGATAAAATTCCTAAAGAAATGCAGCAATTTTCTATCAATAAGATTAAAAGAATAATAAAATATACACAATAAATTTCGCCGTGGGGTGCCGGCAGTAGAATGTTACCCCTCCTCTCATACCCATGGATGCAGTAAGAGCCTGCTAAGGGATACCTCCGGAAGATGGGCAGCAGCGTCTTTCCGTGTACCAACATTCCGTGTGCCAACCCGCCTGCCAAGCGTGGTGAGTATGGTAAATACCCCTCATGGAGATCCATAAGCGAGGCCTGTGTTCAGTAGGGGACGTTTTACGGTTGAAACGAACACAATATAGCTTACTATAAAATATCTGATTATCTAGAAGACAAACATGCTTGGAATTAAATTTGCTCCGACTCAACTAAAAAAACTAACGACAGGGAAGCGAACAGATTAATTCATGTGCCCTGTTAATATAAGATAAAATATGTTTTTTTATTGGACGTGTCTATGTTTTGTAATTGCAAACTATGTAAATAAATGAATGAATTTCTGAGTAGTAAGAGTGAGGTGTCCTCTTCGCTTCTTTCTCTCACTTAGAAAAAATCTAAATCGATGCATTTCCTGAGTGGACGACATAGGTGCCCAAACTAGGATAACCTGTGCTGGCACACATATTCCCTCCGATACAAAAGAAGCTCACTCAAATCTGGTAAATTACTTACCAGATTTGATTGAGATTCGTCAAAAGGCAGCAAATCATTTTTGCATACGGTTTCGTGCGGAGCTGAGAAAGTGTCCGTCGTGCAACACTGCCCATGGTTTTACTTATCTTTTTATGCGAGAGTGCAAGGAGCGAGTGACAGCGAAAGTGGAGTAGATGGAATATTACATAGATAATGACATTTATAGATCACCAGACATGAGCTGAAAACTCAAAATTATATTTTTATGGGATGGCTGTTATTGAATGAATGTATCATTCAATAACAACGTGACCAGATAATTCATTGCAACATCAGAGCAGAGCTATAAATAGAACTTGTTAAACTTTCGCGATTTGTATATTATTTTATTACTTACTTTTTTAAGTACAGGACTTTATTGCGTACCTTTTTTAATTGTTTTCCCGACGTTTTCCCAGTCAGTTTCAGTCCTTCCGCGACCATGACCAGGTGCAATCCGCTCGAAACGTCGGGAAAATAATTAAAAAAGTACGAAATAAAATCCTGTATTTTAAATACTAATACCGACGAGAAACGAACTTTTTTTTTTTTTTTTATTTTTTACGACCACAGCTGGTGGCACTCTTGTAACCGACTGAGACGCAAAAGGTCGCGGGTCCGATCCCGCCGGGCACAAATGTCTACTTTACTCGCAGATACTGTCCCGGGTCTGGGCATGTTTCTATAAACGATAAGTATGTATAAAAAAATTATAGAAGTATTCTATAAATCATCAGCTGAGCTTGTGTTACCCATAACACAAGCTCAGCTTACCTTGAGGCTAGATGGTGCTGTGTTAAATGTCCCGCATTATTATTTAATGACAATACGCACCGTATAGCAACATTTTTAATCGCTAAGCTCATAACTTAAAACACTTCTATTATGAGAAAATGCTTTAAACGATCTATTACCCAGACTCTGTTTCGATGTTATCTCGTAATTGAGTGAGTCTTACATAATTTATCAACTTTTTGCTTAGTAAATCATACTTATCTCACGTGCACAATACAAATACATTGTTCGTGTGTCACTAAACAAATTATGTAAATAAAATCAAATGTATGATTCGACATTATGTCTGACACGTAGATTTACTAAATTGATAATTCTATTCAATAGACTGTTACACAGTGCCACGTACGGTGCTAGGCGCACAGTGCGCTCCCGCCGCCTTTTTCACACCCGCACCTGTTGCACTAATGCTGGTGTACGATCTCCACTGCACCGCATCGTCGACACATAAACAGTCAATTTATCGAAATTGACCTATTTATATTGCCCGAATTTAAATAACAGAAATTGAAAAATCAACATTTAAATGATTCATCATTTCAGCCATAAAACGTCCACACATGAACACAGGCCTCCCTCATGGATCTCCATCAGGGGTAGTTGCCATTCTCACCACGCTTGGCAGGCGGGTTGGTGAGCGCAGTATGGGATGTTGATACACGGATAGACGCTGCTGCCCATCTTCCGGAGGTGTCCCTTAGCAGGCTCTTACTGCATCCACGGGTAGGAGAGGAGGGGTAACATTCTACTGCCGGCACCCCACGGCATTTAAATGATTAATCGTACAATATTAGAATAATCTTAATTAGACACTCTTTTCTTTTATCACTTTTTTAACTCATATAATTTTTTACACAACAACCTCACATTATACTTAAAGTAACTCGAGGATAATGTGGTAGGCGAGCATTTATTCATCCTTATTTAGTATTTATTGTTTATTAGTAAGATTTAATGTATTAACTGGTTGATATTCCTAATAAAGTAAAAATTAAATTAAATTATTCTTGAAGTATGTAATTGAGCTGGATATATGTATGTACATATAACACAGCGCCACCTTGCCTCCAATTTTAGTTTAAACTAAGGAGATCTTATTTAGACTTAACCTTAACTGAAAAAACTTTGTATATTTAACTGAAAACTTTAAATTTTTTACGCCTTTTACGCCGAAAATCGCGTCTTAGTCGAATATTCTAAGAAGTTTTAACAGGATGATAAAGAGTACAATCCAAAGTAACTAGCCACCTATCAAAGAAATGAAAAACTTCATCAAAAATGTTTGATTCCGACAGAGTTTAAACCCACATTGGTTAAACCGATACTCGACCCTTCCTAAAGCCGGAAATGCTTTAACCAACTAAGCTACGGAGCCCTTGACAAGCTGCGTCGAAATTCTTGATAAGATCATATCGGTTGAGCACCGATTAATATTTTTCATTTAATTGATAAGGTTTTACTTGAAATGTTCTACGCAAGTGTAGTTTAAGACTATAAAATTACAAATCTCTAACCACCATTATTCGTGGGGTGCCGGCAGCAGAATGTTACCCCTCCTCTCATGCCCGTGAGTGCAGTAAGAGCCTGCTAAGGAGTATCTCCGGAAGATGTGCAGCAGCATCTTTCCGTGTATCAACATCTCGTACTGCGCTCGCCAACACGCCTGCCAAGCGTGGTGAGTATGGCAACTACCCCTCATGGAGACCCATGTGGGAGGCCTGTTCAGTAGTGGACGTTTAACGGCTGAAATGAACCACCATTAAAGATTTTTCCAGAATCTTCAGCTACGTGTTTAGACGCACGCTGGCAGAAACTAAAACGAGTAATGTCGTCATGATATTCTCGTTATTGTTGATAACTGATTATTATATTGTGATTAAATTCATATCTATTGAAGCGACAATACTCAGAGAAGAGGTTTGTTTGTATGTCGCTGTCGAGAGATTTAGAATATTAGGTGGAGAATCACGAGGTGAAGCCATTTAACATTGACAAACGTTCAACGTTTCAAACAAATTGTGCTTTTAGCACAACAATGCATGATGCCAATCGATGATGGATAGAGCTATCGGAATGGCATCAACAATCATCATCATTTCAGCCGTAAGACGTCCACTAGGTACTGAACACAGGCCTCCCTCATGGATCTCCTTGAGGGGTAGTTTCCATACTCACCACGCTTGGCAGGCGGGTTGGCGAGCGCAGTACGGGATGTTGATACACGGCAAGACGCTGCTGCCCATCTTCCGGAGGTATCCCTTAGCAGGCTCTTACTGCTTCCACGGGCATGAGAGGAGGGGCAACATTCTACTGCCGGTACCCCACGGCCATCAACAATAACAAAATATTAAATGATACTTTGGCAGCTTGTCTATGGTCAAGATTTAATTAATTTATAAAACTAGACATTCTATTTAAAAATGATTACATCACTACTTACAGCTACTTACTTTGACGACCTCTATGGCGCAGCGGGCGAAGGTCCGCCTGAGACTCAAGAGGTTGCGAGTTCGCGCCTGCCTCGGGGCAAATGTCTGGTGGATCTGCAGTATATTTGTTCAAGGTGTTCTCGATATCAGTCATCTAGTACCCATAACATTTCTATAATATTTCTAAAAGTGAAGACTTGTTATTAGCCGTTTGATTCTGGATTACTTATATATATTATGTTTGATTTGAGCTGTTAGTCTTCCTAAAATAAATAAATAACACAAGTTCTGATTAGCTTGATGATGCTGTGTAAATTGTCCAGCATTATTATTTTTATTTCTCACGTGACATACCCGGTTACAATGTATATTTATAATGTGTTTTGATAGCTCGTTTATAAATTAATTTTATTATTTAAAGTGTGTTTTTAGTTTAATAAGCTTTATTTTTTTTCTTTTGTGTATGTTAGCACGCCTGTCTTTCTGTCTTCGACCTTTTTGGTTGGCAGCTAGATAATGCCTTCGGCATTATGCCCATCATTTGTTTACTGTTTATTTTGTAAATTGCGTGCAATAAAGAATTAAACAATAATAAAAGACGTTACTTTTTACTCCGTTATAACGCGCACAAAACCGTGAACTCAAGCTAGTACTTGTATTCGTGTTTTCCTTCAACCTATATCCGGTTGACATAATCTATGACACAATATATCCTTCAACAGTCTTGATAATTCCTATAGGTACATAAACCTTGTGGTAGTAAGGGCACTTGTACACACAGGTGATGTCATGGTGTCGAAAACACGAAGATGTTATCTGATGACAAAACTACGTCGTTTGAGCAAGGTTTTAGAACTAGCTTAAGCGAAGGTTTCCTGTGTATTTTGTTTTGTAGAATTTAATTCTTGGCCGTGGGGTGCCGGCAGTAGAATGTTACCCCTCCTCTCATGCCCGTGGATGCAGTAAAATCCTGCTAAGGGATACCTCCGGAAGATGGGCAGCAGCGTCTTTCCGTGTATTAACATCCCGTACTGTGCTCGCTAACCCGCCTGCCAAGCGTTGTGTGTATGGCGACTACCCCTCATGCATGAGGGAGGCCTGTGTTCGGTAGTGGACGTTTTACGGCTGAAATGATGATGATGATCAAGATAGCCGAAGACGTTAAAATTTAACAAACGCATCTTTGCAATAAAGCTTAATCATTTCAGCCGTAAAACGTCCACTACTGAACACAGGCCTCCCTCATGGATCTCCATGAGGGGTAGTTGCTATACTCACCACGCTTGGCAGGCGGGTTGGTGAGCGCAGTGCGGGATGTTAACCAAATTTTCATAGGACCAAACCTGAACAATGAGAGGAATCATCAAAATCAGTTCAGATCGGGCGGAGATGGAATGAGAAAGAGAATGGAAGACCTTTTCTGAAGTCGGTTGAAAATTAAATCTAAGTTACAACTCATGCCGTTAAAGTAGGTACTCTTAGTACAACTAGAGCACAGTCGTATTAAAGTAATCTTAAGTCGTAAGTATTTAATAGTAATTCAGTTATTTATATTCCAATTCATGCAAAGTGGATAATAATCGTGAAAATACTAACCATTTGACAAACTGACCGCCCACACACACGATCAAAATATTATGGTCTAAATAACAAGCGAAAGGCCGTGGGGCGCAGTAGAAAGTTGCCCGTGGATGCAGTAAGAATCTGCCAAAGGATAACTCCGGAGGATGAGCAGACCCCTCCTGATCTTGGAGATCCATGAGGGAGGGCTATGTCCCGCAGTGGACATACGGCTGAGATAATGATGATGATGAACAAGTGAAGGTCTAATTTAATTAAAGTTTAAGTAAATGTAAAATACACAATAGTATCACTCACTATCATGATATGTCGTGTCGCGTCAACGTAAGATTGAAAGACAATATCTCAAGTTTATAAAATTAAAAAAAAAAATTAACCCCGACACTTAAGCCTTTGCCTCGAATCTTGCGGGCAGCGGGGCGGCGGCGGCGGTGGCGCGGTAGCGGCAGGATATTATGCGTAAAATCAAAGCCCGCGCCACTGTTTTCGAGGGCCGGTCCATTTGATTTTACGCATAAAATCCTGCCGCTCTCGCGCCGCCGCCGCCGCCGCCCCGCTGCCCGCAAGAGTCGAGGCAGAGGCCTTAAAGCTGTATTACACTACACGGTATTCAGGGCCCGGTAGTTAGGGCGATTAGGGAGCAAGGCTTGTCGCGGTCGCGCTAGTTAGGGTCCCTTACGCTCTAACTCTTATTACACCACTCTTAGTTAGGGTAAGGGTCCCTGAATACCGTGTAATGTAATACAGGCTTTAGTCTCGGAAGATACCTATCGTATATTTTTTATTATGTGTACCATCAGTTTTGCTAACACATCATGCCTTTTCATTTGATACCGAACTTGGGTCTATTTGAAAACATTCGATTGCTTCTTTCACCCCCATATCTTGTAAACGTCTTAACCAATTTTGATGAATAGAGCCGAAGCTAGATAATGCTTTTGAATAAAAAAAAATCTGCATTCTAATCGGTTAACTTGTTTAAGAGTTACAGTGTCACACACACTCGTCGCGGTCAAACGTGTAACACATCTCTTTTTGTCGGTGTTTTAAAAATAGCGAGTCAAATGGATTCAAATATGAGAGGCGGTCTGTTTTGCGAATATTCGGCTAACGGAACGTGTGTCTTCCCGGGACCACGATGGGTGCAATCATGTCGAAACGTCGGGCAATAATAAAGGTAAATAACGGGATAAATACCCGGTCAAATATGCGTTAACAACAGAACGTGACTAAGAGAACAGAAAATTATTCAGAAAGTCGCCTTTCTCTCGTAACTTATACCGTCTTTACCGCTCAATCGCACAATGAATTGATTATTGGCGACCGTTTGCGTAAAAAGGAGTTCGCAAACTGCATTTTACGAGAATGACATCATCCGCGACGCTCGTTGACGCCATTACTGTTAAGAAAAAAAATATCTCAACGTTTTGACATCATCCGTGCCGGACTCCCCAACTTCTGGGTACATTAAATAATAATAATAAATAAATAAATAATGCTGGACAGATCACACAGCATCATCTAGCCCCAAGCTAAGCAGAGCTTGTGTTATGGGTACTAGATGACTGATATACTTAATACATTATACTACATAGATAGATATTTTTATTATAAATAGAAAAACACCCAGAACACCCTGAACAAATATCTGCAGATCGTACAGACATTTGTCCCGAGGCGGGAATCGAACCCGCAACTCCTTGCGTCGCAGGCGGACCTTCGCCCGCTGCGCAACAGAGCTCGTCACTTAATGGGCTTCATGTGTCAAAAAGATTTCGATTCTCGATAATGATCTGTTTTTTGTTTAGATTACCTTGATTTGTAATATTTTATTTGTTGTTTGCTTATTTTCTGTATTTTTTTGTACAATAAAGTGTTTTCATTCATTTCATTAAAAAAAGTGCTATAAAATCATTAATTTGAAAACTTTTTAATTTTGAAACGAATGAACGTTTTTTTTCTTGATTTTCTCAGCGTGTGGGGTTTCGTTAAATAGATTTTAAAAACCATTTTTCGATTTCATTTCCCGTTTTCGATAAGTTATGTTTAAATTTTTTTTCGAGCTTATTTGGCGTAATTTGAGCGTATGTTATATAATATCATCATCATTTTAGCCGTAAAACGTCCACTACTAAACTAAGGCCTCCCTCATGGATCTCCATGAGGGGTAGTTGCCATACTCACCACGCTTGGCAGGCGGATTGGTGAGCGCAGTACGGGATGTTGATATACGGAAAGACGCTGCTGCCCCTCTTCCGGAGGTGTCCCTTGGCAGGCTCTTACTGCATCCACGGGTAGGAGAGGAGGGGTAACATTCTACTGCCGGCACCCCATGGCAATAAAGCTTATATAATATAGTATCTCACTAATGGCAAAACAAATTCTAATAACTATAGCAGTTTGGAGCCCTAGTACCCCGCATAGAGTACTAGCAAGTACTTACTAATTTGTATATCATCATGTGTCAATGTTTATATCTAATCTGGGCTGTAGTAAATTCCTTCGCTTATCTCTTATCAACACGAGCCATAAGGGCTGTGTACTTTATAACCGTTTCAAATCTGGTTCTTAGTAATATTTTATGATTCAATGTTACCGACGTGTATGATTGGTCTGTTTCCATCATTACCTCAGACTGATGTCCACATCCACTGCTGGACATAGGCTCATGGATCTCCAAGATGATAACAGGGTTGTTTCCATACTCGCCACGTTGGGCAGGCGGGTTGGGGAGCGCAGTACGGGATGTTGGTACAAGGAAAGGTGCTACTTCCCATCTTACGGAGGTATCCTTTGGCAGATTCTTACTGCACCCACGGACAAGAGAGAGGAAACAATATTCTACTACCAGCACCCCACAGCCCGCCCCACGATCTGTTTAACCTACAATGATTTAAGGCAAAGTCAAAAGGGATGGTTTAAATTTTAGCAGTCTATAATTATATGTATTTAATGCCCATATATTGTAGTAAATATGTGCTGGCCCGCTGGATATGTATGTCTGTTTGTGTATACGAAGGTTCCATGTAGCGCCTAAACTACTTATCCGATTATGATGCCGCGGGGTGCCGGCAATAGAATGATCCTCTTGCCCGTGGATTCTGGTCTGCCAAGGGATGCCTCCGGAAGATGAGCAGCAGAGTCTCCGTGTATCGACATCCAGCACTGCGCTCGACAATACGCTTTCCAAGCGTGGCGAAAACCTGAGGCTCATGTCCAGCAGTGGACGTGCTACGGCTGAGATAAATGATGATGAATGAGGTGTCAATCGAAGCCTACGCCAGCCGATAGATCATGGACTCCCTTTTTCCTATTAAAATGAATAGAAATGCCCTTGCAAAAGACGCAACGTTCTACCAGTTTAACAATGATGTATGTATGTACATGTAAGCCAAATTGAGCAATCTTGTCAACTCGCGTGACCCCTGGCCTTGCAGCGTATTATTTAATCTGCGTGCATCAATGACTTGTAATGACGTCATCAGTCGCTATCGTGATTGAAAATTAATGAGCCAAGACAAGAAATTGATTGGAAAACTAGTTTTGCAAGTTTGTATTAATCTGCGATTTGTTTTAAAGCCTTTGAATCTGTAGTGTATGTGATACTATATACTATACGCATACATACGCTGTCTCGTGTGGCCTGGGTATTGACGGGTATTGGTTAGCGAACTGTCACTGTCACACTGGGAACTGTCATGTGAGCCGTAAGGGCGGGAGGACAGTAGCTTTTCATGTGTGGAAGATCTGTGAGTGCTGGCTGGCAAAAATACCGGGACATTGTCGACTCAGTGTGTGATATAGATCTTTATAAACCCAACAGAATCTATTATAAATTATTCTGTACGACCACAGTTGTGTGAAGCTCAATATGCTGCACATCTACAGTCGTAGTTCTCATGGACATGTTTAATTCGCCTGCCACCGCATTCCGCCTCAGTCTGCAATGTTTGCACTCATAAAACAAATAATGTTAAGGAATGCCGGGGTACCGGCAGTGGAATATTACCCCTCCTCTCATGCCCGTGGATGCAATAAGAGCCTGCTAAGGGATACCTCCGGAAGATGGGCAGCAGCGACTTACCGTGTATCAACATTCCGTACTGCGCTCGCCAACCCGCCTGCCAAGCGTGGTAAGTATGGCAACTACCCCTCATGGAGATCCATGAGAGAGGCCTGTGTTCAATAGTGGACGTTTTACGGCTGAAATGATGATATAAGGAAGATTTTTGGATTTGTTTATTCCATCTAGAAAAACGCACCAATAAATAAACATACAAAATGAAAACTATGTGAAACTATTTAGGGGCTCTATAACATATTTTAGATTTGGTTTATTGTCCTTATTAATATCTTACTGGTATTTCAGTCGCAACTTCCGTAAATATTTGACGAATAAATTCCAAATTTATCAATATATATAAAACTCTTCCGTTATTGACTGAGTGACTGACAGACAACGCACAGCCTAAACCACTGGACCTAGAGACTTGAAAGGAGATGCCCAAAAGTGGTACGCATCAAGATTAAAATTTTATAGTAATTATTTTTATATTTTTTTACGACATTACGCGTCAGGGATTTGATTTTTGAACCCGGAATTTAAGATAAAGTATGAAAATTGTTTTTAAGGTGACGCATTGATAAACTATTGTTTCAAAAATCGAGTACCGCGCCCCTTCACTCGGACAACTTTTACGCGGTCGCACTCGACAGGATCACGCCTAGCGGCGGGCGGCAGCGCTGGTCTAGCGTACGTGGCGCTGCTAACGGCGTGGCGGCGGCGGCGGCACGCGTCAACTCGATTTGCCTAGAGCATAGATAATCATGGAGTCGCCTTGTTCTTATTCAACCATTTAAAAAAAGGCAAAAAATTCTTTTGAACTATTTAATGATTGTTTTTTTTTCATACAATACAGGCTTATTTCTAATAAATTAGCATATTTTTAGGGGCTTATTCTGTACATCAAAACTAACAACTTTTGTGGTATAGACGAGGCGATTGAACAGAACAAGATGCATTTTTATAAAAAAAATAAAGACGGGGAAATAGTAGTCAACAAAAAATCAGACTGGTATTTTCAAGTCCAAGGACAGTTACATACTTGCAGGAAACAGGAGGCCTTACTTGGAATATGGTATGGTGACAAAAAAATAGAAATTATAGAAAAAGACGATACATTTTGGTCAGATATCATGGAGCCAAAACTGCTGAAATTTTACTATGATTGTCTTCTTCCTGAGTTGGTTGACCCTAGACACATAAGGAATAGGCCAATTCGTGACCCAGAATACGTGATTGCAAAAGGGAAAGAAAATGATACAGCTACCATTTTAATAGAAAAAAATACTGGTGACGTTGACGATGGTTCGGTCGGGGATACCATAGATTATGTGATGCGATTTTCAGAATATTGATATTGAGTATATTTTTTCACAGAAAGCGTTAACCATTTTCGATTTTCGATTTGATTGAGCAATGCGCCATTTCTCGTTCTAATAATTTCACATTAAATGACGACTGACTGGCTTAAAGCAGTTCTCACAGATGGCGCTTCTAACACTGTAGTAAGATACCTACATAAACAATTATAGTACATAAAACGACATTAATTTGTATACGTTGTATACTTTTAGGGGTTTATTTTGTACATCAAAACTAACAACATTTGTTCTGCGACTCTAGTCAAAACTAAAAATAAAATCAGCTGTTCCATACATTTTGTCGCATTATTTTTCCATTATTCCAGCAACAGCATCTTTGTTTACATCAGCCAAAGATGATTTTATTTTGTTTTTATAATTACACATCGCGTTTGTGGACTATGAGAAAGCCTTCGATTCGATCGAAACATGGGCGGTGCTCGATTCTCTCCAACGATGCCGAATTGACTATCGGTATATCGAAGTGTTGAAGTCTTTGTATAGAAACGCCACTATGTCAGTCCGAGTACAGGAACAGAGTTCGAAGAATATTCCCTTAAAAAGAGGCGTAAGGCAGGGAGACGTTATTTCTCCGAAACTGTTTACGACCGCTTTGGAAGATGCCTTCAAGCTCTTGGAATGGAAAGGACTAGGCATCAACATTAACGGCGAATACATGACTCACCTTCGGTTTGCCGACGATATTGTGGTCATGGCAAAGTCGATGGAGGAACTCGGCACGATGCTCGAAGGCCTCAATCGAGTCTCCCAACGGGTAGGCCTTAAAATGAACATGGACAAGACGAAGGTTATGTCGAATGTCCATGTGGTGCCTGCCCCAGTTATGGTTGAGAACTCGGCTCTCGAAGTTGTCGACGCGTATGTATACCTAGGACAAACTGTCCAGTTAGGTAGGTCCAACTTTGAGAAAGAGGTCAATCGACGAATCCAACTCGGATGGGCAGCGTTTGGGAAACTACGCAACGTTTTTTCGTCCAAAATTCCTCAGTGCCTTAAGACGAAAGTCTACGATCAATGTGTGTTACCAGTGATGACATATGGAACCGAAACGTGGTCATTCACGATTGGCCTCATGAATAAGCTCAGAGTCGCTCAACGAGCTATGGAGAGGGCTATGCTCGGGGTTTCTTTACGCGATCGAATCAGAAATGAGGAGATACGTAGAAGAACTCGGGTCACCGACATAGCCAAACGGATTAGCACGTTGAAGTGGCAATGGGCAGGCCATGTAGCTCGCAGAACAGATGGCCGATGGGGCCGAAAAGTTTTCGAGTGGAGGCCACGGACCGGCAAGCGCAGCGTAGGACGTCCACCAACAAGATGGGATGATGACCTGGTGAAGACCGCAGGTCGACGGTGGATGCAGATCGCTTCCAACCGCAACAACTGGAAATCCATGAGGGAGGCCTATGTTCAGCAGTGGACGTCCTACGGCTGAAATGATGATGATGATGATGATGAATTACACATAGAGCAGACAAATGTAAATTCCGATTGTAATCCTATTCGATGTTCAGAAACTAATTTCATTGAGGCTAATCCGCAGTCAAACAGAGATTCATGTTGAGAGAGTGTATTAGTTGTGATGTAAAATGATTAACATCTATTACTCGATGCCCCAAGTCGGGTGTTTCTGTTTGAATCTGAAATTTAAGCACATATTTTAGTATTTATTCAGTTTGAATTTCTTATTATGTAAATATTACTTAGCTATAACAAAATGCTTACTGTAGTTTCCTGTACGTGGGGTTCACACAACCGGTTATAGGGATGTAGTGCATTATTAGAAACAATATGATGACTCGACTAAACAGTCATTCCAATCGTTTCTTTTTTAATAAATATCTTAACGTTTGCTTCAAAAATAATTTCCGGATGATATATATTTAACCTCTGCTATCTTCTCGTTGAATAATAGTAACAATAAAGTAAATACAGTACACCAAATCGATTTAGTATTGCTAATTGACATAAAATCGATTTTCTTACTAAAGATTTCAATTTATCGATCGTATCCCTAAATCTTAGCGGGCACATTACTGACATTAGATAGATGTCAGATCTAACCGCTCATGTGAATACGTTCGTGTCTGTGTTTTAGTGTTTAGATTAATGATAATCATATCGTAATCATTATTTTCGTATTGCGAGTTGAGAAGTAGAACTTGTTTATATTTTGTGAACTTTTTTCTGTGTATTTCATTGTGCAAATATGTCGAGTCGTGGGATCACCCGACAAAACATATGACGTGTCAATAAAATAGGTTACTTGTCTGATTTTGAGGTTATTTTCGATTTCATAAAATTACTCCGAAACCCCAGTTTGTTTACAAAAACAACTTTTATAGGAGTTAATATGATAAGTATAGACAATAAAAAACCAAGTTTGGTTTTGACGCAGCTTGGTACGGGATTCCATACATATATCCATGAGCATTGTCCTTTGACATACATACCTTGAGTATCCTAGAGGTGCACTAAGGAGGGATTTTTTGAAATTCCCACGGGAACGGGAACTACGCGGGTGAAACTGCGGGGTGCGGCTAGTCTCTAATATAAGTGTACATAATTTAACTTGCAGCAGCTCATAATCACTTAAAGCTAAATGTAATTTTACGATACACCTTAACACAGTTGTTTTTGTACCTTCTCGTAAAAATAACATCCAATAGATTGTCTCCTATTACCTCTCCCACTTCAACAATATCATCTTACGTTCAGTGAAAGTGTTGACTGAACCATCGTAGATATAGAGTAGGTTATAAACTGACAGATGGCGCTTCAGAATTAGACACCGGTTTAGTACACTGACAGCCGAGAACGAGAGATGTCAAATATCATAGAAATCGACACTCCTATTCGTAAATGTTGATCACTAATTGATACAATTTGTTGTTAATCTTGTGAAATTATCGTTTAATACAATTTTTGATTCAGTATGGAATTTATCTGCCTGATATTTTATGATCATTTTAGTTAGCTTTTTTAGTTCGGCAGTGTGCCAATAGAATTGATTCCATTACGTTTATTAATTTATCATCCTGAAGTTTTATGATCGATCACACCTTGCTAACATACTGTTTAATTACTCTACACTTTACCGAGTAATTAATCACATAATGTATACATTATGTGAGCTCTAAACTAAAGAAAGTATCTTACTTACCTAGCTGCAAGCGAACTTCAAAGTTCATTATTATTTAGTCTTGTTAAAGAAAACAATTAAACCCATTTTTAATTGGGGATCACATGGCGCAAAAGTTATCTGAAGTCGAAAGGTTATCAGAAAATTCAGTTACCGCAGTTACCGCAAGTTGGCAAAATGGATTTCACTTTTTAACAACAAGACAAAACATCTTCGTCGTGATTCATAATTTGTTGATTAAAATAGCGTAAAAAAAAACTATCAGCGCTCCCTGGCCTAAAACTGGGTTAAATACTATTTTAGACAACTTTATGATTCTTTTCTTTGTTTTGCGATAAAGTAGATTTTCATAATTTTATTTCAGCCCATATGCCACTTACTGTTGGGTAAAAATCGGCCACTCCAGAAACCAAAAACTGAAATAAAATAACTCTAGTAGTTTGCAATTTAGAAGTTAAGTAAGCCCTTTTCCAAATAACAAGTACTTTCTACGTAAGGAGAGAGAAGAGTAATAAAGCACATAGTCAGGCGACATAAATAGCTCCTTCCCGGTTTGATGAACTCCACGAGCAACCTTGTCACACTGCCATGTTGTCGGCTTCACGCACTGAACTACAAAGTTTGTGTTGATAAATGTGCCAACTTAGAAATCCAGCTGAAAGCTTCATCAGCCTTTGCGTTTTTTTCAGAGATCTTATGTTCTTATCAATGTAAAAGTCAACTGTCTTCTCCTTTCTATTAGGACTAGAAAATTGTATACATAATCTGTTTGTTACATATTTTTTGAGCGATTAGTGCTTTATGTTTCCTTAGCTTTTGTTTTGTTAATATTTTATTGTTTTTTAGTAAGGCGATGTGGTCGCTGAGCGACAAAGCCTTGTTTTGTTTTGTGTAAATAAAAGAAACAAAGCTTTGTGTAATTAAAAATAAAAATAAAATGTACATATTTGGTAAAATAAGTGCTAAATCTTTCTTTCAGTTATATCGGCTATTCCTCCGTAAATACTGAACACCTATAATACAGTACCCATTCATCACAATCAAATGCATTTGCGAAACCGACAAGTGCGAGTCCGCCGAGCAGCCGTAATGTTCGGTATCCGCACGTTATGTCGTCATGGATTAAAAAGGTAGCCATTGTTTGGTACCTAACGGTATCTTCAATGGGCACCATCCTTAGACATTAGACTAAATCATCGTAGAACGTAGTCTGGTTACTTTAAAGAACAAGTTTATAAAATTAAAATTGAGAAACATTTTAACGCAATCGCCATATGTAAGATTTTCCTTTTCCGAGGGCTTATTCAATGATAAGTCTGGTATTCATATTAAAATACCTCCTTTATTACTTCAAACCTCTTAAAAGTACTTACTATACTCACAATATTTCGTTTTCATCTAGCACTGATTAATCACATCTCTTTTAGTAATTTTCTGTTTCTTTTCTATGTTACTCAATATCTCCCGTTCTACACTTTTATTTACCATCCGTTTAACTACCCTCACTCCGAATGCTCATTTCTTTACAACTTCAACATTGATTTTGACATGTTTACCCGATCAACTGCCGTGGGGTGCCGGCAGTAGAATGTTACCCCTCCTCTCCTACCCGTGGATGCAGTAAGACCCTGCTAAGGGACACCTCCGGAAGATGGGCAGCAGTGTCTATCCGTGTATCAACATCCCATACTGCGCTCACCAACCCGCCTGCCAAGCGTGGTGAGAATGGCAACTACCCCTCATGGAGATCCATGAGGGAGGCCTGTGTTCATCAGTGGACGTTTTATGGCTGAAATGATGACCCGATCAACTGGACAATGACATTTCAACGAAGATCTTTATCAGTAATAAAATTTTATAAACTTGTTTTTGATTTTCGACGTCATTTCAGCCACACGACGTCCGTTGGGCATAGGCTTCCGGAGGTGTCCCTAGATTCCTTAATTACCATTAATATATCCCCCTTTTGAGTTAGTACTCTTATTATAATACACCCTGTCATCACATCACTTCAGCCACTTCAGTCCCCTACTGAAGTGCGGGACGGGAACATAAAACGGGACATTGTGCAGCAAGCGGGTTGGCGAGCGCCACACTGGATGTGATACACGGAAAGACGCTGCTGCCCTTCTTCGGGAGGCATCCCTAGGCATATTCTTACAGCCGGCACCCCACGGTACCTTTCAAATAGTGTAGGTATAATTAGTGCAAAGCTAGGACAACTTAGTCTCATAATTAGCACAACAGGAAGTCAAGCAACCTACGAACGATACTTTTAGCTCCTATAGAGTATAGTCGAGATTAACGGTTCGTCGCTAATTAACTCAGTGCCGTGGGCAGGCAGTAGAATGTTACCCCTCCTCTCTGGAAGATAGGCAGCGGCGTCTTTCCATGTATCAACATCCCGTACTGCGCTCGCCAACCCGCCTGCCAAGCGTGGTGAGTATGGCAACTACCCCTCATGGAGTTCCATGAGGGAGGCCTGTGTTCAGTAGTGGACGCTTTACGGCTGAAATGATGATGATATATATAAAAAAAAAGATTAGAATATTGTATTGATTATGATTATTATGCTTATCATAACTATGAAACACTAAAAGTCAATAAATCGATTGTTTATCTTAATCTAACAATCGACAAAAAAGGTTTATTATATTTAATAAAACTATTAAGGTGGCCGATCTACTAGTTTAGGAACAAATATAAATAGGGTATTGCATATTACAGACTAACTTTGCTGACAGAGAAAATTGTTGCCAATTACCTAAAGAGTTGGTCACTATGTAATTTATGTGACGGGACATTTTGAGAACGGGACATTTTGCAGAAAGGTCGTTTTGAGATTAGGGCATTTATAAAAGGGACCTTTTGCGAAAGGGACAAAGGGACATTTTGCGAGTGGGACATTATGAGCCCTAACCTGCCATGCCTCGGCCGCGTTGGTCGAGTGGTTCGTATTTCCGATCCGGGTTCGATACTAGTTGTGCTTGATAATAGATTTTCTTGACTGAAAAATTTATTTGAATGAATGAATGAAGTATTTATTGACCACTTTATGTGGTCACACAACTTGTTGTTGTGTGGATACAGCACAAAAAGGTTAACATACAGACAAATAGAAGATACATATTTAAGAGTAACCCAATAAATAAATAAAATAATAATAATGTAACCTATGCTCACTGTAGCAGTATACAATGTGTCAAAAGGTCCCGTCTCAGCTTTATGCTACACTATCCGCGTAGAAGCGCGTAGTGTAGCGCTGGTATTCTGACGGAACCTTTCTGACATTGACAAAACACATACAACTAATTAGTACACAAAACAAACAAAAACAGTTACAATCTACATCTAAAAAAAAGAACACATTTTATACAGAACAAAACATATGATAAATTTGTGATTTGTGTAAGTATGTGCACGTAACACGTGTTTTGTCGGTAAAGCATGTTTTCGTGAGGAAACCCGCGGCCTAGCTTCAGATGTATTGACCTGTTCTATCCTCTGACTAATAGCCGATTAGCTTGGAAGATGGTATAGGTACTGACTGTGCAAGCCTAATCTATAATATATCAAAGTACAAGTAGCTGACACTAGATTACAATATTTAGCTGTGTTATGCGAAGACGTGAAATCGATTCGTTTATATGTAATTACTTAATTAACTCTTAAGCTTATAAATTTTTTTGTATTCCGAATAAAATAAAAAAATAAAATAAATCATCTATAATAGATGTGTGTATGGTCTGCTTGTAAAACCAACAAAATATCCAGAATACACTTGATGCTTCTTGGTGCATTTATTATTCCATAACATTATATGGTCCAGCTACTTGGTGTAACGATTATGGCCGTTAATTTTAAATGCGTTTGCCACTTAGAATAATTAAGATTATATGGATGGTAATTAAGGAGTAGAAGAGGAGAAAGCATTACAAATTGGTTTAGTTTTATTTGAAGGACTGAAGGGTCACCCAAGAGAATCAAAAATTTAAGTCATTACACACTTCAAAATAAGTATATTCGTTCTTATTTTATTCCTTACACGAACTAAAAGAGTACCAAAATTAAAAATGGATACCAATTCAACTAACTTAAGGACATCCTGGCAAGCGTGGTGAGTATGGCAATTACCTCTCGAGGAGAGCCATGGGAGGCCAGTGTTCAGTAGTGGACGTTTTACGGCTCAAGAAGATGATGATGAAAGGACATTTATAAAATATGTATGAGCAATTAGTAAAGTATTTGTATAAAATCGTATGTTTTACACGGGATTCGTTTTATCATCAGTAACGCTAGTTGTTCATTGATCGATTTTAGACGATCTTGAAACATCTAGCGCCTTCTAGCGTCATTGTCCGACAACATACTGAGTTCATGGTACAGTACCTCTTCATTACTTAGTTCCACTCAGGTGGAACAGATGGCGCTGACGCCAAGAAATTGATGAAGGTTGATGATTAATTGCCATAAATTTAATTTGTTTGTATTTTTTGTTTTAGGTAATTATCAACATTCGTGATGTTTGCTATTTTGAAAGGTTTCTTGACGTAAGTAAAGTCTCTAACTAAGAGCTGGATATAATATGCCGATGACGAAAACTGCCAGTGCAAAATGCACCTCGTAAATAAATGACGTAAAAACGTCGTTAAAAATTATTAGGACATTTATTTGCGAGAATAGGCCAAAGGTTCTCTTGGGTGATGGTCGATGGATGACAATAAAAAGCTTTTGTGATTTAAAGTTTGGAGGTATAAATTATACATTGCAGTATCAGAATATTATAGATTATTATGTGTTTTTTAAGCTTTTTCGATGAAGAAAAAAGGCATTAAAGAAACAAAAATGACGCCCAAAACGACACTAACACTTTGTTTTTTATTTATCTCAAAGTAATTTGAGAATATTATTGAGAATTTATGCCGTGGGGTGCCGGCTGTAGAATGTTACCCCTCCTCTCATGCCCGTGGATGCAGTAAGAGCCTGCTAAGGGATACCTCCGGAAGATGGGCAGCAGCGTCTTTACGTGTATCAACATCCCGTACTGCGCTCGCCAACCCGCCTGCCAAGCGTGGTGAGTATGGCAACTACCCCTCATGAAGATCCATGAGGGAGGCCTGTGTTCAGTAGTGGACGTATTACGGCCGAAATGAATGATGAATTTGAGAAAAGTCGGGAGCAGTTATAGATAGATACAGAAAAAAAAGTCCGACAGTTTACGACAGTGAGAAACTAACAAAAACTTAGATATAATAACCTCGTCTAGTGTATATGTTGCGCTACTCTCCGCTAGATGGCGCTGGATGGAAACCACCAGCTGCATACAAATCGCGTGGTTACGAATAGTTAAAATTCGCATAAATCCCAAAAGTAATTCAGGCCAAGCCGATCGTTTAAGTTTGTTTCGCCTAAATTCAGGGGTCAATGGACTAAAGGTGTTATCTGTGGAACTAGATGATTTTATTGTTCTTCAAATATTGCTTTAGCGGATTGTTTTAAGCCATTGTTTTATTATGAAATCGTACGTGACATGCGTGTACTAACATATGTTTAAAGAATTTACCTATTTTCCTAAGAAATACATTGAAAAAATTGAACTTTTTATTCAATAAAATTCGGTAGAATTATGATTAAGACTAAGTTTTTTCCAAAGACTACTTAGGATGGGACTAAAACATTAAAACTTCGATGAATAAAACTATTAACGTAAAATCTTTTCGGTACATACTTTTACAATAAGACGTATATTTAGTTTACTTCTTTGTCTATCACGGCTTTAAGTTTTTCACATAATCACAAAAATATTTCGGCGGAAATGTTGCTCTACTTTTCGTAGAGTAACTTCTGCAAAATATAAAGTCGAGCACGCCGTCAACCGACTTCCGTGTCGTAGTTGGTTTAATAGCCTGCTGAAACGCAGGAGGTTAAAGTTTGTATTTTCTCTGCAGATATTTGTCCTTGAATTTTTCAATGTAGGATTTACTTTATGTATTTACAAAAAGTATTTAAGTATTCCATCGACCCTTTGGTAAATAAAACACAAGCTCTGCTAACTTGATTGTGCTACGTGAATTGTCCAGCATTATGTTAATCATCAAACGCCTATAACCCAGCAAGATGGCGCCAAATGAGCTGAATTAAAGCGAACGAACTAATAGTTAAAACCAGTTTTATAGAATTGTACTAATTCAGCGAATGCTGCGGCCGGACATGGTCCTTGACTCGAATGTATTAAAATCTGATGGTTTATATGGCGGAATGAATGTGTATGTATAGCATTAATTCCTAGCCGATTTCGGCCATGGCAACTGAGCATTCGCTATTAAGACTAACTGTAAAATTAGTAATAGAAGACAATATTTTTAATAGGTTAATATTAAAATTATATATAATAAAGACAGTCTACAACCTCTATTTTCCCGCTGAATAAAAACTCTGAACATATCAGAGGTGAATAGGTAGGTTAGCCGACGGCCCCTAAAAAGGCACTGGCAGGCGCCAAATAAAAAAAAAAAAAAACAGCATTCAAAGAAGTCTCATGGGAGGGTTTTGGTTTTTTACCTTTTCATGTGCTCTAAGGTGACTTGTGTATCTACACATTATAAGAGGAGGTACGAGAGTGCGGGAATGGAATAGGATTCTTTCTTCTAATATTTTAGAAATTGTCTAACGTAGGCTTGAAGTTAAGATTTAGATATTGGTGGCGATTCGGTTGTTGTATTAACTAGCTAAAGCTAATTAAAATGACATCATAACTGACTTAAATGACATTAAAGCTATTTGACTAGTGTTTACGCTAACAGCTCTAATTGTAGCAACCTCAAAGTCTAAGTCACCACGCTTGGCAGGCGGGTTGGCGAGTGTAGTTCGCGATGTTGATACACGGAAGGACGCTGCTGCGCATCTTGCGGAGGATGCGGGCATAAGAGGAGGGGTAATATTCTACTGCCGGCACCCCACAGCCCGATGTAACGATCTAAATCTTTGCAATTCCGTACTAATGGAGTCGGGCCCTAGAACCTGTGGTGTTTTCGTCATACAAAACCTTCGCAGGTGCCTTATTTACCATGTGTTATTTACCGTAGGTGTTGCGGAGGCGAACACCTTAGGAAAAGTGACATCATCATTGACAATATCGATTTTATGATCGAAATAGTTCCGTCTTCATGTGAGGTTAAGTTATTAATACTATTGATATAGATGGGTAAATTATATCACAAGAACTGTTTGTAAGTCTCTGATCTCTCAATGTTATAAAGAGGAAAGATATGTTGTATTTTGTAACGAATAAACTCAAAAAACTAGGTACGTGAGCATATTTCAAAATTATTTCACCATTAGAATGCTACATTATGCCTGAGTAACATAGGCTTTATATATCCTTGACTAGAAGTCGCCCGCGGTTTCACGCGCATCTTTGGTTACTGCTCCGCTCCTGTAGGTCGTAGCGTGATGTTATATAGCCTATAGTATTCCTCGATAAATGGGCTATCTAACACTGAATAAATTTTTCATATCGGACCAGTAGTTCCTGAGAGTAGCGCGTTCTAGCAAACAAACAAATAAACAAACTCTTCAGCTTTATATATTAGTAAAGATTTCCACGGGAAAGGGAACTACGCGGGTGAAACCGCGGAGTGCGGCTAGTGGCTAATAAGTCCAAACAGTAAACGCTACTTACATTTGAGCAGCACTTAATCATGTAGCTTTTCAGAATAAATTCAGTCATTCAAGTACCATCATTTGTTTAAGCAAAGGGATTATAAATAAAATAACTAATTTTACATCTATCTATTGCTTTACACTTTTAAGTTTTTCACAACTTTTTTCATAACTTTAAATCCCCCCCCCCCCCCCCCCCCAATAGGGGGGGGGGGGCTTTGGGGTACACATCCGTAATACATCCTGTATACCCGTATAGGTAATTAATACAGTGTCAGTCATCTTTTAACCATGCTATTCTGCAGTGCCTGGATCATAGATGGATGGATTACGCTTGTCCTATGCCGTCCTCACTTCAACCGTATTCAAAGAATAGATTTAATTTTGAACAAGCTTCCGTCTAAAATAAAATTGAAAGTCCCAATGAGAAAACCTAATCCCAAAGATTTAAATCGTTAGATGAGCCCGACACCAAAAACAGTGGCATTGGTATCGATTCTGTTCAACACTTCCTAATGCTAATTATAATTAGAGATATGACGTTTCACAATTTAGAGCTGTCAGCGTAAAATTTGCTATATTTGTTCCTTTTTTTAGAAAAGCACTAACTAAATACACGTCCGGCTAACACTGTGTTCAGAGATACACTGATTCGAAATGAGTGAGCTCACTCATTCGTGTGTGTCACAAAACGGTGCGGTCTTATTACGTACGGTAAGGGCGTATTTAACAATTTAAATCTTTGCCTAATCCCAGCAAAAAACTGACTAGCTGTAAAGAACAGTTAGCCATAGACAAGTAGGTCAGTTTTTTTAAGCCATGTGTCCTTTTATGGTACCGCACTTTGTAGCAAAAAAATGTGTACTTGCTTCCAGACGATTGATTATTATAGTGTGGTATTATTTATCTCAGTCGTAGGACCATAGGTCTCATTCAAGATCATGAGGGGGGATCATACTCGTCACGCTTGGCAGGCGTGTTGGCGAGCGCAGTACGGGATGCTGATACACGGAAAGACGCTGGGCCATCTTCCGGTGGTATCCTTTGGCAGATTTTTACTGCATCTACGGACAAAAGAGGACATTCTACTGCCGGCACCCCACGGCAACTACAGTTGGTTAAGCATTAGATAGCGATATTGTTAGTCAAAGTCAAAGGTGGTCAAGATCAAAAAGTGTTTATTCAATAGAATAGTCAATTTAAAAAAAAAGAACTAAATTCTTGTAAATTGAATAAAGCACGTAATTTAATTCGGTTGCTTCAGAAAACTTTTTTGCCGAGTGATAGTAAATTTAAGGCTTGTGAGTCCTTATTTAGCCAATTCATCTCGCGGTGGACGACTCGCTTAAAAATAACCCATTAATCAGGCCCACATGACTTATGTTATGTCATAGCATACCGCAGGATTATAATTCCTGATCAAAGCTTATTGCTAAACCCTTTGTTAGGTTCAGGTTTTGAGATCTAACTAGGTGAGTGAGTGGGCTGTCATTTGTCTCAGTTGATTCACTGCTTCTTGTGACTTGTACAGTATTGTGTTAGATAGTGAAAATTATGAAACTATTGGCAAATCGTCGTGCATGCCATTTTCAGGAAATTATTCCTGAAACTTAAATTGTCAACAAAAAAAACGACTTAATTTTTTTATTTTATGATTTACTTAGTAATAAAAAAGACTACTTATTTTTATGAACCTTGCTGTGTTGACTGTACAATTTAATCTAAAATAGGCTTGGTAGTGTCGTTGCCAATGAATCGGAATTCAATTAAAATAACATAATCTGTGGCACCTATGAGTTCCATAACCTCTTAAACTTGAACAACGCTAGAAATAAAAGTTAGAAAAAACTTATGAATCAACCTAAATAAGGCCGCGTAAAGGACTACTCGGACGGATCATCGAGGAAAACCTCACCATAATTGGTTAAGCATTAGATCACGCCGCCCACTGCTGGGCCCACGTATCAGCTCTTTATAACCTGATAATACTATATTAGTCTTGTTGACAAGTGTATAATGGTATCGGAGTGGGGGTATTGTCTATCTATTTATTGACCCCACATTCATCCACTGCTGGGACACTTCTATTGATCACAGTTTTCTTTAAAGAAATAATGATGGAGATTTCACAGAGCACGTACTGTCCCGAGATAAAAAGTAGCCATGATTAAATCCTGGAGGTTGATTCTTGTAAATCGTGATTTTGTGTGATTTTGTGCTCCGAACTTGTCACATCACTCTAAAAGTCTACTATCATCTCGATTATCGCTCTTTACTACTCGATGCATCACGATCAGTTTGTATGTAATGACATTTTTATTCTTACTTATGATAGTATTCTATGATTTATTTTATTGAATTATGGTTACTCACTTAGGTGTCTAACCCATATTCTTAGTCGTTACCTCGACCTCGACTCAACCTCCACTCAACCTCCAAATGCGTTTCGGTATGCTTGATCGTAAAAAATTCCTCCACTCGAACCAACCTTATAATTTTTTCTCATACGAGTGGAGGTGGAGTGGAGAAATGAACTGTCATCTCAAGGTACCTCGCGACCAACCTTGAATGCTCCTCGAAAGCTCCTCGAAAGTGTTTGTTGGTTTTTAAAATGGATTTTGGAGATTTTCTCAATTACATTTATGAAACTTACGATGATGAACCCTACAATTACCCATCACGAAGGTATTTAAGAGATGCTGAGAACCCTTTGGAGGTTTACGACGATGGCGAATTCCGAAGGCGATACCGTCTCAGCAAAGACTCGGTTGTCCACATACTATTACCATTGGTGGAAATCAACAATATTGGCAACAATCGTGGGTTACCGTTGACGCCAATATTACAAGTGCTAATCGCTCTGAGATTTTACGCAACTGGTAATTTTCAGGTGGGCTTGGACTTTCCTTTATTGCTTATTGTATCTATAAAGTTAACAAAACAATAGAGAAATTACATAAGTATTTTTATTTTTCAGGTAGTTTGCGGTGACTTATATACAATTTCCGAGTCTGCAGTATCAAAGACGGTGGTACTTATTTCGAAGAGATTGGCTATGAAATCGGGAAATTATATTAAATTTCCGGACGCAAATGAAAGGATAGAAGTTAAAAGAAAATTTCACCGTATTGCAGGATTTCCAGGAGTAATTGGCTGTGTTGATTGCACGCATATCCCAATAAAAAATCCTTGCAGAGAAAGAGGTGAAATCTTCCGAAACAGGAAAGGATGGTTTTCCATTAATGTTCAAATAGTTTGCGGGCCTAGAATGGAAATTTACGATATTGTTGTTCGATGGCCTGGATCTGTTCATGATTCGCGCATTTTCAGCAATAGCAGGTGCTATTTGAGATTTGAAGAAGGCGATCTGGCTGGAAGTGGCATTCTAGTGGGAGATGGAGGGTATGCGCAGACTGCCTTTATGTACACTCCAGTGCCAAATCCTCAAACAGACCCACAACACCGATACAACCGAGCACACATATCAACAAGAAACGTAATTGAACGTGTAAATGGTGTATTAAAAAGACGTTTCGCATGTTTGTACAGAAAACTACAAAATAGTACACCAAATACCTGCAATATTATTGTTTCTTGTGCTGTCCTGCATAATATTTGCTTAAGAACTAAAGAACCTGTACTGGAGCCTGAAGTAGAGACAGAAGATGTCCCCGTATCTAATGCTCAAGACACAGCCAGAGGCAGTATTATACGTTCAGCTTTTATTTAATAAATGTATTTCTTCTTATTTCTAGGCATTTTATTCTAAGAACGAATATAGGGTTCATTCGTTCGTATAATACTGCCTCTGGCGGTCTTGAGCATTAGATACGGGGACATCTTCTATCTCTACTTCAGGCTCCAGTTTCAGGCTGGAATCTGAAGTAGTGGTGGAGATGTCCCAGTATATTGGCTGTCTTGAGAAATTACTCAAGACAGCCAAAGGCAGTATTACACATCCATTCCTAGGCATTTAAGATAGGATTATCTTAAATATTATTTTGTTTTTGTACCAGGATGTATGCCACCGTCTCTTGTCCATCCAAAGGTTGCCTGGCAGAGATCGCTTTTAGCGATAAGGCCGGTCATTGTCCACTTAATTATTATTAGTTTATTTATTTTCTGTTTGTTATGTTATTTTAAGGTGTACAATAAAGCGTATTCTATTCCATATCTGTAATTATCTCTATATGTTGGAAAATATTTTAATAATTAAACAAAAGTGAATTAAACATTGTTTTTCTTTATTTTTAATTCATGTTCAGCCAACTCCCTCTTGGCCTTGTTGCAGCGGACCAATTCTTCAGCAGCTTCTTTCTCTGCCTTAGCTTTCAAATATGACTGCTCCGCTGCCATCATCATAAAAATCCTCTCCTTTTTTTGGTATTGAAATAGCTCCTCTTCTCTTTTTTGTTTTTTTTCATATGCTTGCTGCCTCACAGTAAACTCTTCTTCGATTACTCTAGACCGCACATTTCTTGGGCCTGAAATTAGATAAAAAACATTGATTGAGACCAAATTGTACCTACATTATTATAATGTTAGGTATACTGCTGGGTACTTTTAATAAAACTTACCTCGTAATGGGGCTGCACCAAAGTCAGTTTGCTGGGACAATGGACGGCGCGGTTGGGAGGCTGGACGTGGTGAAGGGTCACGACATGGTGGGGGTGGTGGAATGTCATGACATGTTGGGGGTGGTGGAGTGTCACGACGTGGTGGGTGTGGTGAAGTGTCACAATGTGGTGAGATATCCAAATATTCAGTGGTTACCACCACTCCTGCATCTAAAAAATAAATAAATAATATTTTAATAAAATTCAGGTTGTAGTGTAGTGGTGGGTTGAGCATCAATACATTTGCCTGTCTTGTCATTTACTGTTCATAAAACTAGTTTCTGCCTGTGACTTCGCATGGGAAATGTTGAAAGATTAATTATATCCCATGATTCATAGGATTAAACATGCCTTATGTTTTATTTCAGGCTAACTAAACCTATGCAAAAATTCAGCTGTAGTTTTGCTGTTAAGGAGTAACAAACATTCATCCATCCAACCTTTCACATTTAAAATATTTAGTGTGATGTTTATTGTAAGAAAAACTTACCTTCAGAATCATAAATAGTGTCACTGTCAAAGACACCCTCAATCTCCACATCAGTTTGGTCGTACAGAGCCTCAGCTACTAGTGTCTCCCCGCTAGTTCCTGGCTGTGGCTCAGTCGGTCTATATTGGCCCCCACCAGTTCTCATCCGCTCCCGCTTTTCCATAGTGAGCACACTTTTCTGCCTTGTTTTTAAATTATCCCAGCATTTCTTCAACTGGACTTCAGTTCTCTAAAATAAATGATACTACTATGTATTTAACAATCCAACACCTCAAGAGATAATAAAGTAAATTGTATTCAAAATCATTATCCACAGCCCGTTGTGGTCCACTGCTAGACATAGAAAATGGCCTATTCTTAGCTGTACACACCGACACAGACAGACCAGAGGTTACATTCTCAGACATACCTTAGAATTGCCTTCAATCGCATTGAATTCTTGAGTGAGGCGCTGCCATAAAACTTTCTTGCCACTTTGACTGGCAGCTGTCAAAGTGGATGGTTTCTGGAGCTTATATTTAATGATGAGCTCCATCAAACAAGTCTTCTCACTTTCACTGAAGACATTTCTTCCTGACATTTTGTGAGTGTGAAGAGAACTGAAAGGACAATAATTTACTTCATTATATGTTTCGTTCGCTCTGGTACCTAAAGCTGTCTAAACCTACGTGCTATACCTACTTACTGCGGGATACAGTTGGGTAAGAAGCACGTGGTATTTTATTTGCGTAGTGTTCTTTCACGCGTGATATCAAGATTGACCTGCTGCGACGTAAAGCACGTACGGGTAAATGCAGCAAAGAAATCACAAAATAAGATAGTAAAATACATTGAGATGAGACATATGTACCTGCCAATGAAGCTGTAGTTGCGGTACAAATTAACACGAGTCCGAATCGCACGCAGAATCCAAATCCATAAAACAAAGCCGGGTCAATATTATAGCATTCAATCGATATCCAAAAAACAAACAGGGTCGCTCTAAAAACTCTCAATTCAATTCACTCGCGCTCCAGCCAAACACAACAGCAAAGAAAGACGCAAGAAAATACCCGCACAACAGAATAAAAATATGAATAACTATCACTGTCAAACTGGCAATTCTAGCCATAAAGAGGGGCTTGATGCATGTTTGATACAATTTTCCTCGAACTGATGACGTAATGCCTCGACTCGACCTTATTCGAGTGGAGTTGAGTTTTAACCAAATTAACGACTAAGCATACCGAACTCGAGTATGTTTTCGAGGAATGCTCGAGGCACTCTCCGTCGAGTTTGAGTGGAGGAGGAGTTGAGGAATTGTCTAAGAATATGGGTGGTCTTTTTAGGGTTCCGGACCAAAATGGTAAAAAGGAACCCTTATAGAATCACTCTGTCTGTCTGTCTGTCTGTCACAACTGGATATCTCGAGAACTACTAATACTATATCGACTTGAAATGGTAAAAGACAACACTTTTTTATTAATATAGCATATATAAAAATGTTAAAAAAATATTCTTATTTTGATTGCAGGGGGGCGGAAAGGGGATCTCAAAATTTTTAAGTTACTAGGCCGTGTAGGGTATCATATGAAAGGTATTCATTTGCACATTAATAAACAGTTTTTATTTATTCTTTAAGCCGTATCGTTTTTGAGTAATTTACAAAAATGTTGAAAAAACGACCGTTCCCCCCTCTTATCTCCGAAGTTTGCAAAGATAAACCTGTGATATTTTTATTGCTAATAGAAGTGTATGTAAACTTTATGGGAAAATTATAGCGAACTCTCTAATTTGCATAGTTTTTTAGACAATGGGGTTGGAAGGGGGGTTTTCAAAAAAATTGTGAAGTTACTAGGTGATGTGGGGTATCATATGAAAGGTATTAACTTGCACATTAATAAACAGTTTTTATTTTTCCTTTAAGCTGTATTGTTTTTGAGATATTTACAAAAGTTTTGAAAAAACGACCGTTCCCCCCCCCCTTATCTCCGAAGTTTGCAGAGATAAACCCGTGATACTTTTATACCTACTAGAAGTGTATGTAAACTTTATAGGAAATTTATTACAAACTCTCTACTTAGCATACTTTTTTAGAAATCATCGAAAGTGTAAAAATCTACATAAGTTCCGCTATCAGACAAGAGATGGCGCTGTCAAGGTTCTCCAACAAATATAAAACCGCCTTTGTCATATATTATATTGTATGATGGCACGGAACCCTCGGTGCGCGAGTCCGACTCGCTCTTGCCCGGTTTTATTTTAATTTCAGCTTCTACTTTACAAATCTTTGGTGTTCCCAGTGGGAGGCAGTTAGGCGCTGATATTCTGTATTAGGTATTATGCTGAACCGTGACCTATTTGCTACCGTAGCACATAAACACAATACATTTTTTTTGTGTAATATACATATATATTTTCATTTGATAGTTAAGCATATAATTATTATCTACTACTTATAAACTGTTCTTTCACTGTGTCATTATTGTATATGTGTGCTATATAAGCAAACTAGCCGCACCCCGCAGTTTCACCCGCGTAGTTCCCGTTCCCGTGGGAATTTAGAAAAATCCCTCCTTAATGCACCTCTAGGATACTCAAGGTATATTATGTGTGCCGAATTTCAAGTCACTAGGTCCAGTTTTAGGTTTAGGCTGTGCGTTGTCTGTCAGTCACTCAGTCAGTAACGGAAGAGTTTTATACATTATATCGATTGATAAACGAATGTCTTTTGTATGGTGAGATCACGAGAATGCAGAAAATTTGTTTTAATAGTGATTTGGACAGTTTTTGTAAAATTTATCTTTTTAAGCGTTTGTCACTTGAATCACGATTCACGAGAATTGGCCTCCTAGTCAACAGTTGTACATGTGCCAAGGTTCAGTTGATTTGTTCGGTAGTTTTTGCTTGAAGAGTTAGCAAACGTATGTACATATGTACATATAAAGAAGCTTTCGGATTTATTATTTTAGTGGGATTATGTACCCTCTAAAAAGCCGTCTTGACCAAGTGGTATGTACCCCCGACTTTCAATCCGAAGGTCGTTTGTTCGATACCGGCTGTGCACCAATGGGTTTTTTCTTTCATGAAAATGTATGTGAGGAGTCACATCGTGAGGAAACCCGCGGCTTTGTGACTCGTAGCTTCAGACGTATTGATCTGTTCTTCCCTCTGACTAATAGCTGACTAAGAATTCACATTGTGAGGAAACCCGCGGCTTTGTGACTCGTAGCTTCAGACGTATTGATCTGTTCTTCCCTCTGACTAATAGCTGACTAAGCTGTGAGATTGGTATGAGCTGGGCAAGCCTAATCGAAAATTTCCTAGGCAGTGCAGCCTCTCTTATAGTATGAATACCAGTTGCTGACGCTGTATAAATCCTAATATTATAAACGCATAAGTTTGTAAGTATGGATGGATAGATGGATGTATGGATGTTTGTTACTCTTTCACGTAAAAACTACTGAATAGATTTTAATGAAACTTTACAATAATATAGCTTATACATCAGAATAACACATAGGCTACAATTTATAAAGATAATATGTGAATTGTCCAAAATATGACGATAAGTGTCAAGTAAGTAGGAAAAAATCTACCATCTGCGAGATATTCTGGCGTGGTATATTCTGTAGTATATTTAGTATCAGCATTGCAACCGTGCGAAGCCGGGGCCGGGTCGCTATTTATAATATAATAATATATAAATACTTAGGTTCTTAAGTAAAAGTAATAGAATTTCACACAGCATCAAACCAAATGTTTTGAGTTAGGTTTCCGTTTGCAAAGTATTATAGTTATAAATTAATTTTCGAGCGTACCCCTCCTAAAATCTACCGGTAGCTTTACAAATCTGAAAAAATCATGAACGCAATTTTAACCATGAACGTTCTAGGAAAACTGTAATGGTTAAAATCTTTTAGTTTCGGAGAAATTGTCGTTCCAATAAGTGATACGGTTTACCAAACATACCGGAATACCTTGAACCGAAAACTCAATTTGTAACGTTTTGGCAAACGTAAATAACATGCACCAACTTCTAACAACAGGTCTACGGAACTTACATAGCGCGTAGCCTGACACGCACCGGGCCTGATTTTTTTCTTTACTTGTTTTTAGATTATAAATCGTTTATCATACGTTTAGCTTAAATAATCTAGATTCTAGATAGGTATCTCATCATCATTTCAGCCTTAGAACGTCCACTACTGAACACATGCCTCCTTCCAGGATCTCTTTGAGGGGTAGTTGCCATACTCACCACGCTTGGCAGGTGGGTTGGCAAGCGCAGTACGGGATGTTGATACACGGACGCTGCTGCCCGTCTTCCAGAGGTATCCCTTAGCATCTTACTGCATCCGCGGGCATGAAAGGAGGGGTAGCATTCTACTGCCGGCACCCCACGGCAAGATAGGTATCTATAATATTGTAATTACGAAGGGCTTGTGAAAGTAGACTGTTGCCTTCAACCAGAATGCTAATAGGGTTTATTAATTGCAATGATTTGTGCACTGCCTGCCATGCTTGCTAGATTTATCTGCGTTAATGTAAACAGTGGCCGGTAGTAGAATGATACCCCTCCTCTCATGCTCATGGATGCAGTAAGAGCCTGCTAAGGGATACCTCAGGAAGATGGGCAGCAGCGTCTATCCGTGTATAAACATTCCATACTGCGCTCACCAACCCGCCTGCCAAGCGTGGTGAGTATGGCAACATGGAGATCCATGAGGGAGGCCTGTGTTCATCAGTGGACGTTTTATGGCTGAAATGATGATGATGAATGTAAACAGCAAAATTTCGCTACTTCGAGTTCTATCAATATCAGCTTGTAACTGTACGTTGGACATGACTTGACGACCCCTTGGCGAAATGTCCCTATAGCCGACTGAAGCGCAAAAAACGGAATCATCATCTCAGCCGCAGGACGTCCACTGCTGGGCATTGGTCTCCCTCATGGATCTCCGGAAAGACGCTGCTGCCCATCTTCCGGAGGCAAACCTTGGCACATTCTTACTGCATCCACGGGCAAGAGAGGCAACATTCTACTGCTGGCACCCCACGGCGGCAGTTGACATTTGTCAAAGTCAAAAGAGCTTCATCTCGTTCGCGCCTACTGCGATTCGATTTATATTCTATGTTGACAATCCTGTCAGACATCGGGCTACATCCAGTTTGATTGCAGTTCACCTCGCCTCCTACACGATCTGGCTGTTATTAGGAGTAGAAGCTAGGGGTTCCAAAATCAATGGGATGGTTTAGGAAAGTAAGAGTTAACGTCCTAAACGTTATACTTCCTAAACGATGGTTTAGGAAGTATAAGGTATAACGTTTAGTGACATAAGGATTCGACCACAGAGGTTTATAACAAATACAACAACAAAAACAAGCAAAAACTATCCTTCCTTTAATTTATTATTATCGGTTGAAGTAAAAAAAACATGTTTTGCACCGTTTAATATTAAAAAACGTTTATTAAACAATAACATATATTTTTTCCGATCAAAATAAAGGTTTTTTGATCGTTTAAAATTGATTCGAAAATTACTCATTGCTTTCTTCGCTTGCCAGCTCACATCTGTAAGGTTTAGCAAGTCATTTTTTTTATTTTTTACTGAAAACGGCTCATTGAGTCAACAGCGAATTTTTAAAGATGAAGAGATAATCATCATCATCCACAACCCGATTTCACCCATTGCTGGGTATTATAGGCCTCCCGCACTTTCTGCTATCCGGCACTACCCTGTGCTAGTCCGATCCATCGCTTGTTTAAGGAGTACGTAAAAAAAATAGTTAATCTATCTATAGGTCACAAATTGATTTAAAAAAACATTCTCATTAAAAATCTGTACATTTATGACAATGCGCTAAACCTTATGGCAGCCCATTATTACTATATTGGATTATCGGGTATTTATCGCGTGATTACCTTTATTTTATTTTATTCCCGACGTTTCGACCGGGTTGCACCTGGTCGTGGTCGCGGGGAGACTGGCGTGCTGAAGTTAACCGCAGCAAAGCGAAGGCATCTTTTCAGACTACCCTCACTTGGTCTTCATAATTAGAAATTTGAGATTTAAGGCCGGTTCACACTGGGACAGCACACTACACTAACTGTATCAGCACACTTTGGTTTATTCACACGCCGAGTACACTTGGCTAACATTGGATTCCATGAGGCAGAGAGTCTGAAGCCGTCTTCACGATTGAAATTAGGATATTTCTTAATTTCAATCGCTTCCCGAACCATTCTCTTGTAGTAGTGCCTCTCGTTGGTAACAATCTTGGGATTGTGGAGTTCTATCCAGTGATTGGGTCCTGAGTCCACTACATGCTCCGCTATAGCTGACTTGTTTACTTGTCGATTTTTAACCGCTGCGATATGTTCCTTAACACGTTCGGCGACTGTGCGCTTCGTTTGGCCTATGTAGGAACGACTACAGCTGCAATCGACTTTGTAAACTCAGGGTACTTGCATTTGTTTATGGCAGCCCTAAACACGTTGCTAAACCAGAGAGAAAGAGGTATATTACGGAACCTGACTTCCTAACTGCTGACAAATGAACCACCTACGCGTTAATTATCATGGACTATGAATTACTCAGGTGTTTGTAAGCAAAACTACCTACGAGGCTACGGTGTGGTGGGCACTGTGGTTTATGGTCGCCCTGTGTCATAGTTAGTGCCCACAGAAAAACAAAACAGTTATTTCTTTTGGCAAAGTAAAATCAGCTTAGACAAGATTGAGTCGAAAATCACACAAGGTTTTACATCTTGCCTATACAACCTTTTTGGAATCATTAGATTCCAAAAAGGTTGAAAAAGGTTGTATAAAAATGTGGTAGTACAAAAAGGTTGTATACAACCTTTTTGGAATCATTAGATTCCAAAAAAGGTTGTATAGACGGACGGTTGTATGACGGACAGCGTCCGTCCGTCATTGGATATGCGAAGGGACTATTAGTCCTAGAAAGCTAATATTTTGCATGGAGATATAATATGACAACGCCAGGATAACGCTACAAAAAATGCTGAAAAATAAATTAATCGAGGTACCTCCTATACATGTAAGGTGGGTATGAACTTTTTTTTAATTGATTTTCCCATCGTGTAGAGTATCGTTGAATATATATTTTAAAATAATTTAGGGGTTGCGAAGACTTATTTTTCTTTTTAGGGTTCCGTTTGCGAAATATTAAAGTGTTAAACTGTTTTTCGAGCGTCCCCTTCTAAAATCTAAACTGCTAGTTAAAAATCTGACAAAAATCTAAAATGTAGTTTTAACCATGAACTTACTAGGAAAACAATAGTTAGTTTCGGAGAAATAGTGGTTCAAATAAGTGATGCCTTTTCCCAGGCATACCGTAATACTTTAAACCGAAAACTCAAATAGTAATTCCTGTTAATATTATCTTCTTTGAAACGTCGGGAAATAATAAAGGTAATTTACGCGATAAATACCCGGTTATATGTATGTTAATCTTATTTGCCGTGGGGTGCCGGCAGTAGAATGTTACCTCTCCTCTCATGCCCGTGGATGCAGTAAGAGCCTGCTAAGGGATACCTCCGGAAGATGGGCAGCAGCGTCTACCCGTGTATCAACATCCCGTACTGCGCTCGCCAACCCGCCTGCCAAGCGTGGTGAGTATGGCAACTACCCCTCCTGGAGATCCATGAGGGAGGCCTGTTCTGTATGTTAATAATCCTGTTAATATGTTTTGGTAACCATAAAAAATCATACACCAACTTCTAACAACAGGTCTACGGTTAACTACGAATCCCTACATAGCGCGTGGCCCGACACGAACCTGGCATAATTTATTTTTTTAAAGACTGTTAGAAAAGGAGCAACCCGACCTTCGAAAGGACCTCTCGAAAATCGGGTTTCTGTTCCTTTTCATAATTTTAAGTTCTTCTTCGCGTACTCGATGGTTCTTGAAAGTTGTCCATTTTGTGCCTTGCCTCACAGTTAGCGTATAAAACATACAAAGATTAAAATCAGATCGAATTAATGCATGTTCTTTTCGCCTTATTAAACGCCCATATGGTCATAACGCTATGTTCAAAGACATTCAATTCTAACAACTAGGCGTCGTACGATTGATGAATATTAAGCAGGCATTGGATTCTTAAACAAAACTTAAGACCTGCAGATTTTTATCCGCACAGCATCAGCTATGTTTGACAACGACGACGCAAGAGGTTGCGGATTTGATTCGCCTCGAGACTAATGTCTGTACGATCTGTAGATATTATTTGTTCAGGGTGTTCTAAAGGATTTTCTATATATAATAAAAAAAATATCTATGTAGTTTAGAAGACATCTATTATTACCCATAACACAAGCTCTGCTTAGCTTGGGGCTAGATGATGCTGTGTAAATTGTCCAGCATTATTTTTTACAGTTTTGCGATCTTTTCCTTAGTTCCATGAAACCACGCTATGCTCGCCGCGCCGCTACCTAGGATTAAGCTGCTTGAAGTTTGCCCCCTTGTCACTCTCTGTCTGCCTGCCCAACATATTCTGAGAACGGAGTGGATGTTGTTCACCACAGTCTGCCGAAATACATAGAATTAGCACAGCTTACTATAGAAAATGTTTCTTGAAAGAACGTTAAGTGTATGTTCGTACGAAACGCATCGCATTAGGATAAACCTTTTATGATGTTAACTTCTTCTTCCTTTTTTGTGGCTTCTGTGTTTGGTTTTACACAATTCTGCCAGTGTCAAGTATCATAATCTTTAGAAAAGTCGAAATTAGCGGTTACAGATACCAAAATGGAGAATAAATTTAGAAAATAAGAACTTTTGAATTGACCATTGATTTAGTAGGGTATGATGTTACTGCTCAAGTAAATAAATTTTGGCAGATGTCAAAGATGACAGTTATGTCAATGAAGCGAATAATATATTGGATTTGTCCAGCATTATTTATTTATTTATTAGTTAAGTGGGAACGGGTTACATTTTCACAGAATTGATAATATGTCCTCGTTCTAGACTCATATAAAAAAAACATGAAGGTGCCGTGACGCCTAGTCATTAATGGACGAAAATGGACAAAAGCTTTTAAGAATTTTACTACCGCTCAAAACTAAGATAAAAAAATCATAAAGTATAAACAACATCTTAATTGGAATCTAGCCATAAAATCGCTAATTTAGGTTATCAGCGAAACATGAAATGTTCAAGTTATAAATCACACATTACCTACTAAATGTATTTAACCATAAAAAAATCAGGTATGGATTTTTAGATGAAAGCACTCATGCTATGACATCCAAAGATTTAAATCTTTCATGGCATGATGATTATCAATTCAACATTGACACTGCCGTGGGGCGCCGGCATTAGAATGTTGCCCTTCTCTCATGCCCGTGGATGCAGTAAGAGCCTGCTAAGGGATACCTCTGGAAGATGGGCAGCAGCGTCTTCCCTTGTATGAACATCCCGTACTGCGCTCGCCAACCCGCCTGCCAAGCGTGGTGAGTATGGCAACTACCCCTCATGGATCTCCATGAGGGCCGTGTTCAGTAGTGGACGTTTTATGGCTGAAATGATGATATGTCCGTACCGCATTCTAAGGATACATTTTAGACCATTTCTATCGTACAAAATGGTACCAATCCATGAATGCTGAGATATTTGAGGTTGAATAGTTCTGTACCAAATACCTTTTTCCCGAGATCTTTCGTCAAAGTATTCTTGCCAAACGTCCCTGATTTTTAACTAAATGAACATAATCGGACCAAAGGCACAGCTAATGAGAAACTTAATGGTAAAGATAAGCGTTTGACCCTGAAAGAGTTTTCTATCATTCAAAACTGATGATTTAACTCAGGAATTCAGTTTGAACTTGTATCCAAGACATAACTTGATGATGTAGGCGTACATAAGGCGATTCAAATCGACTTATTTGTCGATACCTGACTCATTAGGTCCAATAATCGACATGCTGTTCCTAAGAACGGTGACATCACCACAAATCGCTTCCACTGACCTCTATATTCGAGTAACTTCGACATTATTTGTGATATATCCTTCCATTTTCATTCCATCCTTCCTTCCTTCCACGTTATCAATATGATTTTTTTATTGTAAGTGGACGTGTCTATATTTTGTAATTGCAAACTATGGAAATAAATGAAAGAATTTCTGAATTTATTCGTCTCAAGAACGAGATGTTTTTATACGATTTCATTAATTTGTGCAAATGCAGGAAAAATCCTATCTTCTTCCACTCTTCACTATTTAAAGATAAAACAGGTGCAGGAAATAATATAACTAATAAAATAACTAACATTACCCCATCTCATTACCACAATGCAATCCATCGAAAGGTTGTCTGGTAGAGATCGCTCTTTAGCGATAAGACCGCCGATTGTCACTTTATATTTAGTGTTTCTCATTTTTTTGTTAATTTGTTTAGTTTAAGGTGTGCAATAAAGCATTTTTTATCTATCTATCTATCTAACAAATATTAAAAAAAAACTACTTCTATGTTAAAGTTTGTTGAAAATACCCAAACAGCTATATGTATGCTTATTACATTTGAGTCATCATCATTTCAGCCATAAAACGTCCACTGATGAACACAGGCCTCCCTCATGGATCTCCATGAGGGGTAGTTGCCATTCTCACCACGCTTGGCAGGCGGGTTAGTGAGCGCAGTATGGGATGTTGGTACACGGATAGACGCCGCTACCCATCTTCCGGAGGTATCCCTTAGCAGGCTCTTACTGCATCCATGGGCATGAGAGGAGGGGTATCATTCTCATCAGAAATGGGTTTAAAAGCAAGCAAACATTAATAAGTGAAACAAAAAACCCAACCGCTAGTTAAAGTTTAGGGCATATAACTTTACCTTGTGGGACTTCAGTAGACACTATTACAATTATTTGATTTCAATGACTCTGAGTAAGTAGGTTAAAAAACCGACTTCAATACACGTCACCTGTTTTGAAATCCCACTAATATTATAAAGCCGAAAGTTTGTTTGTATGGAGGTTTGTTACCTCTTCACGCAAAAACTAGGCTACGGATTGAGCTGAAACTTTGCACACATATTGATGTTGACCAGGATTAACGCATAGGCTACTTTTTATTCGGGTACAACGCATGCGAAGCGGCGGGCAGAAGCTAGTCGGTTATAAAGGAAATTGCTCAGCTTCTGCATAGTAACGATGGCGCTACGTACGCTAGTTGTCTGCACACCTGATGCGTGTGAGGTAGCGGTGCGACACGCGCTACTACAGCTGACATAATATTAATAATGATTTATTAAAAATTTACACAACTTTATTTAACGCTGATATTACATCTGCGACTACATCTGAGTTAGATTCCCATTCTATATGTCTTCACGCCATTTTTCTGAATAAATAAAAGCTCTTTTTTTAATGTGGCCAACATTGATTTTGCTTATTTCAACAGCATAATTTCCTTCTAGTTTCAGACAAAACATTTTACTTAATCAGCCTAATCTTTAATCATAGATAGATAGATAGATAAACTCTTTATTGTGTAAATCATACAGAAAATAAAAACAAAAATAACTAAAATTAACTTAAACTACAAAAACAACAGAAATACACAATGGGCGGTCTTATCGCTTAGAGCGATTTCTTATTATCATAATATAACATCGGAATATTTCTGTGGCTTGCGCTTGAATCAAGCCACATAAATATTCGAATCAAGCCGCTTGATTAATAAATAGTTCCGAGAAGGTCGCAAACTATTGAGACTAAAATCGAATTGTGGCATATATTCACCTTATTATATGCGTCAGGGCTCAATTCTCAGTATATAATAATTGTAAACCTATTTTAAATGCCCTAGTTTTAATTAGGTCAATATCAATAATACCAACTGCAATTCTACAAATCTGTATGTTCTGTTCGTTAAGGAAAATATTGCCCTCTGTTTCATACCTACCTTAAAACCAATCTTACAATATTATAAAGAGGAAAGAAGTGTATTTTATGTTTGTAACTAATCAACTCAATAATATGATTGCTTCTCGCTTCAACACATCTGATGAACATTCAACATATCAAAAACTACTGGACCGATTTTCAAAATTCTTTCGCCATTATGCGGGTAAAACCACGTGCTTCAGATTGCTTCAGATGACACATGAGTTGCATACACTCTATTTACATGACGTACTTCAAACTTGTCTCTGACCTACATGTTTTAGCTAGCTAACATTACTATAAGATTTCCCAAAAAATGCCAACAAAGTACGCCGTCTGTCGTCACAGAGTCACAGGTTGTGGTGAATTCTATTCAATTTATTTCAATTTAGGTAGCTTACAGGATACACCAATTTAAACATTTATTATGAATATTTTTATAATAAATACTTTTTTGGTAATTATTTATTATTTTTTTTTCTTTTGCAATTTTGTAATGAAACGCCTACTTTTACACATTAATAGCTATAGCTCAGTAATTTTACAATAAAAGTAGATAAGTATGCTACGGTTTTAGAATCCTTATGATGTAGGTAAATTTTTTATGTGGTTGGCTACACAACTCCTATACATTTTTTTTACACCACAGGTGCTCAAACTTAGAAGTAAAATAAATTTCAAAAATAAAATTTATGTTTAGGTACTTCTAGTTAACAACTATCCGAAGTAGTTGAGTTTTTTTAAAAGTCATTTAGAAATACCATTATTAGGGAACACGTTAAAAGAAAAAAATCTGAACTTGGCCTCATATAGTGGACGTGATGCCCGCAAATGTGAGGAAAACTGGGATTTTTCTAAATTTTACAAAAAATGTCGTTGACCGCGGACTGTTGGGAATAGAATTTTTTTATTGGGATATGGGGCCCCACTCCCCTCCTCCGCACCCGCATGTGCAGGATTATCCACCATTTCTGGGAAACCCTGTATATAGTCCTCCTCATATATCTAACATATAGAGTAAACAATAGACAAAATCATATCACTAGATAAAAAATGCAGTCTGAAATGATGATGATGAACTATAACATACTGAAGCTAAGATAAGCTCTTAATAAATTGTAAATTTGACTGATACTGTCATTAAATATGTCAACATGTTGGAATTCTAGTAAGAATACTATTAATATCTGATTAATTTGTTTGTTGCAACAAAAACTGCCTGCTTTCTTCAAAATTCTAAAAGAAGTTTTTTTGTTTCAGGTAAACTTTGAAACAAGGGTTCGCATTTCCTAGATGGAGCCAGGATCGTTTCCCATACAGGGGAACTCATCAACGGTTTATATTATAACACGGAGACAATTTTATACTATGGATAAACTTAGGAACAGGAAGTTCACCACATGGTGACATTTTGAGGCAAAACAAGCCGAAAGCCCATCTGATGCTAAGCGGTAACCTCTACCTATTACAACTGCAATAAAGCGGTGATCACGTTCACTAAGCACGTGACGTAGAGATGCCCGTAATCTAACCGATCCTCTTACCCTTTAAACTGGAACACAGCAATGCAGACATTACTGCTGGGCAGCAGAAATAGGTATGGTGGATGTCCAAATCTGAAACCACTAAGATATAGCGAAAAATATTTAAAGACCCTCCATAAAAGCCATAACAGTATTTTTAATTATTTATCTCACATGGAATTTAATAGTTGCATGAGACAAAAATACCCCATCCGAGAGTTTACATCGATCAAAAGCAAAGTTGCCTACTTAAAAAACTCTGTTTACCCTGAGCCAGCCTGATGTTCTCATGTCACAGCATTGCTAAAGACCCTTATTAAATTAATCGTATGTAAACGTACGAGCGAAGAGAGTTTGGAGGTGTAACTTGCCATGTCATGTCACTGTCAGTCGTCCACTTATTTTGGTTGATGACAGCTGGCTTCTTGTCTGAGTGTCTCTCTTCCGACAGCAAGTGTCAAACTGACGGATTCAACGACCTTTCAAGCTTCACGATGCCCTTTCTTTGGTTTGTGAGTATTGTTGTATCTGCTCCGCCGTATAAACTACTTTTTCACACTACTTTTAGCAGAATGACTTATCGGTAATTGTACCAAAAGAACCCTGAACAAGTAAAACTATAGTGTTTTTTTAACTACTACTTACTCTATTAGTAAAACAAGATCTGAAGTTTATTTTTTTATAAAGCAATAATAGTTTTTAACGATTGTTTACATGGCTTTTTTTAAGACTGTTTTCCCTTTGCCCTAGTGTGGAACACACCAGGCTTATAAGACAAATCTGTTGAAGTTACCCAGTTTAAATTTTCTCCACGTGCTCAAATGAATGGCTGTATAAGTACCTACTAAAACAATGGGATCACTGAGCCTTGCAACGTAAAATCACCTGCTCAGCCGTATAGTTGTCAGATTCTACACACTTCAATGGGCAGGAGTAATTTATCAGATAAGATTAACTGATATATTATGGCTTAACATGTGAGGAACCCAAACGAAAGTTTAGCTGTTTCATTTCGTAGATCTGTTTTACTGCCTAATTTTCGGTTTCTGCGTTTAGCAGCAACAAAAATCTCTACGTACTTCTAACATCTATAAAATATCCAAAAATCACCTTTATTAATCAACAAGTTATTTGAATTATTCTTCATTTTTATGGCTTTTGTGTTTGGTTTTACACAGTTCTGCCAAAAAATATTTTTCTTTATAATCTTGCGTACAATCCTTTTGAACCAAATGAACATTGACAAATTATTTGTGAAATGTCAAAACAGAATCAGTAATCGACTATTTTGAAGCAATAGCAGACTCGCGCCACACCGGTCCAACTCAAAATGACCTTCGAATGTCGTCCGTTTCAAAGTAACCTTTAAAATTATCCTGGCACAAACAAAAGTAGAACATCGCTTCTATGTTGCAAGGAATCGTTGCCTCATAAAACACGATTTTGATGATATCGTCTAAAACGTTTTGTTGGATAACATAGATGCGTAATTCGCCAAAATCTTTGTAATCAAGACACGTGGCAGGTTTGTAGGTACTTTTGACTTTGACCACTTGAATATAACCCAAATCAAAACACAAACTCATTTATTTTTTAAGCTCCATAAGACTAAGTGAAAATCGCCCCAAATTTAATAAAAATATGACATTTTATACCACTATTAAAAATTTAATTTACTTTCACATTTGAATTCCAAAATCACGTAAAAAAATCATAGATTCGTAATATATTTTGGCAATAAAAACAATGGTGATAGCTGAAAGATTAATTATTCATCACTCACGACACATCTAAGTATTAAAACATCTTCCTCTTAATCTCTCTCATCATTTCAGCCATAAAACTTCCACTGATGAACACAGGCCTCCCTCATGGATCTCCATGTGGGGTAGTTGCCATTCTCACCACGCTTGGCAGGCGGGTTGGTGAGCGCAGTATGGGATGTTGATACACGGATAGACGCTGCTGCCTATCTTCCGGAGGTATCCCTTAGCAGGCTCTTACTGCATCCATGGGCATGAGAGGAGGGGTATCATTCCACTGCCGGCACCCCACGGCGGTAATCTCTCTACCTAATGTGAATTAGCAACATCGTTCCCTTGTTTACCCGTGGCCGCAGGTAACAATTGGCAAGGACTTTTCAATGTCGGATTCTTTCGATTCTCTTATTTTGTTGTCAAGTTTGGATTAGCTCTAAGCTATAAAAGCTTGTCTTTAGAATTGGGTTAAGATATGAATAAGACTTTACGAGTGTGTTGTAGTAACGATTTATACAGCGTGAGTAACCGGTATTCATACTGGACGCTGCAGCGCCTGGGACATTAATAGATGGATTAGGCTCGGCCTACACTTTTGTCCCGCCGCGAGAATCGAACCCGCGACCTCCTGCGTTATCGTTGATGGAATTTTCAATGCATTGTGTTGCGCTGAATGCTAAGTAAAGACGCCTTTAATGAAAGACGTTTAACGTCATAAGTATCATTTTTAACACCCAGATTAGAAGTGCGCGTGCGCATACGATTAGAAGTATCATTGACCTAGCTGATTGCATCTTTCTTTTCATGGTCATTAGGCCTATTAAGGTCATCGGCCTAGCATTAGATAATGATGCGTGACTCAAGAACAGAAGGATGAAAGCAATTGATTAAGTATTATTAACTTTGTTTCAAAACTACGACGGATTTACTGTCAAAATCTATACGGAACCGTCTATGTCATTATGTAATGACTCATTACATAATGACATAGATTCTTTGAATTTTAGTTTTAGGTATTTAGGGTGTGATGGGATTGACACACCATCGAAGGTAAAAATCCTTTACATAAAATAAGAATTAAAAAAAATATATTCCAAATGAATGAATACCCCGTGGTGTGTAACCCCCGGCAGTACAATGTTGCCCCTCCTCTCTTGCCCGTGGATGCGGTAAGAGTCTGCAAAGGGACACATCTGGAAGGTGGGCAGCAGCATCTCTCCATGTATCAACATCCCGTACTGCGCTCGCCAACACGCCTGCTAGGCGTGGTGAGCATGGCAACAACTCCTCATGATCAGTACTTGGCCTTGAGGGAGGCCATTGTCCAGCAGTGGGTGTGCTCCGGCTGAGATAATGATGAATGAATTCATGCATTCTCGAAAGTTGGGCAGCAGCATCTTTCCGTGTATCATTAATCATTAACATCTCGCACTGCGCTCGCCAACCCGTCTGTCAAGCGTGTGAGTATGACAACACCCTCATGATCAACACTTGGAGAGTCATGAGGAAGGCCTTTGTCCGGTAGTGGCCGTTCTACAGCTGAGATGATGATGATGTATATTTTACATCCGGTAGACCTTTGTTTGGGCACAGTCTCACCAGGGTATGCGACGATGTGGTCGACGAGATCACAAAAGTCCAAAAGAGGGTCTTTTGGACTTTTGTGACTTATTAAATCTTGACTTGAAGAGTGGCGAGCTTGGCAGTAAGTTCCAAACCTCAACTTTCTTTCTATGCCTAGTAGGAGTATACCAAAAAAATCAAAACGACAACACTTATGTCATCATGTGCAATAAGTTGCAGTGTATTGTGAAATCGTCTTTAACAATGACCTAGTATATCCCAATAACATAGATTACTATCATTCCATCTAGTTGCAGTATATTATGGCTTTGCGCATGCATTTATGGTCATGTCAACTTTTCTAGTTCAGTTTGAAGCGTATCGTTAGTTATCTGATTCTAATGTCAATCTTAATTCATTTAAATTGGCAGCTTAATCATTAATATTTCGTCATGCTTGATTCTTAGAAAGAAGACTTTGCATTTCAAAATTCTCCACGCAACGGGAAAGCAAGAAAATGTCGCAATCCACGTGAGTTATCCCAAAATGTAGGTTAAATCGTCTGCGACGGCGAGAGCTGTCAACCTTGACATTTGACAGCCCCAACGCCAAACTGATAGCAAATAGGACAGATAATTGCGTTTTTTTAGCTGCCTACGTATTCTGAGTCACAAGTATGCACGGGCCACCATTGCCTATACGAGGCTCTATCCATTCAATTCAAGCCTCCGTCCGACAGCACACAGTCACACCTCACACACACAAGCAAAGCAAGCCAGTTTGACAGTTCGCCGCGTGAGCTTCCTTCACTTCAGTTGGCCGACCGATACACGGCGTCGCGGTACTCTCCGCCATTTTGAATTTTATGAAATTCACCGGGCAATAAATAAATACATGTCAACTAGTGTACGTGTGTGTTTTTATGTTATTCTCGCCGATTATTTAAGACGCTGAGGATTTTGGTATACGTACGAGGAATGTATAGAGATGTTAATCGTGTCGGCGTAATGATTACCGGTGATGTAAATTGCAAAATAATTATCGGAACTAGCATTGATCGTGCTAATGTGTCTTCAAGGCGCGGTACGGTCAGGTGTTTGTCTATGCCACGAACTTTTTACAATAATGTGTAGTGCCTCTGCCAGAATTTAAGTCTGTAAACTTTAACAACAATAAACTTTTATGTTATTGCAAAGTTGTAACTAAAGGTGATACGAATTCATACAATGTCGTCATTCATATTGCACGGAGAACAATTGATTATGTGGTAGGTGATTTATTGTTTAGCAAGTTGAGAGGTTTTATTGGAACATCGCAAAGTTTTATCCTCCTAATAACATTAGTGACCTAATGCGCATACTTACTAAGATTACATTTTCCTGTCTAAAATTAAATTAATGTTTTTTTTTTAAGTAGTCAAAAGTCGTTTACATATTATCTCTATCAGTTTTTTTATTACCTGAGTACATTGATAACGTCATTCTCAAACCGTACCCAAGATACATTCTATAGGTATTTTTGAATATATAGAAAAAAAAGTCGGCGTACCTACTACTCGAGCTAAAATAGTAGTAGTATTTACTTACCTAATTTTAAAATACATTTTAGTCCGGCACTGCGATTCCGAGAACTGTCATACATAAATGACGGTAACTGTATTTTTTTATTTTTATAAAACTGAGGACGTGCGTGTGTAGTGTTTAATCGAATTGATGAAATACAAAGTGACATAAATAAACAAGATCCAAATCTTCAGATTATACTAACAAAGCATACCATTTCTGTGAATATATAACAAAAATAACACAATATTTTGATGCCGCGAACGGCTGATAGAATTAGATTATCGTAACAGATTGACGTAATATCAACGAGATATGACGAGATAACATTTTTATATCAACCGGGCAATGCATGCCTGATTCGTAAAATAACCGAATGACAGAGTGAGGTTTCATTTTCGCTTCTTTCTTTTTTTTCTTTTACCAAAATGTTTCTGAGCGAACAAATGGACTTATTCAATTCATATGCGTTTTGTTTGTCTTTTGTAAATTGTCATTTCTCTGTGGGTCCAAATGAATAAATACGTCTTCTTCTTTTATGGGATTTTGTGTTTGGTTTAACACAATTATGTCAGTGTCAAGTTACGTAATCTTATCTTAAAAAGTACATGAACCGCAGAAACGTCAAATTAATCTATTTATCACCTTTATTTGACCACGAGCCCAACATAAATTTTAAATAAGCCTGGCTAAGGCTATTAAACCTCATGTCAAATCTGACAGATGTCATTATTGTGAAAACAAAGAGAAATTTTTAACCGTTGCTTGTCAAAAAGAAAACAGAAATTCCTTTTTAGGGTGGAATAGGAAACCGATTTAATGAAGAGATGCCAATTGTGAGTCGTTCTACGCGACAACCATAGCAGGACGTACAAGAGAATAAATTTACAATTTCACGCTGTCAACATCCTTTTAAAGTATTCGTGTCGATAATGAATGACATAAAATAATATTTAATCCTTCAATTTTAAATTCTATTTTGGCAGCTGTGAAGGCAACAGTTGAATTTTTAAAAGAAGTGTCCCTGAACGCTCTAATTGAGAATATTTTATATCATTATATAACAATTTAATGTTTATAATTAAAACAATATATCAATAAAGCAATTAAAGTACACATTTATTTAAATGTAATTTTTCACATATTTAGTATATGCTATTATTATCTTAATAATTAAGGATGATAAATAATTACCCAAACTTATAATATTACTTCACACTAAACGTTTACTGATCTGGCATGTGACTTTGTTATCTTATTGAATCGATTTCTATGTGTTCTTTTGACAGCTGATAATATAAAACAGGATTTAAATAATATCTATGCTGGGTACAAACATTTACCTACCGGATTTCAAATTCGAATCTAAGTTAATTGATATTCAATTTATAATAATTTTATATGATACCTATAATCGCGAAAGGATGTAAAAAGTATACATGTAAAAACTGGAATATTATAATAATGCTGGATTTGTTGCACGTGTCGTTACCAGATGATTGATAGAATATTTACGATAATGTTTTATGCATTATATATATATACTTATGATAGTAAATAAATATATACTTATGATGCATATTAAACACCCAGATCCTAGAAAAATATCTTCAGAAACATTAGGCCCTCGGCGGAGATCGAACCCGAAACCTCTCAACCGGCTATTAGCCCAACTGAGCTGCGGAGGTCGTTAGCTTAGACTACTTAGAATAGTTCGTTGGGATAAAAGGCCTGCTAGGCCGCGGGAAGCTTTGGTCTATTCCATATAGGATGAGTTCGGTGACAGCAGGATAGAACGATTCAAAAATCAGTGAGCGAAAATGGGACAACAGCTTAGTCTCTTTCGCACTTCTTAATTTTTCTTATAACTATCCTGCTGCGATGGCAGCAATCCTCACCCTAAACACCCAAAAACTCCTGACTGAACATGACTTACACACATAGACTTTAACGTGATATTATATGCAAAGGAAACGATTGCTATCGCCCTTCACGAAAGGCAAAGGTTTGTCCTTCACGGTGGTTAGAATCCCGTGGTATTTGTTTGGAAAACTTTGTTTCAGAACTATTTTAAGGTTATTCGAAGCCTGCCAACGGCTCGTAGGTTAAAATGTTAATGACATAGAACCAGTCCAAAAAAGCATTGACTAAATAAACAAGTATTAAACATTTAACAAAACCGGTACTACATTAAATAACAAAATATTAAATACAAAATGTCAAACATAAAATACGTATTTACAAAATGAAGTCTTCAATAATATTGTGCATGGTCAGTGAAGATAATAACCTCATACTAGGCTAAACGCTATAATTTGTAAACAAAGCAACTATCTCTCGTTTTGTACTGTACTTTCTTACCCTGCGGCTATTGGAACAGCAATGGTAATCAAAGAGGTGAAAGGTGCTCGTTGTGATATTCAGAGAACTATGAAAAAGGCTGTGCAATTCTGCTAAATTGTTTATAATAATGTGCAGCATTTAATGAGTGAAAACTTGAGGATCCGTGGTTGAACGGGACGTTTTTTGTGGTTCATTCTCGTTGGAATTTCCACCGACGAAAATCTGCTTTGAAATTGACAACATGAATGGTGCCGAAACCGCCGAAATTCTTATTCCGTCGGAAACTAAAAATATGAACCCATAGGTACCGTACCGCATAATATATGACATTGACACATAACATTATTCTAATGACTGCACGTATCGTGATGACGAACTTGTAACATTAAGAGGATGACTAACTGATGAAATAGGATTTTACAGGAGTCACACTAACAGGATAAACTTATCAACTTGATGACGAATAAACAATTGTCCTAAATCTTACTTGCATTATAAATCAGCTGGCTTCCATTGCTTAGAACTAGAAAGTGCGGTGTGTGAAAAGTTCAGAATTTGAGTGTCCATTCACCAGCTCATAAAGGTAAAATTTCCAGCAAATTCTCATTAATCTGTTCAAATAATTGCCATATCCAAGAGGTATCTCATTTCTACCTCTGTCGAAGTCCCGTTACAACCGGTGCTGAGATGCCGACCACAGTTATTGGCATTGTTGCTATCACTACAGTGGTCAACAAGATTCTCCATTCACTGAATTGCTATTTCGTCTATTTTGTCATTGCATTGACATAACTGAAATTCACTCAAGAATTTGAAGTCCCTCAAGATTTAGAGTATTATCTATTTTATTTGCCTCAAAGTAAGTTAGTCTTGCGTAGTAAGGACACTTTTCCTTTAATTTTAATGAACCGTTCTTCCTTTTCTAATCTAATCTTCCTTTTCCAAAACTATCAGTTTCCCTTATTGTCGCATTTGTTGCAGCTGCTACCGTCATCAAATAGATTGATCGATGTTTGCTGTATGTGGTACACACCGAAATCAATAATCCTATGAGGCGTTTTCATAAAAATTAAAACTTAAAACGTAAAAAAAGAAAGTCAAAAATACCCTACAGCTTCGTAGACGGCGCTAGTGTTCTTTTTCTGGTAGTACACAATTGAAAATGACAAATCCCTCACTCCGTGAACTAGCTCCAGCTAGGTTCAGTTGATGCTTTTAACATTTTTTTACTGAAAACGGCACATTCTCCAAACACTTGTAAGCCTTGTTTATAAACGCAGTCCTGTAAGACAATGACATTCTTTAAGTCCTTAACGATGACTCAACCCTTGTTATCGAACGCCCTTTCTATTGCCTCCTACCTCAGCCCTTTAGTTAATCTTAGATGATTTCACAGCAATGTCACGTAACGGTTTCCCGGTCGTTGGTCATACACGAATGTAGCTATATCACGCACAATGAATTCGTCTTGATATATTCAAATTTTGTTCGCACGAGATCTGACATCATTTTAGGGTCCCATTTAGAGTTCTCGAGTTTCGACTGTTAAAATGTCAGTTGAAAACTATGCATAAAGTTTCATTTGAAATTAAAGTGTCACAATGAAAATTAAATCTGAACAAACGAATGAATAAAGTACTTTTTACTTTAGTGGTATAGAAGTAACCAAAATTGAATGAAAGGAAAAACTCGGTACACTTATGTCAAAAATGACATTGATTTCTGTGTAACGTTTGATTTGTCGATCTTTTGCGTCAAACAAAAGAAATTGGTTTTCCATATTTATATACCTCTAGCTAATATGTATTAGCAATAATAATATAAAGTTTATAGCGAGCAAGATATTTCTAATGCGCACAGCTAGGCAAGGAATGCGGTGTCCTCTATTTTGTCTCGGCGCTTTAACCTAGGCTCTCTCAAGGTTGGAATTAATAGCTTGCATATTCTAGCACCCTATAAACTCTGTAGCCGGAAGAGGAATGCAAAATATGTACATATAAAGTTTTAACTTACTACTTGCTCCATCAAGTTAATTTCGTTTAACAAACTGTAGAGATAATTTGCATGAAAGCTTGCAAAAAGAACTTAGGAATGTGTTTTTAGGGTTCCGGACCAAAATGGTAAACAGGAACCCTTAATAGAATCACTCTGTCTGTCTGTCACAAGTGGATATCTCGAGAACTACTGATGCTAACGACTTGAAATGTGAAATGGTTAAAGATAACACTTTTTTACTGTACTATATATGAAAATGCTAAAAAATATTCTTATTATGATTGCAGGGGGGCGGATAGGGATCTCAATTTTCTGAAACTTTTATTGCTATTAGAAGTGTATGTAAAGATTACGGGAAAATTATAACGAACTCTCTATTTAGCATACTTTTTTAAAAATCATCGAAAGTGTAAAAAATCTACATAAGTTCCGCTATCAGACAAGAGATGGCGCTGTCAAGGTTCTCCAACAAATATAAACCGCCTTTATCATATATTATATTGTATGATGGCACGGAACCCTCGGTGCGCGAGTCTGACTCGCTCTTGCCCGGTTTTATTTTAAATCTGATATCCCCTATAAGGTGTTTTCATACAATAGAAAAAACGTCAAAAATATGTACCTACAACCATTAAGTAATAAAACTGTGCATGTGTTATTTTTCTGTTAGTAATTAGCAGCAGCGTCTTTCCGTGTATAAACATCCCGCACTGATCTCGCCAATCCGTCTGCCAAGCGTGGTGAGCATGGAAACAACTCCTCATGATCAGTACTTGGGTCCATGAGGGAGGCCTGTGTCCAGCAGTGGACGTCCTACATCTGTGAAACACAATTGAAAATGACAAGACTAATGTTACCTCGCTTACTCCGCATGCTTGCTCCATATATCAGGTTCAAAATACTTTAAAATTAGGACGCAAGACAAAAACTGCAAAATTAACTGAAGGGAATATAATATAACGTTAGACTAAGCGGTATGGTCTTAAACTATAGCCTGCTCCGGAAAGAGAGAAAAAAATTAAAAATAGGTGGAAAATACTTTTTTATTTTTTAATCTGATTTCTTCAATGAACCACATCTGTCACTGTCAAATTGTATCTTCGCGCGAGTTTCTTGCGTTGCACCGTCGTCGCAATCTTGATCGTTTTCTTGCAGAATTGACTTCGATATTATTGCCCCAATTTCTTTCGACAGTTGAAGTCGACTCACGGAACTCTTAGTACTGAAACTGGCTTCTCGGTTTAATATCTACAGTTTAATTCGTTTTAATATAACCGCCTTAGTTCATACTCTGTAATCCGATCTCTTAATTCGTTGGGGTTATTGATCTTATATTTAATTGTTGAAAGTCATGAATTTAATTTGTGACCATTGGACGTCCTACAACTGGTTACTGTGATATTGATGAAACACAATTGACAATGTCACTCTTATAATTATGTGAAAACATGTAAATGGTATTTAGTTATATTCCTTTACCTTATCTTAGTTCAAGAACTGTTTGTTTTCCAAATAAAAATAAATTAATATTTTTCCTTACGAATTGCCAAGGTTATGGCAGGTTTTATAAAAAATAAAGGGTTTATTATTGCCGTAGGGTGCCGGCAGTAGAATGTTACCCCTCCTCTCATGCCCATGGATACAGTAAGAGGCTGCTAAGGGATACCTATGGAAGATAGGCATCAGCGTCTTTCCGTGTATCAAGAACCCATACTGCGCTCACCAACCCGCCTGCCAAGCGTGATGAGTATGGCAACTACCCCTCATGGAGATTCATGAGGGAGGCCTGTGTTCAGCAGTGGACGTTTTACGGCTAAAATGATGATGAAAGGGTTTATTCTTCGAAATGACTTTACTGACTCAGTGACCCGGCGTGAGCCTATGCTTCCGGCGGAAGAAGACGCCATTTGTTCTCAATCTTCAGCTAGTACGCGCCATTCTCCGTTGTAGGGTTCTTTTAGATCTCTTATATATTCCTCCAATGATTAACGGGGATACGCCCAAAAAAAAAATGATTGTCATTTAAAAAGAAATAATGTCATCGTCAATTTTGAAGTCTTGACAAATATCGTTATGTCCACTTGGCCTAGTGGGCACTGTCTACATAAAATTGTCCATACAAACCCATAAAATCAGAATTTGGTATTTTACACTTAGCCATCGATATATTTACTTACATATTACTACCGTAGGCGCCGTTTCTTGACTCTTATGTTCTGTTGGATATAACTCAAATTACTAAAGCACAAAGTTTACACTGTTAGTCAAACTAAATATTATGTTAGGCATCCATTAGAATTTACGCAAAGCGAGCGTCAAGTAGTCGATCTACTGAATTTGTTTACTTTTGCAACTTTGAGAAGTGTTCCAAATCATAAAAACAATCTTAATAACTAGGTATCCAAAATGAGATGTTATTCGTTTTCTAACAATAGTCAGAACTTAGCTTAATTATTATATTCGCTTTTATTCTCGACAAGACAAATGAAACTCATGAGAACTAAGCTCCTAGCTTAAATTACAGTTTGTCGTTCAAGTTAACATTTGCTTAAAAGTACGGATTAAACGCATAACGTGTTTACTTATGTATGTAATCAACTCTAAAAATGAATTAGTTATCATTGTTGCAATTCTAAGTATATGCTTAACCTTATACATAAACGGAATCAAAGATGATGTCACGACAGGTCGTGTTTACTTTCAGCGAAGTGGGTAAATGGGCAATAATGCAATTAACCCGTTAATTAAGTTGACAATGACATTTATTGATAAGTTTATCGGCGGAATAGCATCATTACAAGTTGGTTTATTGTGTCAATTACTGCAAGGAAGTTATTTGAAAAGCCGATAAAGATTGAACCACTACTATTGTCCACTTATAGAGATAGTCCCCTAAGCTCACACTGTCATGGCGGCGCCATCTGATATTTGCAGACTTACAAGAATGATGATGATACTAAAACTTACAGGAATTTTTACTTGAAATAAAAAGTAAGCTATTGATTGATATGATAATACAGTTCTAAATTTCAACATAAATTTGATATGATTTATTATTATTTCATATGTTAAATTAAAAAAATTAAATTAAAAATAAAAAAAAAAATAAGACATGTTCATGGAAACATAATATTTTTAGGAATATAAGACAATTTAGGAAAAATAAGGTATGCCTATTGTAATCTTGCATATAATGTCTAAAACCCTATGTATCTAGTTTCACTCACCTTTCTCACGAAAACTTAACACGAAAAACACAAACACGCATTTAATTTTTTATTTGGTCGTACCGAACGTCTGATTTCAAAATGGCAGTGCTCGATGCCAAAGACAACAAACCACACGTATTATATTATACATCAAAATAAAGAGCATATTAACCTCTCTTTCTTTCATATACAAACCCTCAATGGACAAAGCAAGAGAGAAACACTAGAATGCACTTTACGTAGTATCAAATCAAAAGAACAAATATTATCAAAAGATCTTTAGAAAGAAACGGGGGTGGTCTTTGTCCAGCAATGGAACAGTATAGGCTAATAAAAAAATCTTTCGAAAGGTTAAGACAACAATGAAAAACATTTCAAAATTATTGGCATACAACTTTGTGCTACTCAGTGTGAATGCGCACTATGTCCATTAATATAAAAAAAATGGAATTACTTTTGTCCCATCGCCGCGCTGGTAAATTATTTGAATCGCAGGTCCTTCGCAGGCTCTGTCGATGGGGACGAAATCCTTTTATATAATAACAAAGATGTTAGTATATAAAAGGACGTAATTTGTACTTTAAGGTTATTAATACCTTATTATTTTAAATTTCCGGCGCGTTTCGAGAGCGTTACAACGAATGAACGAACAAATTCAAATCAGGAATGTTCTAAAACCAAAATCGTCGGATTCGAAATTGAAATGCGAAACAATATGGTCAGATACTTTTTTTTACGAAACAAGGTTGGTTTTAAAACCAACATCGACGGATTTTAAATTTGAAACCGAAACAATATGGTTAAATATTCACCATAATAGTGTGATTCTTGTGTGGGTTGATCTTGAACCATTTAGCCAACGTATTTACTGAATCGAACACAATTTTTCAATTCGCCTCCACCGTCTGGTAACTTAATTCTTTGATTGATTTACCGTTGATTCGATTAACTATTACGCAAATGTTGTAACAGTCTTTACAATTCGTCAAGTTCAACATCAATATCACCCACAGCCTGACTTTACCCACTTCTGGCAGTGGCCGCTTGACTTGACTGCTTGAAAGGAAAATAAAACTTTGGTAGTGGCTTGACTGCTTGAAAGGGTATATAATTAACTTTGGGTATATAATATATGTGGGATGTGCACAATTTAATAGAGTGTGCACAAATTGATCGGCTTAGATTTTTAGAGGTTAACAAGGTTTAAAGGTGAATTCTGTTTATATCATAACACTTTCCAGTTGTTTCAATAAGCAGACAATTGAGTTACAGCAATCGCGAATACAGAATTATTGCCGCGAAATGAGGTGACAATTTTGTGTCAGGGTTTCCATTTAAATTGTACAAAGTAGGTACGAGAAAAAGTGCAAGGCACAGATGTACAGTGACATCTTGGCCGGGTAATCTTTGAAAGAAAAAAGAATCACGAACAGACAGACAGAGCCAAATGTTATGGATTGCAGAAACTTACTTAAAACGGGATGGATGACGTTTATGTGTAGGTTATTTTAAATCCCGCATACTTATAAAAACTAATGGCTCGAAACTACTTTGCCAATTTTTTTTAAATCTTTATTTTACCTAAAGTGACATTAGAGTAGTTTACATTAGTAGCAACAAAATATTTTATTAGAAAAATCGCTTATTTAGGTTGTTGCAAGTATATGTTTATTTACAACAACCAATAAATTAGATAGATAAACTAAAATAAGACAAGTGTTATGTGATATTTGACGACCTCTGTGGCGCAGCGGGCGTAGGTCCGCATGCGACGCTAGATGTTGCGGGTTCGATTCCCACAAACGATCTGCAGATATTTGTTCAGGGGGTTCGGGATGTTTTTCAATATGTCAATAAAAAAAATCTATTTATGTAGTATAATTAATTAAGTATATACATAAGTCATCTAGTATCCAAGCTCTGCTTTGCTTGGGGATAGATGATGCTGTGTGAGTTGTCTAGCGTTATTTATTTATTTTATCAAGATGTGTTTAGTTTGTTAACCATGCTTCGCATACCTGTATTCCATACTCTGTTTACCACGCGAAAGCCAATGAGTGCGGGATATATTGATTATTAATGGAGATTTTATTACTTTACTATACTCGGTTTCCAGTAATAATATATTACAGTAATGCTTCAATCCTTATCTTCATGCCTTTCACATCAATAAAATGACACGAAAACATGACATTGACATTTGTAGTGTGATAGAAATTTACTTTTTTCTGAACTTTATTTGAAAATGTTGAATTTTGAAATTATCATCATCATCATTTCAACCGTAAAATGTTCATTACTGAACACTGGCCTCCCTCATGGATCTCCATGCGGGTAGTTGCCATACTCACCACGCTTGGCAGGCGGGTTGGGGAGGGCAGTACGGGATGTTGATACACTGGAAGACGCTGCTGCCCATCTTCCGAAGGTATTAGCAGGCTATGGCTTTCAGGTTATGTTATCAGTAAATTACACAAAAACTAAGCCTACGACGCGTTGCAAAACGCCTGTACCTATTATGGTGTAACGCATGTACTTCTTAATTTCTGTGTCACATCACTAGTACCAACAGACATTACCTGCGTTACGAAATGTCTAGACGTAATCTATTTCGAATTATGTTATTTTTGTGTTAGGCAAATGCTTCATTTTCGATTATGCTGTCAAATGTTGCATGCAGTCAGTATTTTACAATTGAATTGGAGGATGACAAAATAATTTGTATGGCATTTCGAATGTCAAACATGTGACAGCTGCTACTGTCATTGTGACTGCAACATTTATTGCAAGTTTGGACAACGTCACCAATATTTGCGAGAAACAATTAAGTAATTTTCAGCTTTAACCAATATTTTAAGTATTCTTTTAATCATATGGTTTTCATGATACATGGTAGCTTTAGTTTGAGACTAAGATGGTGCTGTGTGTCCAATAATGCTGTCCAGCAATATTATTAGGTATGTACTTATAGTACCTATTGAAAATAACGAAGATTCTAGAACCGTTCTACAAGGCACTCCATCAAAATTCCATTCATTCTATCAAAATTAAATCAGATCATCTCTACCGCGCGTTCGTAAAATGTGCAGACGCATACAGACTAGCACCATCAGCTGCCGGGGTAGTCATTCGCAGTCTGCCATTGTCCCCTCTTTCCCACGAGCACGAAGGTCGCAAGACCTTGGATTTTTGTCTGTGGTTGTATACATACTAGGCACATTGTATTAAACCTGTTTTCGGCAATATGAACTCTGTAGATGTAGATCTATTGTGTGACTGTCTGACATGAACTTGAGTCCTGGCAACTTTTGTAACATGATAATGCCCATATTTCTTTGTAAGTATTTTGGGGGTCTGTATCAAGATCACATCCCTTGATGATAATTTGTGTTGAAGTAATAAAACATTTGATATAACGGATAATTACGGATATTTCGTAAAAGTTGGGTGCGATTTTAAAATACAAATAGAGAACTTTGCTAAATGTATAAAGATTTTTAGTAAGGGAATATCCGGAATCATGGAAGTAACATATTGAATGATAGTTTTCTAAACTTTGGCAACGTTTGATTAGCCGTAAGAAGCAAAGATCCCAGGCACAGTCAACATGGGAACGATCACCTGTTCCCCGTTTGAGAAGATGAACAAGCAGGACAGCTTTTGCGTGTTCACGCTCAAAGTTATGAGAATATGTCCGTACAAAGCCGCTGGCAATCTACTATTAAGGTAGTAATTGGAGCGGCTCCTTTTGTCCTAATGATGACTGTCAGAGTTTAGGAAAAAACGCTATAAGAAATCGCAGAGTTGATTACAATATTTGATGTGTTGCGATACTTTGATTGTTAATGAACTCAGTACCTGGAATACAAAAGTCTAGTTTATATGTGAGCAAGGTCAAAGATACCTAAACATCTAATATAGACATTGTTATTGATGGATTAGGCTTGCCCAGCACCTATACAATCCTCCCTGCTTAGTCAGAAGAAAGAACGTCCGAAGCTAACTAAGCCACGGGTTGTCTCCAAAGATTTAAATCGTCACGATGTTTTTCATCACCGATAAAGTACGTGAAACGTACGAAAAATCATGTATTGTTTCACGGCATCGAACTCACGACCTTCGGATTGATTGATTTTTGAGTAAAGACTTTGTAAAGATTGCATTCTGGAAAAGATTATAGAAGTACGCCAGAAAATAGGCATATTTTGTTTCGCATTAAATTCACTGAAATTATTTTTTTAACAGCTGTTGACTGTGACTTCACAGAATCTGAATCATTAATTACATTTAATAGATCACTTGTTTTAGAATTTAGATTCGAGGCTTCGCGCTAAGTGTTGAGTCAAAGTCCTAAGCAAGAATATAACCAAGAATCTTCAGAATTTCTAAGAAATTGTTGACAGGGTCAATTTACTTATTATTATTAGAGCGTTGACCTAAGCTCAAGCAAAAAGCATAGTTGCCAAAGAGAAAATTACTTGAAGAGGTTCTCGTAGTGCGAGAATGATTAAACGAACTGGTAACACCGGGTCTTTATACCGGGCCGTCATTTCAATCTCAAATAGCCTTTATTAAAACAACATTAAAACAATTTTATATATTAAACTAGCTGTTGCCCGCTACTTCGTCCGCGTAGTGTTTAAACATAAATTCACCAGTACTATTATATCAGCTAAGTTATCAAAAATGCATTTATAGTTAAGTAAATTTTTGAATTTACATCATTCAAAAAAACTAAATCCTTGAATATGTCATTGCTTATTTTGAATGAGGATTCTACATCCCGCATTTCAAGCGCCTAACGTGATTAACAAGATATGGCACATTAGTAAAGCACAGCTTTGAACCCCCTTTTAAACCACTTAGTAAGCAGTTTTGCACCAAGACAAACCCTAAAAATATCAAGCCTCTAGGATCCGTGGTTTAGGCTGTACGTTGCCTGTCATGAATCTGGTAACATTGTGTAATATATAGTGAAGTGATTGAACTGCTTAATTGCTAATTTAATTACCTACATATATCTACCAAGCATCAGTTAAAAATTGTTTTGCTTTTCAGAATAGGCCTCCCCCAGATTCTTCAATGACTCTGGATTATGTATAGTTCTAGTTCATAATGCACCGCTGTAACCCTTAGGTCAGCTTCTCATATTCGGACAGGTCTACCTTTCCTCTTGTCCTCTCTATGATAAAATCCCATAATTTGCCTCTTGATTTTGGAGATAGGAAATATTTGTCCGGGTCTGGATATTTTTCTATTTATGATAAGTATGTATTTACAAACAAAAATTCATTTAAGCATTCAATCAATCATTTGGTTACTCCGGTACAACACAAAAATAAGTGATATGCGTACACATAAAATAAAAAAATGCAGTAGGTACGTACATTATAACTAAGGGCAGCAGCATATTTCAACAATGAATAATATTAAGCATGAATGAAACCAAGGGAATCTGGTCAAAAACTGGGCTAGCAAATCGACAAACAGCAATTAATTTTCGGCGCCGACGCGACCCACAGATTAAAAAGAGCCAAGGCCAGTGTTGCCAAGAATTAATCGGCTTATGTGAAGTCCTGTTGAGGCATTATTGACTTCTTTGGTGTAATTAATCAATAACGGCGACGGCATTGGCTGTTGATTAAGTTTATGACCATAGACTATTTTGATACGGCGTAAAAACATGGGTTATAAAAATCATCTTCCTGTATTAAACATATTACTTGGTAATAGCTTTATTTTATTTTTATTTTATTTATTTATCAAAAAAACTTATTTTAATCTTATATATATACGACACTTTAAACCATACAAGGTTTGTCTAGTGTCGACAGTTACAGCGTGTTGCCACACATTTTGGCTTGGAGAAATAAACATCAATAACAGACACACATCATACTAGTTCTAATTACTTAATCATAACAGTGAAAAAATAAACCTAAAACTGCATAAAAAACAAAGCACCAACACACAGTTTAGGTACCAATCTTACTTTCTACCACTAAGTAATTTTATTGTAAGGTAAGTTTTAAATAACTATGTACCTGCATTAGGTTTAATAGTACAGGGTGCCTAGCAGTCACTGTCTGAAAACATTATAAGTTTGGAAATTTCGTTGTAGTATTAAAGATATGATATTACATTCACAGAGTAACTAGGTAGGTATATATTATGTACTTTTAAGTCATACTTTACTATAAACTATCTAAGAAGTGTTTTTTGTATTTCTGTGTATAGTTTTTGTAGTTAATTTCTTCTAATAGTTAGCTTAGCTACGTATAACTATCAATGACATAAATAGCGAATGAAATATCGGATTTTATTTGTTGTAAATTTATTAATTAAAAGAAAAATACTTTCAATGAAATGTTTAACACTGATAAGGCCTTTCACATCTTATAGATGATTTATACAGAGTCAACTACTGGTATTCATTCTGTACGGGACGGTGCGGCGTCTGGGTCATTGTTAGATGCCCAGCACATAAACTACCCTAGCTTAGTCGGCTATTAGTCATAGGAAAGAACATGTCAATACGTCTTAAACTAAATTAGCCGCACGTTTCATGTTTTTACTTCAACATTAAATAACGAGTTTAATGTGCTAAATGTTTCAAGAAAGAAACATACACTTAACACTAACGACTTAAAGTAGGCAGCGGCACTATTTGACGTTTTAACTAGTCTATTCCGATCATTATAAAAAGCCTTGACTAGGAAGCCTAAAAAAACTACAGATTTAAATTATTATATCTGAGTTTTCTGACTCATTCGACCGGTAGTGGCATAGACAAAACGATTTGCTTCATAAAACAAGGTCGTTACGTTACCAAAGTCCTCGGCGAGAAGCGAGACAATAGCCTTTCTCTACACTACTTCCCATACTGATGAAATACGTGAATCTTTAGTCTATCTATGGTATAAACTTGCGATTTTTAATGCACTATGGGTGAAACGGATGTAAGAAGAATTTCCATTTTATCATAAGCTTTCGCGATTTATAAGTATTAGTATTTCGCTTTTAAATTAAAGCAGGATCGCGTATTTTGTTTTATTTTCACGACGGACGTTTCGAAAACGTTTCAGCTTTCTTAATATATAAAATCCTGTAATTTATATATTTTTACCTCTTGCTATCGTGTACTATATTGGAATAGAGGGTATTTACCTCGTAGTGACGGCGACCACGATAGGTGTAATCCCGTCGAAACGTCGGGATAAAAAAAAGATAATTACGCGATAGTCCAATTTAACAATTTTGATTCAATGTTTTTTAAGGTCAAACCTCTTCTCAAAAACTTATTAAATAGTTTCTCCGAGAAGCGGGAGAATGAATTACACGATCTGGCGTACATTCTTAATATCCAATTATTCATCTTGTATCTTTGTAAGACGTTAGTATTTCACTAGTATGTGTCCAAATGTATGGAAAAGGTGTATTGTGTCCAAATAATGAGTCATTATTAGCAAACCGATTCGTTACTTCTCATGAAAATGATCCTTTGTTCCACAGGCAGTGTTTCCAACGTTTATTTACACAAATGTCAACGAAACAACGTGAAAACCCAAACGCCGAGTGAATGTGAAACGAAAAACGAACTCTGAATTTAAAATAAAACATTCCATTTCCAAATTAACGCTTAATGTTACCATTTTAACTACTTTTTCATTTAAGAAACAGACAATAAATAAGTATAAAAAATTGTGTCAAGACCGATAACTGTGTGTCAAGGGGGTTTTCAACTTTCCTTTTGTAGAACACGACGGCATCGGCCGAGTATCGTTTAAATACAACCTTCTGCCATACACGGGTTTTGTGGAAGGATTTTGGCGGATCCCTCCATAAACATAGTGCAGTGACATCTAGTGTTGTGGTAGTGATGACAAGTGCGTAATAATGTCCACCCAGTCGTACTACAAGGAAAGGTTGGGGTTCGACCCCCAGGAGGCGGAGGGTGTGAACGGGAACTACTATGATGGACCACATCAGCCGAAACGTCACCGAGGGGAATTGTCGGAGACCCACGACCAGGTTTATGAAGAAAACCTGACGAAGTTCAAAGGTATAATACAATGGAAAACTATATCGTAATTACATAGGTCAAAAATATAACTCCATTTTCCCCCTTAAACATAATTAGCAATAGAAATGTCTTGTTTTTTATTGTTGCATTTTTTGTAGTCAAGTGTTGAATTACAATTAATTTACTGAAACAATGGGTCATAATCATGAGCTAAAGCCTCCGGTCTGCGCTTATTTTGAGGACCAAGTCCACTTGATAGAAGTGACCTTGGTCAAGAATGAGTCCAACTTTAGGCTTAATTTTTTTACATCATCTTTTCACTGTCAATATGATTGTTTAACAACTTGCTTTATACCTTTTCCGACTTTGTCTCTAACATGTAATTTAAATATGTTCCTGAAATATTTTATACTGAAAAGTATTGTGGTATTATTTGGCAAATTTTCAACAATATATTTTTTGTAGGAACCACATGTTGGGAGTTCTTTATACAACAGGCAGGTTGGTGTATGGACGTGTGTTTGTTTTGACGAGTGTTGTGTTTACTTGTTTACTAACTTCGGAGTAATGCTTTTTGCAATCTGGCAACACAGCATAACTGTCAAATCAAATAACCGCGAAAGTGATTCCTGATTGTTTCGGTATGTAGCATACCAAACGAAACAATTGGCGATTTATATATTATGTATATGTAAATTTTGGTATTGGTATGCTCCACCTTAATCACCTGGGATAAATCGCCAAGGTTAATAAAGACAGTAATAAAAAAAAATCAGACTAAAATCACGTAGCGCATATAAAGGTCGCCTGTATCGAAAAACTTTTGGTATACTTTAATCACCTACGATTAAAAGCGTTACCCAGTTTTTGGACGATACGTATTTTCCGCAAATTTTTGTTTAATAGAAATGGAGGAGAATTATTACTTTTTTCATTAAAACAAGTTCTTACAAGATTAACAGAGTTTTTGCAGAATTTAAGAATTAATCAAAAATTTATGTCGCATGTTTCCTAGTAAAGTGACAAATTCCAAAGACTAACATTTTTTTTGTAGATCGCATCGATTTAATCGTTGATTAATACGAGTAACATAAATTTATTAAACCAGTTCGTTCGACTGTTGTGATTCCTAATAACCGGTATTGCGTTTTTATTTCGTGTGTTGTGTGGTTTATTTGAAAATGTACGTTACTAATAATTTAACAGCTTCTTTGTTTTCCTGGTATCTGTATTATATAAACAGTTTATTCCATCATCTGTAGTGAAAAATGACTCTCAAACTGATTTCCGAATTACTGAACCTAGAATAACGCTACCACGAAAACATGCCACCACGAATAACAATGTGATCATTTATTATTTAGATCGTATATGGGTCATCAAGTGGAACTGGGCCGGACACGTCTGCCGCATGTCAAACGATTTATGGGCAAAGCTCAGTTTCCACCTAACGCAAGCCAAAGACGTGGAAGACCTAGAAGAAGATGGCGCGATGAACTAGACGCCCATTTAAGATCTTGGCCTGTAGCAGCGTTAAATCGCGAGGAGTGGAAGAAGAGAGGGAGGCCTTTGTCCTGCAGTGGGATAATAACGGCTGAAAAATAAATAAATATGGGTTAGATCGTATATGGATCATGGACTAAATCCACTGTACAGGTCACTTTAAAGCCGGCCGCGCATCAGCCTCGCCTCTGGTGATGCAGAGGTCCATGGGCGACGGTGACCACTTTCCATCAGGTGGCTAGTTTGCTCGTCTTCCAGCTTATAATATAAAAAAAAACTCTGTGGGGTTGGGTACCAATAAATAAAGCCACTTAAATATAAAGACCAGCACGTCCGTCGATGCCGCCGGCCGCTGACGAGTGCCGACAGTTATAAACCTCCAACTACCCGCGCACTCTCAGCCGATCGGCGCCACCGAAGTACGTACTTACATTTTATGATACGTTACATCCACCACCGAATAGATCCCAGCAGACAGGAAACTACCTCGCGGCAGACCAAGGCGTTGGAGAGACGAACTCGACACACACCTGGAAGATGGGACCATAACAGCTTTAGACAAAGAGGAAATTATAGGTACATGAGACCTCGCAACTCTGTCTCAGGGTGACGGGCGCAATGGACCTGGTAAGGTCTGCAGGTTGGAAGTGGATGCAGGCCGCTTCCAGCCGCAATACCTGGAGGTCCACGAGGGAGGCCTATGTTCAGCAGTGGACTTCCTACGGCTAAAATAATGATGAATTTCTAGAATGCCGATGATTTGCTTCAAGTGTGACACAGAACCTTGACAGTACAAGATTTTGAAAATCAATCGGCGGGCTGGATTACGTATCTTGCAATCGCTATCAAACGGGAATTCCTTGCTGTGATCTAATAAAAAAATGACGTTTGAAAGCGATGATCGCGAGATTTACGCCTGTTGCAAACCTATCGCGAGATACGTAACGATACGGGTCATGTACAGCTCCTTCTTGACGCTGCAATAATAATAAATAATGCTGGGCAATTCACACAGCATCACAGAGCTTGTGTAGTCATGGTTACTAGATGACTGATATACCTATTAATACCTACATAGATAGAAATGTTTTATATGAAGAAAAACATCCAGAACACCCGGAACAAATATCTGCAGATCATACAGACATTTGTTCAGAGGCGGGAATCAAACCCGCAACCTCTTGCGTCATAGACGGACCTGTGCCTGCTGCGTCACAGAGGTCATCAAATAAAATAATAATGGTAAATAACGCGATAAATTCCCCGTTAAAATATGTGTTAATAAAGCATATAAATTGTAACATGCATGCTGATAATTCTTCAGAACTGTAACCCTATGGCCATCGGAACGAATCTGTTTAAATTAGACCAATCAAAGACTTCTAATCGCTTCAGTTAGTTAAGCGGTTATGCCGTGACCACGCTACGGTTGCTATGGAACCCGCCTAATAATAATTTTTAAATTCCAAGAAGATGAAAAAACTTATCAAAAATTAACGATTTTGGTGGGATTCGAACCCACGTCCGTCAAATCGATACTTGACGCTTCCTAAAGCCGGAAGTGCCTTAACCACTTACGAAACCGGTTGAGCACCGATCCCGGCTTTAGGAAGCGTCAAGGATCGATTTGACACACGTGGGTTCGAATCCCACCGGAATCGTTAATTTCTGATAAGTTTTTTCATTTCCTTGAAATGTTCTTTCTACATTTAGTGGTTAACACTATAAAAATTACAAATTATTTAATTTTTCAACACAAGAACCGACTTCAATAATAAAACCTATAATGAAAAAAAAGCGTTTTGGGTTTGTTACCCATAACGCTATATGTATGCTTATTTTTTTGCCTTTTTGAGTATTTCCCTAGATTTATCATGGATCCCTTAGGATCGAAATTCGGGGATAAATACCACACAGCTCTAGGCCCGAGTCCTTCATCCTAAATAATCAAGCAAATAAATATAACAATAAATAATAATAATGCTGGACAATTTACACAGCATCATAGCCCCAAGCTAAGCAGAGCTTCTGTTATGGGAACTAGATGACTGATGCACATACGTTATCTCTCAATATTATAAAGAGGAAAGATTTGTATGTTGGTGTTTGTAACGAATAATCTCAAAAACTACTGGACCGATTTTCAAAATTCTTTCACCATTAGAATGCTACATTATCCTATCCCATTATCATAACCTATTTTAACCATATATTCCCACGGGGACGGGAAATACGCAGATGAAGCTGAGGAGCGCGGCTAGTTCTACGTACATTACCGTAATCCAATCCATCGAAAGGTTGTCTGGTAGAGATCGCTCTTTAGCGATAAGACCGCCGATTGTCACTTTATGTTTAGTGTTTCTCTTTTTTTTTGTTAATTTGTTTAGTTTAAGGTTTGCAATAAAGCATTTTCTATCTATCTAGATAATCTTTGTCTATTAGCTCAGTCTTTATCAAAGCTTTCCGTGGGCCAGGTTGGCCTCAAATACAACTCCAGTGCCATTACCTCTATTCAGCAACAATGCCATCTTGTGCAACTACCCACTTCTGTAGGCGTAGACAATGATGCATGGCAGAGTTTATCTAGCACCTTGGAATGCAAATGCTGCCCTAGTTAGGCTTTATCTAGGCTACCTGATTTGAAGGATAAGGCTGCGTACTGCCGCGGGGTGCCGCCAGTGTTGTGTCTACCGTGAGTTGTCACTGTTAGATCGCCTGCCGTTAAGGCCTTTGCATCTATTATAGATGATTTATACAGCGTCAGCAACTGGTAATCATGTTGTACGGGACGCTGCAGTGCCTGGGACATTGTTAGATGGATTAGGCTTGCCCAGCACCTACATCATCCTCTTAGCTTAGCTAATTACTACAGTAGTAATAGTACGTTACTGTGACATCTGTCAGATTTGTAACTGATGGTACCAAATTCAAAGCAAATTAAGTCCAAACTACAGTCGCTGTTTATTGCGTACTAAATAGTACCAAACTACCTGCTAGACTTGCTGTGCAAGTTTTTATACATTTTTTAACTACAGTCGCTAGCTAGTATAGCTTGTGAAAAGTCATGGTAGACCTAATGTCCTCTTTAACCCGTGGATGCAGTAAGAGTACAAATGGATTCCGGAAGGTAGGCAGGATCTTCCTTGTATCAACATTCCGTACTGCGCTCGCCAACCCGCTAAGCGTGGCGAGTATGACAACAATCCTCTGATAATCGCTACATAAGGGTCAGCGCAGACAGAACGGAGCGCAACGGAGAGGATTTTATTGACGCACTTGAAAATAAACTTTAATATTATTAAAATAAAGTGCAAAACGCCGCGTATCTTCGAGGACGCGCGAGCATTTTTTGTCAGGTTCAAGCATTTATGCACTTTATTGTAATAATTTTAAAGTTTATTTTCAAGTGCGTTAATAATATCCTCTCCGCTGCGCTCCGTTCTATCTGCGCTGAGCTTAGGCTCAGACTGAGTCTAGCAGAGGACGTACTAGGTAGAGGTTACTTAACATCAGGTGGACCTTGGGCTTGTCTCGTCATTGGACTAAACTACGGCTGAGATGATGATGTTGAAGATCCGTATAATAACAATAAAGTTTCAAAGTTATATCGAACAATCAGCATAACAATAAACAATTACAACATTATGTTTAAACAACTCATATTTGTGGAACTGCAACAGTAGGTCTACCATAAGTTGTCACAAACTATACTCGCTAGCGACTGTAGTTTAAAAAATGTATGAAAACCGTATAGCGCCTCTAGCGGATAGTTTGGTACTAAAATACGCAGTAAACTATACTACAGCAACTGTAGTGTGGGCTTCATTTGCTTAGAATTTGGTACCATGAGTTACAAATCTGACAGATGTCATAGTAACTATTACTAGTACTATTTTAATAGTACTATTTTACTACTGTAGTAACGGCAGGCGATCTAACAGTGACAACTCATGGTAGAAAACACACACATCTTAATATCTTATCGAATGACGTCATTCTAAAGTCATTTCATAGAAGTGGATTGATAACGCGATAAAGATGTAAATAAAGATTATCTTCGGTATTTCTGCTGTGGGGTGCCTGCAGTAGTATGTTACCCTTCCTGTCTTGCCCGTGGATGCAGTAAGAATTGAGGGATACCTCCGAAAGATAGGCATTAAGACTTTCCGTGTATCAACATCCCGCACTGCGCTCGCCAACCCGCCTGCTAAGCGTGGTGAGTATGGCATCAACCCCTCATGATCATTACTTGGATCTCCAAGTCCATGAGGGAGGCCTTCAGTCCAGCAGTGAATGTCTTACGGCTGTGATGATGATGATGATGATTTCTGTACGTTTCTGAAAAATCAACATTAATCGGGATTGTCCTAAATCTCCTGGCTGATTTAAGTAAGGCGACAGCGGACTAAATCACCTTACGCAGGTGAAACAAGTATAGACCACAGATTAGATACACGGAAAGACGCTGCTGCCCATCCGCGAATCGAAAGAATCTGCCAAGGGATACCCTACATAACTATGCCAAGGAGGTCGTCAACATTGTTTGAATTGTGTGAAATATCCATATAATAACAATAAAGTTTCAAAGTTATACCGATCTATTTGCATAACAATAAATAACCACATTAGCCTATGTTCAGATGAACGCGCGGTGCCGCGCGGGTCATCTGAACAGTTCGATACAGGATTGTAGATCTTAAGCCGCGCGTCGCCGCGCGGTGCCGCGCGGTCATGTAAACAACAACATTGATTTGTTACAATCTCAAACCGCGCGCCGAGCCAACCGCGCGGTGCCGCGCGGTCATCTGAACATAGGCTTATGCCGTGTGGTGCCGGCAGTAGAACGTTTTCTTAGTGGGCGATTTTGCACCAAGTCAAACGTACCCTGAAAATTTCAAATCTTTAGGAACTGATTCTAGAGATCCGAAATTTTCAGGATTACTCGGTACCTAGGTGCATTATAGCCGTGTGGTGCCGGCAGTAGAATGTTACCGCTCCTCTCATACCCATGGATGCAGTAAGAGCCTGCTAAGGGAAACCTCCGGAAGATGGGCAGCAACCTCTTTCCATGTATCAACATCTCGTACTGCGCTCGCCAACCCGTCTGCCAAGCGTGGTGAGTACGGCAACTACCCCTTATGGAGATCCACGAGGGAGGCCTGTGTTCAGCAGTGGACGTTTTACGGCTGAAATGATGATGAAAGGGTTTATTCTTCGAAATGACTTTACTGACTCAGTGACCCGGAGTGAGTCTATGCTTCCGGCGAAAGAAGACGCCATTTGTTCCCTATCTTCAGCTAGTACGCGCCAATCCCCGTTGTAGGGTTCTTTTAGATCTCTTATATATTCCTCCAAAGATATAAGGGATACGCCCAGAAAAAAATGGTTGTCACTTAAAAAGAAATAATGTCATGGAGATCCACGAGGGAGGCCTGTGTTCATTAGTGGACGTTTTATGGCTGAGATGAGTTGCATTTGTCTGGACAACAGCACGTCCTAGATACAAGCTAGGCATCGTATGTGTTGATTGAGTTTAACTCGGTCCGTCGCGTCTCGTACAGCCGGCATTCATAGCGATAGTCATTGGCGAGAACGAGGCTAGTTAATTGAATCCTACTGCAAATATGATAGATAGATAGATAGATAATGCACGCTCAATCTGATTGCCGAGAGAATCGATCTTTTTTATTGTTGCTGGAGCGAATTCCAAAAGGCTTTGTTTTTTTTTAATTTTATGTTATATGTAATTAATGCTGACTTTTATTATTTTTGTTTATATTTTTCTAATTTTTATATTAATTATGAAAACTATAATATATAAGGTAGGTACTCTATTGAATTGGGTGTACCCGTTAGGATAGATGTACATGGTTATAAATAAATAAATAAATAAACAATTTCTTTATTTAACAACAACAAGCATAGAAAACATTGATTACATAAAAAAAGACAAAAATAATGAAGCCATGCTTTAGTCACAAAAAGGTCTCAGTCTCAGCTTAATGTTGGCTATGTCAACCGACGCTGGTCTTCCGACTGAGCTGTTTGGTGACGTCACAGAAGGCAACACAATGAATAAAATTAAATAAATATAACCATCATCCCACCGCTGGACATAGGCCGGCCTCATCTCGAAGTACTGATCTATGAGCCTTTCAGCTGCCATGAATGTTGTTCAAAAATGTATCAGCCATAAATGCGTGTTTGATAACTTAGCTATAATGTAGTACTGGTGAATTTATTTACAATACGCGGACGAAGTCGCACGCAACATCTAGTATAGTTATTATCATTACAGCCCCCGATCTCAAATAGTTAAACCTATCCGTCTATCTTATCTATCTAATCAGCCGGTAACACCTTCTGCTGAGTAAAAGTAAAGGCCTCTTCTCTTATTTATAGTTATATAAGGGGGCGAAGGCCCCTTTTATACATAGCGCTGTCAGTCTGTATGTCTGTCTGTGCATGACACGATTACAACCGAACGCGTTGACCGATTTACATGAAACCTTTTTTGTTTTATTTTATTTATTTAAACAAAATTAACAGTCCTTAATCTACATAATCATAAATTACATTTGTATCCTACGACCAATAACAGATTATTGTTATTGTTAGCACTGTCTTAATGAGAGAAGGGTACTGATTGATTTTGGTCACAGGGACTGGAGTTATTGTGACCTCAAAAGGTCACAAAAGTGCCTTTTTCGGAAACCTTCGCTCCCCTTTCTGGTCCCCCCGTACCAATGCTTGTTTAATCAAAAAGTGCGATAGGCAAGTTTCTCTGGGTGGTCCTGAGGAATGCAACGCGAGACGTGTTTAGTTACGCACACTTGTATCCTGCGCTCGCGCATCCCATGTTGCCGTACATGTTAAGTGCGCGCTGATTAATTTATGAAGGAGAGGTTGAATCTGTTTTGTAGGGACATGTAGTTATTAGCAAATAAATAATTGCCGTGGGGTGCCTGCAGTAGAATGTTACCTCTCCTCTCTTGCCCGTGGATGAATTAAGAATCTACCTAGGTGCGCTCGCCAATCCGCCTGCCACGTGTGGCGAGTATGGTAACAACACCTCATCATCAGTACTTGGAGATCCATGGGGGAGGCTTATGTCCAGCTGTGGACGTCCTACGGCTGGAAAGGAAATTATGCTGGAGACACATCGAGCCTCATAGTAAGCATAAAAAAAAAACAAAAGCTTTGCTTAGCTGGCGGCCAAATGAGACATGTTATCTTAGGAGGATGTAACCCATATAAAATAATCTAGATTAGTTATGCAAATATTAACACCTGCAGAACAAGTAGTTATCTTAATCCTGAATCTGATCAGACACCATGCATTAGCATCGGCTCTTGGGCATGTTACCGTCTATTACCAACCGACCAACCACGCTATCCACCGTAGTTGGTCGGTTAGTATATTTTAACCAACAACCCGGTTGATATATTTTTATTGTTAACCGTGTTACGTCTAGATGTTTCGCGTAATGTTCACATTGTGTTAGTGAAACGAGCGAGTTGCTCGAATGTCGATTGGTATGGGCCTTTCGATTGAACTAAAACACTTGCATAGTGTAAACGCGCATTTTCCTTTGATTTTCCGGAAGCGATGACCATGTGGAGTGGACGACTGATCTACTTATTTATATCCTGAGGCATCTTAATGAGCTGTAGCAGCTCTTAATTGAGACATAACACATCTGTCCCTTTCTAATTGCGTGCAATTTATATGTCTGTCCTTTACTCTGGTATTTACCTTCATTTGGTACTAGGTTTCGTTGACGCGTTTTAATTTTACTTTGGAATGTGTCTAGGTTCGTTTATATAGATTATGAGTGATTTTATTTATCACCGTTTTATAAGTACTTCGTTTATTCTGCGTTTTTAGTTGTGGCTTTGTTTGGGTCTCAAAGAAAATAGACTTTTCACATATTGTAAAACATATATTTTTTATTAATAAAAAATACGGTAAATTGAAAGCTAAGCGTATTCCCAAAAACCAGCTTAATATGCTAAGCTTCTTCTATATTTTAACTGCGTTTACCTATTTCAGATACAAATTTTCTTTAATTAATAAATTCCTGTTACTTATATACCCTACAGTTATCCTAAAAAATATCGCCATGTATATTTATTTATCTAAAGTACCTTAAAAGGCATACTTTTGCAACACAAAGTGGTTCTAAATTCATATCTAAAAGCGTATTGTACTTCCGCGGCGCAAATATTTTGGCAACGGCTTGCGTCAAATATAGAATCGTAAATAGACCAAACAATAATCTATCAAGTTCATTCAACTCCAACAGATGTTTATAACGGTCATCAATGGTTCTTAATTTGAAAGTTTTTTCTTTTAACTGGCCAGTTAGGCACTTCATTCTTAATTTGAAGTGTTATAATAAACTAGTAGAAACTTCGTACCGCACCACTCCACTCCTTACAATTTACCCTACAACTACCTAACTACTACCCTACAAATACCCTACAACTACCCAACTACTACCCTACAACTATGCAAAATTTTAAGTTTTTAATGTGAAGAATAACATTTTTCCATACAAACTTTCATCTTATTATTTCTATTTACTATTTTACTATTTTTACTATTTTAACCCCTTCTGATTTAATTTACGCAACGAAAAGTAGCCTATGTCCGTCTCCATGGTCTAATCTACTCCTATACTAAAATTCATACAAATCGGTTCAGCGGTTTTGACGTGAAAAGGGAACATAAATAAATTGGTGCTTTCACTTTTATATATTAAGTTGGATAGGATCTTTGGTTACATTAGGCGCATTGTATATCTATAATTTCGAATAAATTGTTTTTATTATTTTAGATCTAAATAACAGTAAAAGTTATCCTTGTCCGGATAAAAAAAATATCTGTATGAGAACATTTACCACATTTTAACATACAATTTATAAATTTAATAATTTTATCTTTTGCAGATGAACGAGATGCCATTCAGAAGAAGACGTTCACAAAATGGGTCAACAAACACCTAAAAAAGGTAAATAACAAATTTCTACTATGTATTTATTATATTTTTTTCAATATTTCAATAATTACTTCTGTCAAAGCTGTCACAATTTGCGCCAAATAATGTTTTATCCAGCGATTTTAAATCTTTGGTTTGATCTAGTCTAAGAAATAGCCTCTCCGCTGTATCTCGTCTAAGCTCTCCACTGACCAGAAATAATTTCAAATTCGGAACTCAAATAAGTTTTCACTCCTTTTGCTCAAAAATACCGTCATTGTGGCGTACCAGAGCGACGAAATAATAGCATTTCTTCCTCTAGGGGAAAAATATTTTATTTTGTATTTTTGACTGTCCAATGACAATGAGCCTACAAAAACGAAAAAGTCTAGTCAGAAGTAGAATAATCATGATTATAGACTCGACTTATTATTGTTTCATAAAAAAAGAACTTCACAGAGGACTGAAATTAAGTTACCGGGGAAAAACATCTCGTTAAATATCCAGAATTGTACAAATTGTACATTTAATTTTTTATAAAATAAACTATTTCATATTGTATTGGATTATTTTATTTTCTCGCCATCGTAGTGCAAAGTAGAGTATAACACACGGCGCTAAAAACCCATTAAATCCCATAAAACTACCCCGTATTATAATGGGTCCATTTTAGCTCCTTGTAAATATAACAATCTACTATTTCATCTCAAACTCCAACGTCATACTCGTACTTTGACATTGGAAATTCTATGCTCGATTTTCTTAAAAATAAATCTTTGTAAAAACATTCTTTCTTTCAAATAGAATACAAATCCCTTAAAAATCGAATACAACTTCAAATCGAACATGCCGATAATTTGAACGGCCTTGAAGTCATCGTCATCATGAAATTTGACCTCGTCATTGAAGTTTAGACAGTTATTTAAACATTACATCAGTTCAGTACACTCCTATCTTGCCCGTGGATGCAGTAAGAATCTGCCAAGGGATAATTCCGGAAGATGGTCACTAGCATCTTTCCGTGTATCAATATCCTGTACTGCACTCGCCAACCCGCCTGCTCGTGGCAAATATGGCAACAACCCACATGATTCCCAAAAATTCCAAAAAGTCCCAGGTTGAAGAGTACCACCCAATAGCTATACTCTCTTCACCAGCAAAAATCTTTGAGAGCATCTTACATAAATTCATATATGCACAGGTAAACAAGTTTTTGTGTAACGAACAGCACGGGTTCAGAAGCAAGCGATCGGTTAACACGAATTTACTGACGCTTGTTGACTTTATTTCTCGCAGTCTAGATTTTGGACAATAAGTAGACGTCCTTTACTTCGATTTCCGTAAGGCGTTTGATAGGGTTAACAATGACATTCTGCAGTCTAAACTTACTGCGATAGGTTTCGCCCCGAGTCTACTTAAGCTCCTGGCGGATTACCTCCGCGATCGAAAGCAGTTTGTTCGACTCGGTTTGTATGAATCAAAGCCCTATCACACGCGTTCCCGGGTCAGTCAGGGTTCGATACTTGGACCTTTGCTGTTCCTAATTATGGTTAACGACCTACCCGCGATGGCGTCGCATGCAAAAAGCTTGCTTTATGCAGATGACTTAAAACTCTACATTGAGGTAAAGTCAGAAGCAGACTGTCGGGCTCTGCAGTGCGATGTCGACGCTATCTATGAGTGGAGTGTCGTTAACAAGGTGGAATTCAATGTTCGTAAATGCCACGTCATGACTTTCGGTCGAATGCGGCGCCCAATTAATTTCGAATACAGTTTGAACAACGAACCCATAAACAAAACCGTCACCATGAGGGACTTCGGAGTCATATTCGACCAAAAGCTTACCTTTCATGAGCACATTATGTATGTAAGTTAAAAAAAAATCAAGGCTAAGGAGTCATTTAGGCATCTCGGGTTTGTTCTCAGAAATGCCCGTAACTTTGAGAGTGAGCATGTGGTTCGCTTAATCCTTTCGGCACTTGTAAAGAGTAAGTTGGAGAGCAGCGCTTGTGTGTGGAGCCCCCATGAAGTCACGCTCATGCTTTAAAAGGTTCAGAAAGCGTTCCTGCGGTTCCTCTACAAGCATCAAATTTCTTTTAGGATGCTTGGGCTATAATTCACTTGAAGTGACTAGTGAGACGTGCCTATGACCAACTTACCACGGTCTGCAAAGTATTTCATAGCAAAATCGATGCCTTGGACTTAAGTGATGAGCTGTGTCGACTTTACGCCCCGAATAATTGTTGCCGTGGTCGGAGGCACAGGTGGTTTGCAGTGCCGTCGTTTCGTACGGCAGCTCACTCACTGCCCTCAACGCTCTCATGGATGATTGCCCTGACTTTGATTCGTTTGCTGATAAGTGGGCTGAAATTTTATTTGTATGTCAATGTTTTTGTTAACATCATTGTTGATCTGCTTTTATTTAATTTAATTTCAATTTCAAATTTTTCATGAAGTTTGGTATTTTTACATGACATGATTTTTATATTATTTGACATTATCATTTATTTAATATTTTTCCGTTTTTGACTAATGTGTTTTATTAATTTTATTGCAATTGTTTAGATTGAATGTTATTAGATGTATTAGGTGATATTTCTCTAATTAATAATAACATGTTCCTATCTTTAATTAATGTAATTGGTTGTGCCGTTTTAACTAAAGTAAATAAATAAATAAATACAAATGATCTTGGAGATTCATGAGAGAGGGCTATGTCCAGTTGTGGACAGCAGTACCACGGCTCAGATGATGATGATGTTTCTTGGGCAGTGCGGGATACTGTCGACGATACCACAGGTTACAGAACCTAATCCTACGCTCTTTACTCTAACTTCAACTTCGGAAGCGAGTATTTCCTATTCTACGGGTGAACCATTTATGGCCTTCACGTCACTCGGACGCCTTACGAGGAGTGTACGACTTTGACAGTGAAGTATTGACGTCTACCTGTCATATATAGTCTGTGGTTAGTCGTAAGGTAATGTAGGAGGTTGCGTTGCATAATGATGACAACACGTGTCAACTGTCATAACATAGACCTTGTCTTATTGAAATAGAGTTCATTGCCGCACTATTTTTGTTGAATATGCACGTGGTCTAATACAATGCCTTAAGCTGCCGTCTCGAAGTCAGCGGCGCGCGGCGCGGCAACGCAGTTCCGGTCTCGAAATCGCGGGGCGCTAGACCGGGGGGTAGTGTTGTGTTTATGAGAAAAAACGAGTAGTATCCTTCTTTGTGAAAGAAATTTCTAAACCCGACAAAATGTCTAATAATCGAAAATCACAGCGTCGGTCAAAAAAAATCAATGAAACACTACGTCAAAACAGACGTACGGGCACCGCTTGACAGTCGCGCATCGGTCGTACACCCAGTGGTCGACCAGTGGTAGAAGTCCCCGGTCAGCTTAATTTAAATCAAAGACATTTTTAATCAAAATTACTGGTCTTAAAAAATGTTTTACTAACTAACCGCTCCCCGCGCCGCTGATTTCGTTATCGCAGCCTTATTCCTAACGGTATGAAGTTCCACGATTGTTTGTATATTGGAAAACTATGCATTTGGCCTTCCTTAGAATAACTGCCTTATTGCTTCGCATTAAGGTTCATTTAATGAATTTTCGGAGATAGTGCATCCTGGTTTCCCTTCCATTCTGTTCATAGAAGCTGTCACTCTTAAAAGCAGGTGCGTTTTAGGTCAAGTTTAACAACTCTATAGCAAGTTAATTAACCTCGCGGTTTAGAATAATTTCACTGATACGATTCTTTAGGTTTCAATTAGGTATGTTAAGACTCATGCATGATTCAGTTTGAAACTCATTGAGTCGGTCTTTGCTTGGATTTCTGGATTTGTAGGTTCTAGTTATTTCTTGAACCATCGCAGTTTCACCCATAATATATATGCATCTAGGACTTGATTACTCGATGCAAAAGATGAATTTCGAAAAACAGTATAAGTACATGTTTTTCGAAACATGCGGGGTACACCTAACATAGTAGTATCGGTAGGAACAACAACTAGAAAGAAAAAAGATTTGCAACAAAAACAAACCAACCAAATAATAAACAAGTTTAAAATAAAAAAAAATTAGTTACGCCCGACACTTTACCTAGTCTCGGAGGTTACCTAATTTGTTTTTGTAATGTGTTCCTCTGTTTTGCGATCTACACATCACGCACTTTCATTTGATACCACACTTGGGTATATTTGAAAACATTCGATTATGCACCCCTACTTTCAACCCCCATATCTCATGAATGGCTTAACCGATTTCTATATAACTTTCAGTTTTACGTTATACTCATCATTTACTTTTATTTGATACCAAACTCGGGTATATTTGGAAACATTCGATTATTCATCCCCTCTTTCACCCCCATATCTTATAAACTACTTAACCGATTTTGACAAAACATGTTTAAGAACCACCGCTGGAAAACATGCTTTCAAATAAAAAAAATTGCATGCAAATCAGTCTACTCGTGCTACGTCGAGCTACGGTGCTACAGACAGACAGACAGACAGACAGACCGACACACACACACACACACACACACACACACACACACACACACACACACACACACACACACTTATAACACCTCTATTTTTGGTCGGGGGTTAAACAAAGAAAACTTAATTAAATAAAAGTATGAGATAATAAGAGAAGATTATGTTATTGCCGTGGGGTGCCGGCAGTAGAATGTTACCCCTCCTCTCCTACCCGTGGATGCAGTAAGAGCCTGCTAAGGGACACCTCCGGAAGATGGGCTGCAGCGTCTTTTCGTGTATCAACATCCCATACTGCGCTCACCAACCCGCCTGCCAAGCGTGGTGAGAATGGCAACTACCCCTCATGGAGATCCATGAGGGAGGCCTGTGTTCATCAGTGGACGTTTTATGGCTGAAATGATGATGATGAATGATGTTATTGACAAGGTACTTCTTTCGCTAAAAGTTCCTACCGTATAAACTTTGAATTAAGAATAAGCAACATTATTGTGTTCCACGAATCCAATGATTAACGCGAAATTCCAAGTTCAAATTTCAAAACAAATGCAATGCATTCCATTGACCGACTTTTGTAAACAAACAAATGGGTTTCCTTTGTAAGATTGTTTGAATTGAACCACATTTTGTTAACAAGGACTGATTGTATATATTGCAAATGCAACAATACAGCGATTCGCACAGTATATCAACATAATATAAAACCTGTCAAGAGCGAGTTAGACTCCGGCGAGAGGGTTCCGTGCCATCATACAATATAATCTGTGTTGTGAGGTTTATATTATTGGAGAACCTTGACAGCGCCATCTCATGTCGATAGCGGAACTTATGTAGGTCATATTAAACTTTTGATGTTATCTAAAAAACGATATCGATATCTAAACTATTTATTACACACCATAAACCGTAATAACACAAGTCAAAGCCAATAAGTGTATGTTGTTTGAGCAAAAAGCTACATAGAATAGTAAATTTTACAAAAGAAGAACAAGACTCATTAAAATTGAATAAAGCATATAATTGAATTCTTTCGCAAGGAATATGATAGGATATTTTATAAGTATCATTTAAAATTTCATGCCGATGGCATTGGTAGTTTCCAAGATATCCATCTGAGACAGTCAGACAAAGGCACATAAAAACGAAACATTCTTTATCATTTTCCTTCGGAACTCTAAAACCAGAATGCATCCATAACCCCAATTAAATCAAAGGATCCATTACCAACGTAATAAAAATAAATCCGCGGCCAGCTCATCAATCACAGTCTTTTTCAGCAAGCCTGATTAAATATTCTCTCACACTCAAAACGTGGTGCAGACGCATTCAGAAGTGTTACTTTTATCAAATGTTGATTTGCACCCGTAAATTTAACGAACAAAAACGATTAAAATCTTTGGATGACAACAGAAAATAGCTGAAACCATTTTCATGTCGTTAAACAAAATAAAAGTAAAAAAAAACTTTTTAATAAACAAGCTTTTATTTAAACGTACTAAAAATAATAAAATAAACATTTTCCAATAAAGTTTAATGTCAGCTTAAAACTTCTTTACACAATTTATGTGATAAAAAAGCTTGTCGCGAGATTAACCTGTGAACCTGTAACTTGATCTAATTGATTTAATTTTTTTTTTCAAACAATGTAAATACGAGTACCTGCTTGAATCTCTCGACAAGCTTTTTTATTATATAAATTGTGGTAAGACGTTTTAAGTTGACATTAAACTTTAATGGAAAATGTTTTTTTATTATAAAAGCGTTTTAAATAAAAGCTTGTTTGTTAAAAAGTTTTTTTTTACTCTTAATTTATTTTTTACTTTTTAGTTATAACTAGACAGTTGGTTTCTTGTCTGTTCATCTCATGCCCGCTATGTTGGATTTAGAGTGATGTCATAATATTTCGAGTAACTCTCAGCAAGGCCTTTCATTTGATACCCATATTATAGGAGAACATTAAAAATAAGTAGGTAGTCCGCCATTTTGGGTGTTCCGCCATGTTGGATTCAGAGTGACGTCACATAGCTGACCCTGACCAATGCCAGGGTCAGCTCTTTCTATAGCGCGAACTCGTCGCGATTCTCTCGCTCTTGGAGACGGCTTCTAAGAGAGTATATAGAAATACGTGGCACGACTATAACATCGCCGCGATTCCTTCGCTCGTGGAGACGGCCCCTTACGCGGCCTCGGAGGCTTTATGGCGCATCTGTTGCAATGCCTCGGAGGCCTCACACGCATCGTCAGTTGCCATAATTAAAGGAAATTGACAGGTTTTAGAGTGAAATGGATTTATACAAACTACTTTTATAATTTACTAACCATAAATGTGGCCTGAACTGAAGGCCCACCTGATATTAAGCAGAAACCTCCACCTGCAATACCGCGGTGATAACGTTGACTAAGGACGTGACCAACGCTGCATCGTAGTGCGCTCATCAACCTGAGACAGAGTTGTAAGATCTCATGTGCCCGTAATTGACGACCTCTGGGCGAAGGTCCGCCTGCGACTCAAGAGGTTGCGGGTTCGATTCCCGCCTCGGGACAAATGTCTGTATGATCAGCAGATATTTGTTCAGTGTATTCTGGGTATTTTTCTATATATAATAAAAAAAGTCTATCCTTGTAGTATATCAATCTCTAATACCTATAACACAGCGTTTGGGGCTAGATGATGCTATGTGAATTCTCCAGCATTATTTATTTATTTATTAATTTCCCCGGCGCTCTATCCTTCATATCGGAACACAGCAATGCCACCATATAATGTTCCATCACATATAATGTTCTTCTGCTACTAGAGTTGAGAAAGTTAGATAGTATTTTATTTTATTCCACTTTGCAGCTTGGATAAACAAGCTTCCAATTTCAAAAAATCACATTTCACACGATTACGTTTTCCCAACATGGCGGAACAAGCTCTTCTGCTATCAGAATCATCACTTTTTGCACATGTCCGTAACACTTTCCCAATAAAAGGAGCCCTTTCATAAATAAAGAGTGATTGTCTTCATGAGTCAGTATGCCTTTTTGGCCAGTGTTTATTGTAATTGGCTGCCATTTTGGGTCGAGGCGATAGGCGGTCTTTCATTTTTGCAACGGGTGATGTCATATTTTTTATTTGCATGTTTGTGGTGTTAAGTATGGGTGGATATATTGAGCTCTTGTAGTGTGTTCTTTTTATTAAATTCACTTGTTTGCAAGTTATTTAAAATATTTGTAACCCTTGGGAGTTGCTTAATCGTAGTTAACAACATTATTCAAAAATAATGTGGTAGTACTTACCTAATTCGTTGCTTGCTATTGCCTGTCTTAGTTTTATAAAAAAAATTGCAAATAAATAATCTAAATTCATGGTCACGATTCAGCCGCGGCATGCCGGCAGTACAATGTTGCCTCTCTTGCCCGTAAATGCAGTAAGAATCAGCCAAGGGATACCTCCGAAAGATGGGGAGCAGCGTATTTACGTGTATTAAAATACCATACCTACTGCACTTGCGAACCTGCCTGCCAAGCGTGGCCAGTACGGCAACAACCCCTCATGATCACTTGGAGATGAGGGAGGCCTATATACAGCAGTGGACGTGGACAGCAGTCCTACGGTTGAGAAAAGTTATACACAGTCATAGATCTTCTTCTTCTTCGTCTTAGTTTCGGTGACATATATTTTACATTACACGAACCATATGCCAACTGTCAAAGTTTAAAGCTACGTACAGTAACGCATTCCACCTTTCCGTTCCGCCAATGTTTGCAAACAGCAGCTGCAAAGCTATTTTCGAAACTTCCTCTTGTGGATAAATTACTATTGTTCTAAGAACCTTTGCATAAAGCTGGCTGCACACTGGCGAAACTGTGGGTGTCTTGGCATTTATTCATCATCTAATTCAACTTTTAAGCGTCCTAGATTTTAAGTAAATACAGATACCAAAATGAAAGATGGAATATATAGAGATTTGTTATAAAATTTAGCAACAATACTATACTGCCGCGTGGTAAAAGAGCTATTTAGCTCAAAGACTACGATCCGGGCACATCCCTTTCAGTAAATTCAACTGTTTGATGAAAATACGGATTCCCCTAACTGTGACAATTTTTCGACATTTTCTGTCATTTTTGACATCTGTCAAAAAAATGATTTAGAACTAGAATATTCAAGTTAAGCCGGGTCCGCAGCGCCGTGTTTTCGTGTTTTCTAACATCATAACATGTTTACAAAACAGAATAGGGGCGTGGCTTAACAGTTTTGTTAGCAAAAACACAAAAACATGTTTGCCGAGACAAATGGATAACATCACCCGCGTTCGCCTGCGGGGAGGGGAAGCGTCGCATTTTATGTTCGCGCTCATTGAAGCTAGACGTCATTCGTTCGTTCACTCGTTGAGGTTATGTTTTGAATAATTTTGAGTATTTAAATCTTTTGGTATGTGATAAGTTGTTTACCATGGAGTGGAAAAAAGAAAATACTTTGTTTTTATTACTTAATTTAATAGGCTGGTGTAACTGTCTCCGGTCGCTAAAAAGCGTAAAGTAGCACCTAATCTCATGTCAGGAGGTATCACATCGTTCCTCCATGTTATTTTCTTCTCTACATATATCTGGTGAAATTAATGATACCAGCTCTTCAAAATCACTCTCCGAACATCTAAAAAATTTTGTATTCCGAATCTATCATCGATTTTCAGTTCTTGATAAATATTGAAGGAACGAGGTAGCAGGTAGGGTCGGACCCGGAATCTATTTCGGTTACGTCTTTGTAGAACTAAATCCACTATAGCTTTTACAGCTTCTACGTCCTCTTCGTCGGAACTCATTTTTGAAATGAATTGGAATGAAACAAAAACAATAAACAAAACAGAACACACCAGACGGGCTGTTTTAAAAACATGTTTTGCTTAACATGTTATGTTAACATGTTATGTTAACATGTTTTGTTAGAAAATTGGCGCTGCGGACCCGGCTTTATAATAACATTTACATATTTTAGTTGTTTTGAAACTGGATTTACTGAGAGTGATCCACAATTGCGGGGTCCCAGAAGACGTTTACCATCTTCCGGTGGAGTGTGAGAGGTGCGCGTGTACGGCAAAGGATGAATACAGAACATCCCAAATGTTCTTCCTTTATTTCTTCAGTGTAGAGCGGGTCTAATCCCCTTGTTTGAACACGCCAGCGCTGAGCATTGGCTTTCAACAAAGGATGTTGTAGTTGAGTGACTCATAGACTCACTATCCACCCGCCAGACTAGCTCAATGATTGATTTGACTCATAAATCATACGTCATGCTACCGTATTCTGCAACTGGACTTCAATTCTTGATAAGCTGGAGTAATTAGGTATCCTATAAAAAACATAAAGGGGGCCAAGTTCAATATTTGGAATGTCTTGTGGACTTCGCCCACAAAAGAATTGAGATCTGAATGACGCCAAGTTCCGTAGATAATCCTGAAATTATTCAATAGAATATTGCTGATAAATTCATCATCATCATCATTTCAGCCATTAAACGTCCACTACTGAACACAGGCCTCCCTCATGGATCTCCATGAGGGGTAGTTGCCATACTCACCACGCTTGGCAGGCGGGTTGGCGAGCGCAGTACGGGATTTTGATACACGGATAGACGCTGCTGCCCATCTTCCGGAGGTATCCCTTAGCAGGCTCTTACTGCATCCACGGGCATGAAAGGAGGGGTAACATTCTACTGCCGGCACCCCACGGCGATAGATTACTTAGGATCAATTTAAGCTCACGGTTTTATTGAACCCAAATGGTTCGGGTAAAATATACATTCCTGCGTGGTCGCCCGTTCGCTTTAAAACGCATTAAAACTTTACTGCGAAGCTTTTTTTGTGTGGGTTCAGCATACCAACATGTCGCTAGATGTTCTACGCGTCCAATAAAATAATATCTTTCGGATGATGTTGAGGTTGCCCAGTTTCTGTAGCGCGTCAGGGATGTTTGCTTACTGCTGTACACATACACACTTTATTTCCATAGTTTGTAATTACAAAATATAGACCCGTCCTTTTTTTCACTTTCAAAATTAACGTGAGATATACTATTCATTTTGTAACGTGAGATATAAATGAATAGTAAGAAACGTCCACTTACAATATAAATAAATAAAAAAATCCTGTTTTAAGGACGTACTAACAGTATTTATGTAGTACATTCCAGATGCTCTAAGAAAGGTATAAACAAAGCCAGGTCATATTCGCAAGTTTAATATTCTTGTATATCAATAATTTTTAAATTGTATATGTTAACTCAGGATCAAACGATTATCTAAGCCACCTAAGCAGAACTCTTACTCATCATACGATGACGTTAAGTAAGGTGCTAAACGATGACGTCACTTACAGAGCATAATATTTATTTTGAGAATCGATGTCACAATGGTCATTTGTCAATTTTCCGAAGAATAATTTATGATATTTTTTATAGATCAGATTTTAATGATACACAGAAATAGCAACCAAATTTCATACTTATGTGTAATTAAACAGAAACTAAGCAGAATTTGTATTATAGGAACTTCTGGGAACATTATAACATAATTATATTTGAAAAGTTATTATTTTCGGTTTAGTATACGAGTACAACCTGTATGTTCATACCTGAAAAATAGACTAGGATTTTTTGATTAAAATATAGAAACGGGGTGTTTAGCTTCACAAAAACTCGTCTATTTTATAGGCGCATGAAAACCTCAAGTTACCTTTTTGACTCATATGTTTATCCAAAACGCTCGCCTACGACTTTCACGTCAAAATTCCTTACACCGAATTCTTATTACGACCAAATACGTATTGGAAATTCTAGAACTCGGTGACTTAATCATACGCAGTGGGTGTCAAAAACAATATTTAATTTTAATGTCCATTTCCATATTTGGTTACCTTCGGACTACAATCCGTTCAGATTATTTTCTTGAAAGAGTCACAAGTTAGTCAATAAGGTCGTTATAGTCAATAAGGCTCGATTTTGACTGAGATTTCAGACAGATAAGGTTCATTCTTGTATGCAGTGCTTTAATTTTACCAAAACTGTTGATCTACCCACATACTCGTAATTGAAGGATGTTGAATTTATATAAAACAGGACCTTATATAGAGCGAGATGCATATTCTTAAACCGAAGTATTTATCTTATTAATAAAAACTTCGCAACGTCTTCTTGTCCAAATTACCGTATAATATGCGTTTTGAGGAGTTCGTACATAATAATCACAAAGGTATCATTTACAGAAATGAAAGGCATTTTAAATTTTCTACTCTGGTGGGACTTGAACCCGCAACATTTAGACGACCATTCAACGCCACTGAACGCTAGGTCGAAAATCTTGAATGTTATCGGATTTTTATGTCCGATTTTCAAGGGTTGAAGAAAAAAAAACATTCAAAACTTTCAAAATGCTTGGATTGGTTTGATCGTGGCCCTCATGTAGTAAACTCCCCATACAACCAAATGTATCTTTATTCATTTAATAAGCATTGATAATATGATCTTATCAAGGATTTCGACACGGCCAGGGTTCCGTAGCTTAGCGGTAAAAGCCCTTCATGTCTTAGAGGGGTCAAGTATCTGTATATATATCGATAAATCGAACCCGTCGGAATCAAAATAAGTTTATTAGGATTTTCATTTACTTGAAATGTTCTACCTAAGACTACCTTAACACTGTACTCGTAACAATTACAAACAATGTACCTTTATCCAAGCAATATAAGCATTCATTCAAGTAGCCACTCGCCATAATGGTTCGTTTCCTTCGACCCTAATATTGCACGGCAGTCGGTCCGAGTAATGAAAGTCATTATTATCAGCTCCGATAAGCTATATTAAGATCACAGGCCTTTCCTTTGACGGATTGCTCGTTTAAAGCTACAAGTGGGAGACTTACGACTTTGCTTGTATGTTCTACTGAAAACTGAATACAAAACACATTTATTTTTCTACTTAAAATACAGGTTAAGGATTTTTATTTCTGTGATTTTTTAAGGTGTGCCATAATTAGAAAAGACTATTTTTATAGAGATGCTACAATTTATAATTTCAATTAACTTATCTATCATAAATACGGATCATAAGATATTTGGCGATTTGGCAACACTAAGTAGATAACAGAAACTTAGAATATTAAGTAGATCCATACCTTAAGCATTTACCAAAAATACGAATTATAAAATATTCATCGATTTGGCAACACAAAGCAACAATTCACAACATCTAAGTAAACTACATCAATTATAAAACAAACTAACAATCAAAATAATTATTAACTATATCCCTATCAATGTTTGACGTTTGCAACTGACAGTTGTCAGACAGTCCGTTATTTAATTTATACTGCTACAGATGCGTCATTTGTAATGATGGATTGCTATTAAGATGTTAACCGTTGTTTGTTTATTGTACAGTTTGACTGTCTGTTCATTGAATTAGATTAATATACGGTACTCTGTTTTAACTGAGTCCCTGATAACAGCCTTTTTGGTGTACATGTTTCTTCTTGCATGGAAATAGTATTTCTTTGTGATAATGATTTATCTTAAACCATTATTGACGACTTCGATTCCGGCCGCGACCCGCGGGACATTATGCTTGTAGTTTTTCTGCAGAGGATTGTCCCTGGTTTGGGTATTTAATGAAACCATCAACCATGACTAGGCCATGACTAGATTGTGCTGTGCGAAATGTCCAGCATTATTTATCATATATTCCGATGAGTACTTGGTTTCAATTCTAAAAATATAAAGGCGGGTCCAATATTGTTCGGACCGAGAACTGTAGGAATTTAAGCATATTTTGGTTTTGGACAAGTTTTGGCAAATTGTGACAGCTTTATTTTTATTATTTATATGCACCGACGTGTAAGAAATAAACAAAATCCATGTATATTTTTGAAACTGCCTCTATAACAAGAATGTTTGTTTATTGTATTATTCTTTTTCGTCTTTTGGAACCATTATAGATAAACGTGATTTCTATTTGTATATCACTATACGAAGTCTGGAATAAAAAACACCCAGACTCCTTATAGCGATAAAAAAACATATTTCCTTAGAATGTATCTCTTATTCAAAGTTATGTAAGGTCTTGTTTGTTTTTTTTCATCGCTTTTCATTGGATCGGAGCAGCACTGGAAATACCTAAAGGTCTGTAGTATACACAGCTGTTTTATTGTTGTCGCATTTGTCGCTTTCTCATTAGAAAACCAGAAACCCTAATTGTGTCAAAATGGTCGATCTTTGCTTTGACAGATGGTGTTTGGCAAACTGACACCTAATTATTGAACATTCGTACACGATTGATTTCCATAACCAGCGGTACAACCAATAGACGCTTAATATTTGAATAAATCTTCCCTTCTTTTTAACTTCCTTTGTGAAGTGTAATTTCAAAAAGCTTTTCTGTTTTACTATAATAACTATCGTGACTCATTCATATTATATTATCGGGAATGTTGACATACTTGTTAGGTTTGCGGAAGCACCAACTGTTTCGAGCCATATCCAGGGCCTCCTGCAGGGTGATGAGGACGAATCGCAACCCTCTTCCTTCCCGTTTTGCTGTATTTCATTAGAGTATTTTCATTTAATCATATTTTAGGCCTTTGTTTCACGTGACGTCATACGTGAGTTTAAAATTGTCTGTAGACCGCGGAAACCACAGAACTGGGGAGTCGCAAATATTAAAAAAAACAAACCAAAGAAAGTGCTAAGTCCTAGACTTAATACATTACTCACTTTGAGACGGAGGTCGTCCAAGTAACTTTTACCCAGCTTTTAATGATCATAACTTGTACTTCCTTCAATCGAATTATTTGCTCCATTGACCTTTTCAACATAATTGCGTAATTCACCATACGTTTTCATGTTATTAACTCTATTTAATTTCAGATCAATCAAAGTTTTTGTCATGTTTTTTAGCCTCGTCATTTTTTACTGCATGTTTTGATTCGTGTTTATTTAGCTATCAGCATTGTACATACATAATATTAAAATTATTAGTTAGGTAATTTTGTTGTACAACAGCTACGGAAATCGGCACATATGTACCTTGAGAAATTACCTTGAAGTTACTGACACTGGTTAAATCATCTAGTAAAATACAATTATTTTGTAAAAAGATGTATTTCATAATTTTCACATAATTCAAATTTCTTAGCAACTTTGGCACAATTGTCAATTCTCCGTTATTCCATAAATACAGAATTTAAAGAAACCCTGTTATCGTACATTTTTCGCATTTTACACTTGTATTATTCATCGCCCGTGGGATAGGTGACATTGTATTTTTTACATTTTCCAATTAATGAAACGAAATTAAACTATTTTAATTGGGACATTGCAGCAGTTTACAGTTAACGAAATTGGAATTATGGAAAATTGACTATTACGTCAAATCCAAGTTTGTATCTTATTCACGGTTATTTATCCTGTCTACCCTTCTATCCTGGAAGATCTGATCCGGCATGTATCAAATCTTCCAGGTCTGATACATGCCGGTGTGATTTAAATCGAAATACACAGTTGCTCGCGACTTAGCACGCGATTTAGAACATCTATAATAGATGTAAAGGCCTTTCATGTACCTATGTTTTAATATATTTCTGCCCTTTGCAACCCGGACAGACGTACACACGACTGCACGTGTGCGAAATTATCAACAACCAGCCGTGCTGTCCACCGCAGCAAGTAAGTCGTAGATGCTGCTGCAACTTAGATGTTGATAGATGTTTATGCGTTTTAGATGTTGACTGTATACGTTTTGAATTTTAAAATGATTTTTAGTTAAAGCTTTTTTTAGTTAGATGTTGAAATTGAGTGTTTTAAGATGTTTAATAGTTCTGTTTTATTTGTAACTAGCTTGTGCCCGCCGCTTCGCTTACGTTGTACCCGGATAAAAAGTAGCCTATGTGTTAATCCTAGTCAACATCTATCCGTTCGCAAAATTTCAGCTCGATACGTACGCTAGTTTTTGCTTGAAGAGGTAACAAACCTCCACACAAACTTTCGGCTTTTTAATATTAGTGAGATTAGTGAGATTGTCAAGCTAAGACGAAATACTTAACTTTGTAAAGTGTTTGGTTCTTAGATTTTCTTTTCAATTAGTTGTTGATTCAGTTTTTAGAAGTTTTGTAGTTTAATGTTGTTGTTGTTGTTGTTATCGTTGTTTGCAGCTTCATTGATTTAAAGAGTTTGTACTGTTCATTTTTCGACTTTGTAGTTTCATAACAATGCTTGAGCTAGTTTTTTTAGGTCAAAATTAGGTGCTTTTTATAGTTGTTTTTTTTCTTCTTACTTTTAAATGGCCTGATCTTGTTCTTAGACGGTAATGCTTTTTATTCGTTTGAATATATTAGACATGAAAAATTACATTAACTTCCACCTGATTTTAATGAAAATGAATTCTAGAGTGTGTAGTGAGCTAATGATTCGCCTTAAAAATATTTTAAATGTTTAACACTGACTGAACACAACATTTAAATATACTTATACGTTATATATTTAATATACGTTTTGCTGTTGTATGAATATTGAGGAAATTCATATTTTATAGCAAATTTTCAACATAATGAATCATATTTAATCAATCAAAATTGGTATTTTTTGTTCTGATAATATAACCAGCAAAAATATTAGATATTTTTATTTCTACATTGAATTAACCTTTCTGATTTGTTTTGGAAAACGATCGACTTAACATTTTCAAATACTCGTATAAAAAAAAACAAACAATAAAATATACGACACGAAAACTAACAAAAAAACTTGCCTAGATTTAGTACTTAGTAAACTTTCGCGATCTGTAGACGTAATTTTAAACAGTTTAACGCGACTTTATCGTAACTATTAGCGTAATTACCTTATTTTATTATTTCCGACGTTTCTGGTGCATTGCAGCCCTCGGGAAATAATAAAAGCAGGTAATGGTGCAATAAAGTCCCGTTAACAGATTAAAATTTTGCCTAGATTTGCTTAACTGCCTTGTATATTTTTTCCAGTGTTCTTTTTTCATTTCTATTCTAACCAGGTTAGTATGTTGTAACCTAGGTTGTTCAGCAAACGCTGTGCTTATCTGTAGGTAATCGTACAATTTATTTTTGCAAGAAATATGGTTTTCTTTTAAAACAATAATACATGTCGACGAGCTCTGTGGCGCAGCGGGCGAAGGTCCGCCTGCGACGCAAGGGGTTGCGGGTTCGATTCCCGCCTCGGGACAAATGTCTGTACGATCTGCAGATATTTGTTCAGGGTGTTCTGGGTGTTTTTCTATATATAATAAAAATATCTATCTATGTAGTATAATGTATTAAGTATATCAGTCATCTAGTACCCATAACACAAGCTCTGCTTAGCTTAGGCTAGATGATGCTGTGTGATTTCGTCCAGCATTATTTATTTATTTATGTATTATTTAAAATTACAGGATTTTATCGCCTAGCTTTTTTAATATTTTATCGAATTTTGAACTCCCGCGACCATGAATGCTGAAACGTGTTCGAAACGTCGGGAAAATAATAAAAAAGTACGCGATAAAATCCTGTGATATTAAAACTGAATAACATGTTACAAATCACAAAAGAATAACAAGAAATAAATGTAATAATATAAATGATTTTCTAGTCTTGTGTGAAAAATCTGATTGCTAAATTGTTGCAGGTGAACCGCCACGTGAACGACCTGTTCGAAGATCTGCGCGATGGACTCAACCTCATCTCGCTGCTGGAGGTGCTTTCTGGCGAACACCTCGTGAGTATCCATCATCCCATTATCTCAGCCGTAGGACGTCCACTGCTGGATATAAGCGTTCCTCACGGATCTCCAAGTACTGATCATGAGGGGATTTACGTCTAAATGACCAACAAATATACAGTAACAAATCCGCTAACCTTTATTTTATAAGCGCTTGAAAAAACACTCAAAAAGAATTCCACGCGTGTTTTGCCTCTCTTTGAAGGCATCTGCAAGAGAAATCGGCTCCCTCGTCTCTGAGTACACTAGAAACAAGGAAGAAGCAGAGGTAGTTGCCTAAACGAACAACACCACCTCCCACGCTCCCTAGACGTGTTGCCTCTTCGACCGCCGAACATGAGGGGGTTGATACCATAGATAGATAGATAGATAGAAAATGCTTTATTGCACACCTTAAAACATACAAGTACAAAATAAAAAACTAAAGAAACACTGATCATGTGACACTCGGCGGTCTTATCGCTAAAGAGCGATCTCTACCAGACAACCTTGGGATGGATTGGATTATTATATGCAACATGGGGTTCTATCGATGCAAGATGTACATATCCTTGAGTCTACAGTTATCTCTTCACAAACATTAATTTAATTTTATCTGTCCCGGTGGCTGTCTACAACTTGCAAGTAAAAGTTCTGTAATCTGTGGTAAAAGTCCCTCTTTGAGCTGAAATTTTTACATATGCCTTTAGTTCCGGCGACAATACAATATGTAATACTGTCAAAATGGCCAATGGCGACCGCCCTAAGATGGCAGATGACGTTTTAATAATCAAGATATCAAATAAAAATGCATTATTAATATGAATATAACACGGTATTTATCGCGTAAATTACCTGTATTATTTCCCGAAATTTCGACTGGATTGCACTAGGTATCGTCTTTAAATTAAAAATAAAAAAATGACTTTTGTGCAATTCTATTTTTTCGCGTTTTTGCTCGATTTTCAAGCAAGCTAAAACGATTTTGTTTTCAAAACTTAACTCTGTGTGCATTTATTTGGCTAAAATTGATAAATAAACTAACTAAATGTCATCATTTGCTCACGTGTTAAACATCCATAATATAAATATGTTATGTTGATCTCGCGTGAGGTCTACACTAGTTTTTAATTAAGCATATAATAATGGGACCGGTTGTATACTAACGTTTATGTACAAAATAACAATAATGACTCGTGGTCTTCACCGAGAGGTGTAAATACTTGGTTCTGTCATCAACTTTGGAGGTTATAATGTACAGCAAGTTTTAAATATTGTTTTAACCCGATGTTTAATTATTAACATACATATAACCGGGTATTTATCGCGTAAATTACCTTTATTATTTCCCGACGTTTCTATGTATGTTAATAACGACGGTTATATGTATGTTAATAATGTGTTGTGATCCCGATGTTTAATGTTTAGGTTCGTACCTTTCCAAGAAAAATATTATTATTGAAATGAAACCCAATTTTAACAGTAATTGGGTTTCATGAGGTAAAATTGATTCTCTACTAATTATTGCGGAATCAATTGACTCAAATTTTAACCTAAAATAATAACTGTTAGTTACATGACTTTGCCGTAGTCGTAGTAAACAACCATACCCGCCAACGAATACATCTTTAACAAGTTCGAGTGAACTAACCCCCTTGATCGTTCGGCTCATTAGATATAGGCAGGTTATCGGATTTGCAGCTAAAAATTTGTTGTTTATTTACTTATTATAATGGATTTGTTATGCCGTGGGGTGCCGGCAGTAGAATGTTACCCCTCCTCTCCTACCCGTGGATGCAGTAAGAGCCTGCTAAGGGACACCTCCGGAAGATGGGCAGCAGCGTCTTTCCGTATATCAACAAGACGTACTGCGCTCACCAACCCGCCTTCCAAGCGTGGTGAGTATGGCAACTACCCCTAATGGAGATCCATGAGCCTTAGTTCAGTAGTGGACGTTTACGGCTGAAATGATGATGATGATAATGGATTTCTGCAGAGTCACGTCTGAATCAATATATTCATAAAATCCGTAAATTAAGTGCTGATTAGTGTAATCAGCGTTTATTACTAAGGGGGTTAGTTCACTAGAATTTGTTAAAACAGGGAGCCGATATTTCCTGAAGCTGCCTTGTCGACACACTTTTCGAATTATTTTATTTCTTCAAGCGCTTTTTAGATACATATAGATTAGCGGATTTGTTACTAAATATTTGTGGTTCATTTAGATATTACGACGGATTTTATGACAGTCTCGTATGAAAGTATGTCAAAAAACCATTGATTAGTTAACCAATGGCTTTTGACACATTTTGTACGTTGATTTATTTAATCAGCGTTTATGAGTAAGGGGTTAATTAATAAGAAAGTAACTAATTGCAAAATAGAAATTCACCTTGATTACACTAATATCCAGCCACTACTCCTTGCATGCAGCACCCCATCTTTCAACCCCTATCAATTAATCAGCCCTCGAAATCGGGGCTAATCTATCAAACTTAGACTATCTGTTTCAATCGGGGTGCGGTCGGACATACCGCCACACCTTAGTATGCATGTGAGCAGGTCACGGTAGCATGTTTGGTACTCGGGGGTTATAGGTAAATCAAAGATATTAGATATAGATTATTTTTTTATTACTTAAGATTGTTTGTAATTATTTATGTTGTTTGTGTGCTCTGTAGCAAATAAATGAATGTCTATGTGACATAGACCTTCAATTCAAGTAACAAATCCGCTTACGTCAGCGGATTCATCGTCATTTCAGCCGTAAAAAAACGTCCACTTCTGAACAAAAGCCTCCCACATGGATCTCCATGAGGGGTTGTTGCCATGCTCACCACGCTTGGCAGGCGTGTTGGCGAGCGCAGTACGAGATGTTGATACAAGGAAAGACGCTGCTGCCCATCAGCAGGCTCTTACTGCATCCACGGGCATAACATTCTACTGCCGGCATCCCACGGTTACCGGATTAGTTACTTAATATTTGTTCAATATTATAATGGATGTCCGCAAAGGCACGCCTGAATCAATTATTTTCCTAATTTTATTACTAAGTTAGCCGTGGGGCGCCGGCAGTAGAATGTTGCCCCTCCTCTCATGCCCGTGGATGCAGTAAGAGCCTGCTAAGGGATACCTCCAAAAGATGGGCAGCAGCGTCTTTCCATATAACAACATCCCATACTGCGCTCACCAACCCGCTTGCCAAGCGTGGTGAGTATGGCAACTACCCCTCATGGAGATCCATGAGGGAGGCCTTTGTTCATTAGTGGACGTTTTATGGCTGAAATGATGATGATGATGATTACTAAGTTCTTATGTTTATTCCCACTACAACAAACGTATCTCATTCCAGCCGCGCGAGCGAGGTCGCATGCGCTTCCACATGCTGCAGAACGTCCAGATGGCGCTGGACTTCCTCAGGTACAAGAAGATCAAGCTGGTCAACATCCGCGCCGAGGACATCGTGGACGGCAACCCCAAACTGACCCTAGGACTCATATGGACCATCATCCTCCACTTCCAGGTTAGTTTAGTTCGTAGCTTTTGTTCTTAGGGCTTTTAAAACGGAGTTTGGTCTAGCGACTCTAGCGAACCATTCTTATTCTAGTTTTAGTCGGGCTACCAGATCTGCACTGACGTCCCGCATTGGGGTGTATTGTGAATTGTCCACTGTGATGCTAGCCCGACCCGAGCCAGGCCAACTCCTTAAAGTACAGGAGAAGAACTCCGCTGGCAGCATTCCATGAGCATTCCCGAAGGATATGCAGATGTTGTAATAATGCATGACTCTAGCTCCGAACTTCTAGGGAACCATGTTGGGGCTCATAACAGAGGGTAAATCAAGAGTCGCTGTCATCGAAATCGATAACAGGGACTTTATGTACCTATGTGTTTGTATATAGATCGTAGGGACCATCTACAGTTGCTGCACAATGGTCTGATAGTGCTTGCGTTCGGCGTGGACGCTCAAACTCGTCTTTTTGTATACACCGTGCTGTTATGCAAAATATATGAATGAGAATAATATATATAAAAGTTTAAAATTAATGAATAAATGAACGAACGAATTTTAGGAAACAGGTATCAGAATCGTTTTGAAGTTATCGACTCCTACGTCTGATGTAAGCGGAGTTATCGCTTAAAACGTACCTTTATAATTCTAACACACAGTTGTCACGTTGAAACTTTATACAACTAGTAAGAACTTTCTACACGAAACTTTTATAACGCTAATTGCCAATAGCCCATAGAAAGCGGAACCGCAAAGGGCCTTGCAACATATACAATAAGTTTGAACTAAAACTTAAGTGAGAAAGGATTAACTAAGACTTAACACTCATTTCGGTTCTTTAATGTAAGATAAGATACAATAAGATAAATTTTATTTCACATAAACCAACATTGCTTATTACATAAATAATACAAAGTCACATATACTAAGATAAAGCAGGGAGGAAGAGCATAGGCACCCAAACTAGGAAAAATCCTGTATGATGGCATACCGGGACCTTCCGCCAGAATAAAAAAACAAAATCAGAATCAAGAAGTTTATTTTAAAAGATCAATACTAGTAAACTGTTTACGTTTGTGATAATGTTAAAACCACGAACACAACATCAAAAGCTTATAATAAATATAATACGGCTTACACCACGTACCTAACTTATTATCATCTTGCTGACGTTTCGTAGACCGTTCAGAGGCCCTTCTTCATGAGCACCGTTCGTGGCACAAATATTGTTTATCTATTAGGACTGCAAAACTTACAGACCATAATCCTATTGACATCAGAATAGGATTCTATGCCCTTAAAGTGAAAAGCTCTGCGATTTTAATTACTTCCAATCCAATACAGAAACATAAGAACGTCACAAAACCGAAAGAAAAACTAATTTGTCTTGATCGAAATAAAATATTACTGTACAATACTATTAACAACGATAATATTTTTTTTATATAATGCAATGTCTATTTATATCTAAATGACGAGACAGGTCCAAGGCCCACCTGATGTTAAGCGGTAACTTTTACCTATAACAACTGCAATAACGCGGTGATCACGTTCACTAAGCACGTGACCACCGATGCATTGCATTGCGTCCGTCACCCTGAGACGTTGTAAGGTCTCATGTGCCTGTAATTGCACCGGCCCCATACCCTTCAATGCAGACATACTGCTTTGCGGCAAAAGTACTTCACAAAAAGTTCTACCACTACCAAAACTAAGTTGGTTGAAGTACCGCAAATCATATTATCACTGTCCCACAACGGGTATCGAACACTCCGTACACGGCTTTTCAGCCGCGGAGGTCGTCTATTGAAATAAAGTGAATGTAAGCAGGAAACTTACAGATATGAATAAAATGGAGTGCTGTAATTATTTATGCAACATCCTTATCTTCAAGATCGAGAAATTGAAAGTCTTGAAAATTGGGTAATTGTGATTTAATAAAAACATAAAAACACTTTTACAATGAATAGCTTTGCTAAAAGTGAATGTACTTGAGTCATAAATGTCTAGTCTACTTAGTCATAATCTATTCATTAAAAAGCCGTGTTGGCCAAGTGGTATTTACCTGCGACTTTAAATCCGAAGGTCGTAGGTACGATACCGGCCGTGCACCAATGGATTTTTCATGAAAAATGTATGTGCACATTTAGCACGGTGATGGAAAACATTGTGAGGAAACCCGCGGCTTAGTCAGCTTCAGACGTATTGACTGTTCTTTGCTCTGACTTAAGGCAAGCCGAATCCATCTAACAATGACGTAGGCACTGCAGCGTCCCGTACAGCATAAATACCAGTTGCTGACAATGTATAAATCATCTACATTTGATGGTAAGGCTGTAGTCATAATCGTTTTGAACTACTTGACTACATTAATAACTTGATTACAAACACACACTTCTTATATAATATTAATGTTCACTTTAACACGTGCTTTATCGGTGAAGGAAACATTGTTAGCTTCAGACGTATTGACAGCTAGCTTATGCCCGCCGCTTCGCATGCGTTGTACCCGAATAAAATGGAGCCTGTGTGTTAATCCTGGTCAACATCTAACGTGTGCAAAATTTCAGCTCAATCGGTAGGCTAGTTTTTGCGTGAAAGAGTAATAAACACGTACTCACAAACTTTCGAGTTTATAATATTAATTATTAGTAATTATATATAAATATAAATATTAAGAATTATAAGCTGGGATGATGGTATAGGTGCTGGGCAAGCCTAATCCATCTAACAATGTCCCAGGCACTGCGCGTCCCGCACAGGACGCACTTTCTGACGATGTATACCTATATCATCTACACAAAATATGTTTCATAATGGTTCTAGTATTTTTAATTAATGCTCAAAATAGTACAAAAATAAAAACTACGCAATCCATGTCTTAAAACAGTTCGTGCAAACCGAATATGTGATTCTAGAATATTTAGATTGAAATCTAAATTGGATCTTGTCGTGTTCTTTTTGTTGAAATTAATTGGACTATTGGAATAAGTTTTGCCTAATGACTTACTCAATGTGACCTCTTTAGTTTGCAAAAAGACAATAAAAAATAAATGATTTATATATGTTTTTCAATGATTGATTGTTCCATTAAAATATTGACAGTGGTGTCGACTCTGTTTTAAACATCTTCAAACTAATAATAATTAGAGATATGACGTTTCTAAATTTAGAGCTGTCAACGTAAGGAAATAAGGTAAAATTGTTCCACTTTATTTTAAGAACGACACCAACCGCAAAACACAAACCAAATAGCCTTATCATAATAGTCCATATTGGGCAATTTTGATTAGCTTTAGTTAGGAAGTGTGCCAACGGAATTGCCACCAGTGTTAAAGTTAATTTCGCAGCAGCGGCCAAAACCGATTAAAACTTTAATACAAAAGAGAAAACCTCAAGTTTATCTGCATCCATGGCGTATGTATTTACAAAATAAAATACTCTATCAACCATCTGGTACCCATAGCACAAGCTCTGCTTATTTTAGGGTTAGATAGAGGTGCTGTGTGAAAGGTCCAGCATTATTTACTGTATTTAAATAAAGCAACATATTTACACAATTCAAGACAGCGTTATATTAGGACGTCGAACAGTCGAGTCTTATCGACTTAAACCTAATTGATCCAATTAACTTCACAACTCAGCGGACGTTGTATGTAGTAGACTGCGATGCACAGGTAGTTTGAAAAATTCTATAATTTTTCAGCTAAAGAATAGACTTCAGTGATAAAATAAATAAATTAAATAATGCTGGACAATCCACACAGCATCATCTAGCCCCACGCTAAGCAATGCTTGTGTTATGGGTAACGATGGTTGATAGAATACTCAAATACTTTTTTTGTTGTAAATACATACTTATTATTATTTATTTATTTTACTTATGAGCCCGATTCTTCCCAATGCAGGGCAAAGGCCTTTCCTCATACTTATTATACATACAATACCCAGACCAGGGAAATATCTGCAGAAAATTTACAAACATTTGTCTACAAATAGATGTGACAGACTAATTTACGTCTAAAACATCTAAATTATATCAATTAAAAAGACGGAGATTAATTGCATCTCGTAACCATACGTAAAACCGGTTAAAATTATTATCTAACTATATAACCTTTCATTGCTAAGGTCAATGTGATATAATTAAATAATACCTGGTGCAACGTGTGCCGCCTGAATACGCGATTTCTATGTCATGGCGAACCATCACAAAAGGATATTACTCGTATCGTGACTTATTTATATGCCCGATATTTTAAAAAAAGACGCTTATATTGTATTTATCTCACAAAAGTACTTAGTCAATAAACTTATGGTATAATAGAGTTGTGTACAACGGTTTGTTTTCATAAGCCTGTATTACCTATTAACTATTTATTTTTATATTGTTGGAAGACAAAAAAACTTATCTATAAATAAAAGTAAATAAAGTAGATATTTACCATTAAAGCTTCTCCACATATTGGATCTAAATATAGCTTACTTGTAATGAAATTGAACATGATAATCAAAAACGAACTGAGGTTGAAAATACCAAAAATATAGAACACAATATTTAACAAAAGAAAAAAATATAAAGATAAAAAGCAGCCAAGTAGCAAAATCAGCGTTTAGACAAATTAATATTTTTATTTTTGTACGACAATTTCATAAATATTTGTTTACTAAATTAATTGCTTAATTAACTAATTATCTTCCAAGAGTGCGGGAGTGACTTGTAACCCGAAGAAGCCAGTGAAACTTAAAGGCCATCTACAACAGTGTCATAAGGCCAGTTCTCCTGGACAACCACACGGTGTGCGGGTTCGATTCCCGCCTCGGGATAAACGCCAGTACGATCTGCAGATATTTGTTGAGGTGTTCTGGATGTTTTTTTATGTATAATAAAAAATATCTATCTATGTAAGACCTTTGCATCTATTATGATGAATTATACAGCGCAGCAACTGGTAAAGTGGTAATCATGCTATACGGGACGCTGCAGTACCTGGGACATTGCTAGACGGATTAGGCTTGCCCAGCACCTATAACCATCCTCTCAGCTTATTCAGCTATTAGTCAGAGGAAAGAACAGGTCAATACGTCTGAAGCTAACTATCTATGTAATATAATGTACTAGCTTATGCCCGCCGCTTCGCATGCGTTGTACCCGTATAAAATAGAGCCTGTGTTAATCCTGGTCAACATCTTTATGTGTGCATCAATTTTCAGCTCAATCCGTAGGCTAGATTTTTCGTGAAAGAGTAACAAACATCCATACATACATACCAACTTTTACGTTTGTAACATAAGTAGGATTCTCTAGTTCCCATCAAACAAGCTCAATTGTCCAGCATTATTTGTTATTATTATTGTATGTAAATAGATGCTGTATTAAAATTATGAATAAATAAATAATGCTGGACAATTCACACAGCTGCATCTAGCCCCAAGCTAAGCAGAGCTTGTGTTATGGGTACTAGATGACTGATATACTTAATAAATACATTATAATACATAGATAGATATTTTTTATTATATATAGAAAAACATCCAGAACACCCTGAACAAATATCTGCAGATCGTACAGACATTTGTCCCGAGGAGGGAATCGAACCCGCAACATCTTGCGTCGCAGGCGGACCTTCGCCCGCAGCGCCGTCATTAAGAGGAAACTTAGTTAACGTTTAGGTAAAGTCATGACTTTCCTGGATAATCCTAGGTCACAAATGTTTACTGATAGCATGGTAGGTTTCTGCTTTTAAATTATTATTGAACCCTAAAATTAAATCACTTGTAAATCAAGCACTCATATATCTCTCTCTCTCTCAAACTATATAATACTAATAATTGAACACGCATTAATTACCCTAATCATTATTATTATTATTATAATTGTATATTCTTATTATTGGAAAGTTTAATGTGCTACGAATACATAGTGAGGAAACACGCGGCTTGGTCAGCTTCAGACGTGACCTGTTTTTTCCTACTTTGAGAGGATGGTATAGGTGCTGGGCAAGCCTAATCCATCTATCAATGTCCCAGGCAATGCAGCGTCCCGTACAGCATGAATACCGGTTGCTGACGCTGCATTAATCATATACATGTGAAAGACCATTAATCAACCCACGGTTTTTTACATTGCAGCAGTCATAATCACGATTGTCACAAAAGTTATATAATATTTTTTATCGTAAGCACCATTTGCCCAAATAAAGAGATCTCGAAATGAAAAGGATTTCAAAACATCCTTGAAACGAGTTATAAACTGTACGATTATTACGCAGTCATGTAAAATGTTACACAAATATCATTGTAATAACTTCATTACTTCGTCCGAATAAGGATAAAAAACGCATTATATTGATAACTCTGGTATTGCACACGTTATACTCGTTTAAAGCCTGTATTACACTACACGGTGTTCAGGGCCCGGTAGTTAGGGCGATTAGGGAGCAAGGCTTGCCGCGGTCGCGCTAGTTAGGGTCCCTTACGCTCTAACTCTTATTACACCACTCTTAGTTAGGGTAAGGGTCCCTGAATACCGTGTAATGTAATACAGGCTTTAGCTCCTGACCGCGGAATGAAGACTTCATCATTATCATCTCAGCCATAAAACGTCAACTACTGAACACATGGACCTCCATGAGGGGTAGTTGTCATACTCGCTTGGCAGGCGGGTTGGCGAGCGCAGTACGGGATGTTGATACACGGAAAGACGCTGCTGACCATCATCCTGAGATATCCCTGAGCAGGCCCTTACTGCATCCATGGGCATAATAAATAAATAAATAATAAATAATGCTGGACAAATCACACAGCATCATCTAGCCCCAAGCTAAGCAGAGCTTGTATTATAGGTACTAGATGACTGATATACTTAATACATTATACTACATAGATAGATATTTTTATTATATATAGAAAAACACCCAGAACACCCTGAACAAATATCTGCAGATCGTACAGACATTTGTCCCGAGGCGGGAATCGAACCCGCAACCCCTTGCGTCGCAGGCGGACCTTCGTCCGCTGCGCCACAGAGCTCGTCAAACTATATTACAACATATTAGCCGTACACCGCGGTGGCACAGCGAAGGTCCGCCTGCGACGCAAGAGGTTGCGGGTTCGATTCCCGCTTCGAGACAAATGTTTGAGCGATCTGCAGTTATTTCTTCAGGGTGTTCTGGATGTTTTTCTATCTACAATAAAAAGTATCTGTATACGTAGTATAATGTATTAAGTACACTGCCGGCCAAAAGTTTGAGACCACCTACATCTAAGTAGCAAAATGAAATAAAACTCAAAATATAAATCAAGAGGTTTAGATATTAATTAAAATGCTTATTTACTAATACACATTCATCAAGAAGAAAAAAAAATCAAGAAATATCAACCATTTACGTTAAAAATGACGTTCATATTTAATAAAATCATTAAACGGATTTTTCGTCAAAAAAGCCTCCCTTGCATTTTATAACTTTTTTCACTAGTCTCGGCATAAGAGCAATCAATTTATCAATTGTATCTTGTGAGATATTGTTCCAGCTTTCTTGTAAAGCCTTCCACATGTCTTCTTGTGAGGAGGGACAACAACTGCGCACATTTCTGTCAAGCTCTTCCCACAATAGCTCAATGGGGTTGAGATCCGGACTCTGAGGGGGCCACACCATGTTTTTTAACACCCTTTCTGTTTCTTTATGTTCTAAATAACCCCTGCATAATTTTGAACTATGTTTAGGATCATTATCTTGTTGGAAAAAAAATCCATTTCCAATTAATCTTAAACCAGACGGAACGGCATTTTGCTGTAGTATTCGTTTATAATGCTCCTTTTTCATGATTCCTTCGACTCGTACCAAATCTCCGGTTCCATGGCCCGAGAAGCATCCCCAGACCATAATGGAACCACCACCATGCTTAACTGTTGGCACCACACAATCTGGCATCATCTTTTCCTCGGCGGTACGTCGAACAAAAATTCGTCGTTTTGAACCAAATATTTCAAACTTGGATTCATCTGTCCAAAGAACTTCTTTAAAGTCTTCTTCAGTCCAGTCTCGATGGGTAAGGGCCCACTGCATCCGTTTCTTTTTGTTTTGTGGCCTTAGTAGTGGTTTTCGAACGGCGACGCGACCAAATAACTTAGCATCTCTCAATCGTCTTTTTACTGTAGTCAATGACACAGGTTCTGATCGGGATTTGTTCACTTCTGCGCGGATTTCTGGTGCGGTTAGGCGTCTATTCCGCTTGCTGGTAACGACGATGAAATTATCCTCGCTAGAAGTGGTAGCTCTCGGTCTCCCCGATCGCGAACGATCTTGATTACTGCCAGTCTCCTTGTATCGGGTTATTGCGTTATGAACACAAGTCTTCGACAACTTAAGTTGAGAGGCAAACGCACGTTCAGATTTGCCTTCGCCGTGTAAAACAACTATGGCAGAACGAGTTTCAGTGCTAATTTCGCGCACTTTTCCCATTTTAAGATGTCTTCACTGTAACAACGACGAGCTCAGACTAGTTAACAGGTTAGCTGTCCGATGAGGCACATGTGCCTCATGGGTGATTGCACTGGTACGTCCATGAGGCATATGTGCCTCATGGCCAATGATGTAGATAATGCAATCGATCTATCGATATTTTTTTTTAATAATTATATTATTTGTAGCATTAGTAAATTATACTACAACCAAATTCTACCAATCAATTTATTATTGAACTTAAACAAAAAATAAATTTCACTTAAAAATTAACATTAACCTTATTCAAACACAAAATTATTCTTTCACCGATGTTACTATTATTGTGAGACCCTTTGAACAAGGGTTGCCAACAAAAATTAGGAAACTAGCCTATTATCATCAAAACCGAAATGGCGATTGTAGACCTGCGATTATATTCCCTCATGTATGTTTTTCTTTAAAACATAGCATACAATATGAAATGTTACATATTGTACACTCAGTTGATACCATTTTAGCCTTTTTTCCAGCATCTTTGGATGATAAATTTTAATTTTTATCGATATAATTAATTGCAATCACTAGGACACATAAAGTATCATAAAATACTTGAAGAGAATGACGTAACTTAATACGAAACTTCATGAGCGTTAGCTGTCATTATTTACTACGAGGACGTGTACAAAGAAGATCGAAACTTGCTTCGGGACAGCTAACCTGTTAAGATAATGAAAAATTTACTCCATCAAAACTCAGGTAAAATATATGTTTAAGGAAGCTAAAATAATCCGGAAGTACGGTTACCGCAAAACAAAACCAAAATAATTAGAAATGAGCAGGCCATAAAAAATATAACAATGACTCTATCACCTGGTAAGCGCGCGGTACTCATTTATGTTTTGAAACAATAGACCTTTAAAGGATGATAACTTAAAAATATACAATAAAAATGACTCTCAGAAATTCTTTGATAACAATAGAATACGCAGGTGTTCAAATTAGCTCTTTATCATGTGTACTTTTGAAATATTTTGGTGGTTACAAAGATTTTTACAAGTGGTCTCAAACTTTTGGCCGGCAGTGTATATCAGTCTTCTAGTACCCCTAACACGAGCTTTGCTTAGCTTGGGGCTAGATGATGCAGTGTGAATTTTTGTTGTATTTATTATTTATTTAAAAAAAAAACATTAAATGGCCGCGTAGTCATCAAAATGTGACAACGTAATATACAATAATAAATATAAAAGAATATACAAACGACTTGCGTACCTCCTCCTTTTTTAAGTCGGTTTAAAATACGTGTCTCAGGCGCTATAGCGCAACATATGTACGTAAATACATGCAAGTCTTTCCGTAGTAGGTTAATAAAAACTAGGTAATTAGATGTTATGTAGGTAAAGAAGTATTTAAGTTTTTTATTGCAATTATGTCGACACAATCATTTCTATACCAACATATCAGCATAAAGTATAATAATTATTAATAAATTATGTTGTGGGCGGACACTTGGCACACTTATTGAACCTTATATGGAGTGGCGCCAATATGCAGGGTGTTCTTTAAAACTGCGTTTATAGTTTGTCCCATTTCTGTTTATGTTGGGCTTGCTTGCTAACCGTTATCTTATCTGTGTTGTTAAATGTTTCAATAAGTCAAATTATAAATGATCATAATATATGTATATATATATATACATATATACATAATATTATAATAGATGATAAATCAGCAATCTCTCAACAAAATGAATATTTAAATTTTCGAACCCTGAAAAATGTTAAAACGACGGATTTCTGAGTTAACAGGTTAAAAAAAATACGGTCGGTTCGAGAACCTTCTTCTTTTTTGAAGTCGGTTAATAAAAGGACCAATATCACCGAAAAAATATTTGAGATCTAACTAACGGGCGCCAATTCTCACAGATTATTCCGTTTGATATGCTAAACAAGTTGTTTTTGAGTGCTTTTTGGAAATATTAATGCCAATTTTGATAGCAAAACGTGTGTCAAATCAATAATCTAAGGGAAAAATGTTTTAGTCCTTACTGAGTGAAACATTAATATGTAAATACTGTTTCTTCTATTTAAGATGGCGCTAAATTGTCTCATTAACTATCTTAAATTTATTGTATCTAAAGAAAGTTTAGAAATGGTTATAAATAAATTAAAGTGTGTTGATATGGTCTGTCGTCTTTCCATCGTAACCCTAATTTATACTAATATTATAAAGAGGAAAGATTTCATAATTTGTTTTTTTATATTTGGTTTCAAATAAACTCAAAAAATACTGCACCGCTTTTCAAAATGATTTTACTATTAGAAAGCAACATTATCCCTGAGTAAATGGACAGTTCTATGTGGTCTTTGGGCCCGAATAAAAAAACACATTTTGACTTCGAGTTTTAAATTGTTTTTAAAAACGTAGTCATTTCAACAAATCGGATCACACTGTATACAATTATTGTAAACCTCTCGCTCCTTATTGAGTGATGTCATTTACATAATCATATTTAATTTATTGTTTTCGCTACATCAATATCGAGTAGGTAAATAAACACTGCACTTAACTGAATAAATAGGTACTCAGCTAGTAATTAGGTACCTACTCAAGCGTACTACAAGATCTTCATGATAATTTTAATTATCAATAGCGTTAAAGTAAGTCCACTTGTTGCGCCGTGGGGTGCCGGCAGTAGAATGTTACCCGTCCTCTTATGCCCGTGGATGCAGTAAGAGATACCTCCGGAAGATGGGCAGCAGCGTCTTTACGTGTATCAACATCCCATACTGCCCTCGCCAACCCGCCTGCCAAGCGTGGTGAGTATGGCAATTACCCCTCATGGAGATCCATGAGGGAGGCCTGTGTTCAGTAGTGGACGTATTACGGCCGGAATGAAGTCCACTTGTTGGACAGGATACGATTCATCGTGAATTTACTGTATGAAATGAATATATAAATAAAACTTAACTTAAAATCACTTTCCTTATAAAAAAGGGATTACTCACGTATTAATTTTAAGTCGGATAGGTTTCGATTGTTAAGAAAACCGTCTTCAGGGCGAATTGGCGCAAAAGTGCGCGTTAGTCTAACTTTTATAAACTGAACATTCTTTGTTTTATCCACGAACCACTTAAGAACCATACAACATTTTTTTTTTTTAGTAAGTAGCAGCGAAGTTGCGAACCACTTGATAACCATAGAACTCATCATTTCAGCCGTAAAACGTCCACTGATGAACACAGGCCTCCCTCATGGATCACCATGAGGGGTAGTCGCCATTCTCACCACGCTTGGCAGGCGGGTTGATGAGCGCAGTATGGGATGTTGATACACGGATAGACGCTGCTGCCCATCTTCCTGAGGTATCCCTTAGCAGGCTCTTACTGCATCCATGGGCATGAGAGGAGGGGTATCATTCTACTGCCGGCACCCCACGGCGACCATAGAACTAAATTTGTTTAAATGTAGTATTACTATTCAGTTGAAAACAATGCAAACATTGTTAGTATGTCTGTTATGTATAATACTTATTGGCTTATCACGCAGATCTTATGCTGTACCAGCAGATTGTGAATAAGGGTGAAGTGGACCGGTTCAATGAAAGCAGCCGCGCCCACGTCTGGGCTTATTAATGAGTTGTAGATTGTCGCAATACTGACTTAGCGGGCCGGCTACGTAGTTACGCAAAAGTAGTTTTAGGTACAGAGAACTGTTGGTGTTTTAAGTTTAACTTATTCTTTTTTATTTTACTGCGAAGAAGCAGGGTTATACCATCTCTTAATATTATAAAGAGGAAAGGTTTGCTTATTTTCATTAGTTTTTGAGTTTATTAGTTTTTGAGTTTATATTACCGCGGTTTCAGCCGTGTACATTGTATAGAATATACTCAAAAACCTAATGGACCGATTTTTTAAATTCACAATTACAATGCTACATTATCCCTGAGTAACATAGGCTACATTTTATCCCCGTGTTCCCACGGGAACGGGAACTACACGGCTGAAACCGCGGTGTACGGCTAATATGTAATATAAGGTGTTGAAGATACATTTAAAGACCTGATCCCAGGCACAGCGTCTCTTACAGTATGAATACCAGTTGCTGACGCTGACGCTGTATTATTCATCTTAAATAGATGTAAAGTTGTATTATCTTTCGATTCACTAGAATTAAGTTGATATTTTCGTATGCCCCGACTGCATATCTTCATATTTCACGTAGATTTCCTTCACCACGTGGGGCATGTTTTGATGTAAGTTGCATTGCACATTTCGTACGTCAACGTGAAAGGTAGCTAGGTATTTGGAGAGCAATGCAAACGGTGCACAGTAAACCAGGTCGGGGTCAACGGCCGCGCCTTTGTCGGCACGTCGGGGTTAAGAAGTTCATATCTGGTCCGATTCCGCGTGCGGTGGCTGATGTGACAAGTTCAATGAAAAGTGTTCATACTTACACTTTAACTGACTTGAAATGATTTTTGTAACCAATAAATTGATTATTCTGGACAGAGCCGTCTATCTCCAGTATCCCAGTTCCACTTAATACGACCTCTGTGGCGCAGCGGGCGAAGGTCCACCTGTGACGCAAGAGGTTGCGCGTTCGATTACCGCCTCGGGACAAATGGCTATCTGCAGATATTTTGTTCAGGATGTTCTGGTTTTTTTTTCTGTATGTAATACAAATATCTGTATTGTATAATGAATTAAGTATAATACTAATCTAGTACCTATAACACTAGCTTGATGCTGTATGAATTTTCCAGGATTATTTCATACACTTCAAATTACTGGTACACCGAGCTGTCAGTACCTGCCGGCTCTGCATGATGATGAACCTGAAATTCTCGATACATGATCAATGCACCCAATGAAATGACAAAAGGTTCAGGTCAGATCAATCGTTCTCAATCAGTAATCAGTTCAATTCAATCAACAGAGATTACAACTGCTGAAAGGACATGAAAAGGTTTTTAGTTCTTTATGAGCCAAGTTGAATGCAGTCAATTTAATAAGAAAAACTGGTTATTTTTTCATCCCCGCGCCGGGGAAAAATATCTCTCGTCTGGGGTCTGCGCATTTTCTATGTGTAATAAATATGTATTTACAAAAAAATATATAATCAAATCATAGTTACTAGCTTTGCTTAATTCAGGACTAGATGGTGAAGATACGATAAGAAAGTTCCTTATTGCACAAAATAACAAGCCTTCTTGTAGTGTAGAGTTTTGTGGTGGTGCGAAAATTAAATATGTGATGAATAATAAGGCTAACAAAAATTATTATAGGAACAAAAGACGCTTAGTAAAGGTTAATAGATAAATAAGTAGGTATACTGTTCAGTGTTCACAGCATAATTTATTTTTATTATTTATTTATTATAGTTATTGAAAATTGGTTATAATTATTTAATTCTGTAACGACAAGTCAAGGTATCAAGTAAGAAAATATGTATCATTTTCTTATTCTGCCGCCGAGTATGGCACGACTGCCATGTAACGCCATCTATGATCGAGTAGCGGAACTTTTTACATAAATGTATTGATTGTTATGGCTCTATCCGTCAATGTTTTTTTAGTTGCGATAATTAGTCAAAAACGTGTTGTTGAAAAATTATGAATATATATATATATGTATTTTGATTGGCCCCATATTTAAGACAAACTTTTTGCCACAGTTTAGTTAGAATTTTACCCGGATTAAAAGTAGCCTATATCAATTTCGCCGTGGGGTGCCGGCAGTAGAATGTTACCCTTCCTCTCATGCCCGTGGATGCAGTAAGAGCCTGCTAAGGGATATCTTCGGAAGATGGGCAGCAGCGTCTATCCGTGTATCAACATCCCATACTGCGCTCACCAACCCGCCTGCCAAGCGTGGTGAGAATGGCAACTACCCCTGATGGAGATCCATGAGGGAGGCCTGTGTTCATCAGTGGACGTTATATGGCTGAAATGATGATCTCAATTTCGAAAGTACATCCCTCAAATTGGTGCCTACCATTTTAACCCACGACGCATAAAACGGGGTGTTATTCGGTGACGTGTGAATCTGTGTCGCTCTGTGGCATCGTAGCTCCCGCACGACTAGACCGATTTTGTTTTAATTGTTGACGACCTCTGTGGCGCAACGGGCAAAAGTCCGCCTGCGACGCAAGAGGTTGCGGGTTCGATTCCCGCCTCGGAACAAATGTCTGTATGGTCTGCAGATGTTTGTTCAGGGTGTTCTGGGTGTTTTTCTATATATAATAAAAAAAATATCTATCTATGTAGTATAATGTATTAAGTGTGTCAGTCATCTAGTACCCATAACACAAGCTCTGCTTAGCTTGGGGCTAGATGATGCTGTGTGAATTGTCCGGCATTATTTATTTATTTATTTATTTATAAGTGTAACTAGATCGAGTGTTCTCATAATTCTAATTATGGTGGTACCAGATCTGCGTTGACGTCTCGCATTTGGGTGTATTGTGCATTTTCCTCCGTAACAACTGGGTTGGGGTAGTCCCGGCCCTAGCAAACCCAACTCCTGGAAATACCGGAGAATGACTCGGGGCCGCTGGCAGCATTCCATGACCTCCGAATATGCAGTTGTTGTAGAAGAAGGGCTTGACTCTATGAGCTCTTGTAGTCCTGTTTTTGATATCGCGTCCCATTTGGCAGTGCTTTTTGCACGTGCTCCACCGCCTACTTCTTTTATAAGACACCCGCGACATAGTCCACTGTCTGTGGCCCCTCTCATGAGGAGATAGAGATTACAATGTCCCCTAATGATACCCGCCAGCATCCTTATGTGTGAAAGTGTTCTTAGCTATGATTCGAAAACATCTGCTGTCTGTAAATTATTGAAGGTTAGGTGTCGGGGGTGTTTTGATTTTAAGTTGAATGAGATTAATGTAAATATTGATATTAATAATAAATAAATATTTGTGTCAACAAAGAACGGCAATCCCAAACTAACCAAAGCTATTACAGAAACCTGATGATTGATAGAATACTTTATATTTTTTTTAAATACATACTTAGCATACATAGGAATCACCAAAATTTATATTAATTGTGTTGTCGCATAATTTATAATGATGATGGAAAATAAAAAAGCTACTAGTCTTTATAAATTGGATTCTTATCATCATTGTCAGCTTGTAGTGACCCACTAAGCCTCCTACATAAATTGGGTTACTTGAACACATGAAGGACATCATACAACTCCATACAAGGATCGTTCAAGGGATGACTGACTCACGGTGACGTCATGGATTGGAAAGCAGTCAACGCAATGATTCATGTCCCTTGACCATCTGCGGATGAGGTAATGCTCTCAATAAGAATTGTAACTGTGAGATTTCACTTAAAAGCTGATTCAGGAGTGTCATAACCACATGTGGTTGTGGTTGAGACGCTGTTCAAATCAGAAGTCCCTTAAAAATAGTTCCCTTTTGAACCGACTTTAAAAATAAGGGGGTTCTTAATTCCACTGTATGTTTTTTTGTATGTTTGTTACACTATAACTCCGCCAATTATAACTGGATTTTGTTAATTATTTAATAAGGTAAGTCGAGGTGCTCCCACTACGAAAAACAAACAAAAAACGAACTCTCAAAATTCTATTCTGATTAAGGGATTGGCATTAAATGTAAGCTTGCGGTAGGGATTCTTGTTGCACTTTATGTTTGCTTGTTATTTACACCCAGTTTAGATCATAGATCTCATGATAAATCGAGGGAAATACTTAAATAGGCGTACATTGTAGCGGTTTGGGGTTTTTCATAGTTCATAGCATTTATTGATAATGTATTTTATAGTTACAGGTCAGGTATCACATAATTATAAAAAAAGACAAATTGTATATAATACAAAGATTGCTAAGTAAAAATACTGTCATAATTCATACATAACAATAAACTTAAAAATGCCATAGTAATAAAATTGATAACCTATTCGTCGGTTGAAAATCATTGCTATGTCATGCATAGCTAAATCTAGTTATAAATACAATATACATCATTTACTTTCCGTGTGCTCGCTAATGTCATAAAAAGACTTCGATGAGCCACTGCTTAAGTTTGTTCTTAAAAGACTGTATTGAGGACGCTTCAGTAACGCTAGCTGGTAGACGGTATACACTGTGGGCCCCATCTCATGAATCAGCTTCGTCATTTTCGTGAGTTTCCGCCGAGTTCCCGCGGAAGCGCTCTTAGCTTGTTGACGTTCCTAGTGTCGTATTGGTGACCGTCACCACGTACCTTGCGTAAATGCTCAAGTTATTTCTAGCGTACAATGCAGCTTTCAGCAACAAGTCAAGGATTGTATCATTTGAAGTCGGTTTTTTTATTAATTATTAGTTTTTATATCACAAGGTTTATTTGTTTATATATTTTCATTCGAAGCTTAAAATAACCAATAAAATGCTCAAATTTTTACTAAGACTTGTAAATAAAAACGTATTTTTGACAAAACACCAGCCCTTGGAATGTCGACACGTGTGACGCAAAGGACCTCGACGAGGAAAGTGAGGGTAGGCGGGTGTGGGTGGCGCCATCTGTGCGGCGCCCACGCGCCCGGTGATGTCATTGAAATGTTCGATTCGCACCGCGAAGGTTTCGGCGGTATGTCCGGTTTCCGGTTATTCAATTGTTTACAACACTCATATTTTTTGAGGATTTTAGCCATACATTGTCTATTCACACAGTAAACCAAATAACTTATAAATAAAATCTCTCACCTAGATAACTAAAAATCTACCTAATCTATGATGTTGCATCTAAGTAACTTCTGTACACAGATAAAAGCCTCTTATGAAAGCCAATTTTAACTTCTCGTCTCAGCCGTAGGACGTCCACTGTTGGACATAGTTTTTTTTTAAACTTTCATGATTGAACCCCTTTCGAGCAAATACTTTTGCCTTCACGCCTTATGGTCTGTCAGGACAGGTGATAATATTTATTAATTATAAATAATTTGATGTATTTAGAGATGATCTTGTAACTTTACTGCACATGCACTATTATGCCATATATCTCACATGTTTTATTTGCACATGCGAACCTCTGGCAGACTATAATGGTAAGGAAATAATAAAATAAAACGTTAAATTTTGTTTATTGTAAGCGCAATACGCTTGTGCTTTTCCTACTCGACGCTAGATGTTGCCACTTGCTGAGGCACAGTGCAGAGGTTCGTATCTGACGGCTATAGCTTTAGCAGGGCGGTCAATAGATGGCGTTGCTGGTAGCGTGCAATAAAACTTAATTGGCTTTTAAAATATATACCTCGAATATATACATAATAAATGCTTAAAATATAATCTCACGTATAACTATAAAATATTAATGTTTTTGTAGGTTCAGCTTATTGATAAACACGATCAATGTTATAATTTGCAATAAGTTATGGAGGTACTGGTTAATTTTGCATAATAACAGTGTGCTAACAAGTCTATTAAACAAAGGACAAACAGACAGGTGTATCGCCCACACGGATAAAGTGTCCATTCACAGATAATATTCAATTGAATGGTTTGTAGGTCGAAGCTGATTATAGCGACTCGCCTACTTATATATTGATATATAGTCTGTTTTTTCAAACGCTGCCAATAATGTAAACAAAGTATCACTTGATGTTACTGTCAGACTGAAAATACAGTGGAGCATAACCTTGTTTTTTATGGATCACTACAAGTATAGTTCCACCCTACACTGTGCTATGTTTGTACCTATCAACAAGAGCCTCAGAGCATAATAAAAAAAGAAATAGTTGCAATTTTTTATTAGTGATTACTAAAATCTTATTCCAACAAAGGCGCAGAATTATTTATCCATTCCCTCAGAAATATGTAAATAAAACAAACAAATACTTTTTTGTGTTTTATTCGTAAAGTCTTTTTTTAATCATATCCGATGATGACAGCAGTTGTTCGGGTATGATACTTACATACTAATATCTGAACAACTGCTATCATCATCTGATTCAGAATCTGTTTCAGTGATATTTATTACAAATCGATCACATACAGTGTCAATTAAATGATTTTGTTTGAACATTTGTTCTTCGACTTTTATCGTGTGGGTAATACAGTCTGCCCATTTCTGTGGTGTCACCTCGCGCAAAACTTCATGTAGCAAGATAACTTTAACGAGTAACAACAACGGCGAAGAAATAAACAGAACAGCAATAACAACAACGGCGACGGGCGGCGGGCGGGCGAGAGAAAGAACATTCGATTCCAGAACGGAGGAGGCACGGGAAAAATATGACATTTATACCCAATGTGCAGTACCAATGCACCTTGATAGCTTTCCCCAAAAAGTGACCAGTGTTACAAAATAATTACCCATAAAAATAATAATTATTTTATTTTATTTGTAAGAAACGAAATTATTGGAAAAAAAATGTTCCAAGACCATAATTTAAATACAATTTGATAAGCTTCGACTAAAATAAAAAATCGTAGATTTTTTTATGGCAAAACGTAGCTACGACGAAGTAACCTTCTATAAAGGAGGATCTTTTTATACTGGTATCACCTTTGTTATTGTTTTTGGCAGCGTTATACGAGATACAGTATAGATAGAAAATTATTTTACAGTACCAGTAAACACTCAAAAAACAAAGCGACCATTGGGTAAATTCATCACCATCGCAGCCGTAGGACATCCACTGCTGGACACAGCCCTGCCTCATGGATCTCCAAGTACTGATCATGAGGGGTTGTTGCCATACCAACCACGCTTGCCAGCCGGCAGGGTGATTACGAATCTCGCGACAGGTTCTGCAACAAGCAATTGACAGCAATGTTGCTGTCAAATTTCAATTATATATTAGAGAACAGCAAGGACACGTTCTCCTTTTCTGACATTTGACAGCGACATTGCTGTCCATTGCCTGTTGCAAAACCTGTCGCGAGATACGTAATCACCCTGCCGGTTAGTCAGTGTTTTGCGATATACGGAAAGACGCTGCTGGAGGTATCCCTTGCAGATTTTTACTGTATCCATGGGCAAGAGGAGGGGTAACATTCTACGGCTGATTATTCTGATTTATTATCAAAGATTTTTTTCACATAGTTACAATTTAAGCAAATTATAATGCAATTGTGCTGTGATATTAATTTATATTTTATACATCTTTAGCATCTGTTAATTCATGCGGAGGGGACGCTGTAGTGCCTGGGACATGATTGGTTGAATATTATGCTTGACTTCCTTTCTCCTTTTCTGGAATACAATAAATAAAGATTTCAAATGCGTATTAATTATTGAATCAATGACTGGATCTGTAGACAGGATCTAGTGAGAGCTTTAACCCTCAGCAGATCCTGATTCGAAATTTAAAAAAAAAATAACTGTATTTAATAAATCGACAGGGTGATTACGTCTATTCCTGCTATTATTATCTCCCGACATGTTTGCAACAGGCGTAAATCTCGCGATAATCGTTGTCAGTGGTCAATTGTGTAGTATATAAAAGCTAAAAATGGACGTTTGATAGCGATAATCGCGAGATATCAGCCTGTTGCAAACCTGTCGCGAGATACGTAATCAGCCTGCGGATCAATAAATAAATAATGCTGGACAAATCACACAGCATCATCTAGCCCCAAGCTAAGCAGAGCTTGTGTTATGGGTGCTAGATGACTGATATACTTAATACATTATAATACATAGATAGATATTTTTATTATATTTAGAAAAACACCCAGAACACCCTGAACAAATATCTGCAGATCGTACAGACATTTGTCCCGAGGCGGAGAATTGAACCCGCAACCCCTTGCGTCGCAGGCGGACCTTCGCTCGCTGCGCCACAGAGCTCGTCAAATAGCTTGAATCTTCTAGTTACAAACCGACCATCACCGAGGTTTTGACAGATGTCAAAAATTATAAACAATATGTTATCTACTTAGAATAATGATGTTATTCTTAGGTTATCTACTTTTGTTTGTAATTTTAGAAATTCATTAATAGACCTATTTCAGCGGTTAAACTTTGAACCTCGTCTGCAACCTTGAACTCAGAACAATAACTCATCATAAGTACTTATACGTAAGTCTTGTGACGTTACGCAATTCGTGGTTATGTATGGGATACCTATTGTGTGTACGTGATGAAAATACCAAGAACATTTGTTAGGTTAGGCGCTTGTACGCGGTTCGAAGATATTCTTTTTGCTTAACTTGGAGTCTCAAAATAACTTTCATGAAAAGTAGTTACACGACTTGAGCCCGTGCCGCCACTGAAGTCTGATAGCGGCGCTGCTATCATAGAACTAAATAAATAAATAATGCTGGACCAACACACACCATATAGTCCCAAACTAGGCAAAGCTTCCATGGAATGATATAACTGACTGATATAATATTAAATACATTTATATGTTTAATAAATACTACGCATCATACATAGATACTCTTATCTATGTTGTTCCATTAGGTCTGCACTCCTCTATTACAGTCACAAGACTGCGGCGTTTACTGGAAGCTTACGATATGCGGCAGCGAAGTGTTGGAATAATATTCCACCTCCAATCTGCAATCTCAACACAAAATACACGTTTAAAAAACAATTCAAATCTTTCTTGCTACAAATACAAAAAGAGGGTATCCCTAAACACTTCGTCTGCCGTCTGTAGTTTGTGACTACACAACACACATATTTTTAATATACAGGGACTACTTGGTTCATTATTTTAATGCTGTTTATTTTATTTATTTATCTATGTTTGGTTATGTCGCTCACCTTGTCACCTCGTATGGTTATGGCTGAAAATCAGTGTTTGCTCTTTGAGCAAAGTTGTGTGCTGAGCTATGACCATTTTGTCACACTATACAGCACATACAAACAACACCACAACTGCGTTGTAGTAGCTACGTTCATATTTATGCTTTTATTGAAAATTAGTTTATTTATTTTGATATTAGTTACTTGTGTTTCTATTACCTACTTATCTATTAAATAAATAAATAATGCTGGACAAATCAAACAGCATCATCTAGCCCCAAGCTAAGCAGAGCTTGTGTTATGGGTACTAGATGACTGATATACTTAATACATTATACTACATAGATAGATATTTTTATTATATATAGAAAAACACCCAGAACACCCTGAACAAATACCTGCAGAGCATACAGACATTTGTCCCGAGGCGGGAATCGAACCCGCAACCCCTTGCGTCGCAGGCGGACCTTCGCCCGCTGCGCCAGAGGTCGTCAATTTGTATATCTTTGTGAATCGCCAGTGTATTTCATATTTTGTTTAAATTTGTGTTAATGTTGTATGTATGTGTTGGTGAAACAAATAAATGCTTTATCTATCTATGTATGACGAGTGGTATTTATATAATAGATTTATCTATGTTCATAAGACGCTTACCGAGGAGATATGAGATATTTTTAGAGCGCAAAACCACACGCAGGTAAAACATTTTATGGACATTTAAAATCTTAATTATTTTTGTACACACCGGAATTATTCACATAAACAATTTTTTTCATGAGCTAATTACACGATAAGGTCCCGTTAATCTGTTTTAAAAGTATGTCTACGGATCGCAAAAGTCTACAAAGTACTTTTTTCGTGAGGTTTTTAATTTCCTTGAAAACTATATTTGTTGGCAGCGTTGGACCCTAAACATCCGTAGTTCGGGTTATTACAGTTTTAACTCGTTTATCGCCGTTTATAGCCGTTTATAGCCGTGGGGTGCCGGCAGTAGAATGTTATCCCTCCTCTCCTACCCGTGGATGCAGTATGAGCCTGCTAAGGGACACCTCCGGAAGATGGGCAGCAGCGTCTTTCCGTATATTAATCAACATCCCATACTGCGCTCACCAACCCGCCCGCCAAGCGTGGTTTGTATGGCAACTACCCCTCATGGAGATCCATGAGGGAAGCCCTTAGTTTATTAGTGGACGTTTTACGGCTGAAATGATGATGATGAACTCGTTTATCCTTGTACGTAGGTATCTATAACAGAGGATTAACGGGTCGGAAAAGGTGGAGCAGATTCCTTCTCAAGCTCATAAAACTCGTTGAACGTTTCGCAGATAAGGACAATTAGCCCCTGTTATGCACAAACCAGTCCCACGTACGAAATAACTTATTTTTTTCACCGTCACGGCGTCACAGGTTTCTGTGCGCGTAGACTCGACACTTGCGAGCGACTTTCATGTGATCATTGCCTTCTTCTTCAAGTTTTTCCAAGTCCTTCGGTTCCTCACCTCTGTTGATTTGGGGGGCTGATAGGGCTTTCATAATTTGTGATTCTGTTCTTGATAAGTTATTTCCTTGTTTAATTAATTCATCTTTGAAGAGTAGGTAAAGTGTGTAAATTATGAAGTTGAAGTGTAGTTTAATTTATTTATTTGGGACTTGTTCCTAATAAAGAAATAACGAATTACATCGAAACAGTTTATAAGAGTGTTTAAAGGCTTCTTGTGAGTATACACAAAAGGCTGTAACTGAAGTATAAGGATATCCCTTCAGTTACAGCTTTTGCTCCTTGTTTAGAAAACGTTTCTAACTTTCTATACCTACGTTTAAAAAAATCAAACGTTTTGAAATTACCTAGTGTAACGCAAAGATTTCAATATATTTAAATCTTTGGTGTAACGTTTAAAACGCTAAAGAAACGAACGAACTGATTTCAAACAGTACGACTACTTTTCCAAGCTAGTCCTTCGACTCTACTATTCTCAGAGTAGCGGATAAAGTGTTCGATGGATCGTGGCCCGTTTGCGCTGTACCTAACTATGAACACGGTAGAATAACTTAGCATTAGCGCGCCAGTCACCTGCAACCTACCAGCCGGAGCGCGCGCGTCGCGGCATTTCAAATTTATATTTCGAACGAACGAACTTTTTAAAAGCAACTAACAAACTAACCAGTGTTCGAAAAATAGTTATAAGTGTTTGAAATTAGTGCTGTGCTAAGGATTCGGTAACTTTCGACCCTAACGGTGGCAACGTAACGGTTTTTCAAATTTTTCCCGAATATATTTTAACAAGAATTCCTTCTCGGAAATCTGATTCAGTCAAGCTGCATTAGACACAATGGAAATGTGCGCAACAACGAAATCGTTAGCCGTTCTGAAACTGTTAATTGGCGCTAAATTTATTTCCCAACGTGCAAGTGAGCATTGTTTGCAAAAACTTGCTCCATCTATGGTATTTGCACATTAGGAAGCAATCATGGGAAGCTGATTCGAAATTATCATTGCGTGATGTCATACATCGACAACGTTTATGATCAGCCTTGATCTTGACCAACATAATAAATTGCATATTTTGTTCGATTTTCGAAATTGTGCAAACGGTTGACATTGACGTTTTATAACAAAAACACCGGTTCTGTCACCAAACACAACAGAATGTTTGTAAACAATGAATTTTCGTTCTTTCCTCGTTTACATTTTTTCGTATGACATAAGATATGTTTGCTGTCGTCAAAACTTAATACTCGCGTATTGTTTTCATCTTCTTCTTTACTAATATATGAACATTTATGGTCTTTAAATCCTGTAAGGCACAGGAATTCAAAAACCAACGGATATCCAGTTGGCTACACATGATTCCCCCTTTTCCAGCTGATTGAGCGGGGGAGTGTTAACCAAAATAACACGCATCTTTATGCACTCGATATAATTACAATAATTATCTTATTTAGATTGTTTGTAACGTGGTTATTATTATATTAGCCTTACCTTGTAAACGATCTTTGGATCATTTGTTATCATTTTGTGATATCATTTTTGCGCCTGAGATGTAACACAGATGTTACTGTGATCTAAAGATGGATTTGTTTAAACTTATTGCCAATTATGAAACAACGGAAAATGAAATTGTTAAATTGCGCTTAAGGCGTTTGTAACTATAACATTGGAAATTTATGTGCCTTGAATTTTACGCTTAAATAAACAGTTTATAAATATTGAGCTGCTATTCAAAATCGCATATTCGTATCGTCACAACCTTCCGAAAATGTTGAATTATAGACAGTATGTACCAATTTGATTAAACGACTTCCTCTACACTGTACCATAAATATCAAGCAGATATTAAAATCAAAGCGACAATTACATTCTAAATGTCCCCATACATGGAACCACAAGGTCCGAGGCGTGTAGGCGTCACCATTGAATTCCAAACCACCCTCGCAAAAAATACATAAAATTATATCCCACCTACATGTGTCGTACAATTGATTATCATTAAAATGATGTATGGGCTAAAACAACAATTTATAAAAAGTGCAGGTTTTTATGTCAAATTATGTCATCAACGTTACTGGGCCATGTCGAAATTGTGTCTTGTAGCCGCCTACGGAAGTTGATTTCGGGTTTTTTAATTCGATATTAATCAGAGCCATTTGTTTATTCGAATTCGTCTATGGTCAAATAATACTCTTGAATATAAAGTGAGCCTAAGCCGCAGATTGGTTTTTAAAATAACAAGTTCGTACAAAAACAAAAACGAGTAGTAATTGTCATAGATTAATCATAATTGTAATGAAATGACTGATCAATGTACGACTGGTAGCTTCATTAAATATGCTCAGTGCAAACTTGTTTAACAACTTGTATGTTATGTAAGTCATAATTACTCAGCATTCGGGTCAAGTTTAGCCACATTTTGTTTCGGTGATGCATTGTGAATGATATTAATTACTTGTCATAGTTAGTGTCAATGATGCTAATTAAATATTTGGGAAAAGAAGTTTTTATTTATCCAAAACATAGAACGTAAACGAACACGCGATCTTGATTTTCCATGATTGACGAAACTATTTTAGCACTTTCCCATCACTATAAATCAACATTTTAAGTAGTTCCTATTTCTAAATACAAAAATAATAGAACCTTTGAGGGTTACAATTGTACAAAGGAGGTTGCATAAAAATGCCACAGAGGAAATACGAAGTCACTGATGTCGTTATTGTCATAGAAAATACCATTGTAACCCGTCTGTCCGTCTGTCCAAGTTGAGCAATCGTCCGCCGGAAGGTCCTTATACGCCCATGCAGTCCAAATATGGCCGAAGCCTGCTGTTGCCACACAACTTTTAGTTTCGTACTGGCAACACTACATCTTGAATGAACGCTAACAAGGGAAAGTGTTTCACGATTAGGTGACGATGGAGAATTGTTTTATTTTCGTGCATTACTTAACTGCCACAGAAGTTTTCGTAAACTGCGATACTTTGTAGGTTAATCGTTAGGTTAGCTATGGGACTGGTCCTTCCTACTATAATGTTTTGCTAGCTGCTATAAACTGTTTGATTTCCGAGAATACTACCGTAGTAGTAGGTATCGCCAACAAAACAATTCCAATATATTCACGGAAACCACTACGTTGTCACCTGTCCGTTATCGGTAACGCGTATCGAATGTTAAATAACCTCATCATTGCAGCTGTACTATGCACTAGCCTACACGGCTCAAAATGTCCATGTACCGATTCGTGAAGGAGGGAGGCAGCAAGCGCCTCTTCGTCCAGGGAACGCTAGAGGGAGAAGACGCGAAGCCCCTGAAGTCCAGCCTCAAAAAGGCCCCTCAATCCCCTGTCGGTTCCCCGATCACGACGAGTTTGAATCTCGCTTCCGTCCCTAGAAGCTTGAGGGACGGGTTGACGAGAAACGAAACTGTCTTCGACGGGAACTATCCGGGCGTCGAAAGAACGAGCTACAGGTCCCGCTCTGGCTCCTATAGAGAGGAATACAACGGGAGGGTGGTCCACGATGGACATCAGACTCACTTCGAGTACGATGGGGATAGCGCTCTGGCGGTGCCCACCTCGGCTGGTGGCATAGGAGTGTCGGAATTGCAGGCGATTCACACGAACAAGAGATTGTCGACCGAGGTTCTCGGCTCCTCGCTGGAGTCGACGAAAATCTCGAAGAAGGATGAGCAGGGACAGAGGAGGATTACGACCAGGATTGTGAGGAAGGTGACGACACTTTCGAGGGGGGAGGAGAAGGCATCGGCTGAAGAAGTGGGGAGGGAGTCGCACAGATCCGAGCACTACAGGCATGTTGAGATGGAGTCGTCCTCGCTTCCTAGGAGAGTCAAGGTAAATAGTTTATGCTGAAATTATACTCTTCACCATTCAGCCGTCAAATGTACACTACTGAACACAGGCCCCCTCATGGATCTGCATGAGGGGTAGGGTAGTTGCCATACTCACCAGGCTTGGCAGACGGGTAGGCGAGCGCAGTTCGAGATGTTGATACACGGAAAGACGCTGCTGCCATCTTCCGAAGGTAGCTCTTAGCAGGCTTTTACTGCATCCATAGGCATGAGACTCCTCTCATGCCTATCATGAGGGGTAACATTCTACAGCCACCCAACGACATTTTATAAATTATGCTCTTAATTTCTGTTAAATGAGTATTATAGAAGACGTATGTACGTATGACACGAAGAGCGTTCATCACAGATAGTTACTTCGTCTATTCTTCCTCTATTCGACGATAATCGATTTACGCTATTTACTAGAAATTTTACATTTATTCTACCTTCAAAAAAAGCATTATTGAAATCAGACGTCGTACTTATATCATCGATTCGCGTATCTCTTAAAATGCCTTCGGCTAATAATATACAATACACAGAATGTCTACACGCATAATGTGCAAAGAGTTAAAATGTACATACGCAAAATCTACATCATGACAAATGTACGGTACGCAGATTGTACAAACAATTAAACGTACATATGATAGTTGTACAATATGCAAAATGTACTCCACGTGATAGTGGCAAAATTTACAAAGTTATCATCTGAGATACTCTATAAGGTGAGAAAAAACAGTAATCTCCTTGTCAGAATTAATACTTAACAGACGCAAATTACGGTATCATTAACTGCCGGGTAATTACCGTGGACACTTGAATAATTCCAATGATACACTGTTTCGGGTCGTTGTGACTGCTAGATTTATGGAGCTGTCTGTCTTTAGAGGGTTTTCGTGACCAAATGTAAATGGCGGTAAGAAACACTAGGTTGTTCTCACTCGCAGTTTACTATGTCTCTCTTGAACACGATCTTAGTGGCAGTTTGATCTAAATAACTGTAGAAAGCTACATGGAAGACAACAAATAAACTAACTATATATAAGAGAATATAGAGGGAAAAAATAAATAAACTATATATAATTATCGCATATCTTGGGTCCGGCAGTATAACAAGCTGCCAGACACAATCACAGCTGATGGGAGTCTTCTTAGTTTTAAATGTAGACTGAAGAAATGGCTTAGCGAGCAGGCTTTCTATTCAATTAACGAATGTATGTATATTGTGATCTATTTAAATGTTATTGCTTTTTATTTTATTTTAAATACTTGAATTTTTAATACAATTTTATTTAATATTTAATAAATTTCAAATTTTATATGTACTAGTAAAACGAATTAACTATGTGAATGAATAATTAAGAAATTATGATATAATTAAGAATGTGTGTGCTAACTACCTTAAAATTAATTTTTATTTTATAAATGTATTATGACTACCTGCCTAAATTATAAATCGACCTGTAAATTGATTTTACCAATAAAATGTATTTCTGTATTTCTATTTCGGAGGGATGAATTTTTTTTTTAATTAATATACCTACTTTTTTTTTTAATAATGCTGGACAAATCACACATCATCATCTAGCCCCAAGCTAAGCAGAGCTTATGTTATGGGTACTAGATGACTGACATACTTAATACATTATACTACATAGATACATATTTTTATTATATATAGAATTGTGTCATCGTCATCATTTCAGCCGTAGGTCGTCCACTGCTGGTCATGAACCTGCAATATTATGACTGGTTGTAGCCATACTTACCACGCGGCGGCCGGGTTGGCGAGCGCATTACGGGATGTTGATACTTGGAAAGACGCTGCTGCCCATCTACCGGAGGTATCCCTTGGCAGACTCTTACTGCATCCACGGGCAAGAAAGGACAGGCAACATTCTACTACCGGTACCTCGCGAATGGATGGATTGTGAAAAGATATGAGAAGGATAGAAGTGAGTGTTGGTATGGCGACTGAGAGAGTACCGACCCCGCATATAGTGGCATAAGGGCAGGGAAATGATGATGAAATAAATATAATAGAGGTAATGCTACACACTGCAGGCAAAAAAAGCACAGAGCAAATAAATTATTTCATTTCATTTCACTACACCCAGCACTAACTAGGCCCAAACTAAGCCTGCATAAAAGCACAGAATAATTATATAATTAATAATTATCTATAATTATTCTGTGACTAAAGCTTGTACTATGAAAACCAGATGATTGATATGATACATAAAAAAAATTATACTCGTTCATTATAAACTACTACGTATCTACGTTAGAAACTCCCGTATTTAACAAAAGGATTTTTTTCCTTTAGATAACTCTAGAGTTATCAACTTTTTGTTTTACCTGAACATACATTTAGTTTGTCGAAACTTATCGATATTTAAATATGTTGTTCCGCAGGCTAATTACGTATCTCGCGACAGGTTTGCAACAGGCTTAAATCACGCGATCATAGCTGTCAAACGTCAATTCGTGAAATAACTTTGTAACGAATGAACAACAACACCAAATTGACGTTTGATAGCGATGATGAAGCCTGTCGCTAGATACGTAATCAGCCTGACGGTTCCTGAGGTCTTAAAAACTATAATGTCAGGTCAGATCACCTTGATTATTGCAGTGCATACGAGCTAACAATACAAGTGGTTACATAGCTCGTACATGTTAAATGTAGATCACGACTCTTCTCTCTCCAAAGATATCTCCGTATTTAGATGTTCTTGAGTGAATTTTTCGAATTATTTTACGGTACTAGTTGATGAACACAAAATGTTACTTATTATGTACGAATAAAATAATAATAAAAAAAATATTGTGTTCCATTAATCATCTGGAGTAATTCTCTTATTTTACGAAATTTATTGAAATTTTGAGCGAGATTCCGGGAAGGACTTGGAAAATACCTTTGCCCAGCTGTGGGATAGTATAGGTTAAAAAAAACGAGTTACTGTAAAATTTTATTTTGGATCTTGATATTAGGTAGTGTCAGACTAAATATTCCATGAAGCCTGCGAATAAATATTATCAAAGTCAGTATCCCTAAAATAAATGCGCCAAATGTATCCAACTGGTCGTAGAGTCATCGGTATAGAGGTAGTCTGCGTTGACGACCAGTCAATGTAGAATGTTCTATAAAGTAGATGTAACAAAAATATTATGGATCGATCAACGAACGGACAAAAAAATAACATTCTCAAAGCTATACATTCCAATGTTCTATGAAGTTCTGATTTATGTATGACATAACTAAATATAACAGATGATGTCAGGCTGTTCAAGTACATACTCTCTGCGCAATTCGTTATTGATATTTGCATAGAAATATCGAAGCAGATATGGCCAGTGGACTTAACATAATCGGATTTGGTTCAGAGGAAACTTGTAAAACTTTCACAAGCAAAGTTATATATCTATATGTATGTATATGTTGCGAAATTTATAGCAACCAATCAAATCCTAGCTTTTTTATGTTGGCACTACACATCACTCTTTATGGGTGTAAGAAAATGTATCTCTTTTATAAATTAAAGTTTCGATTGTAAAACTCAAAAAATATTACGAAAAATATTAGTTTTTATTTATTTTATTTATTTATTTATTGGAAAACCAACAGCCTACAATACAAGAATAAAAAACGGAGTTACAAACATTGAGCCAATTAGAGGTTCTCACGAATAAAGCCATTATGGGTCTGAAAAATATTTTGTTGTTTTATACTCGTTCGAAAAGCTATATGTTCTCAATTTATGAAGTCGCTTCTTACATTTCCTACATTTTGTCTACAAACTATTAAGAATGTACCTAATTGACTGACCCTGTGGTTTGACTGACCCTGTGGTTTGACTGATGAATTACTTCAAATTCTTGATTGTGAATTTGCATTCTAAAGTCGTTTAATTATATGATCATTTAATGGTTTTGCACAAGGTCCCATCTAAGTGGCCGCTTTGGTTCTGATGTCATTTTCATAGAAAGGCTACACTAGTTATAAACAGCTTATGAGGTCTATCATTTTGGAGACCATGGATAATATCTACGGGAGTCGTCTACTGTCAAAATATCTAATGTACTTACTGTCTTATTGGTTTTCCCGATACTTTGACGCAGATGCTTGTGCTATGGTCACGGATAAACTTAGAGCGTGGTAGTCCCGGAAACATTATTCTTCTTCGTCGTATATTATTTATTTTTTGATACTCATACCTATCACTATTTTAAAACGTTAGAGAAATCTCTTCATTCATCACGCCTTTTAATGTTTGAGCAGTAAAAAGAGACTGCATTAATTATTTTTCATTTACAATCTCTATAAGTTTGTGATTAGAAATCGTAAATATGTTTAGTAATTATTTGATATGTTCACACCTGTTCGATACTTCTATAACAAGAACAGCTTTCTAAAGTTCAGCTCTTGAAATAACATCACAAATTAATGTCCTCCGACTAGGTTTGTGCAACTGTCATAACATTTATCCCACTAATATTATAAAGCCGAAAGTTTGTTTGGATGGAGGTTTGTTACCTCTTCACGCAAAAACTAGGCTACGGATTGAGCTGAAACTTTGCACACGTATTGATGTTGACCAGGATTAACACATATGCGACTTTTTATTCGGGTACAACGCATGAAAAGCGGCGGGCAGAAGCTAGTTTTAGATATAAGATTGATATTCGTCTACATGTCTAAGTCTCTATAAAAAAAATTAATTCTGTGTAACACTTGTTCCTACAGGCATAGAGCTTGCTTTCGTGTGGTTGTTTTTGTCTTCTGTCTAAATGTTAGGTTGATCACGATTTCGAACGAGACCTTTGATATCGAAACCTCAAGCCGCTTGTTATGTTCCTAGAACTTCTTTGGTATTATCAGTTCCATTTCCTGCATTGCTTATTGTATTCGTAACTGAAAAATGAAAAAATTGCCTTGTCAAGCACTCGCCACTTTTCTCTGTCGATAGAGCCTGTGTTTTGTTTTCTTCTACAATACAAAACTTATTAAGAACAAGCGAGGTGCTGATGCATAAAAATAAATTAAAAAAACATACGCCTGTCAGCAACAAAGAAAAACGAAAAAGATAAGCCATCTCAATCACGCTTACTAAAAGAGAAATTATCAAATCATGTTTACTAAGTAGCAATCTATAGTTGATTGCATAGATTAGATAATGAATTTTCTTCTTCAATTATGGCTAGGAAGGAAGGCGTGGTGTTGCATGCGTAGTAATGGATGTATGTGGTTAATTGACCGTGAGATGTGAGTTATGCGCTGAGAGTCGTGCACAGTTTTTGCATGGACGTTGGACATACTCGCACATTGTCACAGGAATGTTGCAAAATCGTAATCAACGTTAATCGACATCATACAAACTGACGCGAAAAGCTAGCTTGAAGTTCAAAGTCGTATGCGCCAAGACAGTAATTATCGTTTAAAATAATTATGTTTTTAAAAATTCAATTAGCATTTCAAATCGTATAGAAAATTAAGAGGCATAAATCGCTTTCGTCCATCTGCATTGAAAATCTATGTTTTTAATGGGGATTTTTTTCCGTTGTAATAGTCAACTTATGGTGTAACCAGGTTTGAAGTATAAAACATAAAATATCAATTCCGAACGTTTTGTAACTGATGAAAAATTTTGAAATCCCAACATCGTCAATGCGTCCACCTAATTATCATCATCATCATCATTTCCGCCGTAAAACGTCCACTACTGAACACAGGCCTCCCTCATGGAACTCCATATGATGTGTTTTTGGCGGGTACAGTACGGGATATTGATATACGTAAAGACGTTGCTGCCCAGCTTTCGGAGGTCTCCCTTAGCAGGCTCTTACTGCATCCACGGGCATAAAAGAGAATGTTACCTCTCCTTTCATGGCGGCACCCCATGGCAGTTCTCTTAATAAGACAGCAAAAACAATTAATTTGAAAGAATAAGTTTGATCAATAAAGATCATGATGCAAGGTTCGCGAGGTTTGCAGTGATTGCAGTCGTGCGTGAGAGTGCCGGGGAATGCAATTCAATTTATGTGGGAAATGAAGGGGCATTCTGTAATACTAGCATAATGGAGCTGTTTTGAATTTCTGAGGGTCAAGAGATGGAAATTATACATATCCATACATACCTATATGTATGAATTTGTCAAGTGCCATGGGATGCCGGCAGAAGAATTCTCTTCTAACTTATTATGAGCATCTTCTTTTACTTCTTCACTTTATTTTTGTGTGTCATGTGATATTTTTCTTCTAGATCTCATTATTAATTGTATAACTTTTAATTATGTTACAACAATAATTATTAGATGTACCTCTAGCTGCATCTCTTTGCTATATACTACAAAACTTCAAACTGTGGAAAACGCCGTAGACTATAGAGGTAGTATAACTAAGTGTAACTTCCTTTAGGAACTTTCTATTTTGTTATTTAACATGTTTTTTTTGTTGTTTGTTTTTCCTAATAAATAAAATAAAATAAAAAAAAGAATGTTGCCTCTCCTCTCTTGCCCGTGGATGCAGTGAGAGTCTGTTAAACCTGTAGATCTGTTAACTTGCGGAAGATCGGCAGTAGCGTCTTTCCGTGCATTAACATCCAGTACGGCGCGCGCCACCCGCCTGCCAAGCATGGCGAGTATGGCAACAATGCTCTCATGATCTTGGAGATTCATGACCTCCATAGGCCTCCCGCCTATGTCCAACAGCGGAGGTGGACAGCTGACCTACGGCTGTGAAGATTGATTAGGTAACTATGGACTTGATAAAGCATACGAGGCTTTAAAAACATTAAAATTTACTCGTTAATTAATGTTTCTGGATTGGTGGCGGAAAGCATAGGATAGGTAGGTACAAATGCAGGGAAACGGGGCTTTGTCCAGTTAGCAGTGGACAGCATATTATTACAGTACACAGCTTCAGACTTAGCTGTGTCGATAGGATTGCACCCATCGTGGTCCCGGGAAGACTGGGGAGTTTTGTCAAAACATCAGGCAATAATAAACGTAAACAAGCATAGGTACGGGGGTACCAGAAAAGGGGGCGAAGGCCTCAAAAGGTCACCAAAGGTTAAAAATGGCATTGTTGGGTTTTTGGACGTTTTCGGCCATTTGAAGAATTTTATTTTTTTGGTGACCTTTTGAGGTCACAATAACTCTTGTCCCTGTGACCCTAGGGCCACCAAAATCAATCAGTACCCTTCTCTCATTAAGAGGGTGCTAACAAGGTTTCATGTAAATCGGTCAACGCGTTCGGTTGTAATCGTCTCATGTACAGACAGACAGAAAGACAGCGCTATGCATATTAGGGGGCTTTGCCCCGTTATATATCCATGTCATATTCGATAAATACCCGGTTAAATATGTGTTAATGAAAACAAGAATTCTACTCACGTCTGTGACGAAACAGTTGTCCAAAACTAGAAGTTCTTGTAATCATAGGTTTTTTTTTTTTACAAGATAACTATATTCTTTAAACTATTAAAAATACCGTTTAGTCCTAACTGCTCAAGCCTTGGTTCAATTATCTACGCTATCTCACACAGATCTCCTAAATTACAGCTCCAGGAGTACTTTGTAATTTGACAGTTAAACAAAGAAACAGCACACGTATACGTAAATCACTGCGGAGATGCGGATCGCTGCGCTCGTCCGAATCACAATCTTGTAGGGAATCGTGGAATTCACCATTTGAGTCAGGCAGTACCGTTTAAGGATTCTCTTTTCGAAATCTAAACGAAAGAAAATAAAATCAGCCAAATGCGAGTCGACTCGCGCACGAAGGGTTCCGTACCATTAGACTGTGAAAATTTCAAGCGTCTACCGGTTACCGTTTTTAAGATCGGCAAAAAGTCACGTTTGTTGTATGGGAGTCCCCCTTAAATATTTATTTTATTCTGTATTTGTTGTTATAGCGGCAACAAAAATACATCATCTGTGGAAATTTCAACTGTCTAGCTATCACGGTACATGAGATACAGACTGGAGACAGATAGACGGACAGCGGAGTTTTAGTTATAGTGTCCCGTTTTTACCCTACGTACGGAACCCTAAAAATCGTGAGTAAACCTGGCGAATGAAATAGACTAGCCCAGACACTCAAACATACTCTCAGCTTAGAACAGAATAAGGCGACCGTATTCAGAGGACAGGACAGGTCAAAAGTCTGATAATGAGGGGCTGTTGCCATACTCACCGCGCATGGCAGGCGGGTTGGTGAGCGCAGTACTTGATACACTGAAAGACGGGACTGTCCATCTTCCGAAGGTATCCCTTAGCAGATTCTTACTGCGTCCACAGGCAAGAGAGGAGGGGCAACATTCAGAGAATGCGGAATATTTTTTTCATTAGTATTGTTTATAAGTTGTTTTGTGCTATCTGATAAAGTTAAGAAAAAAGAAGAATTAGAGTTAATAAGAAGCCTTTCTCACTTTGAATAACAGCATAACTACAATTTTTTTTTTATAAAGGAGGAATATTTTTTTAAATACTTACCATTATTTTAAAAACCAATCACGTTGTTTTCCGCGGTCTGATGAAAGAAGCAATAAGAATAATTCTTCTTAATAAGCAGCCTTTCTGACTTTCAATAACTGCATAACTCTAAAGTACACACGCGTTCGAAAGTGATATGGGATCGTAAGATGTCACTTTCACAGTAGCCCTTTCTAGCCAGCTGGTTATTAGCGCGGAACCTACACTTTCGATGTTGCCTGTTGCGTGTTTTATCTACCTCGTCATCATCATTCCAGCCGCAGGACGTCCACTGGTGGACATAGACCTCCCTTGTATTACCTGCTTGTAATCCCTTATCTGTCTGACTGGTGGAAAATATCAGCAGTCCCAGTTGGAAAAGCCGTGTTGGCCGAGTGTTATGTACCCCGCAATATTAAATCCGAAGGTCGTGGGTTCGATACAGATGGACTAATATCTTTCTAAACTCTTCATATTACAACTGCAATACCGCGGTGATTACGTTCTCTAAGCACGTGAACAACGCTGCATTGCGCCCGTCATCCTGATACAGAGTTGTTAGGTCTCATGTGCCCGTAATTTCACCGGCCCCCTTACCCTTTAAACCGGAACAATGCAGACATTACTGCTTAGCGGGCGTTCCAAGAAATAGGTATATGGTATTAGTAATTCCCCGGATGAATTCTTCACAAAAAGTTTTACTACTACCGTCTGTCACAACAGATTAAGACCGCAAATTGTGGACGAGGATTTTTACCGCGTTTAAGTACGTTTGATCTCTATCATGGATCTTGCAAAACGTTACGCGCAGGCGCGAGGAATTCCTGTTGCGGAACCAGAATGTGTTGTTAGATTTCTAGCATTACTTACTCATCGTCGATGAGGTTTGTATATAGTAACTACTGTATGTCTACAGCCTCAGTGATCAGGCCGCTTGTAGAGATCTGTTGACATTTAACCTGGCAATATTGCTGGCATTCCAGTTGGGTGAGAGAGGTCACGACTTTCAGTTTGACAAGTCCTCTGAATGTTTCTACCAACACTGTAGTTACGTTAATGGAGTTTTAATAAGTTCTGTATGTGCACATTCCTTGGTTTCGCCGGTCATCTTAGGGTGCACCAACGTAGTATAAACTAACAGGAATAATTTCGCCGAAATCGGTAAAGTTCGTCATCATCATTACTGCTCAAAAGCGTAAACTTACAGAAACGTACTTTCATAAGGTACCAGGATTAAAAATGTACTGCGTTTGCCAGCCCGTCTGCCAAGCATGGTGAGTACGAGAGCAACCCCTCGTGCGATCCATGAGGGAGGCGTGTGTCCAGCAGTGGACGTCCTACAGTTGAAATGATGATGATGAATTTGTACTAATCACAAACTGCCAACTGAATAATTTATATCCTTGATTAATATCTTATTAACCAGCAGTCTTCACTAATTATCTACAACTTCACTGGACCATATTGCACCGGCAAGTTCACGTTGCCGCTTCGCTGCGCGCGCGCCGTAAATGTCATGTGCGCGCGCACCTGTCGGCTTCCGGCCGCCATCTTGCAGTCGTTTGAAGTCTGTTTGACAACTTTGTTTTGTTATTGTTTTGAGTTTAATGTGTGCTACTGATAGTGTGACATGTATAACAATGGAACTGCAGCGTCTCGTAAAGCATGAATACCAGTTGCTGGCGCTGTTAAAATCATCTTTAATAGATGTAAAAGGACAGAACTGAAACAGAATTATATATATTTCCATTTATATTGAGGTTTCCAACTCGTTCCAGCACACGTAACAGCACAAAGAGCAAAATTTAAGATTTACTGTCTGAAATATTTTGAGATCAAGAAAGTGTTGAAGAAAAGTCAAAGTATTTTTACAAATCTTATGTCTCCTGGACAAATAACGTAAAAACAATGCCATAACGTTATACGATCATCATGTTAAAGTATATTCCAAATAGGATGAGTTTGGTGACAGCATTATTAAGCCGTGGGGTGCAAGCAGTAGAATGTTACTCCTCTCATGCCCGTGGATGCAGTAAGAGCCTGTTAAGGGATACCTCCGGAAGATGGGAAGCAGCGTCTTTCCGTGTATCAACATCCCGTACTGTGCTCGCCCACCCGCCTGCCAAGCGTGGTGAGTACGGCAACTACGTCTCATGGAGATCCATGAGGGAGGCCTGTGTTCAGTAGTGGACGTTATACGGCATGATGATGATGATGATTATATGTAGAAAGAAAGTATTGCGAAAGAGACTAAGAAGTTGTCCCGTTTTCGCTCATTAATTCTTATACCAACGCACTCATCCCAAAAGGAATAAACTGTACAGGGTGTAAAAGGACAACTACCGAAAACTTCGGGAGGTCAATGTGCTCGTCAATATGAACAACTTTTACAGAGGAACTTTTGCTGTAAAAAAATGTAAAGAAACAGCTGTTCCATATATTTTAGTAAAGTAGGTGTTGTACTTTTGTATGGAACAGCTGTTTCTTCACATTTTTTACAGCGAAAGTTCCTTAGTAAAAGTTGTTCATATTGATGGGTACATTGACCTCCCGAAGTTTTCGGTAGTCGTCCTTTTACACCTTGTATAGTGTATTTGTATCAAAATGCTCTATTTGGTACTTGCGGTCAAAATATTGCAGAAAAGACGAAATCTTTCTGCAATGCCTTTTCTAGCAGGGAATTTTAAAAGTCAGTTTTTATACGTCGAAAGTAGCACGTATTTTATAAAAAACAATATGACTACTTTTCGGAATAACCGCATTTGTTTTAACACGAATATATAATACATTTTCTCAGAACTGCAATTCTCTAGAAAAATTTCAAAACTGGTGTTGACGGCTTAAGATTTGGTTTAACGGTGTATGGTGATGTCATCATTATATTATTTATAACATTTATTGTGATTGTATTACACCATTTCCGCCATTTTGAATTGATTGTAATTGGTAATTAGTAAATTTAAGATTTATGATAATATTTTTGCAAAAAACATACTTCTGATTCCTATTTAGGAATATTTTATCGGTTCTCGTCGTGATTAATTCTAATTTGGACAGATCTAAAAACATATTTTGACTAAGGTGTACTTTGTAAAGTAAGGGCTTGTAGAGTTGAGGCGTGTAGTTTAGAGTTTGGCGCTACATGATCTGATAATTTGATAGTGCGAGCCATGGTCTGGCTTGGCAACATGTTACATGAAGATGTTTAACAAAAAATGATCGTTTCAGTCGCAGCACGTCCACTGTTGGACATAGGCCTTCCCCATGAATCGCCAAGTACAGAATTATGAGAAATATAAGGAGTTGTTGTATACTCACCACGCTTGGCAAGCGGGTTGGCGAGCGCAGTTCTCGATGTTGACACACGGAAAGATGCTGCAGCTCATCTTCCGGAGGTGTCCCTTGGCAGATTCTTACTGCATCCACGGGCGGAGAGAAAATGCAACATTATACTACCTGACAGATCTATAATACATGACATCTGATAACTTTTTGACAGTGCGTGAATGTTTTTGGTGGGATATCATAATCACCATCATCATCATCAGCCTCTATCAACCCACTGCTGGGCACAGGCCTCGCTTTGCTTTTGCCATCGCTCTTTCGATATATTATTTTGTGCACGTATCGCATAGCCCTCCCGCGACCAAGAACGCTGAAACTTGTTCGAAACGACGCGAAAATAATATCAAACGCGATAAAGCCCTGCAACTTTAAAACTAAAACATGTTAACAAATCGCGAAAGCTTAACAAAATGTATTTTGTGTGCGGCACCTAAGTTGAACCCCACTAAACAGAACTCACACGATGCTTAGTTCCGTTAGCTACCTTATGTAGAAAATTAGCATCCCGCCAATCTGATCGGCAAATAATGACATCATAGAAACTGTATATTTTTTACCGATCTATTTTAGTATTTGCAGAGACTGATAAACAAAGATGTAAGAATCTCCCATGACAAGCTCCGTGACTCAATATGAATGAATGAAGTCAATGTCCTGAAAGTCAAAATGGACTTTCAGGGTGGAAATAGTATGTATCTATTCGCGATAATTTGGTAATATACTCAAAACTCAATTCGTTTATTTCCATAGTTTTTAATTACAAAAACTTTGGAAACCCCCTCCTTTTTTGCGGTCGGTTAATAATGTTAACACACAATGGCGTAAAAACCATTTCATTTTAAGTTAATAGGAAACAATACATGAATGAATCTGTTTGATTCCCTGTTTTAAGCACTGTGATAAGAAGAGATTAGAAAACACAGCTCTTATTAATTTTTAGTTTATTAGTTGTTTCGAAAATGAAGCAAATTCCATTCCAAGAATTTTTGTCGTCTACGTCGTCGTTGTCGACTTTACGACTTTTCGGTGATTTTCATTCAAGCAAAGACCACGATAGTTTTAACTTTAACAGCTGATGATACGATAATGCCAGCTGATTCTTGACAGGTCTCCTAGACGTTATGCCCTGTCAAGAGTGAAATTTATGGGGGTTCTGAAAATCAGTGTTTGCTCTATGAGTAAACATAAGCTACAACTACCTTGTTGCTTTTCACACACATTCAGTATCGAATGTGTGCGAAAAGTTTGTCTCGTTTGTCTATTTTTTTGGGCATTCTTTATTTCCTTGCATATTTATTTATTTAAATAGGACATCCAACACAGGGTTACACATAATGCACATAATACTAAGGTCTAAATGTTAATAGCCCGGTGCTCCCGTAATTACAGGACGTCACAGCATGTACAAAGTTAGAGCGACAACTGATAAAAAGTGTTATTTTTTAAACAGTATTTAGAGCATATAAGAAAAATTGTAACATAAACTTTACCTATGTTAATAAAACTTTAAACATTATAAGCAAGTATGAAAAATTATAACATAAACTTTAGGTTCATTATGAACAATCATTGAAGTTAGTAGGTTAGAAAAGAAAACATTTTAATTAAAATAATAGTAAAGAAAGAAACACAATGACAATATGTTGAGTTGGTACGTAAATATTTAAAAAATAAGTAAATTTTAATGTTTATGGTATCATTTATTATATGTATATTTATATATTTGTACCATACTAGCTTTTGCCCGCGACTTCGTCCGCGTGGAAGTCATAAAACGTAAAATCCCCTTTTTCACGCAGAGAAAATATAGATCCCATTTATTCCCTGTCCCGTGGGAATTTCGAAAAATCCCTTCTTAGTGCGCCTCTAGGATACTCAGGTATATGTGTGCCAAATTTCAAGTCTAGGTCTAGTGGTTTAGGCTGTACGTTGATATATCAGTCAGTCAGTCAGTCAGTGAGTGAAGTCAGTCAGGACTTTGAATTTTATATACCTCTATAGAAGATGGTTTTTATCGTTTTTATCGTTTTTATATTTTGATTTTGTTTTCACACATCTATGTGTATGAAGTATCAAATAATGTATCTATCTATTACACGTCGCAATCTTGTCCTAAAATAAATCTCAACATGATATTTTCACAATTCGACTACAAATCATTTTAAACCAAACATGTTATTTGCCGATGATATCATAGTCGTTCACGGCATATATAGACGTGAACGACAATTACGTACTACATATGAGTATGTGATATAACAAAAACAATGCGAATTGCCCGACCACAGCGTGGGATAAGTAATTGATAGCCGTTCAATATAATTCTCCAGTTTAGTTTGATGAAACGGATACGGTCATGGCGTTTAAAACTATCATGGTTATGCAATCATTATCATAGCTGTATTACGTCAACTCAATTCAAAATTCCAAAAATACTGTATTCAGTGCGGCCGCATGGACCTTAAAGACGCGTCACAAATTACAAATAAAACGGCACAGTTAATAGAATAAAGCACATCATTGAACCTGTTCACTTTAGATGACACGCGAGTTGGGAAAAGAAGCGAACAGAAGAACCTTACTCGATCGTTATAGTTTAACAATTTAATAGATTTAATAATTTTCTTTCGTCTTATGTTGCGTTGCGCTCCAACTCCGTCAGAGTTCCGGGATTTTGATGACAGCTGCCGCAACGATCAAGCTTAGTTATACGGGCTATAGTCCTACTAATCCTACTATCCTTCTAGTCCTACTAGTTATACGGGCTATAGTCCTACTAATCCTACTATCCTTCTAGTCCTACTAGTATTATAAAGCCGAAAGTTTGTTTGTATAGATGTTTGTTACCTCTTCACGCAAGAACTACCGTACGGATTGAGCTGAAACTTTGCACACGTATAGATGTTGACCAGGATGAACACATAGGCTACTTTTTATCCGGGTACAATTCATGCGAAGCGGCGGGCAGAAGCTAGTTATAAAGGCTTATTATCACGGCATCCACCATTGTTCTGAAATTAAAAACATACATTGATTGTTGATCGCATCAACATGTTTGAACACCAAGTATTTGTTAAAGAAAATTTTGAACCTCCTACATCAATATGGTCGCCTGGTACTTTTAAATACGAATTGCTTATAGATAGAACTTATCGATTTGCGTGGAGGCGGTGATCATAGTTTTCCCCAAACATTTGCAGTGTCAACATTTTCCTTTTCTCTAAGCCATGTTTGTATGTTACCAAATAAACGCTTTTTTGATTAATTTGTGTATGCCGTAATAGCCTTACGAATCACGACACGCATCCTAGCACATCAAGGGGCATAAGTCGCGGTTCTGAAACAATCGGTCAATTAAACATGGACCTTTAAAGATTTCGATCTGGCATGCCTGGGAAACGCTTCCATTGTTCCCTTCGATTGTGCTGTTATCACGCTGTAACGATTCGCGTAATTAAGGCGTCTCGACTGATAAGGAAGCGTTAACCTTATTCGCATGGCGGTATAAAACATATGCGAATTTAGTGGCATCATTGCAGCCGTAAAACGTCCACTACTGAACACAGGCCTCTCATGATCTCCATGAGGGGTAGTCGCGATACTTTGGCAGGCGGGTTAGCGAGCGCAGTACGGGATGTTGATAAACGGAAAGACGCTGCTGCCCAGCTTCCGGATGCGTCCCTTAGCAGGCTCTTACTGCATCCACGGGCATGAGAGGATGATTCTACTGCCAGCACCGTACGGCAATAATTAATATATTGGATAGTATTATGTATGACATCATTGTAAACCTTCATTCTGACAAATAAATAAATGAAATGAAATGAACTTTCTTGCCGTGTGGTGAAGGCAGCAGAATGATGCCTCTCCTCCCTTGCCCGTGGATGCAGTCAGAAGGCGTTGATATTATCATACTCTTTATTATTATTATTTATTTTCAGCCGTTAATGTCCCACTGCTGGGCAAGGCCTCCCTTTCCTCCTTCCACTCCTCGCGACTTAACGCATACTCTTTGAGTATTCTATTAATCGTCTGGTACCGATAGCACAAGTTCCGCTTACTTCAGGGCTAGGCGGTGTGTGATGTGTCGACAGGCGCATTTTTCAAAAATTTTCCCAGATTAACTTTTTCGCAACCATTTTGAACGCTAATGTATGTTTAGTATCTCGTTGCGAAGCTTGCTCCACTTCACAGAGAAGCGTCTTTGAATATCAAAGTCGTGGGCGCTGCGCGTGAGCACCTGATAAGACGGCCACGATGTACCCGTCAGCGGAGCCCTAACGGTACCCGAGAAATGAGGATTGATGATAAAGTTTCGATCATCATCATCTCAGCCTGCTGTTCCCGTCCACTGCCGGACATAGGCCTCCCTCATGGATCTGCAAGTCCATGAGGGGGTTGTTGCCATACAACGCTTGTCAGGAAGGAGGGTTGGCGAGCGAAAAACGGAATGTTTAATAGAATAATTAATAGTATCTTAAGACTCATTGTATTCGAACAGAACTCATCGCACCTTCCTACAATAAACACCTATACTAATATGAAGTAGTATCACTCGACTCGTCCACCAGAAATATACTACAATATTACAGATACACGAAAAAACGCTGGTCCGTCTTCGGGAAGTATCCCTTGGTAGAAGGCTTGCCCGAAGATGCAGTAAGAATCTGCCAAGGGACTCTGATGGGTAGCAGCGTCTATCCGGGAGGCCTATGTCCAGCAGTGGACGTCCTACGGCTGATATGATAATGATGTACACTGCCGGCCAAAAGTTTGAGACCACCTACATCTAAGTAGCAAAATGAAATAAAACTCAAAATATAAATCAAGAGGTTTAGATATTAATTAAAATGCTTATTTACTAATACACATTCATCAAGAAGAAAAAAAAATCAAGAAATATCAACCATTTACGTTAAAAATGACGTTCATATTTAATAAAATTATTAAACGGATTTTTCGTCAAAAAAGCCTCCCTTGCATTTTATAACTTTTTTCACTAGTCTCGGCATACGAGCAATCAATTTATCAATTGTATCTTGTGAGATATTGTTCCAGCTTTCTTGTAAAGCCTTCCACATGTCTTGTGAGGAGGGACAACAACTGCGCACATTTCTGTCAAGCTCTTCCCACAATAGCTCAATGGGGTTGAGATCCGGACTCTGAGGGGGCCACACCATGTTTTTTAACACCCTTTCTGTTTCTTTATGTTCTAAATAACCCCTGCATAATTTTGAACTATGTTTAGGATCATTATCTTGTTGGAAAAAAAATCCATTTCCAATTAATCTTAAACCAGACGGAACGGCATTTTGCTGTAGTATTCGTTTATTATGCTCCTTTTTCATGATTCCTTCGACTCGTACCAAATCTCCGGTTCCATGGCCCGAGAAGCATCCCCAGACCATAATGGAACCACCACCATGCTTAACTGTTGGCACCACACAATCTGGCATCATCTTTTCCTCGGCGGTACGTCGAACAAAAATTCGTCGTTTTGAACCAAATATTTCAAACTTGGATTCATCTGTCCAAAGAACTTCTTTAAAGTCTTCTTCAGTCCAGTCTCGATGTGTAAGGGCCCACTGCATCCGTTTCTTTTTGTTTTGTGGCCTTAGTAGTGGTTTTCGAACGGCGACGCGACCAAATAACTTAGCATCTCTCAATCGTCTTTTTACTGTAGTCAATGACACAGGTTCTGATCGGGATTTGTTCACTTCTGCGCGGATTTCTGGTGCGGTTAGGCGTCTATTCCGCTTGCTGGTAACGACGATGAAATTATCCTCGCTAGAAGTGGTAGCTCTCGGTCTCCCCGATCGCGAACGATCTTGATTACTGCCAGTCTCCTTGTATCGGGTTATTGCGTTATGAACACAAGTCTTCGACAACTTAAGTTGAGAGGCAATCGCACGTTCAGATTTGCCTTCGCCGTGTAAAACAACTATGGCAGAACGAGTTTCAGTGCTAATTTCGCGCACTTTTCCCATTTTAAGATGTCTTCACTGTAACAACGACGAGCTCAGACTAGTTAAGATAATGAAAAATTTACTCCATCAAAACTCAGGTAAAAAATATGTTTAAGGAAGCTAAAATAATCCGGAAGTACGGTTACCGCAAAACAAAACCAAAATAATTAGAAATGAGCAGGCCATAAAAATATAACAATGACTCTATCACCTGGTAAGCGCGCGGTACTCATTTATGTTTTGAAACAATAGACCTTTAAAGGATGATAACTTAAAAATATACAATAAAAATGACTCTCAGAAATTCTTTGATAACAATATAATACGCAGGTGTTCAAATTAGCTCTATCATGTGTACTTTTGAAATATTTTGGTGGTTACAAAGATTTTTACAAGTGGTCTCAAACTTTTTTTTTTTTTTCCCTCTCGCACATTTGACGAGTAAGGTGCTACTGTTTTGGCTCTGCCCGTTATTTAAACTTTTATCAAGAAAACCTGTGCAAAAACTTACAAAATTGTGACTTAAACAAGCCTACATGACCTGCGAGCAGGTTTACCACATGGAATTCACTTGGTGAGCTGCACAATCACTATAATTCAACGAGAAAATCATCGGGGGTTTCGATTTTTCAAAGCAAACCCGTTATTTGCACTCTCCGGCATAATTTTGGCATGAAACTGAAAATGCAACAAATAACGGCCCGAAAATAAAGTTCACCGACCCTGGAACAACAGCTGATTGTCAATCTGACATTAAGTGATTGCGGTCAGTTCAGTACTGTCAATCATTTGACGGTGACAAGCTATTTCACCGGTGAACGAGAACGAGTGTTACCAACTTCGTAGCTGTATTTCCATCTGAAACTAGAACAAAACCTACCGTGGTCGCTACTGCCACTTATTAATTACCGAACACTATTGTATTCGAAACCACGCCTACGAAAGTACTTTTTGGTTTTTGTTTTTAACAATGAATCCGGATAGCCATGTTACCTTACGACGTGTGCGACATTGGAATTCGGAGATGGACCTCACGCACCTAAACAGTACTATAGCAAATAACTCTGCAATTATATTCGACGATTCAATGAGAAGCTTACCGGAAATATCCATGAGAAATGACTCACGCATTATAGAGCTAGAAATGCAAATTGAGCTAACAAAACAAAATCTATCTTCCGCAAACCAGGAAATTGATACGTTAACCCTCGAAAACAGTAACTTAAAGAAGGATTTAGAGAACTGTAATGTATTAATTAAATCACTGAAGTGTATTCAACAATTTAACCCTGAAAAGCAGCGATGTTCATCACCTAGAAGCAATAAATTCGTTAAACAGATACTGAACCAATCAACTTCAAAAATAAGAACTTGTGATGTTGCAGTTCAAACTGAAAACCAATTAATGAATAGGGAACAAATAATTATGGTAAAAAAAAATAAAAAAAAAAATTAAACTCACTGTAAAATCCAAGAATCAACACGCAAATAAAAGCCTTTTAAAAAAATTAAAAATATTAAAAAAGAAAATAAATAAACTGCAAAAACAGCTTGAAAACATCGAGAAGGATAAAATAAGAACACAATATAAAATTTTGGAGTGCGAAGAAATTAATAAAATTAAGACACGCAATGAAGCATCATCATCACATGGTATCCCAGATCTTGCAGAGAAAAAACATGTAAATATCTTTTCAGATCGCCTTGGAATGGGATTAGCAAAAATTATTTTAGATAAGTCTAATTCATTAGAGGTTATAAACAATTGTAAGCCAGGAGCAGAGGGCCAACGAATTCTGAGCAACTTTTTTCACCACACACAAAAGTTAAAAGAAAATGATTTGGCAGTATTACTGATCGGGCAATATTATGACCTAGAAACAAATACTCCATATATTGAAATTGTTAAGAATATAGTGAAAAATGACTCAAGAACTTTTAATATTTTAATTGTGAGTATGATTTATGACGGGAAGAACGACTATATGATCTATAAATTAAACTCTGAGTTGGCACGACTGGCTTCAATCACAGAAAATGTAAAATATTTAGAACTAAATACCACAGGTCGAAGAATAAGTAATAGCAAATATTACATAGCAGAAGAAATCATACAAGCAAGTCACAACTTCACTAGCTCTTCCTGCTTACACTTTATCAAGACAACCACAGACAAGTCAATTTTTCCGGAGACTGCCAGGAAGATAGTAAATGGTTAACGATAATTCACGCCAATGTGCAAAGCATAGGAAATAAGTATTTAGAGATTGAATTGTTTACAGAAAATAAAAATTTTGACGTTATCTGTCTAACAGAGACATGGGTAAATAATTTGAATATAAATTTAATGACAATTGAAGGCTACGATCTCGCATCATTTTACAATCGATTAATTTTTGAGCATGGGGGGACAGCAATTTTCATAAAAAAGGGTATTGAATATAAAACTAGACATGACATTGTTAAACTTAGCTTCGAAATGAACTGTGAAGTGGCTGCAATAGAAATTAAATTTTGTAAATTATTAGTTATTTGTGTATATAGACCAAATTATGATTTTTTAATATTTGAAGATGTTTTAACAAAGATCTTAGAAAAAACGAGTAGAGAAGGAAAAAAAATTGTCATAGCTGGAGATTTCAATCTAAATGTAATGCAGGACAATAAATATAATAAAAAAGAGGTTCTTAAATTTCTTAAACTGTTAGATGAATTTAATTGTAAAACTGTATTAAAAGAACCAACACGCATACACAAAAAATCTGCAACTTGTATAGATAATTTTATTTTAAATGATGATGCTAATTTCAAATATCATATAGGAAAAGTTTTAGATGTCAAATTGTCCGATCACAATGTCATTCTCCTGCATTATAAATTAAATAGTAAGAAACTTAAAATTTTGCAGGAAAAGATTTTAAACAGAGTTATGTCTCGTAATAACAAAGCTTATTTTCACTACCTGTTTTGCAGAGATTATCAATTTGTATATAATTCTGTTAATAAAGCCTGCGATGCAGATCAGAAAATGAACATATTAATGGAACATTTAAAATTCTGTTATTACACGGCTTTTCCATTGAAATCAAAGGTAATCAACAATAACATAAAAACTAAATTAAGCACTCGAGGTATAGAGAAGTCAAAACATAATATTAGAAAATTAGAGATATTGCAAAGTAGTTATCCATGTAAGACAACTAAACTTAAAATAAAATTAAGCAAAAAAATCTTTAAAAAAGTTCTGTCCACAGCCAAAAAATTAACTAATGCTACACGAATACAAAGATCAGTTAATAAAACCAAGATGGCATGGAAGGTAGTAAAAGAACAGGAAAATAAAAATTTAAACAATCAGACACAAAAACTTAAAAAAATCCGTATTGGTAATGGACAAATTTGTACAGAAAGTAAGGACATAGCAAATAATTTTAACATTTTTTTTAACAGTATTGCCCACAGCCTTACAAAGAATATAGAAGTAAAGGTAGAAAACTGTGATTTTTACTTAGGTATCCCACCAAGCAGTATTATACAGTTCCCTAAAATATCCGTCTCAGAATTTAGAAAAATAATTAAAAATGTTAAAAGTAAACCATCTAAAGACATATTCGATATGGACACTAAAACGATTAAGGAATTGATTTTATTTAATGATGATCTGTTTAAAATAACTTTGAAAATTTTTAATGCTTGTATCTTGGAAGGTGTTTTTCCTGACATTCTAAAAATGGGAAAAATAGTCCCACTTTACAAAAAGGGTGAAGTTATGGAAATTTCAAATTACAGGCCAGTGTGTATCTTACCAGTTTTTTCAAAGTTCTTGGAAAGTGCTATTAAATCTAGAATGACGACATATTTCGAATCAAATAAATTATTTACAGATAGTCAATATGGATTTAGAAAAAAAAAATCAACGGAAATGGCTATTAGAAACACGGTATATTACATTTTAGACGCATTGGATGAGTCGCAGAAAGTATCTAGTATTTTCTGTGACTTATCTAAGGCATTCGACTGTTTGCAACATGACATTCTTATTCATAAACTTGATTTTTATGGATTTAAAGGGAGGGAACTAGAAATTTTAAAATCTTATCTTAAAAATAGAATTCAAACGGTTAGTATTAATAATATAAACTCTGATTTAGAAGTTAGTAACATAGGAGTTCCACAAGGTTCCATTCTAGGTCCACTACTATTTTTAATTTATGTGAACGACATTACACACTCTTTACCGGATTGGGCTTTAGTGACTCTTTTTGCAGATGATACGCATGTTGGAATTAAGAATAAAAGAGTCGAGGTAGTCGAAGAACAAACCGATCTGATTATCCGATTGTTGGGAAAGTGGTTTGAAAGTAATGGTATCATTCTAAACGCTGATAAGACGACTATTTTGAGATACACAAGTAAAAGGAAGTCCAAAAATGATAACATAAAAGAAGTAAGATTCTTAGGGTGTACTTTGGATTCCACTCTTTGCTATGACAGCCATATAGATAACATATGCAAGAGGTTGGTCAGTGCGAATTATGTTTTGTTTAAACTCAAACCTATAATTGATCAAAAAACCCTTATTTCTGTTTATTATGCCTATTGTCACTCCATAATCAGCTACTCTGTAACGATTTGGGGAAATGCGTCTCACATAGAAAAAGTTCTAATTTGCCAAAAAAGATCTATAAGAATAATACATGGCTTGCATAGATTAACTTCAGCTAGAGCGTACTTCAAAAAAGCTAAAATTTTGACGGTGATATCACTTTACATTTTTAACTGTCTTTTAGAAATTCACTTAGATAAGGACAAATTTTCTATGAAAAAGCAAAAGCACAACTATAATACACGAAATAAAGAGAAACTACATATACCCCGAACGCGACTTGTCAAGACAAAAAATCAAGGACTTTGCATTAAGCTTCAAATGTACAATAAGTTACCTCTACAAATTACTCAGCTGCCTTTCAATGAATTCAAATCAATTCTAAAATGTTTCTTTGAGTGTCATCCATTTTATCATATCAATGAATATATGAGTTGTACATTTTCTGATCTCTACGCACATAAAAAAATATGTTCCCACTGTTTACCCTGATGTTTATAATTAGGTTATGTTGTATTTTTGATGAAATTAATTTGTATTTTTTATGACTTGCCAATGTTATGAAATGTAACGGAATGGTTAATAAATGAATACTGAATACTGAATACTGAAAACTTTTGGCCGGCAGTGTATGTACATAGATGAGGACTTGGTGTTGAGATTTCTTAAGAAAATCACCAGGACAAATCTGCAGTTCATACACACATCGGCTTCAGAGAGAGGCAGGATTATATTGCCGGCACCTAGACTGCCAGAGACGGAGTTTGAATCATGTGGCATGCGAAAGAAAAGTGTTCCCGTGTTTATGTAGGTCCAGTAACCACTTGAAATATTTCAGTTTCAAGTGCTCCGAGTGGCCTTAATATAATATCGTACCTACTTGGATTCGAGGCGGTATCTGCAGACTTGATTGATCCCATCTATTTCGGCTTAGCATTGAACTTGTATAGCGGTCGATGAACCGTTGCTGCAGTGAATTCTTTGTTGTTGTGAAACGGATTCGTTGTTGTTTTAGGCTAGCTGTTCCACGCGACTTTGTACGCGTTTCGATGCTCTGCTCGTATACTATTTGTCGTAGAGTTAAAGCTGTTACATACATACAACTCTACGACAATTGTCTTGGAGATTCATGAGGGTGGTCTATGTCCAGCAGTGGACGTAGACAGCAGTCCTACGGCTGAGAAAATAAGATGATGAGTATAAAACTTAGATTGACGAGCTCTGTGGCGCAGCGGGCGAAGGTCCGCCTGCGACGCAAGGGGTTGCGGGTTGGATTCCCGCCTCGAGACAAATGTCTGTACGTTCTGCAGATATTTGTTCAGGGTGTTCTGGGTGTTTTTCTATATATAATAAAAATACCTATCTATGTAGTATAATGTATTAAGTATATCAGTCATCTAGTACCCATAACACAAGCTCTGCTTAGCTTGGGGCTAGATGATGCTGTGTGATTTGTCCAGCATTAAAAAATAAAACATCTCTTAATAGATCAGGCCTTATGTCTGCAAATAAAACAAATGCATGTCCCTCGGCGGGCATAGAACCTCGTAGACTGAGACACGGCGATCGTAAATGCTCTAGCTAATTTTAAATTAACGTGAAAATAAATGAATGAGGGTTTTACCCACTGCTCGTAATCTCGAGAAGCCTTATGTATGATTTGATGTTAGATTAAATTAATATATTATTAATTAATTGATTATTTAGATTTTTTTTTTTTCAGTTATATGATGGATGGCTGGATATATTGTCAGAGTGTTTGTGTTTCTGTGAGAAGGATGGATGATTACGGTTTTTCAATTGTCATATATATATTTTTTATTATTATTATGTAAAATGATTATTATTATTTTACTTTTAAATGTGTTCGTTTATGTTTTTGTATTCAATTATTGTAATTGGTTTTGTATCGTTATAATTAAAGTAAATAAATAAATGATCTGTAGCAATGCTATGTGCTGTATGCTCCTTATATAGAAACCAGTTATACATAACTATTCAGATAAGGCTCCAACTGATTTCCGAAGAAAAAACGTATAAGGAATGATGATGAAGTAATTAACTTGAAAAGGAAGGAAGATATTACGAGATACAGACACATTGTAAACCCCCGACACAAATAGAGGGGTGTTATAATTTTGACCGCTATGTGTGTGTGTCTGTCTGTGGCACCGTAGCTCTAACGGGTGGACCAATTATTTGAATCAACTTTTTTTTTATTAAGAGCAGGTTTCTTGTTTTATGAAAATTGGTTATGATGATTACAAGGGGTGGGAAGCGGGTACTACCCCCTCCCCCCCTCCCCATAGGTGGAAAGCGGGTATGTATAATCTTATGTTTCCAAATATACTCAAGTTTGTTTGTTTGAAGGTAGGGAATGGTGTGTAGAATGCAAAACTGACAGTTACGTAGAGGTCGGCTACGCCGTTTACAAGATATGAGGGGGAAGTGACTTACTTAAACTTATTAATGTTACAAGTTCGTTTCTTTCTTTAAAAAAAACGACTGACAACTTTGGTGGCTCAGTTGGTTTAGAAAAAGAAAAAGAAGAAGATAATCATTTATTTACCACACGCACAATACAATATAACCACAAAGAAAATGAAAATTACAAATATAAACAAACAAACAAAGAACACAAAACACAAATAAAACTTAATAAACATTTAAATACGGACGGGAAGAAAAGGATGTAGCGCGGGTAAATGGGTCCCCAACTCAGCATTGTGTAGCACCTGGCCAGGCTCAGACGCTACGCTGGTTTTCAGTTGGGGCCCTGGGTGATTTCACGACCACGGAGAAGAAGGAGACAGGAAAGGAAGAATAAACAGACGGACGGCAAAATTCAAACTCAAACAAACAATAAAACCGCATACAAACAAAACAAAAACACAAAAAAACCGTTACAAAAATAAAAATAGTCTAGTTTAATAGTAGCTTGAGACGCAGGGGTTGCGTATTCGATTCCCATCGGGAGACAAATGTTTGCTTTATCTTTATCTGATTTTCACTATTTTGGTAAAATTAATCTAACAGCCGTGGGGTGCCGGCAGTAGTATGTTGCCCCTCCTCTCTTGCCCGTGGATGCAGTAAGAGCCTGCTAAGAGCTACCTCCGGAAGATGGGCAGCAGCGTCAGTCCGTATATCAACATCCCATACTGCGCTCGCCAACCCGCCTGCCAAGCGTGGTGAGTATGGCAACTGCCCCATATGGACATCCATGAAGGGGGCCTGTGTTCAGTAGTGGACGTTTTACGGCTGGTATGATGATGATGATGAATCTAACAGTTCATAAAGTTTACTCCCAAACAAACATGCACAGTTTACAAATATATAACATTATTATGATTTAAAGCTTTTAACAGATAATATTAAAATAGTTCGTACAGACTAACATTCATCCTAAATGATCTAATAAAGGCTTACCTCACTGAAATTATAGCAAAAACTAACGTAAAAAATGTGTTGGCTATTAAAAACTACAAAAAAGATACTCAGTGATGTACCTACTTATTACGAGTATATCGACCATATATCACATACAAGTCTATATAAGTAACCTTAATCTAAAGCAGTAAGGTTTAAAATACACTGATTTGTAAATAGAGTGACCACAGTTTAAGTTATAGTTTGTGCAGTCTAAACAACAGACCACAAAAACCAATTTCAGAAAGTAAATTTGAAAATATTGAACTCTAAGACCTACGAATTAAGAGTGAAGTTAAAAGTAAGTAAAGTTGGTTTTCGGGATGAATATACCTTTTTATTAGATCTTATGAGTTATTGGAATATTTCCGTCTGCGCAGATCATTGTTTCAGATAGCTTGTAACTATATTAAATGCCGCGGGGTGCCGGCAGTAGAATGTTGCCTCTCCTCTCTTGCCCGTGGATGCTGTAAAAATCCACCAAAAATCTAGTTATTTAGTCGTGTAAAAAACCCAAAGTTAGTAGTGTCGATTCCATTGTTTGCCTAAAGCTAATTAAAATTTGAGATATGACGTTTCTAAATACTGTACGATTTCAACGTAAACTAGGGAAATAAACTAACCTAATAGCTTTTCTACTTTTGAGACTATCTTGGTTGTGAATATTATTGTATTTGAGTTTTTTTCATTTCCGATATTTCGACGCAGTTACATACGTCATGATCACGGATAAACACGTGTGTAACTAACTGCGTCGAAACATCGGGAAAGTCAAAAAGAATTAAATCATGGTAAATATTTCGTAATTATTGCGTAATACCGAACAGATATTTGTCTATTTCCGCAATTTTAGTTAATTTTAGTTAGGAAGAATCTCACTGGAGATTTCTTACCCGTTGATAAAATGTATGACGAATTTCCGCGAGTGTTTAATTAAACGCAGACTTTATAGTTTTGAAGATTAGCGATTACACAGTAACGGGGTTTTATTATTTTATTTATAACGTCGTAAATGATTTTGTAAGGATTGTGATTAACGGTTTGCTGTCGAGACTGTCACTTTAAGGTCCAACTAGTCGCGGAGGCAAAGTCGTCAGTGAGCGCGGCCTAAATGTATGCTATCTCACCTGATATACCTAGTGTGTTTATTTATTTATTTATTAAGACACTCCTACGACATCTTCAATTGTTTACCCGCGCGCTAGAATGAAATGCACAATGATTCATTCCTAAACCGACCGCGCAAAAATATGTGAATAGACTTTTAGCACAAGGGTTATTATAGAAAAACTTGACTGTAATCTTTTCAAAATAACCTTTATTTCAACTTTTGAATAATTAAACTATGTCGGAACGGTATTTATTTTTGAGTTTTCTTTCTCCTTACATTATTTAGTTTCGTCCAAAGTTAGGCTAAAATCAGTGTTGAAATACGAAAGTTTAGAAGCTTGTATTTTTGAAATAAATACTCTTTTTACGGTTTGGGTTGTATACAAACATAGATTATGACGAGATAAATTGATATAATCCTTAGTGTTGGATGGTTAACGTCAAACAGTGGAGTAGTTACCCTTCCACGTTTGTATGGAAAGATGAGCGACTCGTTCATCCTTAAGACTAGTTTATCTGGTTTACTGATAAAGTCGCTAGACCCCAATAGACATCATCCACCATCAAATAAATGATGCTGGACATGGTACACGCTAAGGGAATCCTAGTTTGGGTATCAGTGTTGTTCTACAATATTATTTCAGTCATATCACTAAAACTAAATGAATAAATAATGTTGGACAATTCACACAGAATCACCTAGCTCCAAGCTAAGCATATCTTGTGTCATGGGTACTATATGACTGATATTTTTTTATTTTTATTTATTTTACACATTTTAGGAAAACTACCAGCTAGCCTTAAAAACAAATAGTTAAATTAATCCATGTTGCCGGTACAACCAGCATATGCGCACTGATGGCCAATTATAAGTTTCCATATATAGGAAGAAGAGTATTACATAAGAAAAAAAAACGTGGGTAGACGACTTATGGATTATTAACGGAGAAACAAAAGAAAGAATACTACATTTACATTACGACAGCAAATAGGCATGATGACAGAACTACTCCATCAAACAAATAACAAAAAGAAAATGAATATACTTAATATATTATACTACATACATAGATATTTTTTATTATATATAGAAAAAGCATCCAGAACAGCAGAACAAATATCTGCTGATATATGTTCAAGCTGTTCTCAGGCTGTGCTGTAAATGATCGTACAGACAGAGCTTGTGTTATGGCTACCAGAGATGGTTCTTTTTGGTAATAAATTGAGATTTTTGAGTAAGTAGTAGAAGTTTTTGTGAAGAATTCATCCGGGGAAGTACTAACACCATACCTATTTCTGCCGCCAAGCAGTGATGCCTGCATTGCTGTATTCTGGTTTGAAGGGTGAGGGGCGCCGTTGAAATTACGGGCACATGAGACCTTATAACTCTATGTCTCAGGATGACGGTGGGCCTTAGGCTTGTCTCGTCATTTAGTCGTGTATAAAAAATACTTATCACACAAAAAAAAAGACTCACTCGGGACAAATAGCTGCAGATAAAGCTAACATGATGTCCTCTTGCTGAAACGAACCCGCCACCAACTGCGTCACGGTCTTCATAAATATCATCATCATCATTTCTGCCGTAAAACGGCCACTACTGAGCACAGGCATCCCTCATGATCTCCATGAGGGGTAGTTGCCATACTCACCACGCTTGGCAGGCGGGTTGGCGAGCGCAGTACGGGATGTTGATACACGGAAAGTCGCTGCTGCCCATCTTACAAAGGTATCCCTTAGCAGGCTCCAAGCATCCAAGGGTATGAGAAGAGCGTTAACATTCTACTGCGGGCACCCCACGCCAATTAATATGATTTGGTATAATATAATAACCATAGTGACTCTAGTGCTGTAAAGCAACAGGATTTGTACCGATACAGTTTCACTTACCAAGCACATACAAGTCCATTTGGCACAGTTTTACGGTAAAACTATGCGCCTACGCATCCAACTATGATGTCATGCCGTGTCAGGGTCTTGCCTGAGGACAGTCCAAGTTGGAACAATCAATAATTTGAATGTATGTATGATTAAATTTATATGCATATAATTTATTTAAGCAAAAATTAACTAAGTTATTACATGAAAAATGCTATTATAATGTTGACGAATTTCTAAAGGATACATTTTAATTTTAATTATTTTTAATATATTTTTTTTAATATACCTATTGTCAAAATAATAATTTAAGTTGTAGTTGTAGTATTTTCTTTGAATTTTCTGTAACATCGGCATGCCTACCTACATATCTTAAAAACTTTGCATACCGATTTCGGTAAAGCATGTTGTGACCCTATAAAAAATTAAACAACTCGCATGAAAATGTAAACACATGTTTTTTGCAAATAAATGTCTTTATCTTTATCTTTATCTTTATGCATTAGTGTGATTTATTGGTAAGTCATCATTATCATCTCAGTCGTAGGGCGTCTACTGCTGGACATAGGCCTCAACTGCGGTTAGGATATTTCAGATATGTCAAAGCCAAAAAGTATTTATTCAATAGAGCAAAAAGCTACATAAAATAGTTACATAAAAAAAAAACATTTTAATTACATGAAGCACATAATTGAATTCGTTCGCTTCGGAAAACTATTTTTCCAAGGAGAAGAAGCCACTATTCATCATTTCCCTGCTCTTATCCCACACTACGTGGGGTCGGCACAGCATGTTATCTTCTTCGATTTTTCTCTATCAGACGTCATCTCGATATTAAAATAAATAAATAATGCTGAACATTTTACACAACACTATCTTAACAAAGCAAAGCCTGTTATGGGTTGAGATTGATAGGAGCTGAAAATACATTTTGGTTTTTAATACATACTACTATTAGTTTCTGTAATCTGTGCTTATACTTCTTACTAATAAAAATACCCAGACCCGATATCAATAACAGCAGAAAAGCAAATACCCGTTCCAGGCGGGAATAGAACCCGCTTGCGTCTCAGTCGTCCTCCGCACCTCAGTTCACACAGCCGGCTGATACGCAAGCGGTTGCAGGTTCCATTCTCGCCGAGGGGTATAAATTTGTCCTGCCACAGGGAGTTACGTGGTATTATTCGTATCGCGAATGAAAATGATGAAAGTGTAATTATTTAAGTCAATAGTGCGCAGGCGCAATCAGTCCATGACATTCCACGAGTAATTTCTAATCGCTAGCCGGTAATGAGCCCTAACATTAGAGCGGTAAGGACTAAATTAGCGGCAATGTTTGCGTTAATCCTTTTCAGCGTCTGGTCGAACAAATTAAATATATGATTGTGATGGATATTTCTCACAACACCACCAACGTAAGCAGAGGTTGTTGTTATCTATCACACCAGATAGTAATTTTTTTTTTGTAAATAAACACATCAATCTTTGAGCCGTGGGGTGCCGGCAGGAGAATGTTACCCCTCCTTTCATGCCCGTGGATGCAGTAAGAGCCTGCTAAGGGATACCTCCGGAAGATGGGCAGCAGCGTATTACCGTGTATCTATCAACATCCCGTACTTCGCTCGCCAACCCGCCTGCCAAGCGTGGTGAGTATGGCAACTACCCCTCATGGATATCCACGAGGGAGGCCTGTGTTCAGTAGTGGACGCTTTATGGCTGTAATGATGAAACACAACAATAATGAAATACATTTAAAAATACAAACGTTTGTTCCGTGGCGGGAATCGAAGCCGCTGCCTTCTACGTCTCAGTCGGAGGCCGTCAACGGAGAACGTCAAAAACCCATCATCATCATCATCTAAGCCGTAGAACGTCCAATCGATAGACACCTCCCTCATGGATCTCCAAGAACTGATCATAAAGAGGTTTTTGCCATATTCGCCACATGGACGTTGACACGGAAAGACGCTATTGCCCAACTTCCGGAGATATCCCTCGGCAGATTCTTACTGCATCCACGGGCAAGATCAGGGGCAACATTCTATTGCCGGCACCCCACAAAATCCATGAACGCTATTTATTTACAAAATCCGTAGACAATGTTTTTACTACTCGTAAATCCACGGAAGCTATTTAATTAATCCATAGACGGTATTTATTTACAAAATCCAAAGACCATAGACGGCATTTATTTACCAAATCCATAGAGGCTACAAATACCGTTACACAGTTGACATTATTCGCGAGACCGTTGAACTGGCCGCGGTGATCGATTCGTTACAGGCATTAGCAACAGAGCTAGGTTTTAGCCTTAACAGAATGAGCTTGTTGATTCTACCCAGACATATTTTTTAATTTTAAAATTACAGGATTTTATCGCGTACCTTTTTTATTATTTTCCCGACGTTTCGAACACATATCAGCGTTCTTGGTCGCGGTGAAATGTGTTCGAAACGTCGGGAAAATAATAAAAAAGGTACGCGATAAAATCCTGTAATTTTAAAACTAAAAAATATGTTAACAAATCGCGAAAGCTCAACAAGTTATACTACCCATACTTATTCTTTCACTTAATCTTTGAAATTGAAATTCACTTATTTGTCTTTTTAAACTTTCGCGATCACGACACAGTCATTATTAACAACATTAACATTATTAACATGTTTAGGGCATTCATCGCGTTAATTACCTTTAGTATTGCCCTCTTATTTGGTACACAGCAAAGACAAATTAAATTACACAAACACATGTATATATATATAGTCCTCCTCATCGATTTCGATGACGGCGACCTTTACTTTACTATCTGTAATGAATGAGCTCTAATATGGCTGGCCAGACCAAACTTGGTTTTAAAAACTCTACAGCAGGAGTGACAGTAGAGCTGACCAGCGTCATTGTAGGTGTATATGTAGGAGGGCTTGGGTCTATCTTTGCGTAATTGGCGTTTGGTGTCTAGCTCGTGAAGGCGATTGTCTTCAAAGGTTTTTACTTTATTATAGATAGTGCTTCGCCAAGATGACCGCTGTGAAGCAAGCTCCTACCAACATTCCGGGTCAATATTACAAACACATGTAACCTATACACGTTTTTAAATTTAACAAATAAATAATCAATCAATTGAAAATGTTCTATACCGTCTATGTTTTGTTTCGTAGCTCCACGGCGGGACGGGTGCATTGCCTTGTGGCTTATTTACACAGCTCATAAGCAAATTGGCTTTTCCCCATCTACTTGCTATGCATGAATGGAGATCTTCATGGAAAACTCTCATACACGTTATGCTATAAAATTATCCACTTATAATAGAGATACTATTAAACTAAAGCGTAATGTAAAGTGGCGACCTCTGCGGCGGAGCGGGCGAAGGCCTGCGACGCAAGGGGTTGCGGGTTCGATTCTTGCCTCGGAAAAAAATTCTGTTTGATCTGCAGATATTTGTTCAGGGTGTTCTGATTGTTTTTCTTTATATTATGAAAAATATCTATATATGTAGTGTATTTGGTATATAAGTCATCTAGTACCTATAAACACAAGCTTTGTTTAGCTTTATGCTGTGTGAATTGATCAGCAATATTTATTATCAATATATATAAAACTCTTCCGTTACTGACTGAGTGGCTGACAGACAACGCACAGCCTAAACCACAGAGACTTGAAATTTGGCACACATATATACCTTGAGTATCCTAGAGGAGCACTAAGGAGGGATTTTTCTAAATTCCCACGGGAACGTGAACTACGCGGGTGAAACTGCGGGGTGCGGCTAGTTATATTATATATATTTTATTTATAAAGTTGATGAACGTCGTTCAGCTAGTTGTGTAGTATCAAATTATTACAAAAAATTTTAACGATGTTTTTGTAATATCAATTTCTTTATTCACACTCAGGTAACATTACAGATACTAGTCTAAAGCATTACATGGTCATACTAGTAATATAAATTATGAGAAACCCATAATATTTTTGGAAATCAGAGAGCGTTATTATTTTAGATTTTATATTTCGACTGCCTCTGTGGCTTAGCTAACTGATAGTAGGAGGTAGCGGTTCGATACCCGCCAAGGGACAGAATTATCTAATCGTTCTACGGACATTAATTCCAAAAACCTACTCCAGGAGCTTACATTGTACAGTTACAGAGTTGCGATCCAGGAGCCTTAGCTTACATTGTACAGTTACAGAGTTGCGATCCAGGAGCCTTAGCTTACATTGTACAGTTACAGAGTTGCGATCCAGGAGCCTTAGCTTACATTGTACAGTTACAGAGTTGCGATCCAGGAGCCTTAGCTTACATTGTACAGTTACAGAGTTGCGATCCAGGAGCCTTAGCTTACATTGTACAGTTACAGAGTTGCGATCCAGGAGCCTTAGCTTACATTGTACAGTTACAGAGTTGCGAAATATTTCGCGCTACTACATAAGGGCATTAACACATTAGGATGCAGTGCCCACTTGAACTGGTGGCGTTGCGCAATGACCGGCAGAACACATTTACAACTACGTGAGGTGAGAAAGGTCACTTAACACGCAAACGATTAAAGAAAAAACAAAAAACCCATTTAAAACTTGACAATATACGAATCCACTAGAGAACTGCCTTCTTTAATTTTTCTGGGGTTTAAATTTTATTAATACGTGAATTTTACGGAGTTCATTGATGTAAAGACATTAAATAATAATTGCTGGACACTACACACAACGCCGTCTAGTCCCAAACTAAGCAAAAGCTACTAGTAATACAAACAAATCACTGCAGATAAAGCAAACATTTGTCTCCCGACGGGAATCGAACCCGCAACCTCCTACGTCTCAGCCGGCTATTGGACCAACTGAGCCGTCGAGGTCGCCAAAAGCAGAGTTATTCTCCGAATCACCTTATTTCTGATTCGTCATCATCATTCGATGCCGTGGGGTGCCGGCAGTAGAATGTCACCCCTCCTCTCCTGCCCGTGGATGCAGTAAGAATCTGCTAAGGGATATCTCCGGAAGATGGGCAGCAGCGTCTTTCCGTGTAAGAACATCCCGAACTGCGCTCACCAACTCGCCTGCTAAGCGTGGTGAGTACGTGGTGGCAACAACCCCTCATGCACTTGGATCTCTAAGTCAATGAGGGAGACCTATGTCCAGCAGTGGATGTCTTACGGCTGTAATGATGATTCGATTTCATTGAGAAACCTCAAGCATGGCCTTCTCCATAGCTCGTTGTGCTACTCTGAGCTTATTCATAAGGCCAAGTTGCGAAATACCACGTCGCGGTTCCGTAAGTCATCACTAAACACACACACACACACACATATATTCTATAATCATAAATCATTAAAACCGCTCCAGACTTTCGTATCACGTTTATGACCTTTCTAAAGCGATTTTGACTTGACATGGGAAACAGCTTAATGAAACTGCGACAATGGCGTATAAAACACTGCCCGATTAGATCGGACGTGAAAGCGAGAAGAATGGGAACGTGCTTTAGTAGAAATTACTCACACTGAATTAATTATAACACCTAACTTCTAGATTACGATGGGACCGCGCGGCAGTTAGATTAAGTTTCCAGGGTTTTAATATTTTTGTGCACTTGATGATTTCTCTACATGTAAGGTCATTTTCACTACATCTAGTAGGGATTTCTTATTCTTGTATCATCATTTCAACCGTAAAACGTCCACTAATGGGCACAGGCCTCCCTCATGGATCTTCATGAGGGGTAGTTGCCATACTCACCACGCTTGGCAGGCGGGTTGGCGAGCGCAGTACGGGTGTTGATACACGGAAAGACGTTGCTGCCCATCTTCCGAAGTTATCCCTTAGCAGGCTCTTACTGCATCCACGGGCATGCGAAGAGGGGTTACAATCTACTGCCGGCACGCCGCGGCGACTTTGTTACTGTTTTTGGGACTTTGGGTTTCGTAGTTGGTGATGTGTGATATAATGCTGGGAAAACATTTTAAAAAGGTATTATTCTCAACGTAAGATTTGTTGGGGAATCATTTTTTAAATACCTTTAGGTAACTGGTTTTGTGACGCGCCGGGAACCCTTCGAATCGAAAGCATGAACACTAATATAAGTGCAATAACAGGATACGAACCTAGTTCCTCATAGCATCAGTTATTTTTGTCATTGGAAGGTGGCCAGGACTTTCACTGAAATAGTCCATCAGTTTACAGCGTTACCGGCCTTTGGCCTTTCAACTGGCATAATTTGATGACTAGCCGCGATCCACAGGACTGCGATGTCTGACCCTCAATCTGCGTAAATCTTAGGCGCATATTTTTATGGGCGTAACTATAGTGCTAAACTCCATACAAAATGAAAAGGACCACAATTTAAAAAGTAACCCTTACTTTTTGCCGTCTTTATTTTACTGTCCCGTTTTTGCCCATTATTGTAGCCCAGATTGTATCTTACTTAGGAGGCGTTATGGAGAGTTATAGAGTTTAGCGCTTGAGTGTTACTCTAATGCGAATTGATTGCTAAATAATTGAGATACCATTAATCCAATTAAAAGTAGGAGTATTTTATCTATGATGTATGTATGTATGTGGGAATGTTTGTATTTAGTACATAATTTTGAGTTTAGATTATGTTTCTGTAACTGTTTTAGTGTGTTTTTTTGATCAGCCTTTGTCATCCCACTGCTGGGAAAAGGCCACCCCCTAATCTTCCCATTCGTCCCTATCTATAACGTTGTAAGTTATTCCTGCTTTTATATAAATTAACCTAAAATCCCTCTTCCAGATATCCGATATCGTTGTCGGCCAGGAGCCCAACATGACGGCTCGGGAAGCCCTGCTCAGCTGGGCGCGTCGCTCCACGGCCAAGTACCCTGGAGTGAGGGTCGCTGACTTCACGTCCTCGTGGAGGGACGGTATGGCGTTCAACGCGCTGATCCACAGGAACAGACCTGATCTGATCGACTGGCGTAACATCAGGTAAGAGACAAAGAGTGAGATGTCCACAGCCAAGTAGCCAAAGTCAAGGTTGCTTACTTGATATCTACCGAACAGGCTAATTTAAAGGAGACCTGGAGATGGACTGGCGTAACAAGATATAAATAGTGAAAAGGCTGGTAAAAACATATAAGTCAGGTAGCTCGCTGATTACACGGCTCTTACTGGAGCGGTTCCGGAAAGACTAATGTAACATCTGGTAAGAGACTCCTTCTTAGGGTGTCTCTCCAACCAAGTAATGGCTGTCAGCTTTACATACTTATTATGCTCTTGGCATAGCAAGAATTCCGTAGTATACGGGTAAGAGGCTTGCATAGTCAAGATGATGCTCCATCTTAGGATACCTCCCCAACTGTCGAGAAAGGACCTAGTGAGAGGATCTCCCTCGTGGATCTTCAAGTCCTGATCATGGGGGAGCTGTTGCTTTACTTTTTCTACTACTGTTCGCCTGGGGGTTGGCGAGCGCAGTGCGGGATGTTGATAGATATATAACTTTACCAAAACGCCTAGACGTTTTGGTAGGTTACGGAGTGACTCAAGATCTTATACTAGAACCTTGTCTAAAGTGATTGTTATCTTCCAGGTCAAAGCACGTCCGTGAGCGACTGGAGACTGCGTTCCACGTGGTTGAGAAGGAGTATGGCGTTACTCGCCTTCTTGACCCCGAGGGTAAGACTATTCTCACATCATCTTCTCATCTCTTAAAACGGACCTCGAACCAATCGAACCATTTGTCGCTCTTTCATATTGGATGACCTTAGTGGTGCAGTCTGTTTAATACATGGCTGAGATGCATGTTCGCTCTATCTGGAGATATTTGTTTCGGGTCTTTCTATGTATGATGAGTATCTATGTATCAAAAATCAAGTATTCTATCAAACATCTGGTACCCATAACCATAACATAGAGCTAGGGCTCTTTCTTGCAAGTGCTGTGTGTACAATGTCCAGCATTATTTATTATTTCATCATAGGGTACCTCCATGTGTAAAATCAAACGTCAGGAAGTCAGCTACAGACATATTGACATGTTATCCCCTACCCCTCTGAACATGGCCGATGTAGCTGAGAGGATGGTAAGGACTGGGGAAGCCGAATATATCTATATATAATGTCCTACTGCAGCGTCCCGTACAGCGTTGATACCAGTGACATCGTATAAATCATCTGTAAAGGCCAATTCACTTACCTCAATCTTATAACTGTTCTAAATTTGTTCTAAATGATATTATAACTGTTCGACGACCTGTTCAATAAACACAAAGCAAGGTCAGAAACTAGTTTTCAAAGGTTTGTCACTACACAAGTCAAACCTACAGACCATCAAAAAACATCCAAAAATATTCCTCACTTCACCAATAAGGGTTTTTGAGTCACGATCAAGCCCTTTACACCTACACGACACCCACAGACCCTAAGGTCACTTAAAGTACAGTTGGCTGCAAATCCACTCTCATAACTTAAAGATATGATTGATTTAAAAAATTAAGGAGATGACGCCCTTATTGTAAACCTTAAATTATTAATAAATAGACTTTTATGTATTCTTAAATTGTACTTGACCCTTAACATATAGGTATAAAAGGTCTTAAGTACCTCATAAGCCGTTTTGTTTAATCACTATGGACTTTTATTTCTATACCATACTAGCTGATAGTTAACACCTTAAAGGACCTAAGTACAGGGATCATAAGCCGTTTTGTTTTAAAACCAAGACTTTTATGCAGCCTTACAGTACCTTAAAGCTCTAAGGTCAAATACAGTGCAGAACTTAACGATTGTAATCTTTGCAATCACGTCGCAAACGGTGACGCTAATCGCTTGCAGGGCTCATTATTCACGCCCAATTAAATGCATGATGCATTGAGATTGTTTTAGGTCCTTGGCTTGTGCGCTGAACTAGGTTTATTGTAAACTCCGTGGCACATAAAATAATTAATAAATAATGTTGGACATTACACACTACACCATCTAGTCACAAAGTAAGCAGAGGTTATGTCATAAAATGCTTATACTATGCATATAACTGAGCTGAAATTATCGTGGCTGTAATAATATATCCCAATCGTCTCTTTGAATTAAATTTAATAGGATTAAATATTGTAATAGTGTGTACTGGAGTCCCTTAAGTTATAGTGTTATGCCCTAAATTAAAACTTGCGGTTGGGGTTTTTTAAACCTAGTTTTGATGATCCGTGATAAATTACAAGAAATATTCAAATGTTATATGCATATGTACATTATAGCGATTTGGGTATATTTAGCAACATTTTTTAGCAACACAACAACGGTGTTGACGACTTGTTAACATCTGCAAGCCGCTCCCAGCCAAAGTACCTGGAGGTCGATGAGGGAGGCCTGTGTTCAACAGTGGACATCCTGCGCTGAAATAATGCTGATGATGATGAGCGTCATTTTAGATTTTAAAACGGTTTTTCTTCTGTTAAAAACATTAAATAATTATTGTATCAAGACACTAACCAGCCTTACCTTCCAGATGTGGACACCCACGAGCCTGACGAGAAGTCCCTCATCACCTACATCTCGTCGCTGTACGAGACGTTCCCGGAGCCGCCGGCGGTGCACCCGCTGTTCGACGCCGAGTCCCAGCGGCGGGCGGCGTCCTACACCGAGAACGCGGCGATACACCGTGCCTGGCTGCACGAGAACTGCGCTCTTATGCAGGTGGGATAGAGTTTGTTTTGTTTACTTACGTACTGGCTTGGCGCAACTACTTATAATGAATATTGGCCTCCGACACCAGATATCGCCTATCTCTAGCTATCTCTCTCCTTTGCCGTTTTAGTCCAGTCGACGGCACCCATCTCTCTCTTGCAGATCTCTTTCTATCTCGTTCCAGCGGTACCTCGGACGCCCAACAGGCCTATTTCCACTAGGTCGACCTATATATGCTTTATAGAGTTTGTTTTAAAGTAAAAAATTTAAAGAAGGCTTCGCCAGTCAACAAGGCTGCGTCAGTCAACTTATGGTAAAAAACACTTAGCTGTAGAATTACTGCGCTCTTATTCAGGTGGGATAGAGTTAGTTTTACAGTTAAAAAATTAGCACGCGTTAACTTTAGAACGTTCTAGTGCGCATTGATCTATGCCAAAATAGATTTTGTGTTACCATAAAAAGCATCACTTGCCTCTCAGTTTGGTTCAACTAGTGATGTGTAAAATGTGCTGTGTTACATATAACTTTTTTTCCCAGGACCGTGCTTTCCCATCAACTTTGATCGAGATGAAGAAGCTGCTGAGTGAAAGCACGCGCTTCCGCGCCGAGGAGATCCCGCTCCGCCAGCGAGAGAAACAGAAGCTGTTCCACCAGTACCGCGAGCTCGAGAAGTACTTCGAAACCGTGGGCTCGTGCGACATAGAGCCGACGCTGCGGCCCGAAGCGCTGGAGCAGGCGTGGAGTCGCCTGATGATGGCGCAGCAGGAGAGGGAGCGGGATCTCAACGATGAGATACGCAGGCTTGAGCGGCTACAGCGGCTGGCCGAGAAACTGCACAGGTAATCATCATCACCCACTGCTGCACTCAAATAAAAAATACTTAAGTATGTTTATAATTTTACGTATGGCCAGTCCTACCGGCTGCGCCACGCAACCTTTATTTTCACTATGTACAATGTGTTTATTATATTTATATATTGATACTATCAAAACCGGATTTGATAGTATTCGTTGGACGAGTTGAATCTTTCATTCATAAAGTTTGAGTGATATTTGTATATTATGTGAGGTTACTATAATCCATTTTTTTATTACAGAGATATAAAACAAACCGAAGGCGGCCTCGACAACGTAGAACGACACATCGAGAGCGAAATACGCCGCGTCGAGCGCGGAGTCCATCCCGCCGAGGCCAAGATGGCGGCCGAGCAGATAGAACAGGAGCTGCGGAGCATGGAGCACACGATACAGGAGATGTTCGCCGATGCGCATGCGCTGAGAGAGGGGAGATACCCGCAGGCAACGGAGTTACTGAGACGGTAAGAGATGTTTTTGTGAGTTTGTACAGAAAACCTTGGCTACAAAGCGTTGGGGCAACTGCCGAGGCAAAACACGAGAGGTGTTATAAATGAAATGAAAATAGTCGTTTGAAAATTCAACATTTTTTCTAGGCCAAATAAAGATAACGAATAACATTGACTGTAAACAATCTAGGGTTATCAAATGTTTCATAACTCATACTATTTTATTTCACCGTAGAAACCTTAAGTAAATTTGTTTATGACAGAAGAGATTTTAGGAAGTGATAGTTATATTCATAGATAACTCACTCAAACATGCTAACCAAAATAATAAAGCTGTCTATGCCTTCCAGCGTGCAACAAATCCACGACCGCTGGCTGAACGCCCGCCAGTCGTTCACGGGCCGTCTCCTTCCTCGTCTCTCCTCCGTGCGGCTGCCCGTCCAGCAGACAACGGTGCGGCGGGAGACGAGGACCGTGTTGGAGACCAGGGTGCACGACACGGACCCTCACTTCCAGCAGCTGGCAGAGGCCGCCAAGTGGTGCAAGGAAAAACTGGTGAGTGTCTTGCAACAGTGCCTATTAGAGCATTAAATAAATAAATAAATAAATAATGCTGGACAGATCACACAGCATCATCTAGCCCCAAGCTAAGCAGAGCTTGTGTTATGGGTACTAGATGACTGATATACTTAATACATTATACTACATAGATAGATATTTTTATTATATATAGAAAAACACCCAGAACACCCTGAACAAATATCTGCAGATCGTACAGACATTTGTCCCGAGGCGGGAATCGAACCCGCAACCCCTTGCGTCGCAGGCGGACCTTCGCCCGCTGCGCCACAGAGCTCGTCATTCGAAGCTTCGCATTCGAAGGGACCAAGGAGAATGGCGTCAACGGAGTGACAGAACCCTGATGCTTTCGACGATGGTGGATGTCCAGCAGCTCAGGGGAATACCATGGGTAACACTCAACTTATTGTCTTTGTCCTTGCAACTCGTGAGTGTACGAACGTAACTGGTAGATGGGACTCTCTTTATTTTCTCTTACGACTGATGACCGTGACGCAGCCTATAACCGACTGATAAGCAGGCCATTAATAGCATTTACATGATCTTGACTCGCTCCATTGAGTCTATAGTCCCCTGAGCTCGGGAGTTCGTTCACGGGCCATTGCTCCACCGGGCGTCTGCCCGTCCAGCAGACCACGGTGCGGCGGGAGACGAGGACCGTGCTTTAAATATCGTTACACAAATTGGGTGACGGCATAAGGACGTTTCATGGATTTCCTTTCGTATAACAGAACATAACCTCTCTCAGTTATTAACAGTCCTATTTTTCATCCATATTAAATACGAATTTTGTTTATTTTTTACAGAAAAAACTCAACGAATCTGACTACGGGTCCGATTTACAAACCGTACAACACGAACTGGACAAGCACGGACGCGAGCACAAAACGATCGACCAGTTCCATTCTAAGGTGAGTGTTACTGCATACAATTATACAAGTCCAATTATACAAGTCAACTAAACAGACGAGCCGGTTGCTTGTCCTTATATAAATTCGTGGAAAAGGACAAATTCCTGCCTTATTTATAGATGGCGCTAGCAAATAGTTTGGGGACGAACTTATTAGCGCTTAAATATAAAAAAATGACTTGTCACTTACCTACACTGAAATGATTTGATTAATTCTCATGTAATTCACCTAAATAGAATAATGATTTATTCGGATTCAACGTAGACGACATAAATTGACTCCCGTATCTTATCTCTACGTCATAGGCTCTACCTAGTGTGGAGACCTTTGTTAATCTATGTGTCTAGTTTAAGCTTAAGGTCAAATAAACATTACTTCAATTTCTTAATGGCAGCCAGGCAGTTTTGGTCGTAGTTGCGTAAAAAACCATGATACAGCTCATGATAAGGCAGAGTCACTATTTTACCCAAAAAATCCAAAGTTAGACAAAGGAACCAACAAATCTAGCAGACAGGAAATTTTTATCGTTATGGGTTTCGGAAACGGATGTCTGCCAAAAATATGTTTACCTCAGTTTAAAAAGTATTGACTTTAAAATAGAAAAAAGATCATTTGAACTTCTATAAGTCATTTTTTAATGCCAACATCATCATCATCACAGCCGCTGGACGTCCACTGCTGGACAAAGACCTTCCTTATGCATTTTGTAAAAACTGGAATTACTCACGTAGTATTGTAACGTCGAAGATTATTCCGACACGTTTCGATTTTTCAAGAAAATCATCATCATGGGATTGAATGCCCGTCCGCGCGTGCACCTTCCTTATGATTCTCAAATACTGATCTTGATACTGAGGAGTTGTTGCCAAAATCACCACACTTGGTAGGCGAGATAGCGAGCGCAGTACGGGATGTTGATACACGGAAAAACGCTGCTGCCCATCTTCCGGAGGCAATACAATATTATACCTGTATAAAATATGAGTTTATTCCAGGTGGAACAATGCGTCCACAATCGAGCCAACTTCTCCGGTGAGGAGTTGAACCTGTACAACCAGCATCTGAGCCAGCTGCAGAAACTGTACGCTGAGCTACTGTCCACTAGCACTAAACGGTAAGTTCCACATTCAAAGATTCACAAATTTTTATCCAGTAGGTATTCAGTCTACCATGAGTTTTCACTATCAATACTCGCTAGCGACTGTGACAACTTGTACAGCGCCTCTAGATAAAAATACGCGGTAAACTATACTACAGCGACTGTAGTTTGGGCTTATTTGCTTAGAATTTGGTACCATGAGTTACAAATTTGACAGATGTCATAGTAACGTACGAACAGTAGTAAGTACGTTACTATGACATCTGTCCAGCTGCCCAGCAGTGGGATCCTACAGGCTGATTAGATTAATAAATCGAAAGTCCGACATTTTTCAGTAATCGTCTACGATTTTACAAAATGAATTGTATATCTCACGTTAGTTTTGAAAGTGGGTTATGAAAGTGAGTTATATTGTATTCATCCACTCCACAGCATGTCAGACCTGGACGCCCTCCAAGACTTCCTGCAGTCAGCCACGGCCGAGCTCAACTGGCTGAACGAGAAGGAGCAGATCGAGCTGGGCCGCGACTGGGCCGACCCGCACATCAACCTGCCCGCTGTACAGCATTATTACGAGGTAAGTGCATGTGAGGTGTTTGTTTTGTGTAAATACAACGAATGTTACGAGTTTTAGTTTTGAACGTTAAAATAATTAAGGCGCGCGCCGGCATCGTGCTTCGACTCGCTCTTAACCCGTTTTATTTTCAACTTTTCCTACTAAATTACCGCTGATTCGTTCTCTATGCGAAGGTGGGGCGAGTCTCTATTACAATTATACATTTTAAACACACAAAACTTTCTAGCTCAAGTATTGGTTCTAAGCCGAAATTATAGAACTTCTCAGTTACAGTTACCTGTACTGAGCTGATTATCTTGGTTACTACTAGGTTTGTATCGGTTCATCCGTTTGGGAGCTATGATTCAACGAAACACACTTAAAACCTTTAATATAAGTACCTCTTTTTGGACGAAGGTTAGAAATAATTAAAATCTGATTTATATCTGAAGGTTCCTTTGTTAGATAATAGGAAATTCAGTGATTGAAAACTCACTTAAAGCACTCACGTAACATTTAAATTGTTGAGCATGAATATTAATTTGATTCCGTCGGCAGAAGATAATGTCAATAAAAAGGTTCAAACACCGGACTACCGCCAGCACAGTCAGTTTATGCTGGTATGTTTGACATAAGATTTGGTACAAAAGTTCTTCAAAAATGCTTTTTAAAAAATTTGATAACGGTCATAGGAATTGGTTCCTTTCCAAGTTTCTCATTTATTCAATCTAGACATGACTGATTGATTGTCACCTTGGACAATACCAATCAGAAATGATGCCTATGGGTTTACAAAAAGCTCCCAAAGTACACTTGTTAGCCTTGTAAAAATAACACCATTCCATTCCACCAATGCAAGATTAGACAAGCATTATACTACATTTCACTCATTTATGCACTCATTATGGATGTTCATTAACAATTTATTGATACCTATATAGTGCACAAAAATAAAATTCAAATGGCCAAAAATATGAGCTTGTGCACTTTACTATAAATGTTTATAAACTCCATATTTTACTTAAAATAATGCACGATAAATACTGATGATCTAATGTTCGTGTATGAATGTTTGTTTATAGACGATTCATTCAATCAAATAATTGCACGATAGATATTGACAAATAATTCTATTGGAAAAGTGTGTGTATGAATGTTTATAGAAGAATTATTTAATCAAAATAGTGCACAAAACATACAAAAAAATAGGGATAGTCAATATTTTGTGCACTGTGGTATGGTTGTTAGGCTTACTGACCTGACTTACTGATGAATGATTAAAAGTGTGTGCGGATGAATATTATTAGACGACTTATTTAATCAAAATAGTGCACGATAAATACTGAAAATAATAAAAATGATGTGCACTGTATAGTATGATGTACAAAGACTGTATATTTTTAATAAAAACAGTGCACGTCAGACTGCAAAGGAATGGAAAATGTCAAAAATATGTATTAAAACGTTTTGAGTCATGTGTCGTTGTTTTAAATTGGTTTATTTTACAAGCATTCCTTTGGAGACGACAAAGAGGTTCGTTTCAAAGTTTTATTTCTTTTAATATTTTGCTTGTTCATTTTAGATGTGCTTCTTTAGTATTTATTTTCAAAGAGTCGAGTAAAAATGCCTCATCTTGTTTTCAATTAAATTATTCTCATTGAAGTGATATTTACTGGATAAAATTTGCTTTCTGAAACACATAAGAAAGAGAGAGTATTAACTTGACTATTTGAAAATTCTGTATAATTTTAACTGTAAATATTCATAAGAATGAAAATCTGACGGCAACTTATAGTGAGTAGGGTGTATTTTCACGCAACAAAAGATAATCTTCGTCAACTTTTAAAATAAAAATAAATTCTGTAGAAATAAAGTCAATCAAAATCAACCTGTATCAAAATCTGACTTTTTAGATTCTTTCTATAGTCGTTACATTAAAATCTTATGAAAATCTTATAGTAATCACGGCATAATTTCCAACAGCATGTAATTTCAAAAATGGTCATAAAGTAGAAAAGTCTTATTTAACTTACATATCGAAATCCAACTATAACCTGTATATAGTAAATACGGTGTATTTTCAAATATCAAATAAAGAATTCGTTGACTTTTAAAAAATGAACGTAGAAATCAACATTCAAAATCCAAAATGCTGTATACCATCTCTGAATGAACCTTAGAAATTCAATTGTAACGTGTTGTTAATACGGTCTATTTTCCCACAGCAACTGATGTCTTCGCTGGAGAAACGCGAGCTTCAGTTCAGCAACGTCATAGACCGCGGAGAGGCGCTTATTGCTCAGCATCACCCGGCTTTGAAGACTATTGAGGGTCATCTACAGGTATTTTGAACATTTATTACAATACAATTTTATTTAAATTGTAATAAAATTTTATATAATTTGAACCTAATAACATATTATAATATATAATATTTTTATTGATGTAGCGTTGAGTCACTTTGGCAGAAGAAAGATTAAAAATCAACATGCTATTGGATGATATGAACTATTGTCGTAACCACTGGCAAAGGCTTCGCTAACCCCTCCAAATTGTCCTATTCTTTGTTAGACTCAACTATGTAAGAGGAGTCAATTACGTAACGCAATCAAAGTCTTTGTCTTCTACGTCGTCATTTCTGTAATGTCCAGCACTATTTATTGATGACTAGCTGCCCTATGCGGTTTCACCCGCGTAGTTCCCGTTCCCGCGGGAATACAGGGATAAAATATAGCCTATGTTACTCGGGGATAAAGTAGCATTCTAATGGTGAAAGTATTTTTAAAACCGGTCCAGTAGTTTTAAGTTTATTCAATTAAATACAAATCTATCCTCTTTATAATATTGAGAGATTTATCAACAGGTGATGTAGTCTTTACCACAGCGCCGCCTTCTATTATTCTGTAATCATCATCATCATTCCAGCCGTAAAAAGTCCACTACTGAACAGGCCTCCCTCATGGATCTCCATGAGGGGTAGTTGCCATACTCACCACGCTTGGCAGGCGGGTTGGCGAGCGCAGTACGGGATGTTGATACACGGAATGACGCTGCTGCCCATCTTCCGGAGGTATCCCTTAGCAGGCTCTTACTGCATCCACAGGCATGAGAGGAGGGGTAACATTCTACTGCCGGCACCCCACGGCAAGTATTATTATTCTGTAATGTTCAGCATTATTTATTGATAATTTATCAACAGGTGATGCAGTCCCAGTGGGCCTGGGTGCTCCAGCTGACGTTGTGTCTGGAGACGCATCTGAAGCACACCACCCAGTACCACCACTTCTTCGAGGAGGTTAAGGAGGCAGAGAAGTGGATACAGAAGTAAGTTGTTACATCATAAAATAATCCAACACACACTTTAAAATTTGCCCAGTCTGTTTTGAGATTGGTTTTACAGCGACTTCACATATATATCACTCACGCACTCACCACGCACATACACACACACACCAACATACACACTACATAAACACTATTATAAAATAAACCTTCTTGGCTGACAATGAACCATAGTCTTAAATAGTAGCATATAATCTAAAAAAAAATACAAAAATATTGTGTAATTATATCTAAATATGTAAGGGGAGCCCGATGCAAGACATTGTGACCCCATTATACAGGCTTTATGTAGCCTGTATAATGGGGTAATTATACAGCCTAGTATGGGGAACAAAGCTACAAAGGGTACTGCTTCGTAATAGTTTGTCTAATAGCCTATCCATTCCATTTAAGAAATGATTGTTACACTTATTTTAAGGGTAGGTTACCTTGTATTTATTTGTACCGTTTTTACTTATTTAAAAATAAATAACCTTTTTATCTTATCTATCTTTTATCTATAAACCATCGAAGTGGTCCCTCGATGGACCATCGAAGAGGCTTCAAAATTCTGGCCCCATTATAAAAATGAATGTTACCTAACAGTCATCGCTAAGTAGCGATGACTGTTTAGGTAACATTCATTTTACCTAAGTAGGTGCTGCTTTAATTTAAGATTTGCTTTTAAATAAAGGATATATAAAATGAAAAATAAAAAACCATTATCCGATTTATCGTTATAAGACGGAACTTAACACATATTTAACCGGGTATTTATCGCGTTATTTAGATAGATAGATAGAAAATGCTTTATTGCACACCTTAAACTAAACAAATTAACAAAAAAAAGAGAAACATTAACATATTTTTATTTACCTTTGTTATTATATTTTTATATGTATAAACTTTAAAAAAGACTATAACAGAACTATTTTATATCAAATGGTTGGACCGATTTACATGAGAAATAGCTAATGAATTAAAAAATCTCAATTATACCTTACTGTTCGCGGCTGTGTCCAAGCTATTTCAATAACAGGTAAAAAAAAATTAGAACTAATAAATCCAACACTTCCAGACGCGAGGAAGCCCTCAACACGACATTCTCCCAGTCCGAGTTCACCCTGGACCAGGGCGAGCGCCTCCTGAAGGGCATGCAGGATCTACGTGAGGAGCTGAACTCCCACGGAGGAGTGGTCTCCAAGCTGGTGGAGGAGGCCAGGGCTGTGCGGCCGGTGAAGCAGCGCCGGGCGCCCGTCACCAGGCCGCTCAGGGCGGAGACCGTCTGCGCTTACAAGCACGCCAATGTGAGTCGTACTTCTAAAATTGGTAAACATATGATTTATCTGCCGTGGGGTGCTGGAATGTTACTCCTCCTCCTCTCTAGCCGGTGGATGCTGCAAGATTGTCAAGGGATACAGTAGGAAGATGGCAGCAGCGTCATTCAACATACTGCGCTTGCCAACCCGCCTGCCAAGCGTGGTATGACATCAGCTCATGATTAGTATACTTGGATATCTATGAGGCAGTTCTATGTCCGGCAGTGGACGCTTGTCGCGTGACGTCACCACGCGTTCCCAGTCCGAGTTCATCTTAGAACAGGGCGAGCGTCTCCTCAAGGGCATGTAGGACTTTCGCGAGCTGAACTCCCACGGGGGAGTGGTCTCCAAGCTAGTGGCTATATTAAGGTACGCGATGTGTTGCTTGATTCCTGGCGTTTAAAATTATAATTCTTGACTTTTTGCAGAAAATTATCGATCTAGTGAGAGTTATCTACGTCTACGTCAAGCGTCTACGTGGCTCTGTTGATCTAATAGTCGACTGATATGCAGGAGGTAGCGGGTTCAGTTCCCGCCACGGGACAAATATTTGTGATTGTTCTGCAGATATTTGTGCCGTGTCTGGTTTTCTATGTATGATAAGCATGTAGTATATACAAAAAAATGCATTTAAGTATCAATCATCTCATATCCAAAGTACAAGCTTTGCTTAGTTTGGGACTAGATGGAGCTGTGTGCAGTGTCCAGCATTATTTATTATTATTAACTCTCACTATTCATTATTATTGTCGCGGGGTGCCGGCAGTAGAATGTTACCCCTCTTCTCATGCCCGTGGATGCAGTAAGAGTCTACTAAGGGACACCTTAGATCAACATCCCGTACTGCGCTCGCCAACCCGTCTACCAAGCGTGGTGAATATGGCAACTACCCGTCATGGAGATCCATGAGGGAGGCCTGTGTTCAGTAGTGGGCGTTTTACGGCTAAAATGATGATGGCGATGATTAACTTTGACTAGATCTTCGCGCTGAATGAAGTATTTTTTGAGTTTGATTATTTTATGTATCTCATCAGGTGGCCATCGAGAAGGGATCAGCGGTCACGGTGATAGACAACAGCGGCCGCTCGCGCTGGCGCGTGCGCCTCGGCGGGGCGGGGACCGAGGCGCAGCTGCCGGCCGCCGTGCTGGCGCTGCCGCCGCCGGCGCAGGAAGCCGTCGACGCCGCCGATGCGCTGAGGAAGGCGTATGATAGAGTAAGTGATAGACAACAGCGGCCGCTCGCGCTGGCGCGTGCGCCTCGGCGGGGCGGGGACCGAGGCGCAGCTGCCGGCCGCCGTGCTGGCGCTGCCGCCGCCGGCGCAGGAAGCCGTCGACGCCGCCGATGCGCTGAGGAAGGCGTATGATAGAGTAAGTGATAGACAACAGCGGCCGCTCGCGCTGGCGCGTGCGCCTCGGCGGGGCGGGGACCGAGGCGCAGCTGCCGGCCGCCGTGCTGGCGCTGCCGCCGCCGGCGCAGGAAGCCGTCGACGCTGCCGATGCGCTGAGGAAGGCGTATGATAGAGTAAGTGATAGACAACAGCGGCCGCTCGCGCTGGCGCGTGCGCCTCGGCGGGGCGGGGACCGAGGCGCAGCTGCCGGCCGCCGTGCTGGCGCTGCCGCCGCCGGCGCAGGAAGCCGTCGACGCCGCCGATGCGCTGAGGAAGGCGTATGATAGAGTAAGTGATAGACAACAGCGGCCGCTCGCGCTGGCGCGTGCGCCTAGGCGGGGCGGGGACCGAGGCGCAGCTGCCGGCCGCCGTGCTGGCGCTGCCGCCGCCGGCGCAGGAAGCCGTCGACGCCGCCGATGCGCTGAGGAAGGCGTATGATAGAGTAAGTGATAGACAACAGCGGCCGCTCGCGCTGGCGCGTGCGCCTCGGCGGGGCGGGGACCGAGGCGCAGCTGCCGGCCGCCGTGCTGGCGCTGCCGCCGCCGGCGCAGGAAGCCGTCGACGCCGCCGATGCGCTGAGGAAGGCGTATGATAGAGTAAGTGATAGACAACAGCGGCCGCTCGCGCTGGCGCGTGCGCCTCCGCGGGGCGGGGACCGAGGCGCAGCTGCCGGCCGCCGTGCTGGCGCTGCCGCCGCCGGCGCAGGAAGCCGTCGACGCCGCCGATGCGCTGAGGAAGGCGTATGATAGAGTAAGTGATAGACAACAGCGGCCGCTCGCGCTGGCGCGTGCGCCTCGGCGGGGCGGGGACCGAGGCGCAGCTGCCGGCCGCCGTGCTGGCGCTGCCGCCGCCGGCGCAGGAAGCCGTCGACGCCGCCGATGCGCTGAGGAAGGCGTATGATAGAGTAAGTGATAGACAACAGCGGCCGCTCGCGCTGGCGCGTGCGCCTCGGCGGGGCGGGGACCGAGGCGCAGCTGCCGGCCGCCGTGCTGGCGCTGCCGCCGCCGGCGCAGGAAGCCGTCGACGCCGCCGATGCGCTGAGGAAGGCGTATGATAGAGTAAGTGATAGACAACAGCGGCCGCTGGCGCTGGCGCGTGCGCCTCGGCGGGGCGGGGACCAAGGCGCAGCTGCCGGCCGCCGTGCTGGCGCTGCCGCCGCCGGCGCAGGAAGCCGTCGACGCCGCCGATGCGCTGAGGAAGGCGTATGATAGAGTAAGTGATAGACAACAGCGGCCGCTCGCGCTGGCGCGTGCGCCTCGGCGGGGCGGGGACCGAGGCGCAGCTGCCGGCCGCCGTGCTGGCGCTGCCGCCGCCGGCGCAGGAAGCCGTCGACGCCGCCGATGCGCTGAGGAAGGCGTATGATAGAGTAAGTGATAGACAACAGCGGCCGCTCGCGCTGGCGCGTGCGCCTCGGCGGGGCGGGGACCGAGGCGCAGCTGCCGGCCGCCGTGCTGGCGCTGCCGCCGCCGGCGCAGGAAGCCGTCGACGCCGCCGATGCGCTGAGGAAGGCGTATGATAGAGTAAGTGATAGACAACAGCGGCCGCTCGCGCTGGCGCGTGCGCCTCGGCGGGGCGGGGACCGAGGCGCAGCTGCCGGCCGCCGTGCTGGCGCTGCCGCCGCCGGCGCAGGAAGCCGTCGACGCCGCCGATGCGCTGAGGAAGGCGTATGATAGAGTAAGTGATAGACAACAGCGGCCGCTCGCGCTGGCGCGTGCGCCTCCGCGGGGCGGGGACCGAGGCGCAGCTGCCGGCCGCCGTGCTGGCGCTGCCGCCGCCGGCGCAGGAAGCCGTCGACGCCGCCGATGCGCTGAGGAAGGCGTATGATAGAGTAAGTGATAGACAACAGCGGCCGCTCGCGCTGGCGCGTGCGCCTCGGCGGGGCGGGGACCGAGGCGCAGCTGCCGGCCGCCGTGCTGGCGCTGCCGCCGCCGGCGCAGGAAGCCGTCGACGCCGCCGATGCGCTGAGGAAGGCGTATGATAGAGTAAGTGATAGACAACAGCGGCCGCGCGCGCTGGCGCGTGCGCCTCGGCGGGGCGGGGACCGAGGCGCAGCTGCCGGCCGCCGTGCTGGCGCTGCCGCCGCCGGCGCAGGAAGCCGTCGACGCCGCCGATGCGCTGAGGAAGGCGTATGATAGAGTAAGTGATAGACAACAGCGGCCGCTGGCGCTGGCGCGTGCGCCTCGGCGGGGCGGGGACCGAGGCGCAGCTGCCGGCCGCCGTGCTGGCGCTGCCGCCGCCGGCGCAGGAAGCCGTCGACGCCGCCGATGCGCTGAGGAAGGCGTATGATAGAGTAAGTGATAGACAACAGCGGCCGCTCGCGCTGGCGCGTGCGCCTCGGCGGGGCGGGGACCGAGGCGCAGCTGCCGGCCGCCGTGCTGGCGCTGCCGCCGCCGGCGCAGGAAGCCGTCGACGCCGCCGATGCGCTGAGGAAGGCGTATGATAGAGTAAGTGATAGACAACAGCGGCCGCTCGCGCTGGCGCGTGCGCCTCGGCGGGGCGGGGACCGAGGCGCAGCTGCCGGCCGCCGTGCTGGCGCTGCCGCCGCCGGCGCAGGAAGCCGTCGACGCCGCCGATGCGCTGAGGAAGGCGTATGATAGAGTAAGTGATAGACAACAGCGGCCGCTCGCGCTGGCGCGTGCGCCTCGGCGGGGCGGGGACCGAGGCGCAGCTGCCGGCCGCCGTGCTGGCGCTGCCGCCGCCGGCGCAGGAAGCCGTCGACGCCGCCGATGCGCTGAGGAAGGCGTATGATAGAGTAAGTGATAGACAACAGCGGCCGCTCGCGCTGGCGCGTGCGCCTCCGCGGGGCGGGGACCGAGGCGCAGCTGCCGGCCGCCGTTCTGGCGCTGCCGCCGCCGGCGCAGGAAGCCGTCGACGCCGCCGATGCGCTGAGGAAGGCGTATGATAGAGTAAGTGATAGACAACAGCGGCCGCTCGCGCTGGCGCGTGCGCCTCGGCGGGGCGGGGACCGAGGCGCAGCTGCCGGCCGCCGTGCTGGCGCTGCCGCCGCCGGCGCAGGAAGCCGTCGACGCCGCCGATGCGCTGAGGAAGGCGTATGATAGAGTAAGTGATAGACAACAGCGGCCGCTCGCGCTGGCGCGTGCGCCTCGGCGGGGCGGGGACCGAGGCGCAGCTGCCTAGCTGGCTAACTTATTATCATCTTGCTGAAGTTTAGTAGACCATTTAGAGGCACTTCTTCATGAGCACCTTATTATATTTATTAAATGATGTCAAGCCACGATAATTTCAATTCCCATATACTAATTTTACGAAGCTGAAGAGTATGTTTGGCGGAACGCGCTATTCCCTAGAACTACTGGTTCGGATTAAAATATTTAGGTGTTGGATAGCCCATTTATCGAGGAAGGCTAAAAGGCTTTACAGCTTGTCGTATTTATTCGTAGAGTTTGAAAGATGCCGCGCTGTATAGTTTGAAAGACGACGCGCTGTAGAGTTTGAAAGACGACGCGCTGTAGAGTTTGAAAGACGACGCGCTGTAGAGTTTGATAGACGACGCGCTGTAGAGTTTTAAAGACGACGCGCTGTAGAGTTTGATAGACGAGGCGCTGTAGAGTTTGAAAAACGACACGCTGAAGGCTACAATAGAAAGTATGAGTTTTGGATAAGGATAAAAATTATTGGAGTGGTTCATAATGAGAGACAGACAAGAGGGGGTGCGATATAGTTGACACGCTGCTCAAAGCAATGTGCTTAGAAATGGTCACGACTCGCGTGATACAATTAGCAATTTCCTCCCGTGCTAGTTAAAAACCATGTTACGGAAAGGTTAAGTCTTTCAAATCACTCATATTATTAAACTGCCGTATTTCTATGGACAAGCTTAATACAACTAGGTAATAATAATGCAGGAAAACTGCACAAATAGAACTGCACTGCTTATTGATCTTTTATTTATTATAATAACACAGATAAAATCAAAGCTACTAACTAGCGGCATTACATGTTACAAGACCACATTACACTGTGTAAACAATGACCTAATCGACTGATAGTATTTAAATACATAATACATGTACATTTATATGAATAAACTTGACCTATATCCTCATTACGAACGATGTAGTCGACATAAATAGTAGTCTTTCTTATACTTTCGTAATCACAATACGTTTTATATATCAAAAACACGGGAATTTAGTGCGAGCGGGAATACCTTCCTTTGATTATTACCGGAATTTCGACTGTGTTAAAACGACCGTGGTCCCGGATAGGCATCCGTGGTCCGGGTAGATTGAACAATGAATAGAAGTGAAAGACGGAGGTTTACTTGTCGCTTCTTTCTCTCACTTCGGAACAAAAGTGTTCTGAAGCGAACGAATTCACTTGTGTGCTTTATTTAATTTAATTGGTTTTGTAAATTTACTATTCTAAGATCTTTGCTCTAAGGAATAAACACGTATTGATCATTCATATTATGCGTTAAGTTCCCGTGATTTAATATTTGGAATTGATTATGAAGTAGTCGAGCGGAAGTGCAAAGGCCACTTTGAAGTGTGAAAGGCGCAATGAAATTGCTCGATGTGTTTTTGTTTGTGGTGATATTGGTGTTGTTCTTGATCAGTTATTTTATGTGGAAGGTTGGTACTTATACTTTTGTTGTGGTGGATTGTTCTCGGATACGTGACACTATTAAGCATTACATTATATAAAAAATTGTTGGTTTAAATGTCCTCTATCCAAAAAAACGAGCGGTATAATTACGCGCCGCAATCTTAAAAAAATCTAAATGGCAGCGGGTCTACTAGTAATGTCAAGTGTCAAGTGAGCATTTAGAGATGGGACATGTGGACTGAATGACGAAACTAAAATGATATTAGATCGTCTCGTAATAGCGCCAGACCAATCAGGTAGACTTGCGGCTTCTAGTCTATTCTGTTTTCTGTGCAACCATGGGTTATAGAGAGAAATGTGTCCTTAAAAAAAGATGACATCAGAGAACAAACATTAAAAGAAGTGAATTGAAGAAATATGCACGGCAATTGGCACAAATGAAAGTTGTTGGAATATAGTTTAACAAATCGAATAGGTTTTATAATATTCTCTATTTTGACTACATATTTTATGTGTTACTCTTGTCTCAGGTGATTCAACTATGGCAGCGCAAGCAGCTAAGGATGCGACAGAACATGATCTTTGCCACTATCAAGGTCGTTAAGGGATGGGATTTCCCTCAGGTGAGATATTAAAACAATATAATGTTGCCTTTCATGGACCTCCTGTCACGATTAGAAGCATATTATATCATAACTACAGTTACGATCCATCCAGCATAAAATTTATAAGCCTTACTAACACTAGTCATAAGTAATTACTACTAATAAAATTATGGATCTGTGGTCTGAAATAAATGATTATTATTATTATTATAAATCCCACTGCAAGATTAAATATGTTGTATGTAACACATTATTGGTTTAATCTTGTATATTTTGCGATATTTGCTCCTGTGCGCGGGTTTGCACGCTTATTGTCCAACAAAAATGCAAAATACAGGGAAACGCAGTATTATGCGTTCTCGTTAATCTAATAATTATGTCGGAATAAACACGAAAGCCACGAAAGCATGTTGTTACAAAAGGGTTAGAATCGGGATTGTATTATTTATTTGGACCTCTACGGCAACTCGTTACGAAAGTCAGTGACCTTGTTAAGAACAGAAGCAGCCGAGGTTACGGAGTGACAGTGACTGACAGACAACGCACAGCCTAAACCACTGGACCTAGAGACTTGAAATTTGGCACACATACATATACCTTGAGTATCCTAGAGGTGCACTAAGAAGGGATTTTTAGAAATTCCCACGGGAACGGGAACTACGCAGGTGACACTGCGGGGTGTGGCTAGTTATAGTATAATCAGCTGTTGAAGTAAAAACTTTCGTGGTTTTTTTTGACTAATCACCGAAGCGACGAAATAATGCAAGTTTTATCCTCCACAGTTCGTAGCTATGGGCGCGGAACAGCGCCAAGCGATCAGGCGCGCGCTGAACGAAGACGCGGAGAAACTGCTGGCCGAGGGAGACCCGGCAGACCCTCAGCTGAGGCGGCTCCGGCGGGAGATCGACGAGGTCAACCGGCTGTTCGACGAGTTCGAGCGACGCGCCAGGGCTGAAGGTAAGATACGAGCAATTTTATGGGTTTTAGCGACGACTAGCAGCGCTTCGCAGTTTCACCCACATAATTTCTATGGAAATACGGGTATAAAATAGCCTATGTTACTGAGGTATAATGTGGAATTCGAATGGTGAAAGAAATTTTATGGTTTTTAGCGACGACTAGCAGCGCTTCGCAGTTTCACCCACATAATTTCTATGGAAATACGGGTATAAAATATAGCCTATGTTACTGAGGTATAATGTGGAATTCTAATGGTGAAAGAATTTTGGAAATAGGTCCAGTAGTTTTTGAGTTTATTCGTTCATTCGCTCAACATCATAATTTCAGCCGTAAAACGTCCACTACTGAACACACCTCATGGATGTCCATGATAGTTGCCATACTCACAACGCCTGGCAGGCGGGTTGGCGATCGCCGTATCGCGGGATGTTGATACCGGAAAGACGCTGCTGCCCATCTTCCGAAAGTATCCCTTAGCAGGTTCTTACTGCATCCACGGGCATGAGAGAAGGGGTAAGAAGAAGAAGAAGAAAAAAAAATTTAATCCACAACACAAAGGTAGGTACAATACATCAGTTATAAATTAATACAAAAGGAAGTTTGTTTTGTTTGACCAAAACGGTCCTACCTCAGCATAATGTTAATCCAAATAAGGATTAACGCTGGGTTTCAGGTAGAACCTTTGGCGAGTGTTGACATATGTTTTTTGAACGTTTAAAAGAAATAAAAAAAAGAAATATTACATCTTAACTTAAAAAACCAGTAAAAAAAATAAAAATATTTATTCTAAACTTAAAAAATTATATTTAATAGTCCATGAACACAGGATCAGCTCAACACTACACTAAAAACTTCAAGCGGACGACTGACCGGCAACTAAACCGGCTTGATGCGACAAATTCAATGACCAGTTTCTGAACGAAACTCGTCTACCCAGAAGAACATTCTACTGCCGGCACCCCACGGCAAGACTTGGACTTAATAAATAATTAGGTAGTTCAGTGTCGCAATTGCAGCAGCGAAAATAGAAATAAATAAGTTTCTAGTAGGTACAATAACAGAAATAAATCAAATCGCTTCTCAGAAACATGAACACTGAAACTCAAAACATACGCATCATATAAAATTAACGTACAGTCATCGACAAAGACTTTGAAATACCTACTCTTATCACGACTGTCCATTACTCGCCACTAATAGTTTTGATACTTATGCGATAAGGTAATAGGAGGAATTTGTTCGAGCGAGAAGGTGGGACTATGTGATTTTGATGCTATGGGTATCCTGCTAAACACCTACTAAATATAAACTAGTCAATTAATAGTTAGTTTATTTACGGTGAAGTGAAACCCGCGGCTTAGTCAGCTTCGGACGTATTGACCTGTTCTTTCCTCTGACTAATAGCCGACTAAGCTGGGAGGCTGGTATAGGTGCTGGGCAAGCCTAATCCATCTTACAATGTCCTAGGGCAGTGTCCTGTACAGCATTATTACGAGTTCCTGACGCTGTATAAATCGTCTATGGTAGTTTTGAGGGCCTTATTATCAGTTAAGGTGACTTCTATAGTCTAGTGGGCTTATAGGCGGCTGAGACACAAGGTTGTGGGATATATTCCTTTGCAGGTTTGCCCCTCTTAAATGGAATAATAAAAAAAATTGTATCATTTTGTTTCTATATTATTACCTCCGGCTGGAAATTAAAAGAAACATTTAATTTTGCATACGCATTGTCAGGTTTTAGAGTTGGACATAAGGCACATTTTTTCGGGTGTAAACCCGCCGGCAGCACCTAGCAAAATACTCTTATCAGAAATCGTTCTTAAAACTTTCAAGGTCACAATTATAAATAGTTTGAAAAGTGACAAGTATCAAAACCAGTCGATCAGTTGACTCCTCTCGACAAAGGACGTCACTACTGTCCTACGGGACTTCGCAACTAGTGACCGGCCGTGCGCAGACGCACAGTTTTGTACGCACCGCGATACGAGCGTTTTGAGTGAAGTTCTCTGAAGCACTTAAAGTTGATAGTGAACAAATTTTTTATAAACTAAAAAAGTCCATAGATTTTTGTGATTCTTTATTTGAACAAAAAAAGTTTAAATAAATATAAAAGCGGCTGGTGATCATTAAAGTGGAAAATACGACGCTTTGCCCAGTTGTGGGTATTATAAACCATATCGTCTCACCTTTGGACAAGGCTTCCTCCTCCCCCTCCCCCAAAGCTAAAATTAAGCGATCACTAAGATAAATAGGGATTACTTACTTTCTTAAAGACATTTCACTTGCTTTGTCTTGTTTCGCTTATGACAGGACGTCAATAAAACACGTCTGTTGTAAACAGACATGTATTATTTTATCTTTAAGAGATTGATGGGACATTGCTCTTTTTTTATTTATTAAAAAAGAAACACTATGGTTCTTAAACTAAAATACACCCAAAAAGCCCTTTTGGGCTTGTCCTAAGCGTATTCAGGCCCTCATAATTTAAAGATATGCTTATTGTCACTAATAACAAAAATATTACAAAAATCTATAATTATGACAAAACCTGTCACCATTATTTTCCACCAATTTAAATCTATACTTAGGCACGTTTAACTGGTCATACATAAAAATCATAAATAGAAATAGTCTTTATAGGGAATTGTGGAAACATTTGTATTGAAGGATAAAAAAAAATGCCTTTTCGCTCAAACGAATGCCGAAATTGAACGAATTCACTTCACACACAAACTTTCATAGTTGTCTGATTAAAGTGTTAGCAGTAAGTGTTGATGTTGTGGGTGAAATCTATCGAACGATACGATCAAACGCATATTCTCTAGGAAAGGCGGAGGAGGTAAGGACTCCATTAATATTGAGGTATTTAACACATCATCATTTCAGCCGTGAAACGTCCACTACTGAACACAGGCCTCCCTCATGGATCTCCATGAGGGGTAGTTGCCATACTCACCACACTTGCAGGCGGATTGGCGAGCGCAGTACGGGATATTGATACACTGATAGACGCTGCTGCCCATCTTCCGGAGGTATTCCTTAGCAGGCTCTTACTGCATCGACGCGCATGAGAGGAGGGGACATTCTACTGCCGGCACCCCACGGCGATATTTCTGAGCTGTATTATTACAGCGTGTGCTCGTCATATTCACCCACAATTATGTATTCGGGACACCTTGGGTCAATTTAGATATAATCACAGAGAATCATTTCAAACTGCTGTTTACAATGTAGTTGAATCATTAGACGCGTGGTGATGTCACAGTCTCGGCCTCTAATGGAGGAGCCCTATCAGAAATAATACTACAGTAGGGTCAACCATGAGTTTTCACAATCTATATTCGCTAGCGACTGTAGTTAAAAAATAATGAAAACTTGCAGCGCCTCTAGCGGATAGTTTGGCACTAAAATACGCAGTAAACTATACTACACCTACTGTAGTTTGGGCTTCATTTGCTTAGAATTTGGCATGAGTTTCAAATCTGACAGATGTCATAGTAACGTACTTTTACTACTGTAGTAACGGCAGGCGAACTAACAGTGACAACTCATGGTAGACACACAGTACTCGTATGAGTAGCAGTAGAATGTTGCCTCTCCTCTCTTGCCCGTAGATGTAGTAAGAATCTGCCAAGGAATACCTCCGGTAGATGGGCAGCAGCTTCTTTCCATATATCAACATCCTGTACTGCCGTAGCCATAGACCATATCTAGACCGTATGGTCTAAAGATGGTTTTATACTTACGTGCGCCAAAGTCATCTAGCCGTAGGACGTCCACTGCTGGACAAAGGCCTCCCTCATTGATCACTATGTACTTACTGATCATGAGTGGTTGTTGCCATACTCACCAGCCGGCCTAGTTTAGTTCTTTTACAAGAAAACGACTCGTTCCTAATAGGCGTAGTTCCAACGCTCACCGACCTTGCATGCGACACCTACGAACGAACATGATTGATGTCGCAACTCGCGTTGGTAACTCTAATTTACTATTTACGACTGAAGTCATGATCGTGTTATCACCATCATCATCACAGCCGTACGACGTCCACTGCTGGACATAGGCATCCCTCATGGATCTGATCTTGAGGGTATTGTTGCCATACTCATTACGCTTGGCGAGCGCAGTACGGTATATTGTTATGCGAAAAAACGCTGCAAACAATTGCTTTGTGCATACAACTGCGAAGCAGGGGCGGGTCGCTAGTGTAATCAATATATATAAAACTCTTCCGTTACTGACTGAGTGATTGACAGACAACGCACAGCCTAAACCACTGGACCTAGAGACTTGAAATTTGGCACACATATACCTTGAGTATCCTAGAGGTGCACTAAGGAGGGATTTTTCGAAATTCCCACGGGAACGGGAACTACGCGTGTGAAACTGCGGGGTGCGGCTAGTTAATTATAAAGCTACATACATATACCTACGGCTTATACAAAAGCAAAACAAGAATAAAGTTATTATATCTTACCTAAGTAAGGCCTTTGCATCTATTATAGATGATTTATACAGCGTCAGCAACTGGTAATCATGCTGTACGGGACGCTGCAGTGCCTGGGACATTGTTAGATGGATTAGGCTTGCCCAGCACCTATACCATCCTCTCAGCTTAGTCAGCTATTGACCTGTTCTTTCCTCTGAATAATATCTTACCTAAGCCACAGATAATATACACTAGTTAGACAGAACAATAGCTGAATTTAAACAAACAACAGACAAGGCAATAAATAAGTCTCCTTCACGGCTAAAAAACATGTATGAACAAAATTGTATTGCTAACATGTTTAAGCTCCCAGACACTAGTCCTCCCGCGACCATGACCAGGTACGATCCAAAAATCCTGTATTTTATAAACTTTTAATATTTTAACAAATCGCGAAAGTTTAACAAGTTCTATAAACAAAGTTGTTAGTAAGTTGCACAGAACACAGGTGGCAGCTCTGTGGTAAGTTAACTGTGTCACATGTCACGGGATAAATCTTAGAAAATGTCATTATTCTAACTAAGTGATTAATGGTCATACCAAGAAGACTGCTTTTTAAGGTCTATCAAAATTGTTGAATGAATGAATTAATGAACACTTTATTGTACACAACAATAAAACTTTAAGATTAACTTATAATGTAAAACATAAGACGTACAATATGCGGCCTTATCGCTTAAAGCGATTTCTTCCAGTTGTATTGGTAGTCAGTGCTCAAATCACCTCTTTAGGTCTCTCTGAACTTTTGGCAAGGTACTCGTAGTCTAGGTGTCGAAATCACCTTGGGTCACTGAAGCGACCTCAAAACTGCTGTAAATTAATTTACGCCAATCTCGCCCCCTATATCATCCAATTAGCTATCTGATCGAGATGATGATGTCATTTTCAACATTCGGTCTTGACCTTGGTTACGGTCCTATTACGAAACCGAGGATAGAACGACCTTTGTAGCGCAGAGGGCGTAAGCCACTGAGATACAGGAATGTTCGATTCCTGAAGGAGGCAGATAATGATCATCATGATCTCAGCCGTAGGACTGATGTCCACGTTCACTGCTGGACACAGACATGGATCTTCAATATCATGAGGGGGTTGTTACCTTAGACGCCACTCTTGGGAGGTGGGTTGGCGTGCGCAATACGGGATGTTGATACAAGACACTGCTGCCCATTCTTCTGGAGGTATCCCTTGACAGATTCGTACAACATCCACGGGCAAGAGGAGTGGTAACACTGTACCTCCGGCACCCCACGGCATCTAAAATAATATACTAGACAATTTATTAATCAAATATTGATAATAATAAGCCAATTTATACAGCCGCCAACCATAGCAAATCTATATTACAATAAACCCATATGAAATGAAATGAAATGAAATTCGTTATATTAACAGTGTTGTTAGTAATTAAACGAAACAAGGTTAATCCTGATCAGTTTCTCGTCGCAAAAATAATACAAGTATTTTTCAAACTACAAAATCGATTTTAAACGTGTTTAAAACATTACAGAGATAAAATTTAGTAACTTTGTTACAATATTATAATCATAAAGATTTATTTAAAAAATGTCAAAGTATGAAAAAGTAAAATAATTATGTTAAAAATTTCAATATTCATAATAAGTTATGCTATGGAAAACAGATGAGTATTATATATTTTATTGTATATTCATTATTTTCGTGCTTAGGTATAGAAAAGACACCCAGCTAGACCTGTAACAAATATCCACAGATGCTGCTAATTTTACCGCTGGAATGGAACCGCAGCAAATTAATTTGTTGGTTCTATTCTAGGGGAATTCAGGAAAGAACGCAGGAATTCCTGCGTTTCAGTTTTGCTGGTTTTATTTCAGCGGAATTCAGGAACGAACGCAGGAATTCCTGCGTTCAATCGACTGGTAATCAATGCGCCACAGAGGTCCATGTCGGTGTTCCGTTTTAGTGTCAGTTTTATGTGTGTCACCTTTAAATGTTTATGCAACGTTGTTGTATTACCGGACTTCTGCAATTTTCGTTAACAATGTTGTAACCTACGCCCAAACGCTTAGAAATCTAGATCCCATTTCACAGTAGATTTTATACCGTCTTACTGTTTGTATGCTAAGATCGGGGTCCCAATAAATTCAATTCGTTTATTAAAGTTAGTTAGGTAGGACCGTACAGACTTGTCCATTAGGATATTATGCTCACAAATAACAATGTTTCTGAAGTGGCTCGTCTTGGTCTACAAGGAGAGGACGGTGGAAAGAGCTTACTATGAAACATCAGGTATATCACCTACAATAGACCCTCGTGAAAGATTCTGTCTTATTATTAGTTAAATAGTATTAGTTTTCGAATAATTTGTACCATTATTTTGTCCCTATATCATCATCTGTAAATTGACATATCTATATGGCTTTTGGGTCCAAAAAGTAGTGACTTTGAATTGTGTTAGTGCACGCACCATTATTTTATGGTATGTGCCAGATTTAATTAAATTTCTCCTGGTAGTTATTATAAAACTGTGTGTACTAAAACGATCTTAATACTTTAAGAAAGGTAGTCTAAAAAGAAGAAAAATATTAATGCTGACTTTATGCAATGGCGTTAATATTCCGTCGACTCATCACTTCTCTCGGCTATACATCATAGCTTTTAAAACTATCATGGATGTAAACATTATATGCAATATTTACGCGATCATGGCGTGTGGACCTGCGTCGAAATATTGGGAAACTCGTAAAGACATAAATCATAAATAATATCATAGTTATTACCAAAATGAAGAAACACAAATTTTACAGCGCAGAGTTAGGAAGTAACACAAGATACGGATCAGATATAAGCTTATCGCTGATAATCACAAGGCTAAAAGCTTGTATCTTATATCATGGTATACTACCCCTAAATATTGCATTATATTTCTGGATGATACAATCTCTGTGTTTATTTGCCGTTTCTATAAACGTTTCTCTAGCCTTAACAATTCATTACCTTTGCAGAGGAATCCAAGAATGCGTCTCGCATCTTCACCTCGCAGTCCTCCCGTCTGCTGGAACGCCTGGAGACGGTGGAGAGGCAGCTGCACGAGCGGATAGCGGCGCCGATCCCGCGCGACCTGGACTCGCTGGAGCACCTGGTGCTGCAGCACAAGGACTGGGAGGGCGACGCGGGCGCGCTGGCGAGGGACGTCGAGGAGCTGCAGGAGACGTTCAGAGGTTAGTTGGGTATAACCGTAGACTTGGACACTAGAAGGAAGGAGGTATTCTTAGATGCTCAAACGTCCGTGGATAGTTGAGGTATCCAAAAAAAAATTGCCATGCGCCATTTTTCGTAAATGTCATCTAGCGATTTAGAGATACAACTTTAGAACGAATTGAATTGAAAGATGGCTTCCCAATGAAATAGTTAACAGTAAAACGCCCGGATGTTCAACGTAATTTTACGCGCGACGGCTGGACGTTCAGGCGGTTAGCTGCTGGACGTAAAAGACACTTTCAGAGGTTACTTGGTTCTAATAGAGCAGCAGGAAGTGACTAGTTCGAATGCTAGGCGAAACATACACGGTCTAATACCGCTGGCGACCGGAGAAAGACAGTTAAGATGCTGCAGACATTCAAAGTTTAGTGGGGTCTTTCAACTCCAAGCTGCAGAAGATACTTTCAGCTGTCACTTTTAAGAGCAGCAGGATACTTTTAAATGTAAGTAGACCGCTGGAAGGCCTGGAGACTCTGGGCGATGCAGCTGCACGAGAGGATAGCGGCGCCAAGGTTTTGGTGTCTACACAAAGGGTACTTTGAGACTTAATTGTCCACTCATCTTGTGGAAGGGATTATGAGGCTGTTGATTTAAATTGAATTTGCAATATATTTATGTGTGTTACCCAGTGTTTATTGACGGCGGATTGAGATGCATGGAGAAATGAGGGGAGACCTTTGCCCAGTAGTAGGACCCTTGTGGCGTGTAACACGCCAAACTGTTACTAATTTTATTATTTGTATATGTTTGAATAATTTTACTGAATAATGTGTGTGTTTTTCAGGTATCGCCTTGAAGACTCCAGCAATGAAGAAGAACCTAGACAAGGTGATCGGCAAGTGGAACGACTTGCAGACCAAGAGTCAGGTCTTTGTGGAAAGGTGAATATTCAGGATATCCTAATAGTTTTAGGAAGGTAGTTTTGAAAGGCTTCATGACTAAGTTAAGTGTACCCCAGACTTGCAGTAAAGTATTTAAGATAAGATAATTTATTTATTTGTAAAACAAGCATTCACATACAAATGAACATTTTATAACAAAAATAAGAGAAGTAGGTGACATGCTTGAGTCACAAAAAGGTCTCTGTCTCAGCATAAGTTGGTTATGTTAACAACCAGCGCTGGTCTTCCGACAGATTATTTGAACTTGTCTTAAACAATGTGTGCACGTTTAAGTCATATCTAACGATGAAGGAATGCCTAGTGAATCATCATCATCATCATATCAGCTGTAGGACTGCTGTCCACGTCCACTGCTAGACGTAGCCCTCCCTCGTGGATCTCCAAGAGCACGAGAGTTGTTGCCATACTCGCCACGCTTGGCAGGCGGGTTGGCGAGCGCAGTAGAGGATGTTGATACACGTAAAGATGCTGCCCATCTTCTGAAGGCTTCTCTTGGCAGATTCTTACTGGATCCACGGGCGAGAGGGGAGAGGCAATATACTACTGCCGGCAGACCTTTGTTTAACCTCAATCTCACCTGTGTCTCACGTGGCCGATGATAGATCACATACATATGTATGTATGTCTAAAAGATACCTAAGCAATCTTGACTTAGAGATCCAGGGGGCCTATTCTCGTGAATCGTGATCCAAATGATAAACGCTTATAATCGATAAATTACACAAAAAACTGTCAACATCTCCATTGAAAAGAACTTTCAACATTCTCTTAATCACAATAGACAAATGTCTATTACAAACTGATCGTGATGCATCGACTAATAAAGTACGGGTTTCGAGATTATAGTAGACTTGTGAGTGATGGGACAAGTTCGGAGTAAACACTCAGAAGTGAAATATGGCAAAGTATCTACGCACAATCATGATGCACGAGAATTGGCCCCCAGGTTCTGGTTTTCGGTGAAAACAGACAGCGCGTTACAGGCCTCAACGTGTGTAAAACAGGCAGATGAAGTCTTTTGAACTGCTAAGTCCACTTACTGCCTGAAGAATGTGTCTTATTTCCTAGCCTTAATGTTGAAATTTGAACAAATTATTTCTGTCGTCCAGATTGAAGTTTGTGGAGATAGTCGTTAACAGCATGGAAGAGAACCATCAGACCATTTCGGAGTTCGAGATCAAACTCGCGCAGTTCAACGACCTGCCCAACGATGTTGAACTACTGAAAGACGTAAGTGCTATTTTATTACCTCGAGGTCGTCGTGGAAATATGAAATCTATGTATCCATTATTAAAGCTGTGATTTATATGTATAGTGACAAAAATAAAACTTTTTGATTTGATATATAGTCTGCGTTGTTGGTCTAATAACCGCCTGAGGCCAAAGAGGTTTCTGATTCGATTTTTGCCACGGTGCGAATATTCATAAAAATGTTGTCGGTATAAGATTAGGATTGTTCAGTCATGCTACCACTAACGCCATCTATTGGTGAGTAGCAATGTCGAAAGGGGCTAGAGGATTCGACATTGCTACAAGTTTTTTTTTATTATGAGGTAAGATAAAGTGCTATTTGGCGTCACAGTTTAAAAATTTACAATACAATACAAATACATTTATTGCCAAAAAGAGAACACAGTTATTAATACATAAAATTACAATACTATAAAATAATATAATATATAGTTTACTGATTAGATTTTGATTTTGTCTCTAAAATGTACTTTTTTGGTTCTCTATCTAAGTACCATTAAGTTATAACATTCAATCCCTTAGATGCACGAAGACCTCCTCCGCATGCAAGTGGCGGTCAGCAAGCAGCAGGTAGCAGTCGACCAGATGAACGACGACGCAGAGAACTGCCGCCGCCTGGTGGAGTCGTCTCGCGCCTCCCTCCCGCACGGCTCGCTGCCCCGCGCCGGGAAGCACATCGACCTCGAGAGACTCGACAAGGAGGTTTCGCAGCTGAACAACAGATGGAACAGCGTGTGCACTCAGCTGGCTGAAAGGTAGGTTGAAGCTCAATAGATGGCGCTGTTTTTAACTTTTCCTGATGTTGGAGTTTATTGAACACTATAGCGGTCAGGGGCCTCGAGAAACTTTATATGGAGGTTTTGCAGCTGAATAATCAATAGCGTTTACACTCAGCTGTCTGAAAGATCAGTTGGAAGGGAACGAGAGCTGTGGTTACAATGCAACAGATGGTGTTGATGTAATTTTGTTTGCGTTTCTCTTAGTTAAAGATTTTAATGATGTGAAATCGAAGAAACAAAAACATTCCATTAGTCAAATTTGAAAGCGCGAAATTCAAATTTAGAAGATGGAATGTTCCGTTTCGTTCCGTATCAAAATAACGAAAATGAGAAACTGGAAAAAGAATAAGCTGTCTTACCACTCCTGCCAGTGTTAGTCTTCCCCAAGACCCAAATAATCAAAATAATAACAATAATATAACTAGATAATAATCTGAACTTTATCTACCAGACTGCGGAGCTGTGAAGCCGCTTACCAACTCCTGCGAAACTACAACGCCGGTCTCGAGAAGGAAGCCGAATGGATCGACGACGCTTACAACAAGCTGCAAGCGCAGCCACCTATCGAGGTTCGCCCTAAGGAGCAATTTGAGCCGACCCGGGTAAGTTGCTCAACTTGGAACTAGATGGCGTAGTAAAAATGTACATTATTATTAATTTATTTATATATTGTTCTTGGTAAGTGCACTGATGTATTTTACACCTTATATCATAAGTGTTTAGTTGTATTTTCGTGTGTTTTGATTTCTTGTGATTATTCTAGGTTAGGTTTTCTTTCAGTGCCGTTCGGATTTGTTCGATTCGTCTTCGTTTTTTGTGGAAACCTTTTGTTAAGTTATACTCTATAAGAAACTAACTTATCAAACAAAATAAGATATATATATTTATAAAGCATGAACAGCATGATTAAATGTCTAGGAAAAGTGTCAGATTGATTTAGTATAAATCGGTATAATTACAAAGATTTAAATCATTAGATATGCCCTTGCCGTAATAAGAACGCGCCGTTTTGTTTCCACACGAATGAGTGAGCACGCTCATTTAGAATCAGTACGGAAGTTCGCGCAATACGATTGCACAATGAATGGTGTACTTTGGTTAATTGGCAAGTGCGTGCGTCGGCATTATTAATAACACACATTTGATGACAATGCCTCAGTTTTTGGTGTCAGGGCACATCCAACGATATAAATCTTTGTATACCTTTATAATGGTTATACCCACAAAGAAAGGGATGCCATTTCTTCTTTGTAACTGTAAATTTATATTAATATAATGGTGACCACACAATGAACTCACTGGGAGATGATATTTTAACTTATTTTAATCATGATAATGGATACTGCATGGTTTTGATATCATTAATTATATACATATATAATGTTTCCTAAAAGATTGCACGCATGAATGTACGTAATGTCCAAACACTACCATCTATTAAAGCCCATCATTATATTAAAATTATGAATTTCATTATGAATTAGATTATGTTATTAATGGTTTAGATATTATGAATACTAGCTGTCAATTAAAATAGAATTTAAACACAACACAAAGTCCTTATTTTTATCTAAAACGGTTATAATTGCACTGCATGAATGAACATAATGTCCTCCAAACACCATCTATTACAGTTCATATTTATTTCTTAAATTATGTCTATAATCGCACTTAACATAATATCTGGGTGTATCGTGGTTTCACAGACGCTACTGACCAGTGTGGTGGAAAGAACACCAAGGATTGAGAAGGTTAACGTTGACGGTGGAAGATTCATTCGAGAGGCAAAGGTATGAGTTTACTAACTGAATTTACCTACACTTTGTGAAAACTACCCTGGTAGAATAATTCGGTTACCATAACCTGTATTTTGAGCATTAAAAACAACTGGCAGAATGCAGGTAATGCCGTAGTCTGATTTTCTGGCAGATTATTTCACAAAATGTTACTTGTCAATTTAATAAAATGTCACGTTTATTTTTGGATAATTTTCTAGTGAATTATGAGTTTTTGAAAGGTTATGAGAGTCCAGCGTTTCGTTCTTCCGTCTTTGTGCTTCTTGTCTCGTCTGGGTCTTCAAGTCTCCTTTATAGCGGATTTGGCTCGACTGTGTTGTCTATCATGCATGGAGTGTCGCTTCTGCTCACTTAAAGCTCTACGCTAATCTATGACGCTTTATTGCCAGCTTGCTAATTTGAACTAATGTATTTAGTTTTGCAAATACTAATACTAACTCTTTGAATGAGTGATGTTTGTGTGGTTGGATCAGAATCCTAAAAGCAGCAGTGTGCTGTTTTTTCGCACTGTGACTAAGCATTTTTTATAATTAGTTTAAAAGAAAACAGAATTTTAAAAGGGTAAGCTTTGCATGAATTTGGTGTTTCAGTGTTGCCAATAAATGTGTTATCTACTATTCTAGTAGAAGTTTTAAAGGGTTTCTAGTCCGATTTACCTATTGTTTTAAAGGGGGTTATAGTAAAAAACAATTGGGAAGCTTTGTAAAAAAAAATGCACGAAAGGTGTTAAATGCACAAAGCCCTGGTGTTGCACGCTTCGTCCATTTTCGTGTTACGGGCTTTCTTCCAGCATGATTCTATCTGGGATGCCTTCAAAGCTGGACAGTGTTACCATGAGAGAGAATAGATGAATGTGTGAAAGTAGTATTTTGTTAAAAGTCGTCATTACTTTAGACTTATTTCTACAAACATAATGAACATTATATTTTTCTTAGAAACCTAAATTCAGTATGTTTTATGATTATATGAATGTCACAAATTACGAAAATTGTATGCGAGAAGTATTACGAGAGGGATTTTAATAAAAATAATTTCTAATTACCACTTATAGCTTTACTTTATTGGCAGAATATTTACCAAAACAACAAAAAGTTACCAGTCTTAAAAAATAATTTAACTTTTGATTAATATCTTAAAAACGTCATTTGAGACTGAGTGAAAGTGAACATTCTGCCAAAAAACTAACATATAATCCTAACCCGCTTCGACCCTAACCGAATAGATCCACTCCTCGAGATGTCAACGCTACGCCGAATGGTTATGCGAGGAGGTTCACCCGTCCCTTGACATGCGTCAGCTGAAACGTCAGGCGGAAGTGGAAATGGCGGAGTGGCTACGCAAACAAAACAAGCCAGTCGACCCTGAGAGGATCCCCGTGGGCTCCGAAGCAGTGGCGAGGGAGCTGGATGAACTGAACGCGAAGTACCAGCGGCTGATGGACATGCTGTACGAGAGACTGAGACGCATCGCGACTGCTAATCCTGGGGACATTGTTACGTTGGTGAGTGTTTGTTTTTAAGGAAGGTATAATGACTGTTGCTTGTCGAACCATCTAATCGGAATTTATATAAACGTCAAAAATGGTTTCCTAAACAGATAGCGCTAGTGTTCTTTTTGTAAACATAACTGAAAACGACAGGATAATTTATTGCCTCGCAGAATTAAGGGCGTCATAAAAAAGAAAAAACGCCTAAAATTGTTCCCTACAGCCTAATAGCTGGCGCTAGTGCTCTTTTTCTGTTAGTAGGTAAACATAATTGACAATGACAGGACAATTTATTGCCTTGCTTACTCCGCGCGTTAGCTCCATCTATTATGTTCAGTGGTAAAAACTTTTTTTACTGAAAACTGCTCTTGAAAGAGTAGTTGTGTCAAATGTCAAGGAGTTTAAATTAAGAATAGTAGATTTATAATCTTTATGATAACACTAAGCAACTGTCATTATACCTTGCAATGCCAACTTAGCTGTTTAGCGGAGAGTTAAAAAAAAAGCAAAAAGTTACAAAGTATCTGTAAAGTATTTTCCATTTGTTCCAATGAACAGATAAGTTGGTACACTAAATATGTTTAAACATTATGGTTTATGTTTACGACAAATGCCATTTATTTATTATCTAGGTTTATTTCCGCACGGCCATGATTCACACAAATGTCCTTTCTCACTAATATTATAAAGCCGAAAGTTTGTTTGTATAGATGTATGGATGTTTGTTACATTTTCACGTGAAAACTACCCTACTATTACCCGTTAATCAAAATAACACAAATGCTACTTTTTATCTTGGTACAACGTGTGCGAAGCGCGGGAAGAAGCTAGTGTCCTATAATGTATGTATTTAGTATAGGTACATGACTGGCAACATCTGTAAGCTTGGTAAAACTGCGGTAATAGATATACCCTCTGTGGAAAAAAATCGTTAATTTGAGCTAACTGTAGATGCCTGGAATTGTTTTAATTGTAATTAAGCTATTTAACGGTCACGTTGACATAATCACACAGTCTAGCGGGCTAGCTACTCGTAGGTATAGAATTAATATCGGTACCTGACCTTTGCAAAGATTTGCTTCGCTACCTCACTCTATATAGCCACAGAGCAAATAGCTGTCAAATAAGCCGAGTTGAATTATTTTACTAAATTACATTACACTACTTTTTTTGCTATTTAAGACTATATTATGTGTGAACTCATATTATGGTTAAAGACATACTTAGTTTTGATAAATAAAAAAAAATAAAACCTATACATAAACTGATGTTTAAATATTAACACATACTAGCTACATCGATGTATATATATATATATATATATATATGATGGATATATATTAAATAAAATGACGCAAATCTAACCTTTAAAATGTCAGTAACAATACAAATAAGTATTTGATATAATTTACCTTCATGTAAAGGTATTTAATCATTGTGATCTCAGTTTAGCCCACACTAGTCTAGTGATGTCATATTGTCAGACTAGACCTTGTCCAAGGCCGCCTTGTCACTTTCAAATTGAGTTATCTCTATTAATCTATGGTATTTTATTACAAATTACATCCTTAAATGGACTAATCAATGCTACCATGACAATTATTCTAAATTTTTGCTGCTATAAATTATTAACAACGATTGGACTATAAGTACGAGTATGTTCTTGAATGTACCTACTGCTATGATTTACTGTTCAACGAAATTAGTGTTTATTTTGAGGTTCAATATACAACTGTCAAAGTCAAATAACCTTCGGCATTCAAAGTCAAGAGTTAGGTAACTAGGATTCCAAAATAGAACAATAATAACCCTCTAAATAACACCCACAATAATTATCTACGATCATACAAATAAAGCCTCAAATTGCAAGCGAATTAAACTATAAACATTACTCCCACACAGTCGGGCTAGGGACCGTGTAGGCAGTAGTTTGCCTGTATTTGGAAAACTATTTGTTTTAGATGTTCTAGGTGCATCCGTCGTTGAAACTATGATACCAACTATGCCTGCGATAGTAATAAGGGCATATCTGTATTTTTTCTGATTTGAGTTACATTATATTGCAGTTGCGCCTTTTTCCCTTGATTCGGTAATACAATGTACATAACTCGTAACTGGAAAAATCTGAGATACACCCTGTTTACTGTAACTAACTATAACTGGTTCTTGTGGCACGTCTCTAAATTCTACATTTTATTGACGAGTGTAAATGAAGGTGGTAGGTATTATGAGACCTCCAGACAAAAAACAATCAATAGTCTATATTAATTTGAGCTAGTTTAGGTTAGTAACATTGACACTGACATGGTAACCTAACCTTCCGAAATATATGGTTATAATAAATTGACATCGAAATAATGGATTTTTTTCGCAATTAAATTAGCTACACAAATTTTTGTCGTTGTTTTTTGGATTAGTTTCTTGATAGCGCATAATTATTTATTCATTTCAACAATGTGTAACTGGTCACAATATATAACTTGCTAGATCTCGCACTTCTACTTATGTGCTTCTACTCGCTCTCATTCATAAAAATGTAATAAGTTTATACAAAACTCATAAAATACTTTTGATCACAATAAAATTTAAAAAATATAAATGAATATCATAGGTTATAATTTATAATATAATAGCATGGAGAGATGGGGGAGGCCTTAGCCCAACAGTGGGACACTGCTAATTCTAATTGTAACATAAGTTATGTATGATACAATATTAATTTACATCAAAATTATAAAAGATTGCTAAATCAGCCACATCTTAAATTTTGCTGAATATCATTGCGTCTCCTGTGCTATGGTTAGGTTCAGCCAGAGCAATTTGCACAGAAAGGGTTTTGACTTTGGCATTCGAATCTAATGCATGCAAAAAGCCGCTAATTGCATCCAGAATAAAAACATCTGCAAATAAGGCTATTGTAGCCAGTCATTGACACTTAGATTCGGTTACTTAGGAGCTAGTAAAAACTCTTAATGCATGGCTAACCATTCTACCTCGTGTTTGTAGATAACTATAAAATAAAATTAGATACCTACTTTTGGAGTTAATGGCCTCGTTTGCTTGTAGAACGAAATTGGTTTGTGAAAAAAGATGAGTCAAATCAGGACCTTTTTCGATCTCAGCTATTGTGTACAACTTAGAAATGGAGCAGGCAAATTTTCACCCCATCTATCGTATCAAGACCTCCGGAAGATGGGCGTCTTTCCGTATATCGACATCCCGTGATGCGATCGCCAACCCGTCTGCCAAGCGTGGGGAGTATGGTAACGCCCCCTCATGATCTTGGAGATATATGAGGGAGAGGCCTTTGTCCAGCTGATCGTATCAAGTCTCAAAATCCCTTAGTATAAGGCATGGCATGCGTGGTATGGGGCGCCCACTAGATAAGGAGTGATGATTTGCGAACGGTTGCTGGTAGACGCCGGGTGCGACAAGCCGATGACAGGGTGAACTGGTCCGGATTTGGGATGGCCAGTGGTCTAATATAGGCTGATAATGATGATTATGATGAGAGCATGACCTTTTAGGTCACTTCAGGTCGGTTTCCTACTAACTAACTAACTGACTTGCATCTCTCAACTAGTGTTATTATATACTGGTCTGTCTGGAATATTTACCATATAATTTATTTTGACGCAGACTATAGGCAGAAGTATTAGTGTATTATATTATCTGTGGCAGAAGCCTAGGTAGTATCATTACTAAGTAGTATGCACATATACATATACAGTAAATACTAAATTGGCCTCGGACACTATAATAATTAGCCTTAACGTTAGTTAAGTACGACAAAAAATGCTATTATGTGTAGCAAAAAATATTTTCAGAATAATTCTTAGCTAACGTCTGATGAGTAAACTTGGACTGACGTTGACAGACGCGAGGTGTCTCGTGATTTGTTCAGCGCCAGCTTTACATTACATCCGGTACTGAGCTGTTTTTTTTTTCATTTTCTCCTATTTTTGTTTACACAAAACTTGACTTTTGACTTTGAAATAAAGGCTTTTTCGCTGAGCGGCCACATTGCCTTATTGGAAAAGAAGAAAATATGTACAAAACAAAACTAAGCAAACATAAAGCACTTATTTCTCAAAACATATGTAACAAAAATATAATACAATTTTAAAGTCATATCAGAAAGTGGAGAAGACAGTAGACTGTTACATTGTCCTATATCGTTACTACCTACATTAAAAATAAATCTACGTTCGGCTGCGTTCCGAACACATTCCATAAGAACATGTTGAACTTCTTATTTTTTATAATGATTTAGGATTGAGTAATTTACGTAATATTGCCAACCAACACCCAGTCCATCAATTTATGCACCTCAAAATTTTAATGATATTGAATATTTTTTTGGTAGGTGTGTTTTGGTTTGTGTAGTGTTTGAAATGGGATTTTATTTTTATGGAATACAGTATGGCCCATTGAAACTCATGTATAAAGTTAAAACAACACAAAAACATTACCTCCTACGTACCTAACCTACCTACAAATATTCACTTTAATAGCTCATCACGATTACATCATCGCTCTAACTTTAAAGGATTTCAAGAAAAACAACTTTATTTTCTTTAGTAGGATCATTATTCATGATTCTTAGCAAAGTAGTTTTGCTTGCCATAAACAAAAATATCCATCTGTGACAGGTAGACAAGACAAAGTCGCACCATAAGGGTTCCTTTTTACAATTTTGGTCCGGAACCCTACATAGTTTGCTTTCGATTTTAGTCCTACTTATACTTAGGTCTTGAAACAAAAGATACGTATCTAGAGACATTATTTGTTTTCATTCTGTGGTGGATGTTGCAGCAACAGTATTTTTTGTTGCTACCAAATGGATTTTTTTAATTTCACTAAGTACTTATTTTCTATTTGACAAAATAAAATCTACTATTCCTACTACTCTATCAGACTTAGTTTCTGTATTTGCTACTTTGCAATGAATCCTGGATTTTTGAATTCTTGATTAAGTCGCCATAAAATTCTACTTAAAATTCACTACCTATCTAACCCGCATAGTCGCGTGAGGATGTTACATGGTGCCTGCCTGCCTAATGACGTCATTTGCGACATCAAGCACATGGTCATAGTGTCAAGGTTAAGGCGGAATCATTTTATGGTCTATTTTTTATATAAACTGTTCAAAAACTAGAAAATCTAAATCGGACTTTAGTGGCCAAAGCAGTGTTTATCTTGCACTATATAGGTACCAATAAAAAACTTGTCGTGTACCACTGCCATATCATCATCATCATCATCATATCAGCCCGTTGACACCCACTGCTGGGTATAGGCCTCCTCTTCAGCACGCCAACGTAAACGGTCCTGTGCTAGTCTCATCCACTGTCGTCCGGCAACCCTGGCCAGATCGTCCGCCGATCTGGCAGGTGGTCTGCCTCGAGGCCGTCTCGTTTCCATCGGAAACCACTCTGTTACCGCCTTGGTCCATCGGCTGTCGTCTCGCCTGGCAAAAATTAGTAATTATATATATACATATATATATATTACAGATAACTAAAACTGCCATATATAATCGTTAAATACGAAAATAAGAAAAATTTGTTGATAAGATGTCAGCTCAATCTGATAGTGGAAATTGTTCGTAAATCGATACGCATCTTAACTCGGGCGAATGTAGGTATCTGTATCATGGCAGGTGATATAAAACCACTTAGTCTTGTTAACAAGTTCCCTAAAGCTAGATCCTTCTGCCTTACTTTACCTATTTAATTTTATATTTGCAGTACCTCTTATCGAATAGTTCTGTAAGAAAACGCATATTTCCAAGCCAAATGAGAATGTTCTCAATCGATAAATTTTATCCTTACTCCAAAAATTACACATAAAACTTTCTATAAGTATAGTTAGACATGTCAAATGGTATATAAATTAAGACTAGGTCACGCAAGCTTTTAAATCGCTAGGGTTAGGCTCGATCGAGGTCATTTTAAGGTCAATGTCAAATATATCTGACAGACTGTTAAAGCTATAGCTAGATCAGACTACTAACGTTAAAGCTAATCCGAAGAGGCCATACGAGAGCAAGTTAGTGGTACTTATCGGTTCTTTTCCTAGTTGAAATGACTATACATAATAAAAGGACGTATGCTCGTACATATATACAAATCAATAAACAAAGTATAAATATTTTTCTACAAATAAAACGAGTAAAGATGTAAATAAATGCAATAGAGATAAAAAGAAGCACTCAATTAAACATGTTTTGAAAATAAATAACAATAGTAACACTTCTTATTGATAAAATTGTGTCACGCTCAAAGTATGTTAGCGCCCTTGAAAAGTCACAAAGATAAACAGCGTAGCACTCAAATACCTACTTATTAATAATTCGTATTAAATCTATGTAAATAAATACTTACATACCTATTTAAATGCGAATTCGGCAGATAACTAACTCTACCTAGATCATAACAAATACACATTTTTTTCCTTAGAATTTAAGTTAGCTTATTTGGGTGAAAGGAAAGAGAATCTCAGCAAGAATGCAAGTTTTTTTCATAGCTGCTTTGACCCAAACAAACAGTAAAATCAGTAACTCACTTGCTGAAAATATAATACCTAATGACCAAGTTCCGTTCTGAAACCAAATGCATCGTATCACCTCCATATCCATAGCAATTTGTTCCGATGACGAAATACGTCCGTTTTCAGTTGCGCGCCTACACGGACAGCCGTTCGACGTTTGCTGCGCTACCGAACGAACGCCGCGATATTCGAATTTAAATAATTGTGATTGTGTCGTTTTTATTTTTGTGTGAAAAGAAGGTTGTTTGTGATTGTGTGAAAAGTTTTCATGATCTTATGTTATTATTTGATCAATACATCGAATATCTTTACGACTTTTACCATGGTTTAATCTAAAGTATACGTAAATAAGATAACGTCGCAAAATCGGAATTTTAAATATTCCTTTTCGTTTAACTTCTGGAAAGTCAATTTAAAATGTCCTTAACCGCGTGTTGTTGCGAAAAATAATTGCGCCCTTACCAGAACATGTGTTATTATTTTTAATGGCTACAACTTGATCTCTGTCAAAATATGCTGAATACCTTCTTTGACAACAAACTTCTTTTGCAACAACTTTGACTCAGTTATGCGTTAAATTATCACAGTTCGTGCGTTTAAATAAATAATTAAAAATGTTTTATACATTTCAGTGTGATATTATGGAATGGGAAGATTATCTTTATTATTGTTTTTATCAATGACCTGGCGTGTTATCGTAACATAATATATACTTATTGCTTTGTGTCATAATTTTAGACAGATACCGATTGTATACTTTGATAATTATCAGCTTCTACATATAATTGAGGAGATATCTGAAATCTTTATTGCACATTACCTGCACATTTGTTACGTATCTATTATACAAAGATATTAATAATTAAGACCGCGAGTTAGAGTTACTTGCAAATTTTTAATGAGTTTCATTAAGAATACGTCAGCGACAAGTTTCAAAATGTAAATGACCTATGTACCTAGCATCAGTACATATATTTTCTTTTGCTTTGTTTTTTCCGTAGCTTTTGAGTATTTTGTATATTATTTCTGTATTATTATACCTTCATGCTCTAAGTGCACGTTTTTTTTTCAATTAATACTAAAATATTAATTTGTTTTAAGTTTAGTTCGGAAAGTCTCATTTAAGAAAAAATCAGCTTGACACCGGTCTCAGTTGCATTCGTAAACGTTTTCCGCGTCGTGTTACTGAATGATGTCATCTCAAGGCGATAACAGTTTCCGTCAATATTATAAGGTCTCTATAGCCTTTCAACCTGTATTTTACCTTCTGCTTCGTTTTCCCTATCGTAGAGCCGTCATCGTTTGATCATGATCGTTCTGAATCTGAATAAAAGCGCCCAAATCAATAGTTAACTTTGAATCTTATAAATGAGTCTACGCGTTTCAAGACCGTCTTGAAATGCATATTATAAGATGGTTATAAATCAATTACTTTTTGTACTTATAAAGATAGAATAGTAGCAATGCCAACATACAAACTTGCGTTGCACCTCTTGCGATTCTTTGCCTTAGGTTTCAAGAGAACTTCACCAATTTAAGTTTTTTGGAATAATTTAATATGGCCTTAAATGTTTCAATAAATAAGTTACAGTAGACTCTTGTTCAATGCTTGACTTTTTTTTAACTGTAAGTCAAAACGAAGCTGGTTTAACCGAATAATATTGATGAGAACTCTGAAGTCGAATCAGAAGCGTACAACAATGCACTTACCATAGTAAGTGTTTCTTATACTCGTGCCAAGTAACCTTACTGGGTCATTGAATTAATAAGGGTGACATATGTACATATAAACTACGGACAAGCGTCCAACGCGGAGAGAATAATAAATCTAAATTTTCTTGATGTAATTTTTTCAGTCAAAACGTACTAACGTAACTACGTTTACTTTAAATAGGTCTATTGTATTACTATACTATAAAAATGTCCAGGACTGTGAGAGACCTGTAAACCCTGCAACAATATTTAATATTGCAACTCGTATAATTGATGCTATTAACAGGTTAATTTTGATCTCTTTTCGATTAAAGGTGCCTATTCAACTACATTTCACGGTTTTTGGCAGACGGCAGAATGAATCGCCACGTGTTGCCAGGTCACGTCACACCTTCCTATTTTTGTATCATGCTAGCTATTGTAATCGACTTCATTTGATTTACCTTTCTATTGTTTTGTTTGATTGGGCAGTGCGGTATGTACATATATCTTAGGCTGAGGTTAGCACATGACCATGCGGAGTGGCATAAAAAGACGGAGGCTTAGGCTGGGTTAGCCCAGCAGTGGGTGAAGTCAGGCTACGGATTATGATGATGAAGGTTCATCTTAACTATTGAGTCAAAGTGGATGGGACCTACATAGGTTAGTTCAGTTCTGACAGTCAAATCAATTTGAGTTTAAGTTTGTACAAGTCAAACAAACACTCCTTTTGGTCTTATCAATAACTTCGGAACTACTTTCAAATGACTAGATCAAACGAACATTGGACGAATGCAATCGGTTATGCTGATAGCTTCACTTGTATTTATTGCAAGTATAAAATTAATGCAGTTTATATTCGACTTTCTTCGTTATCACTGTGTGTTATGGATTACTTTTGCTTCCTGTACGATGTAAGTTTTTGGTTTTGTAGTCACTCGATTTTCATTATTCGTCGTAACAAAAATTGTAAGCATTCAATTCGTTTTCGTTTGTCGTACTCGTAGTATTGACATTGCTATGATTTTTATCGTCAATATACTTTACTTATCGTATCCCTAATCATTTTGCATTATTATTTAGGTCAATAACATCTATCCTTGATGTTACTTGAATTTTTAGATTTTTCGAATGTTGAATTACGCTCTGTTAAATGGTAATAACGTTGTTTATAACTAACGAGATATTGTTGTTTGTATAATGCTGTTTTGTGAGCTTTAATTTTATTTTTATCGGTTCTCATTCTTGAACGAGTTCGACGGCCGAAGTTGTTGCGTTATGAGATTTATAGTCATCGCTGAAAATGTGTATTTTTAGTAGTTTTAGTGGTCGGATTATGCGATTCAGGTCAACGGACTTTAAATTGCTGACAATAACTGGTGGCGCTACGAGAGCTATGTTGAAAACAAAGCTATCTAGGATTTGTGTTTCGTAGAAATGTTACTTAAAGTTAAAATTAAACCGTTCCTTCAAATACCTGCGTGGTGATATTTTTAGTCGTAGTACAAACGGTTTTGTCGTTACTAACAAATAATTCATTGATTTATCAACAAAAAACCCGACTTCAATAACTTTGATGATGATGATAGGTAGTTATGATATTTGGCTAGGTATATACTCGTGTCTTAACTATCTTCTCCTACATAGGTGTCATTTAAAAATACAATTTAAACCTACTTTGACATCTTTTGAATTATTTATATCAATTCAACATTATTACAGGTTACATAATCGAATTGAATGAAGCCTCTAAATTGTTCGCTACGAGTATTATAAATGTAGCTTACCTTATAACAATTACCTTTTCATATGATAAACAAAGAAAAATATCTAGTTTTAATTCCGCTAATGCTGAGATGCATATGCACCGCCCTCCCGCCCGCTAATTATGCACATGCAGGATAATGCATCTCAGCATTAGCGGAATTAAAACTAGATATTTTTCTTTGTTTATCATAATAATATGGATTTCCGCAAAGTAACGCCTGATTATATTAATTAAATTACCTTTTCATTTATATTTATGGTGATCTCAATGTCTGCAAAATGAATTTTCATAAACCACAAACGCACGTTCGTATTAAAGAAACAATAATAAGGATAATCTTGAACATTTGACATCAGCTAGGCCTTGGACGTGATCAATGGACTAAAATTCGGAGTGATGTAACTATTATGACTAACACTTCTGCGCTAATAGAACACTAGTTTAAATAAAACGTTCAACCTTATGTTTATGACTGTCGAGTTTGTAGAAGTCACTGAGGCTTTTGACTGTGTTTACCTTAATATTAAAGCAAATATTACATTTTGGTAGTCCGCTGTGAATTACTAATGCAAAACTAGATTATCTAGTGTTGTCATATTTTTGGTTGTGTCCACAAAAATGTGAGGCGTAATAATTGTTTGTTTTATGTTGGTGTACCAAAGGAATCTAGAATTGGCCCACATTTTAGTTATTAATTGTTGTGTTACTTTCTCTCGTATCTCACGCAAGAATATCCAACTTTTCTCTTTTCTTTGATTTAACGCACTGGCGGTTATTAGTTTTACGATTATTGGAAACAGTGTAAGACTAATGATAATAAATAACTAATGGACGTTCATTTATATGAGAAAACGCTCAATTATTTTAATTATTTATTTCGAAAAGGGTAGAGACCAGACTACATCATTTTTTACTATCCTACTAATAATATATAAAAGTTAAAGTAAGAATGTATGTATGTATCTTCCCTTTTCACGTCAAAACCGCTAAACCGATTGGATGAATTTTAGTATAGGAGTAGATTAGAACATGGAGACGGACATAGACTACTTTTCGTTGCGTAAATTAGTAGTCGTAGTATTTGTAGGGTAGTTGTAAAGTAGTTGTTGGGTAGTTGTAAGTAGTGATTGTAGTAGGTGCGATACGAAGTTTGCCGGGACACCTAGTACATTATATATCAAACATTACGCAAATGAAGATTAAGGGTTTTTCAAATATGTAACAAAATACGACTTTAATGTTTACCAAATGAAAAGCAAAACGCGATATTTACTCAAAATTAATTAGTTTTTGACATTTTAATTCATTTTACTATATCGATAATAGATTTTTCATTTTTGGAAGTCTCAACTGCCTAGAGTATGTAGTAACATTTTCTATTATTAGTAGACTCACGCGTTCAATTTACATAACTTTTTCGCGATAATTAGAGCATAAAAAACTACTCTGCTTATTGTTAGTACATCAGTCTCTTGATATGATAAGTGTACGAACCTGTTCCTTACAATAGAACTAACGGAATGCAGTACCTTCCGCATTACGCGTCCCGTCAGCTGAAGTATTTGTTACGTGAATCGTGTCATAGTGTCAAGATTAAGCGGGCAACGCTCTCGGGATGCGCGCGCAATCACCAATCTCCCTACTAGTATTGAGCCAGTCAGCTTTCATAACCTCAAAACAATCTACCTCGAAACAGCTGTTCGTAAAATCATTGTAATACTCCGTAATCATCGGTGTTCTAGACATCGGTGGCAACCCTGGGATAGGAAGCGCTTATTACGAAATGATTCGAATTTAGAATCGTCTAGTATTTTTTTCGGTTTACGGCTTTTTGGCGTTCATTCAGTTTTCAGCCAGTCACGTCTATGAGTAGATGTGTTCTGTTTCTTAATTTTAAAATTGTTTCTTTTTTCTTCCTATTCATGCTGGCTATTTAATTTTAGCTTCTTGATTTTTGGATAGGTTACATTTAATAAGACTAAATAAATAAGACAAAAATGTGGACATAGTGTGAACCATGAATGTGTTAAGTGTGTGTGAAAATAAACATTTTTAAGTGTTGGAAATCAGTGTTTTAAAATGGAGGAGTATGAGTATGACTTCGCATACGAGTGCCGGGTTGGTATTATTGTTTATGAACCGGCAAAATAAAGTAAATAAAAGAAGTCAAAACTTCTACTATACCCAGTTTATTATTTGCACAATCGCATTGTCTGCAGTTTGACGCAGTTTTAAATTTATGTTAATCGAAATATTCTCATGATATTATTTCGTCACGATACTGTATTTGCATTTATAAATAGAACAGGTAAAACCAGCGCATCTGTTCGATTTGTGCACGTGACATTGACAAAAAGATGTAAATAATAGTAGCAAATGAAAGGGGAGCCGATGGCAACCCCTCTCACGTATGTAACCCCTCAGTACCATGACAGAAAATGTAAATGTGCTGAGATGTTTCGTATAATCGATGAGCATGCTGATTTCCATAGCACGCACGGTTAAAAATATAGAGCATTTCCTACTGTACAACTGCAATGCCACGGTGATCACGTTCACTAAGCACGGCCAAGCAATAGCCAACGCTGCATTGCATTGCGCCTATCACCCTAAAACATAGGGTTTTAAGGTCTCATGTGCCCGTAATTTCCGTAATTTTATAAGAATTTATTATTATAACACAATGATATAACTGGAGTACATGAGTTTTTGCATAAATATTATTGGATCTGTGTAATGCTTCATTCAGAGCTGATGTTAATACTTACTGACCACACTAATTGGTTTATTGTTGGCTAAAGTATCATAAGTTTTATTGGTACCTAAATATGAAGTTACTGTTAATATAGAAGATGATTTATTTTATGATGACAGCTTTCGGAACGTGTCATCAATCAATTTCTGAATTTCTGAATCAATAATTTTAATGGGAAGTAAGGTATCCGGGCAGATTCCCAAAAACTCGTAGCATGCTCATAATCTTAGAACGTATATTGTCATAACGTTTACTTTTTTAAAACTGTGATCAAACTGGCGATTAACTTCTGAATCTTCTTATAAAATGTTCATTTATAGTCTAGTTAGCGGCTTAGCTACTCAACACCCAAGCAAACAATTCAAAATTCCATATATCTTTCAGCGTCTCGTCGAGGCAATGGCACCTCGGTCCGCGCGGTCGTTCCGCCAGGAGTTCAACATGCAGGACTCGACCACGGAAACCACCTACACCACACACTATACCTCTGAGAAGTAAGCAAAGTACTTTTATATTCGTTCATTCATTAATACTTTCAGAAATCTTCAATGTTTAAAACATGATATCAACGTATTCGCGACATAAAACGTTTTCTTCCAAGGATAAATTTATGTTACTTATAATTTAATTTTATGTTTGTTATAAATTTTCGTTTTATCCCCAACACAGATACGTAAGGTCGTCACAATCAACAGAGCTCGATGGACAAGCACTAAACAAATCAATGGCCAATGGCAAACATAGCTCGCCAAATTACACAACGAAAACAATAATCACTGATGATGACAGACCAGACGTAAGAAAACTTAAACGAGTCCACAGAATGTACGAAGGACCAAATATCATAGAATCCAGAGGTATAGTTCACCCCGAAACAAAAGAAATACTAACTGTAGGTCAAGCTATTAGCATGAGAATACTGGATGTACGAACGGGGAGGTTGCTGTCATCCCCCGAAACGAGACAAACCATGACGATAGACCAAGCGGCGAAAGAAGGCCTAATCGATTCGAAACTAGCTGCAAGACTAACAGGTCCTTGTGGGATGACAGAAGACGGAAATGAAGTCACTTTGTTGGAAGCAATCCAAAGTGAACTCTATGATGCAGAGCAAGGAGTATCAGATCCCGCAGAAAAGAGAATCAAGGTAACAGTCGAAAGCGAGAGACCAAGCCAAGGAATGAGTATGTCGGATGCTCTGACTCGCGGTCAAGTTGATTTGCAAAGGGGTCTCTACCGACTGCCCAGTGGAAGCTACATCACTATTGCTGAAGCTTACGAACGGGGCTACCTCATATACAAAGAGATTATCAAAATAAAGTCGAGTGCTCTGACTCTATCAGACGCAATAAATCAAGATTTAGTAGACAATAGCGGTTGGATTTTGGACAGGAATTCGGGTGATAGATACCAACTAGACGTAGCGATCAGGAATGAATTGATAAATCCTAACGTTCGAGAGATCGTTGATCATAAAAATGATAATAAAGTCACGCTTGCTGATGCTGTAGATAAACAAATTATAAATATAAAAAAATCTAAATATATTCATAACGTGACTAAAGAAAAGATGTCTTACAAAGATGCCGCAAGCAAGGGCTACATTCGCAAACCAATGACTCTCAAAGATCTTTGTGATCACAATCTTATGACTAATGATGGTAAAATATTATCTCCAGCTAAAAGCACACCCTTAAACCTTCTAGAATCAATTTCTTCTGGTGTTCTCGATAGTGATAACGTTAAATGTATTACAGATACAACAACAGGACAGCTTCTGACACTGACCGAAGCGATAGGTGCTAAAATAATATTGCTTGATAATAAATTCTGTGATAGATTAACGGGAGAGATTTGTACCATTCCCGAAGCAGTAGATAGGGGTCTAATCACATCAGTATCCCAAAGATCTATTTTCGATATTGACGGTTTCAGAGATCCTAAAACTGGAGAATTCGTTTCATTCAATATTGCTCTGAGTAAAGGGTATCTTAAATATGCCAATGGGGAAACGTTCCAAAAATCCGAAAGCGGAGACTTTGTTTTTCTAGAAGACTGCACAAAAGTGTCAATTGTTAGGCCTGAAGTTTTAGAAATGTTTAATCGTAAAATAGGTATATATGAAAATGGGAAGGAGCTCTCTGTTTTAGATGCCGTGTTTAAGAATATTCTTGACCCGAAAACGGGTAATTTACTAGATGCGACTACTAAAAAGCCAATTCCATTTAACAAAGCTGTGGAGATAAACATGATTACACCAGAAGGTGCAGCTTTACTAAACTCTCTTCTTAATATAACGCTAACTTTACAAACAGTGACAAAGACTATTAAACGTTACGTCACGGTTACCAACACTAGCTCTCAACAAAGATCTGAGACTATCGTCACATTTGCTGAAGCCATAAAGCGAGGTTTGATCGATGAGAACAAACAAACATTCATGGATCCCTCAACTGGCACGATTATGCCGATACAACAGGCCTTAGATCAAGGCTTGCTAGGAGTAGAACAAATGGAACCGCGCGTCGTTCATATATCAGACAGAGTCACAAAAAAAGATTTAGTTCCCGGTCAAGTCGTTGAACTCAAAATTACAAAGAAATCTTTCTTCAAGGACTTGCCTCCAAGTCCCGAAAGTAAAGTACAACGCGATAGCCGTCCAGAGACAGTTAAAAGCCCAGATTACACAATTCGTGAAACTATACCATCTCGCGAAGGATTCGTTCAGGAGATAGGGACTGTTACAAAGCAATCAGTCGTGTCTGAACCATCCGTCACTTCGTTGACGATCAAAAAGAATACGATTGAAATACCGCGTGGTGGCTGGACACTCAAAGATGCCATACAGCAAAATCTTTTTGATCCTTCAGTTGGTTTGTTTACAATCCCTGGTACTTACAAGGTAATAGACTTAGATGAAGCAGTTAAACTTAACATAATCAACCCAAATTCAGCTATGGTGAAAGAACCTAAAACAAGAAAAGAACTTCCACTAAACAAAGCTTTAGAAATAAGAGCGATCGATAATCGAGGTCGTTACAAGCATGCAACTGTATTGCTTACAATGACTGAAGCCATCGAACGCCAGTACATTATTTTTATACAAATGACTTCAACCACATCTTCTCAGAAGGTTATAACGATCACCTCTGTAGCTGGAATGCCGGATAAGATGGAAGTGTCTGAAGTTTTTGACACACCTATGGAAACGACTACTGACGAACAATCAGCATTAGAACCAGTTCAGGTATCACCAGGTGTCATATTTGACCCAGCTACAGCGTTGATAATTTCCACCACTAGCGGTATATCTGAAAACATTATAGAAGCTGTGGACCGCGGTGTGGTACCATCCAACACGGTCTCGGTTATAGATCCTAAAAGTGGCAAATCCATTACTTTAAAACAGGCTTTAGAAAAGGGTATTGTAGACAAACGAACGGGAGAGTATAAAGACAAGTCGGGTAAGAAAGTCACCCTAGTAGATGCTGCTAAAATCGGTTTAATTGCTGTAGTGGGTGCACCTTTAGTAGCAGCTTCTAAGGTTATTCAGCTTGTAAAGAGCACGATGGTTGTTGACCCACAAACCGGAGAGAAACTTCCAATGGAAGTTGCTTACGAAAGAGGTTTAGTCGATCAGGCAAAGTACAAAAAATACGAAGATTCTATACGGGATAAGACACCAGATAGTGAGCTCTATAGGGAAAGCCAAATAACTAGTACTGACACTGTTACATTCTCTCAGGTTATTACTAAGTCCTCCCCATCTAGTACCACGACTATCATATATGTGAAAGATCCTAAGACAGGTAAAGATATCCCCATTGAAGAAGCTTTTGCAAAGGGTCTTGTTGACCCTGACACATTTAAGCAAATTAAAGAATCTTCTGAAAGCCAAGGCACAATCACTATATCTAAAGTAACAAGCACATTGCCGTCTTCTAAGACGGTCACAGTGGTAGTTGATCCCCATACTGGTGAGAAACTACCTATTGACGTAGCTTACAAAAGAGGTCTTATTGACCCCGTTTCGTTCAAAAAGTATGAGCTTTCTGTTAGAGAAAACACACCTGAAAGATCTACCGAAACAATCACAATGATTGCAGATCCGAAAACTGGTGATCAAGTCCCTATAGACGAAGCTTTCAAAAGAGGATTAGTAGATTCCGAAACATACAAAATGTATAAAGAGACAAAAACTATTGAATCCGTTCCTGGTGTCACCAAAACAGGTTCAACAACAGTTAATATTTCCCAAACAACAGCTAAGCCAATTTCGGTTGGTGCAGCTGTTTCTGAAGGATTTATTACCGTTGAGTCTATTCAGAACAGTCTTTCTGCTGATAACAGGAAAGTACTTGAACTAACTACACACAAGCCTAAGGTCCTTACCGATGTGGTTCAGATTAATAAAACTTCACCATCCGAAAAACCTAAATATAAGATTAACATTTCTAGAGAAATCACTCCTGATACACAAGTATTGGAAACAAAACCAAATGTCCTTCAGAAACTAAGAAAACGTGTTGTAACTCCTCTTGAAGCAGTCGAGAAAGGTCTTATTGATAAACAAACAGCGAAAGTATTGGAAGCTGTAAGAGTCTACAAAGACGAAAAAAGAGCACCAATAACGATTGGACAGGCAATAGAAATAGGTTTGGTCAAAGAAAATACAGGTAAAATAGTCGACCCTGTACATGGCGATGTCGTTACTATTAAAGAAGCTCTTAAGAGGGGTATCTTAGATGGTGAAGGCCAGGATGAAGTTTTAATTCCTTTGGCAAGAAGCCTCTCAATTCCGGAAGTGCTTGAGCAAGGCTTGTTAGAACCTGTCACCGGAAAAATAATTCATCCTGAGTCCGGAAATCTCCTCTCATTGAGGGAAGCAATAATTTGCGAAATTGTCGATCCTTTATCGTTTATCAATATTGCACCAGGAAAAAAGATAACTCTTGCTGAGGCAATAGAGAGAAATATTATTGATAGTGAAAAGAACACAGTTAAATCTAGCGAAGGCCCACTATCTCTTATTTCAGCTGTAAACGTACACGTCTTCCCTGAAACCGAACAAAGAAAAGCGGTCGAGAATATACCACCGGCAGCAATGACACTCAATGTTGCTATTAAGAAAAATCTTATTAATCCTCACACAGGAGAAATCAGGCACCTACTTACAGGAGAAATCATTCCCATTGGTGAAGCTATAGATAAAGATCGAATTATGGCTATTCCCTACCCTCAGTCTTCAGAAACAGTATCATTGGTAGACGCCTTAGATAAGGGTATCGTTAACCTCAAGCATGCTACTTACACAGATCCCAATTCTAAGGAAGTAATTCCTATAGAACAAGCCTTAGAAAAAGGTTTGTTGACTGTGAAACCAGATGATATGCAGGCAAGCGGTGTGATTACGACAATCACTGAAACCTTTTCGTCACAACACACGATTACCACAAAGATGATAGAGCTGTTGGCTGATTACGTACTTGTTAGCTCAACTGAAGTTCAAAACACCAAGACTGGTGAAATAATTTTGATAGAAGAAGCGCGTGCTCAAGGAATAGTAAGAGATGAACAGACTAGCAAAGAACAGTTTTTGACCAGCGACACTAACTTCAGCTTTGAGGATGCACTGAACCTTGGATATATAAATATCGAAACTGGTACTTTCACTCATCCTAAAACGGGAGAAGTTGTTACTATATCAGAGGCTATCAGCACTGGTATTCTTAACACTGAGGTGCCAGCAGAATCTGCTAAATCTGATTCTCCTGCAAAGAAAGACCTGGAGATGTTGGATCTCAATGTGGCTTTCGACCTATTGTTTGATGAGAAGTCGCAAAAGTTCAAAGATCCTAAATCACCTAATAAAAAGTTGACTTTTAAGGAAGCCTTGGAAAAGAAAATCATTAATCCTGATGCTGTCATTTTTAACGTGGCGGAAGGCAAGCCAGTAACTCTGAAAGAAGCGCTTAACACCGGTTTGATTGACAAGAAAACTGGTAAATTAAAAGAACCTAAAACAGGCAAGGCGGTTGATATTAAGAATGCTGCGAAAATGGGTTTGATTGCTATAGTGGCCGCACCCGTGCTCGCTGGTATGGCTGTAGTACAAGGAGCAAAGGCTGTTGGTAGCAAAATCATACAACCCAAACAACAGGTCACAAAACAAGAATTATCTGAATCTAAACCAGTCTCTAAAATACCACAAACTTCTGATCAACTACAAAATATTTCTAAACTTGTTGACACCAAATTAGAGAAACCTTCTGACACCAAAATTGTTATAGCTAACCAGACACCTGTAACTAAGAACGAGATTGATGACAAACAGAAAGGTAGACAGGTTGAGTCAGAAACGAAACGTTTGAATACTACAGAGAGTAAACAAGTAACTGTTGAAACTACAGTAAAAACTTTTGAAATCTCTCCAGAAAAATCTCATGAATTAGCAACAGAGATTTGGTCCCAAGATGCGGCGGTTCCTAAGAAACATGAAAAATACCCCGGCACCGAAATAAAACTACCTAACGAACAACCTGAAAATCGTGAGTTAAAGAAAATAATAAATATCGATAAGAAAGTGGTTGAAGGTAATCCTGTGGTACAGGAATACCGAAAAATGACACCTGAAGGTGAAGAAATACTAAATGTCATTAAAACAACCACATCAAAGTCAGTGGAGTACGATACGGTTATTTCAGAGTCATGTGATGTTACTGGTCTACCTACATATCTCTCAGCCACTAAATCAGTCTCAAATACCCAAACTGATGAAAAGAGTCCTACGAATTCTAAACAACCAGAAGTGCCTGCACGTAAAGACAAATCGAAAGCAAAAGATTCGTCAAGCGTAGCAGTTGAAAAAATAATCGAAGGTGGAGTTCCTTCGTTACAAGAATTCAGAAAAACCACGCCTGATGGCTCAGAAGTAAGAACTGTAATTAAAACTACTGTTTCCACCTCTGAACCTACAGAGTATTTTACCGAGCATAGTAGTACTGTGGTTACCACAACTTCATCAAGGGTCACTACTGTAACAGAAATTTCACAAAATGAATCTACGTCCTATCAAACAGAAATCAGTCCTCATAAGACTACGGAAACTACTCAAGAATATCGAGTTGAATCTCCTGATGACGATGAAGTTGACCGAAGGCAAACGCATCCTCATGAAGATGTGCAAGAAGGACATATTACAAAAGAAAATTTGTCAGAAAAGCCTAAAGAAAGGTTTTCGGACATGGAGGTTGCTAAGCCAGTTGAAGTAGCCCCTGGCGTTATATACGATCCTAATACTTCTTTTGTCATTTCCTCGACCTCTGGGGTAACAGACAACTTATGGACTGCAGTTAAAGAAGGTGTAGTACCTGCTGAAAGCATTGTAGTCAAGGATCCAAAAACAGGTAAAGATATCTCACTCAAAGCTGCTATTAACAAAGGTATCGTCAACAAAAAAACTGGAGAAATTAAAGACCCGTCTGGCAACAAGATGACCTTGGCTGATGCAGCTAAACTTGGTGCTTTAGTTGTGGTTGGTGCTCCGATTTTAGCTGCTGCAAAGATCATTGATGTTGTAAAGAAGGCCGTGGTAGTTGATCCTAAAACAGGCGAAAAAGTACCACTTGAACAAGCATGCAAAAAAGGTTTGTTAAAACCAGAAACATTTAAGAAGTTAGAAGAGACTGTTCTAGTCCAAAATTCAGAAACTTTGATTACAAAACCTCGCGACATTAAAACATCTGTAGCTGATTCCAAACCGGTTATTAACACTCCAAAAGATGTTGCTTGCACGCAAGAATTAATCACTACTCATACATCTACCACCGAAATATTACGCCCTGGCGATGTAACAATTACTGATACAACTGAATATCCTCCAGTTGTTTCTGTGACTTCTCCAGTCGAAAAGAAAACCATGGAAGTGCCTACTTTGACTAAGACCACAATACACGACGGTAAACTCGTTTCTGCTATGCTTATTGATGCTGAAAGACAGCCATTAAGTATGATCGATGAAATAACAGAACAAAATGTAACTAAGGTAAAATCTGAATCAATGAAACCTCTTTATGAAAATATTCCATTAATTGACGCTATTGCACAAGGCAAAATAGAACCTAAAGTATGCAGAATCATTATTAACGGTATCGAATCTCCTTTAACTGTCCAAGATTCTCTTGAACAAGAACAAATTAGTAGATTTACGCCCGTAGATGTTATAACAAAGAACTGCGTTATCGTTAGGGAATCGAAACCCGCGTATTTTGTCGCTATCTCTCACAGAATCACGCCTGAAGAATTATCCGAAATGGGCGTCTACGATATTGAAAAACAGATATTCTTAAACCCTGAGACAAGAGCTAAAATCTCATTCGAAGAACTCGTGTACGGTCTTCAAATATTTGATCCTGAATCAATTTTGGTAAAAGACTTGACATCCAAACATGACAGCTACATCTCATTTGACGAAGCTATTGCGATTCCAATTATTGATAAATCAACCGGCCACATGGTTCACCCTAAAACTGGAAAACGTGTTCCTTTCTTAGAATGTATTCAGTTAGGCTGGATTGTCGAGAAACCTGAAGACGTTTCTATTGCAGAGCAATTAACAATTGAATCTGCCCTTGAACAAGGTTTGTATAACCCAGCTACTGGTGAAATTAAAGACGTAAATACAGGTGCAATAGTGTCAATAGGCGAGGCCATTGAAAAAGGACTCGTTGACCAAGAAACTTTACTTATGAAAGTACCACTTTCAGAAGAAGTTATTTCTTTGGGAGACGCAGTCGACCGCGGAATAATCGAAATATATGAAGGTGTTATCACTATTGTAGAAACCCGCGAAACCATTGAAATAACCGAAGCTATCCAACATGGATTTATCACTATTATTCGCAAACCTATTTCTATTGAAGCGGTAATTGTTAAAGAGTTGTACGAACCTAAAAGTGGAAAGATAAAAGACAAAGTAACCGAACAGCTCGTTAGTATTTCTGAAGCTGTAGACAGGAATATCGTGCATCCCATAATATCTGAAATCAAAGACACGGCTACGAACAAACTTGTATCGCTCTCGGAAGCACTTGATACTAAATTGATCAATTCTGAAACGGCTAAAATAAAAGATAAGAAGACTGGTAAAGACATTCCATTAGACGAAGCATTGAAAAAGGGGTTGATTGCTACTAAAGCAGTCACATACTCATTGTTTGAGGCCATTGAGTTCGGTTATTACTCCCCAGAAACAGGAAAAATTCTAAACCCGAAAACCGGTGATATTATCTCACTCAAAGACGCAATAAATGAAAAATTGGTAGATCCGTCCGATGTCAAGATCAAAGACGACAAATCTGAAGTCGTCGTACCTTTTGAGCAAGCTGTAAAATCAGGACTAATTGACTTAGAAAAGGGTACCTTGACCTCGCCTGCAATCAATCTTAAAGACGCTAGTGATAAGGGCTACCTGTTAAGTGATAAGAAACCGTGGACACTACAGGAGGGCTTAGTTCAGGGCTTCTACGACCCAGAAACGGGACTTTTAACCATAAACGGTGTTACAATGACTCTAGAAGAAGCTATCAAAGATGGCAACATTAATCCTAAAGCTTTGTCAGTAAGAAACTCCGTCACTGGAGAAATTATTTCCTTAGCTGAAGCTATCAAAGTAGGTATTATTGATTCAAAAGAAGGAAAAGTTAGAGACCCTGTGCACGGGGATAAAATGTCACTTACAGACGCGTCAGAACGTGGTCTTATTGTTCCGGCTAAGAGAAAACTCAGTCTTCCCGAAGCTGTTTTCAAAGGTTTTTACGATCCCAAAACTGGTAAATTTTCGCATCCCCAGAGCAAAGAAAAAGTTCAGACTGACAGGGCTATAAAGAAACGAATGATCGATCCTCAATCTACGCTTGTGCACGTTGCCGGTAAAGTAATCCCATTCGAGTTCGCGGTAGACAAAGGTATTGTAGATGGCAGAACAGGTACCATAGTTCTTGGCCCAGAAAAGATAGACTTCCGCGAAGCATTTGAAAGGGGTATTTTAGTTGAAGTTCGCAAACCTTTATCTCTTGTGGAAGCTCTCGAAAAGGGTGTTTATAACGACATAACCGGTCTTTTTATGGACCCACAGAGCGGCAAGAAATATACTCTTGCTGAGGCAATCAAAATGCAATTGATTGACCCTAACTCGGTCCATATTCGCGACAATAGGTTTGGAAAGTGGGATAAGATAACACTGCCAGAATCTTTAGAAACTGGAGTGATTGACGATCAAACTGGTAAAATAAGAAATATCAATAGTGACAATGAAGAGATCACATTACGTAAAGCTTTTGAAATAGGACTGATTGTAGATAGCAAGGCGCCAATTAGTCTGCAGCGAGCATTACATCAAGGTCTTTACGAGGACAGTACTGGCAAAATAATTGACCCTGCTACAAACCGTAAGATAACCTTACACGAAGCTATTAGAAAGTCTATTATTAGTCCTAAATTCCTTTGCTATTTCGATAAGAAATCTGAGAAACCTTTAACATTAGCAGAATGCTGTCGAAGCGAAATCGTAGATAGGAGGATCGGCAAGTTCCGCGAGCCTGGGTCTGAGGTTCTTATCACCCTCTCGGAAGCAATGAGCTTAGGGCTGATTGTAGACATTGAAAGTGCAAGTTTCACGTTATACGAAACACTAGCTATGGACATGTATAACATTACTGAACACTTATTTGTACATCCAGCTACTGAAAGAAAAATATCCCTAAAGACCGCTATCGCAGAGGAATTGATCAACCCCCAGACTTCTTTGGTCAAACATATCCCCTCGAGCAAATACATTCAATTAACTGACGCTATAGAAACAGGTGTAGTTGATGAGGAAAATAATACGTACAATCTGCCGAACGGAAACCAAATAAACTTCTACGATGCTAAACATCGCGGCCTTATTGTAACATCTAAGAAAAACCTGAGCCTTGAAGAAATAATTAGGAACGGTCTATTTAGAGCGGACAACGGTAAAATAGTTGATCCAAATACAAACGAGTATGTCGACATAAACAAAGCAATTGAAACCAACCTGTTGAACCCTGATTCTACCGTTGTAAAAGACAGTTATACAAATAAATTCAAACCGCTGCCATTGGCTATTGAGCAAGGTGACGTAGACGTCACAAAGGGTAGAGTTCTTGATACTAAAGTTAAAAAGACCTATAGTTTAGATATAGCTTTCGATAAAGGTCTTCTCGTTACAGTTATTCAACCAATCACATCTCAGACGATAACTAAACGTTATGTACCAGAATCAAGTGCTTCCAAAGAGCCCGTACTTAGAGAGTTCACGTTGGATGAAGCTATCAAATACGAATTCATCGATCCTGAAACAGCTGTCATCAAAGATCCTCATAAGAACAAATACATTCCATTAAAATTAGGTATAGTCGAGGGCATTATCGATAAAAACGCAAAGGGATCTTTCGATACCCAAAATAGAGCTAAAACACTTTGCTTTGTCTTTGAAAACGGTTTAATAGTGTACGTTCGCGAACCTCTAACGTTTGAGCAAGCTGTGGAAAACGGTCAGCTAAATTTGGCTACCGCCCGCTTCACTGATCCTTTATCCAACAATGTTCTGACAATCAAAGACGCGGCCATTTTAGGCTATATAGATTCAGACACTGCGCTCGTAAAAGATAATCTTAAAAAGAGGTTAGTCAAACTTCCCGAATCGTTCCGTAAAGGTCTAATGGACGCGGAGAAGGGTAATATTTTGGACACAGAGACGTCTAAACTGTACTCATTGACCGCTGCTATAGAAAGCGGTCTTCTTATGACCCCGAAGAAGAGCTTCAGCTTAATTGAAACGCTGAACTTCGGTATTTACAACCCCACTACCGGAGCTCTGAACGATCCTTTTATCACCACAAGCGTAATCGATAGAAAGAGACTGAATCTTGGCGAGGCGATTAACCAAAGAATCGTGGACGCATCAAGCACTGTCGTTAAAGAACCAGAGACAGGAAAAATTTGGCCATTGGTTCAAGCCATTGATCAAAAACTGGTTGATTCAGTTGAAGGCAGACTCGTTGTTGACTCAAAGAAAGGCATCAAACTTGATTTGGTCAAGGCTCTAAAAAAGGGTTACTTGCTGCCAGCAGAAACAAGGGTAAGTTTGAATTGGTTCATGCTTTATTTGTTGTGCTTCTATCAAGCAAAGGTGTTGCTTTACGTTTCTTGTTTCCATTCTTAGACGGTGAACTTTAAGCGTTTGGCTTAAACCATTGGCATGGCACGACACCCTTGGATTTTTCAGTGTCGATAATGGGTACATGTGTTATTGGGTAGTCACAATTTGTATTTGTGGCACATTTTCATCATTCATTTAACTATTTTAAACCTAAAGTAAAATAGAATTCATAGAAACCATAGATATTTTGTAGCCAAAGCACATGTTTATATTCACTTTGTAATAATATTTCGAGTGACAGTATTAGTTTTCACATTTTTAGATCGGAGAAGTAGACAAAAAATTACAGTACCTAGATTTTTTTGCCTTTTGTGATGTTTTCTAGATGCTTAAGATTAGGTTACAGCGCGATAATTGCCAGTTTCCCCAAACACACCACTAACGGGGACTCTGTCAATTGAAAATCGTGCTTACACTCATTGTACTAAGGCTCCATGTATGTTGTTTTTTATTTACAGCCGTTGCCTGCGATGCTAAAGAACCCTTTTGAGCTAAATCGTGAATGCTTGCCTGTGAGGGATCATATTAACGACGATACAAAGAATCTTCACCGTTTCGCCAAATATCTAACCTATCATAATCACTTTGCGCAATTGGGTCGATGCGAGATACGTCTCCGTTGACTATAGCTACGGCTTTAGTGTTTGCTTCCTCATTAAAACCAGTGTTATATGACTGCTGGTCGATCGAAACGATTCATAGATTCGTTGTACTCATTCCTTGGACCTAGTGCTCACACTTGGAGTGCATGACCGAAATGTGATGTTGAGGATACTCGACACGACACAGTAATATATGGTAAACATTTTCGAGATACACAAACACGAAAGGTATTCATGCATCTTATCTTAAATATTGAGGCTTCGTTTCATCAATCGTTTTCGCTAGATGAAATGATGCCTCTTTGTATTGTTTAAATGTACATTCGTGAAGTTACGTGTACATCACGTTGTTACTATACTTTAATACTCTTTCAGATATACATTGAAGGTATTTTCTTGACTTCTATTCTAACAATTAACTCTAATACAAACTTTAATTTAAGGATAAGGAATATTGATACGAAATTTTATACTTTATTCTGTTTTTATCATTGCTTGCATGTTACGCTTGATGCATGATAGTTTTATGTTCAGTGTTTTACACTACACGGATTAGTGTTGTGGCATCATCTTCATGCTGTATGTTATTGCCTTCTTTGGTTTTTCTTCGTTGGATCGTCTGTGCTTCTGTCTGCGTAGTGTCTCTCTGTGCTTCTTTTTCAGGAGATACCATCACTTAAGCATGAAGTAGAGGTATCTACGTCTCACTTTTTATCATTTTCAACTATCCTGTTCTTACAAACATGGTTCAAAATGGTAAACTTCGTCTGACGTTGTTATCGTTGTGTGTAAAGTCAATGGATATGGAATACTTCAATTTGCACTGCAATGTACATGATTTTAAAGTCGAAATTCGAACGACTGCACTGTAGATAGTTTTAAATGCTCGTATAGTAACTGCAATGCATATTGGGGCAGATAAGTACTTTTGAACATCTGTAGACAGCATGGGAGGTAAGCCGGAAGACGTTTTCAGAGAGATCAGGAAAACAGAAACGCAGTCCTGCACATTTAATAACAGTTCATGTTGACGACATCTAGAAAGATAGTTGTCATCAGATATGTGACTTTAAAATCAACAAGATCTTAGATACATTTTGTATAGGAAACCTTACCTAAAATCCTGTAAATATTTACCCTTCCCTCAATTTTGTTAATAAAATTCTGTTACCTCGTCTTCCGGGCGACAGCATGGGCGATGTTCAAATAGTGCAACCCATTGCCGAGAAACTTTGACTAATGCAGTTCTTTCCGCGTGTGTAGCAAGCAGTGGAGGAGAAGTACAGGCTTTGCGACGAGACGTTGAGCAAACTGCTGGAATGGATCGCAGTGGTGGAAGAAAGGCTGGCGAACCAGGAGGCCGTGAAAGAGGATTTGGATGAGCTGAGGAACCAGATCAATATTCTAAAGGTAACATTATTTTTATGACTTTGTAATAATTCCAATATTGATCTTATTTTGTTTTACGAGAAGTTCCAAAGTTAGCAGTACATATGTATATAATTCGAATTTTAATATTATTATTATGATAAACAAAGAAAAATATCTAGTTTTAATTCCGCTAATGCTGAGATGCATATGCACCGCCCTCCCGCCCGCAAGCGGGAGGGCGGTGGATGTTGCGGGCGGGAGGGCGGTGCATATGCATCTCAGCATTAGCGGAATTAAAACTAGATATTTTTCTTTGTTTATCATAATAATATGGATTTCCGCAAAGTAACGCCTGATTCTGTTAATTATTTTAATATTATTATTTGTTAATGAACGTTGCAAGTTACCCGTACAATTACTCGATTTGATTTGATTAAGGTAAGGTAGTGTCTCGTGTCCTCTGATATAAGAAGTCTATCTCGGACAGTTCCGCAGATCTCACTTATGGTTTTCACAGGTCCACTTTCAAGTTATCTTTGCAGCAGTACCGATGACATGACGCCATGTTCTATTTCTGAAGTGTAACGATTTCCTTGCAGCTCATCAAGGACGACCTGGACAGTCACCAGAGGCAGGTGTCCGCGTGCGCCGACCAGGCCAAGCAGCTGCTTGTGTCTGGAGGTGATGTGCTGGCCCCTCATGAGGTGAGTGCATATTATATTAATTGACAGATCCAGATGTATGAACCTGTTTTTTTATCCTCTACATGTTAAATCTATAGTCAAATCCAGATGTATTAACCTGTTGTTTCCTCTGAATATTTATTAATCCTTATAGCGCCGTGGGCGAGGAATTTTAATTCTCATATAAAGAGTTTTCAATTAGATATAAACTCCTGTCTATATTATGAGTAAGTAAGGCACCCTTTCGGTTTGGTTCACTTGGTTAACTCCAATCCCAACACGAGTCACACAAACAATAGCTCCATTAAACTCTTCAAATCTCATGAACCGTAACATTCAACCGTCACGGCACATCGCCTTGTGTTTACCTGTTATGATGCTGTAATAGGTTATGTATATGAATAAATCGCAGGTGGCGGCACTGGAGCGTGGCGTGCGACAACTCAAGACGCGCTGCGACAAGTGCACCGACAAGTGCGACAAGATGCTGCGACGTCTTGCTGCCGCTAGGGACGAGCTGGGGAAATTCACGTGAGTGCCTGTACAATTATAACAGTGTCGAATCGGTGAGGGGACAAGTCAAAGAAAGCCGAAAAGAACGAACGAAGTGGGTTACATAAAATAGGAGGAGCTTCTTTATTTGATCTTCTGTATTCTATATGTTCAACAATCATTATTTACAACATTAACCGATTTTAACATTTTATTGAGTGTAGTCTCATTTAAATTTGGTCATGATTTGATGATAGGATCCATTAAATTAGAAGTGGGGCTCACTTCTTATATACCTACGTATCTGTTTGTTGTTTTATGACTTAATTTTCTATTCACGTTTATTATTACGTTAAAAATATCGGTTGAGGACCGATTAGAATTTTTAATGTTACGCGGTTTAACACTATAAAAATTAAAAACTATATGTTACAATGAATAGGAACACCGAAATACTCGTGAGTTACACACTCCAGTAATTCGGTGTTTCCTGTGCAAAATTACTAGATTTTTTATTTCTGGTTTTCTTCTATAGCAACGAACTCAACACCTTCAACACATGGATGGAGAACGCCTACCGTGTCTTGGAAGAGAAAGAATCCTCTCTCTCCAAACTGAACTCTCTCCCCGGACAGAGCGAGGACGTGAGAGAGTTCGTCTCTGACGTCATCGCGCATCAAGCCGACCTGAGGTTTATCACCATGTCTGCGCAGAAGTTCGTTGATGAAAGCAAGGTAAATACAACCTTATAACTGTAGTATTTAGGATGTCTCTAACTTGATCAGTCTCTATATTCAAAGCGAGGGCGTCATCTCCAACATCACCATGCCGGTTCGTTAATAAAAGCCACCGTATTACTAAAGATATACGATGTCTTTTTGTTTGAACAGTCTCTTCAGCTAGAGCTATAAAAATTTCGTGACGTAACCGTACGCAGCGTGGCCCACGTGTGTTGATAATGCCTTTAAGCACATAGTATGCAACCAAATGTCATAAAGGAAAAGAGACTGACTGTTGGTCCTGTATAGATTCCAGCCCTATTTTTTAAATATTTATTCCGCTATCATTGTGAAAAAGACAAAAAGCCTATATCGGCCGATAATCGGTTTGTTCAACTCAGAGGGTTTCGTAAATTAGTTGGTTAAAGCATTTCCGGCTTCAAGGAAAGATCAAATATCGAACAACGTGCGTTCGGACCCTACGGGTATCGAAAATTTTTGAATAAGTTTTTCATTTCCTTAAAATATATTCTGCTATCTCCAAATACATATATAAATACAATAGTAAGTAAAGTATGATGACCTCAAGAGGTTGCGGGTTCGATTCTCGCCTCGGGACAAATGTCTGTACGATCTGCAGATATACATATGTTCAGGCGTTCTGGATGTTTTTCTATAATTATAACAGAAAATATCTATCTGTAGTATAATGTAATAAGTACAAGTACCAATAACACAAGTTCTGCTTAGCTCGGGGCTAGAAGATGCTCTATGAATTGTCCAGCATTATTTATTCACGTATTCTTCCAGGAATTCCTATCGATCCTGAACGAGTACCGCACGTCGCTGCCGTCGCGGCTGTCGCACGTGACGGACGACGCGGCGCGCGTACGCGGCGCGGCCGGCGCGGCGCGCAGGCGGCACGCCGACCTGTGCGCGCGCGCGCAGCGCCTGCAGGACAGGCTGCGCGCCGCCAGCGACGTCACCAACGTGTACAACGACGCGCTGGCGCGGGCCGCTACCTGGATGAAGGATGTGAGTATCTTGTCTGTGCCACGTGCCGGCCGGCGCGGCGCGCAGGCGGCACGCCGACCTGTGCGCGCGCGCGCAGCGCCTGCAGGACAGGCTGCGCGCCGCCAGCGACGTCACCAACGTGTACAACGACGCGCTGGCGCGGGCCGCTACCTGGATGAAGGATGTGAGTATCTTGTCTGTGCCACGTGCCGGCCGGCGCGGCGCGCAGGCGGCACGCCGACCTGTGCGCGCGCGCGCAGCGCTTGCAGGACAGGCTGCGCGCCGCCAGCGACGTCACCAACGTGTACAACGACGCGCTGGCGCGGGCCGCTACCTGGATGAAGGATGTGAGTATCTTGTCTGTGCCACGTGCCGGCCGGCGCGGCGCGCAGGCGGCACGCCGACCTGTGCGCGCGCGCGCAGCGCCTGCAGGACAGGCTGCGCGCCGCCAGCGACGTCACCAACGTGTACAACGACGCGCTGGCGCGGGCCGCTACCTGGATGAAGGATGTGAGTATCTTGTCTGTGCCACGTGTCGGCCGGCGCGGCGCGCAGGCGGCACGCCGACCTGTGCGCGCGCGCGCAGCGCCTGCAGGACAGGCTGCGCGCCGCCAGCGACGTCACCAACGTGTACAACGACGCGCTGGCGCGGGCCGCTACCTGGATGAAGGATGTGAGTATCTTGTCTGTGCCACGTGCCGGCCGGCGCGGCGCGCAGGCGGCACGCCGACCTGTGCGCGCGCGCGCAGCGCCTGCAGGACAGGCTGCGCGCCGCCAGCGACGTCACCAACGTGTACAACGACGCGCTGGCGCGGGCCGCTACCTGGATGAAGGATGTGAGTATCTTGTCTGTGCCACGTGCCGGCCGGCGCGGCGCGCAGGCGGCACGCCGACCTGTGCGCGCGCGCGCAGCGCCTGCAGGACAGGCTGCGCGCCGCCAGCGACGTCACCAACGTGTACAACGACGCGCTGGCGCGGGCCGCTACCTGGATGAAGGATGTGAGTATCTTGTCTGTGCCACGTGCCGGCAGCTCAGCTCGTCCTGCCGTCTGCGCCTTTGAAAGGTCCCATAAAGGGACTTGGGGCTATAATTGCACTGCTGTGGGATCCAACATGTTGATAGATGAATGACTTAAATGAATATTCGTTGTTCTAATCCTTCCTACGTTCCAGATCGAGCCTCAAGTGCGCTCAGTGCTCTCCGAGCCGGTGGGCGGCGAGCCCCGGGCGGTGGAAACCCAGCTGTCGAAGGCGAAGTCTCTGCAGAACGAGATCTTGGCTCAGGGGCGGCTTATCGACAACGCTAGGGATGTAAGTATACCATCAGCTCAGCCCTAGGACTACCTGTCCACGTTCAAAGAATGCCAAAGAAGTTCCGATGCAGAAGAGTTTGATTCTAACGCGGTACAATCGTGTATTAAGAATATATTCATTTCACAACAAAACAAACATAAATTAACAGTATACACTTACGTACTAAGGTGATACAAACTTTATTCAGAGTCAAGATAAAATAGTGTCGGTATACATACAGTTAAAGATACCTTGCTTTCCGTGCTAGTTCCAGACTATATATCAAAAATGTATTTTTTACAAAAGTAAGTAACCATTTACTGTTTTTGAGCACTAAATAAAGATTATAAGTGTTGAGACCATCAAACATTGAGTCCTCGATATAACTAAGTTATCATTTCAGCCGTAAAACGTCCACTTCTGAACACAGGCCTGCCTCATGGAACTTCATGAGGAGTAGTTGCCATACTCGCCACGCTTGGCAGGCGGGTTGTTGATACACATAAAGACGCTGCTGCCCATAATCCGGAGGTATCCCTTAGCAGACTCTTACTGCATCCAAGGGCATGAGAGGAGGAATAAAATTCTACTGCCGGCACCCCACGGCAATACGCTAACTAAGTTAGACTTGTTTTATTACGCGTGGGAGACTGTGTTACGGCGATGGAAATGCGATTCCCATTCGCCGTCGCCGATCTTTATACCTGTAGATTTTAACGGCAAGAAAACAGTATGATTAATCCATCTTCCTCTTCCAGGCATGCGACCAGCTGGTGAAATCCCTCGAAGGCAACCTCACTCCATCGGAGATCCGTCACCTCGAGGTGCCAGTGGTCGACCTGACCAACAAGTACCGCGACCTGACCGAGGCGGTGGGCGCCAAGTGCGGCGAGCTGGAGGCGGCCTTGCTGCAGTGCCAGGGGCTGCAGGACGCGGCCGAGGCGCAGGCGTCGTGGCTGGCGCAGGCCGACGCGGCTAGCAAGTGAGTCATACAAGTTATATGGCAAAAACGCGTCAGAGTCATGTGCCAAAGTCACATGAGGAAGTCATATGTCAACTTCATATGTTAGCGTCATATGTAAATGTCATTTGCCAAAGTCATATGTCACTGTCATGTGTTAAAGTCACATGTCAAAGTCATTAGGTGGAGAGCAGGTGGCATCTTTGCTGTATTAGGTAAGGAATATGTTTATCCGTTGGCTCTCTGTTGAACGTTGAGTGTTATTGACCTCACCGACAAGTATCGCGGTCTGACCGAGGCGGTGGGTGCCAAGTGCGGGGAGCTGGAGGCGAGTACTGCAATGCTAGGGTGGCCGAGACGCAGGTGTCGTGATTGGTGCAGGCTGATGCGGCTAGCTAGTAAGTTTTCATAAATTTATATGTAGGAGTCTTATCACAATCATATGCCTGAGGCATACGCCAAGTCATTTTCATATGTCAAATTCATATGGAAACTCATTTGTTAAAGTCATAGTCATAAAGTCATTTTACTTAACCTATTTTGTCCCACTGCTGGGCAAAAGCCTATTGACTTCTATCTACATTTATTTATAAAAGGAATGCCAGCTGTCTTTCGACAGAAGACCTGATACTTGAACGAAATCATTGTAAACCGTACCACCTATTTGTCACAGGAACCAGAACAAACCAGCGTCGCTGATCCGCGAGCGTCTCGACGAGCAAATCCGCGAGCAACGCATCCAGCAAGGAGAGCTGGACTCCCGCCGCCCCACGCTCGCCAAGCTGCTGTCCTCGGCCAGGGACGCCGCCCTCACGCCGTCCAACGCGAGGATCGCCAAGAAACTGGAGCAGCGAGCTGAGGACATCTACTCCAAGTAAGAGAACTGTATTTATAGCTATTGCAACTCTTATGAGGGGTGGAGAAGACACAAGGTGGGCAGGGTGTAGACTTCGCAAGCGCGCGGCAATCGTGGATTAAATAGCCGCGCGTGGAGTGTGATTGTCAGTCGGCTGCTTTACTGCAGTTGACGGTGACCAAGTCGCCTTTTTTAGGGGGGGAGAGGGCTTGGGGATATTTGACTGCTTGACATCAGCTGACGATGACTAAGCTCTTCCTCTTATGAGGGGAAGTCGCCTTTTGGGGGGAGTGGAGCTGGGAGTTGCAGAATCTAAAGTCACCTGTTGTAAGAGAATGGGAATGCTATTTTTTATTAGCAAGGAGAGCTGGACTCTCGCCATCAAACGCTAGGATCGCCAAGAAACTGGAGTAGCGAGCCGAGGATATCTACTCCTTGACCTGTAGCTATTAGTAGAGTGTTTAAAGTCATGGCTGGAGAAGACGCCAGGTGGACGAGCGGGAGGTAGACTCCGCGACTAAATGTCTGACGTAAATGGCGCTGTAATTTGACGCAGCTAAATGGCGCTGTAATTTGAGACTGACATTGTGATTACGTGATACTGACAACTTAAAAAGCATTGCAGGGCTGACCTGGATGACATTGGCACAGGACCATGAAATGTGACACAAACATATGGAGACCTATACCCAGCAGTGGGTGAAGTCGGGCTGCGGATGATGATGATGATGACAGCTTATTCGATGTTTTCTATTTGTTTCCTAATCTGAGCTTCCTTCCTACAGATACGAGAAGCTAGTCGAGCGCTCAGCGAAACGCAGCCAGTTCCTAGACGAGGTGTCGTCGGAGCTGACGCAGTTCCTGGCGCAGGAGGCGCGCCTGCAGGCGGCGCACGCGCAGCTGCTGGAGCAGGCGGACTCGCGCGAGCTGCAGCGTGCCGCCAGCGAGCAGCTGGCTGCCCGGCTCTCGGATCTGCATCACTACAGGTATGGCCTTTCAAATCAAGCATCATCAGCCGTATCAGTCCATTGCTGGACATAAGCCTTCCTTAATTTGCGCCAATTTACCCTTCTTCTTACCGTGCAGTAGAATTTTGCTCCTCCTCTCATGCCCGTGGATACTCAGAATCTACCAAGAGATCTAGTCAAGAAATCGAAGTCTTTCCGTATCACCATCTCGTAATACGCTGGCCAACCCGTGTGTATCTCGGTGAGCATAGCAACGACCTCTCATGAAGATCCATAAAAGTGGCCTATGAACAGCAGTGTACACATACTGCTGAGATGATGATGACTATGGTTGATGATTATTCTGCCAGCGGCTATTCTCAGATTGGCAGACTTTATTGCCTGGTCCAAGCGGTTGGACATCCTAGACTACGTTTACCAAATCGAGAACTCGATGATAGGCCAACCCAATTCCACTTCAGCTTTCTGATCTTACTTCGAAGTTTGCTCTCGGTTACCCTCGTAGCGTGTTTCGTCTAAAGGGACTCTGAGCAAAACGTAGACGACAAACTATACCTAAATTTATCTTTAAGGGACAAGCAAATGCCGCTCCTTGAAGAATGCCTGCGTAACGGCAAACAGCTCATTTCCAAGAAGGATGTCACCGACACCCACGTCATCAGGGACAAGATGAAGGCTCTGGAGACCAGCTGGCGCGACTTCAACACAGCGCTGGAGGAGAAACAGAAGCTGTCCAAGCAAAGGGCTGACCAGCTCAACCAGTACGAGACTCTGAAGATGCAGGTAAATTACAGTCCCTTAAGGAGTGGGGAGTCGCAAGGTGGACGCGCCGGGGTGTAGACTCCTAGAGCGCGCGGCGAGCGTGGGTTAAATAGCGGCGCGCGGAGTGTCATTTTCAATCAGTTGCTTGACTACAGCTGACGGTGACTGAGCCCTATAAGTAGGCGGGGCGAAGTCACTATTTTGGAGGAGAGTTGGGGGATATTTATGTCCCCTCATCTCACTTAAGGTCTTTACTGACACCCTCGTGATTAAGAGACACGATGAAGGCTCTGGAGACCAGCTAGCGCGACTTCAAAATGTGTTGGAGAAGGAACAGAAGCTGTCCGGCAAAGAGCTGATCAGCTCTACCACATCGAGTATCTGAAAATTCAGAAGAACAGATGGGAATCTAAGAACACCTGATTAAGTTACCTTTCAAACAAAAATAAACTTATTTAAAATCGGTTCAGCCGAATTTAAAGTCAGGGCCATAGGGCAGACACATACCGCGTATAACACAACCGTTCATTTTGTAATAACGTTGTATATTGGACTCTCCTATATTTGACCAACCATTTCTTCCCAGGTCCTCGACTGGCTCCAATCCACGGAGAACCGTGTAGCGCGATTGGCGCCTGTAGCGGTAGACCTGGAAGTTCTAAAGCAGCAGCAAGATGAGCTCAGACCTTTAGCCAAGGAGTACAGGGACTTTGGACTTACTGTCGAGAAGGTAAGAACATGAATGTCTTATTGATCGTCATCGCTTATAATCGTTACTTGGAGATTTTTATTCAGGAAAAGAGGTATAATTTCAACAACTGTTAATACGATATTGGCAAGAGCAATGTGGGAGGCCCTTGTCCAGCAGTGGACGTCCTACGGCTGATATGAATCAGCTGATGCTTGAGTAGGGGTTCTTTGACATGTTTGAGTTGCCGGAGACGCACAAATAAATATACCTATAAACTCACAGAGGATGAAACTAAAAAAATTGATTATTTGTTCTCTGCAGTATAAATAGAATAAAAATAAGTATAAAAAAGCTTTTATTTTTTTGACAATATGCAAGCGTTTACCCACCATATAATATGGAGACAAGTAAAGGTGTGGCCTAAGATGGAGCGCGCTTGTCTAAAAAGAGCCTATGCACTCTAGCCTAGAAGACTCCACGGTTATACTGATCTGGGAAAACAGACGCCAGCATTGATTTTCACTCTTTACCAGTACTAATGATAAACACAAAAAGAGCACATGATGGTATAAGAGTTGCCTATAATAACATCTTTAGGGAACTTATGGGGCTAGAGCGATATTGCAGTGCTTCAGGGATGTTCCTTGAGGCGCGAATAGACTCATTCAATGCCATTCAGAGGAACCGGATTGGCAACTTTATATCCAGAGTTGACAGGTGTAAGAATTCTGTTATTGTTAGTTTGGCGGACAGAAGAATAATGCAGACTGAGATGTATAGACGTTGGGTGCAAATCGCAGTCTGAATTTTTATACATTATGTATATTTCCTATATTTTAATTAACTGCTGACGTGATATATATATTTTATATTCAATGTGTTTGTATTATTATTATTTTGTAATAATGGATCTTGTGTCTGAGTAAATAAATATATTATTATTATTATAAAAGAGGATGAGTGTGGCCTGGTACATGACAAAATGGGATATCTACTAGATATGGGTGATAGTTTTCCGTGCGTCTGTTTGAGCGGTAGAGGAAGAGGGATTTGTTGTTGTCCGAAATGGAATTTGTATAACACTGCGCAAAGAGACACATGGCAGCGTTTAACATCAAACGCACTGACTGGGCATCACTGCCTGAGAATAGACCAGAATGGGGGAAAAATTTACACGAAGGTCTTAAACGCCACGACCTAACCTGGATTGTCTCATTAACCGAGAAACGAACAGGACGGCATCGGTAGGCAGATACATCCAATCCTCCCACAGCAATGGACACCCACGTCTGCCAAAACTGCGGTCGCGCGGTGAGGTCGAGGATAGGACTGTTTATCATTTAAAAAATGCACTCAACACTCAAACCACAGGCATTACCTGAATCGTCTGTAAAAGACGAAAAGGCCGATGATGTTAATGATAGTCTGGTAACCGTATCATAATATGTTCTAATGTTTGTTTCCTCTTTAGTTGAACGAGGCAGGAGCAGTGTACGAAGCGCTGACCCGCGGCGAGCGCGCCGACAGCCCTCACAGGAGGAGACAGATCTACAGCCCGACCAAGCGACAAACACCTAGTAAGTACCACATATATGTTAATAAGTAATACAAAATCTCACTACTATTGTAAAACCGAAAGTTTGTTTGCATAGATTGATGTTTGTTACCTCTTCACGTAAAAACTACCGTACGAATTGAGCTGGAATTTGCACATGTTTTGATTTTGAACACTTTTTATCAGGGTACAATACATGCGAAGCAGCGGGTAAAAGCTAGTTCTTATATAAACCAAGTGTGTGGAAAACAGATTTGCGAGACTATTTCAGCTAACAATACGGGGTGTATTTTAATATAATATGGGTACTAAGCCGAAAAGGGGTGATTCTGACTACCCCAAGGAACAACTTAAGTTCTGCGAATTTTCAGAATTCGGTGATTTTTATTCAAGAAAATACCACGAAAGTTTCATGGATGAAAATCGCCAATATTATAATTCTGTATAAATAATAATTTGTGTTCCCAGGTCGCACTCTAGACGGGCGTTCGCCGTCTCCGACCAAGGGCCACAGCCTGGTCAGTCCAGGGTCTACGCACTCCACCTCCAGCGGCTTCTCCTCGAGGAGGTCCAGCCAGGATGGCTTCCATCTCGAAGGTAAGCAGTATGTCTACCATGAGTTTTCACAAACTATACTCGCTAGCGACTGTAGTTAAAAAAATGTATGAAAACTTGTACAGCGCTTCTAGCGAATAGTTTAGTACTAAAATACTGCTTAGAATTTGGTATCATGAATTACAAACCTGACAGATGTCATAGTAACATTACTAATGTAGTAACGGCAGGCGAGCTAACAGTGACAACTCATGTTAGACACACAGGCATTCTCTTATTAAGATTTTAAGGGAACAACAAAAACATATATTCCTATCACGAACATTAGGAACTCGACAGAATCTTATGTTGATCAAGTACGTGTCTGACTTGCTTATATCGATTGGTGCTCGACCATTTAAAAAATAAACTTTTATTGTGTCACACAAGTGTAATATAACATAAAATATGTTAATTTTATTTACTGGCAACAAATACGGTTGCCACTAAGCTATGGCCTACATCCCTACGTATAAAACAATAGCTTGAGATGACAATGATTATATTTGCCGTTTAATGATCGCCGTGCGGTACCGGCAGTAGAATGTTATCCCTCCTCTCATACCCGTGGATGCAGTAAGAGCCTGCTAAGGGATACATCCGGAAGATGGCCAGCAGCGTCTTACCGTGTACCAACACCCGTCCTGAGCTCACCACCCCGCCTGCCAAGCGTGGTGAGTATGGCAAATACCCCTCATGAAGATCCATGAGGGAGGCCTGTGTTCAGTAGTGGACGTTTTACTGCTGAAATGATGATAATTATTAAGTACCGAGGTCGTCATAAAGGTGTAAGTAATGCATACAATAACTATCTTCCCAGAACTATCCCCGGTCCAGCAACAGCTGTCTGAGATCAACAACCGCTACAGCCTGATCGGCACCAAGCTGGCCGACCGTCAGTCGGAGCTGGACGCCGTAAGAGAGGAAGTCAGGAGGCACCTGGATAGCTTGCGGGCGCTCAACACTTTCCTAGACAAGGTGAGTCTTTGGCCTTCTCTGCAACTCTGCAAAACTGTTTCCTTAACTTTCGCAGGAGTTCAACGTTCCAAATGTAACAGGTTTCACATAGTCGAAAACGACACCCATATACATTTTTTGGTTTGACATTTGCGTCCGCCATCTTAGATTTAAAAAATAATATCATTTTTGTAATAAGCACCCCCAAGTTAGTCTAAAACGATACCCATATCAATTTTTAAGAGAATTTTTAAGGAGAAGAGGGGATAGGGGATGAAATTTTAATTTACCCTTGAATTCAGCCTATTTAAACATTTTCCATACGATTCCGCAAAAAAAAATACATTACTTTTGCTTCTAATTCTGGACCCATTAAAGCCATCTCGAAGGCGAGATCGCGAGGGAATGTCGAAGAGAAAGGGCATGACTCGCTTACCTATTGTAGTCCCGTTTTTTACCTAGCATCCCTTGTGGTTGTGCAGCGTATAATGCGTGCTCCACTGTCTTCTCTGCTTCAAGACAACCGCATCACAGTCCTAGGCCTCAATATCTAGATGATTTATACTTTTCGCGAAGCTATATAGGGCATTTGGAAGGAAGAGTGTGGTCGGATTATGTTAGGCCAAAGAGATGGATTGTGTGAAAGACAATGACTCAGCTTAGTCCATATTCTAAGAAAAAAACTAAAACAATACAGAAGCAAACAAAGGCGCCGCAGGTATGCCTTTCGAGGTCTATACTCGTAGTCGCCAAAACTTTACACTTCCAAAAGTGCACCTTATTTGATTAATACTAAAGTCTAAATTATCTATGTCAGATCCAACGCCAACTGCCGAAGGACTCAGTGCCCACGAAGGAGGAGGCAGACAAGACCATCAAGCAGACTCGCGCTGTGCTGGAAGAGATGTACGAGAAGCAGAGCATTCTCGACTCTACTAAGACGCAGGTAAGGTTTACAGTGGAAAATACACTGGCTAGAATACAGAAAACACTTCAATGCTCAAATTATTGTTCGTAATTTTATTATTATTCCTTTAGAACTGTTAGCTATGTTGCAAATTGCAATACAGAAATGAGCATACTGTTCGCTTGATTGTACTGAGTTGAGAAAGGTACATAGCGATTTCATTATTTTTTATAAAACCAATTTTAAATTTATATTCGTAATAATCTTAAATTTAACAGTGTAGTTCTTTAATTATTTTTATGCAACTTGATTTAGTTTTCCGAAATGCGAAGTCAAAACCTATGCTTCGACGATAAGTTTTGCATCCTCCCAATTCCGTTAACCTAACAATCAAAATACGACTGTATCTCCAAGACTTTAAGCTCAAACCCCCGCAGGTCCGCGAGCTGCTCCGACGCAAACAGAGCGTGCTGGGCGCCGACAGACTGCACGACGAGATGGAGGAGGTGGCTGCCAGGTGGAAGGCACTTCACGACGCCTTCAAGGACAAGTGAGTCGAACTTTTTTGCGGTTTTTGGAGGTTTCCTTTTTGCTTCTTTCCCCAAAAGTTTTCTGAAGCAAACGAATTCAGTTATGTGCTTTATTTTTTTTGTATACTGGCATTTCTATATGGCCTTTGGGTCCATATGAATAAACACATCTTGAGCACATTAAAATAGCATATGCTTTTTATCCTATTTTTAATTTGTTCTCTTCAGAATACTTTTGAATAGAAGCAAAAGAGAAACTTCGCGATTCTTGGCCGCTCCAATCCGAAATTCTGGAGATATCTGTAATAAATAAATAAACAAAATAAAAATAAATAAGCCATTAATATTTCTTACAGCGAAAATATGAACTTAAAACTTAAATTTTTATATCTAAGTGGTTTACGGAAAGAACCCCTCTACGGGTGAGGCCTCCTCCAAGGATAGCCAATCCTCTCTGGATGCGTTTTGAAGCCAGTAGATATGAGTAAATGACACTAGTCAGTTCTTAACAGATAAAATTCAAAATTCAAAAAATACTTTATTCAGTGCGGCCGCATGGACCTTATTGACGCGTCACAACTTACAAAATAAAACAACACAAATAAATAGAATAAAGCACATAATTGAATCTGTTCACTTCAGATGACACGCGAGTTAGGAAAAGAACTTTTAACACCTTGCATTCTTCCAGGATCCGTCTGATGGAGGAAATGAAGGACTTCCACGACACACACAGCAACCTGACCCAGTGGCTGGGCGCCAAGGAACGCATGATGGAGGCGCTCGGCCCCATCTCCACTGACTCGCGCATGGTGCAAACGCAAGTGCAGCAGGTCCGTAACAAAGCCTAGTCTATCTCTCCAAAAAACCTTTCCTCCGTCGACCGAGACAGGTTTGCCTGTAGACGTCAACGCGTCCCACACTAGATAGACACATATTCTAAAATCGATCCCGCCGACGGGGCCGAAGAATACACTCTTCCGTCTTAAGGTGCAATTTTGCACCCAGAAGTTATTCACTATATACAAAAAAAATCTGGCAACATTCCAAGCCGTGCATTTCGCCGGTCACCCTGAGATAGAGTTGTAGGGTCTCATGTGACGGTAATTTCACCGGTTTATCGTAAAGTTTTGATCAAATAGCTAAACCTTTTATTTTGACATTATAAACTGATAAATCCCTTTACTCAAACATAAGCCCTATTCCCGCGTACTAAAGTCTAATTCCCCACAGGTGCAAGTACTCCGCGAAGAGTTCCGAAGCCAGCAGCCGCAGCTGGTCCACTTGGAGGAAGTCGGCAGCGCCGTGCTTGACCGGCTTGACGCTAAGTCGCCCGACGCCGTCAAGCTCAAGCAGAAGGTCACCGACCTGTCTAATAGGTGGAATGACCTGTTGAACAAGTAAGTTACAACAAAAATAACAAAACTTGAAATGTGTGTTGTGTGTAGGTTTTTTCAGGTAAAACTTCTGAATTTGTTATTTCTGTTCGGCGGTCGAAATGAAATGAAATTTATTATAGAAACTGTGTACAAAAAAGATCTTAAAAGCTAGGTGGAACAATAGTTTATCTATTATTATGGACGTACAATATTCAACTTATATAACTAGGTAATTTATTGATTATAAATTTTTTTAATGTCATAAAAACATTTATCTAAGAGCCACCTACGGAGTTTTGTCTTAAATTTACTAGTAGGCAGTTCTCTTATATCTCTAGGAATTTTGTTAAATACTTAAACAGTCATGGTAGAGAATTTTTTCCCACTCAGTGTAGTTTTGTGTGGGGGCAGTATAAGCCTAGTGGGATCTCTATTTTTTGACATAGTTATTTTTATCTTTAAATTGGTTAAAGAATGAAGCGTGCTCTTTTACAAAACAGCCAATTTGGAAGATGTATAAACTAGTGAGCGTTAAGAGTTTATGTTTCATAAAGATAGGCTTGCATGACTCTAATGGGCCTATTCCAAACACGGCTCTTACACATTTTTGAATAATGAAAGCTCTCGAAGCCTCGAAGAGGCAACACGTCCTAGGAGCTGTGGTTTTGGTTCACTGCTGGGCAACTGCCTCTGCGTCTTTGTTGTTTCTAATGTATTCTTTGATGCACGAGCAGCCAAATTCTTCTGAAGTTGCCTTGTAAAGTGGCGAAACCCGTGTCGAATTATTTTTAAGTGTATTTTCAAGCGCTCATTAGAAATCGTCAGCGAATTTGTTTAATGTGTTTTACAAAAAAAATGGCCTTTCTTAGTGTGGTAAGCATACAGGTTTTTACTATGGGTGAAGCCTATACAACCCGGAGACAGGGTGAAATGTCGCAGATTTGGGGAGGCCTATGTCCAGGAGTGGACTAGTATTATTTATTTTATTTATTTATAAGCCTGATGTTTCCCACTGCAGGGCAAAGGCCTCCCTTCCCTCCTTCCACTTATCCCTGTCTTGAGCTTGTTGAAGCCAGTCTATGCTAAAGGAGTCAAGCTCATCTCGCCATCGTCGCCTGGGTCTACCACGTGGTCGTCTTTGTTGGGGAACCCAATCGTAAAAGTGGACTAGTAATATATAATAATTCTGAACATCTTCCATTATGTGTGATATATCCAGAATTATTTGCTCTTATTAACCTCAAATTTACATTTATGAATGAATGAACGAATGAATGAATTAACACTTTATTAATGCACAAAGAAACATAATAGAAAAAAACAAGAGAAAACATATGGTACAAACTGGCGGCCTTATTGCTCAAAGCAATTTCTTCCAGGCAACCCACTAGGAAAAACAAGTTGGTAAATTTAACTTATGTAGGTACATTAAGCCTAGATGTATAAACTGGTAAATAAATAAATAAAATGTCAATTTAACATATTTATACATATGTACATCTATTTTGTATAAGACTTTGTCTCCGATATTTAAAACAATTCAAACTGAACCCTAAACCTTTCTTACAGACTAGAAAAGCGCGCGGAGAGCCTAGGCGCCGCCGCCGACTCCTCGCGCGAGTTCGACGCAGGCCTGACCCGTCTACGAGACGCGCTGCAGACCATCAGCGACAAACTGGACGACGTGGCCCTGGAGAAGGAGCCTGATGACCAGCTGAGGAAGATTGAGGTGAGATATTCAATCTTAAAGCTAAGAACTTAAGGTGTATATCGACGACGTCTGACATTGAAAGACCTCAGGTGTAAGTAGAAATCTAGGAGATGTTATATGCCTGCACCTTTGCAAGATTTTGAACCTTAATGTTATAGGAATAGAACCTAATAATTTTGACCATGACGAGCTGAAAAAAAAACTACAATTTCGGTGGGATTCCACATACGTCAATTCGAGCCCTGACGCTTCCTAAAGCCGGAAGTGTTTTAATTCAAATCGGTGCTCAACCGATATCACCTCAAGAATTTCAGCGGCACCCGACACGGGTTCCGTAGCTTAGTGGAGTAAAATCCCTTAGTTAATTCGCTATTCCCTTCCACAGAATCTAGAACGTCAACTGGAAGGCCAGCGGCCGCTGTTAGCGGACTTGGAGGCGGCCGGCGCTGCGCTGTCCACCGTGCTGTCGGACCCGGCCTCCAGGCAGGACATACAGAGCAAGCTCGCCGCCGTGGTCAGGCAGTACGACAACCTGCAGAGGAAACTCGACCATAAGAAGGCGGAGATAGAGGCGGCTTTGAAGTGAGTAACGTATTTTATTCTACAAGAAAGTTTAAAAATGACTAAACGTATTTTTGAAATTCAACTAAAATTTTTTTACCTTCTTTTTCGTACAGGGAAGGGCGCAACCTCTCCGACAACATATCCCGCATGCTCGGCTGGCTGCAGTCCGCGCTGGGCGCGCTGGGCGCGCGCGCCGCCGTGTCGGCGCACGCGCAGCGCCTGCGCGCGCAGCTGGACAAGCACGAGCCGCTGTACCGCCAGCTGGAGCAGAAGGAGCACGAGCTCATCATGCTGCTGGACAAGGGTGAGTCCTACATTACAACCTCTCCGACAACATATCCCGCATGCTCGGCTGGCTGCAGTCCGCGCTGGGCGCGCTGGGCGCGCGCGCCGCCGTGTCGGCGCACGCGCAGCGCCTGCGCGCGCAGCTGGACAAGCACGAGCCGCTGTACCGCCAGCTGGAGCAGAAGGAGCACGAGCTCATCATGCTGCTGGACAAGGGTGAGTCCTACATTACAACCTCTCCGACAACATATCCCGCATGCTCGGCTGGCTGCAGTCCGCGCTGGGCGCGCTGGGCGCGCGCGCCGCCGTGTCGGCGCACGCGCAGCGCCTGCGCGCGCAGCTGGACAAGCACGAGCCGCTGTACCGCCAGCTGGAGCAGAAGGAGCACGAGCTCATCATGCTGCTGGACAAGGGTGAGTCCTACATTACAACCTCTCCGATAACATATCCCGCATGCTCGGCTGGCTGCAGTCCGCGCTGGGCGCGCTGGGCGCGCGCGCCGCCGTGTCGGCGCACGCGCAGCGCCTGCTGATTTTCTATGTATAATAAGAAATGTCTATCTATGTAGTTTTAAGTATATCAAAGTCAAAGTCTATAAGTATTTATTCAATAGAGCAAAACGCTACTTAGAATAGTCAATTTACAAAAGAAGAACAAGACACATTTAAATTGAATAAAGCACATAATTGAATTCGTTCGCTTTAGATAACTTTTTTTCCAAGTGATATCAGTCAACTATAACACAAGCTCTACTTAGCTTGGGACTAGATGATGCTCCCTCCACCTTCCCATGGTCCTACCAACCTTGCGGTTATACGGACCGAATCTGTGAGTTATGATCCACTCGGGTGGCTCAAGACTCTACAAAAACCTACGCGCGCGTGTCCCGGCACTCTCCCCCTTCTGGGGCATGCTCATCACAGAATGGACTTCATTGCAGACTAGATGATGCTGTGTGAATTGTCCAGCATTTTTTTTTATTTAACTGTATTTGTCCCGTGTCCCGCAGGTCGCGAGATGGCGAAGAAGCCGACAGACGCCGGCCTACGCAAGGACCTCGACAGGATACAGGCGCAGTGGGATAAACTGAAGCGGGAGACCGTCGACCGGTACACCCGCCTTCAGACCGCTATGGTGAGTGTAGGCCTTACATCATCATTCGCTGTTTGTGTACAGTTAGCAACTTATTGAAAACGAGGATGGTACGGGTACCGTCGACGACACAACCTAAACAATTTGATTTTTAGAACGGATATCTATAAGTCTAAAGGAAGCGGGATGTTTGGTTCTGATTGACCCAGCCTATCTATCGTTATTTTTAACCCCCGACGCCAAAATAGAGGTGCTATAAGTTTTACCAACTATGTGATTGTGTGTGTATGTCTGTCTTTGGCACCGCTCTTAAACGGGATATCCGCAGGGTGATTACGTAACTCGCGACCGGTTTGTAACAGGCGTATATCTCGCGATCAACGCTGCAACAGGCTTAAATCTCTATCATTAAATGATCATCGCTGTCAGTGGTCAATTGCGTAGTATATAAAACCAAAAATCGACGTTTCACAGCGATAATCGCGAGATATAAGCCTGTTGCAAACCTGTCGCGAAATATGTAATAAGCCTGCCGATTTGGATGCAATTATTTTTATTTAAGTTTTTTAAGACAAAGAGGTTTTGGAATATAGTAGTTTTGTTGAACAAACCCTTTAAATAAAAGAATTAAAAATATATATTTATATAGTAGTTGGATTATGCCTGCCTAGTGCATTTGCTACGCATGCATAGCCGTAAGGTTGTACTAAACTGGGCAACTACAACTATAACCTTTAAGCTGTATTACACTACACGGTATTCAGAGCCCGGTAGTTAGGGCGATTAGGGAGCAAGGCTTGCCGCGGTCCGACCGGTCGCCCTAGTTAGGGTCCCTTAAGCTCTAACTCTTATTACACCACTCTTAGTTAGTGTAAAGGTCCCTGAATACCGTGTAATGTAATACAGGATTTTTTTTTCCCCTACGTAGTTTACGTCGTGGTTTAAGTCATAGGCGTAACAAAATATGCAATTATTAGATAACAGTTTTATAGCCTACTTGAATCGTACGCTATGCCCTAGTGTAAATAATCGTACTCTATACGGGCATTCGATGTGAAACCCCCAATGTGTTTAAACTTACCTAAATAAATAATATTGACTAAGATTTTTGTACATATAATTAAAACGTGATTTCTGTATAGATCTTCTAAACTTTGTCGATGTCTGTCGATGTCTAACTATTGCAGTTAAATTTGTTGTATCGGTTAATAGTGACGATCTAAATGCACTAAACTCTTTAAAGTTTTGAATCTAAATATATAAGAAGCACCTACGAAGTGTTTCGGTGTTTTCTTGTTAAAAGAATATGTAGGTACTAGTTGTGTCTACATCACAGCCATGAGTATTATCCTCAAAACACTGATAAGATAAGGCGGAGCGAGATGACAGTGCCATACTTCGTAACTCTCGTCTTATCGCAGTTTTAGAGTTAGCAAAGAAATCTGCCGTTATTTCATCTGTTTTGGTTATTTTAGTTAGACTAACTTACAATTTAGATTGAATAACCTTAGTTTTTTTTCCACGGTTAAATGAACAATAGACGGCTCGAGTCTACATAAATGCTCGAATTATCTAGTTATCTATTTCCTTCTTAAAAGTATGACATTATTAGTGACTTTAGTTAAAACTTCGAACATTATAAGAACTTGTAACTGTTATTGAAGATGTGTTTTGTGGTGAATAGGTTTATGCTAGTGTTGTAGTATACAAATTTTTATGTGGCTGTGATGTTTTGGAACCGGTATGTTTTGTCTACGTCGTGGGAGGAGATCGAAGGTAATAATTATGAGGTTTTTCAGTTCAATGTAAGGTAAAATTACTTACACGATAATTTGCATATTTGTGTAGAAAAAAAGTCAATTATAAGGATATTAAGGGAGGGGATGTTAAGCCAACTCTCCCCTAGAAGTACTCGAAGATATTGTTAGGTTGTGTATTTGCTCATATTCATATATCATGAAAGAAGGAGGATTTTCAGTTCAATGTAAAGTAAAATTACTCGATAATTAGTATATTTGTGTAGAAAACAAGTGAAATATAAGGATGTTACGACATATGCAAATAATTTTTTATCAATTAATTATTATTTAGTTATTTATTTGTCTCGACATAAGGGATACACAAAGGCCAACTCTCCCCTGAAGGTAGTTTTAGTAGTGTTATTTATTTTATTTATTATGAGCCTGTACTGTCCCACTGCAGGGCAAAGGCCTCCCTTCCTTCCTTCCACCCTTCTCTGTCTTGAGCTACTGTGGTCCAGTCTTCCAAGTATGCGTCGAGTTCGTCTCTCCATCGACGTCTCGGTCTGCCGCGAGGTCGTTTCCTGTCTTGTGGGATCCATTCGGTAGTGGATTTAGCCCATGACTTATCCGGCCTGCGGCAGACGTGACCCGCCCAATCCCACTTCAATGGGCCCGATTTTTGGGCGACGTCTGCGATCTGTGTTTTGGAGCGCAGTTCACTATTTTTTATCCGGTCTGACAATTTGACTCCTAGGATACTGCGCTCCATCGCTCGCTGGCAAACCCCAAGTCTGCTCTTTTGCAAAGCGGTCAATGACCAGGTCTGTGCGCCATAGGTGAGGATTGGCAAAATGCACATGACCATGAGTTTTCTTTTGAGTGTCAGTGGCAGATCGCCTTTCATTAGATCTTTCATAGACCAATAGCCCTTCCAGGCGTTTTCAGTTCGTCTTGTTATTTCAACATCTTGTCTGCTCTGGAAGGATACTAATTGGCCTAAATATAAGTAGTCATGGACATATTCAATTTCCCTATCCCCTACCTGTAACCTGCATTCTATGGCGTTGGTTTTCGACCTGTTCGTGCAAAGACCAACTTTGTTAGTAGTGTTAGGTTGTGTATTTGCTCATATTCATATAACACGAAGGAAAGAAGCAGTACTGTTTTTACTTGTCTCTAAGGTTTTTACCGCAAAGAAAACATTTAACGCGAGGCGACCCGTGGCTTATGCCCGGTTCCTCCAGTCAAATAATATGACGCTTTGCACTTACGCCTGGTGTCATATTTAACTGTGTGTAGGTAAAACCGTAGGTCAATTTACATATGTTTATTTTATCAACAGGAACACTGCCGCAAGTTCCACAAGGCGCAAGAGTCGTTCGTGCCGTGGCTAGGCGAGGCCGAGACGCGGCTCGCTTCGCTTCCCGACACTGTGTTTACCAAGAAGGAGGTCGAGAAGCAGCTTAGGCAGCTTCAGCAGATCAGGAACGATATATGGAAGAGGTATGTTTGTCCGTCTGTCGCTTTTTGTATTATTGTTTATATTATCACGCGTTTTACTAAATTTTAGAGGAGATAATGACGGCTCGCTTAGCTCTTTTATATTTTATTGACGAGAATATGTTTCTATATTTCTCTGGAAAAACTAATCTCTCGCCTCTAATCTAATCGCCTGCACAGTTGTGATTGTGGAAGAAAGAAATGCGGCTGGCAAGAAATAAAGGCAGCATCTGCCAGCGGCCACGTCCCTCTCCGGTATTCCATGGAGCTGGGCTGGTTAGGGTCGGTGTAGTCTCTCGGGGGACAATGCACATTACACTCCAATACGGGACGTTGTTAAGATCTGGTATTCCCCGCTAGAAATAGAATTAGAAGGGCAGGCATCATATGTCACCAATGAGTATATCCAGCTTGTGTTTTACCCGACGAAAATTAATTATTATGTATCATTTAGTCATTCGTTACCAATTATACTCTTATTTAAGCTCTAACTTAAGGGCTAGATGGTACTTTACTCATTTGAAAATATGAAAATGAAAAATTAAAATATTTTTACTACAACTCATACATAATACGTAGACAATAAGTTTTAAATTTATAACTTAATAATTAATACAATACAACATACAAGTTTGAGAAGACATGATTCTTATTAGCAGATTAAATGTCTAACGATCCACGCACTAGGCGCAGCCTGTGTCGCTGTCAGGATACGATTGCCAGACAAAGAAAAACCTCAGCTATGTAGGCATGTTGTACATACATAAATGTAAAGATGGTAAACTAAGTTTTTATAACTACATGAAAATAATAAAAGTAAAGGTGAGTTTAGGAAAAATAAAAGCTAAATGCCACTACTTTGCCAAGATTAGTAGATTTTCGGTGTCAGTATAGGATAGTGTAGCCAACCATTTACTTACAGTAAATTTAGCGCCACTGACAGTTTGACGTTTTATTTCCTCACAACATTTGACGACTCCGTTGTACACTAGACCTCTTATGAAATCGCCAAAACGTTGAGCAAATTTTGTGGAGGTAGGTGGTAGATGCACTTTATAGACACGTCGTTTTAGCATATTTTCATAGTCCGCAGATGTCAGGACAGATTTGTGAACCGGAACAAAAAGCTGGAGGATGAATAGTTGTTTTACAGTTAGTACACCACTTTCCTTGTATACGTCAGACGTTGCATAGCGGCGCGGCTTACGGAGCACAACTTTTAAGACAGAGCGTTGAGCTATCTCGACCTGGATGATAGAAGTTTTATTTGCAGAGCCCCAGCAAGTTATGCAGTACATTAACAACGACTGACATAGAGCAATGTAAACAGATTTGAGTGTGCTAGGTTCAGCTGCATAACGCAGTTGCTTCATCACATAAACAATCTTTCTAACACGATCAGTTAAAGCATCAATATGTTTCTTGAACGAGAGACTTTCGTCAATAATTACACCCAGATATTTTATTGAACTTTCCCTAGTAAGTTGGTCACAGTTGCAGTTTATCCATCCACTAGTACAGGTGTGTATTTTGATTGGTGGTAGTGTCGGTGAAGGGGAAGAGGATTTAGTTTTATGAAAACAGACGTACTTGGTTTTTTTTGCCGATTCAAAGTCAAGAGATTGCATTGTAGCCAATCTGTAACTGTTTTTATTCCTTTTTCCGCAACAGAACTGACTTTTTTCCAGGAAGATCCCCAGAACAGCAAGGCTGTATCATCCGCATATATCCACAATTCCAAATTCACTGTGTAATCCTCTATCACGCGATTTTTTCATTACTTATTTAATTTCTTCCAGGTCCGGCGAATACGAAAACAACAAGATGCTGGGAGAGACCTTCATCTCGGCCTGCGACGTCGACCAGGAGGTCGTCAGGAATGAGCTAGACAGCATGAAGGAACGCTGGGACAGGCTGAACAACGGTTAGTACCTATACAGAACATGGGTCAGTGAATCAAACGTATATGCAGCCGGTTGAGACGCAGAAGGTTGCGTGTTGCGTTCCGGGAGAAAAGTTCGTAGTTTTTCTGTAGATATTTGTTCCAAGTTTGAATATTTTTATAATAATGTTTCTATTTTTTATTTTGTATGATGATTTTATTATCTCTGTATAACCCCGTCTTCCCACCCACAGAGGTCCTCCAGCAAGTGGAGTTCCTGGAGAGCACCGCGCGCAAGCTCGGCGACTTCGCGGAGAAGGCCCGCGGGGTGGAGACGCCGCTGCAGAGGTGCGAGGAGCGGCTGGCGGAGGCGCTCGCCGCGCCGCCGGCGCGCGCCGCCGAGGCCGTGGCGCGGCTCACGGACCAGATACACGCGCTGCGGGCTCCGCTGCAGGTACGTCCCATCCGCAGGTTCTGCAGCGCTTCAAGCAGGCTCTACAGAGAGTCAGAGAGACACTAAAGAGACTATAGAGGTCCTTCAAGAGAAGGCTGGCGATACAGAGAATGTTACAAGCTTGAGCGCCTGCTTAAAGCGCTAGTATAGATACACACGCTAAGGGCACCTGTATAGGTTGATCGAGTGTCTAGAATGACGGTCAAGAGGTGTGACTTATGAAGAGTTCCTGGAGACTCCGCTGCTAGTATGTTCCATTCATAGGTTCAAGCAGGTCTAAAGCGCTTTAAACAGGCTCTACAGCGCTTTGAAGCACTGGCATAGATAAACGCTCTGATGCATCTAAGCATATTAAACCTCTTACCGAAACAGCTATCTGATCTCCACTATCTAGCCTCATCCACTTTACCTCGTGAAAGTACCATAATAGGTAAAAAAAATATCTTACATTACGACATACTGAAGCTCCTGAATCCCCCTGAAAGGTATAAAATATATCTCACATACTTCACACTAATGCATCTTCTCCATTGCAGAACCTCAACACAGCCGCGGACGACATAGTGACCCTCGCCCAGGAATGCGCGGGCGCCGACGCCGCCGGCCGCGCGCGTCTCGTGCTGGAGGAACAGACTCAGGCGCTGGGCGACCGCCTGGACGCTCTCGAGGCCAGCGCTGGGGACGCCAAGGGCAGGCTGGCGGGAGCCAACGCGGCGCTCACGCAGTTCCAGGTATGATACTCCTATCAAACAATCTCCTTTTTGAGTCTTTTCCTTCATTCTTACTCAGAAAGACAGGTTACCCCGATTTTTTACCGGCAAAATCTACCTGTGGGTTGCCACGACGCGTCGTCTTGCCGGGAAGACAGACGCTTAGCCATCTCCGTAAGCAACGAGTCGGCGAAATAGTACCCATGTACTTCTATTTTGGGTGAAATAGTCGACTATTCCCAAAGTCTGCCTGTCTATGTTTTACAACTACGAATCTAAAATTTAATATGTACAATTTTGACACTAGTTGCAACTTTGCGACAACGTAAGATCCGTTCGACAACACAGTGAGATTTCTTGTTACATTTTATCGTGTTTCTTCTACATTGCTATACTAAAACCTATCTCCCTTTCAGGACAAGGTCAAGAGCCTAACCCACGACCTAACGGACCTAGAGAAGGAGCTAGATGGCATGAAGCCACCGGGCCGCGACATCAAGACGGTCAAGCAACAGTTGGACGACATCGGCCGATACTACAAGCGATTGGAGAAGGCGGACGATTTAGTCGGCGATACCGAACGCGCGGCGGAGAACTTAGTCGACAGCGGCTATTCCGATACCGCTAATACTAGAGATCAGGTGAGTTTTGAGTCTCAATTTATTGGCTTAACCTAGAAATTGTTACGTTAGTGGATATGGATATCAGGACGGTCAAGCAATAACTACTATACGAGTCGGCGCTACGAACGCGCGGCGGATAATGGAGTCAACTTTAGTGATATAGCTATTACTAGTGATTTGTTTGGAAGTAATGTTGATTGTTTGACTTTGTTTTAGTGTTTTGGTAACACTGCAGAGATAGGGCAGGATTTTTTAGAAGCGGGATTCTAATTATCTGATTTATAAGACAAAGCTGTTGACAGATACCGTTTGTCTAGACAAACGTGCTCGGAAATCCGGAAAGTTCTTCATCATATCTCTAGAGATATGATGAAGAACTTACACTTATTACTCGTATTCGTCCATTTATACTTCGCTTTCGCTCACGACCTGTTCTTAACATTATTAAACCGGGTATTAATTACCGCCCGACGTTTCGATAGGATTGCATCTATCGTGGTCGCAGTAAAACAGATGCGTTGAACCTAACCGCAGCAATGCGAAGGCGTCATCTCAGACTTCTCTCACATGGTCTTCGTTATTCCAGCTTTGCTATGATACAGAATCTTACTAATATCTTGTATTTTCCAGCTGGAAGGCCTGCGCAAACAGCTAGGCAAGCTGGACGAGCGTGCGCGCGCCAAGGAACAAGACCTGGATGACACGCTCAGCAAGCTGGAAGCCTTCTACAAGGCCTACGACTCTGTCATGGATGACGTGCAGGAGGTAAGTTCGATTCCGTTATTCTTTCAGTATTTCCTTTCCATCCCAAGGTTGCCTAGAAGATATCGCTTCTGTTCTTTTTGTGAAGAGTTGGATCTTCACAAAAAGTTCTACTACTAACATATTTACCACGATTGGCGCTCTAATCGATGCTTAACCGATATCACCTTGTCAAGAATTTCAGCTGTAGCCGACGGGTTCGGTAGCTTAGTAGTTAAAGAACTTCCGGCTTTAGGAAGCGTCAAGGATCGATTTTACGGACGTGGGTTCGAATCCCACCGGAATCGTAAAATTGTAATAAGGTTTTTCATTTCCTCTAAATGTCCTACCTAAGTGTGGTTAAACACTATAAAAATTACCAACTATTCACCACGATTTGAGTAATTTTGATTTTCCCGATATATCCTAACGTTGTACCTCCTCCAGGCCGGCGACCAAGTGCGCAACCTCAAGCCGGTGTCCTCCGAAGTGGAGCAGATCCGCTCGCAGCAGAAAGACTTCGCCGAACTCAAGCGCAAGACTCTGGAGCCGCTGGGACAGAACGTGGCGCATTGCAACAAGATCGGACAGGGCTTGGTCCGGTCCGCGCTACAGGGCGTCAGCACGCAGGTAAGCATGTAGCTTCTAGTAGTACAGAGGTTGGGATAGTGGAGGGGTCTAAGGATTTTAATTAGGGAAGGACTTCGCTGTACTTAAGAATGTCTGCAGTCGCTGGGATAGAACGTGGCGCATTTGCGCTTACAGGGGTCTCTTAGGGGGAGCCTAAGTAGGTAAGGATCTACAGAAAGACAGAGGTTAAGACATCTTAACCTCTCTGTCTTTCTATAGATCCTTTTATGAACCTTCGCGATCACAATACATTATTACTATATTGGATTGTCGGGGATCTCGCAGTTACCTCAATTTTTATCCCGACGTTTCGACCGATACGTATCGTCCGCCGATAATTCAATATAGTTATAATGAGGTTAAGATATTCGAGTTAGGTCTTAATGTCAATGATAGAAAGTGGAAGGGAACAAAGATGCTCAAATAAGTATCAAAAATATCGCTTCAGACGTGTCTTTAATAAGTAAAACTATTCTTCTATTACAAAGCTAGTTTTTTTTATTATTAAATTGTGTGTTTTTCTTTACGGACTTTTGGTTGTCTGAATAAAACTTTTTTATTTAATTACTTATTACAAAATCATCTCAAATCATGGATGCTGCCAAACAATGCTGTTTAAAATACAAAAAGTTTTCTAAACAGCTGTGCTCTAGTTCTTGCAGTGTGTTTAAAAAACAAGTTTGAAAGTGACGCTAATAATCTTGTATCTTTTATTTCGTTACAGATTCTAGAAAAGGATCTCGAGAAGATGAACGACAAATGGAACGCTATGAAAGAAAAGGTATGTTACATCGCCGCTGTAAATTAGTTCATCTTTAATCTTCTTTCCCTTTCTTGAAAGAAAAAGTTTTCTGAAACAAACGAATTCAGTTATGTGCTTTATTCAATTTAAATGTGTTTTGTTTTTCTTTTGTAAATTGGCTATTCTATGTAGCTCTTTGCTCTATTGAAGAAACACTTATTGACTTTGAATCTCGTCTGTCGTCTGCTAAATGTATAAAAGATCATCTAACCTTAAAAGGCATGTAATTTTTTTTATCTTGACATATCCGACCACATAATTATCAAGTTTTTCCACTAGTTTAATTCAATGGTAATTGAGTCATTACAAAAAACTTGTATTAACTTCTAGACGAACGAACGCGAGCGCCGTCTGGACGTAGGCCTCCTTCAGTCCGGCAAGTTCGCCGAAGCCCTGGCCGGCTTGGAGAAATGGCTCTCTGACACTGAGGACATGGTCAACAACCAGAAACCGCCCTCCGCTGACTACAAGGTCGTGAAGGCGCAACTGCAGGAACAGAAGGTAAATGGAATATTCCAGATGTTCTCATCAGATGGCCGCTAATGACGCTTCTGAGTCGCGTTTGGTGATTAAAATATCCAACACTGTAGTCGACATTGTTTACCGCTTTTTTGGTTTGCTACAGCAAAGGTAAGGTGCACGGTAATGAATAACATGAATTTAGATGGTTTTTTTAAATGAAAAAGCAAATTCTATGTAGCACAAATTCGATACCAAACAGACGCCCGCCAGTGTTGCCAGCGTATCCCCTTCCTCTCTTGTCTTTTTACTTTTTCACAACTCAAAATGTCGACAATATTTTCGTTTGCAAGTGGCATCTTTTTATCAAAACCAATTGACTTTTGATGATTAGATGCAAAAACATCTCAAACAGAATAGTTATTATAACTTTAATAGCTATCATGGTTTTGAACACTTCAAGTATATGCAATAGAAACGGGATATAAAAACGGGTGTTCGTATTTACATGTGTGACTGTAATTTGGGCTTTCTCTCGTCTCCCTCGTCTTTGCATATTGTATCATGTCTGTGCGTCAAATAAACGTTTTGTTTTCTATCATCACCATCATCATGCACAGCCCGACTTCACCCACTGCCGGGTCTAGGCCTCCCTTAGTTTGTGCCATGCGCCACGATCCCGCCCAGTCCTATCCATTTGCAACTTTATCTTTGGCGAGGCGTGGTGATGGCAGGTGGAGTAAAGCTATATGAATGGTGGCCGAGACAAGGATACAGACACGTTGATCGTCCGGCAGTAGGATGGGCAGTCGACATTGATAATGTTTCTATATGACCCATAAAGTTTCCATTGTTAACCTCGCCCCTTCCCCCCAGTTCCTCAAGAAGATGCTGATGGATCGCCAGAACAGCATGTCCTCGCTGTTCGCGATGGGCAACGACGTGGCGGCGGGCTGCGAGCCGGCCGAGCGGAAGGGCATCGAGAAGCAGCTGAAGGGACTCATGCAGCGGTTCGACGCGCTGACGCAAGGCGCCCAGCAGAGGATGCTTGACCTGGAACTGGCTATGAAGGTAACTCTTAACTTCCGTGATCACAAAACATTTTACACACTTCTAATTATTTTACACATTTTGCACTTCAGTTTTCACCTTAATTCTATTAGGCCTATGCGTCGCATCCTTGCGACGCATAGGCCTCCTCCAGCTCTTTCCACGTCTTTCTGTCCTGTGTTAGTCTTGTCCATAGCGGTCCTGCTACTTTCGCTATGTCGTCGACCCATCTTTTACGTGTCTTCCTCTTTTTCTTCTCGAACCAGAACCAAATAATAAACTTGGGAATTTATAAATAAAGTAATACTTTTGATTATTCCTAGCATTTTCACTGTGTTACAACAGCCGTGGTCTCGAGTAGACTAGAGACTGAATAATCAAAGGTATTACGCGACAACTTCCCGCGTTTTTGAGATAAGGTACTGGAGGAAAAAGTTTCTAGGACACGGCAGCACACGGAGTAAACTCGAGAAAAATGAGGTGGCTCCATCCCACCGGCAGCAATGGTCAATAGTAGATACACAGAGGGAGCTGCAGACTTGGAGAAGATGGCCACTGTGGATAAGGAGGGAGGACGTGGCTCGAAGGTCACACTGAAAACCAGTTACACTGTGACTCGTTGGGAATCCCAAAAAATTACCTACCAACGAGTCCCACTGTTTCACGTTGGGAATACATAATGGTCAAAATGCATGCCTAATTAGTAGAATCAGGCTAAACAAAGATGTAGTTTTGACATATCCTAAACTCATGTTACCTTCTAACTATACTAAAATCAATTTTCTAAACCATCATTACTTCCAGGTGGCGAAACAATTCCAAGAGGAACTGCAGCCGCTCGTGGAGTGGCTGGGCACCGCCGAACGCAAGGTCAAGACCCTGCAGCTGGTGCCCACTGATGAAGAGAAGATTCAGCTCAAGATTCGGGAACACAAGGCGTTGCACGACGACATCATCTCGAAGCAGCCGCCGTTCCAACAGCTTACGGAGACGGCGTCGACGCTGATGGCGTTGGTTGGAGATGACGAGGCGACCGTGTTGGCGGATAAGCTGCAAGCGGCCACTGATAGGTAAGGATTGTGAATGTTACTACTTCTATCTTGTCCATGGATGCAATAAGAAGATACCTTCTAACTATGGGCGGCAGCGTCTCTCAACATCCCGTACTGCGCTCACCAACCCACCTGCCAAGCGTGACAACGCCCTCAAGATCAGTACCTGGATCTCCAGGTACTGATCAAGCTCATGAGCTTATATCAGCTTATGTATATAGTGGACGTGCTACGGCTGTACTAAAAATCTTTTTTGAAAAAGACACCTAAAATCGTCAGTGTTATGATATAAAGATTTTATTGATAATTTGTCACAATTATAGGTCCTTAATGCGTATCAATTACAATCACGTCATAAATTAATTAATAATAGGTACATTGAAAATAACAATACAATAATAATTATAAATTCAAATGTCAGTTTTAAATAAAATTATTAAACGTTATAAGTCACTAAAAAAATTCGTCAAGAGAATAGAACGTGTTTTGTGATCTAGGGTCAAACAACTAAGCAAAACCCTTTGTCCATTTTGGTCCTTCGAGCCGGATAAGCCGGTAAGGGATACCACTTGTGACTGGCCGGCTTAGTGGTATCCTTTACTATGAACGCGATTGTACATATCCGGCTGGAATTACCAATATGTAGCGAGAAAGTTACGAACGAAACCCAAGAGTGCTTGGTAGGGTCTTGAAAGTTGCGGTAAACATGTAATATGTTGCAAATAAATGAACATTTCCTTACAACTCCCTCTCCCTCAGATACCAAGCGCTGGTGGAGCACAGCCTGTCCACCGGCGAGCTGCTCGACAGCTCTCGCAAGGGCCTGCGCCACCTGGTGCTCACGTACCAGGACCTGTCGGCCTGGATGGACGCCATGGAGCAGTACCTGGCGCGCAGGAAGCTGCTGCCGGTGCATATGGACAAGCTGCTGCGCCAGATGGACGAGCTGGCCGTGAGTACCGTATATAGCAGTTTAAGTTCTCGGCACTTAAGATTAGCCAAGCTAGGATTTCAGATATGTAGATATGAAGAAGGTGACAGTGTCGATACAGATCCACTCTGCCCTTCGGCGCAGACCTCAGCAGTTCTTAGGTTCTCGGCCCTTAAATAAAATAATTTATTTCAGGCAACATTAGAAAAGTAACAAGATGTAAAATACTTAAAACTACAGGCCATATAAAATCTAACATATGTACATATAAAATAACCTTATCTACTAGCATGTAATGTCCGTTTCCGGCAGTCGTCCGCGAAAACGCCGGAACAGCACATTCTTTGGTAAGAATTCTTCCTTTTAGACATCAGATTATGTCCTCGTTTCTAGAAGATAAACTTTAAACTAGACGGCGAAAAACATATCCCCTGGCAACCATTACAAATACTAACACAGCCATGTTCTGGATTACAGGAGAAAACGGAAGAGATCGCCGCCAAGCAAGATGCAGTAGACAGCACCGTGGAGTCCGGCCTGGAGCTGATGAAGCACATCTCAGGGGACGAGGCTCTCCAGCTCAAGGACAAGCTGGACGTGCTGCAGCGGCGGTACAACGAGCTGACGTCACGCGGCGCTGATCTGCTGCGGCTGGCCTCGGAGACGCTGCCGCTGCTGCAGCACTTCTACAACAGCCATACCAAGTGAGTTTGGAGACTTACAGAAGGGAGCTTCCCTGCAGGGTGATCACGTATCTCGCGACAGGTTTGCAGCAGGCGTATATCTTGCGATCACCGCTGTCAAAGGTCAATTTTGTAACGTATAAAAGCGAAAAATTGACGTTAGACAGCCTTTAACTTTAAAATCATTTATTCAATGGGCAAGGGCATCTTATGACAAAATGTTATTGCAAACATTAAATTACTACTTCAAATTAAGATAGAGTGGTCCTAAGGATTTAATTACTACATTATTTAGTCATGGTTTTCATAGTAAAAGCTTTGCTGAGTTTGGGGCTAGATAACCCTACGTAAAATGTCCAGGATTATTTATTTGTCGTTATTTTTCTTTCAGACTGACAGACTGGATGGCGGGTTCTGAGAGCATTCTGCAGTCAGTGGAGCCTCGCGAGGAAGACATCCTGAGGCTGGAGGCGGAGATCCAGGAGTTCAGACCTGTGCTGGACTCCATCAACCTGATCGGACCTCAGCTGTGCCAGGTGAGACTTTTGCTACGTAAAAACTATAACACCTAAATTTATTCGGTCAAACCTGCAACCTCTTGCGTCTCAACTGAGCCACTGGAGTTGTATAGAAAGCTGTTTCATATCTGGTTCGAAGGACCAAAATGGATAGTAGCGGGAAAGTTAAGAACGAGCGATGGAATAATTAATAACATTAACTTTACCAGATTTCCCCGGGAGACGGCGCCACGCACATCGAGGGCATCGTGACCCGCGACAACAGGAGGTTCGACACCATCGCCGAGCAAGTGCAGAGGAAGGCGGAGCGAGTACTGCTCAGCAAGAAGGTACGTTGTATAACTCTTCATTCAGAAAGTTATAGTACAGACGATATAGACATTCCAGTTGGCACTTATTCCTAACAAACTGAACGTTTGACATGGCATATCGAGCTTGTAGGGGAATTATGGAAACTCAGCACCTTTTTACTTCTATTTTGACTAGACTATGAAGTAAATACTTGGTTTAAGAGCGATCAGCTGCAACTTAGCTTAGGAAATTATCGAATTTTCTCTTATTTTTGATACAATTATCTAGTACCCATAACATAAGCTCAGCTCACTTTAGAGCTAGCTGCTGGATGTGTGGAGTATCGAGCATTATTATTCTAATAAAAAACGAGATGAACTAAACCACCCCCCCTTCCAGCGCTCGCTCGAAGTGGTGGGCGATATGGAAGAGCTGCTGGACTGGCTGCGCGGCGTGGACGCGCGCCTGCGCGCCGCCGAGCCGCCCAGCGCCGACGCCTCGGAGGTACATTCAATCGTTCTTTCATTTTTCAACAAAAACATATAGTCTAATTAGCTTGTGGCCGCATGCGTTGTACCCGGATAAAAAGTAGCCTATGTGTTAATCCTGGTCAACATCAATACGTGTGCAAAATTTCAGCTCAATCCGTTGCCTAGTTTTTGCGTGAAGAGGTAACAAACCTGCATAGAAACAAACTTTCGGCTTTATAATATTAGTAAGAATAACTTGACTCTAATGCGCCGTTTTCCAGTAAAAGAGATAGATAAAAAAAATATTTGCAACTTCAATCACACACATACAGTACAAAGAGAAAAAACTTATGACAGCAGTTTTTATCTGTGGCTTAAGTAAGATATCAAGTTTATTCTTGATTTATTTTTGTATAAGCTGCAGGCCTTCCTTTATTAGTAAATAAATAATGGTAACGGTAACCAAAGAGTAATCTGCCCAAGTGATGCATTATTTTTGCTCGAACAAATAACAAATAAGAGATTTTTTTACTACTACATAAAGTAGTTGTTTTTTCTTTCCTATAAAATCAATAAAATATAGATGAGTCTGTCTTGATAATTGCGGTATATTCTTAAAATGTTGATAAAGGCTATTTTAGCTCTATTAAGAACGCTGCTAACGCCATCTTTAAGGTTCGAGGAAACTGTTTTACATGTTTATTCTGTGTAATAAAAACGCCTCAACAAAAAACTATACGTTTGTCTTGCTAAATAGCGACATGAATTTATTACATACTATTATTATTATTTATATTATATTATATTATAACAGACCAAGACGTAGATGGCGGGACGAACTCGATCAACACCGAGTTGACTGGAGGGAAGTGGCTCAGGATCGAGATGCATGGAGGGAATCGGGGGAGGCCTTTGCCCAGCAGTGGGATCAGATGGGCTTATAATATGATATTATAATATATTATTATTTTAATAATAAACTAAAAATAATGATTGATGCACAGGTGCGGCTGCAGCTGAAGGAACAGCGTCCGCTGAACGACGAGGTGGCCGCGCAGAGAGTGAGGGTCAGGGACCTTCTGTCTCAGGCTAAGAAGGTACATTAACAATTTATTTTATTTATTCTCTAACCGCACTCCGCGTAGTTCCCGTTCCCGTGGGAATACGGGGATAAAATATAGCCTATGTTAGGAGGGATAATGTAGCATCCTAATGGTGAAAAAATTTCGAAAATCGGTCCTTAAACAGCAAAACTTTGACAGTTTGAAAACTTTTATTCTAGTTTAGCTAACTAAAATTGCATAAAATAGACTAAAATGTCGTTAATCTATTCGGTTGGTGTCGTTCTTAAATTAAAACGGAACAATTTTACCAAACTGCGTTGACAGCTCCAAATTTAAAAACGTCATCCATTATCTTAATTTAGTCCTTATTTAGTTCGCATGTAACGCAATTACTTAAATATTGTTATCGTATTAATGGTAAGAGCGGGGTCTCCCAGCACAAGCAAATTTTGCTTAAACGGTGACTCCAGTTTGTGTAGTTTTTAAGTAATTGCAAAAATCTAACATTTATTTTATTTTATTTATTTAATTTTAGTTACCTTTAGGAAACGCTACAACAGAATCGACACCTTTGTCTCTGAACTCCACCCCACACTCATCGGTCCTGGGCGTCTACTCTAGAAAACGATTACGATATAACCTCCATAATAGTTTGGCCTGATGTCGATTTAGATTTATCGCAATTTGCATTCAAGACTAAGTCCCCTGATTTCATCCAATGTTGATTTGACTGACACTTCGTCTCATGCACAGGTGCTCCGGGAATGCCACTCCTCGGAGGAGACGGCGGTGATCCGCGACCGCAGCGCCGAGCTCAAGGAGATGATGGAGGAGGTGGGGATACTCAGCGCGGAGCGGCTGGCTGCCTTGGAGCAGGCTCTGCCGCTGGCGGAGCACTTCGCTGACACACATCACGGGTAAGGAATCTGGCTCATGGGTCTCATCATGAGAATCTTGTTTTGATGATGATACCATCGTCAAAACCATCTGTATAACACTTAAATAATTGTCTTTTTTAAACTTTCGCGATCACAACACATTATTAACATACATATAAACGGGTATTTATCGCGTAAATTACCTTTATTATTTCCCGTCGTTTCGCTTGGATTGCACCAAGCATGGTCCCGGGAAGACACTTAAATAATGTAGGTACACAACACACGGATTGCGTCTCGTTCTGCTTGCACTCTACAGGCTATGGCTGAAAATCAGCGTTTGCTCCTTGAGCATATCTCACGCTGAGCCATGACCTTTTGACGTGCTGCAGCACACACATAACATTTTGATTGTTTGATGTATTGTAATGTTGTACTCAGCTTTTGTTTCTTGTATGTGTGTCTGCAGTCGTAAATAAACGTTTTATCTATCTATCTATATATCAAAACTTTGATGACCTTTCGGTGTTTGCTTGTTTTTACACGTAGATGATGGGATTCTTGACAAATCATGGGAAGGTTTCAGCTATAAGTTATGGACGTCATTTGACGACGGTTTTGTTTTTGGAAAATTAAAGAAATATTTGACCAGTTTAGATTTGGGGAGGCATTCGCCCAGCAGTGAGACATTTCTTTTTAATGTTTTACCTAGGTTGTCCCACTGCTGGGCTAGTCTTCCAACCATCCCGATCCTATGCAGACTCCCACCATCCTCTGTCAAGGTAACAAGGTCATACCGCCAACGCTTCCTCGGTCGACCCCGACACCGCCTTCCTTCAATATGGAGCCAAGTTGTAACACTCTGAGGCCACTTCTCCGGTGGCATTGCAGTGAGACAATATAGGCTGGGGGGTGCCGTGGGGTGCCGTGAGCCGGCAGTAGAATGTTACCCCTCCTCTCCTACCCGTGGATGCAGTAAGAGCCTGCTAAGGGACACCTCCGGAAGATGGGCAGCAGCGTCTATTCGTGTATCAACATCCCATACTGCGCTTACCAACCCGCCTGCCAGGCGTGGTGAGAATGGCAACTACCCCTCATGGAGATCCATGAGGGAGGCCTGTGTTCATCAGTGGACGTTTTATGGCTGAAATGATGAATATAGGCTGACAAAAAAAAATGCTTATTTTACTAATAAATATGAATTGTTTGTCCGCAGGTTGTCCTCGTGGCTGGACGACATGGAGAAGCAGATCCAGATGCTGGCCATGCCGGCGCTGCGGCCCGAGCAGATCGTCCAGCAGCAAGACAAAAACGAGGTGAGAATTTGTACTGCTAAATCATCTTCAGCCATAAAACGTCCACTGATGAACACAGGTCTCCCTCATGGATCTCCATGAGGGGTAGTTGCTATACTCACCACGCTTGGCAGGCGGGTTGGCGAGCGCAGTGTGGGATGTTGATACACGGATAGACGCTGCTGCCCATCTTCCGGAGGTATCCCTTAGCAGGCTCTTACTGCATCCATGGGCATGAGAGGAGGGGTATCATTCTACTGCCGGCACCCCACGGCGTACTGCTAAATGCAGGGTATAAAATGAATAGAGGACAAGTGTTAAGGCAGATTCTGTATTCGCAACGGCTGGAGACCGCTGACGTCCCGTGAGACCGGCCTGAGAGATATCAGGAAGACGGACACCGTGAAGGATTCAATAAGACTGCCTTTAGCGGGCGCCTTAGGCCCAGCGCAGACAGAACGGAGTGCAGCGGAGAGGATTTTATTAACGCACTTGAAAATAAACTTTAAAATTATTACAATAAAGTGCAAAACGCCGCTCCGTTCTGTCTGCGCTGACCCTTAGATCCTTATGGTAAAGGCAAAGACGACACTGTCAAGGATATGTAATTAATGTATCATCATTTCAGCCGTAAAACGTCCACTACTGAACACAGGCTTCCCTCACGGATCTCCATGAGATCTCTTTCCGTGTATCAACATCTTGTACTGAGCTCGCCAACTCGCCTGCCAAGCGTGGAGAGTATGGCACGTTCTTGGAGATCCATGACGGAGGCCTATGTCCAGCAGTGGACCTGGACGAGCAGTCCTATGGCTGAGATGATGAATGAATATTTCTGGACCAAGATGAGTCAAAATCATACATACATACGCATGACCAGCGTAATAGACCTATTCAAACTTTAGACAGGCTCACACATTATTTTTTTATACTACTAAATGACGAGACAATCCCAAGGCTCAATGATGTTTAGCGGTAACCTCTACCTATTGCAACTACAATACCGCGGTGATCACGGTCACTAAGCACGTTCCAATACGCCCGTCGCCCTGTGACGGAGTTGTAAGGTCTCATGTGCCCGTAATTTCACCAGCTCCCTTACCCTTCAAACCGGAACACAGCAATGTAGGCATTACTGCTTGGCGGCAGAAATAGTTATGGTGGTAGTACTTCCTGGGATGAACTCCTCACAAAAAGTTCTACTACTGAATGACACAGATCAATGATGATATAAAAATTTAATCTTATCTTAATCTCCACAGATGCTGCAACAATCGATCGCCGGGCACAAGCCGCTAGTGGACAAGCTGATGAAGACGGGCGAGGCTCTCTGCCAGCTGGTGGGCCCTGACGACGCGGCCAGGATCCAGGACACCGTGTACAACGACTGCGAGAGATACGCGGCGCTCAAGGCGGAGCTGCGGGCCAGGCAGCAGCATTTGGAACAGGTCAGTAGACCTTCAATAAACCATTTGATAGCCCATTAGAGATTCACTTGATGCCCATTAGAGATCAGATTTCATCATTGCAAAACGAGTATTTCTCAATAACCATTTAACATAGAATTCCAAAATATAATATTGACGACCTCTGCGGGCGAAGGTCCGCCTGCGACGCAAGAGGTTGCGGGTTCGATTCCCGCCTCGGGACAAATGTCTGTACGATCTGCAGATGTTTGTTCAGGGTGTTCTGGGTGTTTTTCTATATATAATAAAAATATCTATCTATGTAGTATAATGTATTAAGTATATCAGTGATCTAGTACCCATAACACAATCTCTGCTTAGCTTGGGGCTAGATGATGCTGTGTGAATTGACATAAGAGAGTTTGGCTTGATTACGTTTTCGATTCATTGCAATTTTCATTCAAGGGTAGGCCCCAGGAGAGTCAGTATACCTAGTAGACTCAGTAGACCATTTAGTAGACCGAAGGATTAAGAAAACTTACGGAATATTATGGCACTAGCCTTTATTCATAATGCTATGCAACTCCTAGAAAGCTATTAAACTCTAGTCTCTGATCATCTCCACTAGAATATGACTTTCTTTTCCATTCTAGCAAAACTATTTTTGTTATTAACCCTTTTCGTCCTACGCAAGGCAAAGCCAACCTTATGCTATCCTACAATGTTACAGAATATGGTGTGATTATACCGATACCATCTTAACCGTAGATAGATTAATTAACTCTGCTTTCAGCTAGTTTTAAGAATAAATAGTTAAATTAATAGGTACATGTTGCCGGTACAAATAATCCATGTCCATTTTTAATTGTACTTTCACCATTAAACATTGTATTCTGTAATGTTCCTAATAATGTAACAAACAAATTTATAATGGTAACAAACCTCCAAACAAACTTTCGGCTTTATAATATTGGTGGGATAGTGTCATCTAGTGCCCATAACACAAGGTCTACTTTATATGACGATGTATAGACAGAGAGCGCACCAATGGGTGTAACAATTACACCCCCATTCACCCTCATAACCCTCAAATAAGTCCTTATAGTCCTGCCGTGGGGTGCCGGCAGTAGAATGTTACCCCTCCTCTCCTACCCGTGGATGCAGTAAGAGCCTGCTAAGGGACACCTCCGGAAGATGGGCAGCAGCGTCTATCCGTGTATCAACATCCCATACTGCGCTCACCAACCCGCCTGCCAAGCGTGGTGAGAATGGCAACTACCCCTCATGGAGATCCATGAGGGTGGCCTGTGTTCATCAGTGGACGTTTTATGGCTGAAAAGATGAATGATGAAGTCCTTATAGTAGAATATGTCCAGTAAAATACAGTCGCTGTGGTCGAAATCGGCCAAGACAGATCTATATATATGATGATGTGTGAATAGTCTAGTATTATTTATTTTATATTGTATTCTGTCTGCAGGCACTACAAGAGTCGTCTCTGTTCTCCGACAAACTGGAGGGCATGCTGCGCGCGCTGTCCGGCACCGCAGACCAGCTGCACCACGCTGAACCGGTGTCCGCGCATCCGCCTAAGATAAAGTGAGTGTGCCGCGGATCATCCCAGACGTAGGACGTCCACTGCTGGGCATAGGCCCCGCTCATAAACCTCCAAGCGATCAAGAGGAGCTTATTGCTGTACTCGCCACGCAGGCGGTATTTAGTTTGTAGGGTTCCGTACTTAAAGCGTAAAAACCTATTACTAAGACTGCGCTGTCTGTCTGTCTCCGGGCTGTATGTCATGTACCGTGATAGCAAGACAGTTGAAATTTTCACAGATGTATTTCTATAATCAATAGAATCAGGCGTTACTTTGCGGAAATCCATGACAATAAAATGCAGTGAAAATATCTAGTTTTAATTCCGCTAATGCTGAGATGCATATGCACCGCCCTCTCGCCCGGTCTGGTCAACACCTCGGCGTCTCACCTGAAGATGCCTCGCGGAGAGGCGAAACACGTGTCGTCGTGTGGGTTTGGGTATGCATGCTGCACTAACAACCTAGTTCTCCCTGCATGTGCATAATTAGCGGGTCCCATGCATCTCAGCATTAGCGGAATTAAAACTAGATATTTTCATTGCATTTTAGATGTATTTCTGTTGCCGCTGTAACAACATATACTAAAAACAGAATAAAATAAATATTTAATGGGGGCTCCCATACAACAAACGTGATTAATTGCAGTTTTTTGCTCGATCCTAATAGCGGCAACCGGTAGAGGCTAGAAATTTTCTCAGACGTCACGGAACCCTTCGTGCGCGAGTCGGACTCACACTTGGCCGATTTTATTATATATTGGATTTATAACATTACAGGATATACATATACCATAAAGAATTAAAAATTAAAAGAAAAATAACCTTATACGCATTTAAATACAATTTGATGTAAATTGTTGATATCTCCTAGGGTCCCTTGGCAAATTCTTACTGGAGGGTAAGGGAGGAGAAGCAACATCCTACAGCCGGCACACAACGGCATCAACTCATATCACCTATACCGTCCTCTCAGCTTAGTGATTGTGTTCCTTCCAGAAAAAGAAAATTAACGCCATCTATGAGAATATAATGCGATAGGTTCGAGGACTATTTTTAAACGTTTTATACCTTCACAGGGACCAGATCGACGAAAACGACGCGCTGGTGGAAGACCTGGAGAAACGCCAGGAGGCCTACAACACCGTCCAGAGGGCTGCTTCAGAGGTGATCAGCAAGGCCAACAAGTCGGATCCCGCTGTCAGGGACATCAAGAACAAGCTGGATAAACTTAATAAGTAAGTAGATGTATTAATTAACTAATAAGTTGTTTTCTTATGTCACCTTTTATTCTTAAGGATGAACAAGTCGCTCATCTTTCCATACAAACGTGGAAGGGTAACTACTCCACTGTTTGACGTTAACCATCCATCACTAAGTATTATATCAATTTATCTCGTCATAATCTATGTTTGTATACACCCCAAACCGTAAAAAAGAATTTATTTAAAAAAAAAGCTTCTAAACTTTCGTATTTCAACACTGATTTTAGCCCAACTTTGGACGAAACTAAATAATATAAAGAGAAAGAAAACTCAAAAATAAACACCGTTCTGACATAGTTTAATTATTCAAAAGTTGAAATAAATGTTATTTTGTTTTCAAAATATTTACACACATTACATTACACTCAAGTTTTTCTATAATAACCCTTGTGCTAAAAGTCTATTCACATATTTTTGCGCGGTCGGTTTAGGAATGAATCATTGTGCATTTCATTCTAGCGCGCGGGTAAACACACTATGTCAGGTGAGATAGCATACATTTAGGCCGCGTCCACCGACGCCTTTGCCTCCGCGACTAGTTGGACCTTAACCCGCCGGTACTCGCGTCTCCTTTTAAGTTACTAAATATAGTTAGATGGCATTATGTCTCCCTCTTACAGAATGTTTACTATTCTTAGGTCATTCACACGATTTCGCGACATGTCTACAAAGAAATTAAATCAAAATAATATTTTTGAAATTGAAAAATATATGTACTTACACATTACGTCGCGCAAGGGTCTAAACGACCCATACTCACTTGAAACTTCTGTACTGTCCTAACGCCGCACGGAAACTGTCTAAAGGCGGGGTTTGCGGATAGCCCAGAAGGTACTTGAACGTACTTGGCGCTACGAAAGGAATTAACTAATGCAAAAACATTTATGGCCCAAAAACTAGAGTACTGGGTCTTTTCGACCCAAGCGCGACTACCCGCGGGTTAAGTTTGTAACCTATTGTGTGAAAAAATAAATGTTTATCTAACATTATTACTATTCATCATAAGTCTACATTAATGTGTGTGATTTTTATTGTGTTAAACCATACTTATGTGAAATATTTTACGGAAATGAAAAACCTTATCGACATTTTGTAAGGAATTTCGGTTTAAAGAACACGCATGGAATAATGATGATGATGATAACGATGATGATGATAACGATGATGATGATGACGGTGATGATGATGTGGATGATGATGAAGGTGATGATGATGATGGTGACGATGACGGTGATGATGATGTGGATGATGATGACGGTGATGATGATGACGATGATTTTGTCGGTGGTGGTGATGTATTAGTATGTTATATTATGTGTACCTTCCAGACTATGGGACGAGGTGCAGGCGCTGAGCAGCGACCGCGGCCACTCGCTGGAGAGCGCGCTGGACGCCGCGGCGCGCTTCTGGCAGGCGCTGGCCGCCGTCATGGGCGTGCTGGCCGACCTGCAGGACACGCTGCACGCGCAGCCGCCGCCCGCCGCGCAGCCGCGCGCCATCCAGCAGCAGCAGCTGGCGCTGCAGGAGATCCGCCAGGAGATCGACCACACCAAGCCCGAGGTGAGCTGATGTCTGGCAGGCGCTGGCCGCCGTCATGGGCGTGCTGGCCGACCTGCAGGACACGCTGCACGCGCAGCCGCCGCCCGCCGCGCAGCCGCGCGCCATCCAGCAGCAGCAGCTGGCGCTGCAGGAGATCCGCCAGGAGATCGACCACACCAAGCCCGAGGTGAGCTGATGTCTGGCAGGCGCTGGCCGCCGTCATGGGCGTGCTGGCCGACCTGCAGGACACGCTGCACGCGCAGCCGCCGCCCGCCGCGCAGCCGCGCGCCATCCAGCAGCAGCAGCTGGCGCTGCAGGAGATCCGCCAGGAGATCGACCACACCAAGCCCGAGGTGAGCTGATGTCTGGCAGGCGCTGGCCGCCGTCATGGGCGTGCTGGCCGACCTGCAGGACACGCTGCACGCGCAGCCGCCGCCCGCCGCGCAGCCGCGCGCCATCCAGCAGCAGCAGCTGGCGCTGCAGGAGATCCGCCAGGAGATCGACCACACCAAGCCCGAGGTGAGCTGATGTCTGGCAGGCGCTGGCCGCCGTCATGGGCGTGCTGGCCGACCTGCAGGACACGCTGCACGCGCAGCCGCCGCCCGCCGCGCAGCCGCGCGCCATCCAGCAGCAGCAGCTGGCGCTGCAGGAGATCCGCCAGGAGATCGACCACACCAAGCCCGAGGTGAGCTGATGTCTGGCAGGCGCTGGCCGCCGTCATGGGCGTGCTGGCCGACCTGCAGGACACGCTGCACGCGCAGCCGCCGCCCGCCGCGCAGCCGCGCGCCATCCAGCAGCAGCAGCTGGCGCTGCAGGAGATCCGCCAGGAGATCGACCACACCAAGCCCGAGGTGAGCTGATGTCATTCACAAGGCACGCCTGGAGGTCAAGGGACACCTAAAGCATTTCTCAAGGTTACTCTTCTATTTGTTATGTAAAATGTTTGAATCCTCATCATCAGAACAAAGACATATAATCTGAGTATACCGATTCCTTCTGGATTACTAATATTTTGGCGCAGTTATACGGATCGCAGCGTCTTTCTATATAATCGACATCCAGAATTGCGCTCGCAAACCCGCCTGCCAAGCGTGGTGAGTATGGCAACTACCCCTCATGAAGATCCATGAGGGTGGTCTGTGTTCAGTAGTGGACGTCTTACGGCTGAAATGATGATGATGATGATAGCAGTACCTAACCTCAATTCCCTCCAGGTGGAGAAAGTCCGCAAGACCGGCTCCACGCTGATGTCTCTGTGCGGCGAGCCGGACAAGCCGGAGGTGAAGAAGCACATGGAAGACCTGGACACCGCCTGGGACAACGTGACGGCGCTGTACGCGCGGCGGGAGGAGAACCTCATTGATGCTATGGAGAAGGCGATGGAGTTCCATGACACTCTCCAGGTAACATCATTCATATGCAACTTAAAATACACATTGAAATTTATACAAAAAGAAGTGTCAAACAGGTTGTTGTAAAATTTAATCGGTAATTAAATAAGTAATAAAATGCAATGAAAATATTTAGTTTTAATTCCGCTTATGCTGAGATGCAGGAGCACCGCCCTCCCGCCGCTAATAACTGTGTCAACACCATTTGTTTCACCTGATGATGCCTCGCGGAGAGGCGAAACACGTGTCGTCGTATAGGTTTGGGTATGCATGCTGCACTGACAAGCTAGTTCTCCCTGCATGTGCATAATTAGCGGGCGGGAGGGCGGTGCTCATGCATCTCAGCATAAGCGGAATTAAAACTAAATATTTTCATTGCATTTTATTGTCATGGATTTCCGCAAAGTAACGCCTGATTCCATTAATTCAATTAAATAAGTTTTAAGAATATATAAATATTTTATAAATTAAATAGGTTAAGTGGAAATACTTTTTTACATCGAGAAAGCGTATTGAATGTAATGTTAAAACTCTTTGTGTGCTACATTATGAGCCACGTCCCAGCATTGTTGCCTGTTCAAGGCAGAGGGCGCTGTTATTCTGCCGCAGCTAAAACTTTTATTATATCACCTTGTAATATATGAGTATATAGACACATGTAGCGGGGTTTTTCTTGAGTAAATAACTTATATGACCGCAGAAATATTAAGTCTTTTCTCTATGGTTAAGGTAAGGTAAGATAGGTAGATAATTTCTTTATTTGTAACAACAAGCATATAAACCTTTTATTAAATTTAAAAAGACATAAAAATAATGGAGCCATGCTTGAATCACGAAAAGGTCTCAGCTGAGCTTAATGTTGGCTAGTCTTCCGACTGAGTCGTTTGGTGATGTCGCAGAAGGCAACACAACGAGTAAATAGAACATTTATTTATTTTTATTTATTTATTTATAAATTCTTTATTGCACAAAATTTTAACAAAGATGCACAAAAGGCGAACGTAATGCCGTAGGCATTGAACAAAATGGAACATGTACAAAATGGAGCAACATGTCTATGTATGTAAACATGTTAGGTGGCGGTTTATAAAATTTTGAGATTTTTGAAACATAACTCTGTCCATTAGAATCTGCAAGAGTTCCTCGACAAGGCAGAAGACAAGTTCTGCCGCATGGGCGCGCTGGGCTCCGACATCGACGCCGTGAAGCGGCAGATCGCGCAGCTAGCCGCCTTCAAGCAGGAGGTCGACCCGCATATGGTCAAGGTTGAGGCTCTGAACAGGTATGGCTTACTTAATGAACCTTATACCGAAATAAATATAATACTTTATACCGAATGAAGTTAGCAATTATCAAAACAGACGCGAAGCACGTGCCACTCTGGCTCCGCCCACTTTCTTTACATGTAGTTTCTTGTTGACGTGAATCTGCATCCGTAAAAATTCCGCATTGATTGATGCGGATGTGAATGCGGATGCAGATGTAATGCGAATAATCCGCATTTACGGATGCGGATGCGAATATTCGTTACACCCCTGCTTTATACTCAACTTGTATATAACTAGCCGCACTCCGCGGTTTCAACCCGTAGTTTCGTAGTTCCCGCTCCCGTGGGAAAGCGGGGTTAAAATATCTAGCCTGTTACGCAGGAATAATGTAGCATTCTAATGGTGAAGGAATTTTGAAAATCGGTCCAGTAGTTTTTGAGTTTATTCGTTACAAACATACAAAATACAAATCTTTACGTGTATTGAGGCGCCCGCAAGCGCAGCGCCGGACGTCCAGCTACGAGACGTTGATGCGGTTAAGACGGTGGCTGCTGTTGAGAGGCTGTCAAGTTTTGATATTACTTGGTGATTCAATTTAGGCGACAGATCTTAATATTTTAGGAACAATTGCAGTTTAGCGACAAATCTAAACTGACGGAAAATAATTTTGTTACTATGCATTCATAATTAAAAATAAACAGTTTCGTAAGACTTTAGGGATGCAAGTTTAAATGTGATATTATTTTATATTTTTTTGATCACAAGGGAATAGTGTAGATACGCAGATAAAACAAAAATCTGAAGAATATTTCTCTGTTTTTATATTGAACAGGATTAATTATTCTTTACCTGTTGTAACTACATCTTTAAAGGGGCTATAAACTTTTAGAAAGTTTAATATTTCTCTCAGCAGTTTTTTTTTACTTGGGAAAAGCATGCAGTGAATAAAAATTTGTTGAAGGGTTTTTAGTGTTTACTGATTGGTGGTGGTATTTTATAAACATGTAGGTACTAAAAAATGTTTTGCATATTTTATTCAGTTAGTTTCCTGTGACACCAGATTAGATGGAAAACTCAATGAGTTGAAAAGGGACAACAGCTTGTTTCCTTGTCCCTTGTTATTTTTTCTAAAACATATATAGCTCCATCTTTGACTTCCAAACGAAATGGACTATATTAATTATGTACCGAACTTCTATTAATGTTATCAAATGCTGTTAATGACTTTGTCACTAAAACAAACGACGATCGACGAAAGAAAACTCTTTTCGCATTCCCTGAAGATATTATATTTTTTCTTAATATGGTTTTGTCTTCACCAGTTTTCATCTTCCTACTATTTACGTGATTTCTTGTGTTGCCCTTCGCCCAAATTCTAAATTTACTGTAGAATCGTGTTGCTTAATAACTGTTGATGACTTAATTTGTCACATCTAACTGTTCGACAACGATTCGACAATAAAAAAAATAGAATAAACTTAAAAGACAGTGTTTGCCCCATTTCACTGCATAATACGTCCCCATACTTATTGTGATTTTGACACCATTCGCCTATAATAAGACCCCGTAAGACCTCTTAATTCCTAATACTAATTTCGATTGTTTTATGCTCCTTTCCGTGGATCGGCCGCAGGAGTTTGATAAGGCAAGAATTGATAACCATAATTTGCGTGTGCTTTGGACTTAATGAAAATACTGTTTTTTAATAAACGCTTTTCCTAAAAATGTAATAGTTGCAATAGAAATTATGCAAGTACTAGCCTGCAATACGATGTAAAATAGAACCATGTTACTTTAAATTTTGCATTTTTGATAACCGCGCACAGTGTGGATAATATGCGCTCTTTGGCGTGACATGGTTCTAGAGTGTTTACATCTAATTGCCCTATTGATGCTTTTACTTATTTTAAAACAGTGGTAAATTTTGACAAGCGTGTCAAAAACTGTAAACGTTTATTAATAAACATTGAATCGTGCGCGTCTATGTAGTGTAGTTAAGTATTTTGCTTGTACGTTGGGTTCCGCTTTTTGTTTGCGCCGTAGTACCTAGTGAAGTCCGCTTTTCGTTTTAGTTTTGTCGTAGACTGTAGAATTTAGTTTGTGCGTTTTGTAATTTTAAATTTAAAATAGTTAAAGGTGCTTCTAAACAGGCCATATTTTAAATGTGGGAATACACTACGGGCCTTCTCAAAAACAGTATCTGCGAAATATGCAACAGTAGTCAAGTATTTTGAGACTGGTATATGTGAAGTTATGTCAATGGTATTTAGGTATATTTCTTTTCTTTATCTTATTCGTAAGACTTTTTGTTTTTCGAATAAAATAAATATAATTAGTTGGTATCTCTAAGCGATCGCCATTCATAATCTTTATCAATATCCATTTTAACACACACGAAAACACCAAAAGATATTGACGGCAACCGAGGTTGGTCTACAAATGTTTGATTTTCTACAGAAATTTGTCTCGGGTCTCGGTGTTTTTTATGTGCTACGATGAGGTTAGAGGAACTGACGAAAAACTCAGTTATTAATTTAGTGGGGTTGTAGGCAGCTGATTGCAGCTGCCTACAACCCTCATAGAATCGTAGTGCATAACATAACGTCATAGAACCGTTGCAGAACGGTGATCCTACCGCGGCGCCAGCGTGCGCTTAGAATAAAACACAGACCCGCAGGCTGATTACGTATCGCGCGACAGATTTGCAACAGGCGTAAATCTCTCGATTATCGCTGTCATACGTCAATTCGTGAATTAATTTTGTGACGAATATACAACAATACCTGTAAACTAAATCAAAGTTGACGTTCTCGATAGCGATGAATACGAGATTTGCTCCTGTTGCAAACCTGACGCTAAATACGTAATCAGCCTGCCGAAGCAAAATGTTGCCGGTTTAGAAGCACGTTCACTTGCGTTACTAGTATCTGACCTGTAAGCAAATCCACAGGCAAGCCCAGGAGCTAACAGAGCGCACCTCGTCCGAGCAAGCGTCTGCCATCAAGCAGCCGCTCACCGAGGTGAACGGGCGCTGGGCGGCGCTGCTGCGCGGCATGGTGGAGCGGCAGCAGCAGCTGGAGCGCGCGCTGCTGCGGCTCGGCCAGCTGCAGCACGCGCTGGAGGACACGCTGACGTGGATCAAGAACACTAGCGAGACGCTGGACACTTTGAAGCCGGTAAGTTTCACTTTGGCTTCTAACACGAGTAATAATAAGTAGCCTAGACATGCCCAAGTTACTTTGAAGCCGGTAAGTTTCACTTTAGCTGCTAACATGTTTAATAATACCCTTATAATAGTAGCCTAGACAAGCCCAAGTGTTACCGGAGCGCGTACATCGTCCTAGCAAGCGTCAGTCATCAAGCGGGACTCTTGATACTTTGAAGCTGGTAAGTTTGACTTTAGCGTCTAAAATTAAGGCCACTGCATTATATTATAGACGATTTATACAGCGTCGGGCACTGGTATTCATGTTGTATGAGACGCTGCAACGTCTGGGACATTGTACGATGGATTATCCTACCTACGTATACCACTTTCTCAGCATAGTCAGCTATTAGTCAGAGTCAGAGGATCAAGAATACTAGCGAGACTCTTGACACTTTGAAGCCGGTAAGTTTCACTTTGGCTTCTAACACAAGTAATAATAAGTAGCCTATTACTATCGTCTCGCTCTTGATACTCTGAAGTATCTCGCTCTTGATACTTTGAAGCCGATTCATCATCATCATCATCATTTCAGCCGTGAAACGTCCACTACTGAACTAAGGCCTCCCTCATGGATCTCCATGAGGGGTAGTTGCCATACTCACCACGCTTGGCAGGCGAGTTGGTGAGCGCAGTACGGGATGTTGATATACGTAAAGACGCTGCTGCCCATCTTCCGGAGGTGTCCCTTAGCAGGCTCTTACTGCATCCATGGGTAGGAGAGGAGGGGTAACATTCTACTGCCGGCACCCCACGGCAATTGAAGCCGATTGCCTTCTGTTAAGTGTTGTCAAAACCAACCTTAATGTTATGGTACGAATAACCACCTAAACATTACATGGCGGCGATTGTCACGCAAAGCAATGTAAATATTGTACCTAATGATTTTTCCGCCTCAAAGTTCCTTCTAGAAGATTCCTTCTAGAAGAGTCCCGGGGCGGAAATCGAACCCGCAACCCCTTGCGTCGCAGGCGGACCTCCGCCCGCTGCGCCACATGTAATGTAAAAAATGTAACCTCAAATTCAGTATTGTATAAGATTACACTTGACTAGAGTGTCTCAATAAACGCATTTCATTTTCCTTCGGCTGAAATTATGAAACTGACTAAGGCCAGTTTTAACACAAGCTACATGGTTTCCACAGGTGGCCGGCGACCCTCAGATCCTGGAGGTGGAGCTGGCCAAGCTGAAGGTGCTCGTCAACGACATCGCGGCGCACCAGGCGAGCGTGGACACGCTGAACGACGCGGGCGCGCAGATCATCACGCAGGGTACGGGTACGTGCGAGCGCTTGGAGCTTTACGTACCATTACATACGGATTCTGAGTGTAGTATTAGGCATAGGGGGATCTATCATGTTAGGCTAAGTGAAACATGGGATTCGAGAGAACGAGAACCTAGAACTTATATACACCGTGCCCGTTAATAACCCGAAAGATTTAAGCCAACGATTCTAGAGCCTAATTAGAGTATATAAAATTATGTAACATATAGTCCAAAAACGCATACTTAAGGAGATATTAATTATTTAAAACAAATCACAAGTTAAAAAATCTCCAGTCTAACACACCCTAAAAGCAAACATCGTGCTAGACATAACTTGACACTTCTTGTCATAGAACTCAAGTCACGGCATTCGCCGTTCGTCGTATGATTTCGGAGCGATTCGTGAAGTGTCACGCTCGCTCTCTGTTTCTCTACTTGAGTTTCTCAACTAAAGACTTGTTCACAAAGAAGCGGGCAATTAATATGATTTCATTTGTACTGAAATAGTAATTTAATTAACACAAATAATTAGACCCATGTTGATATAATATTACTTACTATTGTCGTCAAAAATACGTGATTTAAATCTTTCGGGTTATTAAGGGGCACGGTGTATATATATTGTATAGTTTCACCGCAATGGATACCCACGTCTGCAAAGACTGCGGTCGCGCGGTGAGGACACGGATAGGACTGTTAAGTCTTAAAAAATTCAACAACTAAACCACAGGCATTACTTGAATCGTCTGAAACTTGAGTATCATATTAGGCTTAGTGAAACTTGCGTATCATTTTGGGTTTAGTGAAACTTGAGTATTATTTAAGGCTCAATGAAGAATTATTTGAGCCTCATGAAACTGAGTATCATAATGAACGGATTTATCTATTTAAACGATGAGAAAATTACTACTGTGTATGTAGTGTTTTGACGATGGGAAACCTAAGTAACGTTCTAGGTTAACGTTCAAATTTCAGTATCACATTAGAGGCTAAATATTTAGACGAAGAGGTACTTGACTAACGTCACAGACGTAGCTAATATTAATGAGCAAAGATAATTTTATTCTAAGCCTAATTTCGATTTATTCAGTTATTTACTTAAGTAGCACCACAGACATCAAAATTAGATAGGCATGTTCAAGCGATTCATTGTACCTTATACTTCTTTCTATAACACTTCTGCAGTATAACCAAGCTATTCTTTCAATCATTCATTGTATGCCGAGCAATAATGCTTACGGCTTTGTTTGTATTTGTTAGTACCTTAAGATACCCAATGCTTGTTCCTTCTAATGGCTGTTGCCTGTAATGACAAATATAATATTTAAGACCTTATCGAGAATTTCGACTCGGCCCGTCATGGGTTTCGTGAATTGGCGGTGAAAGCCCTTCCGAAAGGGTTTCAAGGGTTCAAGTATTGATTTGATCATCGCGGGTTCGCACCTCACCGAAGTCGTAAATTTTTGATAGGGTTTTTAATTTCCTTGAAATAATAATATACTAATGTTTTGTTAAGTATTGGTTCTTTAAGTTGACATTTTCTACGTTTAGAACTCTGTTTGACTACTCTACTATTTTTATATAATCCTTTATCATCTTGAAGAATTCCCATTCCCTCAGGTTTTACATTTTTTTAATCTGATATTTTGTTAACAATTTAGAAAAATCTTAAACCGATACTAAAACTCGTAACCTGTGATTTAGATTAATTGAAAAATGTCTCCGAAGACAATATTTTTTTTACAATACGATCATGAAAATCCTGTCTAAGTTTTATCAAAAGTTACATGACCATTTGAATAGGCAAATCTGTCTGTTAATTAGCGTAGGTTTTGGACAAGTAATTGAAAACTAACAAAAATTACCCAATTATTTTTATGAAGCTGTCTATAATCCTAGTACGTGAAACTATCCAAAATAGGGCATAGGTTTTGAACATAGAATAGAATATAATAGAAGGTAGGCTATCCATATCTAAGCTATCCATATAGGACGTAGGTTTGAACATAATTTAATTATTTCTATGAGCCCGTCTATAATCCCTCCACACTAACATCAACAGGCACCGACGAAGCGGGAGAGACGGCTGAGAAGCTGGCAACACTGAACCGGAAGTGGCGCGAGCTGCAACAACAGGCCCGGGACAAACAGTCCGAGCTGGAACAGGCTCTCAAGGAGGCCCAGAGGTATGTAATCAATATATATAAAACTCTTCCGTTACTGACTGAGTGACTGACAGACAACGCACAGCCTAAACCACGACCTAGAGACGAAATTTGGCACATATATCTTGAGTATCCTAGAGGTGCACTAAGGAGGGATTTTTCGAAATTCCCACGGGAACGGGAACTACGCGGGTGAAACTGCGGGGTGCGGCTAGTCATCTATGTAATTGAATTGAAATTATCGTGGCTTGACATAATTTAAGGAATATAATACGGCTTACACCACGTACCTAACTTATTATCATCTTGCCGACGTTTCGTAGACCATTCAGAGGCCCTTCTTCATGAGCACCGTTCGTGGCCGCCTCCGGCATCTATATCATAACCAATAATATAATTTGTTCTTTTTAAAGATTCGCGATCACAACACAGTATAAAAATACGTTTATCCGGGTATTTATCGCGTAAATTACCTTTACTCGCCATGGGATGGCGTAGTCCCATGTGTTCCATTATTTTGCACCATTAACGGAAGAAATGGTACACTATCACATTCTTTCCATTAACGGGAGAAATGGGATATGTACCATTTGTTCCATTATTATACGATTCGAACCCGTCAGTCTTCCCAAGACCACGCTTGGTGCAATCCAGGCGAATTGTCGGAAAATAATAAAGGTAACTTACGTGATAAATACCCGGATAAATGTATTTTGAGAACCATATCATTATAATATGAAATAATCCTATAATTAAAAAAACCGACTCCAAATGATAAAATGGCCAGCTTTGTATATTAATTCCTTGTTAACTCCACAGCTTCAACGCGGAGATCGGGGACCTTCTCTCCTGGCTATCCGAGGTGGACAGCATCATCGCAGCCTCCAAGCCGGTCGGTGGTCTCCCGGAGACCGCCACGGAACAGCTCGAGAGGTTCATGGTAAGTGTAACAGCGGCCGAAGGTCCGCCTGCGACGCGAGAGGCTGCGGGTTCGATTCCCGTCTCGGGGCAAACGTCTGTACGATCTGCAGATATTTGTTCAGGATGTTCTGGGTGTTTTTCTTTCTATATATAATAAAATATCTACCTATATAGTATAATGCATTAAGTATATCAATCATCTCGTACATCATATAACACAAGCTCTGCTTAGCTTGGGGCTAGATGATGCTGTATGAATTGTCCAGCATTATTTATTATTTATCTTCATCAGACTGTTGTCCACGTCCTGGACGTAAGCCTGTTATGGATTTCCAAGATCTTTATAGGGGTTGCTGCCATACTCGCCACGCTTGGCAGGTGGTTTATCGATACGGGATGCTGGTAAAGGCGCTGCCGGCTCTCATCAGATAAATAAACACAATTTGACTTTGACTTTGTTGAGATTCCCTGTTTAAAACCCAATTTCCCCCCAACAGGAGGTGTACCACGAGATCGAAGCCAACCGCCCCAAGGTGGAGACGGTCCTGCAACAGGGCCAAGAGTACCTCAGGAGACAGGAGAAACCCAACCCCACGTCTCAGCTGCACCACAACCTGAAGAACTTGAAGAGCAGATGGGACAATGTCACTGTCAGGTAAGAACTACTTTTAATGCAAAAAAATGGCTCGTCTCTTACAAAAAGAGATCTTAGAGTAATATCCCAAAATCAAATCAAATATCCACTTTTTTCAATCAACAAAGAATCGTTACTACTAATTGGCGCAGTACATTTAAAATTACGTCAAAAATATGCGAATTTACAAAATGATTATAACGACAAAATGATTGTATAAAAAATTATAGGCCTCCCTTAGTTTGTGGCATCCGCCACGATCCTGCGGAGTCCTATCCATCGTCTGCCCGCGACTTTATCAATGTCATTTACTTTACACTTACAACAATTAAATTGTAGGTTTGCAATTATGGTTCATTGTGAGAGACGGTACTAGAAGTAGGTTCTATGTTATAAACTTCAATCAATGGACATAATTTATAAAATGTTACTTACTAAACTGTTGCAGCTGTTTGTGGTAATAAAACAAGATAGTTACGCGATAAGTATCGTTAAATTTATATTGCTTTGGGCCTAATGTTTAGTAAAATTTCTTGCACTTTGTTAATTTGCCCTCGTACTGACTTCCAACTTGCCCCGCAGAGCGTCAGACAAGAAGATAAAGCTGGAGATAGCTCTGAAGGAAGCCACGGAGTTCCACGACGCCCTGCAGGCCTTCGTGGACTGGCTCACCAGCGCTGAGAAGACGCTCACGTCCGCCAAGCCTGTCTCCAGGGTTATGGAGACTCTGCTCAGTAAGTTTCCATTTTATTCTTGCTATTTCAGGAAACAAACAGTACATATTTCTGTAAACTAAAGATGACAGTTGTTTAATACAAAAACTAGCACAGCAGATGAACAGTAAAAATAATACATTTAAACTAAAATTAATTGATGGATAATGGAAGAAATTCGATGGACATATCTGGTCTTCTTTCAAACACTACCAAATTATTATTTATCAATGCATATTTTTATAGTAAAGGTTCTTTACATTTATTATGAATAATTTGTGCAGCGTCAGTAATTTATGCGGAACGCTGCAGTGCATGGGACGATGTTAGGTGGTTGAGGCTTGCCCAGCACCTACACCATCCTCTCAGCTTAGTCGGCTATTAGTCAATACGTCTGCAGCTGACTAAGCCGCAGGTTTCATCACGATATTTTTACTATACCATAAGCCATAATCCCTTCAAATTATTTGAAATCTGGTATTGTTCCACTTTAATAAGCTAAGGTCGTAATTAAAAAAAGTTGACTTAAATAATTTGCCACAGGTTATTTAGGTAGCCTGTGCAAAAAAATGCGTCTTTGGTATACTTAACTCACCTACGACAACAAAAATCTTTTAAAGGCAAAATCTTCTTTTTCTTATTTTTCCTTTTATTTACATTATACATTGTATACATAATATATAACAAATATTTGAGACGGGTAATGACAGCAAACATCAAAAATACAGAATATTATGATTGCTGCTCACGTTATAAAATTATACCAACTTCAACAATTACGAATCTTATCAATGAATTCTCTTACAGCCCAAATCGAAGAGCACAAATCCTTCCAAAAGGAGATATCCACGCACCGCGAGACAATGCTCCATCTCGACAAGAAGGGAACCCACCTCAAGTACTTCAGCCAAAAACAGGACGTGATCCTCATCAAGAATCTGCTGGTGTCCGTCCAGCACAGATGGGAGCGGGTAGTCTCCAAGGCTGCTGAGAGGACCAGGGCTCTCGACCATGGCTTCAAGGAGGCTAAGGAGTTCGCTGATATGTGGTGAGTAAACTTCTACTTCAGAGTGTTCTAGAACAGTCTAGAATCAGCCTAGCATCAAGTGGATAGGGGCCAGGTGAGAGGACTAGGATTCTGGATTAATGCTTCAAGGAGGCTAAGGAGTTCGCTGATATGTGGTGAGTGGAACCTTCTAGAATCTTGTTGTAGCAATGCGAAGAAAAATGTAGTTTTTAAAGCAGCTAAGAAGAGCATATTTTCAACAGGCTAAGTAGTTCGCTGATATATGGTGAGTGGAAGTGTCTATAACATTATGACGTCAGTCCAAAATGAATTCCAAAATCCGCTCGGCTCCAAGCAGGCCGCCTACGACCAGACAATGAATACAGACAAGCTCAAGTACATATGGTAAGTGTGTCATTTCCGGACAATCTTCCACCTCGACAAGAAGGGAACCCACCTCAAGTACTTCCGCCAAAAGCAGGATGTGATCCTCATCAAGAACCTGCTGGTTCAAGGCGGCTGAGAGGACTAGAGCACTGGACCATGGATTTAAGGAGGCTAAGGAGTTCGCTGATATGATAACCATATTGTAGTTAGTGGAAGCACATCCCACCATCTCGACAGAAGCTATAGTGTATTATCAGGCAAATGCAAAATAGTGTTAATTAATTTGAACACAAAAGCCACATGGAAATGTCAATTAACAGTTTCAAAACAAAACACATTTAAATTGAATAAAGCATATAATTGAATTCCTTATTACCTCACTCTTTCACATATATTTTTGTCCTAATATTGTTATTCTCTTTATGGTCAATTTAATGTCCGCAATGTTGTTAGATAGTTTAAACATCGCAAGATGGCATCACTTCTTATCGCGCACGAACCGAGCAACACCCGGCCAAGTGTCAATCGTCTGCGACAGAACTAATGGCAATTTCGTTGCAGGAACAACCTGATGAGTTGGCTGAACGACACGGAGGAGCAGCTCGACCAGATCAACTCGGAGACCACCGTCAACGACCCGGAAAAGATCAAACAGAGGTATATAATAATTAAAACAATAATATTATTTATTTGCCGTGGGGTGCGGGCACTAGAAACCCTTCCTTTCATACCCGTGAATGCAGTAAGAGTCTGCTAACCTTCGAAAGATGGGCAGCAGCGTCTTTCCGTGTATCAACGTATTGTGCTCGCCAACCCGCCAGCCAAGCGTGGTGAGTATGGCAACTACCCCTCATGGAGATCCATGAGGCAGGCCTGAGTTCAGTAGTGGACGTTTTACGGCTGAAATGAATCTTTATTTGAGGCAACAATGAAAGCATTGAAAATTGTCTTTATTTTATACGACGTGACAAGACGTATGAGACAAGCCGAAGGCCCACCTGATGTTAAGCGGTAACCTCTACCACAACTGCAATGCCGCGGTGATCACGGTCACGATGCACGTGACCAACGCTGCATTGCATTGCGCCCGTCACCATTAGACATAGAGTGATCAGGCCTCACGTAGTCTGTTACTTTTTTCATGAAAGTTCGTTTTTTTTGTGAATTTCTTCTCATCCCTTTCTGGGGGTGAGGAGAGCGTTTCGGGGCTGCGGGTAAAGGTACCCTGGCTAGTTTTCACCCATTACTATGGGCGAGTCTATAGGGTTGTAGTTTCTGGGGATGTTACCTCCAAGGCCACTTAAGAGTTCGGGCGGCCTTGGCGTTTCTAGCCTTGCCAGGTGAGATCCCTGGTCAACCAGGGACGGCCCAGCAGACCGATCAGCGACCGAGACAGTAACCACCGAAGGTCAGCATCCCATTGTCAATTGCACTCTCCTTTTCAGGCTGCAGATTTTATGTTTCTGTTGCACTCTTTAAAGGCAGCAGATCTCTGGAGTACGGCTTCGTTTGAAAGTTCGTGCAATTGCTCAATAAAAAGTATTTAAGAATTTGTATTATTGGCAAAGTGCGTCGACAGTATTGTCAACACATATACTACAAAGACAATGCCACAGTGTTTGGTGGCGATCCTTGCGTCCAATAACCACGTGCCTCTCCAACAGACTGTCGAAGCACCGCGAGTTCCAGAAGGCGCTGGCCGCCAAGCAGCCCGCCTACGACCAGGTGATGAAGACGGGCAAGCACCTGAAGGAGAAGGCGCCCAAGAACGACGAGAACACCCTGAAGACGATGCTTCACGATATGAAGACCAAGTGGACCACTGTCTGCTCCAAGGCTGTTGACAGGTGAGATTGCTACGACCGTGTATTTTGTACTTTCTTTATTTTAATGGGGGTTACTTATTAGGTGCACTTTTTACCAAGGGTAGAAAAAACTGCCAGTCGTTCCAAGAAAACGAAATCCCAAGTTGTAACAACCTTTTATGCAATATTTACTGGATATTTATTTATTTGACGAGCTCTGTGGCGCAGCGGGCGAAGGTCCGCCTGCGACGCAAGGGGTTGCTGGTTCGATTTCCGCCTCGGGACAAATGTCTGTACGATCTGCAGATGTTTGTTCACGGTGTTCTGGGTGTTTTTCTATGGGTTTTGGGAATTTGTTCTCATCGAACGACCCAAACCAGAAACTATAATAAAACTAGCCGTGATTTTGGCGTGGGGTGCCGGCAGTAGAATGTTGCCAAGGGATACTTGCGGAAGATGGTCAGCAGCGTCTTTCCATGTATCAAAGCCATGCGCATCATGCGCTTGCCAACCCGCCTGCCAAGCGTTGGTGGTACGGCAACAACCCCTCAAGATAAATAGATACTTGAAGATCCATGAGGGAGGCCTGTGTCCAGCAGTGGACCTCCTATAGCTGAGATGATGAAAGCCATTTGCGTCTTTGCGGACTCGTTGACTTATCCCCCGTGCACTCGGCAGACAACGGCGCCTGGAAGAGGCCCTGCTGTACTCCGGCCAGTTCAAGGACGCCATGTCGGCGCTGCTGGACTGGCTCAGGAAGCAGCAGAAGGCGCTGGCTGCGGACTCGCCGCTGCACGGAGACCTGGACACCGTGATGGCGCTCATCGAACAGCACAAGGTGACACTTCTTATTCATATTCTAGGGGGGGTAACTAGATCTGCACTGACGTCCCGCATAGGGGTGTATTGTGCATTGTCCCCCGTGATGCTAGCCCGACCCTAGCCAGCCCAACTCCTTAAAGTACCGGAGAAGGACTCTGGGCCGCCGGCAGCAATCCCTGAGCATTCCCGAAGGATATGCAGATGCTGTAGAAGAAGAAGGGCATGACTCTATGAGCTCCTGCAGTCCCGTCTCGCCAGATCGGAGACGGGACTGCAAGGTGAGACTTCGTTTCATTTTAATTATATACTTCATCATGTTATTATGGTACCGTCATTAATTGACCACCGTTCATCATTTCGAAATGGGGAATGTTTTTGAAACTCTCCGTTCAGCCTCGGCGACGTTCTGTAGGTCTACCATGAGTTTTCACAATCTATACTCGCTAGCGATTGTAGTTAAAAGAATGTTTGAAATTTCGTACAGCGCCTCTAGCGGATAGTTTGGTACTAAAATACGCAGTAAACTATACTACAGCGACTGTAGTTTGGGCTTCAATTGCTTAGAATGATATTGAATGTTACAGATATGACATCTGTCAGATTTGTAACTCATAGCACCAAAGCTATGAGTTACAAATCTGACAGATGTCATAGTAACGTACTATTACTGCTTTAACTACTACTATTAGCCGTGGGGTGCCGGCAGTAGAATGTTACCCCTCCTCTCATGCCCGTGGATGCAGTAAGAGCCTGCTAAGGGATACCTCCGGATGATGGGCAGCAGCGTCTATTCGTGTATCAACATCCCGTACTGCGCTCGCCAACCCACCTGCCAAGCGTGGTGAGTATGGTAACTACCCCTCATGGAGATCCATGAGGGAGGCCTGTTCAATAGTGGACTTTTACGGCTGGAATGACGATGATGATTACTGCTTTAGTAACGGCAGGCGATCTAACAGTGACAACTCATGGTAGACACACTGTTGGTATTTCCAATCAAGTTTCAAGTTTCAATTCACAAAAAATATATATATGTGCCCAGGATACAAATGAACAAAGGAAAATGCAGTAATATAAACTGCCCTACCTCAGCACATGAGGCGATGTAAATAGTTACATACAACAACAAAAAAATCTTACGTTCAATGTTAAAAGTCTTTAACGTTTTTAATATGTGACGCTTCTGACTCGTATTTTTGTTCCAGCAATTTGAAGAGGACCTCCACTCTCGCGAACAACAAATGTCTTCAGTCATGAAGACCGGAAAAGAACTGGAAGCCACGGTATGTTACACTCCACGTTCGTTAATTTTACTTTTATACATTCCTCGTGAAACACTTCTTCCATTGGTGAGAACCGCATCAAAATCCGTCGCGTGGTTTAGGAGCAGTTAGCGGTCAAACATTCAGACAAACAGATGCGATAAGGGACTTTGTTTTATACTACGTGGAGAAGATAGAATAGAATAGAAAATATTTATTGAAAATTGTTGTACATCAAGATCTTAAAATTAGTTGGTACTGTTTTTAACAATTCGTCCTTATCAAGACGTACAGTATAAGTAATTTTATTTAATCATTACTCTAAAAATATGTACAGAGATGTGCACCTATTTCTAAAATATAAAAAGAGCTTAATCTTAAATAATAAATAATACTTTGAACTGCCTACAACAGTCATATAACTAGATAGATAGAAAAGACTATATACGACACTAATATATTATACATAAACATTAATTTGTTTTCGTTTTAATAACATCGTAATAATCGTAAATTAGGTCGATTTTCGATAAAATTGGGATTGAATTGACTTCAACATACAGCTAACGCTAGTTTGGGATTCAGGGCTTGCAACAACATTGTTACAACCTTTTATACAATATTTAGGGGATAATTACCATGATTTGATTCTTTTTCGAGTTTCCCGATATTTCGGCGCAGTTCCACACGCCATGATCACGGATACACTGAAAAATAATCATAGAATATTGTGTTCACACCCACCGTGAATGCCGGCAGTAGAATGATACCCCTCCTCTCATGCCCATGGATGCAGTAAGAGCCTGCTAAGGGATACCTCCGGAAGATGGGCAGCAGCGTCTACCCGTGTATCAACATCCCATACTGCGCTCACCAACCCGCCTGCCAAGCGTGGTGAGAATGGCGACTACCCCTCATGGAGATCCATGAGGGAGGCCTGTGTTCATCAGTGGACGTTTTATGGCTGAAATGATGAAAGATGTGTATTCGTTTGTACTAACGCGGCGGTGTGTAGGTGCCCCGCGAGGACGCTGCCAGCATCCGCCAGCAGTGCTCCGAGCTGAAGCAGGCGTGGGAGGCCGTGCTCACGCTGACGGAGAAGAAGTCCACACGGCTCGAAGGAGCTCTGAAGGAGGTACGTCATACTTTAATCACAAATCAGTCAGGGACATGAAATAGATTAAGCTTTATAGAATTATTTAAAATAATTGTCATTTGCACTAAAAATCTATTTATTTTTATGCGCTGCAAGGGGTTGTTGCGGGTTCGATTCCCGCCTCAGGACAAATGTCTGTTCTGTACGATCTGCAGATATTTGTTCAGGGTGTTCTGGGTGTTTTTCTATATATAATAAAAATCAATCTATGTAGTATAATGTATTAAGTATATCAGTCATCTAGTACCCATAATACAAGCTCTGCTTAGCTTGGGGCTAGATGGTGCTGTGTGATTTGTCCAGAATTATTTATTTATTTTATTTTATGACAAATAATTCGGTAGTATGCCTTAAATTTATAAAGCAAATAATTTTATTTGAAACGTGTACCTACGCTTACCGTCATTTACAATCTTTCACGTTTGTTTTGCTTGATGACTGTTTCGGCCATTTTGAATAAAGTATATTTGAATTAATTTTATTGTCCAAATTAGATTTCTTAAATCTTTTTAGTCAAATGTTAATCGTTACTGCCTTTCCCAGGCTGAGAAACTCCACCGCTCCGTCAACATGCTGCTGGAGTGGCTGTCGGACGCAGAGACCAAGCTTCGGTTCGCAGGACAACTGCCCGAGGGCGACCAGGAGACGCAGCAACAGATCCGCGACCACGAGCGCTTCATCAGGGACCTCAAGGAGAAACTGCACGATAAGGTAACAAAAACGCACGGTAGGGTAACAAAACAGCAAGATATGGTAACAAAGATCCGCGAGCACGTGCGGTCCAGCTGGGTCCTCAACGAAAAAAATGCATGATGGGTAACAAAAACGCGCGATAAGGTAACAAAACTGCACGGTAGAGTAACAAAGGCGGATCTTTGTTGACCACAAATATTGGAAACAAAACTACATACGGTAACAAAATGTTGACAATTAATTTTCCGTTCGACCAGGTATCTTGCGTCAACCACGATAGTTTCAAAAGTTAACCTAACAGTACCGCATGATGTGATGACATTAAAAACTGCACAATTAAGGCTCGAGCAGACCGGATGCGTATGCGTAGACGTGCACGTACCACTGAGTTGTAATGTATGGAACTGACATATGACGTGCACGTCTACGTTACGCAAGCGGTGTGTCCTGTCTCATACAGTTCCATACATTACAACTCAGTGGTACGTGCACGTCTACGCTTACGTCTACGCATACGCATCCGGTCTGCTCGAGCCTTTACTGTACAAAACGGCAAACAATTAGCTAACTTCCCTGTTCGAACTGCACACTTGCCCGAAATTAAACAATTATCTTACTGCACTCTCCGAACACACTAACCACTAGCTTGTGTTACAGGAGGAGACGATAGCTCTCGCGCACTCGATCCTCGGCAAGGCCCACCCCGACGCCGTGTCCGTCATCAAGCACTGGATCACCATCATACAGAGCCGGTGGGATGAGGTAACTATAACTATTCCTAATAACTACTTAGGAAGCTATGGTATATTATATATTGCTAGACTACCACTAACTGACTCACTGACAGTATTGTTCTCCCACTTCCAGTTGGAATATCGAGAATCTGTAAACGGGGTTGTGTAGAGGGTTGGGGGTGAGTACTACCGAGGCGAAAACTACCCCTTTTCCACCCCCCTAATTTTATTTTTATTTTTTTAAAAACCTTCGCGACCTGCGGAGCAGCTTGCGCACAACCTACCCTCGACTATTTTAAAAATACCCCTGCGTGCGGCGAAGCAGCTCGCGCACAACCTACCCTCTTGTTTATATACATACATAGGTTCTAATTAAACACGCGAGAATATGTACACCACGGTAAAAGTTTATTCGTAAGCTTCACACAGAACATACAGAAGGAAGAGAGGCACAGAAAGTCAATACACAAAGAGTAGGCGGAAGAAGTAGATTATAGTTCAGAATAGAAAGACACATAAAACACAAGCAATTAGATCGCGACAAGGGCACGGTACGCGGATACGGGAAGGCAAGGCGTGCGTTCCGCGTTGGAAGGTGTAGCGACTGGCCGATCGGGTGGTCGCCGGCGCACAAAAATCAACATATAAAAAACTAAATACCAAAACAAATAAAATCATTTATTTATTAAAACCTTAACAACATATTACATATTTCCCGCAACTTTCGAAGACCTTACCTCCCGTGCTAGTTAAAAACTGTGTTACGGCAAGGTAAGGACTATCAAACTACGTGCACATATAAAAATACATCACAAGATCGTAGATAGTACATGTATGTACATAATACTAATACATAAAATAGACACATAGTATAGAATACTATAACACCTAAATACATACACTTAGGTCATCAGATTAGACACGTCCTCGCCGTGATGACGTGTGCGCCGAATTAAGTTAAAGAACAAGATAAAGATATATGTATTTGCTTGAACACCATGTTATAAAGGTCGTAAAATAAAAAAAAAATCAGAGTATTTCCTTTACTTATGCCACAATTCCCAGCATTTCAAATTTCAAATATTGAGACTTTTGGAAGTGCACTAGAGGTTTACCATTTCTGCCATTGACATACAAAATTTTTACACATTTTGCTGTAACTTCTAAATGCCCTGAGGCCCTGCCCTATAACCTTGTTTTGTGATAGGCATTACCTGCCCGCAGACCTTGTTGTTTGCTAATAATTTCAAAGGGATAGCTCATGCAGCCGTTTCGTTGAAAAAGGCGCTTGACATACATACAGAAAACGAGTGATACTATATTTAAAAAAATAGATTTCCCATAAAAATTCAGATTTGTTCCTCGGTTTGGAAATCTTAAGAACATAAAGTTCGTTGAAACATTCCGGGAAATAATAGTTTATAAGTAAGGGCCTTGGTCAGTGTTTAGGGAAAGTATGGGAGATAAATACTCAGTAGTATAGGGAAATTATTTATTCAAATACAGGCAGAACCTTTTGGCACACCACACTTTTATGGAAACTGAAACCTTCATAAGTTATTATTATAATTAATGGAATCAGGCGTTACTTTGCAGAAATCCATGACAATAAAATGCAATGAAAATATCTAGTTTCAATTCCGCTAATGCTGAGATGCATATGCACCGCCCTCCCGCCCGCTTAGCGGGAAACTAGATATTTTCATTGCATTTTACTTCATAAATTAGCTTATTGATTAAAAAGGTGTGGTTATCAATAAACGCATTTTCATTTAATTTAATTTCAAATAGATATGTGGCCTTATGTTTAGTAACTGTCATTCTTCTTCAGCCAGTACAATATAGGGTGCCGCATATTCTCCATTTGGGCGAAGGCCAATGCTACGACGAGCATTATAACCATCTGAAATTAAAAATCATTATCATCATCATCATCTCAGCCGTAGGACGACGACTGCTGGACAAAGGCCTCCCTCTGGTATCACTACATACTGATTATGAGGGGTTGTAGCCTTGCCACGCTGGCAGGAGGGTTGGCGAGCGCAGTACGGGTTGTTGATACACGGATAGAAGCTACTGCCTATTTTCCGGAGGTATCTCTTGGCAGATTCTTACTACATCCACGAGCAAGAGAGGAAAGGAAACATTCCACTTGAATTGTAAACTCAGAAATATAAAAAACTTAACAGCAAAATATAATATCAAAACGGGGAATGCCCGCGGCTTGTCCGTGTTTTTTATATTAAATTTTTGGCGCAGAATCCTAAATATTTTTCTAAGATGTTAATAGCCTTAATTTATTTATTTAAATAGGACATCCAACACAGGGTTACACATAATGCACATAATACTAAGGTCTAAATGTTAATAGCCTGGTGCTCCCGTAATTACAGGACGTCACAGCATGTAGTTATTCCATACTCCTTGTAGAGTTAGCTATATTACATTGAAAGTCAAAAAGGTACAAACGTTCAGACAGACAAACCAATTTTTTTTTGTTATAGGTGTCGAAAATACTTTGATAAAATTAATAAAATAACATTGTAATTTTGACAATAAAAACGTGTCTGTTTTTTTTTAAATTTTATATATTTGTTTGTTATGATGACGTTCCAAAATAAAATTAAATGATATAAAATAAAATGTAAAACGAGGAAAACATAACATACCAGTGTTAACAAAAACTTCATAGTTTTTTAAAACTGTAGGTAAATTTCACAGTAAACCGTTCTCTTGAGGCGTAAAATTGTAACTGAAGGTTTACGATCATTATACGAGTAGTTATGCGGAATTTCATGCTTTCAATATACCAAGTTGTACCTAATACCATTTTCTTTGCGCACAAATACCAAAACAACTAATGATACGCAGTAGTTCACTCGCCTGATTCAAGTACAATTCAGGTAAATTGTAGTAATTGTCAGTAAAGTGTTGTCAGTACGTTTAAAGTACAACATTACAATACATCAGATGAGAAAGATAAAGATATAAATTTAGTTTATCAAAACTCTCAAAACAACTCGCTTTATACTTCAGTTGGTTTGAGAAAATCAAGTACTGAATTTTAAAGGGCAACTATATTTACTGTCAGCTGAGTTTAAATTTCTCACTAATCTGCAATACCCTATTTAATGTATTTGTAACTAAAATAGTAGATCTGCCACCAAAATCTTATCTCCAATACTAGACAATCCCCTCACAAAAAACTAGGTTAGGTTCTGGTTGTGTTGCAGCCACAACGCAAGAGCCGAGCGTGCATAGCGAGCGTGCCGCGGCAGCTGCCTGCGAAGTGCCGGACCTCTATTTAACTTTTTGATTCAATTTTGGTTGCAAATTCTAGGAAGAAAATCTGTTTAATTAATGATAAAACCATACCGATTTTACTCAAAGCTATTCCGTCTGCAGGTGTGGCAGTGGGCGATGCAGCGCGGCGGCAAGCTGGAGACGCACATGCAGAGCCTCAAGGACCTGGACCTGGTGCTGGAGGAGCTGCTGCAGTGGCTCAGCGGCCTCGAGAACACTTTGATATGTACGTATCTGCATCTCCACAACACCTGCATCGTGCCGTGGGCTGCAGTGGCTCAGCGGCCTCGAGAACACTTTGATATGTACGTATCTGCATCTCCACATCACCTGCATCGTGCCGTGGGGTGCAATGGCTCAGCGGCCTCGAGAACACTTTGATATGTACGTATCTGCATCTCCACATCACCTGCATCGTGCCGTGGGCTGCAGTGGCTCAGCGGCCTCGAGAACACTTTGATATGTACGTATCTGCATCTCCACAACACCTGCATCGTGCCGTGGGGTGCAGTGGCTCAGCGGCCTCGAGAACACTTTGATATGTACGTATCTGCATCTCCACAACACCTGCATCGTGCCGTGGGGTGCAGTGGCTCAGCGGCCTCGAGAACACTTTGATATGTACGTATCTGCATCTCCACAACACCTGCATCGTGCCGTGGGGTGCAGTGGCTCAGCGGCCTCGAGAACACTTTGATATGTACGTATCTGCATCTCCACAACACCTGCATCGTGCCGTGGGGTGCAATGGCTCAGCGGCCTCGAGAACACTTTGATATGTACGTATCTGCATCTCCACAACACCTGCATCGTGCCGTGGGGTGCAGTGGCTCAGCGGCCTCGAGAACACTTTGATATGTACGTATCTGCATCTCCACAACACCTGCATCGTGCCGTGGGGTGCAGTGGCTCAGCGGCCTCGAGAACACTTTGATATGTACGTATCTGCATCTCCACAACACCTGCATCGTGCCGTGGGGTGCAGTGGCTCAGCGGCCTCGAGAACACTTTGATATGTACGTATCTGCATCTCCACATCACCTGCATCGTGCCGTGGGGTGCAATGGAATGTTGAACGGAAGATGGGCAGCAGCGTATTTCCGTGTATCAACATCATGTACGTCATAAATCATTTACGGGAAACTGTGTGCGCTTCTATAAGTCTATCTCTAATAAGCTTCCATCGGAGTCGACTGAACTATCGATTCATAGGTTTAAGCTTTTCATAAAACAAAACCTCATACAAAAAGCTTTTTACCCCATAGATGATTATTTGAATCATATTGACCCTTGGCCGAGTGTTGCTCGGTTGAATCACGATAAGAAATAAAGTCTAAACCCCCTCATTTCCCTGCTAACCCCCCCTCCCCCCAGTAAAAAAACTACACGACAGCCGCTGCGGCCGCCAACATTAACTACTCAAATAATTCACCTTATCCATTGGCTGGGGTTTAGTATTCATGTAAAAGTGCTAAAAATGCTAAATATAATATTATTCCCCACAGCATTGGAAGCGGAACCGCTCCCGGAGTCCATAGAACTACTCCAGGGCCTGATCGAAGACCACAACGAGCTGATGGAGCACACCCAGAAAAGGCAGACCGAGGTCGACCGAGTCTGCAAGGCCTACCAGGTAAATAAACCTTCATTCATAGACAGACACCTTAATTATTTGCTACTTAGCACAAGACAAAAGAAAATTACAAAAGGTACAAAACTTTACCTATAAAAATACATTAGGAACACATTTATCTAGATGAGACAAACAAACAGTACTGAATTGCGTTTGTGCTACAGTAGCAAAATGGCCACGACTCAGCATCGATGCCCACTGTTTGAGACAGAGGGCGCTGTTATTCTGCCGTACTATGAATGTACGGCAGAATAACAGCGCCCTCTCATTCTATTCTCAACATTCAGTTCATTCATTCAATTAGTTTTTTTTATAATACAAGGTATAGATTCTGTATTTTTTCACTATTTAGTTGTACAGTCGCGTTCGTAGTAAAGGATACCACTAAGGTACCACATAAGGCTCAGTAGTATCCTTTACTATGAACGCGACTGTACATTGGTGTTAAATCTTTTGGCACACGTCCAAACCAAAACTAATTAAGATTACGTAAAGTGCACTAAACGTTATTATTTGGTTAATGAAGTTCTAAAATAAAAACGGAACCATTTTACCTAATTTTAAGTTGACAGCTCTAAATTTAGAAACGTAATAATAGAGTCGACACGATTCTATTGTTGCATTTCCTAAAGCTAATTACGAGTATATTTAGAGTTAAAAATTAGGTAAAATTGTTCCCTTCACCTTTACCAATCAAATAGCTAAACGTCATTTTGTCTATTTAAATATTTGATGCATATTTTAATTAGCTTTATTTAGTTACAAAGTGAGTCAATAAAATCGACACCTATGTCTGGGTCTGGGTATTTGCAGGTTAATAAGATGTCCTAGATGATTCAGTACAACGAAATAGCGTCTATATTCCTTTACCAAAATAGACTATGAAGAAAGATATTTGACTGGTTCATAACTATTCAATATTTTTAGGTGAAGAGTCAAAGCCAAGCACGCGAAACTACACCTAGGAAGGTTTCCGCCAAGAGTGCCACCAAAGGAACACCTGGGTATGTACTAATTAAGGTTATTTTAGAAGTTGAACACCAAAACTTTCATTTCATGGGTTTATGAGCTGTCTATTTCTAAATTGTAACTTTTTGTAACGTTTCATTATGTTTAATTTGCTATTATTTTAGTCTTTTTTAAACTTTCGCGATCACGACACATTATGAACACATATTTAACCGGGTATTTATCGCGTTATTTACCTTTATTATTGCCCGACGTTTCGACAGGATTGCACCCATCGTGGTCTTGATAATAGATGATCGTGGGGATTAATACCCGGTTAAATATGTGTTAATAATGCTATTATTTTATTTTTTTTACTCACTTTCTTGTTTGGTGAAACAGAGGTAGCCCTCCGATTCGAAATTTCTTGCGTTTCCTACCTACATAGGTTTTTAGATGCAATAGGATAAGTGCAATAATATAAGTCTTTGTAACCAATATCTAATTAAAATTAAAAAGAAAAAAACATTAAAATATGCATAGAAATTAAATCATCGGGAAGCTATAACATAGGATTTGCTTACTTTGGGGCTATATAGTGTGGGATGTCTAGAAATACTTACGATTTACTTACTTTAATCCTCAACTCTCAAATCACCCGCGTCACTGAAAACCAGCGCATTAGGTAGTAGTACCCAATTGGGTACTATTCTTGAAAGGCTGTGTGTATTATACCATAAGATATGGGGGTGAAAGTGGGAATAAACAAACGAATGTTTTCAAATATACCCAGGTGTGGTATCAAATGAAAGGGCATGATGTGTAGATAGCCAAACTGAGGGTACATATCACAAAAAAAATTATAACCTCAGAGACTAGGTAAAGCAGGGGTTATAAACTTGTGTATAAATACCGTTTATGCGTACTTTTGCACTACAAACAACGACACAGCAAAAATGTTAGAAAATTTTGAATTTGGCGCGCCGCTACCTCTATTCCGCCATTTTGTAATTGTTTGCAATAGTGTTTAGTTCACTCACTCATTGTGTTTTGTTCCGTTCGTTCATGTGACGTCATGCATGGTGCTTGCCATATCAGTCGCGGATCCCAGCTCGACTTGCACAGGGAGCGATCGGTGTCGCCTGATTATTACGGATCTAGGCGTTACAGGTGGGTTTTTAGACTATTTTTGATGTTTTACTGGGTATTGGAATTTACGACAGTTCATATTTATTTCTTGGTGGAATGTATCATAGTTTATAATTTTTGTAATGGAAAGGAATATTTAATTTAAAATCAATGAGCGAAAAAGGGGGCAAATCCTTTTTCTCTTTTGTATTTTGTTTGTCTTCTGATAACTATCCTTCTCGATTTCTTTTTCATCTTGTATTGATGGAAAAAGGCGTTGCTGACAGCGTCAGCAATTGTTGATTCGTTTAGGACCAGTTATATATTATTATTTAGTAAGTTATAATACTCGGTGACATAAAAAATACACTGTGTAAAAAAATAACCTATTTTTCGTCGGTTAAATACATTTGAAACAATGTGTGACTTCTATTCTATGAGAAAAATTATGGACTGTCGTGCTAACTGGGATTAATGTTAATTTTATTTCAAATTTATTCACAATTTGAATTTATCTTTGATTTATTTATTCATGATTTGATTTGCAACAGGTCTTTTTCATATCAATTCAAATCCTTGGTAATTGAAAATCAATGTTTGATAAAAATCTGTTGTAACACTTTTTTAATGTTAGACTGAAAGTACATAATAATATATTTTATTATGTAATATCACTATAAGCAATTTATGTATGTTCAGTCCAACTTATGTTCCATGTTTAAACTTAACTGTTCATTGGCTTTAAATGTTTAACATCCAGACAATTAACTCAATAGAAATGAATTAGTTCAACTCACTTATTCAATATGAATAAGTTAAACTCATTCATTCAATATGAATAAGTTTAACTCATTCATTCAATATGAAAAAGCTCAACTAATTCATTCGTTATGAATCAGTTCATTCCAAATTCACTGTCCATCTCGCTCTAACACGTGTAAATGTTGCTTTATGTCTCGTTCACTCACGCTTCACCAGGTCGAGGATTCACAATCGGAGTAGGAGAGGAAGGTTTGACGCCATTTTGTTTTTTTGTGTTGTTTTTAGAGTGTCGCTTTCTAGGCTTTGAGCTTTTGTAGTTTTGTTTGAATTTAGATAGATAAAAAAACAAGTTTATTTCGTTACCGAACAAAAAATACACGGTAACAATTCGTAGGTACAAGAACATATGGTGACAACAACCACGTATCAGCGAATTCTGGTAGCTTAAAGTAAAAAAAAACCAGTACCTAAGTGTTGTCAGTACAAAATATAAAAATGTATGGCTATCTCAATAATAGTCAACATATTAAGTTAATACAATAACAAAAAGTTTTAAACGAAGTACGTTCTCTTTTGATCCGATTCCTTTCATTGCATTTGCATGTCAAATATAAAATGTAAAATTATGAAGGAATGGTAAGGTCTAAAATGCATGCTAAGAATGTTGCTTTAATACCATTTCAATTAATGCACAATAAGCTAACAGAAAACTAATATCACCGCTTCCAATAAAGCCATATCACAGTAATATCAACCAAATAAAACTGTAACAAAACTTAAGTACCCGTAAAACTGTAAGTACTAAAATTGATTTTGTGTTGCCGTACTTACTTGCAACTACTTTTGGCAAATCCTTCCTTTTTGCTAAATCACAGAAATGCCAGTCAAATAAAACAATATTTCTGCCAAGTACCTACTGACTACTGGCAACTCCTTAAGGGTAGCAACAATTGTTGTGTCAATAGGTTGCCCTCTGACAGAAAATCCTATAAATGGCCCTACCAATCATAAATCGAAATACTACCAATACTAACCGAATCAAACCGCTATAACCCACCTCAAAATCAGGCAACTAAAACCATCGGGCCAACGAATTAACATACACATGGTTATTACGATAAACAAAGAAAAATATCTAGTTTTAATTCCGCTAATGCCACTAACATCATTAGCGGAATTAAAACTAGATATTTTTCTTTGTTTATCATAATAATATGGATTTCCGCAAAGTAACGCCTGATTCTATTAATTATTATACACATGGTTGCCAAGTCACCAGCACCAGGTTGCCACTAACATCACGGTACGTACTAACATCACAAGGTTGCCACTAACAACATAGGGTTGGCGCCTAACGGTTGTGTGATTATGTGATTTCATTGTTGCGTGTGCTCTAGTCGCGTGAGTCCCGGACGAGAGACGCCGGATCGGAACCTGCCCCAGTACGGACCCCGATTCCTGCCCAAGGGAAGGTAAAGATCACCTGCTTCCGTTCCACTTTATTGCGAATCCAAAATGGCAATGGATACATGGTTACCTAGCTTCTTTAGTAGGGTATAAAATTATTGTTAATTTTTTTCAAGTTTATTTAGCCATTATTCTTATTTTAAGATATTGTTATTTTTATCTTTGGTGAAGACTATTTTCAGCAATTAGTTGAACCTTAGTGGTTTTAGATGCTGTATAATAAAATTGTAACTTCTTGTAACTATAAATAATAAAAAAAACAAGCACACAAAAAAATATACTTCTTATATTTTGTAGTGTTCAATGATACACTCTTCGCCTGAGCTCGATCGGATAAGAGGAAGCCGAGATCTAAACGTGACCAGAGCGTCGACAAAAATTTAAATGACATGATAAAAAAAACTTTTTTAAAAAGTATTAGATTTTGAAGTAATTTTAATTACAATTAGAACTCTATTACACCACATTAAAATAGAACATGAATTTAATAAAAAATAAAAAAAAATTTAGTGACAGATTAGAAAATTGTAAAAAACCATTAATCTCAAATTAAACAAATTGTTTTTAATATAACCATTGCCCTGTCGGATTTTACGGATCGTAGAAAGTCTACCAATATCGAAGTATCGAAATAGAACAATGTAGATGTGTTTGAGCTGTTTATGAATTTTTGATTGCTCGCAAAAGCTTTTCAATGTGGTTTGAGTAATATTTGTTGTGTGACTGCCTTTGTAATTATTGCAAGATTCAGTTTTTTAAGTCTATCGAAAATACAAATGCCATAGTAGCTTAAAAGCATGCTTTTTTATTTGTTAATTTTAGATTTTTGTATTTAAATTTTAGTTCATTATTTTTATTTTAAAAAATCAGTATTTCTTTACACTTGAAACATTTACCTACATAAAAACCCAACAGCATTAAATTGGCTGTCATTTTGTATATATGGACCAATTCTACATACATATCCAACGGTATTTTACTATAATACACAAAAAGAAACACATAATATGTGTTTCTTTTACAGTAAAAGTTAATATTCATTGATGCGATTTGAATATGTCAAAAACACCAAAATGGCCGCCAATTTAGTAGGTACCGCCGCAACACAATCTAAATGCACCTTACCCCCTCGCAGCAAGGGTTCAGAACCGGAGTTCAGGTCGCCACGCGTGAAGACCCTATGGGACAAATGGAGGAACGTATGGCTGCTCGCGTGGGAGCGACAGAGGCATCTGCAAGCCCGTCTCGCTCACTTACAGGAGATCCAGAGAGTATCGAACTTCAGTTGGGACGACTGGAGAAAGAGGGTAAGAATGGACATGGTTCTCAATCAATCTTCTTTTCGTAAATTCGCAGCTCTATAATGACAGTATACTGCTGCAGACCAAAAATTTGAAGTGAGGAGCATGTTATATTCCTATATTATGAATCCAAATTGAACTTACCTATCAGTATTATTATGTAGGCCTCAAAACATTGACTTCGATGAAAAAACTGTCTATATCTCCAAGTCTCACAGCACTGGGACATTTGGTTAGGCTTCTTCCTAGGTACCACGTACCTATGTATATCTAAAGTGAATACAGCTCATGTTCTAAATGGAAAATACCTACGTCATATATCGGGGATAGAGATAATCTGTCCTTATCATCATAGTTCAACATTTAATTTCATGCCCGTATACACTACTCCTTTTTAAAACCCATTATTTCTGCTCCCTCGCAATTAGTGTCCACCGGTTTCCAACATAACTAAAGATGTTTATATTATTGTTATATTAATAATTTATTTTCGTCCCCAGTTCCTCAAGTTCATGAACCACAAGAAGTCCCGTCTCACGGACTTGTTCCGCAAAATGGACAAGGACAACAACGGATTCATTCCCAGGCAGGAGTTCATGGACGGAATTATCAACACCAGTAAGTATACGTCTCTCTTAAGAGCTCTACCTTATTAAGACGCTATAGAAGTATCGCCAGCGGCGCAGGCCTGGCGACCTCTGACGTCTGCAAGTCGTCAAGTGGCCATGGCATCTCGAAAGTCAGTCTCTCATCAGTGCAGCCGTAAAACGTCCACTACTAAACACAGGCCTACCTCATACATCTCCAGGCTAAAGGCAGCCGGGGCCTGCCAAGCTTGAGGATTATGACAACAAATCCCCTCATGATCGCTAACCCTAGGGAGCGCAGTATGATACACGGAAAGAAGCTGTTGCCCATCTTCTGGAGCTATCCCTTAGAAAATTCTTACTGCATCCACGGGCAAAAGAGGAGAGACCACATTCTTGCGGCAACTCACGGCAAACGGCAGCTGAGCCATAGACATCGTCAATGGGTAGACTCACTCTAGACTACCACGACTATATGGCAAATCTGTAAAAACCATTTTTTCCACAGAATTCGACACGTCAAGGCTCGAGATGGGTGCCGTGGCTGACCTGTTCGATAGGAACGGTGGCGGCCTCATCGACTGGGAAGAGTTCATTGCAGCGCTCAGGCCTGACTGGGTAAGTGACTCCAGGATCGATCATTTACTGATGGCTCGCCGGGTCCAAGGCCGGCCAGTCAGTAAAAACAGGTCACTCTCAGTTTTTAGAACAGCAATAAATTAATGATCTAGTAAGATGTTTTACCTGTTTGTACTCTCAGTAGACCCAGTATCGAAATTTAGAAAAGAAATAACTGTAGGTATTTATGTAAATGCGATCATAACTTAAATTTTCAAGTTTTATATCGATATTTTTGACAGATGTCAAAAGAGAGAATTAAAAAAATAACAAATGTCAAACTTCAAATGGCCATAAGTCGACTACTACTTAGCCCTATACATTACTAGCCGTTTAGGGCTCAAATGAAAGGCATTGATGATACCGTTTATTTAATCGATCATCTATTTATTAAACCCTTAACAACATAATAACATACTCGTATTTATCGTAATTGGCTAGATGACCATAAAACTAAATTTTAATTGTTATTCCTTTATGTAGATTGTAGATGAACAAAGTCTATGGGACACATATATATTTTTTAACGTAATCCAAAATTAACCGCGGTACATTATATCGAAATGTCGCGTAAAGTCACACGCGCCGGCGTGTCTCGGCATAGTATTATGACCTATGATAACCTCCTTTTTTTTGATCGGTTAAAATGCAGTGACATGATGTCTTACCCCCAGGTGGAGCGCCGCGGTCCCCCGACCGACGCAGACAAGATCCACGACGAGGTGAAACGCCTGGTGATGCTGTGCACGTGCCGGCAGAAGTTCAGGGTCATGCAGGTCGGAGAGGGGAAATACAGGGTGAGTTTGGACCTGGTTCATTATCACAATCTCGGCGGTAGCACGTCCACTCAAGCCTATCGTGGATCGCCATGAGGGGTTGGCGAGCGCAGTACGGGATGTTGTTACCATCTTCCTTGGCAGATTCTTAAAACATCCATGGGCTAGAGAGCAGGGGCAACACTACTGTCTACTCCTACTGGGACTTCATTGAAAGAAGTCGCTCGCTCGTTCTAAGTTCGTGGCGAACAACTAGTTATTTCAGTTATTAATAATTCATATACAATTCGGATAGTAGCACACAGTAAAACTTACACTTCGACCTTGACTTCCAGGCATTGATATAAATCGTTAGATACGCCCTCACCGTACTGAGACCGCGCCGTTGTGTTTCCAAACGATATGAGTGAGCTCACTCATGCAAGAAAGTGACAGTAGTGTTTGCAAATAATGCGGGAGAAAAAGAGATAACACTATTTTTTCGGTACGCGTGGCGTGTTGCGCATTCGTCGGCAGTATTGTAAACACAGTGCCAGAGTTTTTGGTGTGAGGGCTCATCTAACGATTTATATCAACGCTTCCAGTCTTAAGGCTGTGATGGATGATATATTATATAACGTGAGTGAGTCTAGTTCTGAAAATCGGATTTTGCTACGTAGCTATCAGTGTGTCTACCATGAGGTTGTCAGTGGTAAATCGCCTGCCAACAGTAGTAATAGTACGTTACTATGACATCTGTCAGATTTGTAACTCATGCTAACAAATTCTAAGCAAATGAAGCGCAAACTACAGTCGCTGTAGTATAGTTTACTGCGTATTTTAGTACCAAACTATCCGCTACAGGCGCTGTACAAGTTTTCATACATTTTTCAACTACAGTCGCTAGCGAGTATAGATTGTGAAAACTCATGGTAGACCTACTGTACTTAGGATGTAACTAACGTGACCTTTTTTTTTTGGGGACGGGGTGGAAATCTGCCAGGTCAGACACCATGCTGCGTAAGGGCACAGCATGGTTATGTGAGGTTGTCTCCCGACGACTCACTAAAACCACTCCGATGGCCGGCCTCGGTGCACTAGGGGCTCCGGTTCCTCATAAAGAACACTCCGGCAGGGTGATTACGTATCTCGCGACAGGTTTTGCAACAGGCAATTGACAGCAATATTGCTGTCAAATGTCAATTCCTTGATGTACTCTAATACAAAAATTGACATTTGACAGCAATATCGCTGTCAATTGCCTGTTGTAAAACCTGTCGCGAGACACGTAATCACTTTGCGGAGCCCCTATCGCACCTTGCCTGAGCACGTGCCGGGGGAACTAACGTGCCCTGCCATCCACAGTTCGGCGACTCGCAGAAGCTGCGCCTGGTCCGCATCCTGCGCTCCACCGTGATGGTGCGGGTGGGCGGCGGCTGGGTAGCGCTAGACGAGTTCCTAGTCAAGAACGACCCTTGCAGAGGTATGTGCCGCAAACTTGCACTTCGTAATCGTGCGGGCTGTCCGCTGCGAGATGTGCGGGCTCATTGATCACTCGCAACCGTTTGCGGGTCATTAATACACGCAACTGTTATTGAGTTTCCGGACGCGAGATGGACGCGGTATATATTTTTTTTATCGATAGGTCTACAAAACTGGTTCTAACACACATTAAAAACTATTTTTTTTTGTTTTTTCAAACAAATTACAGGCTCTTTATTGCTAATGAAAACGAATACAGCTGCAAAAGCTATACAAACTGTAGCGCAGCCATCTACATTCACCTCCGAATGAAAATATTTGAATTATAGTATTTTCCACGTAGGATGACTTTGTGAGACTCCCCCATCCCTAGTGTGACCTCTCGTAATGTAGAAATTTCAAACCTAGAAATTACGAAATATTTTTTTTTCTTTAATATTTTTTTAATGAGAAGTCACGAATTTTAAGACCCGACCCTTGAAACACTTCGTCGACCCTTACCTCTAACGTGTCACGTGATTTATGGATTTCATCTTGATTCGAAAAATCTCAATCAATGCCAACAATGGCTTGCGAACGATTAATGACCCTGATATCTCGGAGTGGACAGCCCACATAATAGTATCCTTACTGATAAAAGCAGGTGAAATTTAAACAACGCAACGGTTTTCTGACTACAACCAGTGGTCTTACGTGCTGCTTAAATTTTTATTACTTACCATTTATTTATCTATGGGTATTAGTAGCTTTCTTTATGAAATGTGTTGTTACATTTATATTAAGTATAATGGTCAATTGCACACAAAGTTTTGGGGACATCTAAAATTTATACTAGTGATTTTTTTTATATTTTTTTAACTTCATACAAAAAAAATACGTTAAAGTGATCTAGTAATCTTGTTTTAGAATACTTACATGAGATTTTTTTGTTATTTTACTTGTAATAATAGTGAAGTAAAAGTTTTTTACCTGCGATTTTTTCGTCCAAGAATACGCGACAGAAAGAACAGAGTAATATTTCTGGGCTTAGAAAAATAACTAGCATATCTCATTTAGGTATTCTTATATACTCGTGTACGTACAACTTGGAATATTGTCATGCTCAATTAACTCAACCTATATCATGGACAACCCAACCTTAGCTTAGTTCAAATAACAGTTCATTAACGGAACCAGTATTTGTTTCCAAAGTTATCTATTTAATGAGCACAGCAGTATTCTAGAAAACTTTATGAAGCTAAGCTTAACTTTTTGATTTTACGAATAATTTTTTTCGGAAAAATTACAAAGTACTTTATAAATAACATTTTTATAAAATACATTTTCTTAGTGTCTTGGCTTCATAAACATTATGATCTTGACTTATGTTCTGCCTTTGTCACAAAGGCATTTTATAAGTCTTGTAATTTGAAATATTCTGCATAGGTACCGTCTTTCGGGATATTTAATTGGAAAAATATTGTGAAATTCAGTACCTATCTATTGTAACTTTTTAGGTAAAATTATGGTATTCAAAGTGTCAATCAAACGGGAATATTTTATTATATTGTGTTAACCTAATAACCCTTTTGGGAAAACTAATTAACCTTAACAAATTAAAACGTAAAAAGATACTAATTAACCTTAACAAATTTAAACGTAAAAAATGTGTGCCAAATAACAAAATAACATAATATTTTAATCAATTTATTACGGTAAAAATTACTACACAAAACTTACGATTATTTAAGTAACACTGGCAATACAAAATTAATCTAGAAATACTGATTCAAAATGCAATCTTAAAAACTATCACAGAAATAATACCTGCCAACCTAAAATTCCACTTTTTTGGAAGCACAGCTACCTGGAGGTCAAAACCAGTTTTAAAATGACTCAGAAAGGTTACAGATTAGTCTTAAGATAATGGCTACAAGTTTCTAAACAATGTCGAAATCCTACGCTAAAGATAACCATATTGGGAATAAGTACATAATCAAAGCTAAATAGACAAAGATTTGTTAAATAAATAGCTACAAATGTTCTAGAAAATAGGCAGTCTAATGTTCATCTACACCAGTTTTTACACTTAAGATCTTACAACATGTTAGCTGGTGAAACTAGATAGGCAAAAATAACTTAGTTCTAGATAAATGCAGAGATTCAATCAACAGTTGTCTTCCTAATAAAGGAAGTTAGAGATGAAATCTCACTAGATCTTTCCGGCAATGGGCTAAACTCAATTTCCTCGCTCAAGTTCTGTGTGTCAGATGTATTCTCCGCTACTGGCCAGCGTTTATGACTTGGTGCATACAGAACCAGCAGAGCAAAGATGTAGATATTCCACATTCCATAGACACCGGTGAAGAATGCTGATGTGTATTCCAACTCGATGTTGTCATCCCATTTCCATTGTCCTTCAGCTACTTGTCCTAAGATGAATCCAATAACAGTTAGTGCAGCACACAGCAGAGTCGCCAACATGAGGAACTGGAAACGGTAGATGATCCCCTCATAGTGCAAACGGCGAACTGAGCACATAGTAGGCAGGGACTGGCGCTTGTGCGATATATTGATAAAGACTTGATACACCAAATAACATAGAAACAGGAAATAGATGCAAGTTGATATCCCAGCCAGTATTATGAATGTCAGCGCCAAGTTTGTCCCAATATCAGTGACCCAGATGGAATAGAATGGGTTACGCAACTGCACCCCTCGCTCGCACATATCAAAGATGAATAGAGAAATGCATCCAATAGCTACAGCACTCAGATGTCTCCAGTACTGTTTTAGGTTGCTCTGCACAGTCTGAATGAGCATATGCTCTCCTGCAAAAACTAGCCAGAAAGAAAACAGAGTTGCATAAAACACTCCTTGTCTAATATCTCCAAGCAATAGCATGAATGGTAGATCAAAATGCAGTGTCAGATACTCAATAGGCATGTTCAACAAACATAATGATATTCCTAATGCAAGTAGCATTTTCTCCAATAGCACCGGCTTTCTCTGCAGCATGTGGATACGTCTCCAGAACCAAACTAGTATGCCAATGATGATGGGGAAGAATACAGTCTTTAATGACAGCCAAACTTTAGTGAACCCTCCATTCTGGTTGATGACAGTCAGCCACATGTCTTGCACATGTCCTATGTTAATATTCATGTCCGGTGTGTCCACTGGAAGTCTTATGTTTAGCAAGTAATAGTCATGGAACAAAGAGCCCAGTTCAAAGAGGGGTATTGGGGTACATTTGTAGAGGTATCCCTCGGCTTTGACTTCTATTTCGCAATCCAAATGCCTCTTCTCGACAGATTGAGTGTACAAATTCCATTGATCTTCCTCATCCTCTTTGTTTTGGTAGGCCAAGCGCGCGTCGATCGTGATGGCGCTCCTAGGTTGTACTTCCATCTGGGAATGGTATGTGACGTCAACTTGAAGCACTCCGATGAGGTTTTGCTGCCATCGCGAGTAGTCGAGATGCCCAAGCCCCGGCATTTTGAATGTAAAAACAATGTCGGTCTCTGTAAGGTCGTGATACTCCCCACCGAGGTTGACCTTTTCGCAAGCGCCCTTCCCAACGTTGTAGAACCATTTGGTTGTGTCATTTTTCACCTTCAAAGTATCTTTACACACAGTTCCGAGTTTAAGTTGAGCGTTTGCAGGCATGGGCGCGACCAGCCCACCGATCAAAAAACATGTTAGCTGACTCAACAATAGGAATGTGACTAATACACTCAGCTTCCGGCCGCTTAAATTCTCAATTATCGTTCCGGTCATTTTGGAGACGTATCACTCGCGAAATTCATCGAAAAACTGAGTCAATACAAAATTAAAATCCACCCGTGCTAAATTTCATTGTTCTTGTTTTCATTTACGGCCATTTTTCGACGCGATTGTTTTGACATGCGCAGTAACGGTGCTGCCAGCACACAAAATTAATTCTACCGAATTAACGAAACGAAACTGAATAACCGTTAAAACGGATATAAATAAAACGCGTTATCGTTATCGTGCAAAATAACGAAATCAAAAAATTTATAAGGAAGTTGTCTTGTTTAATTTACACAAAATGCACCTTTTCATTATTAAACTAACACTTGAGATGTATTATTTCATACTCACTTCACTCATTGTGAAGCTACAACTTACGCTAGTATCAACTATCAGTAAATGGCTAAAGTAAGCATCGTTGAGTCCACTATAAAATTTTGATGTTGCTACTAATTTACTAATTCGTATTCGCTTTGCCCATTCCAAATCCTGTGATCCCTACGAATACTTAATTTATTATTTTTATGTTTTATTTTGATCCTCGTATATCCCTTTACATAAAGTAGTATCATTAGTTCTACCGCTGCCTGATCCGTACAAGCCGGAACAGCATGAGGCTTGTTGCCCGCTCGGTAAGCGACACGAATTGCTTTGGAACCTCTTTATGATTAACTTTTCTCACAAAATATGCTTTTTACTTTAACACTGATAGGTTCCATCGCAGTGTTTGTAGTTGGTGTGGCTTAGTTTTTACGTTTGCTTTTACAGTTTTGTATCGTAGATTTATTTGTTATTTATTCTATGGGCTTTTATATTAGGGGTAAAGTATGAAATTGCCCATTTGTACTGTTTTTTTTTAATTTAACATATTTATTTGATCAAAATTATTATTATCTATACATCGCGGGCATCTAATAGGAAGGTCATTTATGCCTTTGCGATAGAACTCTGGTGATCTAGATTCGACAAACTGTGTGAAAGCATTTTGTACTGCCTCCTGAGACGAAAACTTTTTATCACGTAGAAATTTTCCAAATCACGAAAAAAATGGTAATCCGTTGGAGCAAGGTATGGCGAATACGGAGGGTGATAAATGGTTTCTAATTGCATTTCCTGTACAGTTTAAACGGTTTCTCGTGATGTATGAGGTCTCGCGTTATGGAAAAATAATGGTGAAAATCGATTTATGAGTCGGGGTTGTTTCACTGCTAGTTTTGCTATCATTGTTCGGGATTCGGCAACTTTATAGGAACCATGTGAAAAAAGTTTCACTCAAATATCTCAAACTATGAAGGTTCTATGTCAATTCGAAGTACCTATTACAATAAAACGGCAATTTCATACTTTAACCCCTATTACATTTGATGCTTTTGGTGTGCTTTATTTATTAATCAAATGTGTAAAATACCGGTGTAGTTAGTTTACAATCACTTAATTTTATTAAATTGTTATGACTTAAAGGTGATGAATATTAATAAAAGCTTTGTCGTGGCATGTTAAGGAAATTTTATTTGCATCAAACTTACATAAGTATTTCTTTTATTTAGTAGATGTATTACAGACATGTATAAACCAAGTGCAAGAAATTTTTAATGCGGAATGATTTTACTATATATGTATACCTACCTACATTTATTTTCATGTCATTATTGCACACTAATGAATTAAGTTATACAAAATGAAGAATAATTAAATGTTTGTTATATATGTAAGACTTACTAATTCTTATTACGCAATAGGGTAAAACCTATTAATAAAACTAATAACGAACGGTGACGAAAAATCTTGCGCTTGATTTATGTATGTTGCATAAAAAGTTTGGTGAGGAATAAACTAATTGTATTTTATCATTCCCGTTCCTAACTGCACACAATTTGTAATCCTTGATTTTTTGTTGTTATTTTGTTTGACATTTTTCTGATTTGTTTGTTGTTTTTTTTCCTTTCCCTCACTACCCATGCACGCTATCCCGATTTTCATTTAACACTTTGGTGTTACTTTAATGTCTTTCCTGTTACCGTACGGTTTTTTTGCCCTCCCTTTCCTTTCCTTCCGTTTGCGATGCGCACTGGACGCCGCCCGCATGCAGCCAAGGGACGCACCAACATCGAACTGCGAGAACAATTCATATTGGCGGATGGAGTGTCACAGAGCATGGCAGCGTTCCGACCGCGTACGCCCCGCTCTAACACCAACACACCACCATCCACTGGACCCATAGTCAAGGTAAGTCATGACAACATTATACTTTTATATAAAGATTTATTTCCAACAGGACTAAAGACAACTAGTTTAAGTCGCACACGTATCATAAGTTGCACCGTAGTTTTGGGTGGAGCAAATCGGTTTGGGACTCGCTCAACTTTCGCTTTTTATTTTATTGAGCTGCAACTTGCACATGGATCTTTGAATCCACTTGCAAGGTGCATTGATGTGAGTGCAGCATGTATTGAGCTCGTAGCGTTTGGTCGTATTGCATTAGTGTTCAAGCTAAGCACAGGCTCGTTGTAGTGTTTTGGTGTTGTTTGTATCATTGGATTCACTGCATTGGAGAGGTGGCACGTCAGCGCCTATTGGATGTTAATGGTAAAGTATTTCGTTCACCCTTCCCGCTAGATCCCAAAATACCCGCATTTCGAAAAAATAAATCCGCGTTCGTCGACTAAACGTGTGGACTAATCGTAACACCGTCATCGTCGCGATTCCTACCCGTCTAAATAAACGCGTTTCGGCAAAACGATTGGCACTATGAAAGCAAAATGTTCGTTGTAATGGATGTGTTCCCTTCCCCCTTACTGAGCTTCCCGATTTTGTATTGGTACGTTTAGCTGAGGAGGTTATGGAGGCGCTGAGGCCTATATTTGAGGCATTGAGGCAGCGAGAAGAGCTTCCCTGTTCGTATCCGCTGCACGTGGGGTCAACCCATGGAACTAAGCAGGCGTTCATATACGGACACTCAAGATCTCAAGGCTCCACCACTCCCGGCGAGCACCATTATACCCACCACCATGGGTACCAGCCTTCTCCAGGATATCATTGGGTAATGCTAGGCTAAATCAATGTATGGCGTTGAATGCACTCATATCGCTGTTAATTGTATTGCAGGTGTTATTGTTCATTGTCATTTGTGTATACGACATAGATAGAAATTATTGTGAACGTTACAATTGCGTTCATTAGATTAGCATGCACATGATTATTTATTAACTTAACGTTAAAAAAGTACGGGTTTTATTGAATAGAACCAAGTTTCTCACAGTATTTATTAGTCGTGTGATTTTTAACAATTTATTTAAATATTAAATCGTGGCTTTACAGTGTAATTAAAAATGTATGTTTGATATAGGTAAGGGAACGTACGGCTCGGTCGGTACCGATGTCGGCCGGTGGCGTAGCTGGACGCGCGTCAAGATCATCTCTTAGCGCGGGCACTCCAGACTCGCTCAGCGATAACGAAGCAGCAAGTGGACTCGGATCAAGATACAGGAAGCCTAGTGTGCCACGGTATGTAGCTGTTAATTCTTAACGTTTTTATTTAACCTTTACATAATTTTTTTTAATAATTAAGTTATTTTATTATGTTATTAGGTCAACCCTGACCCCTGGTGGTTCTAGACCTGGATCCAGAACAGGATCGAGACCTGGATCTAAGGCACCATCGCGACATGGATCTAACCTATCTTTGGACAGCACAGGTATAATTTTTATATAATCATAGGAATGCACATAGAAAATTCAGTGAAATAATTTCACTAATAAAGTAATAACACGAACTCATAACTCGTGAACTCATTATTGTTAAAATTTTCATTAATTTACTTCAGCAAGATAGCCGTTGCTGGTATTCACTTTATCTCGTCAAATTTAGCTCACACATAAAAAAATCCTGCATTTGTTAACCGTTTTAATTGTAACAGACGATGTGGGAACGCCATCCCGCATTCCTATGCGCAAAGTGACGAATACGATAACGTCGACGGCGCGCGCCGCGGCCACCGCCTCCAAGTTCGGCCTGAGCACGCCTAACGGAAGCTCTAGACCTCGCACTCCCACAGGACTGCTCACTCCTGCTAGCAGGTATGTTACTCGTGATAACTAGTGTTTTTATTAATGAAAGCAGATCGAATTAACATCGTTATAGTTTCAGACGCAACGTATGTTACGAAATGTGTTTTTAATTCCTATATTTTGTCTTCTTCTCATTTTAAAAACGCAAAAAACAATCCAAGGTTTAATTTGAGCCTTGAAATATTATTTAAATGTAAATTATTTCAACGTTTGATCATAATTATTACCGATTTTAATATATTACTGTGAGCTTTTAAAACTATGGTGTACCCATAGTGAACTCACACAATATTATCATTATGTTAGTAAACATTAAATTAGTAAATGTATAAAACAATGGTTGATGCGCACAAACAGGTATCCAGGCGCCATGTACCGCACCTCAAGTATTCCTACATTGACTCCTGTACCGGCTCTAGTGAGGTATAGTTTGTGGGTTTGATAATGTTGATCGGATGTTTGTATCTACGGTCGTTATTTGAGTTAAGTATTGAAACTAGTAGCCAGTTGTTTCAAGTTATTTTCATTAATTATTTTCATACTACTATTTTCAGTACACCCAAAAAAATTCTAAGGTACAAGTACCAAATGACGACCGATTTTGTCTTGAGATACAGTGTTGAAGCACGTCACATTGCTTGTGAGGGATTTTACATGGATTGTAGTGTCGTTAAGTACTTAGGGTGCACACATTCAAAAGCACATAGGGGTTATATTTGGTTTTTCAGAATGTTCTATTTAAATATGTATTTGTTGCGGGTGACGGAGGCCACTACCACAATCAAACGCCGGTCGTGTAAAGGAAAGCTTTGGAATCTTCCAGCATGTTAAAAAAGAACACGTAGTCTAAAAACTTAAATCAGCTTCTTTGTGTGGAATACTAACAATTATTTTGTATTATAAAATGGATTTATTTATTTATTTATGATGCTGATTATAATATATTTTTTTCCTTCCCGCATGCGTCTATCCAAAACGGAAATAAACAAACAGTTCGACCCATTCCCAACCGTCGTCCCTGGCCGAACCTCCTAAATCTTTGTCCCATAACCACCCAGCATTCCAAACGCAAGGTTCCACGAAGATCCCCGTTTACGTGGGTACTCGCTCTCAAAGAACCCCCTCTGTCGAAAGACGGTTGAAAACATCCCGAGCATCCCACTCCAGAGAGGTATCACAAGAACCCAGTCCCACTTCCCACGATCCCTCCAGGAAGTCCGAACAAAGGAGTCCCGAAGATGACTCCTCCCTCTTCAGCATTTCGGGAATGACCAGTGACAATGAATATGAGAGTAACATAAGCGAGTCGAGCGGCGAAGCGTCTAAACCGACCCAGCGAGATATCAAAGGGTACAAGCCTGTAGAATGCTAGCTTCGTTTTTGCCCGATTATTTTGACTGATGCTCTTTGATTATTGTTTTTATCAACATTTTCCCTCATCGTTTGCGCATTTAATTAGGGTTTATATCAAAGTACATGATTACACTATTTCGTCTCTCTCACCCATATCATACTTATGCGAAATTATCACGTCAAATATCACCCACCTTCTCGATAGTTCCTGATATCGTGAATTTATATTACCTTCATACTAACACACACGCCTGTATCACTAATAAAAGCACTTTGCAGTTTGGTTTATAGCTTTGCATCTTGATAATATTTAAGAAAACTATTTCGTAAATAAGACACCCATTTCACAAGTTCATAATAAACGCAAACATAATTTTGTTGTTTATCACAAGATACCTACACTATTCACAGCTTTCGATCACATTATTTTCTTGTACATACTTATTCTACCAGGCTTAACTGTAATTGTGTGTTATTCAAAGGTATATAGAAATACAATCTGAAAAAAATACCTTAATAGGTAGCAGACCAAGTTATTTTCATTTAACATTGATTGTATCTTTATTATACCTACTTGTTTAATTGTTGCTGTTTTTGCATATGCATACTTGTGCAAGAGTCGAAGATGCCACATAAATAATGCATATGTAAAAACTTTAAAATTCTACTTTCTATTGTCTTAAATCACTAATTTTCTGTCTCTCTGTACTCGCTAACACCACCATAGGAGCGGGTCATTTGCCTCCACCGATGGACATACCCCTAGAAGAAGCGGCATCCCCGTACTTAAGGATCACCATACTAACTGTAATCTCAATAGGTAATAACAAAAAAATAACTTATCCTTTGCTTTAGTAATTTTATCTAGTGTGTTGTTTATTTAGTTTTTCGTTAGGCTTTGTAGTCAACAAACAATTGGCGGTGTGGACAAAAATCTTTGGGTTTATTTTGTTGAAATGCTTTGCATGGGGACAATCAGACGACACAAATATTAATATTTGTATTTCGGAACAGGCAAAGAACGCCGTCTGGTAGCACGACCCCCGTGCGCCCCGGACAGCAGACGGCCGTGTCTCGGCTGTTGAGAAAACCTTCGGATGCATCGGAGAGCGGCGCGCCCACGACGCCAGCGACGCGACGCGGAACCGCCCCGGCCACTTCACGAACCACAGAGAAACGCGAACCATTCCGACTTTAGACGAATTGAAATTGAAAACGATCCAAATTATTATGCGATGCGAGTCGCTCTCACATTGTAGACAGTTGATTTTGTAGCCAATTGTAACAGCACTTAAATATGAATACGTGCAAGAGCGGCTGGCATTAACATAACAAGCCGATAATTATTAATTGTACTAACAAAATATCCGATTCGCGAATTAAGCCAAGCTTGTTATAAAATACGAATTTGCGAATGTGGCTTTTAAAAACAATAGATGGTAGTAGTATAACTTAAAGTCTGCACATGTTGCCTTGTATACTTATTTTTTGTACTATCAATGCGAGTAGCGCACTTTGGACTTATTATTTAGTTTGTGCTGTCAGTGTTAAGTTAACAAAAAGTTCAGTGACTTTTTTTCGATGTGAATATTCCCCTTTCCTCTTATTTATTGTCAACGTTGCCATAATTGTTAGTGTATGTTTTGTATGTTATGCGTATTAGTCTCTATGCGGAGACCGGAAGGAAAGAGTGATTTCGATCTTATGTTTAATGTTTTTAGGGACCATTTTGTTAAACGAGTTGAGGATAAGCAATAACTGGCTGAGTTTTACGTGGTCGTATTCGCACTTGTAGTTACGCCAGATTACTTGTATCGATAGACTTCTTAAAATTATGTCAGTTATTATAGAGGTGATAATAGTTATTTATTAGTATTTTTTTCTTTGTAATGCACAATCATGTTTGATTTCATGTTATAGATACTTTTGTGTTCAGTGGTAAAACGATTGTCATTTTCCTTTTTGTACATTTATGTATATGATTTTTTTTACGTTGATATTTGCACAATTATGTGATGGGAATAAAAAATATTTATGGCCTTTTTAAATAATAATAATACACATGATTTTCGCCAGAGTCGTGAAGTATTATTTGTATTTAACCATAAAAATAGCTCACCTTGAATTCCATAACTGACGTTTTTATCTTTAAGTGGATTAACTAAAGTACACTTTGTCGAAAAAGACATTACTTAATATTTCTAAGAATACTTTTGATATTTAAATAAACGCTTTAAATGTAACCTTTCTTCGTTTAATAATGTTAACCAAGACTCACATTATTTGTTAATTTTATTTTAATTCTGACTTTGTAATTAAGTCTTTATTATTAGAGTTAAACTATTAATCTGGTCATTTTATTTAAACTATTGTTGTATTTGTTGAATGTAAAATCGTAAAATCAAATCAAGTCTACTGCTTATTTAAAAGCTTGTAATATTTTTTTTGTATAAAATCTTAATGGAACTCGAAAGCAGATACAGTTGTAAAATCTCATTATTGATTTCAAAATATAAAATAAAGAATAACATTAAAACGTATGTGTTTATTTTTACCATTTCTCGAAATGCAAGGCTACAGATTATATAAATAAATAATTCACACAACAAGAATTAACCATAAAGTAAGATCATTTATAGAATACCTAAATAGGAGCCCTAACTTGGCTATCTTAGCTACTGAAGGTACCTACTTAATGCACATTTTTGAAACTTATTACTTTGAAAATCGTGGGTAACAAAATCTAAACAAAATCTCTACTGCCCTGAAAATCCACCTTCAAGATTAATCCAATTAAGCTAGACAGATAGATAGAATAGAGCTAGACTCGCCCACCGAGGGTTCCGTAGGTGTGTAGGAACATAATAATTAGTATAAATTAGCTGATCTGATTTCGTAAAGCTTTAAAAATGCAGAAAAAGATTCGGTCACCCATCCAATTTATGACCGCGCGTAGGGTTGCTTAACCCATTTACTGCCCTGAAAAGTAGCGACTTTACGCAGATGCCGCCATACTGTGATATACAGCCCGCCATCGGCGGTCCCGGCATCTCGATTAAGTAAGTATTCTTGCTCGCCTGTCTGCGTTTTCGGCATGAAGCTGTAGATTTCGACGTGAACCGTTTGATATGTCCAGTTTACATGTACTGTACTGTATGAAAAGCGTGTATGTGTAGTTTTCTGCGATATTTGTAGCAAAATTCTGACCGTGTTATTGGTTTTTAGTTGAAATAGTAATGGAGCATGAAGGTAACTCATTAACTTTCAGATAATTGATCTAAGATGGAGGGAAATCATATAAACCTCTGTACCAGATATAATTAAGCTAATATTTATGTAAAGAAATCTAAAATGTATATTAGAAAGCTTACAATATAGGGCTTTTAAAAAACCAGGTGTATTCAACCTTTTAACTGCATTAAAATATAATTAATGGAATCAGGCGTTACTTTGCGGAAATCCATGACAATAAAATGCAATAAAAATATTGAGTTTTAATTCCGCTTATGCTGAGATGCAGGAGCACCGCCCTCCCGCCCGTTGACTTTCGTTCCGGCGGCCGACCAGTCAACACCTACAGCGTTTACCTGATGATGCCTCGCGGAGAGGCGAAACACGTGTCGTCGTATAGGTTTGGGTATGCATGCTGCACTGACATGCTAGTTCTCCCTGCATGCGCATAATTAGCGGGCGGGAGGGCGGTGCTCCTGCATCTCAGCATAAGCGGAATTAAAACTCAATATTTTTATTGCATTTTATTGCATTAAAATAGTTAAAAATAGGTTAACATTATGAAAATTTATTTAATTTTTTTTTTTCTTTTCAAACTCAGCAACACATAAGTGAGTTTAAAAAAAACGCAAAGAACGAGATGCACCGGCGCATCCTATTGTTATAAGAAGGTACTTGTATTTAGCTGTTTTATCACATAAATTGTGTAGAAACGTTAGTTGACATTAAACTTTAATACAAAATGTTTATTTTATTATTATTGTTTGTTAAAATGTTTTTTTTACTTCTAATTTATTATTTAAATTTGTCACATTATGACACATTATTAGTAACGACCTCTGTGGCGCAATGGGCGAAGTCCGCCTGTGACGCAAGAGGTTGCGGCTTCGATTCCCGCCTAGGGACAAAGTTCCATTCTGTACTATTTAACTATATTTAAGACCTATGTTTACAATGGAATGCAATAAACAACTGAATACTGACCTCTCTTATTTCGATTCATTCAAATTGGCAAACGATCCATAATGTGAAAAGCGATCATTTGGGTTAATACTAAATAGGAGGTAGTTAATTTTCCGTTAAAACATACCGTTATTAAATAACGTAAACGTTTCATAACATGTTCGCAACGTTTAATTTACAATATTGTTGTTGGCAACACTACTGTCAAATCGAACACGAACAAAACTGACATGATGTGAATTGTGAATGACTTGAAATTTTTACTTTGACTGACAGCTGTGTGTCAGTGAATTTCAAACAAAACAATACAAATCGCACCCGCGGGCTGCCCATTGCCGCAGGCGGTTGAAGACAATTTTCAGTAAATCTAGCTAAAAGAAAAGGATAATCCATAATACTTACATAGTCATATCGATAATTTTGCGTTATAAAGGAAACATGGACTACGACATTGCGAGAGAGCATGTTTTGGAGCTCGTAGATGTAAAAAACAAACTGGAGAATGAACTTCGCGCCCTGATGGAGATCCTAAAGACTAATAACGTGGATATGAGGTCAGAACTCGTGGACGAACAGGGATACCCTAGAGCAGATATTGATGTGTACCAAGTCCGCCATGCCAGGCAAAGGATTATTTGTAAGTATGTTAATTACTAAAACCTTAAATAAATAATAAGGCTTTTACATCAATTATATGATAATATCAATTATCTATAATAGATGTAAAACCCTTATTATTTTTTTAAGCGCGTCACCAACCAGTATTTACGCTGGTCACGCCGCTGCAGTGCTTGGGACAATGTTAGATGGATTCGGCTTGGCCAGCACCTCTTAACATCCACCCAGCTTAAGGTAGACTTTCGAATTAAGCGTCACAGACGCAGCGTCTATAGCGTCACCGACGCCGCGTCACTAACGCTGCGATGGTGACACTGGTGACTTTGGATACCGACGACAGACGCATCACTTTCGTGCACTGGATTGATCTATATAGCAGTCTTATCATAAAACAAAAAAATACAGGGCTAAAATTTCCTTTATGGACCGTCGATTCCAAAGTCCATATTTTTGTTGTAGATAGTACTCATTAAAAGAAAGCATTTTGCCAATTTTCAGGTTGCAGAAAATTACTGTTCACAAGATGTATTTATTTAGAAGAGATCGCTTTTCTATACTACTTAATATTATAAAGTTTGTGAGGTTGTAGGGGGTAATCTCTGGATTGACCGATTGGATGAACCAATTTTCAAAATTCTTTTACTAATAGAAAGCCACAGTATATGTGAGTGTCATAGGCTATAAATTACCACCCAAAGAAGTGGCCACCGTGTCAGCTAGTTAGCAATAAGACTTCTAAATTGTCACCTTGTCTGTTGTTGTTTTATCTGTCCTTAAACTAAAATTGTAACAACTACCAATAACATTAATTAAACAGAAACAATATAGGATGAGGACAAGCTTACCGGAAATAAAAGACATCCCTAAGCCTATAAAGGTGCCTACAACCTTGATACTCTTAGGGATGTCATATGCAACAGTGTAAAATACTTTTTTTAACAAACTAGGCACTTTAATTTAGTTGATATTCTCATATGTTTTTTGAGTAAAAAATTTCTATATTAATCCAAACTATTGGCCGGCCAATTATTTGCGGTAAGCTTGTGCTCACCCTATACGCAACATAAAATGTTAAACTGTTAACAATACGAAACAATCAAGTGTAATCGCAAACATAAGACTTTTCAAAACTGTGACAGACACATCAGCGCAAACTGATCGTAAAAAACAAATAATAATAAAATGCCGTGGGGTGCCGGCAGTAGAATGTTACCAATTCTGCTAAGGGATGAAGATGGGCAGGCATCTTTCCTTGTATCAACATCCTTTACTGCGCTCGCCAGCCCACCTGCCAAGCGTGGTGAGTACGGCAAATACCCCTCATGGAGATCCATGAGGGAGGCCTGTGTTCAGTAGTGGACGTTTTACGGCTGAAATGATGATGATATTCAAGGTGGGCAATAAAGAATTTTCTATCTTACTAAATATTTTCCTTTGCATTTTTGTACAGGTCTTCAGAATGATCTGAGAGGGTTGATAGACAAAATAGACAATGGTTTGGCGAAGGTTCACTCCATGATGGCTGCCGCATGCACCGTGGAGCCCGTCGCCAACAGTATAGCATCCCTCAGCACAAGTGGCAGCGGCAACCATGCGGACAGCGTGCCGTTGAATCCATTTGCTGTAGTGACCTTGGTTGATAATGGATCGCCGGCTGATATTGCTGTAAGCTATAATTCTTCTACTTTTAATTTCTCTATTCATTCAAACTATATGGTTTAAGCCGTAGGGTGCCGTCAGTAGAATGGGACCCCTCCTTTATTTATTTTATTTTTTATTTATTTATATTAGGAAGACCATCGGCATAATAATTCTTAAATAGTACCAAGTTATAACAGTTTATGAAGCCATTTAAAGGTCTCCACAGCTAGAACCTGTGGATGCAGTAAGAGCCTTAGGGACACCTCCGGAGTCAATATCCCGTACTGCGCTCGCCAACCCGCCTGCCAAGCGTGGTATGGCAACAACCCCTTCATGATAAGCAGAGATTCATGAGGGAGGCCTATTTCCATCAGTAGATGGCCTACGGCTGAGATGATTATACAATATTAACCATAAATTCTCATCTATTTTACCCAGAACATTATCTCTTCCAGGGCCTCTGCAAAAGCGACCGTATCATCCAATTCGGTTCCATAACACACACCAACTTCACTGGAATGGAGGGGATTTTCAGTATCGTGACACACTCGGTCGGTCAGCCAATTAACGTGCAAGTCATGAGAGGCAGCCTGGTCGTCGGAGTCACTCTGGTACCGAGGCCCTGGGCTAACCGGGGGCTGCTCGGTTGTCATATACAGAAACTTGATTAGGACGTAATTGCTGAGCAAGTGTGAGCAAGGCAAGCTAAAGATTTGAATCGTAGATATACGTCCTTACCGTATTGAGACCGCGCCGCTTTGTTTCCGCGCCATTATTCCACACATAAAGACAATGCCACCGATTTTGGTGTACAACATCTAGCGATTTATCATCTTCTGGAGTTATACCTGGGCAGGATCCACTTCTACTGGATCCACGGGCAACAGAGGACATTCCGTGTGTCTACCACGAGTTGTCACTGTTAGATCGCCTGCTGTTACTACAGTAGTATACGTTACTGTGACATCTGTCAGATTCGTAACTCTTGTTACCAAATTATAAGCAAATGGAGCCCATAGTTTGGGCTCCATTTGCTGTCGCTGTAGTATAGTTTACTGCGTATTTTAGTACCAAACTATCCGCTAGAGGCGCTGTACAAGTTTTCTTACATTTTTTTAACTACAGTCACTAGCGACTATAGATTGTCAAAACTCATGGTAGACCTACTAGGCCTCGTTGTTGTTGCACATTGTTAAATCAAGCATAGAATATTATAAATCGTTTATTAAGGTATTACATGGTTAAAAATAAATCTTGTGATTGATAACCATAGCATGTGTTTTCCTTTTCTTTCTCTTCAGTTTCAATATTGCTTTCTCCTTCTCATCATCACTCAGTTCTGACTTTTGAATCTCTTCTTCCTCATCTACTTTTTCAGTTTCTCCGTAGGTGTGTTCCATCGACATGTCGAAGTAGGCCTTGTCTTCCAGTAGACGGTAGTCCGGTTTGGGTATTGTGCCTCGGACGCAGTCGTGGTAGTGGCAGACCACCTTTTCCTGTTCATAGGTTTCACAGGACCCTGGAAATGTAATTGGGTGTGTTATTAATGGAACCTCAGTTTGCTTGGATATGTAAAGTTCTTGCATTTTTGAAATTATTTTTATGGCGTTATTGGAAGCGTTTGGGAGGCTCATGGCCAGCAGTGGGACGAAATAGGCTAAGTAAAAAAAAATGGGGGCGTAATACTATGGATCAAATGTACCTTGTCAAGACACGCGGTTCTATGCTTGTCCATGCGCTGAGTAGAATATAAGACTGCTAAGAGTAAGGCGGGGTACCGCCGTGGGGTGCCGGCAGTAGAATGATACCCCTCCTCTCATGCCCATGGATGCAGTAAGAGCCTGCTAAGGGATACCTCCGGAAGATGGGCAGCAGCGTCTATCCGTGTATCAACATCCCATACTGCGCTCACCAACCCGCCTGCCAAGCGTGGTGAGAATGGCAACTACCCCTCATGGAGATCCATGAGAGAGGCCTGTGTTCATCAGTGTACGTTTTATGGCTGAAATGATGAAGAGTAGGGGTTAGTTATCATGATGCATTATTTGAGAAGACTGCCATTCATCATTATCATCAGCCCGACTCCACCCACTGCTGGGAATAGGCCTCCCGTCACTATCCTGAACTAGTTCGATACAGTTTGCCTACACAGGTCGTCTACTCATCTGCTGCCTTTATCATCATCATCATCATCATCGCAGCCGTAGGACTGCTGTCCACGTCTACTACTGGACATAGGCCTTCCTTATGAAGACCAGGATCCTAAGGGGATTGTTGCCATACTCGCCACTCTTAGCAGGTGGGTTGGCGAGCTCAGTACGGAATATGATACACGGAAAGACACTGCTGCCCATCTTACAGAGGTATCCCTTGCCAGATTCGTACTGGCCGTGGATGGCAAGAGAGGAGGGGCAACATTCTACTGCCCGGTACCCAACGGCACACATAAGTGGAATTAGTTTCGTTGAAATACTAGGTACCTAACTTTTGCATCGGGAGCGTGTCTACTTAAGACCTAAGACCATGTAAAACGTTTACCTGGTCTCTGCACTCGCACGGTTAGCACGGCGCGCTCTGGCGGCATATCCTTGAAGTGCACGAGATAGCACGCTAGCAACGTGCCTGTGCGTCCACGCCCTTGTCTGCAGTGCACGCCGACCGTCTGAAAAACGTTTGCTATGAGTTTTTATGTAGGCGTTAGTCTTATTTATTAACTATACAATTCAGAGACCTTCCTCCGAGACCCTCATTTAAAAAAACTTTTTAACAAACAAGCTTTTATTTAAACGTACCTCATTAAAAATTATAAAATAAACATTTTCCATTAAAGTTTGAGCTGTATACAGCTCGAGCAATTCGTCTTTGGAATGTATCCCACTCCATTTTCACTGTATGAATTGTCGAGCATTTTTTTGCATCATCATCATCAATATCATATTCATAAATTTTATATTTCGCCGTAGATAATTGACTTGTGAAATTAATATGTATTAATTTTGAATTCCACCGGAACCGTAAAATTTTTGATAAGGTTATTAATTTCTTTGAAAATGTTCTACCTAAGTGTGGTTAAACAGTATAAAAATAACAAACTTTATATATCGTCCTGTATTTTCTTTCCATCCCAAGGTTGTCTGGAAGAAGTCGCTCATAGTGATAAGGCCGCCCTTTGTACTCCATTGTTATTTCTCATGCTTCTTTTTTTTTTCTTTAATGTCTGTGCTAATATGGTGAAAAGTTTTGTAAGTATTATAATCTAATAAGTTAATTTATAAGACAAGTTATCATTAATGCGTGAGATAGCGGCCCTGTCTGCATTGAACGCCGACCGCCTGTGTATAGATGTTCTTGCTATAAAGTTTTATAAAGGTGTTGGTTATTTGGCTTTACAGAGTAAGTTTTACAAGACTGCGTGCATGTCCAAAGCTGGATAAGCCAACTGATGACTGACGCAGATACTGGACGATATAAGATATAGTCGACGAGATATAGTCCTTAAGAAGAAACCATAGCGCCTATGGGTCAGGGTCTGGTCTTTTTGACCGTACGTATCGATATGCTTGCTATTGTGTTTTAACCAGGCGTTATTTTTTTTTAATTGTATGTTCAGTGCCGTACATAGTGACGATGATATTAAATCTGCTATTGAACTGCTACAAATATTAGCTGTTGGTTCTGGATAACTCAAAATGTATTACGGCTAGCCGAAGTAAAATGTACACCTGTGTACAGTTTGTATCGCAGAGGGCTACCGGTTTAATTCAAAATAACACTCACCTCCCCCCTAATTTCAGCTCTTTCGCATATTTCAATGAACTTTAATATCTGTTTCAGCGTTGGCGCTCCAAATTCTTTTATTCTTATCTCAGTCCATTTCAATTTTCGATTGAATTCTTCAATTGGTGGCCTTCTTTCTGGAGACAAAGTTATCAAATGGTCGACTCCTGCGTCTACTACGTAGTTCAAGTTAGCTTCGAGTCTTGGGCAAGCCATCGCCGCGATTTTCCCTTCAATAAACCATGAGAAATTGTAAGGAGGATAAGCTTCATAGTCTTCAGGTGGTACAAAAGGCGTGTCTTCCTTCTTCAGTTCAAGCTTCTCTCTTGGCTCGTCATATTTGTAGAACAGTCTAGCTAATTTGACGTTTACGCGGTTCGGCACCGAACTCATTATCACAACACTAGCAGCACATCACTAGTAAGAAAAGGAGGGATTCTATCGTAATGATACAAAACTCAGTTATGGTCTATAAACTTCCGGAGCGAAAAAGAAGTCGCAAGTGAAAATGCATTTTATTTTCGTTCAGTATCAGTAACGTTTTTGGATTGGCGCCAAAATGAGGTACATCGGGACCGATCTTGGCACACACAAATTGACATTTGGAGATGTAATGCTTGTGCCAATTCGAGGCACTAGGCCTACTTAGGAGGGTATAATTAGGTGGACGATATGTACTTAAACAGTGTTGGTACCTACACCTTGGCTCGGATACTTAGTTCCAGTTTTAGGATCAAGGTTGTTCTGGACAATTTACAGTCTACCTAGGTCAGCTTTATTTAGTCTAAAAAACTGCAGGAATAGACTAGCTGATTTCAAAATTGTCTGAAACATACTAAGCTAAGTAATACTTAATCATCATTATTTCAGCCATAAAACGTCCACTACTGAACACAGGCCTCCCTCATGGATCTCCATGAGGGGTAGTTGCCATAGGTACTCACCACGCTTGGCAGGCGGGTTGGCGAGCGCTGTACGGGATGTTGATACACGGAAAGACGATGCTGCCCATCTTCGGAGGTATCCCTTAGCAGACTCTTACTGCATCCGCTGGTATGAAAGGTTGTTTGAGCCCCGTAAATAGTGGGATTCAATTCTTGGAATAATAAAAAATAGAATTTATAAAATCAATCTGAGATGTGCTACATCTCAGAAACTTCTGGTCCGAATTAAAAAATATGTTATGTATTCATCATTAAAAAGAAAAATTTTAAATTCCTTTTTACACCATTTACATTTGAAATCAAGGAATAAATAGGCGAAGCCCCCTATTATTATGCATAGCGCTGTCTGTCTGTGCATGACACGATTACAACCGAACGGGTTGGCCGACATACATTAAACCTTTTTTGTTAGCACTGTCTTAATGAGAGAAGGGTACTGATTGATTTTAGTGACCCCAGGTCACAGGGACCGGAGTTATTGTGACCTCAAAAGGTCACCAAAGGTCAAAATTGGCATTTTTCGGAAACCTTCGCCCCCTTTTCTGATACCCCCGTACCAATGCTTGTCTTAGAATATATCACGGTGTCGCACGCGCAAATTTAATTATAGGTTCCTTGCGACCCACACTCTATTTTATGTGACGCAGACGAAGTTGCGCGAGCAGCTAGTTGTCCCATCATCATTATCATCATTTCATCCGTAAAACGTCCACTACTGAAGACCGGCCTCCCTCATGGATCTCTATGAGGGGTAGTTGCAATGCTCACGTCTGGCGGGCGGGTTGGCGAGCGCAGTACGGGGTTGCTGATACACGGAAAGACGCTGCTGCCCATCTTCCGGAGGTCTCCCTTAGCAGGCTCTTACTGCATCCACGGGCATGATAGTAGGGGTAACATTGGCACCCCACGTGCGGGACAGCTAGTTATATCATATTTATAAAATGCGAAAGGCGTTTATTGTTCTTGAAAATGTTATCAAGAATTTTCCGTGATTTGTGGAAATTAGCTCAAGGATACCATAGATTAAACAGCTTACACCCACGCGAACACGTGTTCTGTTGCAAGATTTGTTCTCTAATATATTGAATTGTTGAACGACGAAACTGCCGAAGAGTCTATCTATTACAGATATCCTCTGCATCTATTACAGATGATTTATACAGCGTCAGCAACTGGTAATCGTGCTATGTACGGGGTATAATAATTGTAGCATTTATAGCACACCTTAAAACTTAACGTAATAACACGAGAAACACTGAAACAAAGTTAGTTGCGGCCTTATCACCACTACTTGGTACTTGCAATGTGGTGTTTTGGTGCTAGGTACTATGTTATTTATTATTTTTTTCTTTTTTGCCTTTGCCTATTATATGCCTATTGTATACCTATTGAACTGTGCCGAGGTAGAGATCCCTTGCGTCTAAATCACAAGTCGAGAACTTAGTTAGAGCAAGGAGTTAAAACTAAGAATGGTTAAATAGGTTTTTCATTCATGTAAAACCTTATTTTGGAAATAAACGTTTTTTTATTGTTTTTTTTATGCTTGTGCTGTTATGTAAACCAAATAAATATATTTCTATTCTATTCTATTCTTATCGCTATAGAGCGATCTCTACTAGGCAACCTTGAGATGGATTGGATACGACAAGAAGTTATAATTTTGTATATCCTGTGCATCCAAAGGATGTCTGGAAGAGATCGCTTGTAGCGATAAGACATTGTATGTTATTTTAATTGTCTCCTTGTGTTGTTTCTGTTTATGGTGTGCGTACAATAGAGAGTTAATCTATCTATGGTGTTTGTTACTAAACTCAGGGAGGTTTTTGCTACCATTAGGGTAGGGTGGTGTAAGTTTGCGCAGTTTCATATCAGTCGGTCAAAAAAATAAAACACATGGAGTAATCACAAGTTTCTCTATTAATAATTAATCATTATATATCTAGCAACAATTTTTGGTACTAATTATTGAACAAATTTAATCACCTTTTACATAATCAACAAAATATCAGGAGCAATTTTACACACCCTGGTGTGTAAAATTGCGCATAGATGGCGATAAGATTGCGCAGTGTTTTATTATGTGAATTACCGGCACAAATCACATTTGAAAACACTAAAACCCAGGTAATCAGTACACTTTTCGTGCCACCCCCCACCTGGCATGTGACGCACTCGATCCAATCTTCAACAATCGGTTCTCTTTAAATTTCTGTGCATCCTCCACATCTCCATATTTTCTTTTTGGTCGAAGTTTTTGGCATTTTAAATACCTTCTTAGCTCGTTTTAGGTTTGTTTTTGGTTTAGGCTTCTTTCTTTCGTCTATTTCTTGTTCCAACTGATTCTTGTAGGGTGAATTGCTGATAATTTCAGCTTGTTTATGCTTCCGGTTCGTAGTTCTCTTCAAATCAGACCTTGGGATTGGAATAATATGTCCTAGCGAAGGACTCATATGGGTGCTTAAGTTCGCTTTATTGATTTTGATTCCAGAGCTCTGTGAGGGTGATGCAGGCTGAGATATTTCTGGGCAGCCTTTCACGGCTTCCATGGAATAGATTATCTTGTCCTGATTAGATGTAGCGGTCACAGATTCCACAGAATAGACTATTGGAGGTGAAGAAATGCAGTTAACCACATCGTCTAGTGAAGCTTTTAAAGTTTGAGACGAACCACTTGCCACAGCATCCACTGCCACACCCACCGGGATCACTGCAGCAAAGTCATCATGTCCGATTTCAATTACTGTGCTGCTATTTTCTGGGTTCTGGTTTCTATTAGGCAAATTTGTCGGTTTATTTTCCGAGGTCTTAGTGACATTCTAAAACAAAATGACAATATGATGACAGCAATGCAACGAAAAAAATTAAAACGATGATTAATTATAATGAATAATACACAGTGGTGTGTAAGACTGCGCGCGCAACATTGTCCAACCCTGTAATGCGCAATCTTACACACTTAACCTCTGGCAAAATCATCGAGATAGTACAGCCATCTCTTAGAAACTTATTGAAATACGTTATCATAAGCCGAAAGTTTGATGGTACATACGAGTAAAACAATCAGCAAAATATTGTTATTCCGTCAGGTTTTTTGTCAGTCATAGTTGCAAAATGTCAAATTATTAGATCAGAAGGCTATAAAAACTTTGAACTTACCTGGACTCCCCGTTTTCAGCCTTAACCCAATATTTTTTCGGGGGCGTATACCGGCTTCTCAAGATATTAAAATACGACTGAAGTTGGTGGCGTGTTTCACACAGGTGTCGCACAATGACGTGTGCGCAATCTTATCGCCCGCGCAATCTTACACCACCCTACCCTATATTATCTTCCTTCCATAACCATTCCTCATTATTTTGGAAGGAGTGGTGTCCAAGAAGGATTCCTTCCTACCCGGTTTGATCTGTGAACAGTTTTGTTTTGATACTTTATACCTAAGTACAACGCGTCCGAAGCCGTGGGCAAAAGCTGAATAAAATAATGATTGACACTGAACTAGTGCCCAAAATGGTTCGTAGACTGATTGTCGACATCACAGTGTTGATTGAGATTTCAACGTGATTACTGTTCAGAATCTGAGAACACATAGGTACTCTGCCAAAAAACTACCTACCTAGGTGAGTATATTTTTTCATAATTTTCGAACGTTAATGAACTAGAACTACATACGTATTTGATTCTCCCATTCCATTATACGTGTAAGTAAACGGATGGAATCGAACCATATAATCTTAACTCCACTCGCCAAAGGGCCCAATTCCTATGCATCGTGATCCAAATTAAAAACCCTGAAAATCGAAAATTTTGACTAAAAACTCACAAAATCAAATCAAAAAATTATTTATTCAGTGCGGCCGCATGGACCTTAATGATGCGTCATATCCATATCATAACAACATAAATTACAAAATAAAACAACAAATAAATAGAATATACATAATTTGAATCGGTTCACTTCAGATGACACGCGAATTAGTGTATTGAAATGAACCTTTTGCAAACTGATCGTGATGCATCGACCGATGTAAGTACATCGCATCGTGATGGTAAAGAGCGAGATCGAAATGATAGTAGACTTTATGTGACGGAGCAGACACTGAAAAATAAGATGCCACGAATTAAAGTCAAAGTCAAGTGAAATTACGATTCACGAGAATTGCCCTCCAGTACCCAACGGTATTGAGATATCTCTGGGTCGGCTCTTCATATCTAGAAATCGTGGTCACTTGATGCCTTTGTGAACTGGACACACAACTACAACTAGTTCTATTAGCAGCTAGATTTTATAGATAGTAGAACTTTTTGTGAAGAGTTCAGAGTTCCGGAGAAGTACTACTACCATATCTATTTCTGCCGCCGCCAAGCAGTAATGTCTGCATTCCTGTGTTCCGGTTTGAAGGGTAAAGGGGCTGGTGAAATTACGGCCACATGAGACCTTACATCTCTGTCTTAGTGTGACGGGCGCAATACAATACAGCGTTGGTCACGTGCTTAGTGAACGTGATCACCGCGGTATTGCAATTGTAATAGGTTACCACTTTACATCAGGTGGGCCTTCGGCTTGTCTCGTTATAAAGTCGCATAAGAAAATAGACTAGATGGATCATATCGTAGAACGCTTTCTTCTCCTGGATCTGTCCGTCCGTCGAGTTAGGGATCGATCTCCTTTCTCTCTCTAGCCAAGATAGTCCATGCAAAAAAATATTGTAGGTACACTGCATGCCCTACAAAGAGAACAAGAATATTAGGAAAACCATGGCTCAAATATATCTACAAAAGCGAAGAAACGTCAAAAGGCACCGCTATGCTTTCAAAATAGCTTAGTTTCATAAATAACTATATTGCTTTTATTATTGAGCAGAGGGTAAATAATTCATAAAGCATTGCCAAGGCCTCTACCGCGAGTTTCTAAACAATCCAGCACAACAGATTTAGTTTACGATAATATTAGATAGACCGTCTTTCCGGTTTTAAACTACCTACGTCACAGCAGAAACAAACATACTAAATTGAATAGCGTCACAGACAAAATTACTCTTTCATTGCAATAGTTTAGAATACTATATATAGGTACCTAAGTAACATAACTGTATAAAAATAAATGTGACCATTTGTATGTCAAAACTTCCACGTAAAAACTGCATTGTTTACATACATTTGATTTCGATTAAATTGTATGATTATGCTTTAGCGCCAGGAGGCTCGATTTATATTTTAAGCTTTTGCGCAACACTATAAATTATACTGGTCGCGTGGACCTTTAACCCAACGACGACGTTTCGACAGGATTGCACCTGTAATTACGCAATAAATACCCCGTAAATCCCGCTTTTATTTATTTATGACTTGATTAGTAAGTAAAACATCCTATTAGATCCCAGTTAGGATTCCTAGTACGAGAGGGACATCCATATCAACGAAGTCGCAGGCAAAAGCTAGTAGGATAGTAATTTTATTCATCGCAAATGTCAACGTTACACCAAACATTCAAAAAAATTATATAGTCACCAACTGAACCATTAGAGTTTATTTTTTAAGGCAATACGGTTCAATTTCTCACACGTTCATCTAATGCGTGTTTTGGCAATGGCAGTGATATGTTGTAAAGTTTGGGACTCCAGAAATAAATGTTACATCTCCAGTCGCGACGCTTTTGCCAATATTTTCCCCGGTCAGTCAACGCGAGATACTCCGGTAGAATACGTGTCGTGCAACCTGTTGTTTTAAAAATAATTTCTTTTTTTCTGTGATACAAAGTGAACGAGCATGGAGGAAGACTACGACCGACCTATTTACACAAGATCGGAAGCCATCACAGAAGAAGACGACAAAAATTTGGCGGGAGCGACTAAAGAATACAGAAATGAGCTTCAAATTATTATACCGGAAAATCCTTTCCCTGAAATAGAGGTGGATGCCTATCCACCGTTGAAATTCTCATGGGTTATCCCCAAAAAGTTAGCGGCCATGGCATTCCCGAGAAATAAAGAAAATGTTAGATTTATAGTGAACCAAGGAATTACACATCTAATTACATTGACTGCGGATAAAAAACCTCCTGTGGACGGTATTGCTAGATTAAATTGTACAGAAATACCGATTGAAGAGTTTGGAGTGCCAGATTTGGATCAGATCAAGAAGTTCATTGATATTTGTAAACGAGCGGACAAGAGTGGGGAGGTAAGATTAGTGTTAAGAATAAAAGTCATTTAGGTATTCTATAGAATATAACATGTACTTAGGTCGTGAAAAATACATTAAAAATCTACGATAAATACATAGAAATCGTTGTTTTCACAGCTTCCTTCATGTGCCTTCATTATTTATATTATAACCTAATAATTCACATGTTCCATTCATTAAAAAAAAAAAAAACACCTGTTATTAATAGGTACTGTTTAGGTACTTTATCATGCATTTATATACTATCCTCTATCCAAATATTATTATCATCAAGAAATAATCAAAATAACAAAGAGCCTAGTGCTGGATAGGAATCAAACACGTGACCTTTCTACCGTAATTCGGCGACGGTAGTGAGAGTTCTCATTAATTACAAGATGAATGTAGGCGTACGTAGATGAAAACATATAAAGTGGGTCGTTAGAAATGATCATACATCTAACAAAACTTATCCCTAGATTTGATTGCTGTACAGTGGCGTACTTATTTAGAAATTTGCCGCCCGTAGGCTTATTATTATTACATTCTTCGGCCCCTACTGACCTAAGAAAGGAAACAATGAAACTGTAACCTTATAATTTGTCCTTATTACATCTGTTTGTTCCGGTTAGTAGTATGATTGATTATGATTTTTTTGTATCAAAGATTGAAAAAAAAAAATCTTTATGTATATAATATTGTTTTTGTTTCTCCACGACTAAAAAATTAAATGGTCTTAATATGTCGCTCCCTAAAAGCTGCCGCCCTTGGCTCCAGCCTATTGGTATCCAACGCTGTTGCTGTATGTATTAGGGTTGTGGCGAATATCAGCATCAGCATCCGCTGATGATCAGCATTGATTTAAACATCAGCATCCGCATTGATCGATGCTGATTTTCAATGCTGATGTTCGAGTCGCGGTAGCACTAGTGTGATGTGAATGAATACCTATCACCCGGCCAGTATTATTTTTGAATCATGAGATCCTCTGATAGACGGAGAGACAGACAGAGAGAGGAGGCTTAGTAATAGGATCCTGAAAAACTATGTTTTTTTTTATTCAGTACACAAAGGATGTTCCCTGTGCTACCCTTTGTGTACTAAACCCTCAAAAAATGCAAGATTTTTCGAGACTCGGTTTCTATTTGAAGAACCACCTACATTAAGTAAGTGTGGAACACTAAGTTTGCGAGCCCGACACGCACTTGGCCAAAATCAGCAACAGCATCCGCTGATGTCAAGATCAAAAATCAGCATCAGCATCCGCTGATGTGTCAAAAAACCGCATCAGCAACAACCCTGGTATGTATAAGCGTTGAGAACAGCTGGACCTATTTGTTATTAGGGTTCCGAAGTAAAACAAGGAACCCTTATAGTTTCGCTTTGCCTGTCTGGCTGTCGTCGGCTTTACGAAGTGACTACATGTCCGAGAAAGCTGTAAATTTTGTATGGTCATATAAAATAATCACGCCGAGATAACGCTACAAAAAATCATTTGGGGTAACACCTACCCGTAAGATTATAAGTGTTTTTCCGTTTGCGAAATATCAGTTTACAAATCATTTTACGTTTGCTGGCTTTAAAGAATATACTAATATAATCCTATTATCACAGATTACAGAAACTAGCTTTTATCTAGTAATTACATTAACGATGACGTCTTCCTCCCTTCTATAGTTATTGTTGTGCCCAACAGGGTCTGTACTGCTACCTAACACCATTGTCGACACCACTGTACCTACATTATAGAACACAATGTATTAAGTATTAAACTTTTTTTGAGCGTCACTCTCTAAAATCTCAATTGAAAAACCTGAAAAAAATACATGAATGTAGTTTTAACCATGAACTTTCTAGGATAATAACGGTTTTATGCTAGCTTTTTTAGTTTCGGATAAATGGTCGCTCAAATATGTAATATACCGTTTACCAAACATATACCGGAATACTTACCTTAAACCGAAAATTCAATGAATTCCTGTTAATATCTTTACGTAAACGTAAGGTAAATATAAAATTTAGGACTTATATAGGTATATTTCCCATAGGAAAACAAAAACGCAACCGCAATACTCGTGGACCCCATCATGAAAATCGAGTTTTTAATTTTGAAAAAAATGTGACCTAATTGAAATTGTATATTTTCGAACTCAAAAAGAATTTTTCAAAACGGTTCATAAACGACGGAGTTCTGAGGGAACAACGATTAAAAAAATAGACCCTCCTTCTTTGAAGTCGGTTAAAAATTACGGAATTCTTAGTTTCAAAACTGATTAGTGATTACCAACAAAAACAATTTTGTAGATAAATAAATAACGCTGGACATTTTACTATTCTACATTTTATCACAAAACTTGTTGTTATTAAAATCATAATTTCAATTCATGCCGTAAATTATCCACTACTGAACACAGGCCTCCCTCATGGATCTCCATGAGGGGTAGTTGCCATACTCCCCACGCATGGCAGGTGGGTTGGCGAGCACAGATCGGGATGTTGATACACGGAGACGCGGCTGCCCACTTCCGGAGGTATCCCTTAGCAGGCTCTTACTGCATCCACGGGCATGAGACGAGGAGGGCATTCACGCATTTGCACGTCATTCTGTCATACTTAGAATAAATTTTAATAATACTTGTTTTACTACAAAACCCTAAAAAATAGCACCTCAGTTCTTAACGTGTTGCACGTTTGTGTTGTGAAACTCCCCCCTGCGAATTTGTGACACTTCGTCGATTTCCCAAATCAAATCAAATGATTTATTGCAGCCACTTTGTGAATATAAAAAGATGTTACAAAATTTATAAAGTTCCAAACGTGGACCCGGTTTGGGCACGACAGTAATATGTAGATACAATTAACAATTTTGTATCTAAGATTATAATTATGCTAAGTGGCAAAGCATAACTTATATAAGATGTTTAGGTATATAACCACTAGGTAAGTTCCTGCTAAAAATAAACAAAGTGGTATAAACCAACAAAAATAAAATCCCTTATCGGTAATTATTAATGATAAAACAAACAAAAAACTATAAAAATAGTCAACAATATTACACTTAGGTAAGTAATGATATTAATCTTTACACTATTACCAAAATAAATAACAAAGACTTTAGGTAACTCTTTTTCACATTGAATATTTTGAGGGATTTTATCATATATCTTTATACACAATGCATGAGGGCCTTGGTGGAAATGTTGCAGCTTTGAAAAAGGGATATCTAAACGATTTCGAGGTCTTAAGTGTTTGGATCCACAATAAGGTTTAAAAATATATTTTTTTTCCAGAAATAAACATAATTCTAAAATATATAAACAGACAAGCGTAATTTTTTTTTCATTAATAAAAATAAGGTAATAACTTGACATTTGGTCTAAATTAAATATTATTCTTAAAGAACGTTTTTGTAAGATAAATAATTTATAGGCATCTGTACTATTACCCCAAATAATCATCCCATAATGTAAACAATAGCATAAGCAAAATAGTACAGCTGGTTGTCTGTCATTTTCCTCTTAACGTGTGTTTTGGGATTTATGTGTTTTGGATGACCCCTAATAAATAGGTAACTCAACTCGTCTATGACGTTATTCAAATATCGGGTCCATGTTTGGAACTATGTATTTTGTTTATCATCTCTTGTTATCTACATCGTGGTTGCAATAAATAATTTTGACTTTTTTATCGCTATTCCAGGTCGTAGGTGTCCACTGCCGTCAGGGTCGCACGCGCTGCGGCGTGATGCTGGCCTGTTACCTGATCCACTTCCATCGCTTTGAGCCCGAACAAGCCATGGACGTCATCCGGTCTATGAGACCAGGTGAGTGATGTAACGTCACGCCGTCAGATAGACCAGAGACAGGCCACGTTGTAAGGCGTAGCACTTCGTGCCCGACCAGATGGACTTTCGCCGGTCTATGAGATCAAACGATTGCAAGAGTCGCATTCTCGTGCGTTAAGTATTTAATGCGATGTGGTAAATGAAAGATCAGATAGGTATCAATCAGATGAATATCAACATTAATTTCCTATCTGATTAATAAAACAATATTTTATGGCCCTTTAATTTTATGCTCAGTTATGGTTGTGCCAAAAATACATCGGCCATCTTGTGGCGGCGGCCAGTTTGAAAGTATTGAGTTAGGCATAGCATGTTGTACCAGAAGTAGGTAAAGTCGCATAAAACTTCATCTCAATCGGATGTCAGGTGTCGGAAGTGGGTCAAATGTAACTTGCAAATTTAACTAAAGTACAGACAAGTGAAAGTAAGTAAGAGCTTGCGAAAAACGTTAAATTTCTTTCTCTTTCCAGGTTCATGCGACTGTGAGGAATCCTTCGAGGCAGTCAGCAAGTATTTCACATACCTGACAGAAGACAACCCACTCCGGTTCGGCGTCTCCGGCGAGCTGATGCAGGAGTGGGTGGAGACTGCGCGCACCGTCACCAAGAAAGTGCTGGGCGAGCTGTGATGTTGTACCTGATTTTTGTTAATAAATGGTTGAATTGTTTATAATAATGTTTAATTAAATAACCTAACCCATTTCATAACTTATGTTTTATTCTGACAGAGTAAGTAGTAATACAAAGATTGGCCCTGGCAGACCGATAGCCGCCATATTGTGCAATGACACCGTTCATCCATTTTGAATTTACGAATAACTAACTAATGACTTAAGGACGCATTTACGAAACGCGTCAAAATATTAGGAAAATAGGACTAGTTCCGGTTCATTTTCTGGTTTATCCGTCGAAGTTTGACATATTTTAAGCATACCAAATGAACCAGAAAACCAGTGTCTATAGAATATGGTTTTTTTCTACAAAATAATATACTTTTAATTCAAAAAATATAGTTGGTAGCCTCTTCTCGCAAAATCTATGAAAATAGGCCCACTTTTGGTGCATAGATCTCAATAACTCGAAGATTTAAAATAATAAAAAATATACTACGTTATTACAGAAACATTAAACATTAATTCATGGGAAAAATAATCCAAAAATATTCACATAAACCACAAAAATAAATCATCAATATTCCACCATAATTCTAAAGTTTTGCTAATTCACGTAAAGCGTATTGACTAAGAAAAAAGGTTGACTATTTTTTGTCTTTATTGATGTTTGGTGTATAAAGTAACGATCATTTTAAATTAATGGTCAGAATGCAATTCAAGCGCGTCGAATCGTATATGCGTCCTTAACTTTTGCGTTCAGGGTGCCTACTCTAGAAAACGATTATGATATTATCATACGATTTAAGATTCATCGCAATTTGCATTCAAGAGACTAAGCCCACAGATTCAAGCAAACGCATTTGGGTATAGGGACTGGACTAATAAATACATCCGAAATTACTGGCTAGATTATTAATCGATAACTAAGTACGATATACCAACACTATGAGTAAGATTACCGAAGCTAGAAACTTGAGGTTTAGACAGTGGGTGGAGGTCCCTCAGACCTGCTATTGCTATAATATTAAGATATAAGATGACACTTGAGCAGTTGAGTCTGTTAATGCTCGGATTCCTTCGAGACAGTCAGCAAGTATTTCGCATACCTAACAGAAAAAAAGTTCTGGGCGAGCTGTAATATTGTAGGTACCTGATGTTTGTTTAGTAAATGGTTCAATTGTTTCTAATAATAAATGATACCATAATTAGAATAAAAAATTTGAAGACGAATGAATACAAAGGTAGTTCACACCGCCGCCATATTAAATTTTTGGACAGATGAATGCAGCGACCGACACCCTCATAATGATGATTTTGAATCTATCTATCGAGTAACGACCATTTTGAAATAACATTTTTCGGCAGATTTGCGGACATATTTGGGTATGTTATTCGCTTATGTAACTTCTTATAACATCAGCTATCAGACGGTGAGTCCCAACAAGATCGGTTTAGCCATTTTTGAGTTCGTTTTATTTAGTTATCGAGGAAACTTTCTTATACATACATTTCGTAAAAAGCTGTTATTAAGACAATAAAAATAAATTACAAGAAATCTCAACATAAGCGCTAGTCTGAGTTTTATTCTGTAATACTATAAACTCTTGGTAGGAAGTTATTTACTTATTAAGGTACACGATACAAGATTAAGAATTAGTTACCATTTGCGATCACGCTACAAAGAAAACAACCAAATAAATTATATAAGGATATATTTTAAATAAGTACAACACAAGTAATACTAGCATTCAACAGCACACAAGTGTAAATATAAAATTATCTTTTAAACTAATTCATTAAACCGAACAGTATTGGACCATTTTGAGCCAATTTTATAAAAACTACGGAAACCTGTGTATGTAATATAATATACTTGTTCAAATCATTTTAATTTTTGCCTGTGACGTAGATGATCAAAATATCATGAAATTAGCTTTACATACATACAGCTATACATTTTTAAGACATTTTTGACGTGACCCGTCTATATGTATCAAATGTTATCGGCACAACGGAGTGGAAGGCAGGCAGACTCTTTAAAACAACATCATCTGTTAAACTACAAATTAACTATAATGCTTATTTCGGTCAAAACTCATATCTTACTAGAACATTGTGATAAAAAAGTAAGTACATTATTATATACTAATCACAGTGGTATGTAAATAATATCAAATACTTGATTGTTAAATATAATACAGGAAGGAATACTGAAAACTCAAAGTAAGTACATAAAATAATCTTAGATTAGTTTGATTTTCTAAATGGAATATGCAATTTTGGTCATTATTATATTTTAATTCTATCCCATAGGATCTTACAAAACTAGAATTAATAAAGTTAAGCTCATATTGTAACCGAAACATAATAAATACACTAAATTAAGTCTAAACTTGAGGTGTTATTCAATAATACCACTTACAAACACTAGCAGTAGTGCTCGATAAACACGGTTAGATTAATAGATAATATTTTGGTAAAAGATCTTCTAACATTATCTTTCTAAGAGATTGGGCTAAATCATCCAAACTTATCTAAGGCTTTCAACGATGTAACGCTACCTTTTAGTTAGCAAAAAACTTAATATTCTGTAAAGTTCGTATAATAATTGACTGCGCAATCTAATTTCCCTACAAAAACTATTCAAACAACTATAAAAACTTACTTAAAAGGCTTAATCTTTTAATTATACGCATGGTGTCCTTCAAGGCACGATACTAGGCCCTTTGTGGTACATCTTTCACAAGATGTTTTAATTTAATACTTAGCCGTATATAAAATTTATAATAATGGAATTAATACATATAATTGTTTTTGATATGTTTCAATTGAAATTCGTATAGCAAATTCACACAAGAAAACCTTTTTTTAAGTACAAAATAAAGCAGCTATTGAGATTCAAGGCACATATTGATAAGTAGAATGTTTTAATTGATTTATAGCTTTCGTTCAGTTATTACAACATAAAAGTCCGTTGAAAAGCAACAAAGTGCTCTATGATTTAGTTTCTAAAAAGTTTTTCTTTAAGATATTTTTTGAAGACGTGTGTGCATAAAAGAGTAGAATTATCATCAACCCAATAAAAAGCAGTAAAGCAAGACTGCTTATTCCCGATTGGCTAGCTGAAGCGTTTTTAATTGACATACGTTGGTAGAGGTTGAGCACTATAGCGCCTAATGGCTACAACGTTTACTCAGTATGACAACTTTGTTTAAAAAATCTTATAAACAAAGTTTAATTATTTATCAAGATTTGTAATGTAGTCGAAAACCCGTATAGTTTTCTACTCACGTTAATGTAACTTTGAATTATTTAATCTATATGCAGAAAGGCATGATTCTAAAAGTTTTTCTTACTTCTTGTACAAAGCAGTAACATGATAATATACAATAACAAGCAGTACCTATATATATAACAGTAAATATAAAATACATACATTTTTAAATGCGACAACGAATGTTCGAGACTTATTAAAATCTACAATAATAGTTAACCATTCATTAGGCCATTTATGACCATAGACAAAAGACAAAAGTGTCTACGGTCCAACAATACTGCCAAATCTTCCATCATTCATAACAATAATTTTTGTTTTCTCTCTGGACAATATATTAGTTTCTCATAAAAACATTTAGAATTTCACAGACAGTTTCTTATAAGTGTATACATGCCACCGTGAATATGTCATGTTACGGTAAAAGAAAAATCCCGAGGAAATCCGCGGCTCAGTTAGATGCAGACTTATTGTTCTTACACCTGTTCTTTCCCATGACTAATAGCCGACTGAGCTAAGAGGGCATAGTCGTGACAAGCCTAATCCATCTAACAATGTTCTAGGCACTGCAGCATGAGTAGTTTCTGACGCTGTAGAATCTTCTAGAATCATGTAGAAGTCCCTTCTTTTTTTTACATGTCACTCATGGTGCCAGCTAATGTAAAATAATATAAAATCGTTATGAATGGTAGATTCTTACTTAAAGTAAAGACCAGTTAGGCACATCAACAAAATGGATGGAATTCATTCTTAAATTAATTTATAACTAATTTTATTGTCCGTAATATAAAACAAACATAATTTCTAAAATGGAATGATGATTTTTAACACATTTCATAAAATTTAATAACATTTTAAGGTATTTTTGTTTTTAAAGTGTAAACCCACACTAAGGTATCATTTATAGAAATGAAAAATGCAATCATAATTTTGTCTTCGACGGGACTCGAACCCGCAATGTTCAGACGAACACCTTAAACGCAGGCTAACCGATCCGACGGTAGTGTCTTCGTGGCCGAAATGGTTAAGGCATCCTGCGTTTAAGGTGTTCGTCTGAACATTGCGGGTTCGAGTCCCGTCGAAAACAAAATTTTGATTGCCTTTTTCATTTCTATAACAATTTAAGGCTTTTTGCCTATTGGCTAACTGAAGCGCCATTTTGTTTCTATCTGGCGGGTGATTGGTTGAGCCATTTAGCGCCTATTGGCGGCAAAGTTTACACAGTATATCAACTTTATTACGAAGTAGTTGTTAGACAGCCAAGTCACCTAACGTTTTTAACAGGAATGAACCGTTTTATAGAATGTATATTAAAACAATACAATAAAGGCAACATATCAGCCATAGCATTTTTTTAACTTTAGCGATCATAACACACTAATAGTTTATTGGATTATCGGGTATTTATCGCGTAACCACGACTACGTTAGGTGCAATGCTACCGAAGCTAGATTATTAATAAAGGTAATCACGCGACAAATATCCGATAAGAGAAAGTCATCATATAACCCAAAGATTTAAATCGTTAGAAGTTGATACTAAAACCTGCGGCATTGTCTTTAAATGTCTGTTAACAATAATGCCGACGCACGCACACTGGTTTTGCCAATAAATCAAACCGTTATTGTTACCATTTACTGTGCATCCATTTGCACGAACTTTCGTGAAAGTAACACACACCACGTCCGGCTAACACTCTGTTTAGAGACACACTGATTCCAGATTAGCGTGCTCACTCATTTCGTTTGGAAACAAAACGGCGCGGTCTCATTACGAAAGGGCGTATCTAACGATTTAAATCTTTGATAGATAAGCTATATTTTTGAACCACCCAATACTATTGTATCGTTAGAAATATTGTACCCTTATATAATATGAATAATTATAATTAAGATGAATAAATTTTTGATATTAAACTTTGATGGATCTTATGCAATCAAACCAAGTTGTATCAAAACACATAAATTGGATAGAATACTGCAATGATAATTAAGCTTATATAAATGGCGTTTAATATGTAGGTATCTACGGATGGTCTGTAGGTCTACCATGAGTTTTCGCAATCTATACTCGCTAGCGACTGTAGTTAAAAAATGTTTAAAAACTTGTACAGCGCCTCTAGCGGATAGTTTGGTACTAAAATACGCAATAACCTACAGCGACTGTAGTTTGAACTTTGTTTGCTTAGAATTTTGGTACCATGAGTTACAAATCTGACAGATGTCATAGTAACGTATTATTACTACTGTAGTAACGGCAGGCGATCTAACAGTGACAACTCATGGTAGATACACAGTGTAAATTCACTTTATAGTTTACTCTAGTAATAAGAAACTATTAGTGATAGTTCATCTAAGGCCAAAACGCAAAACTGACACTATCCATCTCACTCATTGAACACTTGAAGCATAGTAAAGTGTCCGCAAGCTGATTGCGTAACCCGCGACAGGTTTGCAACAGGCGTAAATCTCGCAACCATCGCTGTCAAACGTCAATTCCTTGCTGATACAAATTTGGCGTTTGACAGCCATAATCGCGAGATTTACGCCTGTTGCAAAGCTGTCGCGAGATTCGTAATCAGCCTGCCGGTCACCGGTGTTGAGAACTTTCAGGCGGTCTTAAACGGTTAATTGTATTGTCAAATCAGAGTCCACGAGTTTATTAATTAACCCATAAACATGGCCACCATTTTGTATTGTAGATATACAATTGGACCTGGTTGATGATGATGATGTACAAAGTTCGCCGAGTCAGCTTGTTAACCATTTATTGTCCCTTACAAGGTTTATTATATAAACCGAAAACAAACCGAAAAGGGGGTGATTCTGCCACCCCGAAGAACAGCTTTAGTTTTACGATCTCACATTATGATCTCAGGTTCATCTTTAAACCACATCCACTAGTAAAATTGATAATAAAAATTACTAAAACTATATAAAAATTAGGAAAGATCCCCCTCTCCGGAACTACTTGTTTTCTTGGACTGAAACCCCCCTTTTCGGGTTTGCATTCATATTCTAATACACCCTGTATAGTTCCGACCACGGTGACCGGCCATAAGTAGTTTCATCTAAATGAGCCTTATAAATATCTCCGTAACCATTTTGTAGTATACGAAAATCATAATAATACATAAAATACAGATTTCAAACAATTTTCAGTGTTCCCTTAACTATTATTGTGACTTAACCTATTTGACACTTCTTACATTAGAAATAAGGCATACATTGGAATGTTCTATGCTAGAAGCTTAAAACTCTGCATGGAAGAAATAAATTGACATTACTTATAAACTAAAATGTGATATATTTCCATGAATCTACGGGAACATGCCCAACTTTTATTGATTTTTACGTTAAGTTTGTTATCAAACTCTCGAATTACTGAAGTTAATTTGACGAATCAAAATTATATAAAAATGCATATAACTTCCACTTCAGCCAATTTCGACGTAGAATCTGTGGTAGAATGCTTGTCAATCTTAAAACTGTCAATACTTAACTATCTTTGTGTTTGTTTTTATATTTCTATTTCTCTTATATTTCTCAAATGTTTCAACGGATTTGTGACCACTCCCTATAATATAAATTACTACTAACTCGGTCCAAAAACCAACCACTAGGAAGCAATTCCAGTAAGACTGTTTGTTTACAAACATTCTACATTCATTTTTAGTAAGACAGTTTGTTTACAAACATTCTACATTCATTTATAGTAAGACAGTTTGTTTACTGTGTGTATTCTATATGTGTTTTTCAAAATTTTGTAATAAATTGTTATTCGGGCCATGTCACCGTGAGATATAAAAGTTGTCAGTTTATTCCATACAAACGTAGTTTCCATAGCGCTAAAGTAATATTGTCTTTGCATTTATTAATCTACTCGAATCTCACTTAGTAATTTTGCACCATTACAATGGAATGTTCCTCATTCGATTCTGACACTTATTGCTTCCGATATAGGGTGGATAGTCGCCGGACATTGTAGGATACAATTTTTTTTTATTTGTCTACTATTACTCTCAGGCCTAAGTCGAAATTTTGTCTAGTATATCGTTTTTCGCTACGCTTATCTATATTAGAAGTTGGCCAAATTCTTGTCAAGTTATTGGCCAGTTCAGACAGATGGGACCGCAAAGCTCTCGAATGGAGATCACGGACCGGCAAGCGCAGCGTAGGACGTCCACCAACGAAATGGGCAGACAACCTGGTAAAGACCGCAGGTCGATAATGGACACAGGCCGCTTCCAACCGCAGTACTTGGAGATCCATGAGGGAGGCCTGTGTGACCAACAGTGGACGTCCCACAGCTGAGATGTTGCTGATTGGCCTGTTCTTTACTCTGAATACGGCCGAGAAAGCGAACATGACTCTTTAGGAACGCCTTACCCATCTAACAGCCCAGGCACTGTAGCGTCCCGTACAATATGAATTAACAATAACAGTTGCTCCAGCTATATCTCGCCATGAATTTGAATGATGGACACAACCCTCCAGCGACAATCCACTTCGAAACAGCACATGTACGCAGTAGGCTAGCTTTTTTTTTTCTTTTCGCTCCTTTCAGAGCAGGCTATAGTCTAAGACCATACTGCCTAGTCTAACGTAGCAGTGGGCTTGCGCGCAAGCACAAGAGACGCCACCTGGGCTTCGCGAAATAGGCTTCAGGTCGTTCTATCGTCACCGCGGTCAGGTATACGATGACAATGAAGATGTGAAAGAGTGAGGTATCTTCTTCGCTTCTTTCCCTAAGTTTTCCGAAGCGATCGAATACATTTAAATTGGAGCACATCCAATTTAAATGTGTTTTGTTTTTCTTTTGTAAACTGACATTTCTGTGGCCTTTACAGTCTGCATGAATGAACACTTTTTGGCTTTTGACTTTGACAACTAACCAGCGACAATCCACTCTAAATCAGAACGTGTTTCGCCCTAGCCTGTACCTCGCCAGCAGTTGACTTGCGCGCAAGTTCCTCGCCAGCACTTGCCTTGCGCGCAAGTACCATTAATTTGAATTAAGAATAGGACCTTTGAGCACAGCCCCTAGCTACAGTCCACTCTATATCAGAACGTGTTTCGCCCTAGCGCGCAAGTACCTCGCCAGCACCTGACTGGCGCGCGCGCACTAGAGATGCAGCACCTGACCGTCGTCCTTCGCGTGGTAGGCCTCGGGCGCGTCCTCTAACGTCACCGCGGTGAGATCCACGATCTCGTCGTGGTCGTCTTGGTCGAATCTGGAAACAATTTAAAGGTTAAGTATTTCATATACATATATATAAGAGAGCTTCAAAGCATTCAAAGTTTTAGGTTAAATTTAAAGAAAATGCTCTTGAAAGGTCAGAAGCAAATGAATGATTTCATTCACGAGATCTCACTACTATGAATCCCATCTCTCTTACTCTATGTTCCTTTCTAGCTCTTTTGGTCAATTATTATTATTTGCACCTTACAATTTGTTTTCTTGCCATTACTATTTTATCTTATTCGTTGTGCTCGTCAGTGTTATTATTATTATTTCTTTTTTGTATTTCTCTACGTGTTTTAATGGTCTTAGTTTAATTAGGATTATTCTCAGTGTTTGCCTAATAAAGTGGTGTATACGTCGTTATTTATGTTTTAGACCCGTATTTATGTAGTGTAGTTATTATTATTATTAAATAATTGTTTATCTCGTGCGTGACAGCCCAGGTTGGTTTCTGACGGAAGATCAGCGTTGTGATAATCTCTTAGATTTACACAACATTTATGCTGAGTCGGACACCAATTTGAAGCATCTTGTTTATTTTATTTTTTTGTCTTATTCATTATTGTAACTTTCAGTTTGTCATATTAACGTCTAGTTCTAAGTTTGTAAAAAAAATTGATGCTCCAAATAAAGTTGATTTTATTCTTTATTCTTATTATTATTCATTTTAGCAAAGGCCGGACCTTTTACGGGTACTAGACCCTAGCTAGTAGATGGTCGCACATAGCCACTAACTGGACTCCCCAAGATGCGAAAAGGAGACGAGGACGACCAACACGACGACGATAAGATGGTGTGATGACATCACAGAAAATGCCGTAAAAAGTTTTCTAGAATAGTCAAAGATATAGAAATACAAAAACTAGGAGAAGGCTTTTACGGCTAAAGCGGCTGACTGTTGCTCCTATAAATTCCACATATTACGCGAAAGAGAAGTTGCGCGCTGGTTGAACGGCTGCACCGTTGTTATAATGTTGGAATAATTTGCCACCACCATGCTGTGTCCGCCTGTCTGCTGTCACTCTGCCTTGTCAAGTGTCCTGCCTATCTCCACTTCAACTGACTGTTGATGCTCCTATACATTAAACATATTATGCTGGTTGGGTAGCCGCACCATGATGTTGGAATAATTTGCTACCACCATGTCAGTTATACCGTCTTTGTCTGTTGCTACTTTAGATAACACTCATTGTTACCTGTCTTCATCAGGCTCCGAGGACGGCTGCGAGTGGCGTGAGATCGTCTCAGGCGGCGGCGGCGCGCGCTGATTGGCCGGCCGCACCGTTATTATGAGGTTGGAAGAGTTCGCCACCATCATGTCTGTCACCTGTACAAAACATTTTGAATCTTAGCAAAAAGTATGTTTATTATTTTAAGTGCCAGATCGTGTTGCGGGTGGGGGAGGATAGAGCAGCTAAACGTGCTTTCCGAGGAGTGTCGATCAGCCGGCCGAGTGTTTAGAATGACGGTCGAGGGTCTATATATGTATTTGTGCTATTTAACATATGTACGTGAACCTAAAGAATCTCTTAAGTCATAATTTTTCTCCCAGTTTTAGTCTATAAGTGATGATTTTAGTTTTAGATGGATAAAATTCATCGTTATTTCATTTATTTATTTTGTTTTGTAAGTACTATCTTCATCTATTTTGTTTTGTAAGTAGCTGCAACACTTCGCTTTTCTAGAAATATCAATTTGTAATTCCTCCGTCCCATAGGCCCCAGCAGAAAACCAGCGCAGGTTTTTAACACCTGCATATGCTGAGTTGGGACCATCTTGTAGCTAAAACTAAGTTTAATAGTATTATATTATATCGTATGTGTCATTTTATATTATTTTTTAGTTATGTAAAGGTTTATCTATTTAATTTATGTTTTAGTTACAAACAAACGTTTTTGATTTGATTTGATTTTATAGTGATGGTTGAGTGTCTATAGTGATGGTCGAGTCTATAGTGATGGTCGAGTCTATAGTGATGGTCGAGTCTATAGTGATGGTCGAGTCTATAGAGATGGTCGAGCTTTTAGAATGATGGTTAATTGTCTAAAATGATGGCCGTGTGACTATAGTGCCGGCCGAGTGGGATATAGTGACGGTCGAGTGTATCAATAGTGGTGCTCATGTCTATAATGACACTCCACGCCAGTCCAGTCCCTCCTGCTGACGTCACCTGATCGAGCGTCTTGTTGTTGACGTCGATGCCGTTGACCTCGAGCACCTCGTCGTTGACGCCCAGCAGCCCCGTGGACTCCGCCAGGCCGCCCGGCACCAGGCGCGATATGAAGATGCCCGGTGACCGCTCCACGCCCTGCGGCGTCACCCTCACTGATGTGCCGTCTCTGTAACCATAACACGATAAATAACGTGCGGCCAATTACACGCTTTTTTAACCCTAAAGGCTCGTGCAGACCGGATATGCGTATGCGTAGACGTAAGCGTAGACGTGCACGTACCACTGAGTTGTAATGTATGGAACTGTATGAGACAGGACACACCGCTTGCGTAACGTAGACGTGCGCGTCATATGTTAGTTCCATACATTACAACTCAGTGGTACGTGCACGTCTACGCATACGCATCCGGTCTGTTCGAGCCTTTACTCCCTCCCTGCCGCGGGGTGCCGGATCTTCCTCTCTTGCCCGTGGATGCAGTAAAATCTGACAGGGGATACCTTCAGAAGATGGGCAGAAGCGTATCAACATCCCGTGCTGCGCTCGCCAGCCCGCCTGCCAAGCGTGGTGAGTATGGCAAGAACCCCCTCATGATCAGTAATTGGAGATCAGCAAGGGAGTCCTATGTCCAGCAGTGGACGTAAATAGCAGTCCTCTGGCTGATATGGTATGGAGGGTAATAGAAAGCTCACAGTTTACACCATAACCACACCATAACTATATTAAATATTTAATAAGATATAATTCATACCTGATGAAGAATCCTAAGGGTCGATCCGAGCCGTGTTTGAGCAGCTTCACCCGCCTACACGTCGGCGGCACTATGTCTACGTCTATAATCGCCGACACCTGGAATACAAGTTTTATTTATTAGTTCCTTCATCATTTCAGATTAAAACGTTAAATTCTGAACACACCTAGAATACATGAGATTGATTTATCAGTTCTCTCATCGTTTCAGCCGTAAAACATGACGCTGCTGCCCATCTTCCGGAGGTATCCCTTAGCAGGCTCTTACTTCATCCATTGGCATGAGTGAAGGGGTAACATTCTACTGCCAGCACCCCAAGGCCTAGTAGTTCGTTCGTTATTGGTTCTTTAGTATAAACAAACACAAGCTGTCTCTGCGAACTTCGTAACGCCTCAATGTCAACCACTAATACTTCAACTTCTAACTAATATTCTACTACCACAACTACTAACTACAACTCCACTACTCCGATTACTAACTACTCTCAACTCCTACTAACTGGAACTGCCGTGGCTTGCCCAGCACGTACATATACCATCCTCTCAGCTAAGTCAGCTAATGGGAAAGAACAGGTCAATACGTCTGAAGCTAACTAAGCCGCGGGTCTTCACGATGTTTTCCCTCACCGTTAAAGCGCGTGTTAAATGTGCACATATGTAGATTTTTCATCAAATCTAAACGAAAAATCCATGGGTTCACGGCCGGTATCGAACCTAGGGGTACACATTCCACTCGGCCAACACGTATGACACATTACTTCTTCTCAGCCGTAGGATTGCTGTGCACGTCCACTGTTGGACATCCCAGAGATCATGAGGGGATTGTTGCCATACTCGCCACGCTTGGCAAGCAGGTTGGCGAGCGCAGTACTAGTAGTAGTAATAGATAGATAGATAAAACATTTATTTGTAACACTCAAAACAAAACACATAAAAAATAAAAAACACAACAGGAGAGAATAAGTAAAAAGTAATATCCGCCGTGGGGTGCCGGCAGTAAAATAATACCCCTCCTCTCATGCCCAATGGATGCAGTAAGAGCCTGCAAAGGGAAACCTCCGGAAGATGGGCAGCAGCGTCTATCCGTGTATCAACATCCCATACTGCGCTCACCAACCCGCCTGCCAAGCGTGGTGAGTATGTCAACTACCCCTCATGGAGATCCATGAGGGAGGCCTGTGTTCATCAGTGGACGTTTTACGGCTGAAATGATGATGATGAATAAGTAATAATAGTAGCAGCGCAGTGTACACTCACCATCCTGAAGTCGTGAGGGTTGGAGATCGCCAGTCCTTTGTTCTTCGCGGGCGTCCCGCTGAGTATAGACGAGATAATATTGCGAGGTCGCATGGTTCCGTACCCATTCAGCTCTTCTAAACTGTCTCCTGAAACAAAACAAACAATTCTATAGATTTATATATTTACTGCCGGCACATCCACGGGGATGAAGTTAGAATCTGCCTAGGGATACTTCCGAAAAATGGACAGCATCGTCTATCCGATATTGATATTTGTTAAATAGCAATTTTTTTTTTTATTATTTTTTTTTTATGCATTCTGTAAATTTTGTTAATATGTTAATTCACATGTACATTATGTTAATTATTAATATTAGTTAAAATTTTATTTTCACTATTTTATTATTATCTACTTGAATTTGTTTATCGAATATTTTTCTTGAGTGTAAATTTTGCCCCTGAGAGGCGGGCGTTGAGGCTGCTCCACAGTTTTTTAACTTTTGTGGTCTCTCCGTTCCTCATGTAATTCCACAATTATGTACTTTTCGTTAAATAAATGATTATGATAAATGATTATGATCCGTGTATGAACATCCTGTACTGCGATTCCCGACCCGCCTGCCAAGACCCGATCCCGACATGATCAGTGCTGGGAGATCCGTGAGGGATGCCACGCCTGTATCCAGCAATGGACGTCGTACAAAAGATGATGAAGATGTTTTTTTTTACATTTACCGTTCTTAATTGTGCAGTTTTAAAACCGGTCCCAAAAGGCCTCAACGGAAGACCAGCGCAAGTTTTCTTGGAACCTGCATATGCAGAGTTGAGACCATTTTGCAGCTCATTAATTTAAGATAGATAAACTCTTTATTGTGTAAATCATACAAAAAATAAACACAAAAATAACTAAAATTAACTTAAACTACAAAAACAACAGAAATACACAATGGGCGGTCGCTTAGAGCGATTTCTTCCATTTTTGTTTCATAGTTAAGTGATTTTATTTTTTTATTTTATCGTGTATCAACAGCCTGTACTGCGCTCGCCAACCCGCCTGCCAAGCGTGGTGAGTATGGCAACTACCCCCTTATGGAGATACATGAGGGAGGCCTGTGTTCAGTAGTGGACGTTTTACGGCTGAAATGATGATGATGATGATGAAGTGATTTTACTTGTAGGCTTATTAATTTATTATTAGTAGTTTAATGTATTAAGTATATTAGTCATCTAGTACCCATAACACAAGCTCTGCTTAGCTTGGGGCTAGATGATGCTGTGTGAATTGTCCAGCACAATTTATTTAATATTTAATTTTTAGTTAGTTTTATTGTTTACTTATATTTATTTTTTATTGTTTATATTTTGCATTGTGTTTCTACTGTGAATTGTAGCATTGGTTTTCTTAGTTGCAAATAAAAATATTTGATTGATATGATGAGATAGTGAAGTAGTTTGGCAGCAACAGTTTAACCATGCTGTATGAAAGTCTGTTGTGCATGAGACATTAGATGAGATTAGATAATTTATTATTATTATTTAATTATCTTCAGGATATGCTCTCTACTTATGCAGTAAGAATCTGCAAAGGGCCTATCTTCGGAATATCATCTTCCGGAGATTTTCCCTTTGCAGCAGCGTCTTTCCGTGTTTTCAACGAAAAATAATGTAATACGGACGTCCATTGCTGGTCATAGGCCTCCCTCATGGATCCAAGCACTGGTCATAAGGGGTTGTTGCCATACTCACCACGCTTGCCAGGCTTGCCAGGCGGGCTGGCGAGGGCAGTACGGGATGTTGATACACGGAAAGACGCTGCTGCCCGTCTTCCGGAGGTATAGGGCTGTACTGTATTACGTAAATAGAAAAGCACCCAGATCCGCGTCATATATCTGTTGATAAAGAAAACATTTGACCCCAAGGGCAATCGAAGCCACAACCTCTTGACGAGGGGGAAATCTGCAAACAGACAATGCTGCATAAGGGCACAGCATGGTGATAGATAGATAAACTCTTTATTGTACATTCACCATATAACATAAATTTCACAAAGAAAAACACAAAGGTGATGTGCGGTTGTCTCGCGACGATTCAGTAAAACCCCCCAGATGGCCGGCCTAGTTGCTCCAGGGGCTCCGGTTCCTCGTAAAGAACTAGCCGGTGCCCCATCGCACCTTGCATGAGCACGTCCCGGGAGCCTCTCCCACCCTATACCAGTGCAGTGCTGTGTGTGGCGACCGATTTATGTCTGCGTGCTTTTAGTTTTTAGACTTTACTTTTTACCTTGTGTAAGAGACATAAATAAATGCCTTTTCTTTCTTTCCTTTCAGCTCAGCCCGCCTCATCCGACGACTACTAAGCCGCGGGTTTTCTCACATTTTCCTTGATGGGGACAAGGGATCTAATTCTAATTAATTCTAAAGGGGACAAGGGATGCTGACTCATTAAATTAAACCACAGTTCCTCAATATTGCATTGTCCGAGTCAGTTTCCAGTTATAGAAATAATCTTTGCCTTTCTAGCGTACGCCAGGTTATTAGTCATTGACCATATTAGTCGATAAAACAAGTATTTGCTTGACCTACTGAGAATGACGGCAAAACGGTACCTTAAGATGCATTCATGGTGTCGCCACAAGATTATCTTAAGAAGGAGTATTTGAAAGTTTGTCATATTCATCTGAACATTCTAACATTTACTGAGTTCGTTTCCAACAATATGTAATGTATATATCGGAGACTTCACACATATTTCGTCTCAAACTAAGCAAAGCTTGTTCTACAAATAGCTGCAGAAAAGCAAACATTTGTCGATTTTTTTACGTTTTTTATGAAAATAATGTACTTACAAAAATCTCCACGTAAGTACTGCTTGAATCTAAGTAGAATTCTGTTATACTAACCTAAATCCAATTAGGGGCAGATGTACAAGCGATCGATTTAGCCATGTGTTAAAATAACGAGTGCTCCAGATAGGAAATGCACACGGCCATAATCAAATCAGACCGCTGAGCGGGCGTGGTGGCGCGTGACGATGCGCGTGCGCTCACTAGCGGCGCGACAAGCGGGGCGGCGAGCGTGCTACACATTTTTATGCAGTAGTTTTACTGTTACTGTCAGCTCGAATGCCATTGCCATTGTTGGGCAAAGGCCTCCGTTCATCAGTTTAATGTCATAATTTTCATAATTAACACCACAGCTTTAGTCTAATCAATTAATTTTGTTGAGATAACCATCTTAAATAAAACGACAATTATATTTACAATCACTAAAATAAACAAGGTATTATGGGGCTTTTTGTAGTCGCGCTAAAACTATATTGCTTATAACATTTAGTGTGAAACTGAGTTCTTGAGTGGGACCGCGACTCGGTAAGCCCCGGTCGCTGACAAACGTTGGATGCGGCAAGCCGAAGATAGGACAAAATGGCACAAATTGCAGGAGGCAAATGTCCTTCTTGGTGTCTAGCTGGATGTTAGCATCAACACAGCAAGAAGGACATTGGTATGGGCCGGTGAAGATGACCCTTAAGCTCCGTACCCACATTCGATATTACTCGATAGTTTTACTCTAAAACGAATAAAAATCAACGAACGTAACTTATCACTACGTGTTTGCTCGTTCGTGTAAGACCGTATGTGAGTACCCAGCATCAAGGCCGCTCTACATTCTCACGAGAATCTCGCGAGAACGCGAGAAACATGCGAGAAACGTGAATGTGGAAGCGATGAGAAGAATACGCGAATCGCTTCCACATTCACGTTTCTCGCATGTTTCTCGCGTTCTCGCGAGATTCTCGTGAGAATGTAGAGCGGCCTTTAGAGGTTAAGACCTGCGAGAGAGCGAGTCGTTGCGCATTCTCATCGCTACAAGCATTTATGCCTCGACGAATCGGTTCAAAGCGGGAGCATTCTAAAAATGAATTACATAAGCCTGCCACAGAAACCAGCAGACTAACATTTTCATTGCTACAAGCATTATGGTTCGATGAGTCGGTTCAAAGCGGGGACCACTAGAAATGAATAACATAAGCCTGTCACAGAAACCGCAGGCTAATCCCTTGCGTTCTATTTGCTTGCACTAGTCTGCTGTCACGGTCAGGTACCACGGCTTATGCCGCGTGCGTCCACCGGAGCGGAAGTAACAGGTATGTATCTCAATCGGGGCGAACATCGTATTGACATGACAATTTCGACAGAAAAGAATGCTCAGTAGAAAGTGAGATAAGCGATAAATACATAAAATCCTCAACGAGGTTATCCGAATAACGACCTAAGTCTTAACAACACATATGATTAGCAAGATGAAGTGGACGTGAGCAAACCAATAACCGATCATCATCATCATCTCAGCCATGCTGTCCACAGCTGGACATAAGCCTCCCTCAGGAGCAAGTACTGTACATGAGGGGGTGCTCCTACTACTACTAATACTGACCACGCTTGGCAGGCGGGTTGAAGAGCGCAGTACGGGATCTTGATACAGGGAAAGACGTTGCTGCCCATCTTTCGAAGGTATCCCTTGAAAGGTTCTTACTGCATCCACGGGCAAGAAAGCAAACGCAACACTCTACTGCCGGTACCCCACGACTAGTGCGATGGGGTAAACAAGACCGCGCCTCGGCAAGCGTAGTGTAGGGCGTTCACCAGATTGAGTGTCGTTTCAAATACGACACTCAAGCCAAGCCGAAGACAGGGTAAAATTTCGTAAGGTCCATGTCCAGCAGTGGACAGATACAGGCTGATATTCTTTTTTGTACTATGAGCCTGTCACAGAAGCCGTTGCCTTATCTCTTGCTCAATTGGCTAGCACTAGTCGGTTGTCACCAGTTGTCACGGTCACGTATCAGGGCTTATGCCGTGTGCTTCCACCAGAGCGGAAGTAACAGGTATCATCATTATCAGATCAGCGGTAGGAAGCTGGACATAGGCCATATGGTCTTATTATTATTTGTATTTGAACTTCCATGCATGTGACTATTTCCTTTATTAATTTTGAATTCATTTATACAATTATGTGACGTGTAAATCTCGTATTTTACGAAATAAATGATTATGATTATGGAGGGAATTGGGGGAGGCCTTTGCCCAGCAGTGGGACCCAAATGGCTAATAATAATAATAATTTATGTAATGTTCTTTCTAATGAGTAAATAAAGGCTTATTTTTATTATTTTAGCAGCGCTGCGCGGTTTTACTCGCCTAGTTCCCGTTATACGGGTATAAAATATAGCCTTAACTTTAATTTTGGCAAACCAATTTACAAAAGAGAAGAGCACACATCAAATTAAATTGTGCTCAGTTTAAATTAAACCTTATTCTGCTAATCAGCGCCTCCTTGAGACGCACAGGCCTTCTCCAGCTCTTTCCACCTACTAACGGAGATACCTCCGGAAGATGCGCAGCAGCGTCTTTCCAGGTTCAACATCCCACACTGCGCTCGCCAACCCGCCTGCCAAGCGAGTTTGCAACGAGGCCTGTGTTCAGTAGTGGACGTTTTTACGGCTAAAATTATGATGATGATGAACATTAAGGTTCATCATCATCATGTTCCTATCGAAAAGGAGTAGAAGCGGTAGACAGAACTTTAAGGGATATAAGACAAAATGATCGACCAATGGGCGGGCGGTATCACGGTTTTATTTTGTGGTGATTTCCGACAAACCTTACCGGTAATACCACGGGGGGTTCCCCGTGGTTGGTCAGCTCGGGTTCGAGCTGATGAGGTTAGGGTTTATTCTGTGGTTAGGGCTTGCCTGAAAAGCTCTTATTTGTGGCGTGATATCATTTAATTAATTTTTCATTTTGTACAGATTGACGTCATCTATCACGAAATCGCGCTCGTCCTATTCTATTCGTGGATTTCAATAGCTATTGTATTGTCACAAGCATTTTCATTCGGCTAGCCGCGCATATTTATATTGTTGACGTTATAATTATACACTAGCTACTGCTCGCGGCTTTGACAGAGTTTTTAACCGACTTCAAAAAAAGAAGGAGGTTCTAAAGTCGTCTGTATTTTATTATTTTTAGGGTTCCGTACCTCAAAAGGAAAAAAAACGGAACCCGTATAGGATCATTGCTGTCTATCTGTCGGTCTGTCAAGACTTTTTATCTGAGAACGTGTAGAGGTATCGAGTTGAAATTAAAACCATATAGGTACACAAATCTACAGTCTGTTTTCTAAGCTGTGAAAAAAACAATATTCTATGTTAGCCTAAACAAAAGATCCGAAAAGGCCGTCTATGCCGCAAAAAACGCATGTTTCGACATTCTCAAAGGAATCAAAATTCATAGGGTACTTCCCGTAGACCTAGAACTATGAAATTTGGCAAGGTATATCGCCTTATACTGTAGATACAGAGAAAAATCTAAAAACATACATACATTTGCAACTGAATCATAAAAAATATCGTCCTTAAAGAAGTACGAAATCAACAACTAGGTTAAGCAACCCTACGCGCGGTCATAAATTGGATGGGTGACCGAATCTTTTTGTGCATTTTAAATACTTTTACTTATATTTAATATGATCTGTAGGTATGTCCTACATACCTACTGAACCCTCGGTGGGCGAATCCAGCTCGCACTTGTCCGGTTTTATTTTTAATCTTTGTTACCTCAGAACTCCGTCGTATATGAACAGATTGTGTAATTCTAATAAGGTTCGAATATATGTATACACTTTCAATGGGTCCTATTTTCAAAACTAAGTTCTGATGGTGATCTGTATGGAATAGAAGAGCTAGAGTAGTTTCTAGAGTAATTCCTGAGAGAGGTTTTAAAGTAAAAATACATCAGTGTCGAAAACTAACGCATCAATTAAACAGTAATCATCATTAACGGCGCAAATCGCGGTGTGCTTGTCATGCTTTCCCCCCATTAAATTGTTCATTAGAAACGTTAAAATAAGGTGCTATGTTTACATTTTAACGACCTCCGCGGCGCTGTTTGTTTAGTAGCGGGCTGTGTGCAGATATCTGTCTTTGGTCTGGCTATTTCTCTACGCATAAACAGCGTGTATTTACAAAACAAATTGTATTTAGGTATTCTATCAACCAATAACACAAGCTCTGCTTGTTTTCAGGCTAGATGGTGCTGTGAGAATTGACCAACATTATTTATTTAATTACCTCAGAGCGTAAGACCAACATCCGTAAAAATCGTGTCAAAATGATCAGATGATATCTTGCCGTGCGCATGAAAGCCCAGCATTAGTGAATTTCCCACACCAATTAACATGATTGTTTGCTAACGCATTAAATCAGGTTCTAAGTTGGCGCTCGGTATAACCACTTTATCTGTTCTGTGGGTATAACACTGCCGTGGGGTGCCGGCAGTAGAATGCTGCTCCTCCTCTCTTGCCCGATGCAGTAAGAATCTGCCAAGAGACCTTCGGAGAATGGGCAGCAGCATATTTCCATGTATCAACATCCCGTACTGCGCTCGCCAACCCGCCTGCCAAGCGTGGCGAGTATGGCAACAAACCCCTTATGATCTGGGAGTTCCATGAGGGAGGTCTATGTCCAGTGGACGTGGACAGAGGGCTGAAATGAAAAAAATTACAGGCCTATGTCCAGTGGATGTGGACAAAGGGGTGAAATGTGAAATGAAAAAAATTACAACAATGCCAGTCTCAGTCAATCTTATTGTAGTGTAAGGAGGCATAGCATAACTAAACATAATACTCACCCTGAGTATTATGAAAAATAAAATATATTCTTTCTTACGTAGGGGACAGGAGGGGTCCATAATTGCCTTACAATGTCTTTCGCTGCGTCTGTCTCATAATTTCAGCCGTAGCAAGTCCACTACTGAACACAGGCCTCCCTCATGGATCTCCATGAGGGGTATAGCTGCCACACTCACCACGCTTGGCAGGCGGGTTGGCGAACGCAGTTTGGGATGTCGATACACGGAAAGACGCAGCTGCCCATCTTCCGGAGGTAACCCTTAGCAGGCTCTTACTGTATCCACGGGTATGAGAGGAGGGGTAACATTCTACTTCCGGCACCCCACGCACGGCGTCTGCCTGTTCGCGATAAACTCAAAAATTACTGAACGGATTTTCATACGGTTTTCACCAATATCTATTCATGTTGAATATTTAGGTATATAATGTAATTTGTCACCAACTTTTCCTAAATGATTGAAACCAATTTGATTTACTTTATTTCAGATAAAAGCAATGTGCATAGAGTACAGTAAAGAGTAAATCTAATTACTATAGATACAAATAAATATCCATAGATAAGCTGTGATTTATATGCCGTGGGGTGCCGGCAGTAGAATGTTACCCTTCCTCTCATGCCAGTGGATGCAGTAAGAGCCTGCTAAGGGATACCTCCGGAAGATGGGCAGCAGCATCTTTCCGTGTTTTAACATCTTTTACTGCGCTAGCCAACCCGCCTGCCAAGTGTGGTGAGTATAGCAACTTCCCCTTATGGAGATCCATGAGGGAGGCCTGCGTTGAGTAGTGGACGTTTTATGGCTGAAATGATGAAGTGCAATCGCAAGTATAAGACTTCTCAACAATGTGACAAACACATCAGTGCGAGCTGCTCGTCCATAACTATATAATAATGATCAAATTTGCTGTCATAAGCACCAACAACCGAGAGCAAGAACACAGTCACCTATACTCATTTTTCACATTCTGATATTAAAACCACTAATTTCAATTGAATGTCCTTATTCACAAGTTAGTAATTCCAGGAAGCTTAGCTAAACTTATTTGGAGGAATGAAACCAATTAACAGAAAGTTTATTTTCCTGCAAATGTGTAAACAAAATTGTAGAACAGGATGTGTCACATTAATCAAAAACCTTTTATTCCAATACCTAGCAAGTTATTTAATAAATTGTGTGTAAATCTTCTAATTTTCATATAAAAATTGCTGTGCAATTTTTTTTTATTCATTTCGCAACCAGCTGTCAAGTTTGTTTTTAAATTGTTGAGGAGACTGTAACAAATTGTTCCGGTAAACACTCCTAATATGGTATAATATTATGGACTAATTGGTTATTGAGGAAATTATGTGCAGTGTTTATGATAGATGGTTAACCATTATTATTTAATTTTAAAATTGGTCTCTTACCTTTTCTCTGTATGATGACTCTGAGAAGCGGCCGTGCATTGAGCAGCGCCCGGCCCAAGTTATCATCATTGTTAATCGGTAGGAGGTCTCCATCTCGAGGGTCTGTGTATGATATGAGAAATGCTACATCATGGAGTCGGTGGAGCTTCTCGATGAGCGCCTTGAAGTCTTCATATTTAAGCTTTTCACTTCGATTTAGTGAGAAACGACGGAACTCTGCATCAAACTGTGGAATAAAATTTTGAACAAATTAATTACTTACAGGCAGTGTTTATTTTTGTGTTCCAGATTTAGAAAAGGAGTTGATTTTATAGCTATTGTTTATAAAAAGCTTTCATCAAAACATGCAATAAATACATATAATTTAATTAGAATTATTGCGGATACCTCCTATGTTATAGAGTCGAAAGTGGCGTGAATTATGACTATACTAAGTCACCCAACATGGCTAGGAATGCATAGGGCTTACGGATATTATCAGTTAACAGTTAATTTTTAGGAGTTAGTACAAATAGATTTAGTTCCAATACTTCAACGTCAAACAATGTATTTACCGGTGTGTTCATGATAAAAGTACGATTAATTCAATGAAACATACCTTGGTTTTTACTTCCACACTAAGGCTGTCAATACGGGCAGCAATTTTGTTCTTAGACATCTCGGAAACATTAATTGAAAGGCACAGACTAATAAACTAGTTTTTAAAACTCGTAGGCACACAATTTCAAACACAACATGGTAAAGTAGCAAAAATTTTGTAAAAAACTATGACGGTGTCCATTTGATTTGACTTGTCTCGCGTCGTACGTAATTAAACAAGTCTGTATTTATTTACGACATTTTTGTTGAATTAGTAATGTGACAATTTAAGCCAATAAAATTAAAGCTTTTAAAACATGAGCAATTTGTGTCGTGAAAAGCACGAGTTTCATTGGTTAATTATTTTGTAAAGGAGAACTTTATTCTTATAACAAACAACTGTTGCGTATACGTTCCAATTCACGTTTTTATTAATCATAGAATTGTTTCTGATCGACCTGGTATGATCATGTGTTTTTGCTGTGTTTTGTTCATTTTTAGGGTTTCAAATCGTTGGTCGTTGAAATAACGTAATATTCCCCGGGAACACCCTACACAATCACTAAAGAGGCCCGTCCAAACCAACCACATAGATGCCACTAACGTGTAACGAAACGCTGAATAACAGTAGTTACAGTCAAAGAATTTGTAATGTCAATGTCAGTCAATGATACATAACCTATAGAAATTTTCAAAATAGTATCAAACCAAACAAATACAAAGTAAATATTTAAATTTAAACAAATTAACTCAGTTCCAGAAATGACGAAATTAGTCAACAAAGATGCAGAAAGACTTAATCCTTGTCTCAAGGTGATTACATATTCAATGTTTTATTAATTATTTTGATAAAAAAAATTATAGAAAGTTATATAATAATAACCAGTGTCCTGCCTAGTGTCTCAATGAGTTTTATGTTATGTTTTTTTATCTTATTTATATTACTAATTTTCTTATATGTGGTTATTTCATTATTTTTAATTTTGTGTGTAATTATTTGTCCTATGGGTCTGAAATAAATGGTTTTTATTATTTAATATTTCCGTTCTAGGAGCAAGAAATGTCCTATGCATGTCTGAATAAAAACGGATATGACCAGTCTAAGTGCGCGGACTATTTTGATAACTATAACACCTGCAAAAAGTTTTGGGTAAGTAACTGGGTAGGAAGTAGATCTGGTAGAATCCAGAACTATGCACCTGGATAAAACTTTGATGTTTAACGATAAAACGATGTTTATTTGCAACATCAATACACACAAAGAAAATCAAAAACCCTCAATTAACACTTTTCACACCTCAAACACTGAACCACAATAGTTCCATACACAATACCAATAGAATAGTGAAGTGTGGAAGGAAGGAAAAGAGGCCTTTATCCTTTAGTGAATTAAAAGAAAAGTATCCATAAGTAATTTTTCAAAAAGAAAAAACATTTAAAATCATAAAATCCTTGACCTGTTTGCTGAATAAACCCAGCTATGTACAGGTATTTTTGAGTATTTCCCTTAATGAATCATGGATTCCATCATCAGAACTGTGTGCAACAACAAGCAAACATTATAAAGTGAAACAAATCCAACCGCAAGGTTAAATTTAGGTCATGAAATTGTACCTTGAGGGACTCCAGTGTCTCCTTGTTAAAGTTAGATAAAAGAAATGTATGTATGGATTAGAAGGTGCTACATTTAATTGTCCAATTTCTTTAATTTTTAATATTGTTTTCAATCCTATGTCGTCCTACTGCTGTGCAAAGGTCTCCCCCAATTTATCCAACCATCCCAATCCCTCGCAGACACCCACCATCCTTTGTCGAAGGTGATAAGAGCCAACACTCTCGGCCAACACCAACGCTGTATTTAAATCTAAGTCTGATCACTTGATGCAAGTATGTTCTTTATGCTTGAAAGAGGTTTTTATGTGGCCTTTGTTTCAGGGCAAAGTTTTCAAAGACAGACGTGCCAAAGGGATTACACCCTATATGCCTGATGTTGATGAAAGACAGCAAATAAAAGCGGAATTTACTAAGTTTGTAAGAGGAGAGAAATAAGTAGGTCCATAAATCTATTTTATTTAAGTATTTTAGTAAAATAAACTTATAAGTAATGACACTCAATATTTTGATGCATTTAGTCTTGTAAATATGTTAGTTAAATAAATTGTTTTAAGTTGTTACAAATAGTATGGTGTTGTTTTTTTATTTTTAGCCAGCTTTTATCAATACCCACAGTCATTCATATAATACTTCATATGTATAATTTAACCCCATATTCCCACGGGGTCAGGAACTACCCTAGTTAAAGTGTGGGGCGGGCGCTGTACATAATAAAATCAAAGAAGTAGGTACATCTTAGCGACAAAAATGCAAAATGGTTGATAGAGAGTACCTGAAAACACAAATGAAAATATATAGTTACAAGTTACATACTTTTTGAGACATTAGTGCTAAGCTTCTGTTGTTATTAATATTGTTTTCCGATTAGGCGATGTGGTCGCTCAGCGACAAAGCCTTGTTTTATTTTGTGTAAATAAAAAAAATAAAAAACCTTATATTATTTGCCTAACTAAACAAAAAAAATAATTGTTTACAAGCAGACTTTTGTCTGGCAGCGAAAATCGAACACGCAACAATTTAAATCTCTGCACGCACCACATAGAGTGCGACCAGCGACCCCTTAAGGTAGAATTGCACCAGTGCAGTGTGCGGCACGAAAATGTTTGAATGCTAGAAAGGCTAGAAAACACCAAAATGACATTTATACATTTGTGCCGTACACTGGTGGAATTAAACGTGTATTTATATAAGTGCGACCCTAACGAAACTTGAATGCAGTGAAGTGACCTTGTAAGGACGTACCTTCCTAGGGAAGATGACTTCCTTTCCTCCTTTTATCGAAGCGACCTGGAAGTCCTACGGCTGAGATGATAATGGTGACTTACGCCTTAAGCTCGCTCCGTTTTCTGTTTTTTTTTATCGAAGCGACCTGGAAGTCCTACGGCTGAGATGATAATGGTGACTTACGCCTCAAGCTCGCTCCGTTTTCTGTTTTTTTATCGAAGCGACCTGGAAGTCCTACGGCTGAGATGATAATGGTGACTTACGCCTTAAGCTCGCTCCGTTTTCTGTTTTTTTTATCGAGGCGACCTGGAAGTCCTACGGCTGAGATGATAATGGTGACTTACGCCTCAAGGTCGCTCCGTTTTCTGTTATTTTTATCGAAGCGACCTGCGACCCTTACGTTATAATTCTAAGTGCGACCCTAACGAAACTTGAATGCAGTGAAGTGACCTTGTAAGGACGTACCTTCCTAGGGGCACCAAGTTTTGCAATTTTCCTGCTTATATTAACTACCTTAAACTAAATAATGGTCTAAAGTAATTCAAGTAAACAAGGTCACTTTACTGCATTCAAGTTTCGTTAGGGTCGCACTTAGAATAATAACGTAAGGGTCGCAGGTCGCTTCGATAAAAAAAAAACAGAAAACGGAGCGAGCTTAAGGCGTAAGTCACCATTATCATCTCAGCCGTAGGACTTCCACTGCTGGACAAAGACCTCCCTCATGGATCACCAAGTACCTACTCATGTAGTTGTTGCCATACTCAACACGCTTGGCAGGCTAATTTACAAGCGCAGTACGCGATGTTGATACACGGAAAGACGATGCTGCCCACTTCCGGAGGTAGGTATCCCTTGGTAGATTCTTAATGCATCCACGGGCAAGATAACAGGTGCAACATTCTAATGCTGGACCTATTCGGGGCTTGAATGCTTTTGTTTAATTAGGTATCATCTGACCCAAATTTAAATGATAATATGTACGTATGTACATATATCTCGCACTACTGTCTCAAAGGTACAACGTGGGATATCGGACGGAACCTAGCGATAAGCTGGAGTGGCGGCATGGCGGCATCGCAGTGATTCAACGTAAAAAAAAACATTTTCTATCTAAGACCTGTAAGAAATGGTAAGGACATGAGATCATCAGCTTCATATCAATGCACTAGATATAATAATTTATAGGAGCCCGATAAGATAACATATAATCGATATCTCGTAGGCTATAATATTGCGAAACAAGCCCGACATTCGATATTATCCTATCATATTGTTTGGTTCTGAGTCCAATTCTGCGGAAAAACAAATTAAAAAAATTGGGCGATTACAAATTTATTTGCCTGTATACGTCCCATAGGCGCGTGTAATATGCATTTTGCAGACAAAAATCTAAGCTGCTTTTTTGAGTGTTAAATACAAAATGGAAGACACAAATGATGTTGCAGTTTATAGTGATTTTGAATACGTTTCACGCAAAAGTAAGGGTAGAAGAAAATGTAAGAGTCAATTAAGATTGAATGTGGAAGAAAACGCCGAAAATTCTAAAACATTGTACGAAGATACTCCAAGTATAGTTGAAGAGTTTAAAATTATGAACTCAAATGTTCTTATAGGAATGCCTGTAGAAAATGAAACACACAACGAGGACACTAATGCAGCTAATATTGAAAGAGTTAAAAGAATACACTCTGATTCATTTCTTAAAACAGAGCCACTTTATCAGTCTGAAGAAAAGCCACACTTTCAGTGTGGAGAGGAAATAACGTTACATAACCCCGAAAATGCTGAAGCAAATAATAATAAAGAAGAAATAATACAAGAAATTGAAGTTGAAATAAAACAAAGCTACAATACACGAGCATTATCAAAGTACGCAGATACGTATCAGATAGAAACATTTGAAAAAAATATACTTATAATCTTTAATCAGGAAAATATAGACGGCTACAGCAAGCCCAGGCTTGGAACAGATAAAGATGTGGAAGCTTTGAAAAACACGTTTGAGAAATTTAGGTTTGAAGTTACAGAGCACAAGGATCTAACAAAGAAAGAAATCGCTGATACTTTGAAGACGTGTAAGTAGCGTCTTCAATTATCTAACTTTTTACTTCTCATAGATTAGTAATGAAACCCACTTTATGTTGCAAAGATTATCTAACAATTTAGTCATATTTTATAAATCTTTGTAGTCAAAAGATTTTTGTTTTTATTTAAGTGGTTCTTCATCCTTTACGGATCATTCAGACGTCCTAATTATTTAACAAGCTATGTAGTGACCGGGTGTACTAACTTTCGATCTGAAGGTCGCGGAAGGTATAGGAGCTGGGCAAGCCTAATCCGTCTAACAATTTCCCAGGCGATGCAGTGTCCTGAACAGCATAAATAAGTTGCTGGCGTTGTTTAAAAATACAAAATAGATAATTTCAGCCGTTAAACATCGACTACTGAACACAGGCCTCCCTCATGGATCTCCAAGAGGGATAGCTGCCATACTCACCACGCTTGACAGGCAAGTTGGTGGGCGCAGTACGGTATGTTGATACACGGAAAGACGCTGCCGTCCATCTTCCGGAGGTATCCCTTAGCAGGCTTTTGCTGTATCCACGGGCAAGAGAGGTATGACTTTCTACTGCCGGCACCCCACGGCAGAAATAGATGTTTAAGGCCAATTAATTAATAAACTACATACTAATAATTTTATTACAGTTAGCATGCAAGATTTTACAGACTACGGCTGTATTGTCGTGGCGGTGTTAACACATGGCCTAGAAAATGGTCTTTTGCGAGCCAAAGACCAGCCCTACAGTGAAATTGAAATCATCAACTATTTCAAAGTCCACGACAAGCCTACGTTGGTCACAAAACCCAAGTTTCTTATAATACAAGTAAGTGTCCATTAGTGGAAGGTTAGGTAATGGTTTTATATAGTTAAAATGCGCGCGCGGTAAAACTGTGATATCTTCTCAGATATTCCTTGAGTTCAAATGGTGTAAAAAGCAATTCCGTTCAAAATTTAATAGATATAATTATAGGACTTATGATGAATAACGTAATTATTTGAATAAATATTGATACCATGTTTATAAAAACATCTTCGCTAGTAACGCATTATTTTAATACTTATTTTATTACAATAACACCGATTTAACAATTTTTCGATTCGGACCGCCCGTGGCAACACCCATGATCAGTACTAACTAGGCGATCCATGGAGCTGTGGAAATCCTATTTTGAGATGAGTACCTGAGATTAGTGCGATTAATCAAACAAACAAACACTTCAGCTCTTTAATATTAGAATAGATAATTATTGGATCCTACACACAGCATCATCTAGTCCGAAACTTTGCTAAGCTTGAATTAAAATAGATCATTAGTAAAATATGGGATTATCGGGTATTTATCGCGTAATTACCTTTATTTTATTCCCGACGTTTCGACCGGATTGCACCTGGTTAGAGTCTCCCCGCGACCACGACGAAATAAAGGTAATTACGCGATAAATACCCGATAATCCCATATTTTAATAATGTGTTGTGATCGCGAAAGTTTAAAAAATAGATCATTGATAGAATACTTAAATTTATTTGTCTTGATAAGTCGTACATAGTGAACAACCAGACCCTAGACAAATAACTGTAGAAAACAAAATCCGGCGGGCATCGAGTCCACAGCTTCCTGCGTCTCCGCCTGCTATGAGACCAACTACGCCACGGGTTAGATCTGTCTGTAATCTGTGCCATGGGGTCGTTCTACGTGACGGTTCTCACTGTTTGGCATTCAAACATCGTCGCGTCGCCGGCTCTGCATTTTTTTAGTGCATGAATCCAGTAAAAGTATTTAGTAGAATCTTCATAATTGTAGAGTTGGTTTGCAGTTTGCACTAAATGTAATGAAATTCATCCTCCCATGAGGATAAACTCCATCACCATTTGATATTCGGATTGTCCTTACAATGAGTCGGTATTCGATACACATTTCTATATACTTAATATAAAAGAAAGTCGTGTTAGTTACGCAATTTATAACTCAAGAGCGGCTGAACCGATTTTGCTGAAAATTGGTGGGGAGGTAGTTTAGAACCAGGAGACGGACTATAGGCTACTTCGTTGCGTAAATTAAATCAGAAGGGGTTAAAATAGGCGATGAAAGTTTGTACGGAAAAAACGTTATTTTTTTCACTTAAAAAACTTAAAAAAGTTTTTGCATATATTAGAATTTAAAACTTAATGAACCTGTATCAGAGTTCCTCGAAAATCATCCCCTAAGTGAAAATATAGGGGATGAAAATTGTAGGGGATATTTATTTTTCACTTGATTTACGTGAAATTTCACATAAATAGTAAGATAACTACTAAAATTATTATAAACACATGTTTCAGCGTTAGTTGTAGCGTAGTTGTAGGGAAGTTGTAGGGTATGGTTGTAAGTAGTAGTTGTAGTAGGTGCGATACGAAGTCGCCGTAACAGCTTGTTTTTTTTTTTTTTTTTATAAAATTAATAACATCTTCATCCATGACGACAGTATGCTGTGGGGTGCTGGCAGTAGAATGTTGCCTCTTCTCTCCTGCCCGTGGATGTGATCCATAGTGCGATGCTCATGATCTTGCAGATCCGTGAGAGAGGTCTATGTCCAGCAGTGGACATGGACAGCAGAGATGAAGTAATGCCAGCTTGAATTATTTCAGATAGACCAGAATACCTCTCTCTATCTTTTATTATGTACACCCCCAACCATTCTTCCTTCAAATTCTTCTCCATCCAAAGGTTGTCTGGAAGAGATCGCTTCTTAGCGATAAGACTGTCCATTGTACATTTATATGCTCATTGTATTTTTTTTTAATTGTTCTATTTGGTGTACAATAAAGAATTTTCATTCATTCATTCAATTATTTCGATACTTGTTGCATTGAGAGGTAGGGAATTTCCCTTTATTTAGATTGTGTAGGTAGTACCTACTTTATTGGCAGATATGATTCATGTGCCATCGTATCAATGCAATAACGCTCGTTGCCTGTTTATTATTGCGTAGGTATTTGACTCAAAAATGTATTGTTTGTTTTGATGATTCAGTTAGAAACGTTACCTAATCAGTAATTGTAAGATAAGATTATGTATATCTTCTCAAGCTACCAATTCTTGCATCCTGTCCTTGTTGTGGCAAATACCCCCACTTAGTCACTATGATTTTATTAGGTAGGTGATTTATCCTGTTGAACACCCCTAACAAAGATAATATTATGCCAGAGCTAAGTAGTATGTACCTTATTCATTATTCGTTTGTCCAGCCGTAAGTTTGACTCAGCAAAATATTATTTGAAACTCTCTCATTTATATTTTAGGCATGTCGAGGTCCGGAGGTTATTCCTGGCGTTGCCGTTTTTTCCTCAAGCAAAATACGTGCAGATCTGGGCTCTTCCAAGGAGCCATATATTTTACCAGTGGAAGCGGATATGCTGATTCTCCACAGCTCTTTTATCATGAGCCCTAGTTACAGGTAAATTTTAATTCAACGCTTCATGTAGTCGGTCCCTTAGTTGTTAAGAATCATGCACCCCTAAAAAACTACCACAGTTCAGGAAATTTAATGTGGGTAAATAATGACCATGATGCTGTTAGCCTTGGCATAGGAAACCTATGCACCTTAGTTACGCTATAGGCAGTCGGCAGATCAATGTACATCAAATGAGACGTCCATCAGACCTCTACTCGATTCACTTTCTACGCAAATGATCCTACGATTTAAATAAAATGTACTTATGATACTCGTATCTACGAGTACTTGTGTTCATCAATAGCCAGCTATGTGTATTGTTATGTTCTAGGGACGAAGAGTATGGATCCTGGTTCATCCAATCTCTCTGTAACAAGATTACTCAACTTGCAGCAACACACGACATCGAATCCATCATTACAGAAGTAAAGCGTGACGTAGCTATAGAAAAAGAACACGAAGTATACAACAAAAGGACCTTAGAAATGCAAATAAACAAACAAATGCCCGTCATGACTTCGACTTTAATACGAAAGCTTTACCTCAAGAAGTTCGGGGATCTCCCCGCTTCACCAATAACGTTATTGGATAGTGGCAAATGTCATAGCTGCCGAAATGTGTCAAATGAAGTATTGGACTGTGTTCCTCCTGTAACGCCTTTACTGGTCCAGTTTGGTCCATGTTTGTGTTTTCTGGATCATTTTGACTATATGAAGAAGTGTTTTAGGTAAGATTTTTGAGTACCTACCCACGTTTTGCCCGTCAACTTACGTTTTGATGTAAACTTGGTACGTGGTATCTGGGAACATTCATGGCCCTAATAGTCCATGCCATATACCTAAGTCCTGTAAGGCGCATAGGCACTTCAATCTAAAACAGGACTTTTTCTATTTATATTTTTGTGTTCAGAACTATGATACTTATAACAAGTAATCAGATAGAAATAGATTAAAAACTGTTAGTTGACCATGAAAATTCGTTGTTACTGTTCGAATATTTTCAATAACAAGTTTATTAAATATTTTTTTTAAGTAACTTCCGACTCTTTACCTATAGTTAGTTTACCTATAGTTTTGCAATCTACACATCATTTGATACCACACTTGGGTATATTTGAAAACATTCGATTGTTCATGTTCATGAGATATGGGAGTTGAAAGTAGGGGACTTTCAACTCCCATATCTCATGAATACCTCGACCGATTTCTATATAACTTTCAGTTTTGCATTATACACATAATTTCCTTTAATTTGATACAAAACTCGGGTATATTTGGAAACATTCGATTATTCATCCTCTCTTTCACCCCCCATAACTTTTAAACTTCTTAAACCAATTTTGATAAAATATGTAATATGTATGTAAAAGAACCACCGCCGGAAAAACTGCTTTTAAATAAAAAAAACTACATGCAAATCGGTCCACTTGTTTAGGAGCTACGGTGCCACACACAGACACAGACACACAGTCACATAAACATAGCGGTTAAACTTATAACACCCCTCTTTTTTATCAAGGGTTAAAAAGGATTTATAATCGGGGTTCACGGGGTCAAACCTAGTACACTTATTTTAAGTCCGATAAGATGCTACCCGGGAATTGACGGACGCTTAACTCACTAAAAACTCAAAGTACCCTAAATATTTTTACATCCATCTTAGCTCAAAAAATATTAGATTTGGCACACTTTAACTACGAACAGATTTACATTCATACCCACCTAGATAAAATGTTAAAACTCCTTTTAGTTATAATGTAGTCAGGTAAAAGAGCCTGATAGAGTGAGTACCTAGTCATAACGTTACGCTAGCTAACGTTCTGTTTTTTTTCAGATATTTCGTGGATGACAACCCACATGATGAAATCGCTCATTCATATCTTGAATTAGCCGAGGCATTTGAGGAAAGTGTGACATTTAACGCTGCCAAAGAAAAACTAACCAAAGCTATGAGTAAACATTTAACTACGAACGCAAAAGACAGCTATTACTATAATTTTTTGTATTTTTATAAACATTTTTAATGCTTTTTAATTTATACTTAACACAAAGAAAGAGTGAATAAAATAATACACACGAAATTATAGGTATCTTGTTAATAATTTTGTAGCTTCTTCAACACCGCTATCCCGGGGCCAAAGGCTTCCTTAATTCCAATTAGCTATCCGAATCCATGTACAAAAACGTAACACACCGCACAAAAAATAGTTAATTCCTTTTTAGCACTTTTAAATTTTCCACTCCCTACGGCACACATGCCATGTCATTAGAAATGTATGATCGATCATCATCTCAGCTGTATGACTACTATCCGCAGTGGGGGATTTACAAAGCCGTCATTAGGCTATAACATTTTTGCCGCCCCTACTGACCTAAGAAATTAGAAACAATGAAATTGCAACTTTATGGTTGTGTTTTATCGTCCTCATTACATTAGCTCTTTTCCGTTTTATGTAAGTAGGTATAATTATGTTTTTTTTTATTTTTTCCGAGACTCGTTTTCTCTGTGAATATTATATTGTTTGTTTAAGCCTGTATTACATTACACGATATTCAGGGACCCTTACCCTAACTAAGAGTGGTGTAATAAGAGTTAGAGCGACCGGTCGGACCCGGTAAGCCTTGCTTGGTAGTTAGGGTGATTAGGGCGCCCTAACTACCGGGCCCTGAATATCGTGTAGTGTAATACAGCTTTTACTTCTCTAAGGGGAAAAGAGTAATGGTCTAAATTTGCTGCCCTAGGCTCCAGCTTACTCAGCCTATTGGTAAATCCGGCACTGACTATCCGCATCCATTGCTGGACATAGGCCTCCCTCATGTACATATCTCCAAAATCATAAAGGGGTTGTTGCCATACTGCGTCCACGGGCAATGGTCGTAGGTCGGGCGTCGCGACGGACGCCCCGACACGTCTTACAAGGTCACCTCATTTTTGTCTACAGGTTTTCGAACGATACATTCACTGTCAAAGTACCGTCAACGGTCAACGTCAAGTCCATTGGTCGATTACTGAACTAAAGATGTTATGTCAATAATAACATCGCGGAGAGTAGACGCTGGACATGAAGTCTAATAAAATCAAATTCGAATACTTAGTACAATAGATAACTTTAAAGCATTTGAAAATGCTTGATAATCCAAGAAATACTTTGTAAATAGTGTTATATAAGTAATTAAGAATTGTTGTGAAGGGAATTCAGTGAAAATGTTCAATTACAAGTACCTAAGCCGTGAGCACCTTGAAGGGTTCGATAATTACAAGGTATTTATAGTTTTACATACGTTTTCTTATCAACTTTCAGTTTATATTGACAAAATATTTAATAGGTATACTGTACACTTGAACAATCGATCGTTAAAATCTTATTTATACCGTTTCTAAGTCATGTTTGTAACCTAAAATTATCGATTTTTTTACGCAACTATCTCTTCAAATTTGCATAACTGTCCATTAATTACATATTCCAGTACATTAACAACTGCGAAACGAATAAAACAGATGCAGCAAACATGCAACAAAGTGCATTACCATAATATAAGATCTAAATCTAATTGTATGAGTACATAGTGAAGATATACTAAAAATATACCTTGAGTTATAAACACATAAGCATTCCTGTTGCTGTATGTACGTCATCGTATTTTACACAAACAAGAAATACGTTTTCCTTTCAGCTCCAGGAAATAAATTTATGATAACATTCCATTACAGAATTTAGTTTCGCAATAACCATTATACTATTTTCCTCTCCAAATCAATTAAGTTATTGTTACCATGTTATACAAAAGAAATACCATTTTTTTTTGTAATTGGTATGATTGTTGATAAAAAAACAACATTACTCAATTCTCAGACTTTTAAACTTAGTTAATAGCTATGCTTCTAGAAATATATAAAGTATAACTCTGTAGCCATAAATAAACCTATAAATAAAGTTGGCCATCACAGATTTACATCTGTGCAACATTTCTGTCACCAAATTTTAGATTTGTCACTAGTCTGTAAAACCCTGTTTATTATATTTTTTTCTAAAATAAGAAGCAGTAAAACATTTTTGAATCCACACTGCATTGTAAATATAAAATAAAAAGTAACTTAATAAACATAGAAAAGCTACTTTGAGACAAGATTCTTAATCCGAAACTTATACTATAAAGTCCATGTAAACACAGGATCAGCACAATATGAAACTAATAATGTCAAGTGGATAATAGAAGCTTTAAGATTTTAATAGCTGTGGGGTTGCGCGCAGTAGAATGTTACCCCTCCTCCTACCTGTGGATGCAGTAAGAGCCTGCTAAGGGACACCTCCGGAAGATGGCCAGCAGCGTCTTTCTGTGTACTGCGCTCGTCAACCCGCCTGCCAAGCGTGGTGAGTATGGCAACTACCCCTCATGGAGATCCATGAGCGAGGCCTGTGTTCAGTAGTGGATGTTTTACGGCTGAAAGGAACGAACGATAAAGTATATCTCATTTAATTTAATAATAATTAAAATAAAAAATTAATACATGATTATGCTTGCTACACCCCTCTCCGATTTTTCCCGAACATCCCTTAGCAGCTCTTACTGTAACCACAGGCTTGAGAGGATCTCCTGTCGGCACCCCACGGCAATTCTAAATGTTTTATTACCACTGGTAGGATCTAGTAGGCATTTTATTCAATTCATTTATTTATTTCAGACAACTAAGTCCATAATTTATAAACTATAAATGTTATAATATGCCATGTTTTTTTCAGTACCAGGCCATAGACACAAGCCCACTGAGTGTCTATGTTATGCACCCGTTCTGGAACAAGGTTGTTGAGGTAAGTATCTTCTAGTGAGATATCAAATGAGTTAATTTTTGCGGAACATTTCGAATCAATATCCATTGTTGCCGCAAGTAGTGCCCCTTCATAGATAATGTATGAAAAGCAGTTTTCTATATTATTGCTTTTTTTATTGTAAAAACTTACGATTCGATTTGGTTAGTTCCTTTGGGAAAAGTATTGTATTTATTTATTGCATCATGTACAGGTTTGCTATTGAGCTTGTTGCCCCAACCTAACTTTTGAAGTATTAGGTCTAAGCAATACATATTATAAGTAATTGCATGAACCCTGTTTCTATGGATTAGCGTCAATTAAGGTCTACTAGACTTTTTTTTAATGTAAGTATTATTTATTTGTATCTGATGGGCTATTTATTTAGATTAGATTATTATTTGGACTAGCTATAAAATTTAAAATAAAATTGAGTCCCACCCTGTTGTTTATATGTAAGAACCGTTAATTAACAAACCAGCTATATCCGTCTTAGACAAATCCATACATATAGAATTTTTTGGCTTTGGTCAAACATTTTTGGAATGACAAAGTTATTTACAATGCATCGGATATACAATGTAAGTTTCAAACAGAGGAAAATTTATATGGTTAACGCCTATTTACAACTACTTACAAGTTAGTCAGATTAATAGTTGTAATAAACGGTGACATATAATAAGTAAAGATAAAATTATAATTTCTGCAAGGTTACGCCTGAATAAGTAAATTATTAGTTACATAGTACAGTCCGCGCATGAGGGCTACTTACCGCCCTGGGTAAGCGAGAGCCGACAGGGTGGAAAGCACATAAAAGAGAACACCAGTAAGACTGACGGAACCCTCCGACTACCCGATAGAGCCATTGCCCACGAGTTCTTTCCTCCGTCGACCGAGACACGTTCTCGGCTTGCCCGTTGACGAGCTCACTGCCGCTAACCCGGAGGTGACGTCAACCCGTCCCACACTAGCTGCTAGGCACACGTTTAATAACCGGTCCCACCGGTGGGGCCGAAGAATACACTCTTCCGTCTTAAGGTGCAGATTTGCACCTGGACGTTAACCATCACATTACATCTAAAAATCTGGCAACAGACCAAGTCGTGGTTCGAACCTAAGTGGTGCCCTTGAGCTTGTTGTCCCAACCTAACTTTTGCGGCTGGGCGCCCTCTGCGCTCGCCATTGTCCGGTAACGTTGTCATGGCCATCTGCGGTCAAAAACATTAAAAGTCAATTCGAAAAAAAAGACTGACGGGACGCGCCACATTTAGGCGGTGAAAGCGTGAAGTCTTTTATAAAACACTGTTTGTGGACTTTGTTTGGACTTTACCTTTATTATGTATTATATTAGCTGCACCTGTATGTGTTTAATTTGTTTCTATGTAACTGTAACGGAATCTTCATACTTTGTTTTAACCCACTTTAAGACATCTGATTTAGTTGATCAAAATCAAATTTGTTACAATATTTAACGTACGAGGTACTTGTATAATATAAATCAAACAATCAGTACCTAATGAGAGACAATATTCTGTTTGTTATAGTTTGCACCGCGCGTAACTAGATGGCGGGACAGGTAAAATTAGCACGCGCTATCGTTGCATAGATCTCTTGTACTGTAATGAAATAAATTAAAATTAGTTTACAAGCTTTTCCTGCTTGGAGTGCCAGACAGACTCGTACTCATCTTACGAGACTACTTGTCGAACCGCTGCTTTCGCTACCGCGTGGAAGGCACGCTCTCAGACCCCAAACCCGTCCGAGCTGGAGTTCCTCAAGGCTCAGTCCTTGCTCCCCTTCTTTTCACGCTGTACACCAGCGATATTCCCCGACACCCGCAAGTCGAACTTGCCCTCTTCGCCGATGACACGGCTTTGTACGCGTCCGATAAGAACAGGAATCGCGTACGCATAAGGCTGCAGGCTGCACTAGACACCCTAGGTGCCTGGTTCAGAAAGTGGCGCATAGAGGTGAACCCGACGAAAAGTGCAGCAGTGTACTTCACTCGGAGTCCCTTCTTGCCCCAGCCTCTCCTCCTCTTCGATAAACCCATCCCTTGGGTTAGGTCAGCTCGCTACCTAGGAGTAATCCTAGATAGACGTCTCACCTTCTATCCCCACATAAGGTCTGTCACTAATCGTGCGAAGTTCGTGCTTAGCCGGTTAAACAGCCTTCTCAACTCGAAAAGTAAAATGTCCTTTAGAAATAAAGTGACACTTTACAAGACAGTTGCACGGCCAATAATGACATATTCCTCTGTCGTCTTTGGCCAGTCCCGTCATGTTAGATGCCTTCAGGTAGTCCAAAACAACTTCTTGCGCAGGGCCACGGGTTGCCCATGGTACATGCGCAATGTAGACCTCCACCGAGATCTCAAACTCGAGTCCATCGAACACTTTATTAAAACTGCTTCAAAGCGTTTTTATGAAGTGGCGGCGGAACACTCCAATCCCCTAATCTCGGGATTACCCTCCGACTACCCGATAGAGCCATTGCCCACGAGTTCTTTCCTCCGTCGACCGAGACACGTTCTCGGCTTGCCCGTTGACGAGCTCACCGCCGCTAACCCGCAGGTGACGTCAACCCGTCCCACACTAGCAGTTAAGACACATTTTCAAAAACCCTAACTTTTGCGGCTGGGCGCCTTCTGCGCTCGCCATAGTCCGGTAACGTTGTCATGGCCATCTGCGGTCAACAACATATATTGTCATTTCGAAAAAAAAAAAATTAAAATAAATAAGGTTTATTAATTCCGGTAACGTTGTCACGGCTATCTGCGGCCAACAACATTTATAGTCCATAAGAAAAATAAGGTTTAATGGTGTCACTACAAAAATTCGATAGTGGTAATTTTATATTGTGTGTGTTTATTTTGTATTGACTTGACTACTTATAGTAGTAACTACTAGGATTATATAAGGTAGGAAGGTAAATACTAGGATTACAAAGCACCCCACGCTTTTTGTACCTATTAAATCTATGACTTTACTGTTTTATTTAAAAAAAAATAAGTCCGACCAGCCCAAAAGCGTGTTTTTGACTTTTGTATAAACTGTTACTTATTTATTTTCAGTTAATACCAAAATGGGTAGCGCCCAACGTCCTAACCTTCGCTGGGTTTATGCTGATAGTGCTAGACTTCGTGATGCTGTCGTGGTGTGACTACTCGTACCTGGCATCCAGCGCGGCGTACAACGTCACCGGCGACGTCACGGATGACGTCACGGCGCCTGCCGTGCCGCGCCCTCTGTGGTACGCGATAGGGGCGCTGCTCTTCCTCGCCTACACTCTAGGTATGTCTGTCTACTTAGTTCTTAGTATTGGCGTTAGATGGCGTAAGGTGGATGTTGATTTATAGTGTTTCTAGCTTACACTCTAGGTAAGTGATGAAACTAGATGGCGTTAGCTGTATGTTTAGAGTGGGTTACAAATAGATAGCATTACCTGTATTTTTGTTATATACTTAAATATGTTGATACTAGATGACGTTGCTGACTACTGTCCCGTTTTTTGGCATTGAGAAGGGTATACACTTAAACAGATGGAATAATAAAAAATGTAGCTATTCTATTTTCTTCCATGTCAATTAGATTGCAGGCACATAATTCTGGTTACATAGTAAACGACATTATGAGTCAAGTCATACTGTGTATGTACATATTAGTGACTTGTCGTAGACTACTAAAGTCTGTCACTCTTGGTGGTATCGTGGTAAAACGTCTGCGGGTAACGTCATGACCTCGCTTACATTGTAGGTAAGTGATGAAACTAGATGGCGTTAGTTGTATGTTCTAACAACGAGTTTCAAATGTTGATACTAGATGGGGTTGCTGTGTTCCTCGCTTACTCTATTACCGCATACTACGTACTATTTAGTTCCTAGTTCTGACGTTAGATGACGTAAGGATTGTTAGTATAGACCAGGGATTCCCAAACTAGAGGGCGCGCCCTCCTAGGGGGGCGTAAGACAATTTTGCGGGCGGCGCGATCCAAAATCCGTCCCCACTAGGCTGGCGCACCAGCTCGCCCTCCGCTCAGCCCGCGCAATCGTCCGTCTTGTCCCTGGTTACAAATACACACTCCCGCACTCGTGCATTGATAACTTTACGTTACAAATTCCTTGCTTTGGGCTGTTCTTAGAGGTTTTATCATTAAGTCCGTCAAAGATATACAGTAGCGGGCTTGAGCTTTTTGTATTCTGCGGAGGGGGGCGTGTTACAAAATAGTTTGGGAACCCCTGGTATAGACTAAACATTCAATGCCAAAAATGTACTCTCTAGTATAGACAGACTAAGGCCGTTTGTCCACCGCCGCCGTCACCGGACCGCCGCCGTCACCGGACCGTCAACGAGAACGAGATTATTTCTGGCCTAGATCAAAATGACGGACACGTCATTTTGAACCGCCGTCAGGCGATCGTATTACCACCGCGAAGATCTCGGTGTTTCAGTCAGTTTGTTGTAGTTGTCGTGCGTGGTAGTGCGTAGAAATAAAACAAACTAGTATGTACTACTTGTATTTTTATCTTGTACGTGTTCTTTAGTAGGAACAACCTATACTTCGGAGGTGGGCGTTGACTCTGCTACTCAGTTATTTTTGTAACTTTTGCAGCAGTCAACGTTTTCTTAATGTTTTTGTACCCATGTTTTTTGTTCCGATTAAATATTTTTGAATTTTTTTTTTGTATTTTGATCTCCTCAATTACAATATAGTTCCTAAACTTGCTAACAGATGGCATTGACGGCAAGCAGGCGCGGCGCACGGGCACGTCGGGCCCCCTCGGCGAGCTGTTCGACCATGGCCTGGACTCCTACACTGTGTTCTTCAATTACAATATAGTTCCTAAACTTGCTAACAGATGGCATTGACGGCAAGCAGGCGCGGCGCACGGGCACGTCGGGCCCCCTCGGCGAGCTGTTCGACCATGGCCTGGACTCCTACACTGTGTTCTTCAATTACAATATAGTTCCTAAACTTGCTAACAGATGGCATTGACGGCAAGCAGGCGCGGCGCACGGGCACGTCGGGCCCCCTCGGCGAGCTGTTCGACCATGGCCTGGACTCCTACACTGTGTTCTTCAATTACAATATAGTTCCTAAACTTGCTAACAGATGGCATTGACGGCAAGCAGGCGCGGCGCACGGGCACGTCGGGCCCCCTCGGCGAGCTGTTCGACCATGGCCTGGACTCCTACACTGTGTTCTTCAATTACAATATAGTTCCTAAACTTGCTAACAGATGGCATTGACGGCAAGCAGGCGCGGCGCACGGGCACGTCGGGCCCCCTCGGCGAGCTGTTCGACCATGGCCTGGACTCCTACACTGTGTTCTTCAATTACAATATAGTTCCTAAACTTGCTAACAGATGGCATTGACGGCAAGCAGGCGCGGCGCACGGGCACGTCGGGCCCCCTCGGCGAGCTGTTCGACCATGGCCTGGACTCCTACACTGTGTTCTTCATACCAGCCTGCCTGTACTCCGTGTTTGGACGGATAGACTTCTCCGTGTCTCCGTTAAGGTAACGGATTTAAGGTTCATAAATGGGCATTTTTTTTAAAAAAACGTCCATGTAGATTTTTAGGTGTCCCACAAGTTGATAAATAATTTTCTTTGAAACCAGTCTTTTTTTAGATATTAACAAAGTTTTTTTTAGGTTTATAGATTTATTTACGTTAAAAAAAACTGTTTATTTTGACTATTTTTAAACAACAAATTGTAAAATAAGACTAAACTAGCTTTCGACACCCGTTAAAAATGTTTGTCCTACATAGTATTTTATAGTAAATTTTTACCTGTCTTGAAAGAAGGCCAAAACTGAATTATTTATATTTAAATACCTCAAGGCCATATTATTTAAACGTAATAAGCGGGACCTTGAACACAAAATAATAACTTTTTATCAATTAAATTGTGTGAAAAAAGTTACAAAACGGAACAACTATCTGACTCTAAAAAAGGTAAAAATCTTTTGGAAATGCAATTTGTTTGTTATTTTGCCGCTATGTTATACATCTCTGAGGAAAAGCGAATCATTTGAAATAATTTAGATAATTTAAAAAAAATATTTTTTTTGATTCCATTTTGTAACTAACACACATTGAACAAATTTCTACGAAAATGCCCAATACCAAAAAGGGATTATAGTGAGGGAATAGCAGAAATAATCATAAGCGGCTGATAGATTTCTGAGATCCAATTAAAGTTTCTACTTCTACTTGTTAAAGTCGTTTGACCTAAGGTAAATGTGTGTGTGTGTGTATATATAATGTATATATAATGCCGTGGGGTGCCGGCAGTAGAATGTCACCCCTCCGCTCAGGCCCGTGGAGGCAGTAAGAGCCTGCTATGGGATACCTGCGGAAGATGGGCAGCAGCGTCTTTCAGTGTATCGACATCCTGTACTGCGCTCGCCAACCCGCCTGCTAAAGGCAGTAAGAGCCTGTTATGGTATACCTGCGGAACAAGGGCAGCAGCGTCTTTCCGTGTATCGACATCCAGCACTGCGCTCGCCTACCCGCCTGCTAAACGTGGTGAGTATAACAACTACCCCTCATGGAGATCCATGAGGAAGGCCAGTGTTCTGTAATGGACGGTTGACGGCTGAAATGAATGATGATAAAATGTGTATGTTTATGTATTATACCTAAGAATAAGAATGTCTTTTATTTCAGATAAGTATTTAAAAATCCATACAGATGGTTAGTAATTTTGACTTTAAATTATGTCAGTTCATAATCTATTTCACGATATTTATAATAAGACTTAAACAGTATTGCCACGCTAAATGGCATCGAGTATATCTGCAGGTATTTGTTCCGGGTGTTCTGGAGTGTTTTTCTATACATAATCATCTATAGTAATATATATAATATATATATCTGTGTAATTGATTTATGTAAGTCGTGCTAATTAATTAATTAAATAAATAAATAGTATCCATAACACAAGCTTTGCTTAGCTTGTGATGCTAGATGATGATGTGTGAATTGTCCAGCATTATTTAATTTATCTATCTATTTTTACAGAATGTACTATGTGATGTGGAATCTCTTACTTAACTTCCATCTCAGCCATTGGGAGAAATACAACACGGGGGTGCTGTTCCTACCCTGGGGGTACGACTTTGGGATGTGGGTGAGTGTTTTGAAACCCTTACTAGAAAGACGTGGAGCCGTGGGGTGCCGGCAATAGAATGTTACCCCTCCTCTCATACCCGTGGATGCAGTAAGTTCCTGCTAAAGGATACCTCCGGAAGATGGGCAGCAGCGTCTCTCCGTGTATCAACATCCCGTACTGCGCTCGCCAACCCGCCTGCCAAGCGTGGTGAGTATGGCAACTACCTCTCATGGAGATCCATGAGGGAGGCCTGTGTTCAGTAGTGGACGTTTTACGGCTGAAATGATGACTAGAAAGATGGGTTTTCAGGAGCTCATGGAGTCATGCCCATCTTCTTCCACAACATGCTGAATGCTGCCGGCGACCCCGAGTCCTCCGCAGGGTGATTACGTATCTCGCGACAGGTTTCGCAACAGGCATTTTACAGCAACGATTGCTGTCAAATGTCAATTTTGTATTAGAGAACAGCAAGGAATTAGTCTTTTTTAAACTTACGCGATCACGACACATTATTAACACATATTTAACCGGGTATTTATCGCGTTATTTACCTTTATTATTGCCCGACGTTTCGACAGGATTGCACCCATCGTGGTCCCGGGAAGACTGACATGTTGGAGGTGACCGCAGCAAAGCGAAGGCGTCTTTTCAGACTACCCTCACTTGGTCTTCATAATTATAGGAACTTGAGATTAAGGCTGTTTCACACTGCGACAGCACACTACACTAATGAGCACACAACACATAAGCAAGGAATTGACATTTGACAGCATCGTTGCTGTCAAATGCCTGTTGCAAACCTGTCGCGAGACATGTAATCACCCTGCGGGTATTTCAAGGAGTTGGGCTAGTTAGGGTCGGGGCAGTATCACTGGGGACAATGCGCAGTACACTCCAATGCGGGACGTCAGTGCAGAACTGGTAGCCCCCATCAGAACTAGAAGACGGGTTGTCGGCAGGTTGATTGCGTATCTCGCGACAGGTTTGCATCAGGCGTGAATCTCGCGATAATCGCTGTCAACGTCAATTCCTTGCTGCTGCTTTATACCAAATTGGACGATTACCATCTATAGAAATGAAAAATGCAATCAAAATTTTGTCTCCGACGGGACTCGAACCCGTAACGTTCAGACGAACACCTTCAACGCAGGCTGCCTTAACCGTTCGGCCACGGAGCAATTAACCGTCGGGTCGAAAATCTTGACTGCCTTTATCGGTTTCGAACCGAGTGGCGACATCTAGCTGAAATTCTTAGAGATATTCTAGCCCACTGTCCGACAACAAGTAGTCAGTAAAGCAGTGAAGAGATGTCGCTTTAGTTAATTTTATAAGCAATGTTATTTAAAGTGTAAACCCACACTAAGGTATCATTATAGAAATGAAAAATGCAATCAAAATTTTGTCTCCGACGGGACTCGAACCCGTAACGTTCAGACGAACACCTTCAACGCAGGCTGCCTTAACCGTTCGGCCACGGAGCAATTAACCGTCGGGTCGAAAATCTTGACTGCCTTTATCGGTTTCGAACCGAGTGGCGACATCTAGCTGAAATTCTTAGAGATATTCTAGCCCACTGTCCGACAACAAGTAGTCAGTAAAGCAGTGAAGAGATGTCGCTTTAGTTAATTTTATAAGCAATGTTATTTAAAGTGTAAACCCACACTAAGGTATCATTATAGAAATGAAAAATGCAATCAAAATTTGATTACCATCTATGCCAAGTGAGCGGTGGTTGCACTTGTACAAATTACTTAGCGGGTGACCAAAGAGGAAATGGCAAACGATAAAATTAACCCTATCAATATATATAAAACTCTTCTGTTACTGACTAAGTGACTGACAGACAACGCACAGCCTAAACCACTGGACCTAGAGACTTGAAATTTGGCACACATATTCCTTGTGTACCCTAGAGGTGCACTAAGAAGGGATTTTTCGAAATTCCCACGGGAACGGGAACTACGCGGGTGAAACTGCGGGGTGCGGTTAGTTATATATAAACCTACTATTAACCAAACACAAAAGCTATATAAGAAGAGGACCACAGATTTCAGAACCTAACCTGCTTTTACCGCGATGTTCGCCGGATTTACGCCTGTTGCAAACCTGTCGCGTGATGCGTAATCAGCCTGACGTTTTAAGTGTGCGTTACTTAGCTCCGAAACGGTAGAACCAATTACGTTTTTTTAGTTGAAAGATTTTTCTATTTGGTCGAAATCGGGCCAGCAGTTTCCAAGATCATCATCATTTCAGCCGTACTATCAGGCGTCCGTCACTCGCTCAAGGGCACGCGATAAATGCCTACCGCTTTGCGAGCAGTCCACGATACATACGCCAGTAGTAGGCTGCCACACGCCGGCTTGAGCGCACGCACGTTAAAACTTTCCTTTAGATGTCGAGACCGCGTAACTATTGTGCAGTGGATGGATGCCAAAGTAAAAAAACGAATGAAAAAATTGTCATTATTTTCTTTGCCGAAAGACGAACAAAGGTAAAGTAAAAGATATTTTAAATCTTAAGTTTTTAGAATTATTTTTTCCCTTTCCTCTAAAAATGGACGTAGGAAGGTACTATGTAAATATTCATAAATAAAGAAGTTCAGCTATTAAATACATAGATAGATAAGTATTTTAGTATTTTGATTATAGTATTATATTTTGTACACACAACATAGGTCATCGCTTTCCAGATCAGCGTTTCTTCAAATCGATTATGGCTTTGAAAACAACACAGTCCTAAACTCAAGTATTAGGTTTCCACCGGCGAACAAAGATTCAAATCTTTGCTGGCGAAGCATCTGAATACCTAGGTAAAAGAGCAATAATAGTATAGGTTACACACCTATACTATTATTGCTCTAAGTGTGGTGTGTACTTAGTTCGTTATGTCAAAGATTATAACTACTACCTACGAGAGTAGGTACTTACCTCCCTGTACAAAGGTCACTGCTTTTCTTAACCGACTTAAAAAAAAGAGGAGGTTCTCAGGCCATCTGATTTTTTTATGTTTGAGAACTCTGTCGTTTATGAACTGATTATTACTATATTGGATTAACGGGTATTTATCGCGTAATTACCTTTATTATTATCCTGACGTTTCGACCATCGAAAGGTATTCATCATTTTAAAAAACTAAATCATATTTGAGCAACCAATAAAAATAGCTGTTTTTTTACCACATTCGTTTTATTATAAAAATCTCTTCGTAGAAGCAGCCCTAGCTAGCCACTCATTCGATGCCGCGTCACAGATTACATGCAAGTAGGTGAGGCGGGTGAGCAAAGCAATCTCAACGATTTTGTAGGCTATTATAGCGTAGGTATTTTCGCTTTTGTATTGGAGTGATGTATCTGTTAGTTTCTGTAATCTGTGGTACTATAGCCGTAAATGTCCACTACTGAACACAGACCTCCCTCATGGATCTCCATGAGAGGTAGTTGCCATACTCACCACGCTTGGCAGGCGGGTTGGCGAGCGCAGTGCGGGATGTTGATACACGGAAATACGCTGCTGCCCATCTTCCGGAGGTATCCCTTAGCAGACTTACTGCATCCACGGGCAAGAGAGTAGAGGCAACATTCTACTGCCGGTACCCCACGACCATTTAACATGGTATTTCCTTTAATAAATGTTGAATATTTAAAATTGCTCTTTACGGAATGATAGAACGGAGCAAACAAGAATCTATTCATTGCTCCTTACGAAATGATTAATACCAAAACTGACATACGCTAGGAACGGAGCAAACAATAATCTATTCATTCTCCTTCAGTCATCCACGCTGATATTCCTGTTCACTGGTGCGAACGGGACAGACGTATACAAGCGATACATGTTCGGGAGTTACACAGTCGCTAACGTGTTCGAGTGGACGATATACGGCACTGGGGTCGTCACGAATCTACCTGTGGCGTTGTATAATGTGCATAAGTGAGTAACTTCTTATTTCTTAAGGATGAACGAGTCGCCCATCTTTCCATACAAACGCGGAAGGGTAACTACTCCACTGTTTGACGTTAACCATCCAACACTAAGTATTATATCAATTTATCTCGTCATAATCTATGTTTGTATATACCCCAACCCGTAAAAAAAAGGATTTATTTCAAAAATACAAGCTTCTAAACTTTCGTATTTCAACACTGATTTTAGCCCAACATTGGACGAAACTAAATAATATAAGGAGAAAGAAATATCAAAAATAAACGCCGTTCCGACGTAGTTTAATTATTCAAAAGTTGAAATAAATGTTATTATGAAAAGATTACACTCAAGTTTTTCTATAATAACCCTTGTGCAAATAGTCTATTCACGTATTTTTGCGCGGTCGGTTTGGGAATGAATCATTGTGCATTTCATTCTAGCGCGCGGGTAAACACACTATGTCAGGTGAGATAGCATACATTTAGGCCGCGCCCACTGACGTCTTTGCCTCCGCGTCTAGTTGAGCCTCAAGGCCGGGCTATTCCAGGAGCGGTATACTGAAGGAGTGCGCGCGGGCGCGGTCTACATAAATTGTGTAAAAAAAATTAATTAGGTTTTCAGAAAAAGTAAATGTTAAATATTCTTCTAAACGTCTCATCTCAATGCCTATTTTCAGAGATGTTTTTTTAAAGTATTAACCATAAAAATGAGCAAAAACTATCCTTGCTCCTTAATTAATATTATCAGGTGAAGTGAAAAATATCGTGTTTAGCTTCATTATTACTCAATGCAATATTCCAGCTTGTATACCTAATCATGTGCCTATGTATGTACTTATGAGCTTTGTTATACAAGTAGGAATATTGTGTACTGCAGTGCGTACGGCTTTACAGGATGAGTGTAAAGTGATGTCTAGGTTCGTCTTTATACGGATGAGCCTAGCTACGTGGAGATTGCTATGTAACCTCTTTATTGGGCTCTTTATTCTATAAAGGATGTATTATAATATGTGTACTTACCCGAAAGGGGTGTTATGCCCATGAAAACAAGTATTTGGAAGGAAAAAGGATCGGGAATTCGCGTCAAATTTTTTTTTTTTTTTTTTTACAATTTTACTAGTAGGTGTGATGCGAAGATGATACTAAGGATAAGGATATGATAAAGGATCACATTCGTTTTTTTTTAAATTTTGATAAAAAAAAACCTCTGTGTGATTGTTATTTGTACTCGTACGGCAACTCTTTGCGGAGGTCAATGACCTTATCAAGAATCAGCTAGCGCTTAGGTTGCCACTTTTGTATAAGCAGGTATCGAAGTTAAAACTTTCGCGGTCTTTTCTTGAATGAAAATCATCGAATTGAAAAGTCGTAGAACTAAATTTGTTCCTTGGGGTAGTCAGAATCACCCCCTTTCGGCTTAGTACATTATCTATAAATCTAGAGGTACGCGTGTTAGTAAATACGTATACCCCATCTTCTAATGTCTTTTTCAGATCGTACAAACTGCGCACGGGCAAGATGAGAACGCCGCTGGAGGCGATACGGCCGCTCTGGTCTCTGCTGCACATCTTCGTAGTGCTGTCTGTCTGGGTGCACCGCTCGGACAGACTGCCTGAGTACGATCTGCGGGCTCTGTTCCTGCTGATGGGGACGCTGTTCAGTAATGTGGCTGTGAGTAGACTATTTAGAGATTATAACAAGATGTCTATCCTTATAAACACACCACCACCCGCCGAGACACTCTACCATCCACCTAGACACTCCACAATCCATCTAAACACTCTACCAGCCACCTAGGCACTCCACCATCCACCTAGGCACTCCACCATCCACCTAGGCACTCCACCATCCACCTAGGCACTCCACCATCCACCTAGACACTCCACCATCCACCTAGACATTCCACCATCCACTTAGGCACTCCACCATCCACCTAGACATTCCACCATCCACCTAGGCACTCCACCATCCACCTAGACACTCCACCATCCACCTAGGCACTCCACCATCCACCTAGGCACTCCACCATCCACCTAGACATTCCACCATCCACTTAGGTACTCCACCATCCACCAAGACACTTCACCATCCACCAAGACATTCCACCATCCACCTAGACACTGCCATCCACCGAGAAACTCTACCATCCACCTAGACACTCCACCATCCACCTAGGCACTCCACCATCCACCTAGGCATTCCACCATCCACCTAGACACTCCACCATCCACCTAGGCACTCCACCATCCACCTAGGCACTCCACCATCCACCTAGACATTCCACCATCCACTTAGGCACTCCACCATCCACCTAGGCACTCCACCATCCACCTAGACATTCCACCATCCACCTAGACACTCCACCATCCACCTAGACACTCCACCATCCACCTAAACACTCCACCAATATTCAGTATTCAGTTGTTTATTGCTTTCCATTGTAAACATAGGTCTTAAACATAAGTAAATAGTACAGAATGGAACCCTGATGGGCACTGCAATCTAAATGTAGGTATAAGAAGGTAGGTATCATGCAAGATAATGTCAGTTAAATATTATTAAATTAGAGAAATCGTCATAAAAATGATTATAGCCTTAACTTTACAATAAAAAAAAATTGTCATGAAAATAATGATGTACTTCGTCGTATTTACAAGGTATATAAATTGGAGTATTGGGGCACTGAAATTTCCTTTATAGATTGATATCACAAAACTGTGCACTTGTCATCAAAATATTCTTGCAAATTATAATAGCATTTTTGAACAAGGTGGCGTTTAAGTTTCTTTATGAATATGTTTTCTGATTCTAAATCTTTTATAAATTTTGGTAGATGATTAAAAATCTTAATTACCATGACATGTAGACTAGAACTATGCATTACCAATTTAGAATCTGGAAGCGCTAACCGGTTTCTGTGTCTTAGATTAATATTTAGATTGTATATGTGTCCTTTGCTGTAATAAAAAAGTTTGAATATTTTTTAACAAATTTACACACCTCTAATATGTAAATGCATGTAGTTGTTAATATATTTAATTTTACGAAGTGGGGTCTACAAGTTTCCGTACTTACGATGTGTGCTAGGATGCGTATGCATCTTTTTTGCATTATGAACAGGTCTTCGATATCGGTACTATTGCCGAAAAAAATAATGCCGTATTGGATCCAGGCTTGTGCATACGCATAATAAGATGACAGGGCAATTTTTAAGGAGGTGGAACCATCCACCTAAACACTCTACCATCCACCTAAACACTCCACCATCCACCTAGGCACTCCACCATCCACCTAGGCACTCCACCATCCACCTAGGCACTCCACCATCCACCTAGGCACTCCACCATCCACCCAGACACTCCACCATCCACCTAGACACTTCACCACCCACATAGACACTCCACCATCCACTTAGACACTAGATGCGATACGGCCGCTCTGGTCTCTGCTGCACATCTTCGTAGTACTGTCTGTCTGGGTGCACCGCTCGGATTGCTTTGCTTCGCATTGCTTTATTTTATACTAGCTTCTGCGCGCCGCTTCGCACGCGTTGTACCCGAATAAAAGTATCCTATGTGTTACTCCCAGTCAACATCAATACGTGTGCAAAGTTTCAGCTCAATCCGTAGCCTAGTTTTTGCGTGAAGAGGTAACAAACCTCCATCCAAACAAACTTTCGGCTTTATAATATTAGTGGGATTGTTGTTTGTACTCCCGTGAGTTGTTTTCAATTAGGTTTTCTATTCCAGTGTCGCCTTATCGTGAGTCAGATGAGCGGCCGGCGCTGCGACGCGTCCGTGGCGCTGGCGTGGGCGGTGACGCTCGCCGCTGCACTGGCGCTCGCTTGTCCAATGCTGGAGCCGCTCCTGTTCTACGGGGTCACTCTGTTCAGTGTGCTGGCGCATGTGCATTACGGATGTTGTGTGGTAAGGATCAATGTTTATTAAAACAACATTGATGTATATACATATAAAAAAGTAAGGCCTTTGCATCTATTATAGATGATTTATACAGTGTCAGCAACTGGTAATCATGCTGTACGGGACGCTGCAGTGCCTGGGACATTGTTAGATGGATTAGGCTTGCCCAGCACCTACATATACCATCCTCTCAGCTTAGTCAGCTATTATTCAGAGGAAAGAACAGGTCAATACGTCTGAAGCTAACTAAGCCGCGGGCTTCCTCACGATGTTTCCTTCACTGTTAAAGCTCGTGTTAAGTGTGCACATAAATTTTTCAAGAAAGAAAAATTCATTGCTGCACGGCCGGTATCGAACCCACGACCTTCGGATTGAAAGTCGGGGGTACATACCACTCGGCCAACACGGCTTTTTGTACATATAACAAACCATACAAAAGTACAATACCTACTTTACTAAAACATATGTACCTAACAGCTGTTTCTTTACATTTTTTTACAGCAAAAGTTCCTTAGTAAAAGTTGTTCATATTGACGATAGCATTGACCTCCCGAAGTTTTCGGTATACTCGATGCCATTTAGCGTGGCAATACAGGTCATTCACCTACCTTCACTACGCTATCATAAAATGCAATGAAAGTGTCGCTAATACTGTCGCTTACCATACAAACCACATAGCACGTTTTCGATAGGTTTGTATGGTAAGCGACAGAATTAGCGACACTTTCATTGCATTTTATGATAGCGTAGTGAAGGTAGTTGAATGACCTGTATTGCCACGCTAAATGGCATCGAGTATAGTTGTCCTTTTACACCCTGTATAGTTTGTAGCTGTTTGTCGTTGGTCACAAACGTAACGTCTGCCGCATGTCCAGCGATTGTGTTGGCTAGGATTATAACAAGATACGACGTGGAAGGCAGAGAATGAGATGGCGGGACGGGCTTGACGCTTATTTACCATCTTGGCCTGTAACTGCGTTAATTCGCGAGGAGTGGAAGGAGGAAAGGGAGGCCTTTGCCCAGCAGTGGGACAGTAACGATTGTATTATAATAATAAAAACTAATAAATGGCGAGTATTGTCTCGCCAAAGGCCCACCTGATGTTAAGTGGTAACCTCTAACTGCAATACCGCGGTGATCACGTCCAAGCACGTGACCAACGCTGCATGGCATTGCGCCCGTCACCCTGACACATAGAGTTGTAAGGTCTCATGTGCCTGTAATTTCCCCGGTCCTCTTTTCCTTCAAACCGGACTGCAGGTGCTGAGTGAGGACTTTTGAACGTAGTTTTAAAGCGGTTCCTGCTTATAGAAATGTAAAATGCAATCAGAATTTTGTCTCCGACGGGGCTCGAACCCGCAACGTTCAGGCGAACACCTTTAACACAGGCTGCCTTTACCGTTTCGGCTACGGAGACACTAAACGTCGGGTCGAACATGTTGAATGCTATTTCTTGCTTGTTTACAGGTACAGCAGATGTGCGAACACTTCAGAATAAGCTGCTTCTACATTAAGCAGCGCACAGATTGACTCTTAGCGGACAATGCGTGCTAGTAACATAACTGATGTCGGATACACAGCCACGGAACTGTAGGTCTACCATGAGTTTTCACAATCTATATTCGCTAGCGACTGTAGTAAACAAAATGTATGAAAACTCGTACAGCGCCTCTAGCGGGTAGTTTGGTACTAAAATATGCAGTAAACTGTACTACAGCGACTGTAGTTTGGGCTTCATTTGCTTAGAATTTGGTACCATGTGTTACAAATCTGACAGATGTCAAAGTAACGTACTATTACTACTGTAGTAACGTCAGGCGATCTAACAGTGACAACTCATGGTAGACACACAGCTTAACTACCTAGAAGCTACGAAACCCTGACGGGCTGCGTCGAAATTCTTGTTAAGACCATTATCAGTAGCCGTCATTCTTACCAAACCGGCAGGCTGATTACGTATCTAAGGGTAACGGCGAGGAATTGACGTTTGACAGCGATGGTTGCGAGATATACGCCTGTTGCAATCCTGTCGCGAGATATGTAATCAGCCTGCGGGTGAGGAAATAGCTTAAGTGGTTTTATGTAATACATAAACGGCCCCTAATGTTATGTTACGTGATTACCATGCTTTGGTATATAAGGAAGGGTACACGATTCCAGTGAAAGTGCCTCATTTAAACACTGATTATATATAAGCGGTACTTACGATTTTGGATCAAATATTAAAAAAAAATCGTCACTTAAGTGCAGTTTGTTATCTCTTTTGACGTTTAAACTAGATATTTTGACGAAAATATGATTTTTATCGTTGTGTACGAATCTTTAGTTAGCATGCATTGTCTTTACATAAGCTTTATTTACTTTTATGTATAACGAATTGTATTATTTTCTTATTTAATATTCGGTTTTTTAATCATTTGATCATTTTAATCATTTGTTCTGTTTTTAGGTTAACACTTTGTTTATTAAAATGCGTTATTTGTACTTCAGCTGAATTCGATGTTGAATGTTTGTAAACAAACTGTCAACACTTAACCTTAAAATAACTTTCTTTCCGACTTAATTAACCCCTGACACAAAAAGAGTGGTGTTAAGTTTGACCGCTATGTGGCACTGGAACACTTAAACGACTGATCCGATTCGAATGTAGTTCTTTTACTTAAATACGGTCTTATGTTTCCAAATACACCCAAGTTTGGGTATATTTGGAAGCGTACGATTAATTAATACAAAAACATTATTTAATCCACAGATTTATAAGAGAAAATATAAATCTAAGTTTGTGGACCAAAAAGATCCATAATGTTAATCCTTAAAAATAAGAATCAACGCCTGTTTTCAGGTTGGACCTTTGGTAAGTGTCGACACAAAACGACAAAATACCGTTATTTGTTAAAAAAAATAGTAATATAAATTACTATTATCTCAGTCAAAAAATGAACCCTCAGAAAGTTACTCAATTCTAAGTATTACAGTTATACAAACATTCTACATATAATTTAGTCGAAGTGTAGTTGAAGTACCTTTGAACTTTAATAACTAAAGAACTAAAAAGGAAAGAAATGAAACACCTCCGTGGCTCAGTTAGTCGGCTGCAAGAGGTTGCGCGTTTGATTCCCGGGGATTAAAAAGGTAAATGTTTGCTTTTCTGCAGCTATTCATTGTTTCAGCCGTAAAACGTCCACTACTGAACATAGGCCTCCATGAGGGATAGTTGACATACTCTTACTGCATCCACGGGTATGCGTAACATTCTACTGCCGGTTAGCCACGGCAGCATTAATGTCTAAGATCTGGGTATTTTTCTATATAGTATATATATATATATATACATATGTATGTAGAAAAAGAAATGTTTTTAAGTATTCTATGAACCATCGGGTACCCATTAAACCAGATCTGCTTACATGATGCTGTGTGATGAGCCCATCATTGTTTTTTTTTCGTAGTTTCAAAGTTCAAAGGTGTTCTAGACTTCTAGATTATAGGTTTAACTCATTGTTTAATTTTGTATTGTTCTGAGATTCGGGTATGGGTGTGCCCATTCGCCCATATTTATTTAATTTAATCCTAATTTAGTAACAATTAGAAATGGCATTACCGTAGTCAAAAGTTTTAAATTTGCTCTAGTCTGTTACCTACTAACAAACGCGATATAATTAATTACCTCCTTTATAATCGTTGATTAAATCTAACTACCACTTTATTGGCTGTATTTTGTCAGTTTTGACAAAAAAACTGCAAATTAACTGCTGATTCATTTAATCACTGTATAAGTGAGGGGGTTAATAATCTAACTAACTAATTATGCTCATAATGCTTCTTTATCTGATGAACTTTAAACATAAATACTGTCTTACAAAAAAAGCCATCGGGTTCCGTAATTATTTGTCTATGCTTTTTAGAAATGCAATCAGAATTTTCGGTTCTGACGGGATTCGAATCAGCAGGTGCAGAGGAGCAGCCTTAACGTGGGCTTTACCGTTTGGCGACAACCACTGGTAGCCAGTAGGTCTACTGTGAGTTTCCACAATCTATACTTGATATCGACCTTAGTTAAAAAAATGTATGAAAACTTGTACAGCGCCTCTAGCGGATAGTTTGGTACTAAAATACGCAGTAAACTAAACTACAGCGACTGTAGTTTGGGCTTCAATTGCTTAGAATTTTGGTACCATGAGTTACCAATTTTACATGTCATAGTAACGTACTACTGAAGTAGCGGCAGGCGATCTAATAATGACAACTCATGGTAGGCACACAGGTCGCGCCATCTAGCAAAAATCTAGATAGACACCATCGTTTTGTTAGAAGCTGAAGATATTTCAATAGCTGTGTTCTAAGCGTTTGTTGGTGAAGTGTTTTAAGAGATTATTAGCGCTTTAACTATTTAATTTAACAATGTATTTAATCACTTCGAAAACCCCACAGTATTTATTAACTTTATGATTAATTTAATTAATTAAGTCCTAATGTTAATATATCTATGATCAATATATTAACATTATGACCACAAAATAGCTATGACAACTAGATTATAGGGAATATGCATTATTTTTTTTGTTCTCGATTTGTTATTAACATCTTTATAACATCATTGTATATTTTTTTTGTTACATTTAGTGATCAATAAAGTTTTACCTATCTATCTATCATCATTGCAGGAAGTTCCACTGCTGGGCATAGGCCTCCCTCATGGATCTGCAAGTACTTGATCATGAGGGTTTGTTGTCATACTCACCACGCTTGGCAGGCGGGATTTAGGTCCTCGGGATGTTTCTGAGTATTTCAATCACATGAATGTTTCAGGAGCCAGCTTTATTTATTATGTTATTATTCAATTATTATTATGATACTTTTATCATAATAATAATTGATTATGTCCGCCAACTGTACATTAATGTAAGTTGTGTGCAATAAAGTATTAAATAAATAAGTAAAGGTAATTTTTTTGAATATTTCAGTCACATTAATGTTTCAGGGTGATATTTTTCTGACATTTCGAAGACATTCATGTTTCAGCCAGACCAACGACATGCATATTCCCTTGTGCATTTGCTATTTTGTGGTAAATCTAATGCTGTTCAGTATCTCTTTAGTTTTTAAGACTCAAGTATAAACCCAGTTTTGTAATTGAAGTTAATTATTTATTTATGTTTCATATTGACTTAAGTTTCCTTATTGAGGTAATCTTGAACCTAGATTTATAAAACATCTATCTACTAAGATCTGCATTGAAATTTTAAAGTATTTGAAACTGTATATTTATCGGATTCGCTTGGCATTTACTAACGTTTGATATTATTTATACTGCCTAGTTAATGTAATATTTTTTTTTATGTAATACTGTTTATTAAGAAAGTCAGTTTAATCAGAATCTAAATGGCACAATGCCGTGGTCCGCATTATTTGTATATAAATTTTCATTAAAACCATGTAAAAACTTGTGTTTTTATTGGTTTTAATGTTAAAAAATGTATTATGATCGCTAAAGTGATAGAAAGTCTAAAGATGTTTTTTTATTCAGTTAAAGTTATTCATATAGTTTCACATTTGTGTTATTTTAGTTTTAATTGCAATACTTTTGAAATTATCATGGTTGTAAACATTATATTTAATATTTACGCGATATTTAAATGATTCCAGTCTGATATCTTCTCTAGCTGATCCGAGACCACAGACCGTTGCTAAATATTTCAATAAAAAAAAAATCATAAAAAATAATCATGTAGAAATGTTGCGTGACAATAGGCCAACATTTTGTTCGGTTTGTTGGGTGACTCGCTACCCAGCTTGTTCGTTAGTGAATAGTTATTATCACTCCCATAGAACAGAGAAAGGGGTAAAAAAGGAAATAATTGATTCAGGCGTGACTTTGCGGGAATCCGTTAGTGTCGAAGCACACGGGCCTTCGGCCACAACCACAAAACGGCGCCACCGGCATATTTCCTGTGGTTTTCATTCTATATATAAAATTCAAAGTCCTGACTGACTCACTGACTAACTGATACATCAACGCACAGCCTAAACCACTGGACCTAAAGACTTGAAATTTGGCACACATATACCTTGGGTATCCTAGAAGTGCACTAAGAAGGGATTTTTCGAAATTCCCACGGGATAGGGAGTAAATGGGATTTATATTTCCGAATCAAAGTTACTTTTCGTGGAAAAGGGTATTTTACGTTTTATGACTTCCACGCGGACGAAGTCGCGGGCAAAAGCTAGTACATTATATGGACGACGATTTGTAGCGTGTGGCGGCCATCGGCGTCAACCGTGTGCGGCGAGCCCTTAAACAATGTATGAAAACTACAGGAAATATGCCGGTGGGGGCGTTTTGTGGTTGTGGCCGGTGACCCGTGTGCTTCGACACTTATATTATTATCCGAATGAACAAAATCAGTAACTGTTTATTCTATAGAACAAAACGCTACTTAGAACAAGATTTAACAAGAAATATTTAGTCACAAAGTAAGTCACAAGTATTTAGGTACAAATCCGCTATCCAAATGAACAACAAATTATTCTGCAGGCTGATTAAATATCCAGCGGCCGCTGTCAAACGTCAATTTTGATTTAGCTGACATGTTTTTTTGAAAATGGCCGCCAACATGGCCAGCCAAATAACATAAGAATTTATAAATTAACTTGACACTGGCGGAATTGTGTAAAACCAAACACAAAAAGCCATAAAATAAAAAGACAAGGTGTTGTTGTGAATTCGCCACAAAGTTAATTAGTAAAGTAAAGTATATATTTATTTGCAACAACACAATACAGAGTATAATAATAGAGGCAGTAAGATAGTAAAGTAAGGTTGTTACAAAAGGGCCCTAACTGAGCATACTACTGGCTATGGATAAATCGCCAGCGCTGGTCTTCCGTCAATTCACGAATTGACGTTTGACAGCCATGCTCGCGAGATTTACGCCGGTTGCGAACCTGTCGCGAGATACGTAATCGGCCTGTCGGTTAGCGGATTTGTTACTAAATATTTGTTAATCTTCAACGTTACAAGACTACGTGAGTAATCCCCGACTTTACAAAATGAATAAATATTTGTCGTTCATTTGGATAGAGAAAGAGGTCGCAAAACTCCTCCTTTGTTCTGTAATCACTAATTTGCGATCTCAGACTTAAAGCTAGTAATTAGGTAATTAATAATTAACAATGTTTGTATCATAATCGAAATCATGTAAAAAGTAATTTACTAATAAAAGTGCCTCACGATGTTGTGAAATAGTTTGTTATTATGGAAGAGGTAGGATCACGGTTTAACTAAACCTAGTCTAAACTTAATCACTCGTGTATGACTTGCTTGTTTAATTGACGACCTGAGTGGTTCAGTTGATCTGATAGCCGGCTGAGCAGCAGGTTGCGGGTACGATTCCGCCGGGGACAAATATTCGCTAATCAGATAGATAGATTATTAACATACATATAACCGGGTATTTATCGTGTAAATTACCTTTATTATTTCGCTTATGAATAGTAATTATTTATTTGCTCAACAAAAAGGATATAACAATGCTTGAACATGAATTATTAATATAAAATGTAATAGCATCATATGTTTGAGGCCTCTGATGTCTAAACTAGACTGAAAGCCTGTGGGAGCTTGCACCAAGCATGGTCCCGGGAAGACTGTACAAGTTATTAACATGCATATATATGTATACCCGGTTATATGTATGTTAATAATGTGTTGTGATCGCGAAACTTTAAAAAAGATAGATAAGTTATTTATCTGTAACATAAAACATTTCTACCCATGCATACTAACCTTCTATGAAAAAAATGGAGACATGCTTGAGTAGCAAAAAGGTATCTGTCTCAGCATAAGTTGGTTATGTTAACCAACGCTGGTCTTCCGACAGAGCCGTTTGGTGACGTCACGGCAAGCGACAGAATTACAAGATCATGAACCAAATAGAACAAAACATTGTCAGATTGTGTTGACATACCTAAACATAATACAGAGAACCCTAAATGGGAAATGAAAAGACAAAAAAGTCCCATAAAATCAGCACATCTCGGTTCTAGGTATTTTCCATATAATATGCTTCTCTCAATCATCTGGTACCCACAACACAAGCTCTGCTTACTTTGGGACTTGATGAAACTGTGTGTAGTACAGTCGCGCTCATAGTAAAGGATACCACTAAGTGGTACCCATACTATGAGCGCGACTGTACCAGCATTACTCATTTATTTAATCGCTCGATATCTAGTTTCCATTTGACTTACGTTAGCCAAGCTATACCATTGAAACCACTCACTTCGAGTTAAGAAGTCATGCAAGTCGTACGCGAGATTAAAAATAGGGTTCCTGATCGCGATATTTATTTATTTTATATAATGACTCCCAACAGAAGAACTTAACATATTTTCTTATATAAACATCTGAAAAGTATATGCTCTCCCAATGAGACGTTTTCATTAAAAAGTAAAAACTTAAAAAATTGTTCCCTCGAACCTTATAGATGGCGTTAGTCTTTTCTTCTTCTTCTTTTATATCATTTTGTGTTTGGTTTTACACAATTCTGCCAGTGTCAAGTAACAACTAGGGTTATTGTATCGTTTTTCTTAGTTTTCTTTATCGGGAGGAAATACAATTTGACAGTGACAGCAATTGTGATTGATCGCAAACTTGCTTTCTCCGCTGGCCAGCTCCATCTCTGCTTAGCTTGGGGCTAGAAGATGCTGTGTGATTTGTCCAGCATTATTTATTTATTTTAATTTATCTGTTAGGTTTAGTAGAAAACACTTTTTGCTTTAAACTGAAAACGGCTCATTACATCTTTAATTAATTAAGTCAATGCTTCCGTTAAAATATTTCTGGACTTAATAAAAATATAAATTATTTTGATTCTTATACTCTGTCATCACATCAATCATCCATCATGCAAGAGCGATGGTTCTTTATTTTTGGACTGTTTTATTTTTGCCAATTGCGATGTGAACAAAGGGTAAACAAACTAGCAGTAAGTACTGACTCTAAATTATAAATTAAATCATAAAATAAACTTAATAAAGGACCTCTGAGAAGAAGCTTAATTACATTTAGTTCATATCAAATTTGGCTAAGTTTATATGGATACACACACATACACACACACATAATTTTTTGTGTAAAAATAGCAATACAGGGTGTATTATTATAAATTATAACATGTGTTCTAACCCGATAGGGGGGGGGGCTATAACCCATGAAAAGTAGTTTTAGAAGGAAATAAATTCGGCAAATGGTTTATCATTTTATTTAAATATTTTTATTTATAATTTTACTACATGCTGTGATGTGAAAATGATCCTGAGGTCATAATCGGATTTTTTTTTAAAAACCTATTTATAGGCCTATTTATAACCTGGTTATAGGAATTTTTATTTATACCTGTACGGGAACTCTTCGCGGAGGTCAATGACCCTGTCAAGAATGAGCTGGCTTTTAGAATATCATTATTGTATAATCAGCTGTTGAAGTTAAAGCTTTCGTGGTCTTTTCTTGAATGAAAATCACTGAATCCTGAAAAGTCGTAGAACAAAAGTTGTTCCTTGAGATGGTCAGAATCACCCCCTTTCAGCTTAGTACACATGTTATAATACACCCTGTATAATACGCTTGGTTTTTGACTATTCAACGAAGCTTTTAGCTCTGATGAATAAACACTTATTGACTTTGACTTCAAAAGATTATTGTAATACTTTGTCGAATATTTAATTTTGTTAATCGCTGGTTAAAAATGTTGCGATCGGCCTATTGTACTGTAACGCTGTCTAATCAATTTGTAGGAGTTTAACTGTTTTCACTTCAAGTGCGAGAAGCGATACCAAAATGTAAACAAAGCAATCAATCAACTCTGCCGTAGGAAGTCCACTGCTGGACATAGGCCTCGCTAATGGAACCGTAGGACATCTGTCTACGGCTGAGATGATGAACTTTGGTATCGCTTCTCGTTGGCCTAACTATAGCGTAGGTTCTTGCACATATAACAATACTACATAGGTAATTGATTACATAATTGTGTTATTTATTTAAATGTAATTTAAAATGGATTCAAATGTGTTCACCTTCGACACCTAACCTTCAATAATTTTCAAACAGACAGGCCGTCCATATAAATCTGTTCATTAACCGGAAGAACAAGATTGTTTTCGAGATTTTAATAACTAATTATAATAAATAAGGCTGGACATTTCACACAGAACCATCTAGAACCCAAAGTTAAAATAAAATTGCAAGTGTAATTTTCGCAAATTTGCTAGGTGATGAAAGTTTGTACGCATCTTCCTAATAAACTCTCTCTTAACGCGGTTATAAAATATATTAAGATGACAAATTAAATCATGGAGGTGTAGTTGCCATACTCACCACGCTTGGCAGGCTGGTTGGCGAGCGCAGAACGGGATGTTGATACACGGAAAGACGCTGCTGCCCAACTTCCCGAGGTATCCTTTAGCTGGCTCTTACTGCATCCATGGGTATGAGAGGAGGGGTAACATTCTACTGCCGCCACCCCACGGCACACAAATTAAAGTTTATTTGCCCAAAACAACAATGTTCGCTATTCTAAGCCTTAGGTGTTAAAGCTGTATTACACTACACGGTATTCAGGGCCCGGTAGTTAGGGCGATTAGGGAGCAAGGCTTGTCGGGTCCGACCGGTCGCCCTAGTTAGGGTCCCTTACGCTCTAACTCTTATTACACCACTCTTAGTTAGGGTGAGGGTCCCTGAATACCGTGTTATGTAATACAGGCTTTAGGTATTTTCTTATAATACAGGTACATACACTTATCATAAAACAAATATTGTTGAAATAAAGTAAGATTAGATACCTAAACTAGAGTTCTGTTAAAAACAGTGACTGCTATAGGTACCTAATTAACCAGTTAGTATTGTTATGTGTGCCTGTTTTGAGCTTGTAACCGTTGCCTAGAACTAGTACCTAAACAATTATGTACATGTAGATAGGTGTTATGAAAATTAGATAGGTTGTCTGGGGGTCACCCCATCAGAGTATCTCCGAAGGTGGTACGTTTTCGATGCAAATAATAAATAAGCTTTAATAAATGAATGGCATATGTGGTAGGAACGTTAAATAGCCGTGATCACACGTACTTGTAAGAGCTGATTGAAGTAATCAAGTGTTATTCCGTTTTTTTTGACAATACATACATACATATTATAAAGAACTGTTGAAAAATCCGTCAATTGAGACCTGAGTTCACTAACAGTTCTTAGACCCGAATTCACTAACAGAAGATTAAAATTTTAACCAGTAAACGACTGATAACTGCTTAAAATTTTAGTTTATTCAGCGTATAAGCAAGGAGGCAAATTTTTAGTATTTTTTTCGATTCAGGGAAAGAAGCGACAGATAGTACCTCACTCATTATTTTTTTATATTTTACAGTACAGTGAATATTTTATCTGTGAGCCCACGTTTGATATACGTATCAGTGACCTTAATGCATGTGTTGAGTAAACGATCAAGCTTGTCCAGAACGTCCTGGGCGCCTACTCTAGAAAACGATTACGATATTATCGTCAGAATGGCAATCCTTACGTAATTGCCATAAGAGTTAGTTTGGCTTGATTACGATTTCGATTCATCGCGATTTGCATTCAAGAGTAGGCTCCCTGATTATTAAGGTGAATACAGAATAACTTTATTGTAAACTGTTGTACATTAAGGTGTTTAAATATTTCGTACAAGATTACACAGTCTGTCCAAACCTGGACATACAATAGACGACATAAAAAAGAACGTTTGCTATTCCTATAGTCGATAATAAGTAGGAGAAGGAAAGAAGAAAAAACCATTAAATTATAAAAAGGAAGTTTGTAGACCAAAAGTCATACCCTAATAATAATGTTAATCCATATAAGGATTAACGCTGGTTTTCAGGTTACAGGTTACAAGGGATATTTTCGTTTTAACCGGAGGGAAATATTTGGAGCGTGGTAGGTATAAAGTGAAGCGATGACGCGAACAATTTACGGGGTACCTACATACATTACCTGTGCCAACCAGTTACGTAAATAAAAGTAATAAAAGTAATTTTTTTTAAATAATATATATCTCCCGAGTTAGGTTCTTCTGCTCGTTTCTTTTCCTGAATCGCGTGTCATTTAGAGGGAGCAATTTCAACTGTGTGCTTATTAAAATTATTTGTGTAGTTTTATATTTTGTAAATTTACTTTCCCTTCAAGTCTATGGTTTATTGTGTGTATGGAAAGCGTATTGCCTCATCGTAAACAAGTTCTTCCTCAATGCCTTTGATGTAGAGTAGGTAGGTGTAGCTTACTCAGTACTTTGAATCTTATCTTATCCGCTTTACAAGCAATACCTAGATGCCACTTTGATTATTCGCGATGTTTCGACTGTGTTTCAACAGTCGTAAGCTTTTGTTAATCATGGTATTGTTTGTGAAGTTGGTTCTTTCTCTCGACACAATGCTTCTATGTCACAAGAACAAAATAAAAATATCAATGTAAAGAAATTATTGTCTTTTAATTTATGTAAGGACTCAAAACTCCTATCATCATTTCCCTGCCCATCATATCCCATTATGCGGGGTCGTCGCAACGTGTTTTACCTCTAAATTAAAAACATTTTTAATTTTAAATTGCTGTAGGGTTTGAACGGACGTGGGTGAAATCCTCCTGACTGCTTCCGTGGCTCGTGGTCTGATAGGCGGTTGAGTTAGCGGGTTCGATTCAACCCATGGATACAAATAGTTTTGGAGGGTAAAAAATCGGAAATTCGTATTTTTTTAAATATTATGTTTTTTTTCCTTAGGTTTACAATTTTACTTGTTTATGTGGTGTGAAAACGATCTTGAGTTTATACTCGTACGTTTTTTATTACTTCTATTGATATTTGTTGTGTTTTTATGTTAATTTTTAAGTTTTCTTTTGGTTTTACAATTTTTTAAGTAGGAAGCGACTCACCGCTACTTCTGTGCCCATTTGACAAGCCATGAACTGCCGCAAAGTTAGTGTACGGACGGACCCAATTATGTTTCTTAGGTGAAAATAAATATCTGAATCTGGATTGCCTACCTACTCTTGAATGCAAATCGCGATGAATCGTAATCGAGCCAAACTAACTCTTACAGCCGTACGTAAACGTAAAGATCGCCCTTCTGACGATAATATCGTAATCTTTTTCTAGAGTAGGCGCCCTTAATCTGTTGCGGGCTTCCTCCTCATGTTTTTTCTTAACCAATTTTAGAGGATTAGAGGAATGTTGTAGTAGCAACGATTATCTTTGTGTTAATCATAAAATCATTAGTTTCGTCTAGTCTCTTCAAGATCAGTGGTTAATTAGCCTGGCGCCGTGCTGCCAAACGATGAAGCATTTAATTTACACTTACGAACTGAAGGTCGTGGGATCAAGTCTCGTAGTTTTTTCTATTTGAAAATATGATGTGACTGTGAAAATATGTGGAAGTTTAGATGTTTATGGGTAACAGTCAACTCTTGTTTTACGACCTCCTACCGACGCAGTGGGTCTTCAGTCGGGTAAGTACTCTAGCGAAGCCACGACACGGCAGTGTGATTGATTACGTATCTCGCGACAGGTTTTGTAACAGGCAATTGACAGCAACGATTACTGTCAAATGTCAATTCCTTGCTGTTCTCTATTGAAGAGAGAATGCCATAAATTGAAGAGAGAATGCCATAAACGGCAACACCCCTGGACTCGGAAGTAGTTGCTTCCGAAGTTGAAGCTAGAGTAAAGATCGTAGGATGGACTCTTACCTGCACTTCCCAAGAAGAAGAATAAGACTAGAAGACCCGATTGATTGCTGTTCTCTAATACAAAATTGACATTTGACATCAATTGTTGCTGTCAAATGCCTGTTGCAAAACCTGTCGCGAGCGAGATACGTAATCACACTGCCGGCCTGTCGTCGTACGTCATTTCAGCCGTAAAACGTCCACTACTGGACACAGGCCTCCCTCATGGATCTCCATGAGGGGTAGTTGCCATACTCACCACGCTTGGCGGGCGGGTTGGCGAGCGCAGTACGGTATGTTGATTCACGGAAAGACGCTGCTGCCCATCTTCCGGAGGTTGCTCTTAGCAGGCGCTTACTGCATCCATGGGCAAGAGAGGAGGGGCAACATTCTACTGCCGGCACCCCACGGCAATCCATTCTTATTAATAGTATTATTTTACAAATACCACTCACGTTGCCCATAAACTTTACTGCTATTTGTTTTTTTATTTCTGTCTGCCGCGACCGTCGCGTTGTATAGGTACGAGCACAGATAATAATACGTACGAGTGTCTTGCATTCCATCTGAGGAACATAAACGATTTATTTTGGTCAATTGAAATTCGACGAATCGATAACGCTCGTTTCGAGTGCTTGATTTAGGGTTCTGTGAGTAGTGAGGGAGAGATTTCTGTTCATCATCATTTCAGCCGTAAAACGTCCACTACTGAACACAGGCCTCCCTCATGGATCTCCATAAGGGGTAGTTGACATACTCACCACGCTTGGCAGGCGGGTTGGCGGGCGCAGTATGGGATGATACGCGGAATGACGCTGCTACCCATCTTCTGGAGATAGCTCTTACTGCATCCACGGGCAAGAGAGGAGGGGCAACATTCTCCTGCCGGCACCCCACGGCATGATTTACGGCAGATTTCCTTATATAAATATGAATTAATTTTATACGGCTTTTACCACGTACCTAACTTATTATCATCTTGCTGACGTTACTATTAGGCCTTACTATTACGTAGGTAGTTAACAAACTCTTGCGGTATTTAAACATGACACATACTTAGCTGATTTATTAGGAATCTGGAGCATTTTAATTTAGCACGTGCAGATTATGTTACCGAACAGACGCATTGTGTTCATGATCATCATCATCATAGCCGTAGGATGGATCACGAAGTGATCACTCCAAGTGATCACGAAGGGGTTGTTGTCTGCCATACACACCGCGCTTGGCAGGCGGGTTGGCGAGTGCGGAATGTTAATACACGGAAAGACGCTGCTGCCCATCTTCCGAGGTACCCCTTAGCAGATTCTTACCGCATCCACGGGCATGAGAGGTGGGGCAACATTCTGCTGCCGACACCCAACGGCACACTTCCTAACTAAACTTAAATAAAAGTGAATAAAATGACGTTTAGCTATTCGGTTGGTGCCGTTCTAAAATATAATCGGAACAATTTTACCTAATTTTACTACGTTGACTACTGCTAATTATAATAAGCTTTAGGAAGTGCAACAATAGAATCGACACCATTGTATCAGTTTGAGTTGTTATTAGTTATCTGTTTTCATTTGATGTATGTTGTTTGCTCTTTAATTCGAACATCTGAATATAGAAAGGTTTCCAGGTCATCAGAGCATTAATATTTGGAGCACCAACTCATCAACGCCATTTTGCTTTCAAGGATACATTTTTATTAACTCGACCTGCTCCAAAAACCTGGAATTCAGGTCCTTTATAAATATACCTACTGGAATCAAAGTACAGTCGCGTTCTTATTAAAGGATACCACTAAGCCACAGTATATTAAACTATAGATAATACTAGCCGCAACCCCGCAGTTTCACCCGCGTAGTTCCCGTTCCCGTAAGAATTTCGAAAAATCCCTTCTTAGTGCACCTCTGGGATACTCAAGGTATATGTGTGCCAAATTTCAAGTCTCTAGGTCGAGTGGTTTAGGCTGTGCGTTGTCTGTCAGTCACTCAGTCAGTAACGGAAGAGTTTTATATATATTGATAAAGATTACCGTGACTAAGCTAAGGTAAGGGTACACTAAGGTAACACTAAGGGTTAGTGGTGTCCTTTACTACGAGCGTGACTGTACAAGCGAATCCCTACTAATATATAAAAGTGAAAGTAAGAATGTACATATGTATGTTCACTTTTCACGTAAAAACCGATGAACCTATTTGGATGAATTCTAGTATAGGAGTAGATTAGACCACGGAGACGGACATGGGCTACTTTTACTGTAAGACGTTCGCGTCAGCTGCCTCACTGAGGCGACTTCGGAATTTTCTACCAACTACCACTAAAGTTATGCTCGCCCAATCTCTCCTACTCCCTATCCTTAACTATGCCAATGTATGTTATCCGGATCTCACGGAGGACCAATTGAACAGATTCGAGTGCCTTCAGAACTTCTGCATCAGGTTCATATTTGGTCTCCGCAAATATGACCACGTATATGAATATCGCAGAAAATTCAAGTGGTTGCCCATCAGATATCGCAGGAATACTCACTCTCTTTCCTTTCTTTACACTATTCTTTTCTATCCACCTAGTCCGTACTATCTCAAAGAGAGCTTCGAGTTTCTCTCAGACTCCCATTCCCGTCCCTTGCGCTCCTCTGAAACTCTCACCCAAAGACATTTCCACTTAAAAATCACTCACCTCTTTCTATGAAAAATCATAGACTGTGCAAGCTATTCGTCTGTGGAACGCTCTCCTCCTGAACATCAGAACTGCAAAATCTCTGCCTATTTTTAAAAAACTTCTATTAGACAATTATTTATCACTATAATTACTTATTTTGTAATATTTTGTATTTATTATTTATTATTAGTATTATGTTTATCTAAAATACTTTCGGAAAATACGTATTTACCTAATCTATGACTATTTATTTATGTTAGTTTGGTTCCTATAATCTTCTTATTTTTTACGCCACGATATAGCGTCCTTTATTTTCCTGTCCATCCCAAGGTTGCCTGGAAGATATAGCTCATAAGGCCGCCCTTTGTACTCCTGTGTTGTTTTTACCTTATTTCTTAATTTCTTTTCTCATAATGTGGTGTACAATAAAGTGTTTTCTATCTATCTATTTAATATTTAGGATTACGTCCTAACAGGTCAATCAAGGGGTGGTGGTGTGTTAATAGCTTCACGAAAAGACTTACAAGTTAAGTTATTACCACATTTTAATTCCACGGCTGAAGATTATTTTGTGGTTGAGTGTTCGTATAAAGCAAACTAATACAGGTAAGTGGGTTGATTTATACATATTTGTGTGTGATATATTTGTGTGAACAAAAGAACGGGTTTACTTTTAGTTCTCAGTTAGCTAACTTTTTAATGAAAGTTAACCACATAGCTTCAGTTAACCCATCAGATGCATTTCTTCTTGTCGGAGATTTTAATCTCGGCAACATCGTTTGGTTGCCTAAGGAAAATTGTTTTTGTCCGACAAACCTAAATAATACAGATGAATTTTTACTTGCAGATGACATGTGTGCTCTGAATTATGGGCAGTTTAATGGTCATCATCATCATTTCAGCCGTAGGACGTCCACTGCTGGACAAAGGCCTCCCTCATTGATCTCCAAGTACTGCGGTTGGAAGCCGTCTGCATCCACCGCCGACCAGCAGTTCTCACCAAGTCGTCTGCCCATCTTGTAGGTGGACGTCCTACGCTGCGCTTACCGATCCGTGGCCTCCATTCGAGAACTTTGCGGCCCCATCGGCCATCTGTTCTGCGCGCTATATGGCCTGCCCATTGCCACTTCAACGTGCTAATCCGTTTGGCTATGTCGGTGACCCGAGTTCTTCTACGTATCTCCTCATTTCTGATTCGATCCCGTAGTGAAACCCCGAGCATAGCCCTCTCCATAGCTCGTTGAGCGACTCTGAGCTTGTTCATAAGGCCAATAGTGAAGGACCACGTCTCGGTTCCATATGTCATCACTGGTAACACACACTGGTTGTAGACTTTCGTCTTAAGGCACTGAGGTATGTTGGACGAAAAGACGTTGCGAAGTTTCCCAAACGCTGCCCATCCGAGTTGGATTCGACGATTGACCTCTTTCTCGAAGTTGGACCTACCTAATTGGACTGTTTGTCCTAGGTATACGTACGCGTCGACAACTTCAAGAGCCGAGTTCTCAACCATAACTGGGGCAGGCACGACATGGACATTTGACATGATTTTCGTCTTGTCCATGTTCATTTTAAGGCCTACCCGCTGGGAGACTCGATTGAGGCCTTCGAGCATCGTGCTGAGCTCTTCCATCGACTTTGCCATGACCACAATATCGTCGGCAAATCGAAGGTGAGTGATGTATTCGCCGTTAATATTGATGCCCAGCCCTTTCCATTCCAGGAGCTTGAAGGCATCGTCCAAAGCGGTCGTAAACAGTTTCGGAGAGATTACGTCTCCCTGTCTTACGCCTCTTTTTAAGGGAATCGCCTTCGAGCTCTGTTCTTGTACTCGGACTGACATAGTGGCGTTTGTATACAAACACTTCAACACTTCGATGTACCGATAGTCAATTCGGCATCGTTGGAGAGACTCAAGCACCGCCCATGTTTCGATCGAATCGAAGGCTTTCTCATAGTCCACAAACGCAAGACATAGCGGCAAGTTATACTCTTCGGTCTTCTGTATGACTTGCCGCAGCGTATGTATGTGGTCTATGGTACTGTAGCCTTTTCGGAACCCGGCTTGTTCGGGAGGCTGGAAGTCATCAAACCTGCGTTCGAGACGGTTCGCGATGACCCTTGAAAACAGCTTATAAACATGGCTCAACAGCGAGATGGGTCTGTAATTCTTAAGTAAGGTTTTGTCACCTTTCTTGAAGAACAGAACCACCACGCCCCTGTTCCATGCTTTTGGCGTCGTACCTTCCAGCAAGGCGGAATTAAATAGCTTCTGAAGGACCTTAAGTACCGGTGATCCACCCGCTTTCAGAAGCTCTGAAGTGATTCCGTCCTCACCCGGCGCCTTGTCGTTCTTAAGCTGTTTCAAGGCCATCCTGATCTCGTACAGGCTGATGTCCGGGATATCCTCGGTATAATGTCGGGTCAGTTTAGCTCTTGGGTCGTTGGCCGCACTGCAAACAGGTTTAGTGACCGAATCGTAGAGCCGTCCATAGAACCTTTCGACTTCCCTTAACACTTCTGCTTTACTTGACGTTGTGCTGCCATCTTCCCTCTTCAGCTTCGTCATCTGGCTCTGCCCAATAGAACTATCTCTCGCGAACACTTTGGAGCCTTTATTCCGCTCTATCGTAGCTTTAATACTGGCTGTATTAAAGGTACGAATATCGTGCCGCAAGGATTTCCAAATTTGTCTATTGAGCTGCCTGTGTGACTGAGCATCATCGGGAGACTGCAGTCGCAAAGAACGTCGTTCAGCCATGAGGTTTAGGGTGTCATCAGAAAGTTTCTGAGGTCTATTAGTACGGGGGGTCTTAAAGAACTGGGACCCCACCGTATGGACGGTTTCTACGAACCTGTTATTGATCTCGTCCACCGATGCATCTACTCCTAGACAGTCAAAGCGATTTGCGAGTTCGAGTTGAAAGCTCTCGAGGTTTTGGATATGTGCGCGAGTGGGTCGGAGCGTAGATTTCATCAAACGGGACCTTTCAAGTTTAACGTTCATATTCAATGTGCCCCTTACAATTCGGTGATCACTGCTGGTTTTCACCCTGTGAATCACAGAGACATCATTGAATATTCGTTTCTTGTTGGTCAGGATGAAATCAATCTCATTTCTCGTAGAACCATTGGGACTCATCCAGGTCCATTTCCTGTGAGGCGGCTTCTGGAAGAAAGAATTCATCATAAAGAGTCCTTCTTTCTCCAGAAAATCGGCCAGCCTCTGTCCCCTGGGGTTCCGTTGCCCATACCCAAATTGCCCCACTCTCAACTCATCATCGCTTCTCATGCCTAGCTTTGCATTGAAGTCCCCCATTACAACAGTGAAGTGAGTGTTGTTCGTATGTATGGCTCTACTGATGTCCTCATACATAGACTCTACTTCTTCATCTGGGTGTGACGAGGTCGGCGCATATACCTGAACGACCTTCAGCGAATATCGCTTAGATATTCTGAGTGTTAGGTACGCGACCCTGCTCGACACACTGTCGATGGTGACAATGTTGTTAATGAGTGACTTGTGAACGAGAAACCCGACACCACCTTGGGACTGTTGGTCGCCCTCCCGGTAGTATAGCAGGTTACCGGACTTAAGAGATATCGTGTCCTCGCCCTCTCTACGGACTTCTGATAGCCCCAAAATGTCCCAGTGTAATCTACTAATTTCTTCTTCCAGCTCAACAATCTTATCGTCTGTCCTCAAAGTGCGGATGTTGTGTGTTACCAGGGCCAGTGGTCGTCGTAGGGGTTGGTAGCCGATCGTCTCCCGGGGATTCTTAGCACCCCTAGCCCCGCCGTTACCATGACTGCTACCGTAGCCAGGATTAGCGGGGCCGCCGGGGACTCGGGGCCTGGTTTTTTGTTGTGTTGTCATGAGGGGGTTGATGCCATACTCACCACGCTTGGCAGGCGGGTTGGCGAGCGCAGTATAGGGTAGTGAAAAAAACACGGAAAGATGCTGCTGCCCATCTTCCGGTGGTATCCCTTAGCAGATGCTTACTGCATCCATGGGTAAGAGAGGAGGGGCAACATTCTACTGCCGGTGCCCCACGGCCAGTTAATGGTATAGCTAATAAATACGGTAGGATGCTTGACTTAGTTTTTTCCAATCAATGCATATCTGTAACTGAATGTATAGATCCTCTCACTGCGATTGATGCGTATCACCCTAGTCTCTTAATTAATGCACGGTCTTTCGAAATACCGTTGTTGGATTATGCGCCGCGCACTAGATATCTTTTTGATAAAGGTGACTATGACTCGCTTAATAATGCAATCTTGGATATTGACTGGAGTTGCATGTTTTCATCCCGCTCTATCGATGATTGCGTGGGTTTGTTTAATAAAAGTATTCACGACCTTCAGAATAAGTTTATCCCGACCAAAAAACAATATAACAATTCTTATCCAGTGTGGTATAGCTCTGCATTAAAAAAGGCCATTAGGGAAAAATATAAGTTTTATAAGAAATTTAAAAAATATGGCAACAAATGCGATGAACTTACTTTTAAGTTGCTGCGCAGTAGAATAACCTATTTAGAATCCTCTTGCTACCAACACTATATCGAATCAACCGAGGAATCAATAATTAGAAACCCTCGACATTTTTGGACTTTTGTTAAAAATAGATCTAAATCGAATACCTTGCCAAGCTCAATGTCATTTAATAACAGCACAATTTCTGGTGGTGACTCAATTTGTAATGCCTTCTCCAGTTACTTTAAATCAACTTTCCTCAAACCTGCCGTTGTTAATAATTTCTCTGCTACTCAAATTACCCATATTTTCAATAGTCATGCTGAACTTGGTGCAACCTCTGACATCTGCAATATTGAAATTAACAAAGAAGAAATTCAAGCTCTGCTAAAAAGGTTAGATTCATCTAAGGCTCCTGGCCCTGGTAATATATCATCTACGATGCTAATTAGATGTGCTTCCACTATTGCTTTACCCATATTAATTCTATTTAATATGTCACTCTCAACAAATATAGTTCCCAGTGTATGGAAATCAGCATTTATTACCCCAGTCCACAAAAAAGGGTCTAAAACAGAGATCTCTCACTACAGACCAATTTCAAAACTTTGTATTATTGCAAAGGTCTTTGAGAGGATAATTTATAGACAAGTTTATTTAGCCTTAATGAACTCGTTTAGCCCATTCCAGCATGGGTTTCTGCGAGGTAAATCAACAGTCTCTAATCTAGTTATCTTTAATGATTATGTCACTAAGGCTATGGACAATGGGAACCAAGTTGATTTCATTTACACCGACTATAGTAAGGCGTTCGATAGGATAGATCATTACACGTTGCTGAGCAAGCTTTCTCAATCCGGAATCCGAGGTGATTTGCTGAGGTGGTTTGCATCTTACATCGAGAACAGATCACAGGCCGTTGTATTAAATAATTATGTGTCAAGTTGGGTTCATATACCAAGTGGAGTGCCTCAGGGATCCCTTCTGGGCCCGCTCTTGTTTATTATTTATATAAGGGATATTGATTTGTGCTTCCAGTCGATTTTTTACTATCTTTTGACATATAGCACATATGGGGCACTCGATGGACTTCAGGTGAAAAAAAATAAAATATATTTTTAAATTTTCTTTTTGCATTTTATTCATTATACAAGGTACATTATAAAAAATACAATATAAAAAATAAAATACATAGTAAAAAATAGGAACATTATTTATGCCGGAGGAAATAACGGGCACTCGCATGAGAGCCGAAAAATATCGATTTTCATGTTTTTCTCCATACAACTTAAAGTTCAAAAAATCTTTTCTGCGTCATTATCACCTAGGTTCATAAAATATGATATAGTTTGGGCTTCTAATAAGATTCTGTCTTGGTTTCCAATAAGAAAAAGCATGTTTAGAAAAAAAAAGTTCTATGTCTATAGGAAGGGCTTTTTCGATCCACTGTGCATCGGAGGATTCTGGGTGGATCGGTATTCTAGGACCCGATCTCGGCCAGATATAAATGTATGTTTTGTTCTTAGTTTTTTTTAATTTGGAGGAAAGGATGGGCCCCTACTTCCTGTGGTCGAGAATATCCTCCGCCGTGTCGCCTGGGTGCCCATTTTTCATTTTAGGGTTTCGTAGTAAAGCAAGAAATTACTTATAGCTTCGCTTTGTCTGTCTGTCTGTCCGTCTGTCACCGGCTTTGCCGGACTATTAATCCAAGAAAGCTGTTATTAGGCATGGACATCTATATCTATACTATAATATTATAAAGTGGTAAAGTTTGTGAGTTTGTGAGGTTGTAGGGGGAAATCTCTGGATCTACTGAACCGATTTTCAAAAATCTTTTACTAATAGAAAGCCACATAAATTACCGCCCAACGAAGTGGGCACCGGGTCACCTAGTAATATATAAAATAAGAACGTCGAGATAACGCTATAAACAAATTGTAAAAAAATAAATAAATTTGGGGGTATCATACAAAAGTTAATTAAAATAAGTAACCATACATAGCGCGTGGCCCGACACGCACCTGGCCGAATTTATTTTATTCACGTTTTGTTTAACTAGGTACCGTCCAAAAGCGCGATACGTCGACGACATTATGAAGATCGCTGGGCACACCTGGATGCGAAATGCACAGGACAGAGTAGGCTGGCAAAAACTTAGGGAAGCCTATGCAGTAGGTGATTCCGGGCTAAGAAGAAGTAGAACCTCCCATACACGTAAGGTGGGGATTTTTTTTTCGCTTAATTTCCCCATCGTGTGGGTATCGTTGTATATGTATTTAAAAACCTATATTTTTCAATTTAAGGTTTCGTTGGCGAAATAATAAAGTTTTAAAGTTTTTACGAGCGACCTTCTAAAATCTAAACAGCTAACTTTACAAATCAAAGCTGAAAAAAATATGAATGTAGTTTTAACCATGAACTTGCTATGAAAACTATGGGTTAAGCCACAGATAATATAATACACGTTAAGCTAGCTTTTTTGTTTCGGAGAAATAGTCGCTCGAATAAGTGATACGGTTTCCCAAACATACCGGAATATTTTAAACCGAAAACTCAATTCCTGAAAATATGTTAAAGACATACACCAACTTCTAATATCATGTCTTTAACTACGAAACACTACATAGCGCGTGGGCCGGCACACACTTGGCCTAATTTATTTTATTCACGTTTTGTTTATTTATTGTTATTTTATATGTGTGTGTATTGCTTAGTTTGATGTGTGTATTTTGGCCGATGTATTTTCCTGTTTTTTTATGTTTACCTACCTACTTACGCAATGACTTAGTTTATCTGTAAGGTAACGTAATTAATAAAATAAATAAATAAAATCACTGGTAACACACTGATTGAAGACTCTCGTGTTAGATGAGTTTGCTGACCGTACCGCATGCACTAATGACTTTTTACTTGAGATTTAAAGACAATGAATGAATGAATCACTCTATTGTAGGTACACCAAAATCAAGAGTTACAGGAAAACGAAGAGTTACAATGCAACAGTTTTTGGTGTGAGGGCCCATCTATGATTGAAATCTTTGCTATTATGTACCACAATTACTATTGTTTATTAAGTACACATTGATATGGATCACTTTGACTGAAATAAATGAATGTTATTGTTATTAAGGCACTGAGGTATTTTAGACGAAAAGACGTTGCGATGCGAAGTTTCCAGTATTTCTAATTAAGTCCTATTTATAACGATGTTACCGTATCGCTTATCGCTCGGATGACTGAATGTAGTACCTACCTGGCATAAAGGAACGCCACTTCGAGCTGTGTGATCGATCACGGTCCACAAATAGCGGTGCCGTGTGGCAACAGGCGCTCGTAAACCATTCTTCAAGCCCCAGGTGTGGTTATGGAGAACTAAACAGTTTTATCTAGTGTTGTGCGTTCTCTATAACAGCGATGGCGGAGTGGCACTTTACATTTATTTATTTGGCATACATCATCATCAAAATTTCAGCCGTAAAACGTCCACTACTGAACTAAGACCTCCCTATATGCTCACAGTTGCTATACTCACCACGCTTGGCAGGCGGGTTGGTGAGCGCAGTATGGGATGTTGATATACGGGAAGACGCTGCTGCCCATCTTTCATAGGTGTCCCTTAGCAGGCTCTTACTGCATAATATACATAATTCAGGCATACATGACACAATTAATACAGACTACCGACCGACACCCCAAGGCTTAGGGATAAAACGTTATAAAAAAATTGAGCCGTCACGGCACGCTTGGCAGATGTCAAATATTTTTACCACAGCCAACATAGTCGCCACAGACGCTACTATAGACCCAGTCGCGATAGTCAACACGATGGGCACGCCCTATTAACTAGTTATTAGGGCAGTCGCCCTAGCACTAACTCGCACATCTCCAAGCGTCACGCGTCACCTATCGTCCGATCGGTTTTACCTCCTGCAAAAGATGTTTTACATCTTTACATCAATAAATTACAAAATTCTGATATGAATTATAGTTTTGCGGAATGCCTTAGCATTTCGCGGAATGCTTTAGCATTCCGAAAATTCCAAGGTTTTACACAAATTTTGTACACCAAATCCCAAAATACGAAGTCTAAGGTAACTTGAGTGCATTTTCGGGGTACCTACTTTTTATATTCTTGTGATGTATGTATTAGCCACTGCTAATACATAATGAATGAATGAATGAATGATTATAACTTTATTGTACACCATAAAATAAAAGAAATAACAGTAGAGGATAAGATACTTAACTAAATGCATAATGGGCGGCCTTATCGCTAAAAGCGATTTCTTCCAGGCAACCTTGAAATAATAGTACTAGTACAGAACGTGAACTTACCAATACACCAAATTCAAATTCAAATTCAAATTCAAAAAATACTTTATTCAGTGCGGCCGCATGGACCTTATTGACGCGTCACAACTTACAAAATAAAACAACACAAATAAATAGAATAAAGCACATAATTGAACCTGTTCACTTCAGATGACACGCGAGTTAGGAAAAGAAGTGAACAGAAGAACCTAACTCGGTCGTTATAGTCATCATTTAACAATTTGATTTTGTCTTATGCTACGTTTGACGGAGTTGGAGCAGATTCCGTCCCAAGTGGTTTTGTCCTCTAGGTAATCTGATATTTTATAATAAGCTTTATCGCACAGATTGCGTTTAATAATGTTTTTGAATTTATTTAATGATAACTTCTGCAACTCACTTGGGAGTTTGTTGTAGAAGCGTATACATTGCCCTTTAAAAGATTTTTTTACCTTATGGAGCCTAGTAGTGGGCACAGCGAGTTTATTCTTATTTCTTGTATTTACATTGTGATTGTCGCTGTTTTTCTTAAACGAAGCAATATTTTTATGGGTGTACAACAGGTTCTCATAAATATATTGACAAGCTACTGTCATTATATTTATTTCTTTAAATTTAGTGCGAAGTGATTCTCTGGGACCCATATTGTAGATAGAACGAATAGCCCTCTTCTGCAGCACAAATACGGTGTCTATATCTGCAGCACATCCCCACAGCAGTAAGCCATAAGACATAATGCTGTGGAAATAGCTGAAGTAAACAAGTCTAGCGGTATCTACGTCTGTAAGAAGGCGGATTTTTTTGACTGCATATGCTGCAGAACTAAGCCTACCCGATAGTTGTTCTATATGCGGGCCCCATTGAAGCTTATTGTCCAAAGTTATGCCTAAAAATACAGTTTTTTCTACAAGGTTTAAACTTTCACCTTTCAATTTAATGTTGGCATCAGCCTGTTTTACATTCGGGAGAGTAAATCTAATGCATTTTGTTTTATTTTCATTAAGTAATAGGTTATTGACATTAAACCAATTAACAACTTCTGAGATTGCATTATTCACCTCGTCATAATCGGTGGTACGTCGTTTCATTTTGAACAAAAGTGAAGTGTCATCAGCAAACAATACAATCTCATGATTGTTTTTGACAAGATGAGGTAGATCATTAATGTAAATTAAAAATAGAAAAGGCCCAAGAATTGATCCCTGCGGTACACCCATTGTAACTACAGATCCCGAAGAACGTTTTCCATTTACATCAACTCTTTGTATCCTGTTACTGAGATAAGAATTAAGTAGATCTAAAGAGATATCTCTAACACCATAGTGGCGCAATTTCCCGATCAATGTTTCATGGTGTACACAGTCAAATGCTTTTGAAAGGTCGCAAAAAACACCTATAGCGTCTTGCGACTTCTCCCAAGCATCATAGATATGCGAGATTAACTCTATACCGGCATCAGTAGTGGAACGACCGCGTGTAAAGCCAAATTGCTTGCAGTGAAGCAACTTGTTGTCGTTAAAGTGCTTAGATAGCTGATTTAAAATAAGCTTTTCAAAAATTTTACTAAATGTCGGCAGTACTGATATCGGCCTAAAGTTAGTGGGATCCGACTTAGAACCTGATTTGAATAAAGGTATTATTTTACTGTGTTTCATTAGATCAGGAAATACGCCACAGTCAATGCATTCATTAAATATAAAAGCCAGTTCAGGTGCGATTGTGTCTACTAATGGTTTTACAATGTTTACAGAAATACCCCAGAGATCTGCAGTTTTCTTGACATTTAACATTTTAAAGGCTTTAACTATATCGCCGCTGTCCACATATTGGAATTTAAAATTACTATCACATTTAGGTACATTTTCGCTAAGTAAGGACTCGGCGATCAGGTGAGAAGAGTTTAAAGACTTTGTGGTAGAAATTGGAATGTCAGTAAAAAATGTTTCAAATGCTTGGGCTACATCTTCATCACTTTTGTAGGTGGTATTATTATAATTTAATTTGAATTGGTTGTTCAAGTTACTCACATTTCCAGTTTCTTTGTTTATTATTTTCCAAGTAGCTTTAATTTTATTATCACTATTTTTAATTTTTGAACTTATATAATTAGACTTAGCAATATGGCAGACTTTTCTAAAAATTTTTGAGTAATTTTTAACCTTTTCTTTAAATTCTTCACTAAAATTATAATGTTTTTCACTATAAAGATCATATAATTTTTGTCTACTTCTATGTATACCCACTGTTGCCCACTCATTAAAGTTATGTTTATCTGTGACCATTATCGACTTTGATGTAAATATTGAATTAAACATATTGCTAAATGCATTGAAAAAATTGCAATATGACTCATTAGGGTTGTTATTTGAGTAGTAAGGTGGAAATTTTGTATTCAATTTACATTTCAGTTGTTCAGATCGATGCATGGTCACAGGTATAAAAGTAATTTTTCTTTTTACATTTTGTTTTTGTTGCTGTTTAATTTGAATGTGCTGGCCTAAATGGTCTGACTTTATATTGCTAATCAAGCCCTTATGGAGAATTTTTGTATTAGAATTTACAAAGATATTGTCAATACATTTAGCTGATGTTTCAGTTATTCTAGTAGGCTCCATAAACAATGGTTTTAGATTATATGAATTAAAAAGGCATGTTAATCTAGTACTTAAAGAGTAATTTTCTAAGAGATTAACATTGAAATCTCCACATGTAATGATGTTTTTACTTGACTTTGATGTTTTGAATAATATTTCATCCATGACTTTTTCAAACGTCTCAAATGAAGCTGACGGTGGGCTGTATACGCTTATGATAATAACTTGCTCCAACTCTACACATGCTATTTCAATTTGGCTCTCAACAGACAGACAGACAATGTCTTTCCGTTCTTTAAACTTAAGATATTTGTTTAGTAGCACTAAAGAACCTCCACGAATAGCATGCGATCTACAAAAGGAGCTACCAACAAGATGGTTGTTGAAACTGAACATAACCTCATGACTTTTCAACCAATGTTCAGTAATACATAAAATGTCAATATTATATAAGTTTATGTACAGTTCCAACTCTAACAATTTACTATTTATTCCTTGAATGTTTTGGTGCACCAAGTTGGTAACCTTTGTATTTATTTTACATGTTTTAGTTATTTCTTTATTTTGACACATTATATTATTTGACTGGTTCTGGCTAGAGATTTCCTCTGTTGTCTTATGATCTAATTTAAATGACTTGGAATAACTTCCCGAGTTCTAATTATTTGACAATGCTCAAAAGAAGCATTCTGTTTAGCCAAATTTTTGGCTGTCATGCAAAAATAATATGATAGCGACATAGCTATCTGTCGTTTGTAATAATTGGAAAGGTAATAATTACCTTTAGTCAAATAATATTTTTTACTAACAATAGAGTTAGTGTCAATCACATGAATAGGATTATTGCACGATATTGTATGCAAAAGCATATTTAGCTTAGATCTAGTATTATTTTCTGACTGTGGCAAACTATTACTATAGGGGAATGTATACATTACAATTTCTTTAAATTTCAATGAACAAAGTTTATCAATATATTTTATCAAATCAGACTTGTTAACATTACCCCTATTTCCAAGACAGATTATTACACCGACATCTGGAATAAAGTTTCCGCGGGAAATAAACTCAAATTTTATTGAAAGGTAGTTTACCGGTACTGACTAGTACTAGTACTTAGGCGCAGGTCGAAAAAATTGCACTGTAAACAAACGGCCGTAGTGCCATCTATCAATCAGCGTTAGAACTACGATGATAACTCAAACCATGTAGACGTGGCGGGGATTCAAATCTTTTTCCCGGTTTGGGCTATAGCCACCCGCGTTTACGGTACCTGTAGATGGCGCTCTAGTCGGTCCTCAACCGACATCACCAAATTCAAATTCAAAAAATACTTTATTCAGTGCGGCCGCATGGACCTTATTGACGCGTCACAAATTACAAAATAAAACAACACAAATAAATAGAATAAAGCACATAATTGAATCTGTTCACTTCAGATGACACGCGAGTTAGGAAAAGAAGCGAACAGAAGAACCTAACTCGGTCGTTATAGTCATCATTTAACAATTTGATTTTGTCGTATTGTTACGTATGACGGAGTTGGAGCAGATTCCGTCCCAAGTGGTTTTGTCCTCTCACCATAACAAGAATTAAGCGGTACCCGAAACGGTTCCGTAGCTTAGTGGTTAAAGCTCTTCCGGCTTAGAATGCATCAAGGATCGACTTGACGGACGTGGGTTCGAACCAAGGAATCGTAAATTTTCGACAAGGTTTTACTTTTCGTTTTAGAATGTTTGTAAACGAACTGTTACGCTTAAAATTGAATTTCTCTCTAATAGTTGTTTTTGTGACCAAGTAAATTTTGTTTATTGGCACAGGAGCGTGAAATGTGGCACAAACTTTATGGGGGCCTATACCCAGCAGTGGGTGAAGTTGGGCTGCGGGTAATGATGATGATGATTTTTTTATATATATTATATTATTACTTTTATAGGTATACATATTTTAATTATATTGAAGGAAGTGGTCACAAATCCCCAATAATTGAGAGATATTGTATAAAAACCAACAGAAAGAAAGTTTTTTTAGGTTAAGTATTGATAGTTTGCTTACAAACATTCTTCTACATCGAATTTGGCTGAAGAATAGGCCAATGACGATAGATAGATAGAAAAAAAATACTAATTTGGCAACAATTATTTATACGAGTAAATTTATTTATACCTACGACTTAACGATGAGATGAGACAAGCCGATGGCCCACCTGATGTTAACCTGTAACCTCTACTTAATACAACCACAGATTACAGAAATACAACTGCAATACCGCGGTGATCACGGTCACGAAGCACGTGCCTATGTGACCAACGCTGCATTGCATTGCGCCCGTCACCCTGTAGCTGAGTTGTAAGGTCTCATGAGCCCGTAAATTCATTGAAAAAACTACTTAAACACAGACTTAGCATTACACAACAACGATGAACGGACGCCACTGAAAACCAGCGCTCCAGCAGCTTTTGTGCTGATGTAGACCTCTGTATCATGTAATTAAATAACTGTATGTACAATGTACTGTGACAACAATAAAACTTTTTCTATTCTATTTTATATATAAATATAAAGATCTAAAAAAATTTACCATACGACGTACCTACCTATATTATGAGCACGGATTTCTGCGTGTCTACCATGAGTTGTCACTGTTAGATCGCCTGCCGTTACTACAGTAGTAATAGTACGTTACTGTGACATCTGTCAGATTTATAACTCATGGTACCAAATTCTAAGCAAATGAAGCCCAAACTACAGTCGCTGTAGTATAGGTTACTGCGTATTCTAGTACCAAACTATCCGCTAGAGTGGCTGTACAAGTTTTCATACATTCTTTTTAACTACAGTTGCTAGCGAGTATAGATTGTGAAATCTCATGGAAGACTTACTGCATTTGTGTGGCGGGATTTATGAGCAAGCAGTAATCGCGCGCGTGAGGCACACGGAGTATGCAATGCCTAAGGCGTAACAACCCGAATCAAATCTAAGAAAAGCTCGGTGACGACGCTAAGATCCACTTACAAAAGGGAACACTGAATCATCGGCAAAAAATAAGGTGGTATAATGCACCGGGCGGCGCCGGCGGTGAGTTTTTTTTTTTATTATTTAGATAGGGTTTTAGCCAAACATTGACTATACCACCCAGTAAATCAAATTATCTTAATTATATATACATTTCTTAATAAATAACACAAAAAAAACCTATCTAATCTATAATGTAAGTAATTCTAAGTAACATAGGTACAAATTCAGTAGTTTCTTGGCCCCCTCAGATAATGGTGAGGACAAGACACTGCTACAAGCACCTACGTTACTATTATTAACAAATAGTCCAGTATCACGACGCTGCGTCGCGTTCCGGGCACACTCGGTCAATACGTGATGAACATCTTCAACAATGTTGCAAGTTGAACAATTTGGGGTGTCAGCTAATTTCATCAAGAATTTAAATTTGTTTGTTGGAATGTGCCCAGAACGCAGTCTTAGCAAAGCAACAATACGCTTTCTTGATAACTTGCATTCATCAAACCATGGGTAACGAGGCAGCTCGCACTGTATAGTCCTGTACCATATACCTACTGATCTTGATCTTTCATCGAAGTACTCATTCCATTTATGCCAGCACGTGTCCTTGATTTTAAATAAAACTTCGCTAAATACCGGAACACATTCGTAAGGAATACCCTCATAAACAGCTTGACGTGCGGCCCGGTCCGCTACCTCGTTACCAATGATGCCGATGTGTGCGGGAACCCATTGAATAACAATGTTTTTATTGGAGCTGCGTATTTGCAAAATATATTCGAGGATAGTGTAGGCAATCGGGAGACCTCGAATGCTCGAGGTTAACCGAGCCAGATGTAGGAGTGCACTTTTTGAATCCGAATAAACCACAAACTTATCATAATTTAGTGATCGAATATAAGACAAAGATTCACATATCGCTATTAATTCTGTATGCATAATTGATAAATGATTATTAATTTGGAATTTAGCTTTAATGTCTGTCTGTGGATCAAAAAATGCAGCTCCTAACCCCATCCTTTCTTTAGAACCATCCGTATAAATTGCATAAAAGGATTCATAGGCTTGATCATAAAAAGAGTTACATTGATTTCGTAACCTTACTGTGTTATGCATTCTTTTAGGCATGTTAACCCCATCAATGCCAGATTGAATAACCTCGCTTAGATCATAATTGGAAATCCATGTGTCCAAGGAATGTATAGGCAACTTACAAGAAAAATGAATAGTTAAATGCCTATATTCCGAATGAATGGATGCTAGCATCGGTGGTTTTTTCCTGGCCCAGTAGGGACTGCTGCAGTAATTATGCAATTGTTCTATTACCTTACTACTTAAATTTAGATCTATTGACTTTGCCTTTAACCAAAATTTGCCGGCTAAATAGGTTCTGCGAATATGTAAAGGTGGTAGATGTAGTTCGCTTTGCATTACATGAATAGGCGTGCTTTTAATGAACCCCCCTATAACACGCATAGCTAGATTTTGAACTTTTTCCAGTTTTAGAACATGACTATTTGCGCTGTTGTCATAAAGGAAACTCCCATAATCTATTCTGCTACGTATAATGGATATGTACAAGCGTCTCAGATGCTTGGGGTGAATGCCCCACCCACCACCAGCAAGAACTTTAAAAATATTTATAAACTTATATAATTTATCCCTGATTTCATTAATGTGTTTTCCCCATTTCAAACTCCTGTCCAACCACATCCCTAAATACCGAGCACTATCTACTTGCTGAATAAAGTAATTGTCCTTTAGTTTTATGTTCACAGTTGCATTTCTTCTACCCCTACTAAATAAACAAACTTTTGTTTTTTGGCCGGAGACCGTAAGACCTATCTCTTCAATAAGTTGACTAAAAGTATATATCGCATTCTGTACGCTAGCTATTGCTTGGGGTAGGTTTACGTTGCTATTGTAAATTACGAAGTCATCGGCGTATTGAGAGATAAAAACGTTCTGTACACCTTGACAAATTTTGATAGTCGCAACATTGAAGAGTATCGGGGATAGGGGGTCACCCTGGGCAATACCTACTCCTGTTGTTCTACTAAGATTGGTTTGGTTTTCTAGTCGTATCATAAGGATCCTTTTATGCAGGTATTCCCAGAGGTAATTACACAGACCTGACCCCACCCCGAGACTGTCCAATATTTTGAGTAGGCTTGTTACATTAACATTATTATAGGCTCCGTCTATATCAATAAAACATCCTACAGTAGGAGTTCCTTCTGTGAAACCTATCTGTATCCGGGAAACGATTCGTGTCAGATTATCCAAACATGATTGTGATCTACGAAAACCTACTGTTTCATTTGATAATAAATCATTTTTTTCAAGAAACCAATCCAACCGTTTGGCAACCATCGTATGCAGAATTTTGCAAATGCAAGAGATCAAGGCTATAGGTCTTACTCCACTTCCTGCCTTTGGTATAGGCACTATAGTTACGTTCCTCCATTGTTTTGGAACCATACCAGCCAGTAAAAACCTGTTGTACAAAGATACGAGTGCAAACTTACCAAAATCAGGAAGATTAGAAATCATAGAGTAAGATATACCGTCCTCTCCTGGAGCCGTGTCTGAACGTTTGATACAATTGTTTAGCTCTTTTATTGAGATTGGTCTGCCCAGTTCTTCGTTAATCGAAGAAAAAATTGGTTTGTCAGGAGAAGAAAAATCTGGTGCTAGGTCACATAACAAACGTTTACACTTATCTTGGTCCACACTTGGTCTCGTTGATCTATATCCTTTAAGCCATCTCATGCGGGACCACATTTCACTTGATGTGCTAACACCATCTATGCTCTCGCAGAAGGATTGCCATGACCTACGCTTAGCGCGGCGGATAGCTGACCTAGCTTCGTTCACTTTCATCTGTAGCACCGTAAGATTGTCAGGAGTAGGATTATTTCTAAACTTCGATAAAGCTAGGCGCCGCTCTCCGACCCTTTTAGATAGTTCTTGTGACCAGTATGATTTGGCCTTAAACTTCTCGGGATTTATGGGGCTGTCAAAAGTTTTATACATCGGAATGGTCTCAGCAGCGACTTTGTCTATTATTTCTACGAATTTTTCATATGCTTCCTGATGTTCCACTATAGCCTGTATATTGCTTGTCAAAAGACCTTCTTCTATGAGGAGCTTGTATTTATCCCAATCGGCTTTCTTAAAGTTTCTTCGAGTCCTGTTGCTCTTCGATGGTGGATTAGCGATGGTAATTTTAATAATTAGATGGTCACTTCCAAGATTCTCGTTTGTAACTTTCCAGTCGAATCTAACAGCAATGTCTCCAGTGGAAAAAGTGATGTCAGGAGATGTTTTCTGGATAGAACCATTAACAAGTGTCAGGCGTGTGTGGCTGCAATCATTTAAAGACGAGAAGCCGTTTTCCAATGCACTATCTAATATAATCGTCCCTCTTGAGTCCGTTTTGGAAGACCAGTTTGTATGGTGTGCATTAAAATCTCCCATTATAAGTGAGTTTTGATCCAGACGAGAAAATATGCTATCCCAGTCTGCCGAGGATGTACGAATGTTTGGAGGGCAATATATCGCTATTACATTCTTCAAATGTTCACAATTATGTATCTTGATGTGAATAAGTTCAATGCGTTCATTGGGATGTGAAAAGGCACATAGTAAAGCCCTTACCGACCAGTGAGCTATGATGGCTACTCCGCCATATCCGTCATTGCGATCCTTTCTAAATATGTTGTAACCACTTATATGGAAGCTGCTATCTGGATCGAGCCAGGTCTCACTAATAACCGCCAAATGAACTTTTTCCTGGTTCAAAATAGCTTCGAGCTCTAAAGACTTTGGACGTAGACTATGCGCATTCCATTGTAGGATGTTGATACAGGCATGTTTTTTGTTAAGATCCATATTGATTCAGAAGTGTTACCCAAGGCATATCTGAAAAATACTGCACTACGAAGGATATTGCACTTTTATATAGGATTTGGAAGCAACCCTTTATTTTTGCTTCCCATGGCAAATTAATCTCAAGGAGTTTTTCTTTAAGTTTTTGAAAAAGTATTTTCCATGTTACTTTATTCTTATTTCCTGTGTCTTTTTCGCCATCCTGCCCTTCTTGTGTTTGGCTGCTATCTTCACTGTCTGAATCTTCATATATGCTCTCTTTCAAATTATCATTACTCCTAGTTTTCTTTTTGTTCTTTTTCTTGCCTTTCTTTTCTTTGGTAATATCTGCGAAGGACTTTTTTTGGGTATCTGATGTCGTCGCTATCGTAGTGTCGATAATTGGTTGAACTTGCGATTGTCTTGTAGGCAGTTCTGGAAAGTCCCTTCTTAGTTTTTGAGGGACAGTAGGAGTTGTGACTGGGACATACATCATCAACGCTTTTTTGTAAGAGCAGTTAAACTCTGCCATCAATTCGCGAATGTTCTTTTCTCTTAAAAATATTGGGCAAGTTTTAGATAAAGCCATATGTTTTCCACCGCAATTATTGCATTGAAACGCTATTGTTTCGCAATTATCATGACCCTTTCCACATTTTGGACAAATAACTTTACTAGCGGGGCACATTTTACTCGTATGACCAAACCTCCAGCAGCGGGAGCATTGAGTGACCGGATAGAAATATGTTTGTATTTTTACCTTTGTATCGAATAGATACACATGCGTCGGCAGTGAAGTACCTTTAAAAGCTATTCTTATAGATTCACTATCCAACCATCGTCCATCCAAAGAATTTCTGCGTTTCAATCTTTTAACCGCAAGTATTTCCGTCTCAGAGTTTAGACTTTCTAATATTTCTTCATCTGTAAGGTCTAAATCCATGTTTTTTATCACACCGAACGATTGACTGAGCTCCAAAGTCCTCTGGCATTTATAACCATTCTCTTGAAAAAATTTGCACTCCAAGAGTGAATCAGCGCTTTCTTCTTTACAAAACTGTATTAATACTTTATATGGACTCATGTATTTAATACTGACTACATCTTGAATTTTTTGCTCCTTGAGGGATTTTGCCAAACGAAACTGTTTTGGTAATTCCGCAGAGGCTGTCATACTTATTTCTACTCTTTCCTCAGAAATTCTAGTCGAATCATCAATTGTCACAGATCGCGCGAACCGTTTTCCCCTTCTTCTCGTGTTAGTCCAAATTTCCTCTTGATCCAAATTACGACTTCTTTTGGCTGATTTTCTTTCTTCTTCTTGATTTGTTCTTTCTTCCTCACTTTGTTCCATATCCATCTCGATAAAGTTTTCGCTACTTCTGTTTATCTCATCATATCGCTGCAACAAACAGTCTAAATTCTCAGATTCGTCCAACACAACGTTACTAAGTATCGCAAATCTGTTCTCGCTAGTAATCGCATGCTGCGACATAGCAGTAACGCGACGAGGCGGTAGCCGCCTGCGTCGCTGGAACCGGTTTACTATCGATAACGTGCACGCGTCCGACAATAACAGGCGCCCGCGCGCGACTGTGGGCGGTGAGTTAACAGGTTAAATTAAGTACCACAGTCTTGCCACATTCATAAAGTGGCCATACGTCCCGCTTTGGGCGGGACAGTCCCGCATTTAGGCTAGCAGTCCCGTAGGCTGATTACGTATCTCGCGACCGTTTTTTGCAACAGGCGTAAATATTGCGATCATCGCTGTAAAACGTCAATTCGTGAATTTACTTTGTGACGAATCTGCAGCTGTTAACTAAATCAAAATTGATAGCATTCGATAGCGATGAACAAGAGATTTGCGCCTGTTGCAAACCTGTCGCTAGGTACGTAATCAGGCTGCCGCTGTCCCCAGTGTCAGGAAAAATGACCCTCTTTTGCTAGTAAACCACACATATGAATTTCTTTGTCACTTTGGTGTTTTGTTATACTGTCATGGCAATGTAAACATGAAATAAATAAATAAATAAATATACATAATTATTTACCAATCTAACGATATTATTATATCGCGGCCGCGACACAAAGACATTTCCACTGTCTTTGCCGCGACATGTACAAGTACTCTACACGCATGGCCAAAGACTTTTGCAAGAAAATCACAACTTTTGCCCAAATGCTTCTAGTTTAATTCAGATTATGTTCTGATCAAAAATTTGATTGTACATACATGTTGTAAATAAGAATGCTGCCGGCGGCCCAGAGTCCTTCTCCGGTACTTTATGGAGTTGGACTGGCTAGGGTGGGGCTAGCATCACGAGGGACAATGCACAATACACCCCAATGCGGGACGTCACTGCAGTTCTGGTTAGCCCCACAAGAATTAGAATTAGATATGCTGGTATCTAAGGCATCTGTGTCTCGGAAAAAACTTATTAGGTTTGGGCGTTTCCCTTAAAAATTAAAATAAAGGTCACGTGCTGTATGTACAGCTAAATTTATACCAAATAAATAGTCTCGCATCCAATAACAAGATAACGAAAAATGTTAATAAAAATTACTTTCAGGAATAGGCTACTCGGCAGGGTATGAACATCAAAGTTCTGTTTATTCTATTTGTTGGATAATACATCATTTACCAAGTGGGGTAGTTGCCATACTCGCCACCCTTGGCAGGCGGGTTGGCGAGCGCAGTACGGGTTGTTGAGGTGTCCCTTAGCAGGCTCCCACTGCATCCACGGGTAGGAGAGGAGGGGTAACATTCTACTGCCGGCACCGCACGGCAATATATTATATCTAATATAGGTATATAGTTCATATTTATTGATTCCTCCTGCATTCATAAACAGGTGTCTTAGCGCCACAACCACAAGCAGCTTAGTTGATTCGCGACGCGCGTTCCGAACTGACGGCGCACCGGACGTTCGAAATCTGAAATTGCCGCGCGCTAAAACTTTTTAAATTCGAGTGTACATTTATTTATTTTTGCTAGTGTTGCAAGAATGGGCCAAATAATTTTTTAATTGTGTATTTCAGTAAAAAACTTTTTTTTTTTAAATTAAAAATTGCATTTTTTGACTTTAATATTTTGACTGTGGTTTTGGTCTGAGTGTTTAGCTACCATGGCAAACAAGTGAGTATTTTAAATTCAAATTTATAAAATAAAATAATATAAATGTCGCACAGTGGCATTCTTCCTTTTCTAAGATTTATATAGGTATACTTATATTTTTTAATTAGTGGATACGGCGGTATCTTATGATTTGTTTTAAACAAGCCTAAAAAATAAAAATAATCTTTTGAATGGGATAGTTCGGGATGACTCATAATAAAAATAAATCTATTATTTTATTATTATCATTTAAGTGCTGTGGGGTGCCGGCAGTAGAATGTGGATGCACTAAGGCATACCTCCGTAAGATACGCAGCAGCGTTTTTACCTGTACCTATCGAGATACTGCGCTCGCCAACCCACCTACCAGGCGTGTCGAGTATGGCAACAACCTCTTGTGAACTTGGTGATCCATGAGGGAGGCATATTATATCCAGCATTATTAACATACATATAACCGGGTATTTATCGCGTAAATTACCTTTATTATTATTTCCCGACGTTTCGCTTGGATTGCACCAAGCATGGTCCCGGGAAGACTTCCCGGGACCATGCTTATATAATATTACTTATATAGGTACTTATATAATAATAAAGGTAATTTACGCGATAAATACCCGGTTATATGTATGTTAATAATGTGTTGTGATCGCGAAAGTTTAAAAAAGACAATTATATCCAGCAGTGGACGTGGAAAGCAGTGATGTTAATGAAATTAATTACCAACGTAAATATTACAGATTTGAATCAGGGTTCGTAAACCTTGTAAGTAGATACTATTAAAAAATGTCAGGATAAGATAATCTGTTGGATCCATAGCCAAATGTGCAAGTCGCAAAATGTGCACTAATGCAAATCGCAGACGGTGCAGGTCGCAATATGTGCAAATCGCTAAATGTGCACTTATTTACACTATACGCAGCCGCAGGTCCGATCCACGGCGAGTAGAGGTAATCCTTAATTTTGTAAAAATGTCGAGTCGGCCCCACGCGCGGACCGGCATTCAATCCCATGATGATGATTTTCTTGAAAAATCGAAACGTGTCGGAATAATCTTCGACGTTACAATACTACGTGAGTAATTCCCGTTTTTACAAAATGAATAGTATATCTCACGTTAATTTTGAAAGTGAAAAAGAGGTAATCCTGTTTGCGAAATAACACATTTTGTTGCTAAAACACAAAACTAAAATATTAGCTACAGACAGAGGCTTCAGGTAACTAAAACTATTAGAACACATTTAAAGCTCTAGAATCCAAAACCTAGAAAACTACCTTTGTAGCTCTGCACTCCTGGTACAGGTGGTGCAAAGTAAGAAGGTGTACTTCACAATAAGAATAAGATAATATTTATTTACGACCCATAAGTACACAGGTAAATTAAGAAAATAAAATTACATAATTTAAACAGAATAAAAATCTTATGAGACATAAACTGGACACCAACTCAGCGCACGCCGTGAGAACACGGCACTGATTTTCAGTGGCACCATATTTGCCCCACAAGGCGCAACACCGACCACAGCAAAGACATCGAAGGTAATAATAAGACATAAGTATTAAACAATTTACATATGTATGTTGATTATTCTACTAAACACAAAAACAAAAAGTAACATACTCTTAACTTGAGTACTAGATTTAGATTTACTTATTTAACAAAGAGTTTACATTATAATATGGTTAGTAGCATCCTTAAGCCTATATTAGGTTTATCTGGACACTAGGTTCTCATAAATTACAATTGAAAAAACTAAATGTATATTTTAATACAGTTTCGAATACGGGCGCCCCGCTGAAGATCATCGCTTCAGCCAGTGAGTTGTAAATAGTTAGAGTAGCTATACTAAACAAAAAACGTGTCGCAACTTGATGACAGCGGGGGTGCCTGCGCGGGGCGCGCTCGCCCCCGCACACAAGTATTCGCTGCAGCGCTACACGATTAGAATGTCGTCTATCCATACCATCAATACATGCAGCGCTAGATCGCTAATAGAGAATAGTTTTCTCGCGGCCAAAACGTCGTAAGCGCCGTGAATTTCGTGGCGCTTACACGTTTCGTTCAACATAGTGTAACAACATGTCGCTCTAATAGATTTTTTTCACCGCAGAAGGGACACTTCAGACAGTTATTAATGCAGTAATGTTAATGCAGTAGGTACCTATGAATATTATATTTCAAAACGTAAAAATATTTAAGTACATTAAATTAAAACGAATCGTTAAGCGTTTAAAGTCATTTTTTTAAATAAATTGGTATTTTATCCAACAAGTACGTACATAGGTAGGTAGGTACTTACACTAACTAGACCCCACATTTTATTTCACTCTGCCCCTCCTCTCATGCCCGTGGATGCAGTAAGAGCCTGCTAAGGGATACCTCCGAAAGATGGGCAGCAGCGTCTTTCCATATACCAACATCCCGTACTGCGCTCGCCAACCCGCCTGCCAAGCGTGGTGAGTATGGCAACTACTATTTATTTATTATTATACGTAGAAAATGACCTGAACACCCAGAACAAATATCTGCAGCGATCACTAAACATTTGTCCCAAGGCGGGAATCGAACCCACCTCCTGCATCGCAGGCGAACCTTCGCCCACCACGCCACAGAGGTCGTCAATCTATTAGGTACATTAAGAATTTGTTCAGACCACAATATAGGTATAATACAGCTTCAGTTTATAAGTAATGACGATTGCAAAAGATACCTACAGTAGGTACCTAGAGTACCTAGAGTACCTACTGTTACTGATCAGACAGACGGCATAGGGCGAGTAATATGAGTTAAAAATAATCAGTTAAACCTTTGTCGCCAACCCTTAGTAGGTACCTACACATCCCATCTGTACGAATCACTTTTCATAATCTATGATTTTCAAACAAAATGTCAGTACAATAGAAAATAATGTACAAAAATTAATTTTAGTTGGTTTTAGTTGATATTCTGTTTACTTTCCGATGATAAGTCACGCCACTATCTTTTTTCTTCGCAGTTGATTGATTAATTACACGTTTTTAACACGCAAGACGGCATTTTTAATTTGGGTTTATTCACATGCGGTCGCGATGGGCGTCGACGAACGACTAAATGAGTTGTTGCCGGCCGGCAACAACTCATGGCGCAAACTTTTTGTTCGCGGGTGTCAATTCTATACGCTAGTAATAATACTTCAATGGCTTCAGCAGCCCTTCTGCTGATGTACCAAAAGCTAAGGAGTAGCCTTATTGTTTGGACTTTTCCATCTTGTAATTATTTATCTGTATGTACAATGTAAGTGATTGTGATAACATTTTTCTATTTCTTTCAAAATATTTATTTTATTTATTTATTGATATTGATTGAACGCCAACATAACACATTCAATATTGAAATTGTACGGACCAGTTCTTATATATAATGCCAATTATAAGGGATTACAACATAGCTAAACTTATACTTATAGGTACCACAGATTACAGAAACTAACTAATACCACTAATACTAAGAAACAAAACATATAGTTGTTTAATACTATGGTTAGTGAAATCAAATCAAATTAAATCATCAAATCACATAATTTATTTATTAAAATCTTTACAACATCTTACATATTTACCTGATGACGAGCTCTGTGGCGCAGCGGGCGAAGGTCCGCCTGCGACGCAAGAGGTTGCGGGTTCGATTCCCGCCTCGGGACAAATGTCTGTACGATCTGCAGATATTTGTTAAGGGTGTTCTGGGTGTTTTTCTATACATAATAAATATCTATCTATGTAGTATAATGTATTAAGTATATCAGTCATCTAGTACCCATAACACAAGCTCTGCTTAGCTTGGGGCTAGATGATGCTGTGTGATTTGTCCAGCATTATTTATTATTATTATTACCGCAATTATCAAGACGTTGCAGTAAATATGAAATATATTAAATAAACGTTTTAAAAAAATATCGGGGTTTCATCATCATTATTTCAGCCGTAAAACGTCCACTACTGAACATAGGCCTATCTCGTGGATCTCCGGGGGTAGTTGTCATACTCAACACGCTTGGCAGACGGGTGGGCGAGCGCTGTTCGGGATGTTGTTACACGGAAAGACGCTGCTGCCCATCTTCTGGAGGTATCCTCAGGCTCTTACTGCATCCACGGGCATGAAGGAGGGGTAACATTCTGCTGCCGGCACCCCACGACATACAGTAATAACATCCTTCTAGACCTTAGTGATTTATCGTCGGCTACATCTCGTACATCAGAAAATAAAAAATAGTGAAAAAAATATGTAAATAAAACGAAAAAATCGGCCAGTGCGAGACGGACTCGCGCACGAAGGGTTCTGTGCCATTATTTAATCAAATCACGTTTGTTGTATGGGTTGTATGGGCACTCATAATAAATAATATTTATTTTATTCTGTTTTTAGTATTTGTTGTTGTTGCATACATCATCTTTGAAAATTTCAACTGTCTATATATCGCGGTTCATGAGATACAGCCTGGTGACAGACAGACAGACGGACGGACTGAGGGACAGCAGAGTCTTAGTAACAGGGTCGCGTTTTATCGTTTTGGTACGGAACCCTAGAATGGCTAAAATGACTAACAACTCGTCCTCGTTAAATTACTAAGGTGTTAGAACTTGCTAAACTTTCGCGATTTGTTAACATATTATTATTTTTTTAAACACAGATTTTATCGCGTACTTTTTTTATAGTTTTCCTGACGTTTCGACCGGATTGCACTTGTAGGTCTACAATGAGTTTCCACAATCTGTACTCGCTAGCGACTGGATGTTTATGAAAACTTGTACAGCGCCTCTAGAGGATAGTTTGGTACTAAAATACGCAGTAAACTATACTAAAGCGACTGTAGTTTGGGCTTCATTTGCTTAGAATTTGGTGCCATGAATCTTCAGATCAATCAATATGACAGATGTCATAGTAACGAACTAGTACTACTGCAGTAACGGCAGGCGATCTAACAGTGACAACTCATAGTAGACACACTGGTTATGGTCGCGAGAAGATTGAAGTTTCTGGGAGCTACCGCCGCGAATTAATGGTAGGATAGAACGTAGGGAAAATAATAAATAAGGTACGCGATTTATTATAAAATTTTCATTCGTTTCATTATAAAAATCTCATCGTAGAAGCAACCCTAGCCACTCATTCGATGCCGCGTCACAGATTACTTGCAAGTAGGTAAAGCGGGTGAGCAAAGCATTCTCAACGATTTTGTAGGCTATTATAGCGTAGGTATTTTCGCTTTTGTATTGGAGTGCGCTTTTGTATCACAGATTACAAAAACTAACAGATACATCTGTTAGTTTCTGTAATCTGTGATAAAATCCTGTATTTTAAAAACTAATAATAAGTATGACTAGGTGTTCTCATGGGTACAATCTTATCTCTCAGTCATTGAATCCACCAACTATCCATCCAAACAAATGATAAGAGAAATACCTTCGGCTTACGTAGTGATACGAAAGTTTAAATACATAGAAGATACACGATAACACTGATTTTTACTTCACTTCACTGTAAAAATAGTGACGCTATCGTGCGTGAATTCTCACGAAACCGTTCAGACACCTTTTATAGGCCAGATAAAGACATTTATCTATATATATAAAATTCAAAGTACTGACTGACTGACTGATATATCAACGCACAGCCTAAACCACTTGACCTCAAGACTTGAAATTTGGCACACATATACCTTGAGTATCCTAGAGGTGCAATAAGAAGGGATTTCTCGAAATCCCACGGGATAGGGAATAAATTGGATTTATATTTTCAAATCAAAGTGACTCGGCGTGAAAAAGGGGATTTTACGTTTTATGACTTCCACGCGGAGGAAGTCGCGGGCAAAAGCTAGTTTAACATTATATAATACCTATATAAAATTCAAAGTCCTGACTGACTGACTGACTGATATATCAACGCACAGCCTAAACCACTGGACCTCAAGACTTGAAATTTAGCACACATATGTATACCTTGAGTATCCTAGAGGTGCACTAAGAAGGGATTACTCGAAATTCCCACGGGATAGGGACTAAATGGGATTTATATTTTCGAATCAAAGTGGCTCTGCGTGAGAAAGGGGATTTTACGTTGTATGACTTCCACGCGGATGAAGTCGCGGGCAAAAGCTAGTTTAATATAAAATTACAAAAATCACAGGTGTTACACAGAAACTAAACTAAGAAATAATTAATTAAGTATATAGACCAAATTGTTTTTGTGCTAAAAAGGCGTTCATCTCCATTGTGCTCAGCATAAAATGTTGGGTGCGTTGGTACAGCCCAACGCTGATTTTTAGCTGAAACCTGAGTAAAGAGGGTTGTACAGCAGCGACGTATTTAGTAATAATCTATTTCAACAAACATTACCAACACAGAAAGTGGAAAATAAAAGTGCACTTAGTATCAAAACTTACTTAGAACTCAGTATCTTAGATAAAGCGTACTGAAGGATTACTTATAAGAAGTGGTGTGAGTAACTAAGCAAATGATAAAAATGTGTGCTCCATATCCGTTTCTGCGCTAGTCATATAAGCCGCAAAACATCCACTAATAAACATAGGCCTCCCTCATGGATCTCCATGGGGGGTAGTTGCCATACTCACCACGCTTGGCAGGTGGTTTGGCGAGCGCAGTACGGGATGTTCACACGGAAAGACGCTTCCCATAGAAAAAAACTATTATTCTATATTCTATGCTGCTGCCCATCTTTCGGAGGTATCCCTTAGCATACCTCTTACTGCATCCACGGGCATGTGAGGAGCGGCAACATTCTACTGCCGGCACCCCACGGCATAATGTGAAACAGTTTAACCTATTCTTCCAAAGCGGTGAAGCGAATTATCGCGATGTTTTATTTAAACAGATGCTTAACCAGACAAAGAGAATGAAAATAAGCCACAAAATTTAAATGATAATACAACAAGCACGACACCTTGAATTTATGTAAAGATGTCGCTACATAAGTTTGCCTCTTACATAAAATAATGTATTACCTATGAAATATAGCCTAAGTTATTCTGAAAATCTGTAGATTATATTAAAAAATCACCAAGCGAGTCGCACTAGCGCACGAAGGGTTCCGTAGTTAATTTAATTCATCATCAACCACAGCCCGACTTCACCCACTGCTGGGTATACATAGGCCTCCCTTATTACCAAGGTATTAAACTTGGCCGTGGGGTGCCGGCAGTAGAATGTTACCCCTCCTCTCAAGCCCGTGGATGCAGTAAGAGCCTGCTAAGGGATACCTCCGGAAGATGGGCAGCAGCGTCTTGCCGTGTATCAACATCCCGCACTGCGCTCGCCAACCCGCCTGCCAAGCGTGGTGAGTATGGCAACTACCCCTCATGAAGATCCATGAGGGAGGCCTGTGTTCAGTAGTGGACGTCTTACGGCTGAAATGATGATTCAACTTCAAAAATCTCTAACTGGATCATACAAACATTTACGAGCTAGCAACTCTCAGTCGCCTCTTTGAGTTCGCCGTGCGATATTTGAAGTGTCCTAAATTTCTAATTACTCATTACATACATCATATAGATTAGGGCTAATTTTTATAACAGACTAGTCTCCACTAGATTAATTATGTTCATATTATTATGTTGATGAGTATTTGATGTGCTTAATGAATGTTCTATCAGATGCAGGACAAAAATAAATAAACAATCTATCAAATCGAAGTTAAGCAAGCATATATTTTTTTACCTAAATCTTAACTAAGGCTGAGACATTATTATTGTAATGGGCACCACTAAGATCTAAGGTGTACGATGACGTCGTAGGTACTAAAGAGTACGATGATCTGACGTCGTAATAAAGAGTACGATATCGGAGACAGAGTGATGTATAGAGCTCAATTACAGTTTGGCACGGTCACCGGAGCCCAATCGTTATTGCAATGTCTTTTCAAAATAAATAAATGAATAAAATGGTGGATCACTAACCGAGCAAAAACAACCTGATCGGTTTTTATTATAATATTTATTTATTTATTAAGTAAGGGCGCCCAACAAGAAAATCACATAACATAAGTAGATAACAGGTACAAAAATAATAACGTCTGTGTGTTCTCTCAATTAAAGGGTACCACAGCGTGCACAATTATGTTTCATTTACAGCCTAAGAACTGATGTCCCCGTCCACTGCTAGATATGGGCCTCCCTCATAGATTAAACGCAATCTGTGCAATAAAGCTTATTATAAAATATCAGATTACCTAGAGGACAAAACCACTTGGGACGGAATCTGCTCCAACTCCCTCAAACGTAACATAAGACAAAAAAAAATTGTTAAATGATGACTATAACGACCGAGTTAGGTTCTTCTGTTCACTTCTTTTCCTAACTCGCGTGTCATCTGAAGTGAACAGATTCAATAATGTGCTTTATTCTATTTATTTGTGTTGTTTTATTTTGTAATTTGTGACGCGTCAATAAGGGCCATGCGGCCGCACTGAATAAAGTATTTTTTGATTCTTGATCTCCAAGATCATAGGGGGTTTGTTGCCATACTCGTCATGCTTAGCAGGCGGGTAAGCGAGCGCAGTACGGGATGTTGATACATGAAAAGACGCTGCTGTGAACAGCAGCGTTACCATTTATTGTGAAACTATGTTGCACGAAATTTCGTGATAAAAATAACACTCCACGTCGGCTAACACTATTCCAAATGAGTGAGCTCCCGCATTTCGTTTGTAAACAAAACTGTGTGGTCTCATTACGTAAGGGCGTATCTAACGATTCAAATCTTTGCAATCATGATGATGAACACCCATAACTAACTATTAATTGCATTTCAAACGATATACTAAAAAATCGGTCAAGTGGCATCGCTAAGGAATTACGACAAGCAACACTGGCAGCCTTGGTTCGATTGTTACTCGTATATTCAACCAATAATTTTTTTATTATTTTATTTGGCTCATGGTCCCATTGTATGGTTATATTTCCGCTCGTAAATATTTGAATTTAAACTTCGAACGAAACAATAAAGGTTGTCTATTTTTTATATTATCCGCTGCGTAAATAGTTTATGCAGCGAATGTTAAAAAAAAAAAAAATCTCGTAATAGTCATAATTTATGACTGAAAAGATGCCACAAAATTTAAATGATAATACATCAAGCACGACACCTTGAATTTATGTAAAGATGTCGCTACATAGATTTGCCTCTTGCATAAATGTATTACTGGTATTACCTATGAAATGTAGCATTGTCATTCTGAAAATCTGTAGATTATATATACGGTAATTATATAAGTGTATTTTAATAATTTAGTTTAAGAAGAGTATCTCTTGTCCTGCATTATGACTATTTATGACTCATAATGCAGGACAGAGATACTTTTCTTAAACTAAATTATTGTACATAATTTTTACTTTCTTGTAACCTATCAGATATAAAATAAATACTTTATCTTTATATATATTTTCTTCTGCCTGCCATGGGATGCCGGCAGTAGAATTCGTTTTATTACCAAAATCATCATAGAAATAAGCAATCCTAGCGCATTCGTGCCCCGTCACAGATTACTAGCACGTAGGTTGGCGGGTTCGCAAAACAATCTCAGCACTATAAGTACAAATTAATTTTTAGTTTAAACCAGGGTTGTTGCTGATGCGGTTTTTAGACACATCAGCGGATGCTGATGCTGATTTTTTATGTTTACATCAGCGGATGCTGATGCTGATGCTGACTTTGGCCAAGTGCGTGTCGAGCTCGCAAACTTAGTGCTCCACACTAACTTAATGCAGGTGGTTCTTCAAATAGAAACCGAATCTCGAAAAATCTTGCATTTTTTTAAGGGTTTAGTACACACAGGGTAGCACAGGGAACACCCTTTGTGTGTTGTTTGTACTTGTTTACCTAATTTGTACAAAAATGCGCTTTAAGCCCCGCCTCTTCGGGTCATGTCGTGACTCGAACATCAGCATTGAAAATCAGCATCGATCAATGCGGATGCTGATGCTGATGTCTAAATCAATGCTGATCATCAGCGGATGCTGATGCTGATATTCGCAACAACCCTAGTTTAATCCTTTTCCATGCAATTGTTTTAATTATATTAACGTACTTTAAGTTTTACTAAACTATACTAAATTTAATGCTATTATAACTATTTGTACAACTTCATAGTTGAGTGTAGTGATACCCTTATATTGTAAGACCTTCATACCTATAGGTACTTATGCAAAAAAAGTATATTTCATTTATTATGTAAACCTTTTTTGTAGGATATATTTTTTTTCTATTTTAACTCTCTTCGTACTTATGGTTCACTCTTCCACGCTGCGAACTGCCGGTATTATTAATAAGATTTTGTAGGCTATTAAAGCGTAGTTATTTTCGCTTTTGTATCGGAATGATGTATATGTTAGGTTCTGTAATCTGCTTATAGCACAGGAAAATGACGAGGTAGAGTAGAAGTGCTAATTCCGAGATCACTGGTGGCCTTCGCTCGCCATGAGAGTTATGGTTTAAGACGCGACTTATAGTTTTGGTTTTATTTTAAACCGCCTGAGTACAACATTATCAACAGCTGTAGGATGCCCACTAGAATCAAGAATCAAGAATCAAAAAATACTTTATTCAGTGCGGCCGCAAGGACCTTATTGACGCGTCACAAATTACAAAATAAAACACTGCTGGACCTTAGCCTCCCTCATGAATCTCCAAATGACCATGAGGAAGTTGCCATACTCACAACGCTTGGCAGGCGGGTTGGCGAGCGCAGTACGCGATGTTGATACACGGAAAGACACTGCTGCCCATCTTCCGAAGATACCCCATGGCATTCTTACTGCATCCACGGGCAAGAGAAAGATCTCTGAGATCCATGAGGGACGGCAATGTCCAACTGTGGACGTTTTACTTATTATTAACATAACATATAACCGGGTATTTATCGCGTAAATTACCTTTATTATTTCCCGACGTTTCGCTTGGATTGCACCAAGCATGAGTCTTCCCGGGACCATGCTTGGTGCAATACAAGCGAAACGTCGGGAAATAATAAAGGTAATTGAAGACTCATGCTTGGTGCAATCCAAGCGAAACGTCGGGAAATAATAAAGGTAATTTACGCGATAAATACCTGGTTATATGTATGTTAATAATGTGTTGTGATCGCGAAAGTTTAAAAAAGACAGTTTTACTTATTTCTTAACGTATATATAACAGAAGTAGCACATAACATTTTTCTTACCTTACACATTAAAATATTAGAACAATGTACTATTCTAATTACAGGGTGCCATAGCATGCGTTATTTATGACAGTGAGATGATGATAAACTACATAGTAATGCGTCTAACTGGATTTCATTAGTGTTATCAAGACCTGGTGTAGCATTTCAAAATAATTCGTTGCAAACTGTTATCTCGAATATTATTTGATAAGGCCATTAAATGGACTTCACCATCAGCAAGGTGCTGTGAATGTTGTGGCTACGGCAGAATAACAGCGCCCTTCGTCTCGATCGAACAGTGGGTATCAATGCTGAGTCGTGGCCATTTTGCTACTGGCACGCACGCAATTCAGTGCTGTTTATACATATGTTTCAATTTAAAAACTTGAAAAAAATAAATTTCGGAATAGGTCAACAAGCTCCGTAACACTATTAATAAGGTTAAAAGCAGCTAGAGTCGTCGATTTTTCTTTTGAAATCCATTTTGCTCTGGCCTGATTATATTTTTTTTGCAATAGACGATATCTTCTGTCATACATTGCTTTCCCAAATATTTTAGCAAAAATTGGAATCAATGTAATTGGACATTAAATTATAGGTCTCCATAGTGCATTATCATATCACCATCATCATCATTTCAGCCGTAAAACGTCCACTACTGAACACAGGCCTCCCCCATGGATCTCCATGAGGGGTAGTTGCCATACTCACCACGCTTGGCAGGCGGGTTGGTGATGGTGCGTAGTTCGGGATGTTGATACACGGAAAGGCGCTGCTGCTCTTTCTGCATCCACGGGCATGAGAGGAGGGGTAACATTCTGCAGCCGGCACCCCACGGCAATAGTGCATTATACTCGTAAAAGCTAGTAAATAAATACCCAGTCAATGGCCGTTAGAGCAATAATAATTTAAAACAGATAAAGTATCTGTTGCCAACGGGAGCTCCGTAAATCTATATTAAAAGCATATCTGTAGGTCTACCATGAGTTTTTACAATCTACACTCGCTAGCGACTGTAGTTAAAAAAATGTTTGAAAACTTGTACAGCGCCTCTAGCGGATAGTTTGGTATTAAAATACGCAGTAAACTATACTACAGTGACTGTAGTTTGAGCTTCATTTGCTTAGAATTTGGTACCATGAGTTACAAATCTGACAGATGTCACAGTAACGTACTATTACTACTGTAGTTAACGGCAGGCGATCTAATAGTGACAACACATGGTAGAGACACTGAATAAAAATCACTTGAACTAATTGCATTATGGCATTAAATTAGTTGTGACATTTTTAATCTTGTGGCGACGAGTTTAAGCTCCGTGGATTGCATTTAAGATGATGAGTGGGTGTTTATGGGAATTGTTGGCATGGATGCTGATTAAAGAGCATGGGAACATTAATTATAGTTTGCGTTCGAAATTCGAATTATGTTACCTAGAAAACATAAATCACTGGACAATTCGTCAATTCATTTTTTACTGACGCGATTAATAAGAGGTTTTCTTAGATCCTGACAATTGTGTTATATTGGTGTTGGCCGAGTGTAAAATATTTTTAATTTCATAAGTACTAGACTAAGAAACTTATTTAATTCATATAATTTGCAACCATTATTTATGGAACCAATAACTGAAACTTCAGCAAAATGCATGGATAATATATTTATTAGCACGAATGAAAATATTGTCGACAAAAAATAATAAGTACCTAATTTAAAATCAGATCATTAGGGCAATATTTCAATTTAGAAATTCAATTAAAGCAAATTTTTAAAAAGACAATCAATTACGTACGGATATTAACACTGCACCCCATTCTTCCATTCAAATCCTCTCCATGCAAAGGTTGTCTGGAAGAAATCGCTCTAAGCGATAAGACCGCCCATTGTGTATTTTTGTAGTTTAAGTTAATTTTAGTTATTTTTGTTTTTATTTTCTGTATGATTTACACATAGAGTTTATCTATCTATCTATCTATCTATCTACGTACCTGTGACTACAAGTCGATTTGAAAGGTTTAAACTTAACAGGGATTCACAACCATCTTTGAATTATTACAATACCAACAATCACAAGAGAGGAGAGGTAACATTCTACTGCCGCACCCCACGGCATATTATGTGTATGAGTAATAGAATGGGTATTTAGACCACCAGATGTCCTTGTCGAGGATTTGAACTACAATTTAGGCTCTTAGAAGTAATATCAGATGTATGTAGGTCATGTTGTTTTAGTTCTACGATCATTAATCATAAGCTTTGTTCAATCAGTAGTAGTTATCATTCCATACGTATCAATAGTACGTTGCCGTGGGGTGCCGGCAGTAGAATGTTGCCCCGCCTCTCTTGCCCGTGGATGCAGTAAGAATCTGCCAAGGGATACCTCCGGAAGATGGACAGCAGCGTCTTTCCGTGTGTACATCACGTTTAACATCCCGCTCTGCGCTCGCTAACCTGCGTGGTATGGCATGATCAGTTAGTTGAGATCCTCGTGCGGGAGGCCTATGTCCAGCAGTGGACGTCCTAAGGCTGAGATGATGATGATGATGTGTCCGGAACGCAGCCTAAGAGCTGTAACAATGAGATATCTCATAAGTTTACTGATAGTTATTTTATTTTTTAATATTGGATCGCCAAAAAGTTTTTTATTGTCCAGTGATTTATGTTTTCTAGGTAACATAATTCGAATTCCGAACGCAAACTATAAATTTTATTTAGACGCGTTTTATGGTGAGTGGTAGGGTTGCTGACGATTCGGACAAAATTTATTAGGACACAGTGTCCCAACTGACACTTTTGATTTTAATACTGTCGATTCGGACACCATCAAGTTATTGAAGCTGTAATAATACGGAATGAATATAAAATAAGTAAGTATAATTAATAGAATCAGGCGTTATTTTGCGGAAATCCATATTATTATGACAATAAAATGCAACGAAAATATCTAGTTTTAATTCCGCTAATGCTGAGATGCATATGCACCGCCCTCCCGCCCGCTAAACGCGGGCGTTGTTAGCGGGCGGGAGGGCGGTGTTAAAACTAGATATTTTCATTGCATTTTATTGTCATAATAAGTACCTAAGTAGTTAGGTATGTATATGTGCACATAATCTTTACCGTAGGACGTTCCTGCTGGAGATAGGCATCCCTCATAGATCTCCAAGTACTGATCATGACGGGGTTATTGCCATACGCACCGCGCTTGGCAGGCGGGTTGTTAACACACGGAACGCTACTGCCCATCTTCCGGAAGTCCTCGGCAGATTCCTACTGCATCCACGGGTAAGAGAGGAGACGCAGCGTTCTCCTGCCGGCACCCCACGTAAATACACTAAAACAACTTAAAGATCGAACATCGTTGTAATGATAAAATTAAATAAAACCCAGAAATAAATAAATAATGCTGGACAAATCACACAGCATCACCTAGCCCCAAGCTAAGCAGAGCTTGTGTAATGGGTACTAGATGACTGATATACTTAATACAATATACTACATAGATAGATATTTTTATTATATATAGAAAAACACCCAGAACACCCTGAACAAATATCTGCAGATCGTGCAGACATTTGTCCCGAGGCGGGAATCGAACCCACAACCCCTTGCGTCGCAGGCGGACCTTCGCCCGCTGCGCCACAGAGCTCGTCAAAAGTCGAGAAGCCTTGCATATGATGACTGCACAAAAATATTTCGTGTATGTATAATTTCAAACTGATTAACGGGACTTTATCGCGTAATTACCTAATAGAATAAAGTAATTAAGGTACCATATTCTACAGATCGCGAAAGATTACAAAGAACTATTCGTGTTTATGTAATTTATAATACTTGGGTTCCAAACCTCAAGAAGAATAAACCGGAACCCTTATCCTATAACAGACAGACAAAAGAGTGATCCTTCACTCGTTATCTGTCTGTCCATTCTCTCCGAAAAGTTTAAAGGTTTCTTCTTAAAAATTATACTAAATATCAAGGTTTGCAGGCAGATGATGCCCTTCAATCAAGGTACCTAAGGACATTCAGAAGTTAGAGCACCAAATAAAAAAAATTGTATGAAAATGGCAAAATAAAAAAACTTCTAGGGCTTCCAGAAGTCTCACGACTTTCAATGGGATGCTCTAAGCTTATGTGGCACAAGCACAGATATTAGAACCCTTGTGGGAATTTAATTTTTGAACCCCATAAAACACCGTATTGAAGTTTGAAGAAAAAGGCGTTTCAAGTTCGAAAAGGCCTTGTATCATTCAATAATTATTTAACACATTCGACTCCTTTACATTTTTCTCTCTGCTCTATCAACATACCACCGTACATCGTACTACAGAACCTGTAGGTCTACCATAAGTTTTCACAATCTATACTCGCTACCGATTGTAGTCAAAAAAAATTATGAAAACGTATACAGCGCCTCTAGCGGATTTTGGTACTAAAATACGTAGTAAACTATACCACAGCGACTGTAGTTTGGGCTTCATTTGCTTAGAATTTGGTACCATGAGTTACAAATCTGACAGATGTCATAGTAACGTACTATTACTACTGTAGTAACGGCAGGCCATCTAATAGTGACAACTCATAGTAGACACTAAGCAAAAATGAGCCCGCCTCGTGGGCTCTATCTCCTTGAATGCGACTGGGTTGAGCCCACGTCGTGGGTCACTAGCGTCGAATGGGTTAATGGACGTATGTATATTAGTGACTTTTTTTTCACGTTATCACTTGAAACAAAATAAACGATTTTATTTTATCTAACGATTAAAGAAAAAGGTGGTCAGTGCCCCTGTGTTCAATCGATTGCCTTGTTCATGCGTTATTAATGCAGTGAGGTTCGTTGACACATTTACAACTACGAACTAAAGGTGCCTGTAAACGGGCTAGAAAAATTGCATCTTGCCGACAATTTTGTTGATCAATATAGCGCAGTATATTTGCAACTATACCCTTGCTGTAATTTCATAGTGCAATTAATTGCCGAGTGTAGTCCAGCAAGATTTTGCAACTGGATTGCTGAGGAATTTTCCATGTACACGCCAAGCTATATTGCGGCGAGATCTTAGTAATAAATGTCAAAATGGCGGATATCGAAGCTGTTCTCGTTGCTGCATTATTTATTGCCTTATCATCGTTTGAATAAATCAGAATCTCAAAAGAGAAGAAGATTGTAGATCCGGCCATATTTAAATTTAAACAGACGAGAATGTTACGATCTTTATACGTACTAGCTTCTAGATCCCACAATTCAGGACGTAAGTACTTGGATTTCGTTGATAAAATTCAAAATTTATCTGACCCTTAAAATAATAACGTAATAGAAACCCGGCTATAATAGCAACGAAAATCAATAATTCTGCACCTACTCTTTCTATTTATGGCATTATAACCGAGTTTAAAAGAGATGCTCAAACAGTCATACTCTTTGGAATATACAAGGATGGCGTAAATAAACAGTCAAATGGTTCTAAATTTAGTTCTACTTATGACGTATAAAGCTAAATAAAGCAATAATATACGTGAAGTTAGCTACAAAGATTACTTCTAACAAACTTGAAGTAAGGCTCAGACAGAATTGTATTTATGCCTAAAGGTGCCTGTAAACGGGCTATATTTTTGGGAATTTCTTGCTGCAATTGTATAGCCGCCAAGTTGCTGATTTTATCGCTCAATACAGTGCAATACTTGCTCTGTAGCCCGGCGATGTTGCCAAGATATTTCAAGTTCTTGGAAGTATTTTATGTCTAGCCGGCTAGAATTGCACATGATTTATCCCGCTTTGAATTTAGTGCAATAACGCCGTATATCGTCTCTGCTCTGACGTATAGGTGCATCTCTTTTCCCTCGCTCGCCTCCCGCCGCCTCGTCCCGTCCCGTAGTGTTGTGGCGCCACTGTCACAATTGCAATATAGCCCGTTTACAGGCACCTTTAGAAACATAGCGGATAACATTGATAAGATTAAACTTGAGTGTTGTTTACCGCTGATATTCAGGATTTATATTAACGCGTACGCGCAGCTTCATACGTCACCGTAGGTCGTCCACTGCTGGACAAAGGACTCCTTTATCACTAAGCACTACCATGAGGAGTTGTTGCCTTACCACCACGCTTGGCAGGAGGGTTGGCGAGCGCAGTGCGGGATGTTGATACGGGAAGACGCTGCTGCCCATCTTGCAGAGGTATCTTTTGAATCAAACCCGCCACCTCCTCCGTCTCAAAAGTCTATTAGACCAACTGAGCCAAGCAGGTCGTCAAAATCCGCCACAGTCCTGAGTTTATCAGCATCAGCCTATATTGTGTCCATTGCTGGATATAGGCCTCCCCAAATCTGCGCCATTTCAACCTTTCACTCCATCTAGCTGGTGGGCCTCCCACACCACGCCTGCCATCTCTTGTTTTCACTGCATCATCATCTCAGCCATAGGACGTCCAGTGCTGGACATGGGCCTCCCTCATAAATCTACAAGTAGGTAGGATCATAAGGGGTTGTTGCCATACTCACCACGCTTGGCAGACGAGCGCAGTACTGGTATTCACTTGAACAATACCTACCAAATTAATTCATTCATTTTTCCTTTTTTTCAGATACTTGGTAGTACTGGTCGTGGGCCTCTGCAGTGTGTCTGCGTACTGGGACGATGACCTTCCTCCTGGTCCTTACTGCGTCACCGAGAATATGTCACCCGAGTGCTGCAATGAAAGGCAAGACGGCTGCTCACGTAAGATATTGGGTAAGTCACCAATGCCACGTTGATTTGACACGTATTTGAATTCTAATACCAGATCTGCACTGACGTCCCGCATTGGGATATCCCCCGTGACACTACCACGCTAGCAAGCTCAACTCCTTAAGATACTCCTATCTGCAGCTGTATTCCCTCGAAGCTACGATAAGGGGTCTTTTAAAAGGCGGGTATTCTTTTTCTCAAAAGCTGGCAGTGCATCTTTGCCTCTATAATTTTATAGAGGCAAAGATGCGCTGCAGATGTCCAAGATGGTGGTGCAGATGTCCATAGGCGACGGGGACCACTTCCCATCAGGTGGCCTATCTTCTAGCTTATAATATAAAAAAGATACCGAAGAAGGACTGTGGGTCGCTGGCAGCATTCCACGAGCACCCCGTAGATGATGCAAATGTTGTAGAGGATAGGTAAAACTCGATGAGCTCTTGTAGTCCCGTTTTTGATCTGGCGTCATTTGTGGCACTGCATGATCCACTATCTTCTCTGATAAAAGACCGCAACATAATCCACTATCTGTGGGATCTTAGGGGGATGGTGGTAAAGATCACAGTGTCCTGGTTGAGGATCTCTGCAGTGTGTCTGCGTACTAGGACGACGACCCTCCTGGACCTTACTGCACCAACGAGAATATGGCTGCTCGCATAAGATGTTGGACGAGTCACCATTCTGGGGATACCAGATCTGCACTGCCGTTGCGCGTTGGGGTGTATGGTGCATTGTCCCCCATGACACTAACCCGACCCTAGCCAGAACAACTCCTTAAAATACCGAGGAAGGACTCTAGGTAGCTGGTATTGCCGACTTTGCTGAAAGGGTAGTATAGATGCTGGGTGAGCCTAATTCATCTAACAATGTCCCAGGCACTGCAGAATTTCGTGCAGCGTGAATACTATAGTTGCTAACGCTGTATAAATCGTCTGATAATAGATGTGAAAGGCCCATTTCCTCTGATTTTTTAGATATTTATTTACAGACACACTATGCTACTGCGACCAGTTCTGTGACCGTCCCAACGGCCACGACGACTGCTGTCCAGACTACGTGCCGCAGTGCCGTGGTGAGCCGCTGCCCATCATCCACGTGGCGTCCTGCTCTCTCGACGGGCGAGTCTACTTCAGAGGAGAGCAGACTCAGCAGGACTGCAATAGCTGGTAAGTAAAGTCTGAGAATGGCCGTCGGGTACGGGCAGTAAAATGTTACCCCTCCACTCATTCCCGTGGAAGCAGTAAGAGCCTGCTAAGGGATACCTCAGGAAGATGGGCAGCAGTGTCTTGCCGTGTATCAACATCCCGTACTGCACTCGCCAACCCGCCTGCCAAGCGTGGTGAGTATGGCAACTACCCCTCATGGAGATCCATGAGGGAAGCCTGTGTTCAGTAGTGGACGTCTTACGGCTTAGAAATATCTGCAGAATGTACAGATATTTGCCCCCGGCACCTCTTGAGTCGCAGGCGGACCTTCGCCCGCTGCGCCAAAGAGGTCATCAAATAATATAATATTTATAATAATAAATATAATATTTTGGTTGGTGAGCGCAGTACGGGATATTGCTACACGGGATGACGCTGCTGCCTTTCTTCCAGAGGTATCCCTTAGCAGGCTCATACTGCATCCACGGGGATGAGAGGAAGGGCTACATTCTTTTGCCGGCATCCCACGGCAGTTTAATTTAGTCATATCGCACACTAAATCTATTACCTCGCAGGTGAATCATTCTAGCCTACATTTGTATAATTACGCCACTCACTTGTTTCAAAAGAATATTTTCGGCAAAGCATACAAGATAATTCAGTGCCACACGTAGTTCACATATTTGACCTGGTATTTATTGCGTTATTTACCTATCATCATCGTAATTTCAGTCATTTCTGAAATTTTTAATGACGATGCAAAATTATTATGACATGAAGCTGATTTGATGATGGAACCGGAAGGCGGTCATAGCAATTCGGTAGTTAAACGACGCAACCCCATCGAGTTTGGGCTCGTTTGATTCCTCTTCAGAGTACTTTGGTGCTAGACGGTAACCAGGGTCTGATAATGGATATATAAGGTGGCCATAGGACCTCAGTAATTAAATGATTTTTAACTTTTTAGTTTTTTATTAGCAAGTAATAAAAGCTAGTTTCTAAAAAGTTTTTTTTTGAACTCAACTTGTTTCTATGAATGCTAGGTACGTATAAGTTTACGGAAAAAAATATTTTTGTACTCTATCAACCATAACACCAGCTCTGCTTACTATGGGGTTAGCTGGTGCTATGTGTACAATGTCCTGCTTACTATGGGGCTAGCTGGTGCTATGAGTACAATGTCCTGCTTACTATGGGGCTAGCTGGTGCTGTGTGTACAATGTCCTGCTTACTATGGGGCTAGCTGGTGCTATGAGTACAATGTCCTGCTTACTATGGGGCTAGCTGGTGCTATGAGTACAATGTCCTGCTTACTATGGGGCTAGCTGGTGCTATGAGTACAATGTCCTGCTTACTATGGGGTTAGCTGGTGCTATGTGTACAATGTTCTGCTTACGGGGTTAGCTGGTGCTATGTGTACTATGTCCTGCTTACTATGGGGCTAGCTGGTGCTATGTATACAATGTCCTGCTTACTATGGGGCTAGCTGGTGCTATGTGTACAATGTCCTGCTTACTATGGGGTTAGCTGGTGCTATGTGTACAATGTCCTGCTTACTATGGGGCTAGCTGGTGCTATGTATACAATGTCCTGCTTACTATGGTGCTAGCTGGTGCTATGTGTACAATGTCCTGCTTACTATGGGGTTAGCTGGTGCTATGTGTACAATGTCCTGCTTACTATGGGGCTAGCTGGTGCTATGTGTACAATGTCCTGCTTACTATGGGGTTAGCTGGTGCTATGTGTACAATGTCCTGCTTACGGGGTTAGCTGGTGCTATGTGTACAATGTCCTGCTTACTATGGGGCTAGCTGGTGCTATGTGTACAATGTCCTGGTTACTATGGGGCTAGCTGGTGCTATGTGTACAATGTCCTGGTTACTATGGGGCTAGCTGGTGCTATGTGTACAATGTCCTGGTTACTATGGGGCTAGCTGGTGCTATGTGTACAATGTCCTGGTTACTATGGGGCTAGCTGGTGCTGTGTGTACAATGTCCTGCATTTTTTTAATTATATCCCGTCGCCCACCAAATCCATTAACTCGTACGTGAATCACTTTACCCTACATTTGATACGCCACTCGTTTCAAAGGAATATTTTCGGCCACGTATACAAGATAATTCAGTGTCACACGTAATCTGGCTGAATAAAATACAGTGTTGTGCTATAATGTTTTCTCTGAACAATTTCGTCGGAATAATGAGGGCATCGACCTGAAACCCGCGAAATAATTAAATCATTGTGTATTTTTAGAGGAGAACAAATTCAAATACAAAAAAATACTTTATTCAGTGCGGCCGCATGGACCAATGACCATTGACGCGTCACAAATTATAAAATGAAACATCACAATTAATTGAATAAAGCAAGCACATAATTGAACCTGTTCACTTCAGATAACACGCGAGTTAGGAAAAGAAGCGAACAGAAGAACCTAACTCGGTCATTATAGTCATAATTTAACAATTTTCTTTTGTCTTATGTTACGTTTGACGGAGTTGGAGCAGAATCCGTCCCAAGTGGTTTTGTCCTCTAGGTAATCTGATATTACCTAGAATACTTTAACTGCGTCACAGTTTAATATAATATTAAACTATTGCAGGAATCATCGCTTCCAATGTATTTTTTGTATAATATGATTTGTTCTGAAAATAAAGTTTTTTTTTTATTTATATTTTATAATAAGCTTTATTGCAAAGATTGCGTTTGATAACGTTTTTGAATTTATTCAATGATAACTGCTCCAACTCACTTGGGTACGAAGCTTCCTCCGGATTTAGGGAACCTATCACCTATCATCAACGCAATCCGCGTCTAGTATAACACGCTCAGGGGGTATTAGGGCTCCCCCGTTATCGCAGTGCCTCAGGTATAGGTCGCGCGGTGGTTTAAGATCGCTCGATGAATCTAGTTGGGGCAATCGGTGCATGTGTCCAATCGCGCACGAATCGAGACGCGTGAACGCAACGACATGACGCCGTCCGATCTACCAATGACATGACGCCGTCAGCGCACACCCGCCCCCCTCACTCCGCACATCACCAAATAGACCTTAGAATTTAATACTGCGCATGCCCCTTCTACTTTTGCCGAGCGATCCCGTATGTTCGCGGCGGTGTGCTTAGATTGTTTTCACACTATAATGAAACAGGACTCCTGGAGCTCATGGAGTTATCGTAATTTCCCTTCTTCTTCCACAACATCTGCCGGCGACCCCGAGTCCTTTTTCGGTATTTAAAGGCGTTGGGCTGGTTAGGTTAGGGTTTGGGCAGTATCTCGGGGGATAATGCACAATACACCCTAGTGCGGGACGTCAGTGCAGATCTGGTAACCTTAGAATTAGAATTAGGATATTATGATGCGCAAGCGCGCTGCATCGCTGGTGCGCAGGCTGCGGGGGAGTGCTAAGCGTCCTAGCTGCTATGATAGCCTCAAGGGTGGACTTGCACCTACACGAGGCACAGTTGTGAACGACATCTGTCCACCTACACTGTTAGTTTGTAAGTTTATTTTGCCAATTCCTCAATGAGTCCGTTACTTCAAATTTATATATTTTTATTGACACAAGTTCTACTGTGTGAATTAAAAATTATATTTCTGTACTAACCAAAAATGCTTTACACATAAAGTACTTATTTACCCTTTATTTGAAGATACCCAAATTATATTTTTCGGGGAATATAATTTATCTAAAGTTGTGCTGGATAATTAAATTACGTTGGTTAGTGGAAGTCCACTGGACTACTTATTTCTGCTCTATCTCTGTGGCATGCGACCAGACAAACATCAGCACAGCCATTTATTTTTATTATCCCGAGATAATTTCAGTTATTTTGATAATTTTCGTTGAATGATAGCTTTGTTACGCAGGCACAGAGCACTGACGAGATTATCACGAGTTATTTTCATTCCGATGTTTAAAAACAACGATTTTAGTGTTATGTATGATTATCATCAGTCAAGTTCATTACTTCGCATTATGAGCGTTCAGTGTCTCTGGCAAATCGTTGTTTATGGCGGATAAGTATAATAACGGAGAAAACAAGAGTTTATTTTGTTAAATAAAATCAGCCAAGTGCGTTGGACTCCCGCACGAAGGGTTCCGTAACATTTGGCAAAACTACTTAAATGTTCTGTGAATATTTCATGCGCCTACCTGTTTTCGTTATTAATATTAAGCAAAAAATGGCAAAACTAGACAGTTGAAATTTTCAAAGATGATGTATTGTAACAATTATACATTCAAATAGTGAGAGGGAAGGAGACGGTACCGCGTAAAAAAGCTCCATTCCCTGACGAAAGTTCCCCCGGGAGGAACTGAACACGTTGGATACCTATTTTCAACGAATAATTAACGTGAGTAGAAAACCCGTTTAACATAACAATTCAAATAATTGTTTATCAGTGCGTCGTCTTATAAGTTTTAACGGAACGTTTTGACGATTTTAGTTTAAAAAAACGCTTCTTCGAGCAAGCCGAAGAAAATTATAATTTCGCGCCTTCAAACGTTTATCTATCTCTCGACACTATATTAAGAACTATCAAGCTGTCTCGGCAAACATCGCACTACCTCAGAATCAATTACCATCTACTACAACTACTAACTTCTCCACTACTACTCTACTCTACAACTGCTCTACTTCTACTAACTATTACTATACTAATATTAACTTCTCTACTACTACTACTACTCTGCTTCTACTTACTACTAGTAGCTTACAGCTTAAATTAAATTTAAAATAGACTTTCTCTGCAACTATAAATATTTGAACAACATTAAAAAAGTTAATAGTCTTTTCATTTTCTTCAATTTTCTAATGATCCACGAAATTTTCTTAATTTTTTAGGGTTCCGGACCAAAATGGTAAAAAGGAACCCTTATAGGATCACTCTGTCTGTCTGTCACAAATGAAAACTACTGATGCTATCGACTTGAAATTTGAAATGGTTAAAGAAACCACTTTTTTACTAATATAGCACATTGAAAATGTTAAAAAATATTCTTATTGTGATTGCAGGGGGGCGGATAGGGGAACTCAAAATGTTTAAGTGAAGTTACTAGGCCGTGTGTGGAATATGAAAGGTATTCATTTGCACATTAATAAAAGTTTTTAGTTTTGCTAAGCCGTATAGTTTTCGACTTATTTACAAAAACGTTGAAAAAATTGCGTCCCCCCCTTATCACCGAAGTTTGCGGAGATAAGCCTCTGAAACTTTTTTTGTATGTGTATTTAAAGATTACAGGAAAATTATAACGAACTTCCTTATTTGCAGTTTTTTAGAAATCATCGAAAGTGTACAAAATCTACATAAATTCCGCTATCAGACAAGATATGGCGCTGTCAAGGTTCTCCAAAAAAAAATAAACCGCCTTTATCATAATTTAAATGATGGCACGGAACCCTCGGTGCGCGAGTCCGACTCGCTCTTGGCCGGTTTTATTAAATATATAGTTTAGACAGTCAGTGGTCATGTGCACATTTTTGTATAAATTTGAATTTAGAAAACGTGTCATTGAACTCAACAGTAGTAAACTAAAAGACCTCATTATCATCGGGGACAAAGTGATTCGGTTTTTAAATATTTATTTTTCATCTGCTCGGGCCATAGATAAAATTTAAAATCTTTTGTTTTGGCATTTAATATATTTACGAGTTGCTTTGTATAATGTTATTGTATTTACTAGCCGTCCCGCGTCACACAAGAGAGAGAGTGGGTCGTAGGCACCTATAATTAAAATGCGCGCGCGGTTAAACTGTAGGTATCTTCTAAAATATTGTTTTATTTCAAAAGGTTACACAATATTCAATTTAAAAAAAAATCTACATATGCAATTCTGTTCAAAATCTAATATACTAATAATGAATAACGTAATTATTTGGATAAGCATTGACACTACGTTTATAAAAACACCTTCGCAAATCATTATTTGCGTTATTTTAGAACTAAATTTTATTACAGCAATGATGCTCCCCTACTAAGTACTAATTATGTCATAGCGTGATGTTAATTAGGCTATCCAAAACCGAAATATTTTTTCAATGCGGACTAGTAGTTCCAGAGATTAGCGCAATCAAACAAACTCTTAAGCTTTATAATATTAGTACACATTATTTTTGCCTTTTCTAATTAGAATAAGAATAAGAAAATATTTATTTACGACTCATAAGTACACAGGTAAATTAAAATTACATAATTTAAACAGAATATAAATCTTATGAGACATAAACTGGTCACCAACTCAGCACACGCCGTGAGAACACGGCACTGATTTTCAGTGGCACGATTTTGCCCCACAAGGCCCAACACCGACCACAGCAAAGACATCGAAGGTAATAAAATAAGACATAGGTAATTATTGAACAAATAATGCATTAGTTAATAAGAGCGGTTCATCATCAATCAATTCATCAACATCATTTCAGCCATAAAACGTCCACTGATGAACACAGGCCTCCCTCATGGATCTCCATGAGGGGTGGTTGCCATTCTCACCACGCTTGGCAGGCGGGTTGGTGAGCGCAGTATGGGATGTTGATACACGGATAGACGCTGCTGCCCATCTTCCGGTGGTATCCCTTAGCAGGCTCTTACTGCATCCATGGGCATGAGAGGAGGGGTATCATTCTACTGCCGGCACCCCACGGCGGTGTGATTGGTTTCATTATAATCTCAGCCAGTTGGACTGATGTCCAACCTCCGAGGTACACGAGCGCAGTACGGGATGTTGATACACGGAATGACGCTGCTGCTATTCTCCCGGAGGTTCTTACGGCAGACTCTTACGCATCCACAAACAAGAGAGGAGAAGTAACATTCTACTGCCGGCACCCACAGCAAACCTCAAAGTAACGCCCCTGAACTTTGTTTAAGCTATTTTTATTTTTATTTTATTTATTTTATTTATTTATCAGACGATTATTTAGCAGACGAAATATCTATCGTTAATTTCGTCTGCTCTCAATTGTTCCAATTGAAGTGATGACACAGTTTGGATTTGTTTGTCTCAATACCACGAAATTGAGACGCTGGAATCTCTGAAGAGGCTATGATGTCGGAAGACTTTTCAAGATGATAAATTGTAAACATTTAAAAAAAACGGAACTGTTTTTACCCTTTGTGTACGGAACCCTAAAAACTAACTATTAATAATAACTGTGTTTTCTTATCGCTTCTTAACAAGTGCTTAAAACAGGGAAGCGAACAGTTTCATTCATGTGCCTTCATCATGTCAGTTTCATCAACATCCACTACTGAACTCAAGCCTCCCTCATAAATCTCCTTGAGGGGTTGCTGCCATACTCGCCACGCTTGGCAGGCGGATTGGCGAGCGCAGTATGAGATGTTGATACACGTAAAGACGCTGCTGCCTATCTTCCGGAGATCTTAGCAGGCTCTTACTGCATCCACGAGCATGAGAGGAAGGGTAACATTCTTCTGCCGGCACCCCACGGTCATGTGCCTTATTTCCTGTTAACTTATGAGTAAATATGTTTTTTAATTGCAAACTATGGAAATGAATGAATTTCTGAAAAATTTCTGACTCGAGGATTCTTGTCTGCTGGCAGCATTCCATGAGCATCCCGAAGGGTACGCCGATAAATGGAAAATGGGCAGCAGCGTCTTTCCGTGTATCAATATCCCTTACTGCGCTCGCCAACCCGCCTGCCAAGCGTGGTGAGTATAGCAACAACCCCTCATGATCACATGGAGATCCATAAGGGAGGCCTACGTCCAGCAGTGGATATCCCATGATGATGATAATCAGATGATGATTTAAAGACAATGTCATAGTTTTTGGTGTCAGGGCACATCCGACGATTTAAATCTTTGATGATACATTGTGTATTGTCTAAATAATGTACTGTGTATATTTAGTCGTGACCCAGGTGTGCTGAGGTATGCCGTATCTAACCCTTGGCGGGCAGCCATCGGGGCATGCGGCAAGCTTTCCACTGAAGCGTGTAACCGAATGATTTTTTACTGAAGTTGATCTATGTAGTATAATGTATTAAGTATATCAGTCATCTAGTACCCATAACACAAGCTCTGCTTAGCTTGGGCTTAGATGGTGCTGTGTGATTTGTCCAGAATTATTTATTTTATTTATATTTATGTGTTCTAGAACTTCTTGTGCAGTTTGTCAATAAATATATACTATTAAGTTTTAATATATGTACGTACATGTAGCCGTGTATTAATCGCGTAAATAAAGGAGGCGCATTACAGCTTTTGTATCACACAGCGGTGTTTTGCCTGCAATTAATACTACGAAACCCGCGGCTTAGTCGGCTTCAGACGAATTGACAGTTTCTTTCATTTAGATGTAGACATTTATTTATTACCTGTAAATATTTGCTGAGATAGGTGCTAGGCAGGCCTAATCCATTTAACAATGTCCCAGGCACTGCGCGTCCCACACAGTTAAATTTGAATACTAGTTGTTGACGCTGTATAAATCGTCTAAAATAACAGATGTGAAAGGCAATTTTTTTATGCGCCTGCTTTGTTGGACATTTGCCCTAGTGCTGCAAATATATCGATGAAACATATCGATGATTGACCTAAAACCAAGTGTGAAGTGGTTTATTTTAACGTATCATTTCGCGTCCACGTCAGGGAAAATAAATGGCTATTCAAAGAGGTCATAACGATAAAATAGCTGTAAATATTAAATTTTCCGCTATTTGCATATTCATCATCACCATTTCAGCCGTAAAACGTCCACTACTGAACTCCTCTCTCATGGATCTCTAGGGTAGCTGTCATACTCACCACGCTTGACAGGCGGGTTGGCGAGCGTATATGGTGTTGATGCACAGAAAGACGCTGCTGCCTAGCCTCCGATATCCCTTGGCAGATTCTTACTGCATTCACGGGCAAAAAAAGAGAGGCAACATTCTACTACCGGCACCCCACGGCTATTTGCATATTGATAGCTTACATTCATGGTACCGGGCGCCGATTCTTAGAAGGAAATATGATTTGATTTTATGACAACTTTCTCGTAATATTTTCTCGAAATAGAAATTAGTTGAATGTAATGGTTAGTTGAATGGTGCTGTAAATAATCTAGGGGCCATTGAAATAAAACGTTAGCAGAATTTTAGTAATTTAGTACCTATTCATCCAGCTTAACCAGTTAGCAAAAATAAAAAATTCAAATAAAATAAAAATCTTAATTTAGAAGAACATTTATGTGGTTAAGGTCGCCACTGATTGGCACGCAGAGCGGACGCTAATGTGACGACGACGCGGCAGATCAAAACGTAATGGCGGGACGAGCGAGAAGAAAAGTATCGATACTTTTCTTCGTGACTGGACCAACGTAGCTTTGGATCGAGACGTCTGGAGAGAATGGGGGGAGGCCTTTGCCCAGCAGTGGGACACCAATAGCTAATAATAATAATAAGTGGTTACAAAACTGATGTGAACGTTGCTACAGAAGCTAAAATCTGCGTCGTAGTGTCAGCGCCCTCCTCCAAAACATTGACTGATTATTTACATTATGTTCGTTGAATTATAATAATATCAAAATATATAAAACTCTTCCGTTACTGACTGAGTGACTGACAGACAACGCACAGCCTAAACCACTGGACATAGAGACTTGAAATTTGGCACACATATTTGAGTATCCTAGAGATGCACTAAGGAGGGATTTTTCAAAATTCCCACGGGAACTACGCGGGTGAAACTGCGGGGTGCGCCTAGTCTTAAGCTAAATAAAATTACACTAATTAAAATCAACTCTAGGTAACCTTCTATTTAGGCAAACCGATTTCTAGTTATTATAAGCGTCTGTATTACGGTAGACAACTGCAAATTTCGGTCACTACGGAAAACCAGCGCTAGTTAGCAAAACTAAGCAAAGCATTGTATACCTACTAATTTCTAGTTTTTATTCATGATCATCTCAGCCGTCGTAATACGTCCTCTGCTAGAGAAAGGCCTCCCTCATGGATCTGCAAGTATGAGGGGTTTTGCCTACTCACCACGCTTGGCAGGCGAGCGCTGTACAGGATTTTAATGCACGGAAAGATTCTGCTGCCCATTTTCGGAGGTATCCCTTAGTGCATCCACGGGCGAGAGAGGAAAGGCAACATTTTACCAAGGCACCCCGTCACGCGTCAGCCGGCTATCAAACCTCCCTCAGCTCCATTGGTTGTCAATATGTTAGTGCCTGTACGATTGATGATTCAAAAACTGATAATCGATTATATATTGACAATGATATACTGTCGCACGTTATCGATTCGGATTGAAACATTATTTAACTACCCACATGAAAGTAGATCATTATTTACAGGGTTATGAAGCCGCGTTGGCTGAGTCGTATGTACCCTACTTTCAATCCGAAGGTGGGTTCGATACCGGCAGTGCACCAATGGATTTTTTCTTTCTTAAAAAGTGTATGTGCACACTTAACACGTGCTTTGACAGTGAAGGAAACATCGCGAAGAAACCCGCGGCTTAGTTAGCTTCAGACGTATTGACCTGTTCTTTCCTCTGACTAATAGCTGAGAAGATGGTATAAGTGCTGGGCAAGCCTAATCCATCTAACAATGTCCCAGGTACAGCAGCGTCCCGTTCAGCATGATTACCAGTTGCTGACGCTGTCTAAATCATATTTAAATATGCAAAGGTCTTGCTACTATATAGAGGTAGATTGTATTATGTACTTATAACTAGTAAAAAGTAGTATAATATTGTGTTAATCCTGGTCTCTACACGTGTGCAAAGTTTCAGCTCAATCCGTATTGTAGTTTTTGCGTGAAGAGGTAACAAAAATCCATAGGTACATCTTTTCAAACAAACTTTCGGCTTTATAATATTGGTCATTTAAATCATTGATTCTTAAATATAAACCGTAAGAAAATATTATATATTTAGAGCAATTTTCAAAACCTTACATCCCATGCTAGTTAAAAAACTGTGTTACGGCAAGATAAGGTCTCTCAAACCGCACGTACATATAAAAATACCTTAAAAATAAAAAAAAACCTTAAACATTTACCTTACAGACTAACATACATACACTTTATAATAAACATACATTTTATATCATCATATCAGCCGTAAAACGTCCACTACTGAACACAGGCCTCCCTCATGGATCTCTATAAGGGGCAGTTGCCATACTCACCACGCTTGGCAGGCGGGTTGGCGAGCGTATGGGATGTTGATACACGGAATGACGCTGCTGCTCATCTTCCGGAGGTAGCTCTTATCAGGCTTTTACTGCGTCCACGGGTAAGAGAGGAGGGGCAATATTCTACTGCCGGCGCCCCACGGCATTTATATACTACATTTTATATACTACATACTAATTTTAGGGACTTTTTCTCGTATTCGCATCCCTTTAGCGACGGTATACAACTCGTGCAGGCTAGAAATCGGGAGTGAGGAACACGTCCTTGTATTTCGCAGACACATACAACTTAAAGGTCGCGTTCATCTTTCTCGTCGACTCGAGATGCAGCAGATGTATCTGGAACGGCGGTGGATTCTTCATCCAGAAACGGACTCTCTCTTTCACGTATGACCTCATCGTCTGAGGTGTTGGGATTCAACCTCGATATGTAGAGAGAGACGGTCGGCACCACAGCACGCAGGGTGGCCTCCGATGCTATGGTGACAGCTGTACCACCTTGGCTTCGATCAGCGTTTTTTTTCACCAAGGTGAAGACATTTACTTCCTTAGCATCAGCCACCTTCAGCTTAACTTCAGTGCTACGCACCAGATGAGGCTGATTTATCGCGGCTGAGACGAGACTTGTGCGTAACTCTTCTTCTGTTTGATGGCACGTGGTGCAGAAGAAATTGGTAGGATATGTGTGTGTACTAAGCTGAAAGGTGGTAATTCTGGCTACCGTCAGAAACAACTTTAGTTAGACATAGACATTCATTTATTTACTAAAGAGCACACAATACATTTTAAAACACAACGAAAACATTTACATTTAACATTTATACATAGTTTTTACTTAAAAAGAAAAACAGCAATTAGTAAAATAAATAAATAGGACCAATAGAATAAAAATTAAATAATGTGTGCCACAGTAGCAAATTGGTCCCGGCTCAGCATTCATTATGCCCACTGTATTAGCAGCGGACGCTGGTATTCTGCCGAAACCGTTATAGTGTAGTTCTATGACTTGTGCTTGTATGTCCAGCAGTGGATATCCTACGGCAGAGATGATGAATAATACTGGTAATTTACGCGATAAATACCCGGCTAAATGAATAATAATAACTTCAACATTTTTTTTTTTAATTTAATAAATCCGAAAGAAAATTATTTAAACATAAATCCTTGTTCCTTTTTTGAATTCGCTCCAACTAGTGTTGGCTCGAGTTCTATCGAAGCTTTTAAACGTCGATAAATATTCCGGATTCGTGTTATTTTGTGTCACGCACGCATTATTTACCTGCCCATTGGGAAAATTTGCGGACGTGATCTGACCAGTTAAGTTTATGAAGTTAAAAATCAATTTGCATTCCACGAAGTTTCAAATATAAAGTGTGATATGACGTTTTATTGTTAGAATTTGACATGCTCTGTTAATTATATTAACTTATTGGATTATCGGGTGCCGTGGGGTGCCGGCAGTAGAATGTTACGCCTGCTCTCATACCTATAGCTGCAGTAAGAGCCTGCTAAGGGATACCTCCGGAAATTGGGCATTAGCGTCTTTCCGTGTATCAACATCGCCAAAGCGTGGTGATCATGGCAACTGACCCTCATCTTCGGATCTTGTTTACCCTGAGTCGGTGCGGAGATTAAATTAAGCATATATTAAGTCATAAATTGTTACGAAGAATATCAGTAAAAGAGGTTTCGTTTTCGCGTCTTTCCGTTACTTGGAAAAAATAGTTTTTAGAAGCAAACGAATTCAACGATTAAGCATTTTCAATAAAAAGGAAAAACTTCAAAAATCGTTCCCTTGAATCTTAAACATGGCGTTAGTTTTCTTTTACTGGTAGGTACACAATCTGACAATGACAGCAATTGTGATTCATCAGAAACTTGCTTTCCCCGCTTACCAGCTCCATCTGTTACGTTAAGCAGATTTTTTTTTACTGAAAACGGCTCAATAAATGCTTTAATAAATTTAAACGTGTTTTGTTTTTCTTTTGTAATTTAGACGAGCTCTGTGGCGCAGCGGGCGAAGGTCCGCCTGCGACACAAGGGGTTGCGGGTTCTATCTGTACGATCTCACAGATATTTGTTCAGGGTGTTCTGGGTGTTTTTCTATATATAATAAAAATATCTATCTATGTAGTATAATGTATTAAGTATATCAGTTATCTAGTACACAAGCTCTGCTTAGCTTGGGGCTAGATGATGCTTGTGTGATTTGTCCAGCATTATTTATTTATTATTTTATTTATCAACTATTCTAACATCATCATGTCAGCCGTTAAACGTTCACTACTGAACTCAGGCCTCCCTCATAGATCTCCATGAGGGGTAGTTGCCATACTCACCTTGCTTGGCAGGCGGGTTGGCGAGCGCAGTATGAGATGTTGATACACGGAAAGACGCTGCTGCCCATCTTCCGGAGGCATCTCTTAGCAGGCTCTTACTGCATCCACGAGAAATGAGAGGAGGGGTAACATTCTTCTGCCGGCACCCCACGGCAATTCTAACAAGTTCTTTGCTAAAGAATAAACACTTAATGCTTTGACTTTGACAAATCCGACTAGGCGGATTTATTTTGTATCTTCCGGAGGTTCATGTTTTCTCAATCAATTATCACTTATTACATTCGACTGGCGTAACGTAACATGCGTGACATCGCGTGTCACGTTTTCGTTACAAAAAGCCTCACATTAATCGGTTATTGCTAAGGCACCTCGAAATCTCGGTCGCGGTCGTCAGCCTACCAGCTGCGGCTTTGACGTTACTCTGAGATGCAGAGAGAGAGAAAGAGAGAGCAAACACACATTAAACACACGAAAATAATTATATAAATAAAGTAAGGCCTTTGCATCTATTAAGATGATTTATACAGCGTCAGCAACTTGTAATCATGCTGTACGGGACGCTGCAGTGCCTGGGACATTGTTAGATGGATTAGGCTTGCCCAGCACCTATACCATCCTCTCAGCTTAGTCAGCTATTATTCAGAGGAAAGAAAAAGCCGTGTTGGTCGAGTAGTATGTACCCCCGACTTACAATCCGAAAGTCGTGGGTTCGATACCGGCAGTGCACCAATGGATTTTTCTTTCTTGAAAAATTTATGTGCACACTTAACACGTGCTTTAACGGTGAAGGAAACATCGTGAGGAAACCCGCGGCTTTGTTAGCTTCAGACGTATATAAATAAGCTGCACAGTAAAATGAGTTTTCTCCTGTTTAAATATTTTTGCTTTTGCGCTAGAGTTTTTTGATAGACTTGGAAGTTCTACACACTATTAACACCTTTAACATTGTCCGTGTACATTTATGTTAGTTTTAGAACCGGTCCCAAAGGCCTCAACGGAAGACCCGCGCAGGTTATCCTGTAACCTGCATATGCTGAGTTGGGACCATTTTGCAGCTTTTAGTATTTGATTTTTATTTTAAAGCTTAAAATCCTCTTTGTGTTTTAGCTCTTGTTTGTGTTGCCTTTTAAAGTGTATTATGATAAGTACTTATGTGTTTAGTTGCAAATAAACGTTTTTTTTGACATGAACAACATGTAATTTAAAGATCTCTGTGGCGCAGTGGGCAAATGTCTGCCCGCGACGCAAGAGATGTCAGGTTCGATTCCCGCCTCGGGGAAAAAGTCTGTACGATCTGCAGATATTTGTTCAGGGTCCACTGCATATTTTACATTATATATAAAAAAAATATATCTATGTAGTTTATTGTATTAGGTATATCAGTCATCTAGTTCCCATAACACAATTACTGCTTAGCTTGAGGCTAGATGATGATGTGTGAATTGTCTAGCATTATTTCTTTAATATTAGTTCTAGAAATACGGGCATTACTCACGTAATAATTTAGTCTGGCTCATTTAAGACATACTTACCTACATAGACGTGATTTCCTCTCTTCTTGAGTGATGTATATTTATAATCCCAACAACCACTAGGTCCCTACTAGATAGGAATCGAAGGGATAGGATACGTCTCTATTGTACCCAAATGAAATCAATGGATCTGTCATGTCATCATACAGTTAATACCTGCACTATGTCAATCCTGATCTACGCAGCTTTGTATCAATACGCACAGTGCACCGCAGGGTTCACTGAGTTTACGTATGTATGGTTATTTAAATCAGAAAAATGATTGTGTTTACAATAAAAATGAATTACCTAGTTATCTACAGCACATAAAGATTTAAGTAAGTTGGCGTAAATTCGAAGTAGAAATAAATGAATTGAACCCAAACCTATTTTTTTCCGTCAAATAAATTATATACCGGGTGATTGGTAATTACATTCATACCGTCCTTGAAGGGGGTTAAGAGAAGGCATACATAGAAGAGCTCATTACCAATTGATTATGTTGAGTAATAGTTGTGTTTCAAAATAAAATTATGAATTCTGAAACTAGCCCTGATTTTGTTTTTTTTTATGGAAACCCCCCGATTTTGACACCAATCACTCTGTACATTGTGCCAGAGCAGAAACAGATAACTGTTTAAAATGTATGTTTTCATGTAAGCAACAAATTCACCTTCGACAACCCGTAGAACCTTGCGTTGACGTCATCTGATGACAAGCCAGCATTACGTAATAGAACCCTGTGTTATGTGAATTCTGAATGGTCATTATTACGAATGATTTAAATGACACATCCAAACTAAATATGATAATTTTATGTTTGTGGCACTGAGATTGTGAATCACTGCTTAAATCGACCTATCTATATACCTACCTATGACATGTGTAGTGTAGGTACTAACCCAAAAGGTGAGCTTTGAGCTTTGAAACAAGGCGTTGTACAAGTAGGAAATTCGTATTTTTAGTTGTTTTTTATATTTTTATTTACATTTTATTTCAATTACTTTAAAAAAAAACTAACTTACAGCATACACCAAAGTGTTAAATACAACATTGGTATTTAAATATAAGGTTATATAATCTTTGAATGGACTCATACTAATTAAAATTAGAGATTACAATTAATGTTATCAAATAAACATTTTTAAGTTCATGTGATGTGAACATGATCCTGAGTTCATAATTAAATAAATAAATAAATGCTGGACACATCACACAGCATCATCTAGCTCCAAGCTAAGCAGAGCTTGTGTTATGGGTACTAGATGACTGATATACTTAATAAATTATACTACATAGATAGATATTTTTATTATATATAGAAAAACACCCAGTACACCCTGAACAAATATCTGCAGATCGTACAGACATTTGTCCCGAGGCGATTAATTGGATTTTTATTATTACATTTAAAAAAAATACCTTTTTGTGGTTTTAGGTATTATCATTTGTACCTCTACGGCAACTATTTGGTCATCTTTCGGAGGTCAATGACCCTGTCTAGAATCAGCTGGCGTTTAGATTATCATTATTGATTGTATAATCAGCTGTTGAAGTTGAAACTTTCGAGGTCCTTTCTTGAATGAACATCACCGAATCGACATAGAAGACTATGCTTTATTTCTTATTAATTTAACACCTACAGAAAAAAAGTCCGTACCCTATTCTGCTTTAGATAAGATTATAAAATATCCTACGTTTTGCTCCGTTCTTGAGTTTGATAAATTTACACTTGTAAATTTACAACTCTTAATTCTGTTTACATAATAAATTATTCTGAATAATTCCTAATGTTCCACATTGCTTATGTTTATTTACATTGAGTTTCATCAGATTTCTTAAGTGCAACCATAAATAAATCACTTTACAACCCTACGTATCTAAATCAAAATCATCGATATCTTGCGTAAGCTTCCACGGCGCATCACTACACTTTTCTACTGACTATTCACCATCATTTCAGCAGTTAAACGTCCCCCCTACTGAACACAGGCCTCCCTCGGCTTCCTCATGGATCTCCATGAGGGGTAATTGCCATACTCACCACGCTTGGCAGGCGGGTTGGCGAGCGCAGTACGGGATGTTGATACACGGAAAGACGCGTCTGCCCATCTTCCGGAGGTATCCCTTAACAGGGTTTTATTGCATCCACGGGCATGAGAGGAGGGGTAACATTCTACTGCACCCCACGACTAGACTAGAAATACTCATGTGCTGTGCGGTACTGATAGATTAATTTTGACTACTTTTTGATGTAATTAAAACATGATACTGAGTTCATAATTGGATTTTATATTACATTTAGAAAAAAAATCCTTTCTGTGGTTTTAGGTATTTTTATTTGTACCTCGACGGTAACTCTTCGGTTATCTTTCGGAGGTCAATGACCCTGTTTAGAATCAGCTGGCAGCAGACAAAAACAGTTTTTGCGGGCCTCTGTACCCGACTGTGGCGACGGTGGCGACTATGAAGAATGCAGTGAAAACGTTTTACAGCTGCCAGGTGCCCGTGACGGCTCATTTTTATTTTAAAATAGCTCTGTCGTTGCATTCAGGGTCGGTCCTAGACTACAAATTGGCGAGGAAGACCATAGGATAAGATGTTGAAGTAGAAAAATATTTAAATGCGTCACCAGTTACAACATGACTTATAGGATGGTACAGAGAGAAGTTATACTACAAGTTTAAAAAAAAATTAAGCAACTCCCCAAGGATACACATTACTTTTTATAATGTGTAGGTACCCTCAGTTTCGTAATCTACGAGTGCACATCATTCATTCCCTTACATTTGATACCACACTTGGGTATATTTGGAAACCTTCGATTGTCAACCCCCATCTTCATCTCCCATATCTCACGAATGGCTCGAACGATTTCGATATAACTTTCAGTTTTGTGTTTTACACATCATTTCCTTTCATTTGATACCAAACTCGGGCATATTTGGAAAAATTCGTTTATTCATTCCCTCTTTCACAAACATTAAAAGGTGGGAAATAAATTTTCTACCCGAATGTCCAGACAATTTGGGTCCATGTCACGATGCTATCTAGGAAAAATATGCACTAGTGAATTTGTGATAAAGTAGGTTTCAGTGACAGACCGATTATGTAGGTAGTAGTGACTTTATGCTCTAGGTAAAAATCAAATGTAGTCACATTGTGTTTTAGACAGTCCAAGACCAACCCCCCATATCTTGTAAACTTCTTAACCGATTTTGATAAAATATGTTTAAGAAAGACCGCTAAAAACCTGCTTAAATAAAAAAAACTGCATGCAAATCAGTCCACTCGTTTAAGAGCACAGACAGACACACTCGTTTTAAACGCGGGTTAATTCAAGCGGTGCCTTACCTTTTTGGGGTTACGTAGTAAAACAAGCAACCCTTTTAGTTTCTCTTTGTCTGTCTGTCTGCCTGGCCGTCTGTCACCGGCTTTGAGAAGGGACTATTAGCAGGCGTCCGTCACTCGCTCAAGGGCACGCGTTAAATGCTTAATGCGCTTTGCGTGCCGTCCGGGATACGCCAGTAGTAGGCTGCCACACGCCCGCTTGAGCGCACGCACGTTAAATTAATGTTAAAACGTTCCTTTAGACGCCGAGACCGCGTAACTGCAAATTGCAGTGGATGGATGCCAAAGTAAAAAAAACGAATTAAAAATTGACATTTTTTTCTTTGCCGAGAGACGAACAAAGGTAAAGAAGTCGGTTATTTTAAATAATTATTCGCGTAACTACTTGTTTAAATCGATTCTAAATGGATCCCTACGGCTGAAATGATGATGAAATGGATCCCACATGCCTACTTATTCCCTTTTAGATTTATCTAGAAATAGAACCATCCAGTTTCAGATGTTTTTTTTTTGTTGACGGTTTTTTTTTTAATGTGCTGTTTTTTTTTTTGTTTCCTGTTGTCAAAGTTTAAATTATATAAATATATATATTTAAGTTAGTTATATTAATTATTGTTAAGTAAGTAACTTTAGTTTTTTAACACATTTTATTGTTGTTTATTTTTTGCATAAACTGCATTAAGTTAAGATGCATAGGTATTTAAGTACTTCATATAACGCAGTGGATTATTATTATCTGTAATGTTATAATGATTGTGTAAATAAATAAATTGAAATAAAGGATTCGCAGATCATGATCATGTTTACAAACACTTTAGACAAGGAAAAAAAGGTAGCCATTATTTTATAAAACTAAATCATATTTTAGCAACTAAAAAATAATTGATTTTTCACCGCATTCGTTTTATTATAAAAAATATCGTAGAAGCAACTCTAGCCACTCATTCGATGCCGCGTCACAGATTACTTGCTAGTAAGTGAGACGGGTGAGCAAAGCAATCTCAACTCTATGCTTGCATACTTATGGTACACTCTTTCGCGCTGTGAACTGCTTGTATTATTAATACAATTTTGTAGGCTATTATAGCGTAGGTATTTTCGCTTTTGTATTGAAGTTATGTATCTATTAGTTTCTGTAATCTGTGCTATTAGTCCTAGAAATTTGTTATTTTTTTCGACCGTTTCTCTTATATAAACTGCTGGCTTTAAAATCTGTTCCACCATAAACTTTCTGTATAATACTATAACTATAATATTATACTACGGTTTTGCTAGCTTTTTTAGTGGCGTATTGTCGCTTAAATAAATGATGTGGTTTACCAAACATACCAGAATACTTTAAACCGAAAAATTTAAACCTCTATAAATTCCTGTTAATATTATTGGCAAATGTAAAGAAACACACACTAACTTCTAACAACAGGTCTACGGTTTACTACGGAACCCTACATAGCGCGTGACCCGACACGCACTTGGCATTATTTGCCATCGAAATTTACACAAGATATCGATGATTTTGATGTAGGTTAGTTGGGTTGTAAGGTGATTTACATATTTATGGTTGCATTAAAGAAATCTGATGTAAATAAACACAAGCAATATCGACCATGAACCATGGGGTGCCGGCTGTAGAATGTTACCCCTCTCATGTCCATGGATGCAGTAAGAGCCTGCTACGGGATACCTCCGGAAGATGGGCAGCAGCGTCTTTCCGTGCATCAACATCCTGTACTGCGCTCGCCAACCCGCCTGCCAAGCGTGGTGAGTATGGCAACTACACCTCATGGAGATCCATGCGGGGGGCCTGAGTTCAGTAGTGGACGTTTTACGACTGAAATAATGATGATTTGGTGGAATTGTTGTTTAGACAAAATAAATGACATTTCCTTTCTATTGGGTATGTCCTCGATGCCTTTTGGGTACGGAACCCTAAAAACAAAAAGAACGCTCTTTGTATCTCAATCATGACATCATTTCCAAGTTTTGAATAATATGGTTGCTTGTGCTTTACACATTTTTGGTAAAAATAATATTATTATCAGAGATTATGCGTAGGAACCTCGAAGTATTTAAGGTAGTAACTGCAGCCCGCGCCTTCGCTTGCGTTATATATTTCGAATAGCGTTTTTTTCACAACTAGCTGTAGCCGAACTTGGTTTCATCATCTCAGCCGTAAAATCGTCGCTGGACATAGGCCTTCCTCGTGGATCTCCGAAATCATGAGATGAAATCACGAAATCATTGATAGGTCCAGGGGTGCCGGCAGTAGAATGTTACCCCTCCTCTCATGCCCATGCCGGTGTACGCAGTAAGAGCTGTGGTAAGAGCATGCTAAGGGATACCTCCGGAAAATGGGCAGCAGCTTATCGTGTATCAACATCCCGTACAGCGCTCGCCAACCCGCCTGCCGAGCGTGGTGAGTATGGCAACTACCCTTCATGAAGATCCATGAGGAAGGCCTGTGTTCAGTAGTGGCTGAAGTTATGTCGTGAACAAAATTATACTATAGGAAGGAGTTTAATATAAACGAACGACATAAAATAATCAGAAACTATCTGATCATACAAACATAAGTTAAAAGAACATAATATATTTACACTGGTACTAATATACTATTTACTATAAATACTTGGTTTTACGTAACATAAAGTCTGCAAGGGGCTACTACGAGTATTTAATATTAAATTTTAGATCAATTTAAGTGAACTTTTTACTTAGTTCTTATGAGAAAATAGGGGTGTTCTGCTCGGCAGAGCAGCGTCGCGCTGCGATCAGCCCTACGCCAGGTGATTCATCTGAGGAAGGTTTCTCTTACTAAGCATGTGTGAACGTGTAACGCGGATAGTTGCCATGTGCACTGAAACTGGACTTAGTTTTCAATGTTCCCATACAAGGTCAGATCATCAATTTATGAAGATCGTCTGTCGGTACAATTACAATTGACGTCACCAGACACTGCTCATTCGTTTGATTTATTGAACACTAGAAACTGCCCGCAACTTTGCATGACTTTAAGAGCTGGATATACAGGATGTATTGTAATATGTGTGTCGAAAGGGGGTGATTCTGAACACCCCAAGGAACAACTTTAGTTCTACGACTTTTCAGGATGCGATGACTTTCATTTAAGAAAAAGATTACGAAAGTTTTAACTTCGACAGCTGTTTATACAATAATGGCTACCTAAACGCCAGCTGATTCTAGACAGAGACGTTGAACTCCGTAAAGAGTTGCCGTAAGAGTACAAATAAAAATACTAAACATTATATCTGTATCTGTTACGTGCGTCGGCATTATTGTTAACACATATAAAGAAATTGCCATAGTGGTATCCGGGCATATCTAATGATTTAAATCTTTGCCTTACCTTCGATGACATCTAATCGATGATGTAGTAGTCTTCTAAAAATACATACAGACCGTGTTTGTACAGTTAGTCGTATCTACTTTGTGTGCATCGCGATACGACTGGTGATTTATGCTTCGGGTACTCACTGAAAGCAACTATTTTTGGACCGGCTAATTTTGGCTAAATGGCCTAAATTGGCTTGACAAGTTCAAAATAATTTGCAGTGAAATGTTTGGACAGGCTTACGCGATACTGAAACTTAAGTGCCTACGACTTTATTATCTAAATTACCTGTCTGCAACATAATTAGAGAATTAAATAGTTTTTTTTTTACGTTGTTGTTTACTATTTTATTTTATTCTATTCGGAAGACAAACAGTTTTATAAGCTTAATAGTTAACTTATTAAATAAACACGAACCAAATATACGTCTTCGCGAATATAATACGAAAAGCCCTCACTTGATTTCCCTTAACGTTAATGTGTTAAATACCAAGTTAATAAATAAAAAGCATTACTAATTCAAAACGGAAACTGCTCCAACTCCGTTATAGGTACATAAGATAAGACAAAATAAAATTGTTAAATATTATAATAACAAGTAGTGAGTGGGTGGTGCGCGAGCTGCTTCGCAGCACGCGAGGGTTGTTTAAAAAGAGTCGAGGGTAGGTTGTGCGCGAGCTGCTGCGCAGCTCGCGAAGTTTTAAGCAAAACTCAAAAAAAATTTTTAAAAAAAATTAAGGGGGTGGAAAAGGGGTAGTTTTCGTACTCACCCCCCAACCCTCTACACAACCCCGTTTACAGATTCTCGATATTCCAACTGGAAGTGGGAGAACAATGATGTCAATGAGTGAGTGAGTCAGTCAGTGGTAGTCTAGTTATATTTATACATATAAAGTAAAATAATATAATTATATTATTATATAATGTTTGCTGTGGGGTGCCGGCACTAGAATGTCACCCCTCCTCTCATGCCCGTGGATGCAGTAAGAGACTGCTAAGGGATACCTCCGGAAGATAGGCAGCAGCGTCTTTCCGTGTAACAACATCTCTTACTGCGCTTGCCAACCCGCTTGCCAAGTGTGGTGAGTATGGCAACTACCCTTCATGGATGTCCATGAGGGAGGCCTGTGTTCAGTGAATATGGTCAATGAAAATGAATATTAGTATTTAAGTTGTTATGTAAAATAAAATAAAATAAAACGTGTCCCAAAATTCGACGATAAGCTCCCACCGGGGTGGGTGGACTTGCTCGCGAGTATCTACTCGAGAAAAATACGTATTTAATTGTCTGCCCTGGGGTGCCGACAGTAGAATGTTACCCCTCCTCTGATGCCAACCTGGGTCACCTTACCTTAAAACTTCGTGCTATAAATCATAAATCAATAAACAATAGACCATTATTACCTTTAGAGGTCTGAGTCGTGTCATCAGTGTGTCTACCATGAGTTGTCGCTGTTAGATCGCCTCATGGTACCAAATTCTAAGCAAATGAAGCCCAGACTACAGTCGCTGTAGTATAGTTTACAGCGCATTTTAGTACCAAACCATCCGCTAGAGGCGATGTACAAGTTTTCAAACATTTTTTACTACAGTCGCTAGCGAGTATGCATTGTAAAAACTCATGGTAGACCTACTGCGGTTTAATTTATTGCGTATTTTAGTACCAAGCTATCCGCTAGAGGCGATGTACAAGTTTTCATTCATTTTTTTAACTCGCTAAGTCGTTAGCGAGTCTGGATTGTGAAAACTCATGGTTGACCTACAGGTAACACATGACTAACAAGTAACAATAATAAGGTCATACGACACTACAGCTAGCTTATCCAATCTTTGACATGATTGATTAAAGTTGCCTCTATAGTTGGTAATTGATTATGTATTAACCCCCTTACTTATAAACGCTGCTTAGATATACGCATTATTTAGGACTGTTTTTATATAATATAAAATGTTCTTTATTCAGATAATTAAAATCCATATTATATCACATTAAAATAAAATAAAAAGTTAAAATTAAAACTAATAGCACTAGACAAAACATTATACAAATAATAACGCGTAAATTCACGTACATTTTTAGGGTTTCGTAGTATAACAAGAAACCCTTATAGTTTCACGTTGTCTGTCTGTCTACTATTACTAGACTTAGTAAGACTATTAGTAGTTCATCCCCACCTTACGTGTATGGGAGGTACCCCAAAATAGTTTTTTTTTTAATTTTGTTTGTAGCGTTATGTAATTATAGCTTTCTAGAACTAACAGCTTTCTAGGACTAATATTCTCTTCGCAAAGCCGCAGATAGCGAAACTATTAGGGATTCCTTGTTGTACAACGGAACCACATAAACATAGGTAGGTTCTTCTGTCTCATCATTTCAGCCGTAAAACGTTCACTACTGAACACAGGCCTCCCTCATGGCTCTCCATGAGGGGTAGTGGCCGTACCGACCACGCTTAGCAGGCGGGTTGGCGAGCGCAGTACGATATACTTATACACGGAAAGACGTACTGACCATCTTCCGGAGTTATCCCTTAGCAGGCTCTTACTGCATCCACGGGCATGAGAGGAGGTGTAACATTATAATGCCGGCACCCCTCTTCTGTCTATGCCAGAGAAACCGCGTGGGCACCTTACTTAGCCATTAAGAAAAAGGTGTAAAGTCAGAGTCGTTATTCATAATTTATAGCATTTGGTAATGCCCCGTCTTCTAGTTTTTTTGGACACGGACCTATTTCAGTTTTGCATTACTTTTGTACCATATAATTCTGGTTCCGCGGTGGGGTGCCGGTAGTAGAATGTTACCCCTCCTCTTATGCCCATGGATGCAGTAAAAGCCTGCTAAGGGATACCTCCGGAAGATGGGCAGCAGCGTCTATCCGTGTATCAACATCCCATACTGCGCTCACCAACCCGCCTGCCAAGCGTGATGGTGAGAATAGCAACTACCCCTCATGGAGATCCATGAGGGAGGCCTGTGTTCATCAGTGGACGTTTTATGACTGAAATGAGATAGATAGACGTTTATTTAGCAACAAAAATAGTACATAAAAACAACTTAAACAATTAAGGATTAAAAAAACAAAAGTTATTTAGGTAATTTAAGAGAGAATGTAATTCTTTATTTTACACAAAAGAAAAACATACAAAGGCGAGCAAAACCCTGAAAGAGTTTTCTTACAGCAAACCTTTGAATACAGAGAGAAGATATTAAAAGGCTATGAATAAAGTGTGTACCCACATAAGTTAAAAGATAACTAAAAAAATATTCGTTACTATTAATAAAATAAATTTATTCAAATAACTTTTACGGCTAAGTACATGATACTTACATAAATGAAAAAATGAAAAAAAAAAAAAATGATATACATATATTACAAGAACAGAGAAAAAAATTGTTGCTGTTTCAACATTGTGACTTTGCGGAAATCCTTTAGGTATGTCCAGCAATGGACATGCTACGACTGAGATGATGATGATGAAGGATTGGAAAAGTTGTTTTGGAATAACGCCAGACGACGCCACTTTCGAGTGATTTCGTTTTTGAGATCTACATACTTCGATACCAGCTCTGCTAAGGTGATCTCCAAGTTATACGTATTTAGAATGGCGATATCAATGAGGAGTGCTGTGTTGTTGCCATAAAAACCACACTTTAATAGACCTGACTTTACTCAAGGGTAAGGGTAAGCTGTTGGTGAAATAGCTTAGTTATTTTGACCGAGCTAGTTTGCGTGTGGCATTTTCCAAAATAGTGTACGCAGGCTGATTATTATTACGTCAAATGTCAATTTTGACAGCGATCATTGCGAGATTTACGCCTGTTGCAAACCCGTCGCAAGTTACGTAATAAGCTTGCGGGTGTGGACATATTGATACCTACTAGCGGTTTAACTGTCTAAAAGCTGTATTTGAATTCTTAGTTCTGATGGATGATATTTGCTACCTGATCGGGCCTAAACTTAGAATTATTTATGATTATTAGCAATGGCACACAAAAGGTTAACAAAAAAAATATGAGCCATCATTATCCCACAGCTGGACAAAGGCCTTCCCCCATCCCCTCCATACATCACCACCCTGAGCTTCTCCTACCAGGTTACTTTGATATTGACAGTATTTTTTTTCCAGCACCTGCTTGTTCGACGAGTACGCAAACAAAACACGCTGGGAATGCTCCCAGGACCAGTGCATCATGAGCTCCGAAGTGCTCGAGGGTGTCCGCCGCGAAGGCAGGTGGAGGGCCCAAAGCTACGACCAGTTCCAGGGAAAGAAGTTGAAGGACGGCCTCATTTATAAGCTTGGTAAGTAGCCGCTTCATCATCTCATCAGCCGATGGACGTCCAGAGCTGGACATAGGCCTTCCTCATGGATCTCTTAGTACTGAGGTACTGTTGCCATATACTTAAGGATGAACAAGTCGCCCATCTTTCCATACAAACGTGGAAGGGTAACTACTCCACTCTTAGACGTTAACCATCCAACACTAAGGATTATATCAATTTATCTTGTCATAATCTATGTTTGTATACACCCCAAACCGTTAAAAAAGTATTTATTTAAAAAATACAAGCTTCTAGGCTTTCGTATTTCAACACTGATTTTAGCCCAACTTTGGACGAAACTAAATAATATAAGGAGAAAGAAAACTCAAAACTATACGCCGTTCCTACATACTTTAATTATTTAAAAGTTGAAATAAATGTTATTTTGAAAAGATTACGCTCAAGTTTTTCTATAATAACCCTTGTGCTAAAAGTCTACTCACATATTTTTGCGCGGTCGGTTTAGGCATTAATCATTGTGCATTTATTTATTTATTTATTTATTTATTAAGACACTCCTACGACATCTTCACATTACATTCACAAAGTACATTAACAATACTGGTCCCGTGTGAGACACCTTTACAGGAGTGTACAGCACTCGATAAAAAAACTAAAAACAATATTGCTCATACATAATCTTACAAAACTAAAATTAAAATCAAAATTACTTAACTACAAGTTATACAATAAAAAGAAAAAAAGAAAAGTTACGAAAATAAACATTTTATTAAACATTTTATTCGGTCCCAGAAGTGGTCAGAAACTTGCGTTTCAAACCACTCAGTGAGACCGAATACATGTCAATGTCAACGTCACGAGACTCTTTTACAAGATTGCTGCATTTCATTCTAGCGCGCGGGTAAACACTATGTCAGTAAGATAGCATACATTTAGGCCGCGCCCACTGACGACTTTGCCTCCGCGACTAGTTGGAGCTTAAGGGACAAATATCATTCAACATTTCAGTTGTAAAACGTCCACCACTGAACACAGGCCGCCCTCATGGATCTTCATGAGGGGTTGCCATGCTCACACGCTTGGCAGGCGGGTGGACGAGCGCAGTACGGGGTGTTGATACGCGAAAGACGCTGCCGTCCCATCTGCCGAAGGTATCCCTTAACAGACTCCACGGGATTAACGCCTTGGCTGGCGTGATTAAGACACTAAACCTTACCATCAGGTGAGATTGTGGCCAAACAAACGTCTATCGGATACCCGCCCCGGCTTCGCACGGGTGCAATACTGATATATATACATATATATGTACATATAGAGATATATATACATATATATATATATATACATATACAGATATATATACATATATATGTACATATATATGTATGTATATATACTACAGAACATACCATCGCGGACTTTTTTGTAGGGTTCAGCCAGCGTTTTCAATGTGAGCGTTAAAAATGTGTTTATTTTCGACTTCACATTAGAAACCTCCAAAATGATCAGTGTTTCTCTACTAGGTATATTATGCATGTATTATACACATAAACCTTTCTCTTGAATAACTCTATCTATTGAAAAAAATCGCATTAAAATCCGTTGCGTAGATTTAAAGATCTAAGCAAATATAGGGACAGACAGCGGGAAGCGACTTTGTTTTATACTATGTTGTATTGATGAAAAAAAAATTAAAAGCAAACTAGCTTTAAACATAATTTATCACCTCGAAAATAAATACCCTGAGTGCATACATACTGCAAACGTACTTTTATTTTCAAGATAAGATACCAACATAAGTCACATCAGATTACATTGCAAGCAAAATTGTAGTAATGAACAGAAGTGACAGCGTGAGGTTTCTTTTACGCTTCTTCCCCTCATTGAGAAAGTTGTTTGAAGCAACCGAATTCAATTGTGTGCCTTATTGAATGTTGATATGTTTTGTTTTACGATTTAATGTGGCATTAGTGTCCAAATTCATAAACAACTTTTTCACTCCTCTTGCTCAAAAAGACCGTTATTGTGGCGTACCAGAGCGAAAAAAAATAGCATTTCTTCTCTAGGGGAAAATGTTTTTTTTTATTATTTTTGTCTGTCCAATGCCTACAAAAACGAAAAAGTCATAAGTAGCGCCCCTAAGGGAACTTAAGGGCCCCTTATAGTTCCCTGAATACCTCTCTGTGTGCCGTTAAGGTCAAAACAAAGCAATATATCAAACATAGACAAACAAACCATAAATCAGCGAGAACACTTCCATGTTGAAACCGAAACTTTATGGTCAATACATATCGACACTTGAAGCACCTACCTCCCTTTATCTATATGTAAATTACTGATATAAAATTTGATTATTTTAAGATTGCGAAACAGAAACATAATTTCTGTCTTTGGGTTTGTGATTAAAATTCCGACATTATGTGTCCTTTGTCCAATAGGCACCGCGTATCAATTGTTGCAGCTCTCACTGCGTATCATGGTTACGTATCGTCGGTCCTTGCATACGGTCTTATTATGTGGGGGAACTCGGTTGACGTTGATGTCAATTTGTGGGTCTTGGAGTACTGATAGCTGTAAGCCCTTATTTAAAAGGTTCAAGATTATTCCGTTAGGTACCGTGCATGTAGGTACATCAGGGATATTGTGGATTCGACAAACAAAACCCTCAGTATACCAGAAAACATTCGCAAGTGCTGAGTAGGCACACAAGACATAAAAATAGACTGTATGTGCCTCCATGCCGGTTAGAGCTTATGAAACGGAATTGGGACCCGAAGTGGGTCTTGGCCTCCGACAGAAGAAGACGCCATTTTCTCCTGCCTTGAGCTAGGACGCGCCAGTCCCCGTTGTAGATTTATTGTAGGTATCTCTCTACTACACCCCTCCAGTAGTGTCGGGGACGTCCAACGGGGGGCGCCTTATTGGATAGACAAGATAGGCACTCCGCACCATACGGTCATCTCCCATTCTTTCCAAATGGCCAAGGCTTCTTGACAATGAAATTCAAAATTCTATTTCGTCCCTCAGTTAGATCATCATTTCAGCCAGAAAAAGTCCACTAATGAACAAAGCCCTCATGAGTCTCCATGGGGGGTTGTTGCTATACTTACCACGCTCGGCAGGCGGGCTGGCGAGCGCAGTACGGGATGTTGATACACGGAAAGACGCTGCTGCCTATCTTCCGGAGGTATTCCTTAGCAGGCTCTTAGTGTATCCATGGGTTTGAGAGGAGGGGTGACATTCTACTGCTGGCACCCGACGGCACATTGCCACAAAGCCGTATCAAAATGCCAATTATAACGACTTCGAGATACGCATAAAATAACCTTTTGTGACCCAAGTTGCCCATTACTAGAGAATAAGGCCGATAAGTGCAGAGCAAAGGAATTTAAATTACAAAATTTACATACTATTTCATTTGAAATAAAAATAAGTTAACGATTATGTCTGGTTAAGGCGGATGTTGTTTTTTTTGCCAAATCATAAATTTTGCCCGGATTAAAATATTTATTCATTGATTATTAGTCTTTCCTTTCTGAACGCAGCTGTGTTCAATTATTTATATATTTTGCACGCAACCCTAATTGTTTTTCTAGAATGTCAGTCTAAGTTATAAGAACAGCTATCTGCTAGTGAAAGTCCCATCAAAATCGGTCCAGCCGTTTAAATATATTCATAGATTATTACAAAATTAAGGAGTGTTACTCATGGAAGTAATATAAATAAATTTGGTTACAGCCCTGAAAATAAATGAATATAAATAATACCTTCAGAAGAGGCAACATTCTACTGCCGGCACTCCACGGCTGAATTAAATACAATATGTATAGAATAATCAAATCTAGTTCGAACAATATGCGTTCTAAACAGTGGTGAAAGTCAAAGATGCTATATAATTCTAGTACGTACTAAGTACCTACTTAGGTTACCTGGAGAATTTCACTAGTCACTTTCTATTCCAGTATCCTTATGTGTATCTTTATGGATTCTTTTATCAAAGTTTAATCTAAAAGGACAAGAAATATATAGAAACATATCCGCTGATCTTTAATAATATCGGCGTCACGAAACAAACAAGAACACAGAGACAGAAGCCCTACAATCTCTCATCTCTCTTTCTCAATAATAAAAAGCGGAAATATTTGTATGTTGTATTTTGTACAATTTCAATTTATTTCTTTACACAATCATATAACATCCACTGCGTTATATGAAGTACTTAAATACCTATGCATCTAATACAGTTTATGCAAAAAATAAACAACAATTAAATGTGTTACAATACATAAAAACTAAAGTTACTTACTTAACAATATACATATATATGCTCTGGGTACCTGAGCAGCGCGCCAGGTTCCGTCCCAGACTAGTCCCACTATTCGCCCCCATACCCCCACGCACGGTTGCACGCCAACAATCCCCCATCTGCCGCGCTCAGAACCATTTCAATGCAATTATGAAAATCGAGCCAGATTTAGATTTATTTCATGATAATATAAATATAATTTCTAGGGTATGTCAAAGCTACTGTGAAAGTATAGAATTGTAAATAATTTTTCCTAGCCACCTGTTTTAATTAGATTTTTCTGTTTTTCTTTTGTTTTTTATGTTTTGTATTTCTTTTGTGTGTGTTGTTTTAATAATATTTATTTAATATGTGTGTTTAATGAGTGTAAGATTTAACGTGTAACGCTTTGGTTAATCTGTAATGTTACATTGATTATTTGAATAAACTTTTTTGAATAAACTTTTTATATAATTTAAACTTTGACAACAGGAAAAAAAACAGCACATAAAAATCAAAATATTTGTGTAAACACCTAAGAGAATTATAATTATTAATAGTGCGACGTACATCAATATTTACAGAGAAATTAACAAAATTACTTTAACGACATGGCGAGAAAGTTAAATTTCAAATAAGGTTACACAATGTATACAAATATTCTTAAACATGGCAGGACATACAAAATAAATAAAGGCACTAAACATTCTCACAGTATCTAAGAAGGGCTTTGTATGTTTGTAACGAATAAACTTAAAAACTTCTGAACCGATTTTCAAAATTCTTTTACCAAAAATCTTGTTACATTATCCCTAAGTAACATAGGCTATATTTTATCCCTGTATTACGACAAGAACGGGAACTCCGCGGTTTCATCCGCGTTAATGAAAAACTGCTCTCTGGACGTGCCGCTCCGACAACAGAAAGTCAAATAATATAACAAACCCCCGACCGCAGAGTTAAAAACCAGGCTTAAAATAAACTCTGAAAAAGAGCACCAAAAAATTTGGGACCGCAGATCAGACTGCAAGCATACAAAACAAATGCTCCCAGGGAAAAATAGAAAGATAACCAATACTTTGCTTAAGATGACAAGACAAGACCTACGGATTATGGTGGGCGTCATCACGGGACACTGTGATCTCAATCACCATCTTCTCAAGACAGGTGCCACAGACAGTGGACTATGTCGCGGGTGTCTTGAGGAGGAAGAAACCGTGGAGCACGTGCTACTGCACTGTGGTGCCACAAGACAGACCAGAATAGAGACAGGACTGCAGGAGCTCATGGAGTCATGCCCTTCTTCTTCCACAACATTTGCATACCCTTCGGGGATGCTCATAGAATGCTGCCGGCGACCCCGAGTCCTTCTCCGGTATTTCAAGGAGTTGGGCTGGTTGGGTTAGGGTCGAGGCAGCAACTCGGGGGTCAATGCACAATACACCCCAATGCGGGACTTCAGTGCAGATCTGGTAACCCCCCCCCCCCCCCCCCTAGAATTAGAATTAGAATATAACAAATAAATTATAAATAACGCCCGCCGTGGGGTGCCGGCAGTAGAATGATACCCCTCCTCTCATGCCCATGGATGCAGTAAGAGCCTGCTAAGGGATACCTCCGGAATATGGGCAGCAGCGTCTATCCGTGTATCAACATCCCATACTGCGCTCACCAACCCGCCAGCCAAGCGTGGTGAGTATGGCAACTACCCCTCATGGAGATCCATGAGGGAGGCCTGTGTTCATCAGTGGACGTTTTATGCCTGAAATGATGAACTAACGCCCGTGTCGTACCGGCAGTAGAAAGTTTGGATACCTCCGGAAGATGTGCATCAACGACTTTCCGTGTATCAATATCCTCTAATGCGCTCAACCCGCCTGCCAAGCGTGTATGACATTGAACCCTCATGATCAGTACTCGGGAGGCCTTTGACAAGCAGATGTCCAACGGTTGAGATGATGATGGATTAGCAGCAAAATTTAAGCTTAATCGGGTGTCAGGAAGTAGTTCTTATTCAGCTTGCAAAATGTTACCATAAGACTTTACCACGAGTAAGGCGTTTGCCATTTTCAATTGCTTCATCCTATCTCCTCCTGTCTGTATTTCCGTTCTAACAAACCCAGAGGGGTCCCTCCCCCCCTGCAACCCCCTCCCGTCGTCTATGCTTCATTCAAATTAAAACTCAAAATAATACCTTTTTTAATGCGGTCGCATGGACCATATTGACGCGTCACAAATTAATAATTAAAACAACACAATCAATAGAATAAATCACATATTGAACGTGTTCACTTCAGATGACACGCGAGTTAGGAAAAGAAGCGAAAGAACCTAACTCGGTCGTTATAGTCATCATTTAACAATTTTATTTTGTCTTATGTTACGTTTGTCGGAGTTGGAGCAGATTCTGTCCCAAGTGGTTTTGTTCTAAGTATAGGTAATCTTTATATAAGCTTCATTGCAAAGATTGCGTTTGATAACGTTCTTGAATTTATTCAATGATACAAGCGTATACATTTGACGAGCTCTGTGGCGCAGCGGGCGAAGGTCCGCCTGCGACGCAAGGGGTTGCGGGTTCGATTCCCGCCTCGGGACAAATGTCTGTACGATCTGCAGATATTTGTTCAGGGTGTTCTGGGTGTTTTTCTGTATATAATAAAAATATCTATCTATGTAGTAAAATGTATTAAGTATATCAGTCATCTAGTACCCATAACACAAGCTCTGCTTAGCTTGGGGCTAGATGATGCTGTGTGATCTGTCCAGCATTATTTATTTATTTTATTTATTTACAATTACCCTTTAAAAGATATTTTCACCATATGAAGCCTTTCTAAAAACAACTCTTTATTCCAGGCACACTGCCCCTAAGCCCAGCAACTGAACGCATGGGTCCGATCAGATACGACAAAGACATCGACTACCCGGTGGAATTCGACTCCAGAACATTCTGGAAAGGGTACATCTCGCCCGTCATCAACCAGGGATGGTGCGGCTCCGACTGGGCTGTCACATTGGCTGGAGTCGCTTCTGACAGGTAAGAGTTTTTCAAGTTGAAGGCATCGAATAACCCTTTCCCCTCCCCCAACAGATGTTTCACATCAAAAATAGAGGCAATTCTATGAACGTGTTATTATTCTAAGATGAACAGTTAGATAATTTCCATTCAAATCGACGCAGATTCGTGTTACCTAATGCAGCAATTAACACCAGATTTCTGAACGTATATACAGGATGTATCGTAAATAGTGGTCCACCGTTAAGGATTCGACTTATCAGATAATGACTATAACCTACTACAATTTTAACCATTTTTTTTTAAATTATAAATTGAATTTGCATATAATGTAAAAAATTTGGACTAAAAATAGAGAAGAATTGCTCTTTCTTCAAATTCTCGAAATTTACTTAAAAAACACATTTATTCACGATAGCTCTAGCATTCAGCAGTTATTAACAGAAATCAGAACAAGAAAAAGATGTTTCTTTTTTTAATACAACCAAATTTATAACATAATTTAGAAATTTTATTAAAAAAAGAAAAAAAATTATATCTCCGGAACCCTTGGGTAAAAATGGTTAAAATTGTAGTAGGTTATAGTAAATTATCTGGTAAATCGAATCCTTAGCGGTGGACCACTATTTACGCCACACCCTAAACAAATACAGTTTGTTGTTGTTCCAAGAACTTCAATGATAATTAAGACCATATTTATTAATAACATCCCGTAATTTAACCTCCGGCATCTGCACTGTTTCAAACTTGAAATTCCATTCTCATACTCACAAGTATTTTTAGCGCGGAACAAACACGGCTACCTGAGAAATTGAAACAAAGACTCAGAACTAAAAATAGCTGAGTGAGGGCACTCGAAAGCCTTGCGAAACCTGAGATTTCTTTTGTTTTGTTTATTTTACCCGCTGCCAGGCAAGGGCTGGCTTTGTACTGCGTCATCCGCAAAGATTTAAACCGTTTTATATGCCCTTACCGTAAAGAGACCGCACCGTTTATCCACACGAAATGAGTGAGGACGCTCATTTGGAATCAGTGTACCTCTAAACACTGAAGCCAAACTCACCACGCTTGGCAAGCGGGTTGGCGAGCGCAGTACGGGATGTTGATACACGGAAAGACGCTGCTGCCCATCTTCCAGAGATATCCCTTAGCTCTTACTGCATCCACGGGCATGAGAGGAGGGGTAACACTATACTGCCGGCACCCCACGGCAATATTAAACTGAATGAATAGTAGGTAGGCAAATTAATATGGCATTTACCTCGACGAGCTATGGAGAGGGTTATCCTCGGGGTTTCTCTACGCTACGGGATCGAATCAAAATGAGGAGATACGTAGAAGAACTCGGGTCACCGACATAGCCAGACGGATTAGCACGTTGAAGTGGCAATGGGCAGGCCATATAGCGCGCAGAACAGATGGCCGATGGGGCCGCAAAGTTCTCGAATGTAGGCCACGGACCGGCAAGCGCAGCGTAGGACGTCCACCTACAAGATGGGCAGACGACTTGGTAAGAACCGCAGGTCGGCGTTGGAGGCAGGCCGCTTCCAACCGCAGTACTTGGAGATCAATGAGGGAGGCCTTTTGTCTAGCAGTGGACGTCCTACGGCTGATATGATGATGATGTTAAATATGACAAGCCTTCAATCTAATGATTTAAATCTTTGGTCATCCGAAAAAAAAAAAAACGTGGATCCATGACCACACACTTCGAACGGTCACGAACTGCTTAGAGACTAAGCAGTTGTCCCTTTTGCACTTCTTAGTTCTTGTAATAACTATCCTGCTCTATCCTGCTACCACTACCTCTTGTGTCGCAGGCCAAATACTGAAAGTAAGGGGTTGTCACTTGTCACCACGCTCACCACACCAGGCAGGTGGGTTGGCGAGCGCAGTACCGGGATGTTTATACACGGATAAATGATGCTGCTCATCTTCCGGGGGCATCCCTTAGCAGGTTCTTATTGCGTCCACAGGCAAGAGAGGAGAGGTAACATTCTACTGCCGGAACCTCATGGCATCACTACTTATATGAAGGGATTTAGATAAGCTTCATTTATTTCGTATTACGGAAAATAAATCTATATATTAATTTGAATTACTGCCTATAGGTACACATTATCCTAATTCATTCTTTAGGTAGTCTGCAATTAACTAAACACTAGGTCTTGACTTTGAACTAGAACACAACATGCGCGAAACACTAACCTTTGAATCAGAAGTGGGAGTGACGCCCACTACGCACTAGAGCCTTACAATTGACAAGTCCAAAGCCAGTCAGTACCGATTTGTTCCGGGGTATTAAACGATGATTTATATCAATACTTACTCTGCCTTGGCTTTATTGCGAATGATGCCCACGCGAAACCTAGACTTGAATCTAGGTCATGGGACCAGGCAGTTTTGGGTTAAGGACCTAAGTGCCTATTATGCTATAAGTTATGACTATCTTAAAACAAAAGGTACACACATATATAATATACATAGGTATACATTGTCGGTTATGGTTCTGAGAAGTTAATGTGAGGTACCTTACAACTAGATATGCCTGGTGATCTGTACCACAGGTTTCTTAAACCTTTTTCAGGCGCCAGTCTCTCACAATGCAGGTTAATTATAACAGTACCTTAAGAACTTGTAGATTACCTCTAAGAACTGTTGTGAGAGAAAACTACTTCTTAAGAGCTGGATATATGCGGATGACCTTACGTATCTATCTCTCTCTCGAACGTCTCGGTTGCCTGGTTGCTTTCAGCGATAAGACCGCCTGTTGAATAACCCAAAATTGTTTAACTGTGTTTCTGTTTGTTGTTATACCGGTATATTGTTTTGTTACATGTGGTGGTCAATAAAGTGTTATCTATCTATCTCTCTCTCACACTCTCTCTCACTCTCTCTCGTCGTTACCACAACGTTTCCTACTTATTGTAGGGCCGGCAGTAATTATTTTCCCGACGTTTCGAACATATTTCAGCGTTCTTGTTCACTGGAGGACTTGGTCAGTCCTAATTAAATAATTTATTTATTTATTCAAGGAAAAACAACAGCTCTTTAAATATATAAAACATCTGCTTAAATTTGGCCAAAGCCAATAGCAAGCTTTTTGATTACGGAAAAAATGGGTTTAGAGAACCCCATTTACATATCATCATCATCATCATTACAGCCATGGGACTGCTGCTCACGTCTACTGCTGGACATAGGCCTCCCTCATACATCTCCAAGATCATGAGGGGATTGTTGCCATACTCGCCACGCTTGGCAGGCGGGTTGGCGAGCGCAGTATGGGATTTGCACAGTTGATATAAAATGATGCTGCTGCCCATCTTCTGCAGCAGAGCAGATCATTAGCAGAGTCTTACTGCATCCACGGGCAAGAGAGGAGAGGCAACATTCTAATGCCGGCACCTCACGGCAATTTACATAATATATCCACGCTTTATTCCTAAACTTGCAATGTCTGTTCTTTTTTACGACCTTCCTGACTGCATGAGACGCAGGTTGCGGGTTCGCTTCTTTGCCGGGGGGCAAATGTTTGTTTTTGTGAGAGATGAACTTGACACTCAGCACACTCAACCACTGATCATCAGGGGGTTATTGCCATACTCACCACGCTTGGCAGGCAGGTTGACGAGCGATGTTGATACACGGAAAGATAAAGTGCATAGTACATCCTACTAATTATATAAAAGTGAATTTATGTATGTATGTTCCATTTTCACGTCAAAACCGCTGAACCGATTTGGATGAATTTTAGTATAGGACTAGATTAGACCATGAGTAGATGAGACGTACATAGGCTACTTTTCGTTGCGTAAATTAGTAGTTGTAGGGTAGCTGTAGGGTAGTTTTAGGGTAAGTTGTAAGTAGTGGTTGTAGTACGTGCGATACGAAGTTCGCCGAGACAGCTAGTCTATACTAATATTATAAAGAGGTAAAGTTTGTGAGTTTGTGAGGTTGTAGGGGGTAATCTCTGGATCTACTGAACCGTTTTTTGAAATTCTTTTACTAATAGAAAGCCACAGTAAAAAAGAACAGAAAAAAAAATAATGCTGGACACTTTACGCAGCCCCAAAGTAAGCAGGGACCTGATAATTGTGATGTGAGTGATTATTTTTTTGTTGGAAAGGAAATATCCCAAGGGTGGTCCCATGATAAGGAAACCAGGATTTGATGATGGCATCCCAGATAAATCGAGCGGTCCAAATTAGTTTCCTGTTTGAAGTTAGTTTTTTATTTTGTTAAAACATTTTATTTATTATGTAAAAAATAATAAAATATTCGTTGTTTTCCCTCACCAGATTCGCGATCCAGTCGAACGGTGCTGAGAGCATGCTGCTCAGCGCGCAAACCCTGCTGTCTTGCAACGTGAAGCAGCAGCGAGGCTGCGGCGGAGGTCACATCGATGTAGCCTGGAACTTCGCCAAGAACTTCGGGTAAGTGGGACCATCATCATCATCGATGAATAGAAGTGAAAGAGTGAGGTTTCTACTTCACTTCTATCCCTCACTTGTGGAAAAAAATCTGAAGCGCGAACGAATTCAATTAAGTGCTTTATTCAAATAAAATGTGTTTCATTTTTCTTTTGTAAATTGACTATTCAACGCAGCTTTTTGCTATAATGAATAAACACTTATTGACTTCCACTTTGACATCTCAGCCGGAGGACATTGCCACTGCCACTGCTGGGCAAAGGATCTCCAAGAACTGTTTGGTTTGGCGAGCGCAGTACGGGATGTTGATACACGGAAAGACGCTCCTGCCCATCGCTCGGGGGTTGCCCTTGGCAGACTCTTACTGCATCCACGGACAAGCACCCAAAATAATCTTAAATGCGCTGGAGAGATCAATCTTCTCACGTCTTTAAAGATTATTACACAGCAGCAGCATCAGAAACTCGGGATGCTGCGGTGCCTGGGACATTGTGAGATGTCTTTACTGCATTAATCATCTACAATATATGTAAAAGGCCTTGCTTCTTATTGCCTGTAGTTCACCTCAGTTTCTTAGGTGGACCATGGACACTTTTTTATGGCTGACATTTCACAATATGGAAAGCTTTGCTTCTAGTTTTTATTCTTAAAACGAGATAGCATTTCTAATTGTAAAACTGTGGCTTGTATAGCAATAATTTAACCTGTTTGAGATGATATTCTGAGATTGATACATATCAGGTTCCGGGCTCGATATCAAGTTATCTGCAAACTTGTTCAGCAACATGAAATCATGGCCAGAAATATTTTTATTGCAAAACTGTAACCACATAAGTTCTTGATTTAGCAGTAGAAATAATTTACCATTCGACTTTTATTGTAACTTTAAAAAAACTTTTTTTAATGAAAAAAAAACATTGGAATTTCTTCTAGAATAAGATAAACAGGGTTTCTGTTATACATTGATGTTATATCAAGTCTGCTATCAAATTATCGTTTGTTAAAGCTATACATTACTCGATGCATCAAATGCGACCAAAGGCTTGTACTTACTAACTCCAAAGCTACAGCGCATGAACTAATCCAAATGTTTGATCACTGACTCGTTTTTGTCAGTTTTTGTATGGCACATCTGTGAAATCCGAGTCAGGGATCGGTGAAAACGCCATAACCATTGGAGTCTTTAGCCAACAAAAAAACGAGATGGCACTTGCTTGTTCCCTATAACCAATTTTTCCTTCCAACGTTGACTGACGCTGCCGAGACGTGAATGCTTACTAAGGAGAATGTGTACAGAGTACAAGTTACATAGAGAACCACAATAAACTGCAAGGCCGAATTTGTAACACCGAAATTTGTAACACCGGCGACTAAAGTCCAAGACGTCGGAGTTAGGGGTTACGAATGTTAAATGGAATTGAGCTGGACACTTTGTTAAAAGATGTGACGGCAGTTGGAGCAAGGCTTTGTCATACTCACCACGCTTGGCAGGCGGGTTGGCGAGCGCAGTGCGGGATGTTGATACACGGAAAGACGCTGCTGCCCATCTTCCGGAGGTATCCCTTAGCTCCTCTTACTGCCTCCACGGGCATGAAATGATATATATCTTAGCCAAATGGTGGCCGATGGCAGGCCATGGCGACCTCCGATGGCGCGGGGGGTCAATGACATTAGAAATATCGTAGGCAGTTCCTGGCTTGATACAGCGCGGACCGGATTATGTGGCGTTTACAAGAAAGGACCAATGCGTGGGTACCTAACTTACGGACTCTGGATGAAGATGTTAACACGCGTCTACCGCCCCTTACACTTACCAACTACCCTTAAGCCAACCGTAACACCAGCTTATTGTAATTGTTGCAGTCTAGTAGATGAGATCTGTTTACCCTACAACGCGACCCGCACCGCCTGTCCCTTCAAGAAGAACAGCAGCCTGCGAGAGGACGGCTGCAGACCCTCGGTGAAGCAGAGGGTTTCGCGGTACCAGGTCGGCCCGGCCGGTCGACTGCTGTACCAGAACGACATTATGTATGACATCATGACCTCGGGTCCTGTGTTTGGTAAGTCTACAATCTACCAGACCTCTTTTAGATGATTATTGATGAATAGGATTATTCTAGAAGAATTTTAGCTCGTCCTTTAGTTTCTTTAGAGGGCCAACGCAAATACGGGATCGCCACAACATTCAACTATTCTCCAACATCTTCCATCTATCTAAGCGACAGTACCTTTCTATAGCATCTTTTATTTCTTGTATCCTGTAGCTACGTGCACGATTTCATGTCCTGGTCTTCTTTGGTAAGTATACTGTCACATAACATCTTCCATATCTGTCTACACAACTTGCTATTATGAAAGAAAGAGTATCCTGGAACTATAAGAACGATATTATGTCTCCTGGTCTTCATAAGTAAGTGAACAGCCGACATCATTAACGGCAATGAAGCATCAGCTAGCTGTCTTCAAGAAGAACAGCGGTCTTCGAGACGAAGCTGTAGATCCTAGGTGAAGCAGAGGGTATCGTGGTACATCATGAGCTCGGTAAGTTAGTAAAGTGATGTTTGATAAGTCTACAATCCACAAGTCCCTCAGAAGAAGAGTAAAGAGAAATGATAGCATGTCTTCTGGTTTCTTTGGTGAGTCAACGCAATTAATATCAAGTAGGATCGCCACAACATTAATCAATTCTTTTCTTACAAACATCTTCTTCCGCCTATCATTTAAGGGTCATCAACATGGCAGTCTCTTCCTAGCATTCGCCATTTCTTATAAATTTAGACTTTATATGATACTGGATACTAGTCTTCTTTGGTAAATGAAAACAGTCATATAACATTATCTACATCGTATGACGACGTATTGACCTGTTCTTGCCTCTGACTAAAAGCTGACTTAGCTGAGAGGATGGTATGGCTGCTGGGCAGATCTAAGCCATCTGTTTACACCATGAATACCAGTTACTTACTGACGCTGTATAAATCATCTACAATAGATGCAAAGGCCTTTGATATTTCGTCCCGTATTTTAGACAAAGCGGGTTATATTATAACTTATGGGTTCCTTATCACCGTTTTCGTTCGGAACTCTAAAAACGCAAATAATATTTTGTGATTGCTTGCTAGAGCTCCAGACGAGGTATTCCGCCGCATAAATTATAAAAAACTTGTACCTAACCTACCTACTAGATAATTATGCAAATAAACGCATTCCAACAATGATATCACACCAGCGTGATCTAATAATCTAATCAAAGATAGCCTATCTAGCCAAACTTGACTCGTCTTTGACGGAACAAACAAAGAACCAGGCCACTCGTTACAAGGTGATCTTAATGATGTTAAGAGGGCACTTGTGTGTAAGAGGTTTTAGAGGATCTGTTAATGTAACTGGGTTTCAAGATGTTTGCATAGTTATGTTGGTTTATTCAAAGGTTCAAAATCTGCTAAAATATTCCGATCAAAGAAATATATTCTTCTATAAGGACCTTTGTGGCGCAGCCAAAGATGTAAATCGTTGGCGCTGCGGGCTAAGGTGCGCCTGCGACGCAAGAAGTTGCGGGTTCGATTCCCGCCTTGAGACAAATGTCTGTACGATCTGCAGATATTTGTTCAGAGTTTTCTGGATGTTTTTCTATATATAATAAAATATATGTATATATACATATCTGTGTAGTTTATTGTATTAACCCATAACACAAAGTACCCATAACACGAGCTCTGCTTATCTTGCTAGATGATGCTGTGTAAATTGTGTGTGAGAGGATGGCTAACATTCTGCTGCCGGCAACCCAAGGCAATTTAATGATCCATTCTAAATTCTATCTAACTTTCCAGCGGTGATGACAGTGCACCAAGACTTCTTCCACTACGGCAGCGGCATCTACCGCCGCAGCGCTTACGGCAACAACCAACTGAAAGGGCTCCACAGCGTGAGGATCGTCGGATGGGGACAGGAGAATGGCGACAAGTACTGGGTAAGTTGGGGTGAGATGACATCCAGTGTGAAATTCCCGGATGGGTAGGTAAAGTTGGATGAGCGGACTCCACAAGGCTGCGCCAGTTCATTTATTGTTGCCGCAGGGTAAATGTTTTTGCAAAACGTGAACAAGTTCTAGGTTTGGTTTCAGGGTTTGGATCTGTGCTGTCTTCTATCATTTTTAATTGTTTTAAACGATTGAAAGCGATACACAACTTTTTTTCTCACCAAAACTACTTGATTTCAATTGGCTGAGTCCCCTTATTTTGGTTAATGCAAACATTACAAACTCACCTGTATATTAGAGAATTACCGTCACTAGCCTTTGTCTGCAATAAATCGTTAAAAAAATATTTATTTTAACTACCTATTCAAAAATGTATCATAGAAAGGTGGAAGAGGAAGGAATGAGGCCTTTTCTCCGATCAGCACAGGCTCTTAATAAAATTAATAAATTTAAAAATTAAAACAATAAGCTTGCAGCGCTTAATTGTCTGGCGCAGACTGGTGGATTTATGCAAATAAATACTTAAAACGAAACTCTAACTTTCCAGATTGTCGCCAACAGCTGGGGCACAGAGTGGGGTGAAGACGGCTACTTCCGCATAGCGCGCGGGAACAACGAGAGCGGGATCGAGTCCTTCGTCGTGTCAGCCACGGCCGAAGTCGAAGCTTACCAAAGGAAATAACCGATGGAGTTTCTAATCAAACCTCTATGTGTGACCACTAAGGTAGTGAAGACAAATAGAGGCTTGGTTTATCTCAACCACACCAGGGATTTTGGATAGACTTTTAGCATTTCCCGGTTATAAGGGCCAATACACAAACTGTTTATACTAGAAATATGAAAGAGCAAACAAAACTATTCTGACGGGATTTGAACCCGCACATTCAGACAAACACCTGCGCGGCTGCCTCTACCGTTTTGAAACAGAACTACTGGTTGCCACGTCGAAAATCCTGATTGCAATAATTTGTGTTTTGGCCCTAAATGGTACAATCACATCTAGACCTAAATCACAATTTCGACTTTTTAATTTCTATTCCGTCAGATTATCAAAAAATAATTGACGCGTATTTTTTTTCCTGTGAATCGTTTAGCGTGACGTCACGGATAATTAATATTTCATCGTCTCAACCGTAGGACTGGTTGTCCACGTCCACTGTTGGACACAGGCCTCCCTCATGGGTCTCACAGATCATGAGAGGGTTATTAGTAAAATTCCGCGAACACAATTAATTATAAAAACAAAACACGGAAAAAGTATCACGTAATAAATCTCCAGTCTACCCGGGATCACAGTCGAAACGTCGGGAATAATCAAAGGTAGGTACGTGATAAATTCCCGTGTTTTATTATGAGGGTTGTTGCCAATTTTTTAATTACTGATAAGTTTATGGCGATCTATGTTAACAGCCTTCTTTAACTTTAATGCATAACATAGTACTATTTGAAAAAGCTATAATACGTGTCTTTTATTTTATTATATCTAACTGATATGACGGACAAACAGATTTTGATTATCAGTGTACGATAATCTATATTATATTTTCTATTGTCAACATGTTATTGTTGTGTTAAGATTTGTTATCCCTAGTAGTGTCATTATCTTCATAATGTCCTTAGTAATTTATCTCAGCTGAAAATCGGAACGTTTCTTTCACTTTTAAAGTTAAGTGAACAGACTTTTTTGCTTTTCAACAAACCTTTTCAAAAATAACTTTATACATCACACTTTGTTATATATTTTATCAAACGCATTGAAAGGGCAACAGAGTTCAATGCTTTAGAAGATATTTAGAAATGATGAATGTTGACTAAATAATTTAATATTATTGTAGTAAACTTTTATGTTACTAATGACCAGTGAAACACAAAATAAACAAAAAACACTTTATTTATAAACGAATTCAGCATCAACAAGAAAATAAACAGTATTTTAACAAAACTGCCATTAAAACTTATTTTAGGCTAACGACACATCTGATTTAATATAAGTCATAAGTATAAAAAGTCCTTGTTTTTATCTGCCAAAATCCCCCTTTTGAGTTTGTATTTGTCGTAGGATGATTTGATAATTAGACAATTCTGATAATGATTACATTTAATCCTAATAATCTACTATCTGTCCATCTCGGTTCTGTCACAGGCAGTGTCTTCGGATGGTTATAAAAAAAGCTTATGACCTTGTCCATTTCGGTTCTGTCACAGGCAGTGTTTCCAGATGGTTACCTACAATTGTCTAATTATCCGTATTTTCGCTTTGTTTAATTAGACTAATAATTCTGTGTATATTCCAAATAAAGCCATCTTAATAAAGTCCACTTTAATTTGGAAGAACTATTTAGTACCGGTTGCGAAATAATAATAATAATTTATCACTATGCTTAGAAAAGTACAGTAAGAACATGGTAAAAAAAATGCATCAAAGCTTCATATTATTATAAACTTAGAATATCGTAAGATAGGACTTTTATAAGTATAATCAGCTGTGTCATTAGAACATAAACAACTAGTCTTAGATCCACTTATAATAAATAATAAGTAACAAATATCTCAATAAACATATAGAATAGAATTTAAACATTTATAATTATATAAGTTGAGTTTTATAAATATTTAAAGCATTTAGGTTTAGATATAAATATATTAAGTTATGTTTATAATGACAGTCAATTATTGGAATGCACTTATTAACGCTACTTTGAATAGTATTTAATCGTTACTTAAATTGGTACTTAATCAGAAAATGTTACAATATTGCCAATTAATTAGTAAACTCACTTTATTACCAATAGTATTTATTTTATAGCCTTATACTTATAATCGAATGTATTTTTATTAAATAAAGGTTTAAATAAATTCTGAGTTTTATTTTATAAACAATTTTCTATACATTAATTTAGTTTCGAGAGTTAAAAAATATCTTATAATTTGGAATCCAGGTTTTGGTTACTACTTTTCTGCTGCTTTCTATAAATTCTTTGAAAGTTGTAAATACTTATTTTATTTTGGGAGTGATTTTATCAATTACTTAGTAAATATATTTGTTCATAAAATAGTAGATCTGTACGTCTACCGTGGGTTTTCACAAACTATACTCGTTAGCGACTGTAGTTAAAAAAAATGTATGAAAACTTGTACAGCGCCTCTAGCGGATAGTTTGGTACTTAAATATGCTGTAAACTATACTACAGCGACTGTAGATTGGGCTTCATTTGCTTAGAATTTGTTAGCATGAGTTACAAATCTGACAGATGTCATAGTAACATACTATTACAACTGCAGTAACGACAGGCGATCTAACAGTGACCACAGTGACACACTGTCACCAAAATCGAATCATCAAATAGAATTTGGTCTTCGCCGGCCGGTGCGTGCGTTGTTGTTGAACACAACCAGAACCTAACCTAGTTTTTTGTGAGGGGTTTATCTAGTTTTGGTGACATATCTACTATTTTAGGAACACTTGTACAGCGCCTCTAGCGGATAGTTTGGTACTTAAATACGCTGTAAACTATACTACAGCGACTGTAGATTGGGCTTCATTTGCTTAGAATTTGTTAGCATGAGTTACAAATCTGACAGATGTCATAGTAACGTACTATTACAACTGCAGTAACGGCAGGCGATCTAACAGTGACCACAGTGACACACTGTCACCAAAATCGAATCATCAAATAGAATTTGGTCTTCGCCGGCCGGTGCGTGCGTTGTTGTTGAACACAACCAGAACCTAACCTATTTTTTTGTGAGGGGTTTATCTAGTTTTGGTGACATATCTACTATTTTAGGAACACTTGTACAGCGCCTCTAGCGGATAGTTTGGTACTTAAATACGCTGTAAACTATACTACAGCGACTGTAGATTGGGCTTCATTTGCTTAGAATTTGTTAGCATGAGTTACAAATCTGACAGATGTCATAGTAACATACTATTACAACTGCAGTAACGGCAGGCGATCTAACAGTGACAACAGTGACACACTGTCACCAAAATCGAATCATCAAATAGAACTTGGTCTTCGCCGGCCGGTGCGTGCGTTGTTGTTGAACACAACCAGAACCTAACCTAGTTTTTTGTGAGGGGATTATCTAGTTTTGGTGACATATCTACTATTTTAGTAACAAATATATTAAATAGGGTATTGCAGATGTGACAAATCTAAACTTTGGTGACCGAAAATAAATATAGTTGTCTTTTTAGCCCTTTAATAAGTTTACACTTGAATAATAAGTAACTTATTTGTAAACAAAATCTCTATTATGTAAGCACCTGTCAATTCAAGAAATATTCTGAATTATGTAAATTACATGTTACAAAAACATCCTAAAATATACTAAGGTCCAATAGAACAAAGCTCACACGTGAGTAACTCATAAGGTCACAGCTCATTAGATCCACCCGACCTACACCGCCTGCGCGTTGTCGATAGATGGTCCACGGGTGGACACCGCGTTGTCAACCAGTGAACCTCACGTATTCAACGAGTGACAGTAGCGTGGTTACACTTTCACATCACGTTGTTCATACAAGTTTCACATGTTGGTAGCACGCGGTCCACTCGAGTGCATAATGCAGCAATACAAGGCAAGCATGCGAGCAGCGAGTTGTCAGCTATGGACCACTATCTGTCCGCTCGTGGACAGCATGCGACCGAGGCGATCCGGTGACGATACGGGGTTGATGTAGTGAGCCCATATCCAAAGAAGTCTATACAAAGAATATAATATATACATATATAGAATAGTTTATTTTGGTAGACCTATAAGGGCTGTAAAACGTAACTACTATTTCAACAAACTTTATATGTAACTGTTGGTCGATAAAACAAATAAATAAATATGAGGCGAGGCGGTAGGGATCGAGTTTTCTCTAATGACCTTTACGAGTAGATTACCTTTACGTATTTGTTACAAACTCTTAAATTCTTAATGTACTTTCTTTGTGAATTAAATGCAACATGAGGTTCTATTCTCGCCGCAAGAAATCGTAAATGAGATAAAAGTTTCGGGTCCTGGTACATTTCTATAAATTAACCCCCTAACTTATAAACGTTGATTAAATTTAACCACCACTTATTGACGTATTTTTTACAGTGTCCTACGAAAATATGTCGAAAAACTGTAAACTAATTAATTTAATCACTGTTTATTAGTAAGACGGTAAGTTATCGATGTTGATTAGTACCAAATGGGCCATATTTTATCTAGAGACGGAAATAATTTGATATATATATATATATATATACTAAGATAACGTACTGTTTGTTTTACTCTGCGCTGCCCGTTGCTTGGCTACCTTTTCGACGTTAGCTACCCTAGCCTGCAATATAAACAAATACATCATTATCATCATCTAAGCTGTACGACGTCCACGGCTGGACATAGGCCTCATGGACCTCCAATATCATGAGAGGTTGTTGCCATACTCACCACGCTTGACAGGCGGGTTGGCGAGCGCAGTACGGGATGTTGATACACGAAAAGACACTACTGCTCATCTTCCGGAGGTTCCGCTTGGCAGATTCTTAAAGCGTTCAGTAAACGTAATACGTTATACAACAAAGATATGTTTTTTGTCATTTATAGAAAAACATCCAGAACACCCGGAACAAATATTTGCAGATCAAACAAACATCTGTCCCGAGGCGGGAATCGAACCCGCAACCTCTTGCTTCGCAGGCGGACCTTCGCCCGCTGCGCCACAGAGGGCTCTAAGGGGTTACAAAAAAGAAGTTATACTTACAGTTAAGGACTGCACCTTCTTGTGTAAGTGCATCATACAAGATGACATGTTAGACAATGTCTCTCTGTTCGTTGCTATGTCTGCCATCTGAAACACAATACAACTTTGAAACTCCAGGCTAATAAATACTCGACATTTTCAAATGTTATGTACGTTTATAAAACATTAGAATTAGGTTAAACTAAGAAACAATATCATCATCATCATATCAGCCGTAGGACGTCCACTGCTGGACGAAGGTCTCCCTCATCGATCTTCAGGTACTGCGGTTGGAAGCGGCCTGCATCCAACGCCGACCTGCTGTACTGTGTATTGTAACTATGGTTTATATCATAAAAAATATGCTCAATTTTTAATAATATCCTGATATTCAGGCGTAATAAATAGTACTTTTTAAATTTTCTCGATCAGCAGGGCTAGCATGGGCTGGGGATAAAACTTCTGTCCACCGGTTATTTCCACTGACAAGTGATAAAATTATTTTATCCACCTGCCAAAGCACGGCAACAGGGGGAAAGAGAATTATATCACTTTTTGACATTAGACGTGGATACTCACCCTCCGCCTATAATTTCGGGGAGAAGCGTTTCCCCTGGTTTGTCCACCGTGAATAGTTTATCCACCCATGTCGCCATGCTCGGAGGGTGGACAAAATTGACAGAGGGGAATAGTATTTTGTCCTGTCCCCGTGGATAAAATATCTCCGGCCATGCTAGCCCTGCTGTAGACATAATTTTAAAACTGTTTAACGGATCTTTATCGCGTAAATTGCACTCGAAACCTAGGGAAATAATAAAATAAGGTAATTACGCGATGAGGTCCCGTTAATCAGATTTAGAAATATGCAGGCGTAACTTTGCGGAAATCCATTACACTATCTAAAATTAACAACAGATATAATATTAAATCCGTTAACTAATAGACGCTTGAAAAACACTCGCAAAGCACCAATCACTTTTGGTTTTTTCTTTTAATGCAATGCAAAGAAAAGCTTAAAATCATGTTTTATTTTACCCCTTTTTGTAATGTTTGATAAATAATATGTCACTAGGTATATATAATTAATAATGTTTGCTCATAACTTTTTGTGTAGCTGTTATCTGCACCAAACAAAGACAAAAACAAAAAGCGTTGCCAGTTGCGTCTATCATACAAAAATGTAATCTACTTCAAAGTTTTCAGACTCATGAAATTCGGTTATTAAAAAAAATCAAAATAAAAAAAATCTATGGGATCTAGGTCAAATCATTTGGACTTGGTAGATAGCAGACGAACACACCTATCTGCCATTTTCGTATGTTCACGTTCTGCCGAACACCCTGTATAATTGCCGTGGCAATTAGAATGTTGCCCCTCCTCTCTTGCCTGTGGATGCAGTAAGAATCTACCAAGGCATCCGGAAGATGAGCAGCAACGTCCTTCCATGATCAACATCCCATACTGCGCTCGCCAACCCGCATACCAAGCGTGGTGCATATGGCAACAACCCCCCTTCCTGATCAGTATTTTTTATGCCGTGGGGTGCCAGCAATAGAATGTTGCTCCTCCTCTCTTGCCTGTGCATGCAGTAAGAATCTGACAAGAGATCGCGAAGATGGGTCAATATCCCATACTGCTCTCGCCTACCCGCCTGCCAAGCGTGGTGGGGATGACAACCCCTTCATGATCAGTACTTCGAGATTCACAGGGGAGACCTTTGTCCAGCAGTGGCCGTCATGCGGTCAAGATGATGATGATGATGATGTGGATAAAAATAAATAAATAATAATAAAATCAATCTTAGACAGCTCTATCTCACCAGTGCATCTATATCGGCATCATTCTGCAGGTCTTCGAGTTTCCTCCTCTCCGATGTGATCATACCCTGGACTGCATCCTGCTTTTCTCTGAAATAATATTGTTGTGATCAAATCAAACCCTCTAGTCATAATCATCATCATTTCAGCAGTAAGACGTCCACTACTTAACACAGGCCTCCCTCGTGGATCTCCATGAGGGGTAGTTGCCATACTCACCACGCTTGGCAGGCGGGTTGGCGAGCGCTGTATGGGATGTTGATACACGGATAGACGCTGCTGCCCATCTTCCGGAGGTATCCCTTAGAAGGCTCTTACTGCATCCATGGGCATGAGAGGGTATCATTCTACTGCCGGCACCCCACGGCGGGACAATAGAAATAATTTCGGTTTATTTTTAAGTATCAGCACTGAGTGGGGACTGATAATTAAAAACAAACCGAAATTATTTTTATTGTCATAATCCCCACCAACCAGAATTAAAATTGATAGTGGGGAAAATGCCAATTTTTTTTATTAGAATTGTCATAGTCCCTACTACTGGGGATTTCTTAGTGGGGATTATGACAATAAACCCTATTCACACCCCTCAAATATTATTTGTTTATTTAATACTAGCTTCTGCCCGCCGCTTTGCATGCATTGTGCCAGGTAAACAGGGCTGGGACAGGATTGTGGTGGATGGCACGAACTTATACCCAGCAGTGGGTGAAATTGGGCTTTGGTTTTGGTAACTTTACTGACTCACGTTAATTCCTTCAGATGCGTATTGATAGTCGTCAATGGAGGTTCGTAGAGCTCTAGTATACCCTTAGCCAGGAGCTGAACTGCCTTCACGTCGCCAGAAGGCGTAGAACTAGTGCTAAACCAGAGAAAAAACTTAAAGAATTGAGGTAATTTATTACATGTTATTTGCTATATCGGTTGATATACAGACCTTTCCATTTGTGAGTTTTGCCTTGCAAATATTTAAAACAGAATATGGGCTATGGTTTTGTATTGGAGGACACAAAATAAATTTTTGGGGATGATAAAAATTACGAATCGAAAATGAAAAAGCACATCACATAATTTTTTTTTTTTTTCGCTCCTTTCAGAGCAGGCTATAGTCTAAGACCATACCATAGAGTAACATATATAAAGGGAGATAGAGGTAACAGTAATTAAACGATGCAACGCCATCCGACGGTAATTGACTGCAACTTATCGTAACTTCCGTGGCTCAGCGGGACAGTAATCGGCTGAAAAGCAGGAGGTCAGGGTTCAATCCCCGCTGGCTGGAAAATGTTTTTGTTTTTACCTGTATACCTATTACTACTTTTCCTAAAAGTAGGTGGCTTAAATAGCGTAGGCAAAATATCAATAAAACATAATGTTTTATTCAAACATTTATTTATTCAAATTTTCAAACATTTTTTTTTCTTTTTCTTGCATATTCTTGCGCAAGATTTTGAAAAATATCGTCACTGATAACAGTCTCCCTATTGCGACCTTTTAATATATTGTTAGTGTCTTTACACCAATTGTGTAAAAAAAATCGACAAGCTAAATCAAACATGAAGTCCACATTATCTTTTTTGTTTTTCACAATTAATGAAATTGGTATTAATTTCTATATACAAAACTGTTTTAGTTACATTCTTTATATTATAACTTTGCGTTTGTTTCTTTAAAACCCACATTAATACATCTTGTATTTCAGAAAACATTTTTATCAACTTATCTGTTGGGTAACCTAAGTATTTCTTTTTTTTATCATATTCCCTGGCTCGAATGTAGTCATTATCTTTATCTTTATTGTAAAGATCGTTTTTACAAGACACACAGTTTTTAAACACATTAATTTTTGTTCTTCTTAAAAGGTAACCAGTTACATATTCTAGTTGTCCTAAAACCACTGGACTTTCTTTTTTTAAATTGAAATCTACAAAAATATTTTCGTTCATATACGATAGATCTATATTTTGAGGGATGTTGTTCATTTGATTACTTTTAATCAGTTCTTTCATTGACTTAAACATTATTTTACAATTATCTCGTTCACAGTTAGAACCAGGCGAATGCATCCCTGTTAAATTGCTGATTAACAGAGATGCAAACGCTACTTCAAAACCAGCTGGAGTAGGGCTTATGTTTCGGTAGCCATGACTCCGAATGCTTCCGAAGAAATTCTCAAGTGGGTCCTGGTTGAAATGTCTCATCCATATTGATTTGATATTATATTTAAAAAACAAAACATCCCTCAAATATTCTGCGTTATTTACTGTATGTAACCAGTTACTAACAGATGGAATGGTAACCTCTTGATTATTTTTTAAAAATCTAATTGATTTCAAAACATCTCTTGCATTTGCCCATGTAGTACTGTGACTTGAGTTTGGTGTTACTGATCGCAATAATGGCTTTCCACTTCTTTTCCTTGAGTTGACTTGGCTTCCATTGATTTTTTCTTTTTCTGTGAATCTTCTACCCATCTTGTTCTTTGTAATTTCTCTAAATTGCATTGCCACAAATATAGCTGCCAGGCTCGTAAAGTTTTTCAAACTATTTTGAAAAGTGTTATTTTCTGATAATTTTAATGCCTTCTTCAAACGTGTTGCGTAACTTTCTTTTTTTCTGGTTTCTTTCTTTAGCATTTGTAACAAACTTGCTTTGTTGTCAACAAATCTGATCCCTGCAATTAATTTATTTAAATGTCAGTCATCAATGCAATTTTAATAAGTATAAAAGATGCCTGTGAAGATAATCTACATATTAAATATATATTTTTAAAAGTTGTAAAAGAAAAGAAAAATATTAATTATTTAATATTACATTTGCAAATCTGTGACAATTTGTGACTATCTATACACTACTATTATGACTTAAGCTAAATCACCTTTAGAAGTAGTAGCAGCTGTGGGATTCAAATTTCGGGTGGTGGCATCAATGGATTGCAATACTTCTAAATTACTGGCTGCAGGTAAATCCTTTAAATTACTGACTTCAGGGAAAACTTCCAAATCACTGCCTGCAGGATCTATGTTTGTAATGTCTCTCATCGCCACCTTCTTCATTTGACTCCCTGTTAAAATTAATAATGGGAATCAATAAACAGTTAAAATATTTCACTTTGAAAATTATCGTGAGATATACTTGTGAAAAATGAATAGTTTAAAATAAATAATAAGTGCTACATTGTTTGTTAGTAATTTATTTCACTTAAATACTTCATTGATTTATATACATTATTTGTAGTCAATAGACTATTATGTACTTATTACACTTTAAAACCATAATATCATATATATCTACTATTGTCAAATTCAAAACTCAATTCAAAAGAATGTGTAGAAAATTCTGATAATATTTAAAATAATAAATTACCATGCATGTGTAAAGTTGGAATGGCTATATTAGATAGCATTCTAGTCCATGTCAAATATTTTTCTTCAAAGTGATAATGGCATATTTTTCTATTTTTTAAAACAAACTCCGGATCTAATGAAGTAATAGTACTTCCAACAGCATTCACCCAAGTAAGAAATCTTTCTTTCTCTTTTCTTGGATTAGGAAATGCATGCAGCACAACATTGTCAGTACCTGCAAATATTAAAATAGATTAATAGAAACTATACATCTCATCATAGTAATAAAAATAAAATAGGGTCTCTCAGATCTCTTGGTATCTAGTATTTACGATACCTTGGGGATTTTAACGGTGATAGTCGGGTACCTCCAAACATTAATACTTTTAATATTATAAATGCGAAAGTTTCAGGATCTAGGATGGATTTTTGATACTTCTTCACGCCCTAGAAACGGATTTGGCTGAAACTTGAAATAAACCTATACGAATAACACACTGGTAGGTACAACGCGAGCGAAGCCTCGGGCAGATACTAGTAAAGAATAGATGAAGAGATAGACTGTTATATTTTGATGAGAACTTACGAGATTTACCACATTGTGGAACACAACACTTCCTAGCAGAACAAGCCATGTCCTCCGGTATCGACAATATCCAAATCGTCAGGCACAAAAACAGTGTCCAAAGCGTTTTACGAGGGTCAAAATTTGTCAGCGGGGTCATCGGAGTCAAGGGAAAAGCAAAAGTAGAAGATAATTATTAGTAAAATCACAAAACACGGACACACAGCACAGCAAACGAGACTGAACTTCGCCAAGCCAATTTATTTACGTTCCGTTACTGTCAATAAGTGAGTGAACAGAAAATAATTGGTCAAATGCCAGGACTGTGAATGAGCCCTTATGAATAAGCCACTATTAATATTGAGAAATAATTACCTAGACATTCATTATTTTATTTTTAGATCTAGTTTACAGTAAATTTAAACATGCTGGTATAGTAATCTAAATTCCTTTTATGCGTGAAAATGAACGCAAAAGTTACCCAAATGCTGCCATATGAAATAGTAATACCATCACAAAATAATAAACTATAGTGCACGTGTCGACATCTAGAGGTAATTGACTCAACTATTAATACCTCTCAAAATCATAATGTATGGGAGTGAAATGACCCTGGACCATACTGCCTAGTCTAACGCACATCACATAACAAGCAACAGTTCTTCTTCTTCTTATTTTTTGGCTTCTGTGACTAGCGGTCACAAATTCTGCCAGTGTCCGTACAATGAGCCTATGTTCAGATGAACGCGCGGCGACGCGCGGTGCCGCGCGGTTCACCTGTTCAGATGGCGGCGGCTTGCGCGCGGTGAACATTCAGTGAGAACTGACGTGGAGGAGGCTATTTGCTTGTGGGTTTTATACCGCAAACTGCGACGTCGTCGTCGAAAGCAAATACGATACCTACTGGGTGCATTCTATTTTGAGGCAGACTTTCTTTAAGCCTATTTGTGACTTAATATCCCATATAAATTAATAAATAAATAAATAAATCCCACACTAATACAACACGAAGAACGGTTTTTCAACTACCTACTTTAGGATGTCCATTCGAATTAAGATTCCAAATCGCATCTCTTTTTCAATTTTGTCAATTATTAAATCAATTGATATCTCGTCCTCCATTTTTTAGTAGCTCCGTGCGTCCGTCCGCCTCGAACCGCGCGGGCCTGTGGCGCGCGCGGGTCAACTGAACAGTTCGATACAGGATTGTAGATCTCAAGCCGCGCGTCGCCGCGCGGTGCCGCGCGGTTCAAGGTCTTCCACGCGGTGCATGGCGGTGCCGCGCGGTCATGTAAACAACAACATTGATTTGTTACAAACCGCGCGCCGAGCCAACCGCGCGGTGCCGCGCGGTCATCTGAACATAGGCTGATTTATTTATTTATTAAAGGGCATCCAACAAGAAAATCACATAACATGAGTTAATAATAGGTTCTAAAAATATTGTTGACTGTGTGTTTCCTCAATTACAGGTTGCCACAGCGTGCACAATTTACTGATACTTTCATAAGCCTATGTTCAGATGAACGCGCGGCGACGCGCGGTGCCGCGCGGTTCAGCTGTTCAGATGGCGGCGGCTTGCGTGCGGTGAACATTCAGTGAGAATGGACGTGGAGGAGGCTATTTGCTTGTGGGTTTTATACCGCAAACTGCGACGTCGTCGTCGAAAGCAAATACGGTACTGGATGCACCCTATTTTGAGGCAAAGACTTTCTTTAAGCCTGTTTGTGACTGTCCTGGACACGATAACGCTTAATTTAAGTAGTGATTTCAATTTAAACATGCTTAAAACTTTGTTACAATTTCTTAGAATAAGTTAGTAAGTTGTAATTTAGGCAGAAATATATTCATATCTTTTTAAGTATAAGACCTAGGAATAAGTTTTAGGTGTAGCTAGAAAGCTAAGAGAAGCACCTTTAATTTAAGATCAAATAGTTATAGGTTTTATAAATAAATAAAAAGATATCGGTAAAAAACCCCAAATAACATAGTGAAAAGTAGGCTAGAGAAATTGAACAAATAGAGCCGTCCTCTGCACGGTATAGCTTAGGGGTAGGATAGAAAATGCGAACCTGTGCTGCGACACACAGTGGTTCCAGTAGCAAAGAAATAATTAAGAAGAAAGAAATAAAGCTGAAAACTGAAAAGGAATATTATTGAAACCTTGAAGATAGAAAAATACAGTCCACCCACAACAGTTGGTTCTTCAATCCAGTAAGCGCAGGATCTCTTCACTCCGATCCGGCTCGCAGGACCAACTGTTGTGGGTGGACTGTATTTTTCTATCTTAAAGGAATATTATTGAAACCTTGAAGATAGAAAAATACAGTCCACCCACAACAGTTGGTCCTGCGAGCCGGATCGGAGTGAAGAGATCCTGCGCTTACTGGATTGAAGAACGAAAAATCAAGCGCTCGCGCAGTATGGTTGTAACCAGAAGCCAAGCCGACGTGTCCGAACGACACACGGAGGAGGCTGTTCGGCAAGGTGCCGAACTGGAGGCCATCACGCTCGAACGAAGACGAAGATTGTCGCTGGAACCACCTGCGTCACCCGTTACGCATCAAGTAGCCACCCGTCACGAACTGGACCCACCTATAAGGTCTGCACCCGACTGCACCCGCGCCGGACCGAGTATGGAACGCCATAGGAGTGAACGATCTCCTGCCCGAACTGCGCGCTCTCTGCGATCTAACGGGAGCGTAGCAGTCAGGGCTCGGACAGCGGAACTGGAAGCGGCGGAGAAACTGGCGGAGCTCAGGCGTAAAGAACTCCAAATAGAAGCCGACCTCGTCAAGAAAAGACTGGCTGCCGACCTAGCAGCATTGGAAGAGGAGGAGCAAAGGAGTACACATGAAGATGACCTACCGGAACACAGCGAGAGAATCAACCAGTGGCTGCAGACAACAACTGAAGGGGAGAAGAGTGACACCATTCCAAGAACCGAGAAGAATATCCGATTCAACGTCAGGAACGTGCCAATTACGCCGGTCAAGCCGAAGAATTCTGCCAACATCGATGCATTAGCTGATGCAATAGAGAAGCTAGCAAGACCGAGGATGAAGTGCCCTGACCTGCACGTCTTTTCCGGATCACCGAACGAGTGGTTGCCCTTCAAAGCCGCCTTCAAAGACTCTACGAGAACATACAAGCTGACACCAGTTGAGAATATCCAGAGGCTAAGAAGCAGCCTTAAAGGAGAAGCAAGAGAACTAGTTGCTTCACTCCTGTACACCGCAAGCGATCCAGAAATGATCATGAAGACCCTGGAACAATGCTTCGGAAGACCAGAAATCATCATCGACCGGGCCATTGATGACCTTAGAAGACTACCGAAACCCGGACCATCTGCAATAGAACTGAACTCATTCGCCGTCAAGCTTCAGAATGTGGTCTGCGTGTTGAGCAACATCGGGAACCGAGGCTACCTGCACAATCCGACGCTGGCCAGAGAAACGCTGGACAAGCTGAGCCCACACATTCGCTCGCGTTGGTGTGACTACGCATCCGAGGAGGAGGGAACGATCGAGCCAGAGATCGTATTGCTATCTCACTTCCTAATGCGAGAAGCGGACCGAGCCCTGCGGTACAGCTACGCACCACCATCCAGCAAGAAGGAGTACGTGCCGAAATCAAACACAGCGTTTAAGAAGAAGACGAACGCCGTTTACAACACCACTGAAGAACTCCCTGAAAATGAAGAGGTATGCTCATGCTGCGAGAAGAAACACACGCTGACACATTGTCCCGAATATAAAGCAATGACAATTGACGAGCGATGGGAACATGTGAAGAAGAACAAGCTATGCTTCAAATGTATAGTGAAGAAGCATCGGCGCACCAACTGCAAGGCGACATCGTGTGGCGTTGGCCAATGTTCACGTCTACACCATCAAACTCTGCATAAAGAGAAGAAGGAAGACAGTTCGAGCCCAACCGAAGCGGTTATGACAGTGACCACCGCTGCCCAGAATAACAAAGCAGTATTGCTGAAGATGTGTCCAGTCACCGTCGTCGGTCCACGGGGGGAGATCGATACGCTCGCTCTCTTGGATGAAGGGGCAACAGTCACTCTGATTGATGAGAAGTTGGCACGAACCATCGGAGCGAAGGGACCTTCACTGCCACTACGAATGCGTGGAGTCAACACCACACAACACGAAGAGGAAAGCCAACTTGTCACCGTGCAACTGAAGAGCAAGAATAGTAAGCTACATCCACTTCGGGCACGCACCATCAAGAACATGAAGCTGCTGCAACAATCGATTCCCGCTACACTGTTGGATCAAGATCATCTCAGAGACTTGCAACGAGATGAAGTTTGCTATGAGTCATCACATCCTGGGATCCTGATTGGAGCTGACCACTGGGAGTACATAGTCTCACTGGAACTGCGAGTCGGAAAAGCGAACCAACCAGCGGCATCGAGAACACAGCTGGGGTGGGTCATACACGGATCCATACCACGTAGCATCATTGCGGATCAAGACAGTGTGCTACACATCTACACACCTGAAGCCATCGAGCAGCAAAACCAAGAGTTGCATGAGCTGATAGAGAAGCATTTCAGCATTGAAGCAATTGGTATCAATAATAAGCCACGTACGAGTGAACGAGATCTCCGGGCTACAAAGATCGTCGAACAGACAATCAAAAAGATTGACCAAGGATACGAAGTTGGTCTACCATGGAAGAAAGAAGACACGAAGCTACCTCAGAGCTACAACATGGCACTTCGTCGTCTTCAAAGCATTGAAAAGAAGATGGATGCTGACCCAGTCTTCGCCGAAGAATATAAAAATCAAATCGAGAACCTGCTGCAGAAGCGGTATGCTGAACCATGCGATGGAACGGAGGAGTCTAGCACCGTATGCTAGTACTTGCCTCACTTCGCAGTACGCAACCCTAACAAGCCCGGGAAGATAAGGCTTGTCTTCGATGCAGCAGCGAAGAGCAATGGAGTCAGCCTGAACGATCACCTGCTGGAGGGACCCGACCTCTTGATGTCCCTGCCAGGCATCCTGTACAGATTCAGAGAGAAACGAGTCGCGATTACAGCCGACATACAGGAAATATTTCTCCAAATCAAGATTCGTCAGGAAGACCAGCCGGCGCAACAATTCTTGTGGAGAGCCAACGAGAGAGAGAAGACGCCTCAACGGTTCAAGATGACAAGCATGATATTCGGCGCTGCGAGTTCTCCATTCATGGCGCATTTTGTGCGAAACCACAACGCGAGGATATACGCTCACACTTATCCTCTCGCCTGCGAAGCCATCACCAGAAGCCACTACATGGACGATTTGGTAGCGAGCTACGATGACGACGTGGAAGCTCGTCGAGCCGTCACGGAACTGCGCACAGTACACGCGGTTGCAGGATTCACATTGAGAGGATGGAACAGCAACGAGGACTGCGTACTGGAGGACGTGCCGGCTGAACAACGAACTACAACACCGACGCAATTCGACGGGAAGGGATCAGAGAATAAGATCCTTGGACTCTACTGGAACGCCGAACGAGATGAACTTGGATTCAACACCTCCATGAACAGAGTTCCCGCCGAAGTACGTGCACGAGTCCGCGCGCCAACGAAACGAGAGGCACTCAGCGCGGTAATGTCCATCTACGATCCGCTCGGTCTGCTGAGTCATTATACGATACGAGCAAAAATCGTGCTGCAGAATCTATGGCGAATCAAGATGTCATGGGATGAACCAATCCCGGAAGAAGAGAACGAACTGTTTGCTGCATGGTTGGAACAACTGAACGACCTGACTACTCTTCGGCTGGAGCGACGCTACGCGATTCAAGACCACACCGACCTGGAGCTACACGTACTATGTGATGCCAGTGAACAAGCCTACTCTGCCGTGGCGTACTGGCGAAGCACGAGACCTGATGGAAGCTTCAGCGTATGCCTTATCGCCGCCAAGTACAAGGTTGCTCCAAAGAAAACGCAAACTATTCCCCGCCTAGAACTACAGGCAGCTGTCATCGGAGCAAAGTTGTCCGATGCAATCAGAAAGGAACATCGTGTAGAAGTCAAGAGAACGATCTACTGGAGCGATTCAATGACAGTCATACACTGGATTCGACACGATGCAAGAAGATACACGCCCTACGTCGCCCATCGCCTGGGGGAGATATCTGAACTTACCCAGAAAGAAGATTGGAAGTGGATACCGACCAGCGAGAATACAGCAGACGACGCGACAAGGCTAACGAACAAACGCATAACGGCAGAAGATCGATGGTTCCGAGGTCCAGACTTCCTTCACCGCCCAGAGCATCAGTGGCCGAAGGAGACGTCTGACAGCAACCACGAGGAAGAAGTTCTTCACATCCGAGTGGAAGAAGACAAGACAGATGGATGGCTACCAGATCCATCACGCTTCTCTAAGTACGAGACACTAGTCAGAGCTACAGCACGAGTCCTCTTCTTCATCGAGAGATGTCGACGACGCGCCACGCACATGGAAAATCGGCACATCGAAGACGCAGAACGTGCGCTTATTCGCCACGCACAGAAGGAGAGCTTCTCAGATGAGCTGCAACGAATGAAAACGTCTCGTCCAATCACGAAATCAAGTCGTCTGTTTAGATTGGACCCGAATTTAGAAGATGGAATTCTGCGAGTACGAGGACGCATTGGAGCCGCTGATGCACCGATTGAGATGAAGAGGCCTATTATACTCGACGGCCGACACCGCATCACAAGACTCCTCGTCCTGCGAGAACACTGCGCAGCTGGTCACGCTAACAGAGAGCGTGTGACGAACGACCTCAGACAGAAATACTGGGTGATTCATCTACGACCGACAGTACGAGGCATCGAGAGGGAATGCAGACTCTGCCTAGTACGGAAGATGAAGCCTCAACCACCAGCTACAGGAGACTTGCCAAGAACCCGCCTCGAGCCATTTCAGCGCCCGTTCAGCTACTGCGGAACTGATTACTTTGGGCCGATGATTGTGAAGATTGGACGACGCCGGGAGAAGAGATGGGGCGCCCTCTATACATGCCTCACCACACGCGCCGTACATCTAGAAATCGTCCCAACACTTTCCATCAACTCTGCAATCATGGCATTAAGAAGAATGGCTGCGCGACGAGGCTGGCCTCGTATCATGATGTCCGACAACGCAACAAATTTCCGAGGTGCAGACAAAGAACTGCGGGCTGCCTACGAGGAATGGGCACCAGCACTGCGGGAAGAAGGTCAACGGCGTCGAATGGAATGGCGCTTTATACCTCCTGGCGCACCGAACCAGGGGGGAGCCTGGGAACGACTGGTGCGATCCGTCAAAGTTGCACTAGCCGCCACATTGAACGAGAAGGAACCACCCGAAGAAGTGCTCACCACCCTCCTGACTGAAGCGGAATTCTCCATCAACGCAAGACCGCTTACGCACGTCAGCGTGAACCCCGAGGATCCCGAGGCGCTGACTCCAAACCATTTCTTGTTGGGATCATCCAACGGTCTACCCACCACTGGTCCGTGCAGCGAGACAGATCGGCGAACATGGAGAATGAGCCAAGCACTGGCTGACCACTTCTGGCGGCGCTGGCTAAGAGAGTACCTTCCAACATTGGTACCTCGCGGAGAGCCTTCAAGTAACAGACGACTACTACAAGAAGGAGACGTCGTGGTTGTCGTGGATCACACTCTTCCTCGAAACGTGTGGCCAATGGGAGTCGTCGAGCGCACCTACGAGGGACCGGACGGAGGCGTACGGGTGGCAGATGTCCGGACGAAGACTGGCGTCTTCAAGCGGCCGACCAGCAAGCTCATCGTGTTGGTGAAAGAAGAGGCTGCGCGAGCTACGCCGGGGGGAGGATGTCCTGGACACGATAACGCTTAATTTAAGTAGTGATTTCAATTTAAACATGCTTAAAACTTTGTTACAATTTCTTAGAATAAGTTAGTAAGTTGTAATTTAGGCAGAAATATATTCATATCTTTTTAAGTATAAGACCTAGGAATAAGTTTTAGGTGTAGCTAGAAAGCTAAGAGAAGCACCTTTAATTTAAGATCAAATAGTTATAGGTTTTATAAATAAATAAAAAGATATCGGTAAAAAACCCCAAATAACATAGTGAAAAGTAGGCTAGAGAAATTGAACAAATAGAGCCGTCCTCTGCACGGTATAGCTTAGGGGTAGGATAGAAAATACGAACCTGTGCTGCGACACACAGTGGTTCCAGTAGCAAAGAAATAATTAAGAAGAAAGAAATAAAGCTGAAAACTGAAAAGGAATATTATTGAAACCTTGAAGATAGAAAAATACAGTCCACCCACAACAGTGACTTTATATCCCATATAAATAAATAAATGAATCCCACACTAAGACAACACGAAGAACGGTTTTTCAACTACTTTAGGATGTCCAGTCGAATTAAGATTCCAAATCGCATTTCTTTTTCAATTTCGTCAATTATTAAATCAATTGATATCTCGTCCTCCATTTTTTAGTGGCTCCGTGCGTCCGTCCGCCTCGAATCGCGCGGGTCAACTGAACAGTTCGATACAGGATTGTAGATCTCAAGCCGCGCTGCCGCGCGGTGCCGCGCGGTTCAAGATCTTCTGCGCGGTGCATGGCGGTGCGCGCAGGCACGCGCGGTGCCGCGCGGTCATGTAAACAACAACATTGAATTGTTACAATCTCAAACCGCGCGCCGAGCCAACCGCGCGGTGCCGCGCGTTCATCTGACCTAAGAGTTAAGATCTACAATCCTGTATCGAACTGTTCAGATGACCCGCGCGGCACCGCGCGTTCATCTGAACATAGGCTAAATTACGCCGGAGAATCAATTAAGCCTATGTTCAGATGACCGCGCGGCACCGCGCGGTTGGCTCGGCGCGGTGCCGCGCGGTCATCTGAACATAGGCTTAATCTACAACAAAAAAATAAACATATTAAGACATCACAAATATTAGTAATCATAAATATTAGTATAGTTAATTTATGATAAATAATATACACATTTAAACACACTAATTACAATTGAATATTATTTATAACTACAAATTTACATAGAATATAGTTAACTAGCTTGTTTCCGCCGCTTCGCATGCGTTGTACCTGTACCCGGATAAAAAGTAGCCTGTGTTAATCCTAGTGAACATCTATACCTACCTACCTACGTTAGATGGTGTGCTAAGAATATCAGGTTGAATGTCAGCATAATGCTTACCTTTTATTAATTTGGTGTCATTCTAAGCATTTAACAACCAAGATTCTTCAAGGTGGACTTCAGAGAGTAGACATACAATGTAGGTCATGACAATACGTTTTAAAATGGACGAGAGATCCTATCCGGGCAGCATCCTTAGCATGGGATCAGCCATCTCGTTACCAGGGATCCCTGAGTGACCTGGAATCTAGGCTAGGATAGTGTTTATTCCAAGATTATGGCATTCATGAAGGGATTCTTTAATTTTTAAGATTACCTATATGATAACGTGAGATAGAACGGAAAGGGTTAGCGAGGATAGATTGAAGGCAGCTTTTAGAGTCTGAAAAGATGATAGAGTTATTGAGTTTAAGGGATTTTACGAAGAAGATGGCTTCCAGAATGGCAAGAGCTTCGCCAGTGAACACTGATGAAGTGGATGGGCATTTGAAAGTAACACATATTCTAGTAAAAGGACACAGCTACACCAACCTCACTATCCGCAGAGAGTTTGGATGCATCGGTGAAAATGGGGTGCCAACCGCTATACTGTTGTTTAGATGTTCGTAAAATATGGCACGAGCATTAGTGCAATCTTTAGATATTCCAAAGTCGAGGATTATATTTGGATATTATAATAATGACCTTTATACCCACTATACATATATATCACTATAGTGGGTACTTTGGTTATTATATAACAGGGTTTGGAAGTTTAGAATATTTAATAAAACTACGAAGAAGGCAGGGTATTTTATACAGATTACGCGAGTCAAAGAGGTCGCGGAGGTAATTTAATTTTTCATGAAGGGGATGATTGGAATTTTGAATCAATTTAAAAAGGAACCTATCAGAAAGAAGCTGTCTACGCAATTTTAAAGGGGGCTCACCACACTCGACCTTCAAAGCAATGATGGGAGATGATTTAATTGCTCCAGTAACGATTCGTAAACATTTTGAATGAATTTTGTTACAGAGGTTTAAAAGAAACCATTTATAATCAGAATGGCTGCGAATAATGGCAAGCTTCACCAGCGAGTGACCGAAGAATATTGATGTTCTTTTCACATTTTTGGGTCCTTAGTTTGAAGGCAGGTAAGCCAGTCATTCTTGAGTCTAAAGTTATACCAAAAAAGGGGATATTCTTTTTTTTTTAATTACGACAGAACTTTTAGAAGCCGAAAGTGACAACCCATGATCCCTTAGCCTTTCCCCAATATATGACAGAGCAGAGTTAAGACGGTTGCTCGCATTTCCATTGAACAAGAAGAAATGTATAATGCCTATGACATCCGCATATTGTAATACTAAATACGTAATACTTCGCAGAAAGAGTCCACGGCTTGCTCAAGATCGTATGTATACAGACTGTACAGCAAAGGACTTAAGACGGAACCCTGAGGTAGTCCTCCCCAGACTGTTTTAGGTGGGAGTAAAGCATGCTGGGACTTGACGACAACAGATCTTTCCATTAACAAATTGCAGATGAAACGTAAAACGTAAACGCTTCTCAGGAATTCTCAGCTGAATAAGCTTATTCCTGAGAACCGGAAACAGCACGTTGTCATAGGCTGACGAAATGTCGAGAAAGACTCCAACTAAATATTTTTTATAGTTTGTTTTTAACCACACTCAGGTAGAACATTTTCAGAGATAAATATTTGTTTTCCTTAAAAGCAATGGAAATATCTGTTGTCAACAGGATAAGGCTATCAATTGTACTCATACCCTTTCTGCACCTGAATTGAGATTTACCCAGAACAGATCTATTCTCGACTAGTCACTCAAGACGATGTTTAATCATATTATTATGTTCCATGAGCTTGGCCATAAAGGAAGACAGTTATAGGCCGTCGACTGCCAGGGTCAGAGGGATCTTTACCTGGTTTTAAAACTGGGATTATAATATATATGGGACTGGGATTTGGGTTTTCCATGGGTCGGGAACTATGACCATGTTGAAAATTTAGTTAATCAAAAATAAATGAGAGTCTAATTTACATCAAACACACTTAAATATAATTTTTTTTTTTGCATTCTTTAGGATCATACCAATATTCTTTGGCCATAGCCGCGGTCATCTTTAAATGAATTTCCAAGTCGTAACAATTAGCGTCATTTAAAGAGTCATTTTGCATATAATATACCAGTGATTGACTAAAGTAGACAGACTATTTCGCTGTTTTGTTTTCATAAGATTAATATGCGAAAATATGCGTTCAACTTTGGCGGATGTATGGGGCAGTGATAAATAAAATATTAAAGATGAAAGTAGACAGCAAAGGAAACATTTGATTGTCATCGCCACGCATGAGTAAACTTACTTCATCCCAAACTAGTTCTACATTATCAGGAAGTGTTTTGTGGTTGTTCACAATTTCGAAAATGCATCAATTTCCTGGAAATCACTGCTCTAAACAATATTGGCAAAGAGCCTACTAATAAGAACTATTGAAGCAGTTTTGCCACTTTTAACATTGTTGGATCAATTATGTCTAAACCTTTTATTAGATTATGTTTTAATGGAAATCGGTCGTTATTTGCTTACAAGCTTCGATATAAAAATCTAGGCACCATCTGCTGAACTACTAAAGTAGTGTAGGACTCAAGGGAATTCCCCAAAAAATATGGAACTAACTACTCATCCATACCTTCTATTGAGAGATTCCCCGTAACGTAAAACATAAATGAAAAGGGTTGCCAACGTAGAAGTGTAAAGTCGGTAGAAGAGTCGGGCTTATTACATGTATTCTCTGAAATAGTGGAAAACTCGTTGCATTTCGATAGACAGAGCCCATATCGGTAGAAATACCGAAAAATCGGTAGGTTCGAGAGCCCTGATCATCGCGCAAATCCGCGCAATAAATGGACAGGATAGACAGACATTGGCATTTTAAAAAAATATGACATGACAGAGTGACTGTAAAGTAATCAAAAATGTTGCCACCAAATCAACTTCAAAAGTCCAGAGAGACTTGCAGACCGTATTTTAATTTTATAAAATATCTACTGAGACAAAAATGAAATAGTGTCTGGTACCAAAATATTTTTTATATTAATACGCCTTTATGCTAAAATCTTGAGTTGTTTTGCCGTTATGAATTTTGGTAATGGTCTCTTAAATTATTCTTCCAGAGTTATGCAGCTACTCATTGCTGCATTAAAGCTAAAGCTTACAAATTATAATTTATTTATTGCATCTCATACTGGGTTATTATGCCCGATGGTGATGGTTTGGTTACAAGTTCGTTTTATAGAGTAATAGATCTTGAGCCTTCTCAGTCTCAAGTGTATGAGCAATAGGTAGACACGGTAATTAAATTATATTGCTTTTGCCACAGTAAATATTGATTTGAAAAAAAAATCGTTACCTTCTTGCAGGCAAACAAGGCATTATTTTATCCAAGTTTGCTAGTTTCTAGTATGTAAATGCTAAATCATTCCAGATTTAACAAATTCCTAATAGAGTTGGAAGCATTATTTTATTTGACATACAACTGACAAAGATGACTTTGACAGTTTGAACATCTCAACTAGGTCTGTCATGATGCCGCTCCATCTTACGCAGATAAAAAACTGTAATATGGTAGAATCTAAGTAATTTATCCGTGTTTATGAGATTGTTTTAAACTCGTCTTCGCAAGTGCTTAGTAGTAGTTATTTTATGTTTTCAATTTACTTATTTTTAAATGATTCAGCTATAAATATCTTGAGAACACCGAGCATCGTACGGAGTCATCCAATTCATCTAATGCGTGAGTTGAACCGTACTTACTTTTCATGGCCGCCTCAGAACTTGCTTGTCGCTTGTTTTGACGTTCTTTTCATTCGATTTAATGTAAAAATCAAGAAATCGAGACCAATCGAGAGGGGGATTTTTATAGCAGCTATCACTAACTTGGTGTGCGTTATCGCCACCAATTCTTCAACAGTCGTACTTCAAAGCCGCAACCCTGGGATTTTTAGAGAAAATCAAGATGACAACTGTGTCAAGAAGAAATGATGATTCCGGTGAATTTTCGGAGGGATCACAAGAGATTGAGCATAACAACTCAGGGAACGTGAGTACCGTGCATCAAGTCACCGTATAATAAACTTTCGTTTTGGCGCTCTAAGTACTTTACAAGTTACTTTCTCCCGCGCGCTCGCGTGTCGGAATGTCCATTTCTTTTCGATAGATTGGGGTCACGGAGGCCACTCACTGTAACGCCGCGACCGTGTTTGCACTCTGATTTAAGGATAGGGCCGCCACGTAGTAGCGAAATATAATTTACAAAAACAAACAGAAGTTACCAAATCTATGATGCAGTTGCTGAAGGTTGAAGTATGTCTGCCTTTGCAGGAAGTGGACCCAGCAGACTCGGACTATGAAACTCCTGGAGACGTATCGGACAGTGAGAATCCCGAGAATGAGGTTTGTTCAACTGTTTTCATCTTAATCTTATTAGTGTTCTGTTTCAAGTTCTAATTGGTATTCAAGGCCTAAGTCATTGTTAGGCAGGTATGCAATATTTTCACTGACCCATAATTCTACAAGGTTTTTAGATATTTTATTTTTATATCTAGTACCTATATCTGATTTAAAACTTATTTGAATCTTATGTGTTTGGTTAGTGAATGTTTAAAAAAAAAATAGGCATATATTTCATTCAAAAAAGCCCATATATCTATGTGTAATCATTTATTATTGCAACACAATAAATATTTATTTATTTATTTTAATTATTATTTCAATAATTTAAAACTAAATAGTCCGTAATTATTTGCAAGACTAAAATCAAATGGGTCATATTCAATTCTTATCTTTATTTCATCGAAAATAAATCTTCCAAAGGGTATCTTAAGATGTTAGGAAATTACATCACCATAATAAACTTTGATCTAATACATGTAAAGTAAATATTTACATTCTGTTAGTCGTCTGGTTCCCACATAAGATGCATAGCTTTGGAATAAATTAGCATAGTATGTAGTAGTATGGAAGAAAGAAGTATGATAATTAAAATATAGTTACTAATTAAAAACATATTATATATAACACAAGGCACCAGGGGTTTTGTAAAGAATAGTTTTAAAACTAAGTAATTTCCTGTATCTCATTTTAAATGAATCATTTGTGTTCTTAAGAGAATCATCATTATCATTTCAGCCATAAAACGTCCACAGATGAACACAGGCCTCCCTCATGGATCTCCATGAGGGGTAGTTGCCATTCTCACCACGCTTGGCAGGCAGGTTGGTGAGCGCAGTATGGGATGTTGATACACGGATAGACGCTGCTGCCCATCTTCTGGAGGTATCCCTTAGCAGGCTTTTACTGCATCCATGGGCATTAGAGGAGGGGTATAATTCTACTGCCGGCACTTCACGGCGTCGCTTAAGAGAATAAAGTTCTTTAAACCTATAATGTTAGTAATCTTTACCAATATTATTAAGTTAACAAGTTTATTTGGTTAAACATGTTAATCTCAGGCGCTACTGTCTTGTATGGAAAAAAATATTTGTGTTTTATAGCTGATATATTGAGTGAGGTTTTAGGCTATAACATATAACTCTACGACTAATAGTTTATGAGATACCGAGCATCTGAATCGAAAATGTGTATAAAGTTGCAGGGAACATCTAGTATTTGTATAATATTAGACGAGCTCTGTGGCGCAGCGGGCGAAGGTCCGCCTGCGACGCAAGGGGTTGCGGGTTCGATTCCCGCCTCGGGACAAATGTCTGTACGATCTTCAGATATTTGTTCAGGGTGTTCTGGGTGTTTTTATATATATAATAAAAATATCTATGTAGTATAATGCATTAAGTATATCAGTCATCTAGTACCCATAACACAAGCTCTGCTTAGCTTGGGGCTAGATGATGCTGTGTGATCTGTCCAGCATTATTTATTATTATTTAATAATAGTACCCATCCCATGATAAACTAGTTTATTATTTTTTTTTATTATTTAGCCTCCACTGTCCCACTGCAGGGCAAAGGCCTCCCTTCCCTTCTTCCACTCTTCGCGATTTAACGCTGTGACAGGCCACGTGCTCATATGAGTGTCCAGCTCATCCCGCCATCTCCTCCTGGGTCGTCCGCGCGGCCGACATGCGTTTGGGGTCCACTCTGTGGTTATTTTCGCCCAAAAATCGTCGGGCATGCGGCAAACGTGTCCGGCCCAGTTCCACTTTAGGCTTGCTGCTTTCTGACCAACATCAGCGATCTGTGTCTTGGAGCGCAATATGCTGTTCCGCACGCGGTCTGACAGCTTAATATCTAGGATACTGCGCTCCATAGCTCGCTGGCATACCCCGAGGGCAGACTTTTGATGATTTGTCAAAGACCAAGTCTGAGAGCCATATGTCAGGATGGGGAGAACACGTACGTCCATGAGTTTCCTTTTAAGGGATAGTGGAAGTTTGCCCTTCATCAGGTCTTTCATTGACCAAAAGCTCTTCCAGGCGTTCTCAGTGCGTCTAGCAACCTCTTTTTCTGCTTTCGCCTGGAAAGAGACAATTTGGCCAAGAAAACTAGAACAAAACATAAACTAGTATCCATCTCAAATACATAAGCTGTTATGTAAAAATGGTATAGCCATTATAAATAGGAAGAAACAAGGTATTTTATTGTTAAGTGAAGCTGTCGGGTGCCAGCAGTATAATGTTACCTATCTTTTGCCCCTGGATGCAGTAAGATTCTGCTAAGGAATATCTCTGGAAGATGGGCTGCAGCATCTATATGTGTAGCAACATCTCATACTGCACTTGCCAACGCGCCTGCCAAACATGGTATGGTCACAACCTGTCATGATCAGTACTTGGAGATCCATGAGAAGGCCTATGTCCAGCAGTGGACGTCCTGAGATGATGAGTGCAGTGTAGCATAATAATTTAATTCATTGGCTCTTGTACTAGTTATATACTGTTTTTCATTTACATCAAAATTTATGAATAATTTATAACAATAAAAACATAATAAATGATGATAATAGCAGTAGTACCTCTATAATACTGTGTCAGGATAATCGACATCCTCTTCCATAAAAAAAATTGTCATAGTTCCAGTTTTAGACTTTTAGATTTACAAACTAAGAAAATGAAATTATAACAAATACCTAGTAGGAATATGTGTGTGTGTGTGTGTGTGTGTATGTGTGTGTGTTTGTGTGTTTGTGTGTGTGTGTGTGTGTGTGTATAATGCCTGTCATCTCGCACTCAGCATAGTTCCCATCTGCTAGCTAGACCCACTGATGATTCAATGAAACTAGATTTCATAGACAATAAAGATGTTGGTAATCGGATTTCGGAACTCAAATGGAGCTGGGCAAGACACTTCGCCAGGCGCGATGATGGCAGGTGGATTTAAGCCGTAACTGAATGGCGGCCGAGGTAGGGATTTAGAAATGTCGGCCGTGCAGTGGCAAGATTAACAGATGACATAGATAAAATCGTTGGCAAACTATGGATTGGACTGACACAGGATTGTGGCGGATGGCACAAACTAAGGGGGGCTTATCAGCAGTGGGTGAAGTCGGCTGTGGGTGATGAATGATGATGATGATGAAAGGAATAAAAGTAACTGTTCTCCACAGTTTACCTTTATCTCTACGCAAAACATCCCTTACAATTTCATTGCGTGTGGTCATTGTACTCAATTCAACCTTCAACTTTTCATCATAAGATAAGAACATTTAAAACAGTAAATTTAACTCTTCTTGTAAACTGAGTCTTATTGGTAGCAGCAAAAGAATCAAAGTACTAACAGATTATTTTGAATACATTATACTCAATCTTTAGAGCTTAGAATAGTGACTAATATATAAATATCTTCAAAGAACCCATTCATCTCATGGAAACCAGTTTGTGTTTGTGTCCTAACCAGAGAGCATGAATTAAATTTAGCCGACCACTACTACAGAGATGGTTTTAGGTACCACTTGACGAAAATAGGTATTTATAATACTTCTGTATTATTTGTTAACACTTGTACCATCTTAAACTAGCAATACAAAAAGAAAAAAAACATACTTTAGCATCATAGACAAAAACTTAAATGAATAAAAAATACCTGTCAAGTAATGAGTAGACTATCTTGAATTTACATCTGTATTATTTGTTAGCACTTGTAGCATTTAAACCAGAAATACAAAAAAAAAATAGATACCCATATTATAGGAGTACCTACATTAAAAATAAGTAGTCCGCCATCTTGGGTGTTCCGCCGTGTTGGATTCAGAGTGACGTCATTTAATTTTTTGAATTATTCTCAGCAAGCCCTTTCATTTGATACCCATATTATAGGAGTACATTAAAAATAAGTAGTCCGCCATCTTGGGTGTTCCGCCATGTTGGATTCTGAGTGACGTCACACACACACTGACCATGCATTGTCATCCAAAGAAAACATGTATACAAAATTTCAGCTCAATTGGTTGAAGATATCTGCTTCAAAATTGAGTTGCAAGATTTCGCGAACAAACATACATACAGGGTAAGCTAAATAAAAGCTTGTGAAAATATTTTTCAGTTTGAATCGTTTATTCCCCCTCCTTGATACGAGCAGAAGTGGCCATTGATCGAGCATTAAGGGCCATCCTCTTAAACACGTTACTTTACAACCTAAGTTCAAGGTCGAAGCTACGGTTACGCATTGCTATGACCGTGAACTTGACTTATGTTGAGCGTTTCTTTATGATATAACTATATCTGTTTATCTTGAAGCATCCATAACGGGTTTATTTATTCTGCTTCTTTTTATTAGAGAGCTATTAACGGACCCTTTCCGTTTATTTATCTTCAGGACAGCCGCAGTTTTTAGGGTTCTGTAGTAGCGTTCCGTACTACGAGGAACTCTTATAGTTTCGCATTGTCTGCTGTCTTCGGATTTACGAAGAGACTATTCTGGAGTCCTAGAAAGCTGTATTTTTGCATGGTGATATAAAATAATGATGCCGAGATAACGCTACCAAAAATGCTTTTGTCCCGGTATCACCCACTGGTGAATGTTTAATGAATGTTTACTTGTTTTTACACTTAGATTTTAACATTGAAGTCGGTTTTTTTGTTGAAAATAAAATAATTTTGTGCTTCTAAAGAATGCCCCGCGACTTCGGCTATGTCATCCACATATCATCATCGGTCTATATTTGTCCAATGAAATGAAATGAAATAATTTATTTGCCTCAAGTATGGTTTTACACAGATATTTGTATGTTATTGTTAGGTATCACACACTTGACCGAACTATCCGGCATGCAAATGTCATTGTTATGAAGTTATTACTCATATTACATTGCTACATCCACAAAAAATCTGGAATGAACACAGTAGATAAAACAATTTAAAAATCAATATATAATAATAATTAAAAAAAAAATAATAATAATGTCATGCAAATAATTATAATTAATGGGTATGTCAAATTTTTAATCTAATAATTCTGAAACAGTGTAAAACTGTTTGTCATATAACCATAATTTTAATTTATGTTCAAAACGCTTTATCGGTAGGTCTTTAATGTCTCTTGGAATTTTATTGTAAATGCGTCCACACATTGCAAAACAGTTTTTTTTATAGAGCGTAGTTTTTGGAATCTTTGAAAAAACAATTCTGTCACGATCTCTTACACATCTAGTAAAGATATCACCAGCTTTACAAAATTGGTCTAAATGTTCTTTAACAAATTTAGCAGCTTCAAAGACATACATACTGGGTAGAGTTAAAAGTCTAAGTTTTTTCAAAATGGGTTTACATGACTCCCAGGGTGGTATGCCGACTATAGCCCGAATGCATTTCTTCTGTGCAATAAAAACCCTCTGAATATCAGTGGAGTTCCCGTATAAAATTAGACCGTATCTCAACACCGAGGCAATGTATCCGTGATATGCTGTCAGTGTTGTGTTAATATTAGTAGTTTTGCGAAGTCTATATAACACGTAAACAAATCTGTTTAGTTTTTTACAGACATGGTCAACGTGTGCCTTCCAATTACAGTTTCGATCTAAAATTATGCCTAAAAATTTAGTTTGGTTCACTTCAGTTAGAGCTTGGCCATTATAATTTATACTGAGCTCACGACGCACTCTACCGTAATTACTAAATTGAATATAATTTGTCTTTATTAAATTCACACAAAGGTTATTGTCAGTAAGCCATGAAATTATTGTATTAATTGTATTATTTATGTCAAGAGTATAATTATGGATGTCAGAATTTGATGAAATACTGCTGGACATAGGCCTCCCCAAATTTGCGCCATTTCGCCCTGTCTTCACCTTGCCGCATCCTGCGTCTGCCAGCGCACGTTCGCAAATCATCACTCCATCTAGCTGGTAGGCGTCCTACACTACGCTTACCAAGCCGCGGTTTCCACCCAAGAACTCGTTTACCCCAACGGTTATCGGTTCTGCGACAGATATGGCCAGCCCACTGCCACTTCATCTTGGTCCTCTGTCGGATAACTTTGTCCACATGTCATCATTCATCATCATCATTACAGCCATAGGACGTCCTCTGTTGGATATAGGCTTCCCTCATGGACTTCCAAGTATTGCGGCTGGAAGCGGCCTGCATGCCTTACCAGGTCGTCCGCCCATCGTGTTGGTTGACGTCCTACGCTGCGCTTTCCGGTCCGTGTCCTCCGCTCGAGAACTTTTCGGGCCCCATCGGCCATCTGTTCTTCGGGCTACTTTGCCTGCCCGTCCAGATCTGTCATCTCTCAATATTATAAAGAGGAAAGATTTGTGTGTTAGATAGATATATAGATAAACTCTTTATTGTACATTCACCATATAACATAAATTTCACAAAGAGAAACACAGACAAATATAACATACAATGGGCGGTCTAATCATATATATTGTGTGTTGTATGTTTGTAACGAATAAACTCAAAAACTACTGGACCGATTATCAAAATTCTTTCACCATTAGAATGCTACATTATCCCTCAGTAACATAGGCTATATTTTATCTCAGCATTCCCACGGGAACGGGAGCTACGCGTGTGAAACGGCGGAGTGCGGCTAGTGTCATAATATTAATCGCTATTTGCAGGAGCCGGGCACAGAACGTCGCGTGGACGACGACGAGGACCGTAGCAACCCGCAGTACATACCCAAGCGCGGCACCTTCTACGAACACGACGACCGGACTGCAGATAAGTAAGTAATTGCATCAGCTCCCGTGGCGTGCCAGCAGTGGAATGCCTCTGTCTCCTTGCCCGTGGATGCAGTGAGAATCGAAGGTACTCGTATGCCAAGGTATACCTTGCTCCATCTCTTCCTATTTTCAAGTCTATGGTTAAGGAACACTATTTGTCGCTAACTGCTTGATTCGTTGACACCATTGTATATACATATTTATATGTATTTTAGTATATAATATAACAGTTGTCTCTATATTTATGTATGTTTATCAAGTACCTATGTATGTATGTTATAATATTTTCAATTACTATTACCTTATGTACATCTTGCATCGATAGAACCCCATGTTGCATATAATAATCCAATCCATCCCAAGGTTGTCTGGTAGAGATCGCTCTTTAGCGATAAGACCGCCGATTGTCACATGATTAGTGTTTCTTTAGTTTTGTTTTTTTTTATTTTGTACTTGTATGTTTTAAGGTGTGCAATAAAGCATTTTCTATCTATCTATCTTTCTTCCTCCGGGCAGCGGCGTCTTTCCGTGTATCAACATTTCGTAATGCTGGCCAACTCGCCTGCCATGCGTGGCGGGTATGGCGACAACCGCTTTATGATCTTAGAGATCTATGAGGGAGGCCTATGTCCAGCTGTGGACGTGGACGATGACCGCAGAAACCCGCAGTACATACCCAAGCGGGGCACCTTCCACGAGCACGACGACCGGACGGCAGATAAGTATTCCTCGTGAATGCAGTAAGAATCTGCCAAAGGGGTACCTACTCCGGAAGATGGGCAGCAGCGTCTTCCCGTGAATCAACATCATGTGCTGCGCTCGCCAACCCGCCTGCCAGGCGTGGTGAGCTTGGCAAAAACACTCATGATCTGTAATTGGAGACCCAGGGAGGCCTACGACGACCAGCAGTGGACTCTCGCGGATCCCACCCTCATAGATCTTCAAGTACTGATCATGAGGGGTTGTTGGCATGGCGAGCGCAGTACGGAATGTTGATACATGGAACGACGCTGCTGCCTATCTTCCGGAGGTATCCCTTGGCAGATCTCTCTTCTTCTCAATACATCCACGGGCAAGAGAGGAGGGGCAAAATTCTACTGCCGGCACCCCACGTATTATACAAACTAAATATGTTTTTCTTTTAATGACTGTTTCCGTTATTTTACATCCTTAAATCAAACGTTTTCTAGCCAAAAACCTCTGCTTATGTTCCTATACTAAACATTACATCACAATAATAATCATGCATTAACAAACGCAGTAAATGAACCTTATTCATATGGAAATAAGAACTAAAACACGGCCACATATGATAAACCTAACTGAACCGTAATAAGGTTAGCAAAACATTCGTTAATTATAATTTGCTGAAAAATTATAAGTCTTATTAGACCGCAATAAAGGTTTGCAAAACATTCTTAAGTCAATATTTGCTGAAGCATTTTAGGCTTTTGTGTAACGTTATATTTGCAATAATTTGCTAAGCGATTATAGACTTTGGTGGACCGTAATAAGGTTTCCAATATGAATGTTGTGGTAATGGCCGAACTGACCGTTCATGCGTTGTAGAAAGCTAGCCGGTTGTTTGTGATGCGAATTCGTTTTATCCTTTGATTTCTATTGACTGTAATAGAAGTAATGGCTGATATTGTGCCCTTGAATTTTTTTAATTCTATATTGTACACAATAATAAAATAATATAATCATACACAATGAAAACTCATGTACAATGGCGAGCTTTACCCTAAAGAGAGTTGTTTTACAGCAAACCTATGAGGCTAGTGAGAGATGATTTTAAGGTCCAACAATTCGCGGAGGCAAAGTCGTCAGTGGGCGCGGCCCAAATGTATGCTGTCTCACCTGACATAGTGTGACAAAACGACCGCGCAATAATATGTGAATAGACTTTTAGCACAAGGGTTATTTATTATAGAAAAACTTGAGTGTAATCTTTTCAAAATAACATTTATTTCAACTTTTGTATAATTAAACTATGTCGGAATGGCGTTTATTTTTAAGTTTTCTTTTTCCGTATATTATTTAGTTTCGTCCAAAGTTGGGCTAAATTCAGCTCCTAAACTTTCGTATTTCAGAAAGTTTAGAAGCTTGTATTTTTGAAATAAATACTTTATTTACGGTTTGGGGTGTATACAAACATAGATTAAGACGAGATAAATTGATATAATCCTTAGTGTTGGATGGTCAACATCAAACAGTGGAGTAGTTACCCTTCCACGTTTGTATGGAAAGATGGGCGACTCGTTCAGCCTTAAGCGTAGGAGTCGTGTACACAAGAACTAAGCATAAAAAAACATTGTGAAGGAAAACATCGTGAGGAGCTAATATATTAATACAAAATAATGCGTCCAGCATTACTAACACAACACCATCTAGTCCCAAACTTAGTTACTAACTAACAGCGCTCGTACTATGGAAACCAGATTATTGATAGAAACTTTTGTAAATTTAAACATAGACAGACATTCGTTTATTTGCTTGTATAGCACACATATACAATAATTACAGTGAAAGAACAGATACAGGGATAAGTAGAAGATAATAATTTTATGCTAAACTAACAAATGAATTTATATACATATGTATATATTACACAAAAAAGGTAAAGGTACTTATCATACAAAGAATAATACCAAGACCCGGGTCAAATATCTCCAGAACAGTTACAAACATTTGTACCGTGGCGGGAATCGAACCCGCTGCCTCCTGCGTATCAGTCGGCTATTAGACCAACTGAGACAACTTCAGACTTATTTGACCTGTTCTTACTTCAGACTAATAGCGGACTAAGCTGGGTGGATGATATAGGTGCTGGCCGCACCAGTGCATTAGTGCTAGCTGAAACACTTCTTCATCATCATCTCAGTCGTGTCCACGTCCACTGCTTATCATAGGCCTCCCTAATGGATTTCCAAGATCATAAGGGACCCCCCCCCCCCCCCCCCCCCCCCTCCCCCTTATGCTCATGGAGATCCAGTTGCCATACGTGCAACTCTTGGCAGACAGATTGGCGAGCGCAGTACGGGAGGTTGATACATGGAAAGACGCTGCTTCCCGCCTTCCAGAGGTATCCTTTGGCAGATTCTTAATGCATCCACGGACAAGACAGACGCCCCACGGCTTAACACATTAAGTAACAGATCACGAAATAATACTGGAATGCGTTTATTGAACAACAACTTTCCAATTAACGGCAAATCCAATAAATCATTACTTTAAGCTGTTTAACGGGACTTTATAGCGTAATTAGCTTGTTTTATTATTTCCCGACGTTTAGAGTGCCTTACAGCGCTCGTGGTCACTGGTAGACATTGCTTTAAATCACAACGTAACGTCGGATTAGTATGTCTCCGTTTTCTTGGCGGTATTCGTCTGCCTCAATTGTTTTCGCGCCAAGCACGAGGGCCAATTGCTGACCGCAATATCAGCGCCCGTTCCAAGTTTTCAACTAAAAAGGTTATTATATTGAAACCTCATTTCCAGCGGCGAAGAGACCACAAACTCCACATCGGAGCTGTCAGCCGAGAAGGAAGGCAGCGATGCCGGGACGGAGCGCCGCCGGCCGCCGCGCAAGAGTGACGTCATCAACAAGTGGAGCCACGACAAATTCAACGAAAATGAGCAGGTCTCTATCTCTCTTATAGTCCAGGGCCACCTAGTATATTGTACGAATGCCCAGCACTGCTGTAAAACCTAAACGGTCAAATTAACTGGCGCAGCCTGGTACATTCTCCAATCCATCAATCAAAACAGGACAGGATAGGTAAGAGTGACGTCATCAACAAGTGGAGACACGGCAAGTTCAACGAGAATGAGCAGGTATCTATCCATCTTATAGTCCAGGGCCATTGTATAACGAATGACTTAAGTACACTATTGTAAAATCTACATCGTCAAATTAACTGGCGCAGCCTGGCGGGTTATCCAATTCACCAATCATAACAGGGCAGGATAGATAAGAGTGACATCATTAACAATTGGAGACACGACAAGTTCAACGAGAATGAGCAGGTCTCTATCTCACCTAGCTGTACGAATGATCAGCACTACTGTAAAACCTAAACGGTCAAATTAACTGGCGCAGCCTGGGGTATTCTCCAATTCACCAATCAACACTGGGCAAGATAGATAATAGTGACGAGAATGAGCAGGTCGGATTTACAATTCTCTTTCTCTCTAGTCCAAATAAAGTCCACTTTACTCCATAACATCTCTCTTGACAATGCAGTGGCGTAAAACGTTTGCCAACGTGTTGTCCGTGGAACCTTCCGTCTACTTTAAATGAATTGGCGCAGCCTTGGCTTCTCTTCTCTAAAATTTGCCAATCGAGTGATTCAGGTCCGATAAACTTTTAATTTATTTACTTAGTTCCATAAATATTGTTTTATATGTATTAAACCAAATCATCTCGCTCTTCAAACACTTTAAGCTCAAAGCCAATATTGGATAGCGAATAAGAGTGTAGTCTGAAGCTTTCATAATAAATCATCGGCCCTTTTAAATCCACTAATAGGCATTAGGCCTCTCTAAGACTTCATCATTTCAGCCGTAAAACGTCCATTACTGGACACAGGCCTCCGTCATAGATCTCCGTGAGGGGTAGTTGCCATACTCACTATGCTCGGCAGGCGGGTTGGCGAGCGAAGTACGGGATGTCGATAAACGTAAAGACGCTGCTGCTCATCTTCCGGAGGTATCCCTTAGCAGGCTCTTACTGCATCCACGGGCATGAGCGGAGGGGTGACATTCTTCTGCATTTGTTCCCACAGATGCCGAAATCTCGCGACGAGCTAGTGTCTATATACGGGTACGACATCAGGAATGAGGACGCACCACCACACGCGCGTCGGAACAGAAGATATGGGTGAGTTTTATATTTAGCTATTAAACATAATTTTAAATAATAAAAGACACTGTAATTATGTTATTAAAAAACAATATACATTATATTAATATTAGTGAATAAGCGTTATCTAATAGCATTTCAAATTTCAAGTCGATAGCGTCAGTAGTTTCTCAAGATATCCATCTGCGACAGACAGACAAAGTCACACCATAAGGGTTCCTTTTTAGCACTTTTTTCTCCAATTATGTTATTAAAAAAACAATATACATTATATAAATATTAGTGAATAAGCGTTATCTAATAGCATTTCAAATTTCAAGTCGATAGCGTCAGTAGTTTCTCAAGATATCCATCTGCGACAGACAGACAAAGTCACACCATAAGGGTTCCTTTTTAGCACTTTTTTCTCCGGAACCCTAAAAGTGGTGTAATCAATGTACAATACAAAATGACGTGTATTTCTTTGTTTGCATAGTTGTATTTATAATTTATATTGTGATAGATTTAAGAACTAACTATCACTGCTATCACTGTTACTGTTAGCCCGAATCATCCCATTGTTGGGCAAAGGCGTCGCTCCACTTCTTCCAGTCGCTTCGGTTCCCAGCTAATTCTTCCCATGTGTTATGGAACTGGTCAAGTTCATCGCGCCACTTTTTACGGGGCCTGCCACGCTGCGTTCTTGCTGTGTCTGGGCGCCATTTGGTGGTTATTTTAGCCCACAGCTGGTCCGGCATGCGGCAAACATGGCCGGCCCATCAGTCCCCAAATCCCATTTCAGTGTAGCAGCTTTGAACCCTACGTCGGCGATCTTAGTTTTGGAACGCAGCTTGGTGTTAGATAGTTTAATTCCAAGAATGCTGCGTACCATCGCCCGTTGACAAACCTTGAGTTTGTATTTTTGGATGTCTGTCAGAGACCAAGTTTGTGAGCCATAGGTAAGAACGGGAAGAATGCACATGTCCATTATCTTGCGTTTGTGTCTCATTGGTAGGTCGCCCTTCATATGATGTCCTTCATCGACCAATAGCATCTCCAGTCACTCTCAGTTCGACGTACCTAAGATTTATCTGTCTTGCCTGCCTGCCTGGAGAGAAACTAATTGGCCGAGGTAGATGTAATCCTGGACATAGTTTTTACAGCGAAAGTCCCTTGGTAAAAGTTGTTTATATTGATGAGTACATTGACCCACCGAAGTTTTCGGTAGTCGTCCTTTTACACCCTGTATAGTAACAAATCTGCTAACCTAATCGTTTCGCACAAGGCATTTTTCTTTTGGCGGTCGGAGAGGCAACACAACCAGGCTGTTCGTTGTTGTTCGTTGCAGGGCAACTGTCCCTGCGTCTTTGTTTCTAGTGAATTCCGTGACGAACGAAGAGGCGATTTCTCCTGAAGACTCCTTGTTCAAAGGCGAAACTCGTGTCGAATTCTTTTTGAGCGTTTTGTAAGCGCTCATTAGATAGGTTAGCGGATTTGTTACTAATATTTCTTGTTCATTCAGATCATAATCCACAATTGAACACAGTCCTCCCTCATGGATCTCCATGAGGTGTAGTTGCCATACTCACCACGCTTGGCAGGCGGGTTGGCGAGCGCAGTACGGGATGTTGATACACCGAAAGACGCTGCTGCCCATCTTCCGGAGGTATCCCTTAGCAGGCTCTTACTGCATCCACGGGCATGAGAGGAGGGGTAACATTCTACTGCCGGCACCCCACGGCGGTATTCACATTTACACATAGACAATCCACTATACTAATGTTAAGATATTTATAATGGTGTCACTTGTGTTCCCAACTGGCCAACGAGGTTGTCCCGCAACGGACGGTCAGTTATAGATCTTATTGCATGCGCATGACATTTTAGTTTTGTATCGTGGACTTTCAGTTTTGTGTTGTAGGTATGGAGTGTATTCACTGAGAAGTAATCTATTTTTGTAATTGCTTAAATTGCAATTTTTTTAATCTATACTAATATTATATATAGGAAACATTTGTGTTTAGTATGTTTGTAACGAATAAACTCGAAACCTAAATAATAATAAATTAATATTAGTAATCTTCATAAGCTAGATTATTAATATTATGTTTAAGGTGTGGTGTACCAATAAACGCATTTTCATTTCATTTCAAAACCACCGGACAGATTTTAAAAATTATTTCGCCAATAGAATGCTACATTATCCTTGAGTAACATAGGGTATACCCTATGTTACTCAAGGATAATGTAGCATAAGGATGTAGTAACACAGGGTATACCCTATGTTACTGATATGTGATTAGAAGGTATACCTTAACCCCGTTTTCCCACGGGAACGGGAACTACGCGGGTGCAACTGCGGTGTGCGGCTAGTCACAAATAAAGAAAGGAGAAGATTTTTTGTAATCAATTGGCATGACAGGGTAACAATCCTACTTCAATGATAATCTCTATGTATCTATATATCTCTATCAATGAGAACCTATGTTGCTGAAAATACCCATACCGCTATCATTATCATCATCTCAGCCGTAGTACGTCCACTGCTGGATAAAGGTCTCATGGATCACTACGCACTGATCATGAGGGGTTGTTGCCATACTCGCCATGTTTGGCAGGCGGGTTGGCGAGCGCAGTGCGGGTTTTACACAGAAAGACGCGCTGCCAAACCGCTATATGCATGCTTGTTATATATGAGTTGAGTCGTTTAAAAATAATAGAAACTTCAAATGTATGTACATGCATTTGAAAAAGCATATATACGTTTCTATTATTTTTAAACGAACTAATCAAGATACCTTAAAAGGGTATTTAAAGGAAATGAAGAACCATATACGATTTCGGCGGGGTTCTAACCCGCGTTATTCTAATATTTCATACAAAATGTGTTTCATAGAAGATGTGAAGAAAAATTATGTATGAAACAACATCTCATTCTTCAACATTTAAATTAATGTTGATCTACATTTACTCCCAGTAAATACATTGCATATAATTAAGTTTTTTTTATTTTTTTTTCAGTATTCGTATAAATATTTTAGCATGAACTTTAAAGATTGGATTTTTTTTTAAATTTCGATAAAATCTTGTCGCTTTTTGTAGGAAATTAAAAATAGTTGCTTTTCGAAAACCATACTTTTGTAGGTGCAGTTTGTAAGAAATTATAAAATGTTAGTATGTAGTTACTTTTGTAACACTTAGCTTTTGAAACCGTATATTTTATTTTATGCGTGTAGAAGTGGATTTAGTGAGTTCTGTAGGGTTATTAGAAAAATCTCGAATTTAAATTTAACACAATAAAGTATAAGGGACTTAAGTAATTCGTATTTTCAGAAATTAATTAATTAATTTCCATAGTTTGCATAGACACGTCACTTACAATAAAATAACATTTAATCCTGTGTTAACGGGAAATAAGGCTCTGTTCGCTTCCATTGCTTCCATTGTCAGACAATAAAGTGGTCTAACAAACGTTTTATTATTACATCGAGAAACTGTTCAAATTCTATAAATATACTACAAAAATATGAAAAACAAGTTCAAACCCCACCCAGGGACACTAGTTTGAATATCTGCAGATATTTTTCTAAAAAAACATAACTAAACATTCTATTATCATCTCGTTTCCATAGTACAAGCTTTGCTTTGTGAGCTACTAGATGGCGTTGTGTAGTGTCCAGCATTATTTATTTACAAAACCATGATACACAAGCTACAAAAAAATATTTCTTTCTTCTTTCTTTATACCCAGCTTCAGACATATTGACCTGTTCATTCCTCTGACTTATAGCTGAATTAACAGAGTGGATGGTATAGATGCTGGGCAAGCCTAATCCATCTAACTGTGTCCCAGGCACTGCAGCGTCCCTTACAGCATGAATACCAGTTACTGAAAATGTCGCATTAATATATCGTCGACTTAATTATCAAAATTCGTAAGTCCAAATGAGATAATTTTACTCAAAACACCGCTTTTTGTTTTTATATTGAGAGATTTTGATAGAGTCGCTGTTACTTTGAGTTTAAAATGAGTGTAGATTCATATTTTGCTGGGAATGCTATTTTGCAGGTAGTTTATAAAATAATGACATTTAAACATTAAAACAAAAATTGAATAGTTTTTGGAATTACGCATTCTTATAATTAGGCCGACGATATGTAAAATCCCTTACTTAGCTGATAGTTTTGTTTACTAGTAGAAGTTTGTATCATTCTGAACACCCCACAGAACCGCTCGCTATTCCATTCTATACCTTAGCACCACAGTTATAAGGCCTGTTATCCCACAGTCGCGGGCCGAACAAGTACACGCGCACCTGGGAAGACGAGGAGGCCTACAAGCGTCAGACGGCTGCGCAGGCGCAGCCACGCAAGCCGCCCACTGCTGAGGACTTCCCAGAGCTGGACGCCGCCAGGAGGACCCCGTGAGTACCTTCATCATCATAATTTCAGCCGTACTGTCCTCTAAACACAGGCCTCCCTCATAGATCTGCATGAGGGGTTCTTGACATACTCACCAGAGGCAGGCGGGTTGGCCAGCGCAGTACGGGATGATGATACACGGAAAGACGCTGCTGCCCACCTTCCGGAGGTCTCCCTTAGCAGGCTCTTACTGCATCCACGGGCACGGCTCACGCCCGGGAGAACCTTCACTGTTGTCATTTCAGTCGTAGGACGTTGACTTAGGCCTCCCCAAATCTGTGCCATCTCCCCCTATATACGAGTGTCTTCACTGTAGCGCAGTCACCATCAGCACAGCCTTAGGACGTCAGCTGGACATAGGCCTCCCCAAATCTGAAGTCCCCCAGATCAGAACTGGACGCATACTTGGAGGAGTGGCCAGCGACATGGAGATGTGGAAGGAGGGAAGGGAGGACTTTGCCCTACAGTGGGACAATAAAAGCTTATAATAATAATAAAAAAATGAGCCGTCCCGGGACGCCTTGCAAATGTAAAACATTTTCACCACAGTCGCTACAGTAGCCCTAGTTGGCATAGTCACCACAGGTCACCACAGTAGCCCCAGTCAACACCATGGGCACGATGGACGAAGGGCAGTCAGTCGCCCTAGTAACTAGTCACTAGGGCAGTCGCCCAGTACTAACTCAAGAATTAAGAATCAATCAAGAATAAAAAAATTCGCACTTTATTCAGTGCGGCCGCATGGACCTTATTGACGCGTCACAAATTACATAATAAAACAACACAAATAAATAGAATAAAGCACATAATTGACTTAATTGAATCTGTTCACTTCAGATGACACGCGAGTTAGGAAAAAAAGTGAACAGAAGAACCTAACTCGGTCCTTATAGTCATCATTTAACAATTTTATTTTGTCTTATGTTACGTTGGACGGAGTTGGAGCAGATTCCGTCCCAAGTGGTTTTGTCCTCTAGGTAATCTGATATTTTTTAATAAGCTTTATTAACTGACACATAAGCAAGTGTCACGCGTCACCTCTATCGGTTTTAACCCCGCAAAACTCAGAAACTGAGAAACTCATTCAAAAACATATTTATTCCTATGTTAACAGGAAATAAGGCACATGAATGCTTCCCTGTTTTAAGCACTGTGATAAGCAGCGATTAGAAAACAAATTTCTTTTCAATAATTAGTTTTTTAGGTGTTTCGGAGTTGGAGCAAAGTTCATTCCAAGCATTTTTGTCTTCTTATAGATATAATGCTTACTATAAAATCACATATTTTATAGTAAGCTTTATTGTGAAGATTACATTTTATAATTTTTTGAACTTATTGACAGAAAATTGCTGCTTTTCTGTAGGAATTTTATTGTAGAAGCGTGTACACTGCCCTCTGATAGACATTGCCTTACATAGCCTAACAGTGGGCAACGCGAGTTTATCTTTATTTCTGGTATTTACATTGTGCAAATCACTTTTCTTTGGAAAACTATTAATAATTTTGTAGGTGTACAGCAGAACTTCGTAAATATATTGACAGGGAACTGTCATTATATTAATATCTTTAAATTAATCCATATTGGGCCCATATTGTAGATTGCACGAACAGCCCTCTTTTGCAGCACAAATACAGTGTTTATAATGTTTAGCTCCAGCGCACCCCCACAACACATAATACTATGAAAATACCTAAAGTAAACAAGTCTAGATGTAGCTATGTCTGTGAGGTAACGAACTTTTTATACTGCATATGCAACAGAACTGAGCCTGTTCGATAGCTTATCTAGGTGGAATCATCCCATTGAAGCTTATTTTATCTAGGCCAGGGTGATGCCTAAAAAGACAGTGTTCGCTACAAGTTCTAGGTTTTCACCATTTATTTGAATGTCTGACTTTGTATGTTTTACATTAGGAAGTGAAAATCTGATACATTTCGTTTTGTTTTCAATATAAACTGTTTGTTGTAATAGATTATTGGAACTGAACCAATGGACAACTTTAGAGATTGCACTATTCACATTGTCATAATTGATTGTACGGCGTTTCATTTTGAACAATAGTGAAGTATCACCAGCGAATAATACAACCTTGTGATTATACTTTATAAGATATGGCAGATCACCTTGTGGTATACCTATTGAAACCACGAACCCCGGAGATCGTATTCCATTAACATCAACTCTTTGAATCCTCTTTTCAAGTAGGAAACAGAAAGATCCAAAAAGTTGCCTCTAATTACATAGTGACGCAATTTCCTGACCAATGTCTCGTGGTGAACACAATCGAACGTTTTAAAGATGTTTTACATCAATAAATGCCACCAACAAGCTCAAGGGTTCATAACGTGCCATTTGTTCCCAGGCGCCACCCGATCCGACCTCGCTCGATCTCCCAGCCAGACTCCACGGAGTCTTCTGCGCCGTCCACGCCGGCGCGGCGGCCCGCAGCGCGCGCGCGGCGCCCGCTGCCCGCCATCAAGACGGGCGTGCGGGCCACTGTGAGGACCCCGCCCGCCCGCCATCGGCCGCAGGCAAGGTAGGCACCAGCCTAGGGGCCAGCCATAAGTGACATTATGTGATATAGGGGTAGAAGGGGACTGATTTACCAGTGTTCGACGCCGGCGTGTCGCCCTCTGCCCGCCATCAAGACGGCAGACAAGTTAGGCAAGGGCTGTGCATAAACTACGTCAGACGTTAAGGGGGGGAGGGGATTTAACAGAGTCAACCGGGGCCGACGCACAAGTTACCGAGGAAGGGATTCAACAAAGCTCTCGTCCCGTACCGCGCTCGCTGCCCGCTGCCCGCTGCCCGCTATCAAGACGGGTGTCCGGCGGCAGGGTGATTACGTATGTATCTCGCGACAGATTTTGCAACAGGCATTTGACAGCAACTATTGCTGTCAAATGTCAATTTCTTGCTGTTCTTAAATACAAAATTGACATCTGACAGCAATCGTTGCTGTCAAATGCCTGTTGCAAAACCTGTCGCGAGATACGTAATTACCCTGCGGGCCTCTGTGAAGACCCCGCCTGCCCGCCATCGGCCGCAGGCAAGGTAGGTGCAAGCTTAGGGGCCAGCCATAAACTTCGTCACACGGGACAAGACAGGACGAGGACTGGCAACGTTTTACAGGCTATCCATAAACTAGAGCGCCACTAAGGCGGGCGTCCGGACCACCGTACGGATCCCGCCTACCGAAAGAAAGTTTATTTTGTGTCATACATTAAAAATTATACACGTAATACAAACAACTTAAAAGTAAAAAAAAAAACATGGAATCTCCGTTATCTGATTTACGGATGGCCCCTTAGGGTGCTTCATTTCATCTAACATTTGCGGGATAGCTCATAGAATATTACAAGTAAATATTCGAATTACATTCATAGTTCCCATTCCTATTACAGGGAAAGCGGTGACGTTAGAAACAGCAGCGACGCTAGGAACAACAGCGACGCCAGAAGTGACAGGAACAACGACTCCAAAAACAGCGCTGACGCCAGAAATGACAGAAGCAACGACGTTAGGAATGACGCTCGAAGTAACGATGTCAAATATGACGCTAGAAGCAACAACGTCCGTAACGACACTAGGAGCAGCGACGTCCGCAACGACGTCCGCAACGACGCTAGGAGCAGCGACGTCCGCAACGACGTCCGCAACGACGCTAGGAGCAGCGACGTCCGCAACGACGCTAGAAGCAACGACGTCCGGAATGACGCTAGGAGCAACGACGTTAGAAGCGGTGACGTCAGGAATCAGAAGGATAGTGGCGATGTTAGAAGAGAGAGAGAGAAGATGCCACAAATTGAGAACTTGACTATTGCTGTTAATAATAGGTTAGTCCCCCTATCAATCATCCGGTACCTTTAACACGAGCGCTGCTTACCTTGACGACCTCAGTGGCTCAGTTGGTCTAATTGCCGTCGAGACGTAGGAGGTTGCGGGTTCGATACCCGCCGGGGGCAAATGTTTGCTTTATCTGCAGATATTTGTCTCGTGTCTGGGTGTTTTCTATGTATGATAAGTATGTGTGTTGTTACTTGGTTGACCATCTAGTATCCATAATGTGTGTTTTAAATAAGAGTGGTATTACAGCGAAGGTCAAGCCCAGAGAAAGGTGCTCGCCCCGACCGCCCAACAGCGACCCGTGCCCACAGAACTCGCCAAGAAGAAACCATCGCCGCAGGTAAAATACAATCCTATATCTGATCAAAGATATTTTTTTTTAATCTATTTAAGACTTTGTCGCTTGGCGACCACATCGTCCGTATAAGAAAAATAAATGGAACAAATTCACAAAAAATAACAAACTTAATGCTTAACTAAACCTAAATCTAATAACTTATTCAAGAGCTCTACCTCCTTACAACTAGGGTTGGATAGAATGCTATTTACAATACCTACATCTAGTTGACGGATCTTATTTACACAACTGGTTCTAAGTGTTGCGTTACGGACACATTCCAACAAAATATGCTGGAGGTCTTCGAGCACACCACAATCATTACAGTTTGGAGATGGAACTATGTATATTCATGAGAAAAGTAAATTTGTTTGAAGGGATGTGTCCAGATCGCAATCTAAGTACAGATTTTAAATTATTTCTCATGAACAATGTAGTATCAATCCAATAGATAAAAGATAAAAATCTGTTTATTTTGTCACAGAGATAATGTAATATTAAATTCTTAAAACTAGTTAAGTTTAGGTAGAATACGGTGACAAAAAAGGCCACTACTCAGCATGTGCTGTGGCCGAGAAGGTCGTACCACAGCGCTGGTCTTCCGTAGTTACCATCGTGGCCTCCGCAGCACACAAGCTTAATATGTAAGAGATAATTATAACAAAAATAGAATATCATAATAAAATGAAACTATAGAAAAACATAAAGTAACTAGGAATAATTTTCTTAATTTAAGCATGGTATATTATGTACTTATAAAAAAAACAAATTAATCCATACTAAAATATGTTTTTAAATATTTTTTCCTCTTAATTCTAAACATTATGTAGATTATAAAATAATTATGTAGGTAAATCATTTTTGATGGATGGTCCGAGGCCTTAAAGTATTTTTTAGCTTGATTTTAAAAGTACTAACTGTTATGCAATTTTTTAACGGTGGAGGCAAGTTGTTCCAGCATTTCGTGGCAGCATATTTATAGCTACCACGAAATGCAGCCGTTCTGTGGCTCGGACATATGAGGCGGCTGGATTGAAAGATATGTCGGTTTGAGAAGATAAGCTTCTCAAATAGGTACATAAATGGGCTGCCGGGTTTTAATAATTCCAAAAAGTACAGTGGCGAAATGGAGTGTTCTTATACTTATACATATATATATATATATATATATATATATATACGGTCGAATAGAGAAACCTTTTTTTTCGTCGCTTAAAAAGCTCATCAATCGACTTAATACTTAAAATTTATAAACTAGCTGTCCCGTGCAATGTCACTTAAGAGAGAGTGAGTAGGCACCTTTAGTTCAATTCTGAGGGAACTCACACTTTCTTTGTATTATCCACGAACCACTTGACAACAATTGAACAAAATATGTTAAAATTTGCTTTCAATGATGTCGATTCTGTTTTACATTTTCTAAAACTAATTATAATTAGAGATGACGTTTCTAAATGTAGAGCTGTCAGCGTTAACATTTAGTACCTATGTTTGTTTCGTTTAAATTTTAGAACGGCACTAACCGAATTTATGTCATTTTAGTCCGTTTAAAGTAAATTTAATTAGCTTTAGCTAGTTAGGTGCAACAACAGAATCGCCACCAATAATGCGAATTCTGTCATATTATTTATTATTATTATTTATAATGGTTTTTTATAGGGTCCTGCATTGAACACATCTGCGTCTGCGCAAGGCAAACCGGGCCCGGCGTCGCAAGCGCAGCAGAAACCGCAACAAACCCAACCGGCTGGTACGTTACTTTGTTTATTGACCGCTGACTCAAAAATAGGGGTGGGGTGAACAGATTTAAATGCCTTTTTTTCATTTGAAAGCAGATTTTCTATCGGTTCAGCCGTTTGGTAATTATTGAATGTTATGTGACGGTGTTTATATTGTATATATTATTTTATCGACAGCTCGAATTTCCACATAATCATACAATTTTAAATAGTTTATTTTTATTTTTATTATCTTTAGTAACTATCTCACTAATATTATAAAGTCGAAAGTTTGTTTGTATGGATGTTTGTTAACTCTTCACGCAAAAGCATGCGTTCGGATTGAGCTGAAACTTTGCATACCTACGTATAGATGTTGACTAGGATTGACACATACTACTTTTTATGTGGGTGCAATGCATGCAAAGCGGCAGTAGTGACAAAATTTTGATTGCATTTATCATTTTCTATAAATGCAATAGAGTTTCATTCAAATTTATGTTTCATAAAATCCTCAGCTGAGTCCTTCTACTGTCGGCATATTTAAGCACACAGATTTAACGCAAATACGCACATCCAACAGGGAAAAACTAACGTGTGTTTGTCACCTAACCTCTCCTAAACGGCTGGTCCGATTGTGAAATTTTGTGTGTATATTTCAATGGGTTCCTTCTACATTGAAGCACGCAAGTTTAACGCCAATTCGCACATCCAACAGGTCCCGAGGGCCGCGGCAGCAAACGCTACAGCAGCTTAAGGCAGCGGCCGCTGTCTGAGCCCGCGCACGCGCAGCCGCCGCAGCAGCTGCCGCCGGCCGCGCCGCACAGATACACCGGCCCGCCTGGTACGTGCTCTGCCTTCATGTTAGACGGAGGCGACAACAGTTACTTGATGCCTTAAGGCAGCGGCCGCTGTCGGAGCCCGCGCACGCGCAGCCGCCGCCGCAGCTGCCGCCGGCCGCGCCGCACAGATACACCGGCCCGCCTGGTACGTGCTCTGCCTTCATGTTAGACGGAGGCGACAACAGTTACTTGATGCCTTAAGGCAGCGGCCGCTGTCGGAGCCCGCGCACGCGCAGCCGCCGCCGCAGCTGCCGCCGGCCGCGCCGCACAGATACACCGGCCCGCCTGGTACGTGCTCTGCCTTCATGTTAGACGGAGGCGACAACAGTTACTTGATGCCTTAAGGCAGCGGCCGCTGTCGGAGCCCGCGCACGCGCAGCCGCCGCCGCAGCTGCCGCCGGCCGCGCCGCACAGATACACCGGCCCGCCTGGTACGTGCTCTGCCTTCATGTTAGACGGAGGCGACAACAGTTACTTGATGCCTTAAGGCAGCGGCCGCTGTCGGAGCCCGCGCACGCGCAGCCGCCGCCGCAGCTGCCGCCGGCCGCGCCGCACAGATACACCGGCCCGCCTGGTACGTGCTCTGCCTTCATGTTAGACGGAGGCGACAACAGTTACTTGATGCCTTAAGGCAGCGGCCGCTGTCGGAGCCCGCGCACGCGCAGCCGCCGCCGCAGCTGCCGCCGGCCGCGCCGCACAGATACACCGGCCCGCCTGGTACGTGCTCTGCCTTCATGTTAGACGGAGGCGACAACAGTTACTTGATGCCTTAAGGCAGCGGCCGCTGTCGGAGCCCGCGCACGCGCAGCCGCCGCCGCAGCTGCCGCCGGCCGCGCCGCACAGATACACCGGCCCGCCTGGTACGTGCTCTGCCTTCATGTTAGACGGAGGCGACAACAGTTACTTGATGCCTTAAGGCAGCGGCCGCTGTCGGAGCCCGCGCACGCGCAGCCGCCGCCGCAGCTGCCGCCGGCCGCGCCGCACAGATACACCGGCCCGCCTGGTACGTGCTCTGCCTTCATGTTAGACGGAGGCGACAACAGTTACTTGATGCCTTAAGGCAGCGGCCGCTGTCGGAGCCCGCGCACGCGCAGCCGCCGCCGCAGCTGCCGCCGGCCGCGCCGCACAGATACACCGGCCCGCCTGGTACGTGCTCTGCCTTCATGTTAGACGGAGGCGACAACAGTTACTTGATGCCTTAAGGCAGCGGCCGCTGTCGGAGCCCGCGCACGCGCAGCCGCCGCCGCAGCTGCCGCCGGCCGCGCCGCACAGATACACCGGCCCGCCTGGTACGTGCTCTGCCTTCATGTTAGACGGAGGCGACAACAGTTACTTGATGCCTTAAGGCAGCGGCCGCTGTCGGAGCCCGCGCACGCGCAGCCGCCGCCGCAGCTGCCGCACAGATACACCGGCCCGCCTAGTACGTGCTCTGCCTTCATGTTAGACGGAGGCGACAACAGTTACTTGATGCCTTAAGGCAGCGGCCGCTGTCGGAGCCCGCGCACGCGCAGCCGCCGCCGCAGCTGCCGCACAGATACACCGGCCCGCCTAGTACGTGCTCTGCCTTCATGTTAGACGGAGGCGACAACAGTTACTTGATGCCTTAAGGCAGCGGCCGCTGTCGGAGCCCGCGCACGCGCAGCCGCCGCCGCAGCTGCCGCCGGCCGCGCCGCACAGATACACCGGCCCGCCTGGTACGTGCTCTGCCTTCATGTTAGACGGAGGCGACAACAGTTACTTGATGCCTTAAGGCAGCGGCCGCTGTCGGAGCCCGCGCACGCGCAGCCGCCGCCGCAGCTGCCGCCGGCCGCGCCGCACAGATACACCGGCCCGCCTGGTACGTGCTCTGCCTTCATGTTAGACGGAGGCGACAACAGTTACTTGATGCCTTAAGGCAGCGGCCGCTGTCGGAGCCCGCGCACGCGCAGCCGCCGCCGCAGCTGCCGCCGGCCGCGCCGCACAGATACACCGGCCCGCCTGGTACGTGCTCTGCCTTCATGTTAGACGGAGGCGACAACAGTTACTTGATGCCTTAAGGCAGCGGCCGCTGTCGGAGCCCGCGCACGCGCAGCCGCCGCCGCAGCTGCCGCCGGCCGCGCCGCACAGATACACCGGCCCGCCTGGTACGTGCTCTGCCTTCATGTTAGACGGAGGCGACAACAGTTACTTGATGCCTTAAGCGATCCACGCCCTGTGGGTCTACCATGAGTTTTCACAATCTACACTATGCGACTGCATTTAAAAAAAATGTATGAAAACTTATGCAGTGCCTCTAGCGGATAGTTTGATGCTAAAATACGCTGTAATTTACAGCGACTGTAGTTTGGGCTTGAATTGCTTAGAATTCGGTAGCGTGAGTTACAAATCTGACAGATGTCATAGTAACGTACTGTTACTACTGTAGTAACGGCAGGCGATCTAACAGTGACTACTCTTGGTAGACACACTTAACAAAGAACCCTGTACATCTGTACTGTTGTGTACAATAAAGTGTTCATTCATTAATTCATCTAATCTTTTTAAATTATCGCGATAACGGCACATTATAAAGCACATATTTAACCGGACATTTATCGCGTCATTACATACTTCATATGCACGTTGTAGTTAAGCGGTGGCGGTTTTACACCACGTCAACTAGTAAAAAGTTAGTTGCCGTGGGGTGCTGGCAGTAGAATGTTACCCTTCCTCTCTTGCCCGTGGATACAGTAAGAATCTGCTGAGGGATATCCACGGAAGATGGACAGCAGCATCTTTCTGTGTATTAACATCCCGTACTGCGCTCGCCAAGCCACCAGCCAAGCGTGGTGGAAGACAACAACCCTTCATGATCAGTACTTGGATCTCTTAGACCATGAGGGAGGCCTATGTCCAGCAGTGGATGTCTTACGGCTGTGATGGTGATGAACCCTCCCCCCCCCCAATACGAAATTTTCCATATGTTATCACCAGCAAGACTAGCTGTACACATGAGCTGAACCCCCTTTCAGGTTCGTGCATATATTACACACGTTGTACTATAGTCTATGACGGCATAACATGACGACATTTTCATATGGTTTCCAAAATGTAGATAAAAATACGGTTTTGAAAGCCCCGTGACAACATTTCCATATGGTTTCCAAAATGTAGATACAAATACGGTATTGAAAGCCCCATGACGAAATTTCCATATGATTTCCAAAATGTAGATAAAAATACGGTATTGAAAGCCCCATGACAACATTTCCATATGGTTTCCAAAATGTAGATAAAAATACGGTATTGAAAGCCCCATGACGAAATTTCCATATGCTTTTCCCAGCAAGGCTTCATGTTTCCATGGGCATGTTTTCATTCATATTACACACGTAACAGTGGGTAACAGTGGCGGTAGCACACAGGTGGTTTCCAACACATCAAAAAGTAAAAATCTAAATTTCCACAAATACGAAATTTCCATCTCAATTCGGGTTGGTACACACATCACACACGTTGCAATATAACAGTGGTGGTTGCGCACAGGTGGCGAGTTCCCGCAAGCAGCGCCGCACAACGCAGCAGCGCCGCACAACGCAGCAGCGCCGCAGCCCCACATCATGCACCAGGTACATACAGTAATACAAAATGTTAATTTTCATTGCCCAGTTTACACAATTCATAACGGTATTCGAGAGACCTCCTTTTCAGTATTAAATACTTGTTTTAGGAAGCATCACAAGTATCTCTTCCATAACATACTCGCACCTACCTACTCATTTATTTCCAAAATTACTTAAACATAGAAACATATTGTAAGTTAGCAAAGCAAACATAAAGTATTTGTACAGAGTTTTAAGATAAGATAAAGATAAATATACGTTTATTTTGTCACCACAAACAACATAAAAAGATGTTACATATAAAGTGAGAATAAAGGTAAACAAAAAAGGCCACCACTCAGCGTATGCCGTGACATAATGAATTATGCCACAGCGCTGGTCTTCCGTGGTTGCACTTACACTAGCGCAGAGCGGCTGCTATTTGCGGAACAATATTTTAATAGGAAAATCTTAAATAACACAACAAAATATACAAATAAAAAACAACAATAAACAACACTACTTTAAAACATATTTTTTAAAAGAGTAACCAATATAAAGTAATTACGCAATTTCATACACTAAGTTTTGAGGGCCGCATGAAAAAACCTCGCCTAACTGACGTGGCAGGTGCACACGTGGTAGGCACTGCAACAATACAATACTTATAAGAAACCGCGGGGTGCCGGCAGTAGAATCTTGGCTCTGAGAAATGCCGTCGGGTGTGTGGGGAATGTTGCCTCCTGCCCGTGCATGCAGTAGGAGTAGGCCGAGGAATACCTCAGGGAGAACAGTAGCGTCAGAAGCTCCCTCTTGGCAGATTGTCTGCATCCACGGGCAAGAGAGGAGGGGCAACATTCTACTGCGGGCACCCTACGGCATCTATGAGAATAAGGCTGCGTTTCCACCAGAGATGTGAGTGGGAAATGTGTCGTGCGAGGATGTCTAGCTGTGCTGTAAAAATGTGTGGAGGTTTCAACCAAAGCTGTGCGAGGAAAATGTGTCGTACGAGGATGTGTAGCGGAGCTGTGAATAATGTGTGCGAGGATGCGTTGCGAGGATGCGTTGCGAGGATGCGTTGCGAAGCTGCGAAATGTGTCGACGGGGGTGCGGTGTAGTGGGACGTCTATGGACTGGCTGGTACAGTATGTCGCAAACCTCGCAACACATCCCTCGCAACACATTCCTCGCACACATCCCTCGCGCACATCCCTCGCACACATCCCTCGCACACATCCCTCGCGCACATCCCTCGCACACATCCCTCGCTTGTTTTGTATGCGCAAAAATCTAGCTCCGCTAAGCCGTTTCCACCAGAGCTGTGCTGACCGAGGCGAGGTAAATGAAGCGATAGTATTGGTTCTTTACAAACACATCCCTCCCTACGCATCCTCTGGTGGAAAAGCACCCTAATACGACCGCGACCTTAGGATTGAAAGTATGGAGTACACACCACTCTGCCATCACGGCTTTGTTCTACATGCCGAACTAAGAATTAAAATTGAGTTGCCCCTAGCCTTTTAGATAGATAGCCCTATTGAATGTATTTTGTTGCAGCAGGTGGTTCGTAGCCCGGCGGCGCACGCGCCCTCCCCCCCACACCAGCTTCCCCCCACTTCGCAGCACGCACAGCAGGTATGGATGGTTCCTATTATAATAATAATATAATAAATAAATAACGCTGGACAATTCACACAGCATCAGATGTTGCTAATCCCATATTTTAATAATGTGTTGTGATCGCGAAAGTTTAAAAAAGGCATCGCAATTGTTATAGGTAGAAGTTACCGCTTAACATCAGGTGGGCCTTCGGCTCGTCCCGTCATTTAGTAGTATAAAAAAATGTGTTTCTTATCGATTCCAGGTGCGATTAGGGATGCTGGAGCAGCAGCAGCTGGCGCAGCAGGCGCAGGCGCAGCAGGTCCAGCATCAGATGCACGGCCTGCCGCAGCAGCACGCTATAGGTACGTCCCTGGCTCGTGCGTTTTAGAACCGTAAATGTGCAATTAACATTTTTAGGGTTCCGTACATCAAAATGAAAAAACGTAACCCTAATAATATGAAAAAATAAAAATAATTTATTAATTTCAGACAGAAGTCCATAATTACATTTCTATAATAAAAATAATTATAATAATAATAATTTATTTATATCACACAGAAGTCCATAATTACAAGTTTATAATAAAAATAATCAATAAATGTTAGTTACAAATAAAAATAAATTAAATATATTCTCACTTTGTTTTGCCCGGAAGAAATCGGTTTAATCGATAAGGCCGCCGAATTGTACGTCTTATATTTTAAGTGTATCTTAAGGCTTTACTGCAGTGTACAATAATGTGTTGATTCATTCATTTTGGTCCGTCTGTCTGTCTGTTAAGACCCTTTCTCTCGAGAGTGGGTAGAGGCATCGAGTTGAAATTAAAACCCATATACTCAAATCTACATCCTCTTTGAGCTGTGAAAAAAATCAATATTCTAAGTTAACCTGAAAAAAAGATGCGACCGTTAATGCCGCAAAAAACGCATGGTTCGACATTCTCAAAGGAATCAAAATTCATAGGGTACTTACCGTAGACCTAGAACTATGAAACTTGGTGAGATCGTCTTATAAGACGGTATACCGGAGATACAGAAAAAAAACTAGGCATTTGTAATAGAATCATAAAAAAAATCGTCCTTAAAAAGTACGAAATCAATCATCGAGGTTAAGCAACTCGACGCGCGATCATAAATTGGGCGGGTGACCGAATCTTTTTGTGCATTTTTAAAACTTTCTAAATCAGATCAGCTAATTTATAATAACTATTATGTTCCTACATACCTACGGAACCCTCGGTGGGCAAGTCCAGCTCGCACTTGTCCCGTTTGTATTGATTCCGGCGGGACTCTAACTCGCGCGATGCATTTCATTTCATTGTTTGTTGCTTACTAGTTATTTGTATACGTGTTAATACACGTGCTTTAACGGAGAAGGAAACATCGCGTGGAAACCCGCGGCTTAGTTAGCTTCAGACGTATTGACCTGTTCTTTCCTCTGACTAATAGCCGACTAAGCTGAGAGGACGGTATCAGAAACTCGTTAATTTATTTCCATAGTTTGCAATTACAAAACACAGACACGTCAATACAATAAAAAAAGCATATTTAATCTTATGTTAACAGGAAATAAGGCACGTGAATGAATCTGTTCGCTTCCCTGTTTTAAGCACTGTGATAAGAAGCGATTAGAAAACACAGTTCCATTTAATAGTTAAGTTTTTTGTTGTTTCGGAGTTGGAGCTAATTTCATTCCAAGCATTTTCGTCTTCTAGATAATCAGTATAAGTGCTGGGCAAGCCTAATCCACCTAACAATGTCCCAGGCACTGCAGCGTCCCGTACAGCATGATTACCAGTCGCTGACGCTGTATAAATCATCTATAATAGACGAAAAGGCCTTACTTCATCATTTCTGCCGTAAAACGTCCACTACTGAACACAGGCGTCCCTCATGTATCTCCATGAGGGGTAGTTGCCATACTCACCACGCTTGGCAGGCGGGTTGGCGAGACGCTGAAAGACGCTGCCGCCCATCTTCCGGAGGGTATCCCTTAGCAGGCTCTTACGGCATCCACGGGTATGAGAGGGGGGTAACAATCTACTGCCGGCACCCTACGGCAGTTACTTTAGTTGTATTGTAGTTGCAGGTCAGATGCAACCACCGCCCCAGCTCACGCAGGGTTACGCTCCGCCGGCCATGATGCCCGCTCAGTACATGCAGGTAAACATTTATTTATTTATAACTTGTTAAACTTTCGCGATTTGTTAACATATTTTTAGTTTTAAAATTACAGGATTTTATCGCGTACCTTTTTTATTATTTTCCCGACGTTTCGAACACCTTTCAGCGTTCTTGGTCGCGGGAGGACAGTCCTCCCGCGACCAAGATCGCGATAAAATCCTGTAATTTTAAAACTAAAAATTTATTTATTTACTTCAAATGTACATGTACTCTATATTTACAGGCGTAGGTAGCCCAATGCAATAGAGTCTTACAACTAAATTACAATAAAAAATCATTACAATGAATACAAGAACTAAGCCTCCATTAATAAATGTCTCAAAATTAACAATTACATAACAATAATATATAGAAATTCGTTAAACATAATTAACAAACAAATTCAAGTAATACAATATAATTAAATCAAATCAAAATTTCATAATAAAAACTTAAAAACATGTCAATTCTTCAATAAATATAAGTATCAATAACCAATAAATGTCACATCTTATTTAAACATTGATATATCACGGAAATTACTTACTATGAATTTAACTGACAGAGAATTATGTTACATTGTAGTATATAATTAATTATCCAATCCATTCCAAGGTGGGCTTATTGTCACTTTATGTTAATTTCTATAGTTTATATTGTGTATTTGTATGTTTTAAGGTGTGCAATAAAGCCTTTTTCTATCTATCCATCTAACACGTCCGTTCCATTGCCAGCGGCCAAGGTCGGTCCTCTATGACGCTGTCTGTACATGGATAACACAAATTATTTTTCATTTCTCATACTCGGAAAGTAGTGTTGTTTTGATCTGATTATTGGGTGGAAAATGCTGCTTCCCTCCATAGAGAGGGAAAAACTCATACAAATTACTTCCCACCTAAGGGCTGGAATGAACTTTAAAAATAGAACTGCTGTCAGCTATGAAGAGTTTTATGTAAAAAAAAAACTAAATAAAAAAAATGCTGCGGCCATGTAACGAAAAGAATCAATTCCTGCTCGGACTATAGCCTAAATATGTCTAATTACCTCGCGAATTGATTCTTTCGACCCTCGGTTAACAATCTACTATTGTGTGATGACACGGAACGCTCGGCGCGCGAGTTCGACTAGCTCTTGGCCGGTATTATATTTATGCATGTCTGTCTGTTTGTTTGTTTGCAGAGTGGCTCAGGCACGGTGTTCAGCGGAGCGGGCATGTTCGCGAGCCCGCCCGCGCCCTACCCCCCCCTCCCGCACATCTATCCGCAGCATAACTATGTACGTACAAGTGCCCAATTTAACTTTAACGAAAACCTTTATTGCATTTTCGCTCGTTAGTGTGGATTTTAGTTAGTTATATCTTTTGCTTCCTCAGTGCCTTAAGACGAAAGTCTACAATCAATGTGTGTTACCAGTGATGACATATGGAGACGTGGTCATTCACGATTGGCCTCATGAATAAGCTCAGAGTCGCTCAACGAGCTATGGAGAGGGCTATGCTCGGCGTTTCTTTACGCGATTGAATCAGAAATGAGGAGATACGTAGAAGAACTCGGGTCACCGACATAGCCAAACGGATTAGCACGTTGAAGTGGCAATGGGCAGGCCATGTAGCTCGCAGAACAGATGGCCGATGGGGCCGAAAAGTTCTCGAGTGCAGGCCACGGACCGGCAAGCGCAGCGTAGCACGTCCACCAACAAGATGGGATGATGACCGCAAGTCGACGGTGGATGCAGATCACTTCCAACCTCAATAACTGGAAATCCATGCGGGAGGCCTATGTCCAGTAGTGGACGTTTTACGGCTGAAATGATGATGATGATCTTTTGCTTTGTTATTTTTCTTCATCGTTATTATTTCAGCCGTAGGACTGCTGTCCATGTCCACTGATAGACCTAGACCTCCCTCCAAGATCATGACGGGTTTATTGCTATACTCGCTGCGCTTGGCAGGCGGGCTGGCGGGCACGGGATGTTGATACACGGGAAGACGCTGCTGCCCATTTTCCGGAGGTATCCATTGGATTTTAGCTGCATCCACGGGCAAGAGAGGATCGTCATTTCACCCCACGGCGAAATACGAAGTTATTTAAATGGTGTTGATGAAGAGGAAGAAACAGTGGAGTTGGGCTGGTTAGGTTAGGGTCGGGGCAGCACCTCGGGGGACAATGCACAGTACACCCCAATGCGGGACGTCAGTGCAGATCCGGTTACCCCCACCAGAACTAGAATTAGATAGTTAACACTTTATTGATGTCACATGTAACAAAAAAAATATACCGAGGTTTAACAACATAAATGAAAAAGTAAGGCCTTTGCATTTATTACATATGATTTATACAGCGTCAGCAACTGGCAATCCTGCTGTATGGGACGCTGCAGTGCCTGGGACATTGTTTGATGGATTAGGCTTGCCCAGCACCTATACTATCCTCTTAGCTAGCAGATGACTAATAACAAACAGAAACACAATTTTGGGCAATTCAACAGGCGGCCTTATCGTTGAAAGTAATCTTTTCCAGGCAACCAATTGATTTAAAAAGAGTATTGGGCAAAGTTAAATCCCTCACAGGAAAATAGTTAACTTACTGTTAACAACTACTTAAGTATATATTTTTGTAACTTTAACATGTAAATTTCATGTCGGGCGGAGGTTATAGGTGTGCTATCACACAGGTTATCCTAGTTTGGACACCTATGTCATCCACTCAGGAAATGCATCTCTATAGAACTAAGCAACTTTGTGTCTGTAAACTATGCTAATTGATGTTTGTAGATGAAACAATAAATTATCTATCTACATAAAGTAATTAGAATGGTGTCGTTGTTCCGCAGGCCACGCAGGCGGGCGGCGTCACCTACTTCGCCTGCGCGGAGCACGAGGCGCCGCCGCCGCGCGCCGGCCGCCGCCCCACCGCCGCCATACCTATCGTCAAGCCGCACCAGCCGGAGCGGTGAGACATCGTTCCATCACCTGCCGACTCCTTACAGGGCTTACAGACTCCATGAGGCAAGGGCCCACAGGGCTCACAGACTTCATAAGGCAAGGGCCCACAGACTTCATAAGGACAGGGCTCACAGACTTCATAAAGCAAGGGCCCACAGACTTCATAAGGACAGGGCTCACAGACTTCATAAGGCAAGGGCCCACATACTTCATAAGGACAGGGCTTACAGACTTCTAAAGATAGGGTCCACAGATTTCATAAGACAAGGGCCTACAGACTTCATAAGCAGGGTCCACAGGCTCCTTAAAGACAAGGTCCACAGACTCCTAAAGACAGGAGCCATAGACCTTTCATGGCAGTGGCTACAGACCCTCATGATAGTGGCTACAGACCGTTCATGACAGGGGCCACAGACTTCATAAGACGGGGGCCTTAGACTCTAAAAGACAGGGACCTTAGACTCCTAAAGACAGGGTCCACAGACACCCTAAAGGCAGGGTCCACAGACTCTCTCAAGACAGAAGCCATAGATCCTTCATGGCAGTGGCGACAGACGCTCTACAACATTACAAAAATAATTAACTGTAACTCATGACGAAATTGCAAACTTAAATAGTGAAATTAGAAATCTACAAAATTCAATAGCAGCCAAAGATAGACAAATCCACTTGCTAACAGAAATTACACAGGGTCACTTACCAGGACAAAATTGTCTGAAGTTGCATTCAGTAGCAAGGACTAGAGATGTCGCTATAGCTTAGTCTATAGTTTGTTATTTTTATATTGTTTAACCACTCGGGCAGTGGATAAGTTCTTTTTAGACAAGCGTGCTCCATCTTAGGCCACATGTTTACTTGTCCCCAAGTTAGATGGTGGCCAAACGTTTGCCCATTGTCAATAAAAAAAAACACTGCTATAGACGGACATCACAGACCGTGGTCCCGGTCCCGTCCTGGATGTCTTGAAGCAGAAGAGAACAAATTCATAACTAAACTACCCGATAGAGGCTTTGAAAATGGTAATGAGTCTTTCCTCCGTCGACCGAGACACGTTCTCGGCTTGCCCGTTGACGAGCTCACCGCCGCTAACCCGGAGGTGACGTCAACCCGTCCCACATTAGCTGCTAGGCACACTTTCAATAACCGGTCCCGCCAGCGGGGCCGAAGAATACACTCTTCCGTCTTAAGGTGCAGTTTTGCACCTGGACGTTAACCATCAGTACATACAAAAATCTGGCAACAGTCCGAGCCGTGGTTCGAACCTAAGTGGTGCCCTTGAGCTTGTTGCCCCAACCTAACTTTTGCGGCTGGGCGCCTTCTGCGCTCGCCATAGTCCGGTAACGTTGTCATGGCCATCTGCGGTCAACAACATATATTGTCAATTCGAAAAAAAAAATATTGTGGTGTTTCTTCCCAGTGTTAACAAATGTTTTGTTTGCAGACCAGCGAACTCGACAGAGAACGACAACATAGACAGGATCGTCGAGAACATGTTCGTGAGGAAACCCTGGCCCGCGCAGAACGCTTGTTAGTACACATATTATTATAGCGTTTATTTAGGCTAATTCTAATTCTAGGGGGGGGGGGGGGGGGGGGGGTTACCAGATCTGCACTGACGTCCCGCATTGGGGTGTATCGTGCATTGTCCCCCGAGGTGCTGCCCCGACCCTAACCTAACCAGCCCAACTCCTTGAAGTACCGGAGAAGGACTCGGGGTCGCCGGCAGCATTCCATGAGCATCCCCGAAGGGTATGCAAATGTTGTGGAAGAAGAAGGGCATGATTCCATGAGCTCCTGCAGTCCTGTCTTATTTATTTAGGCTATTTTATTGTGCTCACTTCACTTCCAGCCGTAGGCAACGGCCTCGCTCATTGATCACTGTACAGTACTGATCTTGGGGATTATTGCCATACTCACCACGCTTGGCAGGCGGGTTGGCGAGCGCAGTACAGGATGTTGATACACGGAAAGACGGTAGATTCTTACTGCCGCTGTCGACACCCCACGGCAATTAATTGTGCTACTAATTATTAATTAGTGTGGGCCGAGCGGTATGTGTGCCCGCCGTGGGGTGCCGGCAGTAGAATGATACCCCTCCTCTCATGCCCATGGATGCAGTAAGAGCCTGCTAAGGGATACCTCCGGAAGATGGGCAGCAGCGTCTATCCGTATATCAACATCCCATACTGCGCTCACCAACCCGCCTGCCAAGCGTGGTGAGAGTGGCAACTACCCCTCATGGACATCCATGAGGGAGGCCTGTGTTCATCAGTGGACGTTTTATTGCTGAAATGAATGATGAATGAATGAGCGGTATGTACTTCGACCCTCGATCCGAAGGACGTCGGTTCGATACCGACCACTGGAATGTGAACCAATGGAATTTACTTTCTTGAAAAATGTATGTTCCCATTACACTGTGTCGCGGACGCCACGAAGCAGAAGGGACAGTGGACGATAATACATCAAGGACCCATACGGTAAGCGCTTGTGTGCTTTTACTATGAAGAAAAAACATTGTGAGGAAACCCGCGGCGTAATCAGCTTCAGACATATTGAACTATTCTTTCATCTGACCAATAGCCGACTAAGCTGAGATTGGAGGTGAGGTGCTGGGCAAGCCTAATCCATCTAACAATGTCCCAGGCACTGCAGCGTCCTGTACAACTGGAATCCCAGTGGCTGACGCTGTGTAAATAGATGCTCATCTATAATAGATGTGAATGCCTCACTTTATTTTTATTAATTATACAAATTAAATTTTATTTCACTTTAAGATGAGCTCGAGAGAATGATTGAGTGGTTCTTGACAAACCTCTACCTCGAACATCGCAAATAATGAAATAGCCCATGGAAGATTAGAAGCGCCTTTTAGTTATCTTTACGGCCAACGAAGGTTTTTTTAGTTTTAATTGTTAGTAAACCTCGATATTTTCGCGTAGTTAGTAAAAAAAAAAATAGATTTATGTATCCTGTAATACTGTAAAACTTAAATTAGAACCGTTTTGAGAGAAATAAATAATTCATTTATTCATTCCTTAATTTAGCTTTTGTAAATGTAATCGTTATTGTCAAAACATATTCATACAAATACGTTTCTTAAGTACAGTAAAGGTGAAACTTGGCTTGGATTATCTGTAAAAAATAAATAAATAGTTACATAGAAGGACAACTCTTTGTTGTACAACTTAATTCCTAACAACTTAATTTGACGAGCTCTGTGGCGCAGCGGGCGAAGGTCCGCTTGCGACGCAAGGGGTTGCGGGTTCGATTCCCGCCTCGGGACAAATGTCTGTACGATCTGCAGATATTTGTTCAGGGTGTTCTGGGTGTTTTACTATATATAATAAAAATATCTATCTATGTAGTATAATGTATTAAGTATATCAGTCATCTAGTACCCATAACACAAGCTCTGCTTATCTTGGGGCTAGATGATGCTGTGTGATTTGTCCAGCATTATTTATTTATTTATTCCAGCACATATAAAATACAACAATGGAAACTATGTACAACAATGATAACAATGGAAAATGTACACATTATGACCCTTTCATTTGATACCACACTTATATTTGATAACATTCGATTGTTCACCCCTACTTTCAACCTCCATATCTCATGAACTCGACCAATTTCTATATAGCTTTCAGTTTTGCATTCCACACATCATTTCCTTTCATTTGATACCAAACTCGTGCATATTTGGAAACGTTCGCTTATTCATCCCCCCCCCTCCTTTACCCCCTATATCTTGTTAGCCATATTTCGTTCACATCAGCGAAAAACCTAATTAAAGTTTTTGCCAGTTTCGCCGTTGACGGACACGTCAAGGAGGCCATCATCATCATATCTTGTAAACGTTTTAACCTATTTTGATAAAACATGTTTAAGAACCACCGCCGGATAACCTGCTTTTAAATAAAAAAACTGCATGCAAATCGGTCCACTCGCTTAAGAGCTACGGTGCCACAGACAGACCAATGTAACATACTCGTAGGACCATATAATTTACCATGATATTAGTGTAGACTAGTAGATACTAAATCTTATACTAATACACCATCTCATTTCTAGTTATAATATAATAACATAACTCATTTCTAGTTACTTTAGTAAACTTTGCCTTAAAGATGTGTTGTTCTCTGCCCTAACGCATACAATCTTCCTCCACGGCAGCGAACACAGCAACGGATTCGAAAGAGAAATCCCAATCGGAGCGAAGTTCTAGCGAGCCGCCGTCCAAGGAGCAATCTCAGAACAGCCTTACCTCCAGTTCCATCTCCACGGACTCGAAGCCTTCCGAGAGCTTGGAGAAGGAGGAACCCAAAGACAGTGTTGTTATAGAGGTATGTACAGGGACGTTCAACAAACAAAGAAGAGGGCTATGCTCGGGGTTTTTCTACCTACATGGTCGAATCAGAAATGACGTTCTAGAACTCGGGTCAGCGACATAGCCAAACGGTACGTGTTTGTGTGTGTGTGTGTGTGTGTGACTCCGTTTTCCGCATTTAGACTCGAAGTTGGTCCATTATGCGTGAGGTGTCTGGCTAGCATAGCCAGCCCAACTCCGACCAGAAGCGCAGAATCTTCCTGGGATCTTCACAGGCTTCACGGAGGCCAAACGGTTTGTTGAAGTGATGATGATATAAGATTTACTCTGAACGGAGGATGGTATAGTTGGTACAAGCCTAAAATTTACATGCGAGCCGCCGTCCAAGGAGCAATCTCAGATCAGCCTTACCTCCAGTTCCATTTCCACGGACTCGAAACCTTCCGAGAGCTTGGAGAAGGAGGAACCCAAGGACAGAGTATGTAACGTTTCATCTCAGCCGTAAGACGTCCACTGCTGGATATAGGACTCCTTGAATCTGGGAGTACAGATTAGGCGGGGGTTGCCATGCTCACCACGCTCGGCTGGCGGGCTGGCGAGCGCAGTGCGGGATGTCGTCATCATCATCTCAGCTGTTGAAAGTCCACTGCTGGACAAAGAACGCCCTCGTTGATCTCCGAGTACTGATCTTGAGCGGTTGTTGCCATACTCACCACGCTTGGGAGGCGGGATGAAGATGCCCGGAATGACGCAGCTGCCCATCTGCCGGAGGTATCCCTCGACAGATTATTACTGCGTCCACGTGCAAGAGACAGTCTACTGCCGGTACCAGGGTTATTTCAATCTAAACTATTGCCCGGCCGATTATTTCCGGTTACCCTTTGCGAACCCTATATACATAAGAACTCCAACCTAGTAACTGACGTTACTTCTTTTCCATTTCTCCCTCCAGACAACAGAAGTCACAGAACCAAAGCTACCAGAGAAGCTTGAAGCCGACAAACCAGAGGACACCCCCACAGAGCAAGTCCAAGATATTCAAACCACAGCGACGGCCGCTGCGGAGGCCTGACCTTCGTTATACATGGCTGAATGCTCACACGCCATCACAGTTATGTACCGGTGGCGTGTGTTGCATTAGCTCCTCACTCGTCATTAAAGTCGTAGGGAAATCTGTTTGACTGCTCACTTGTTATTAAAGTCGTAGGGAACTCTGTTTGACTGCTCACATGTCGCGAGACATTTGTTTGGTAACTACTCACTCGTCATTAAAGTCGTAGGGAAATCTGTTTGACTGCTCACATGTCGCGAGACGTGTGTTCGGTAACTCCTCACTTGTTATTAAAGTCGTAGGGAAATCTGTTTGACTGCTGACATGTTACAAGACCACTTACTTGTAATTAAAGTGGCGAGATGACATGCTCACACAACATTACAGTTATGTAATATACGACACCGGTGCATACCGGTAGCGTATAAAAGAAATTTAACTAATCGCATCCCATTAAGGTGATAAATGAAATGCTCACATGCATGGCGTGTTCTGGTAGCGTTTATTTTATGTATCTTCTTATTCAATTCTAGGTAAATTCTTCGAGGGTAAATATGTATATCTACTCACATGACATAAAGAGTTGACATGAAATGCTTACACACAATTATAAGTTTAACTGCTCACTTGGAATTAAAATCGTGATTAGTTAGAGGGTTTAACTGTCCAAATATCGTTTAAGTTATATCCACAAATCAGTAAATTTATTTTCAGCTTGGGTATAAAATTCTCATCCTTTATTAGTTTTATTAAGCTACATTATACCATTTTAACGTAACCATAAACATCACATTGTAGAAATTACGGAAATGATTTTGTATAAAACGTAGAAACCTATGTTTTAAAAGCTACGTAACATTTGAGGTTTACGGAAATTACTAGAACACAATCCTCTCGTAAAATAATTTAGCACGTTAGTTTCAAAATGTATAAAATTTTACCCTAAAAATATTTAAGAACTTAAAAGAAACTGTGTGTAAAGATAGTACTGTAATGACTATATTCAACGTGATTTTAAAGATTAGATTATACATAACCTTGACTTCGAATATAACTAAAGTTTATAATATTATTAAAATTATCTGTAAAATATTAGGGGTGATTAAATCAAGATTAGTTGAGTCATATAGGGTTTTATTTTTTCACATGGCATACTTGTTTTATATTTTACGATGGCAGCGTTTTAACTTTTAATTCATCATATCATGGCTATAATTAATAACATATACGCCTTTCAAATCTGTTATTAGATGATTCGGTGTCAGCGACTGGTATTTAAGCTGTGCGGGACGCTGCAGTGCCCGGGACGTTGTTAGATGGATTAGGCGTGCCCAGCACCCTATAGGTGCACGCCTAATCAATATAGAACATCCTGTGCAAAGTCAGCTATATCCTAAGTAAACAAACTAACACGTTACGACAGGATACGTTTCAATACATTTCTAATTAAAGAAACGATAAAACTTGGCGACTCACGTTAGCTCGTGTCAACTTTATCGCTCACGCGCAAGAGTAGCTAAGTGCTAAGATTTGTTATCGTTTCTTTCATTAGAAATGTATTGAAGCGTACGCTTTTTATTGTTTATTTTTGTAGCTCGATGTTGATAATTGTAATTTAAAAACACACACTTGTATAATTTTAAATTTGTTTTAATACCGATGGTTTAAAATAAAGTATTTTTCGCTGTAAACTTGATAAGTGTTTACCCATCATCTAGATTTGGTTTTATAAAATTGATTTAGGTTAATCCATGCAGATTTCAAAAATGTAAATAAATACATATTGCTGGACAAATCACACAGCATCATCTAGCCTCAATCTAAGCAGAGCTTGTGTTATGTGTACTAGATGGCTGGTGGTATACTTAATACATTATGCTACATGGATATTTTTTTCATTATATATAGAAAAACATTCAGAACACCCTGAATAATATCTGCACATCATACAGACATTTGTCCCGAGGCGGGAATCGAACCCGCAACCTTTTGCGTCGCGGGCAGACCTTCGCTCGCAGCGCCACAGGCCGTCAAATATATAATACTAGCTGCAGTATGCATTTGTACCAAAATTAATGAATATTGAGCGCTCGACTTTCCCGCGCTTTATCTCCCTATTATTACGTCATCCATGCGCGTAAGTGCGCCGCCACATGGGAAGGTTAGAATACAACAGGACCTATTTATTGTGTTCGAGTCAAGTGACATTTGTAAAAGAAATCTTTAAAAAAACATATTCCTTAGCACTAATAAATCTGATAGATTCCCGCTTGACCACTGTTTCCCGTCTGATAACGTTTGCTTTTAAACTCTTCTCACGTTATTAGTATAAGGTGTTAGTTGTCAGATCTCATTGCCAATGTGTTATTATTTCATCTTTTTATATTTACTCATTTGTATTTTTTTAACCTAGCTTATTTATTTGATTTTGTGACCAAACGTTAAGTTGAAATACACTTTTGAGACGAAATTATAAAATCGTTTTGGGTTAAAAACAAGACTGTTAAAATCATTTTTAGAATCTTGAGTTGTGATCATTTAACGTACTTAATGCAGGTATATTAGAAATATTGTACAAAATGTTTCAACATTTTGTTTCTGTAAAAATGAGGAGGGTCTTTTGAATTTGTCAAATCGTGGCTGTTCTGGTAGTGTACATCAAATTTAATATGTGTTATATAACATTACTGTGGATACCACACAGTACTTTACTAATTGTACACATTTCAAGACTAAAGTCGAATCTATAAACAGAACTACAGTAAATATTCCTTTATAAGTGCTTTATATCATCATAAAAATATAAAAAGTAGTGGAAAATTACATTTTCGAAAATATCGTGTTTCATGTAGCTAGTCCTACCCAAATGCGTTTATGCAATGGGTAACTTAAGTTGTAATGAACCTAAATTGTTTCACTTTTTTCTAATAAAATACCAACAAAAATGTAAAAAAAAATGCTTTTGTATTAAGCTGGTTATTATTTATTATGTTAAGTAAATCTTCCTGAACTATTTATTGTGTTTTATTTCGTTAAGGTAATATACATCTATAATGTATATATATCTATAATGTAGTTATTTACTTGGTAACTGCCGTAGCCAAAGAAGTTGAATGAAAAAGTTTTTTGTGGAATAATTTATTTTATCACAATTTAAAACGCAGCCTTATTTACATTGATAGTTTTCATTAAATCAACATAAATGTAACATAACGGATCAACAACCGTAACTACCCTACCATCAATTACAATGAATTGTTAAGTTCACTAGTTGAATATTGCACGAAAATGTATTAAATAAATGATCTATATCTACTCTAATATAAATATTTGTTTGCTTGAACGTGTTAATCTCAGGAATTGTAGCAGGAAGGCTCGTATAATAAATCTTGTCTTCTGGTAAGGTCTTTGCCTTGCTCTATAATTCAACTGTTGGACTAAAACATAATAACTCTACGACAAATAGTATACAAGCAGAGCATCAACCCGTACGAAGACGCGGGGAGCATCTAGTCCTTTAATATAGTTATTTATCTGGTAGTCGAATGAAACGTTTATTTCCAGGTGTACCTCCAGCAGGAATATGGCTCCTAGAGTGATTTGAGTGGGACGTATAATTCATACAATTTTCCTGATGGAGTAACGTACACTATTCCCAGTTGTCACCACTGGCGACAACTGGTAAAAGTTTGCCCTTGTCCTCCGGTCAAATCCGACATCCGAAACAATTAAAAAGAACTCAGTGTTTCGCTTCTTATCACAGTGCTTAAAACAGGGAAGCGAACAGATTCATTCATGTGCCTTATTTCCTGGTAACATAAGATTAAATATGTTATTTTTATTGCAAGTTGACGTGTCTGTTTTGTTATGGCAAACTATGGAAATAAATGAATGAATTTTGATAGAAACTCAATAGGATCGTATCATTGGCACTGGGTAGTATTCGTGCGCGCGGTGTGGCGCCTAATCCTAATATCTAATTACGAACAGCTTCAACCTCTTTCTTGCTCCGTCCCTTCCTCTCTAAGTCCGCATAGATATCTTCAAGGCTTCTCTTCTTCGTCTCAGGCACACAGAAGATGATGTAGAAGACGTTCGCTAGGCATATGAAGCTGAATATCCAGAAGGTGGAGTGGTATCCGACGAGTATGGTTAGCGGTGAGAACAGTCTGACGAGACCGAAGTCTGTGGCCAGAGAGATTGCCAGGATCAGGGTAGCTACTGTTCCGCGCAGCTGAAACAAGAGATATTTTTTTTAATTTTCGCGATTTTTGAACAATGGCGTCTGTTTTGTTTTTGTACTTTCTAAATTTAAGTGCCTAATTATAGTTATAGATTATGAAGTTACTGTGAATTAAAATCTTACTGCATCCACAACATACTACTGCCGGCACCTCACGGCCATCTGCTAAGGGCCATAGGATGTAGTATCAACCTCCCGTAGGTACCCACTGTATTAGTAACCTAGTAGATATTATAATATGACGTTTCGTAATTTTTGAGCTGTTAACGTATTGCCCCGTCTTAACTTTTAGTACGACACCAACAGAATATATAATTTTGCTCCGTTTTATCTTAATTTAGTTAGGTAGTACCTAAGTCTACAATCAGTGTGTGTTACCAGTGATGACATTATGGAACCGAGACGTGGTCCTTCACTATTGGACTTACGAATAAGCTCAGAGTCGCTCAACGAGCTAAGGAGAGGGCTATGCTCGGGGTTTCTCTACGGGATCGAATCAGAAATGAGGAGATACGTAGAAGAACTCGGGTCACCGACATAGCCAAACGGATTAGCACGTTGAAGTGGCAATGGGCAGGCCATATAGCGCGCAGAACAAATTACCGATGGGGCCGCAAACTTCTCGAATGGAGGCCTCGGACCGGCAAGCGGAGCGTAGGACGTCCACCTACAATATGGGCAGACGACTTGGTGAGAACTGCTGGTCGGCGGTGCTGGGCGGTGCAGACGGCTTCCAACCGCAGTACTTGGAGATCAATGAGGGAGGCCTATGTCCAGCAGTGGACGTCCTACGGCTGATATGATGATGAGTTAGGTAGCTTTAGATAGTTAGTCATCATCATCTCAGCAGTGGGACTGCTGTCCACGTCCACTGCTGGTCATAGGGCCTGAAGGATCTCCAAGATCACAATTGTTGCCATACTCGCCACTCTTGACGGGCGGGTTGGCGAGCGCAGTAGAGGATGTTGATAAACGGAAAGATGCTGGCTGCTGCCCGCCTTCCGAAAGTATCCCTTGGCTTATTCTTACGGCTTCCACGGGCAAGAGAGGTGGGACAACATTTAAACTGTGTTTTACCCAGTTCTGAAGATTGTGATAAATCGAGGGAAATACTCCATTATAATAGGCCACAATTATACCAGGTACCCACAGTGGTTTGGGTAGGTATTTTCACCAACAAATTGGGGATTTTATCATTGAAGTTAGTTATTTTTTATACTTACACCATTTATACCAAAGATTTAAATCGTTAGATGTGAACTAACACCAAAATCTGGCATTGTCTTTATACTTAACTAGCCGCACTCCGCGGTTTCACCCGCAGAGTTCTTGTTCCCGTGGGAATACGGGGATAAAATATAAGCCTATGTTACACGGGGTAAATGTAGAATTCTAATGGTGAAAGAATTTAAAAAATCGGTCCTATAGTTGTTGAGTTTATTCGTTACAAACATACAAATACAACATACAAATCTTTCCTCTTTAAAATATTGAGAAGATATTTTTTTTTTTTAGTAGTGTACAAATAATACATAATTGTACCCTAATAATATTACAATCTAGCCAAGTAGGCCAATGAGCAATTTAACTTTGACTTAGTTTTATAAAATAAATTATATCTAAGAATGTGTCCAGTGGCACTTTTCTTAATGTCTCTATTTAAGGGGAAGACACTATGTTCTTGTGTTCTTTTTTGTTATACTTATACTATCACTTTACACTACACTACACTAACTCAAAAGGTTTAGTTCTTTTAAGTCTTCTCACTTGATCTGTATTATCGAGGAGCTGGATTGCCTCAACGTTTACATGATGATGAAGTCGTTTTTCGTGAGCTTCTGCGTATTTTTGTATTATTGTAGCAACAAAGTCTATATTAAGGTCCCGTCTATATAAGGTATTGAGAAGATATGTGTGATAATTATAGTGATAATACATCTAAAGACAATGCCACAGTTTTTGCCATGCTTCAAGCATGATGCTTGTATATTTTTATTTATGGTCTGTTGTAGGGTCACCGGGTAAACAGTGAGTCAATTTTTTTTTGGAGCTCATATCTCAAAGACTGTCTGTCAGATTGGCTTAAAATTTGGTTTCATGTATTGAATTTTTATCAACTCTTGGAAAATAACAAAATCATTGTCCTCAGATAATAAAGAGCAGAGAAAATAAGGCTATTTGAAAAGAACAGAAATGATCCACTGTTTACACCCAGTGGTGAACAATGAGTCACCCGTTGGTTAACAGTGGGTCTAGGGGTTTTCATAGGTTAATTAATAATTAAAGACATTCAATAAAGAAATTGTATTATTATTAAAACTTAAGAGGAAAAACGAAAATATAAAAATGTATTTTTAGTAGCTATCATAATTCATAACCATTATAAAATCACTTTTGTTAAGGCGATGCACATGCATTTTGGTTATTATACTCTTTATCTTCTTCATCACTCAACCAGCTCCCTTCATCTGGTGAGTCATCATCTAAGACGATTTGTAATAATCTCGTACGGCCTGCTCATGTTCAGCCGTAAGTATTTTCCTGACAGAATAATTTGGCGTCAGGTGGTCAGGATTGTTTTTTGTGTTGTATCTTTAAAGAGTAGAAAAGGCAATCCCATGATCTGTAGCGGCTTGCCTAATTCTATGTCCTGCCTTTATAGCATCTAATGCTTTTTTCATTTGTTCCTCAGTATGGAAACCAATTTTCCTGTTAGTTTTATTTCTGCCCATTCTGTAATAAAATTATTTTAGCTTAGATTATTTTAGTCAAATTAGTTTAGCTTTAAAATAAATTGTTTCTATTTCCTGTAGGTATATTAGTTAAGTGTATTAGTAACTGATTTATGGGATAAAAAGATGCCTATGTTTTAGAACCATCTATTTTAAACATTTTAGCTTGATCCGTTTAGTACCTACTTATGTGAAGAGGTAACAAAAATCCGAACATATAAACTTTCGCACTTTTAATATTAGTGTGACTTAATTTTATTATGGTTAAAATCTAGCAGAGCGATGCACGTCGACTTAACAACAAGTACACAGTGAATCGCGATCCACTGAGTACACAGTGAATCAGACCCACCCTTGACCATAGGCCGATTCAAAATGCAAACAAGAATCAACCTGTTCAAACTAGTAGCTAATAATATCAACCATAGTTAAAATCACAGCATAGGAACATGGTCACAGTATAGTAATACAATTATATCGCTATCTAATATAAGTTAGCAATTATAAACAAAATATCAACTCACATTTCAAAGTATTTTCGACGCGTTCCCACATAAACGGGCGTGGTGCGTCCTCACTTAAGCACAGGCACGTGGGAACTGGCTGAGCGGAGATTGCGGGTAGAGGGGCGTATGTGAGCAGACAAGTGGCAGCGCTACTCATACGAATTTCGCCAATGTGTGCGTGACCCACTGTACCCAACTGACCAACCGTTTACCCGGTAACCCTACTGTTATGTTTGAAACAACATGATGATGATCTTTATCTTATCTAACAATAACGCCGACCCACGCACACTGGTTTTGCCAATAATCCAAATGTGCAATCATATTGCAAGAACTTTCCCACAGATAATATAATAGACTAGTAGCGGTTAGAGGTACACTGATTCCAAATGAGCGAGCTATCTCATTTCGTGTGGAAACAAACCGGCGCGGCCTCATTACGGTAGGCGTATCTAAAGGTACTGACCGTTGTTACGAGGTGTAATCGTAACATGTTACAGGGCGGGCATTCATGCAGCCAGTAGGTCTACCATGAGTTTTCACAATCTATACTCGCTAGCGACTGCAGTTAAAAAAATGTATGCAAACTTGTACAGCGCCTCTAGCGGATAGTTTGGTACTAAAATACGCAGTAAACTATATATACTACAGCGACCGACACCATGAGTTACAAATCTGACAGATATCATAGTAACGTACTAAGTATTATTGCTACTGTAGTAACGGCAGGCGATCTAAAGTGACAACTCATGGTAGACACAGTACGCTGGATTCCCCGTAACGCTACAAACGGACTGCTGATGTTACACGGTGGCACGGTGGTGCTACGAGGTGTACCTTGGAACGCCGATCCTACGACCTTAACGATTTAAATATTTGCCGTTATAGGTACCTGGAAATTTAACATCTCCGTCATAATGACGAAAGGCAGGCTGCGGGCTGGATGCGTCAGCGAAAATGCAGACGCAGAGTGCAGTAATTCATGTAGTCGGATATGCTCTTCTAGTAGAACCATGCTTGGGAGCTTCCGTTGCGCAAACAGTAAAACGCGTTAACGGTTAAAGTTACGGAGCCATCATGTTAGGCGGAATTGTCCCTAAAAAAAGGTTCAAAAAAAGTCTGCGATAGCATATGTCTATCTTTTAAGGTTGGACCTAATCTTACTTTTTTATGGTAATACAATTTGTTCAAAAATAATGTCTTATTTGCTAAGATGTTTTTATAAACATAGTATCCATAGTATCAGTCCATAACCAAGGAATATCTCAGAATATATCACAGTTTTACCGCCCGCGCATTTACATTATATAACGGGATAGCTAGTTTTGTCATATAGGTACCTGGAAATTGAACATCTCCGTCATAATGACGAAAGGCAAGGGCTGCAGACCGGACGCATCAGCGAAAATGCAGACGCAGAGTGCAGTGATCGGCACCCAGCCTGGCATGTCGATGGATATGCTCTGCAAGTAGAACCACGTGCCTAGAAGGCACATTGTGAAGCCGCCGACTGCGCTCGTCACGGCTAGGAGTGGCTACAAACAAATAAATAAATCATGCTGAACAATTAACACAGTATCATCTAGCCCCAAACCAAGACGAAAGTTTAATAACAATCAAGCACCGACGCGGGTTAATCTTTCTTTCGGTGTTAGGTTCGGAAGGCGGTTTAAAGTAGCATAATAAATAAGGCTGTCTATCCGTCAGCTCCGCTCCGCTCTGTTGGACAAGCAGCTTAACTTTCCTGCAGGCTGATTACGTATACGCGACAGGTGTGAATATCGAGATCATCGCTGTCAAATTTCAACTGATCGTCCTGGCTGTTATCTAATTCAAAATTTATTGTAATCAGCCTGCCATGTCAAACGACCCGTTAACATATTCTTGCGGTCTGATTACGAATTTGTGTCAGATAGCGGGAGTTGACGTTTCACAGCGATGATCCCGAGAGAGAACGTCCATTGCAAGATGTTAATCGAAACGATTCAGATGAATGGGAGTTCCGCAGAATGATTACGATTAAAGATGTCAATCGATACAGTACATGTAAATGTGAAATGATAAATAAATGAATCTGATGCGATCAATCCTTCCCAGCGCTATGATGGATCATCCATGAATGCGCAAACTAATTTATATTTTTAAGGCGTCTAGGTGACAACGAAACTACCAAGATGGTGTACCAAGCTCTCTGTCAAAGCATCATAGGCTATTGCGTCACATCTTGGGGAGGAGCTGCCAATACTCTCCTCATTGATGTAGTGGCTTAAATCCCTCAGTTACGAAGAGACTGAAAACCTCTTTGTCTCCTCTTTGTCAAAACAAACTTAACTGCCCTCAGATAGGTACACACACTCAACGTGTGCCATTGTGTAGGTTTCATATTTCCCCCTGTTGCCCAGACTACACAACACAATAGACATATTACATCACAAACATACTACTCATTAAACACAAATAATCATAATTATCTTTATCAATCCCACTAATATTATAAAGCCTTGTTTGTATGGAGGTTTGTTACCTCTTCACGCAAAACCTACCCCACGGATTGAGCTGAAACTTTGCACAAGTATACCTCGATGTAGGTCTGGATTAACACATAGGCTACTTTTTATCCGGGTACGACGCGTGCGAAGCGGCGGGTAGAAGCTAGTGTTATTAAATGTATTGTTATGTGTGTATATTTATTTAGTTTTTGTTAAGTATATTTAATATACTTTTATACATATTCAAACAGCTTGTATTTTATAGTTTATATTTTGAATCCGGGGAGTGAAGGGACCTGGTAACCTGTAATACAGGTTTCTTCCTAACTTATATCAGGCACCAGTCTCCTGCAAACCGACTCAAATAGAATAAGCTTTATTTTTCTGTGTTTTATCATTTTGTCTCACGGTTTGTTGTGAGAGAAATAAAAATATATTTGATTTGTAATAATACTTCAATGGATTTGATCCTATACAAAATAACAGTCTTCATACATTACCTTCACTTAGGCTTTTTCAAAGACATGTGAAAACAAGTTGACATTTTCACTTTTTAACGTTCCAGATCAAAATGGTAAAAAGGAACCCTTATCCTTATAGTGTGCGAGGAGTGCCGGCAGTAGAATGTTGATGCAGTAAGTGCCTGCCACGGATACCTCCGAGAGATGGGCTAAGATGTCTTTCCGTCCACTATGGCGCTCGCAAAACCGCCTGCCAGGCGTGGTGAGTATAGCAACACAACCCCTCATAAAATAATATCAGCTTGGCGATTCATGAGGAAGGCCTATGTCCAGGAGTTGTTGCAGTTGAGACAATGATGATGAATACATATTATCTCTCTCTATCTATTTGTTCCGTTATCTTTTTAGAATGGCACTAACCGAATAGCTATATGTCATTTTAGTCCGTTTTACGTCAATTTAATTGGGTTTATTGTTACAACAGAATCGGCAACTATATACTATTATTGTTATTGTTTAGTATGTAAGCTTCCTCTAACCCAAGATTTTACGGGAGGAGGGGCTTTAACTATGCCTGTTGGGTATACGGGCGGTGCTGGGTGCTGTTGAGCTGCGTGACCTCTGAGACACTGTGAGACACAGTCCTTCGACTAGTTCAGAGGGAAACGGACGCTCGGCGGCACACAAAACCGTGCTGTGCTCATCAGCTTAGTATAGTTTTCGGTAGTCTGTAAGAAATCGTAGTAAGCGATAAGACCACCTTTTGTAAAATGTGTTTTTTTACAATAAAGAACTGTATTATATTATCGTACATGGTATAAATACGCATATTATCTATTAAGGCATTGACGTGAAAGAACGGTTCAATGCGTCTGAAGCTGACTAGGCCATTCTTCCATACACTTATTATACCTAATACATGCTTTTTGCGAGGTGCTGATTATAGAAAATCATATAGGTGTATCAGTGGCACTTTGTCACATAAAAGACGTAACACCAGAGGAAGTTGTACCTTTTATAATTACTGGATTGGTTTGGCATTGTCTTCGGTTTCTAAGCGAATAATTACAAGTAAGGTCAGGAGGTTTTGATAACAAACTAAAAAACTACACTTATCATATCACTTAGAGGTGATGCATGAAGAATAGAAATTACTTTGTCGAAATTCATTAATAGTTCAAATCAAATCAAATATATATTTATTTCTCTCACAACAAACCGTAAGACAAAACAATAATAGAAAGAAAAATAAAACTTATTCTATTTGAGTCGGTTTGCAGGAGACTGGTGCCAGAGATAGGTTAGGAAAAAACCTGCATTACAGGTCACCAGGTCCCTTCACTCCCCGGATTCAAAATACAAACTATAAAATACAAGTTATTTGAATATACATAAATGTAAATTTTATGTATATTACTACAGCACAAATATACTACTAATGAGTAGTATATTTGTGCTGTATAGTGTGTCTGTTGTGTTGTGTTATTTAAACGTGAGTTATGTTAGTTAGTTATAGTTTGTATATATAATGAAATAAATCAGGCAAAGTGCGTGTTGGGCCACACGCTGTGTAGGGTTCCGTAATTACCCGTAAAACGTCCACTACTAAACACAGACCTCACTCATGGATCTCCATGAGGGATAGTTGCCATACTCACCACGGTTGGCAGGCGGGGTGGCGAGCGCAGTACGGGATGTTGATACACGGAAAGATGCTGCTGCCCGTCTTCCGGAGGTATCCCTTAGCAGGCTCTTACTGCATCCACGGACATTAGAGGAAGGGTAGGTGACATTCCGGTGCCAGCACCCCACGGTAGATTTACCATATATCAGATTATAATTAGGAGGTAGGTACAGAGCAACAGTGGTGGATCCAGGATTTCGTTTTAGTAGGGGCTTGAGCCCCCTGTCACCTAGTATAGAATACGACTCACCTTCCTGGCAACTCGGTCAACGATCAGCCACGCCGTAAACGACCCTATAATCTGCACCACAGCGAGCTTGTTTGGTTTTTTGTTTGTTTGTTTTGTAGGAATAAGAACTGCTATGTAGCCGCAGAACGCCTGACATATAGGCTTTTACCACGATACCATTTTTTAGTTTTGGGTGGGGCTCGACCGCCCCCCCTGGAACCATGACTTTTGCAACTGATGACACATACGGTACGGTGCATTACGTATGTTAATTTGAAATAAGAGCCATCAAACTCTTCAAATAATAGATAGATGACGACTCACCTTCCTACCAACCCGGTCAACGAGCTGGCACGCCATAAACGACCCTAAAATCTGCACCACAGCGAGCAGAATGGACTGCTTGTTGGGCGACAGTGAGATACTGGTGCTGGGATCCTTCCCAGCCGCGGCGAAGATGTGGCTGGCGTAGATAATAACTGCTATGCAGCCGCAGAACTCCCGCGTCAGGTTCACTGTGAGGGCCACCCAGAAGGCTTTCGTGGTGGTCTTGTCGGAGACTTGAAAGAAAAGGAAATATTTTGTGAATAATTATTTCACCATCATCATCATCATCATCATCATCAGCGCAGTGCGGGATGGTGATACAAGGAAAGACGCTGCTAGCCATCTTTTGAAGGTATCCCTTGGGAGATTCTTACTGCATTCACGGGCAGGAGAGCAGAGGCAACATTCTACTGCCAGCACCCCACGGCATATAATAATTATTTATCACCACCTAGAGATAACTGAGCATTGGATACATGATATAAAATCAGAACTATATTTTAAAAGACAAAAATAGCCATAAAATACAACATTGTTTTATTTACAGGCACTGGCGATGGATAACATTAAATATCCACTTCAGGACTCGGCTCCAGAAGATGAATGAGATACTTAATGATGCGTCATCATTAAAAAAAAACCAACTTCATTGAACGTGTTGATGGTGGTGATGATGACGATGAATAAGAAGGTGCGATGATGCATGGATAAGCGCAGAATTTTTTAAGAATGAAAAATCCATTGATGTTGTGTAGATCCCACGACTTTCGGATTGAAAGTCTTGGTCACACAACATAGTAACTATATAGGGGAAACAAGCACGTGCTAACAAACAGATTTATTGTGCCAATTGATCACTATTGATGCGCGACCTGTCGACACCGCTAGTTCCGAGTCTGAGGAGTCCTTGACGCCAGATGATTAAGATGATTAGTCTCAATTGCTCTTGCTAGTAATTCGGTTGTGGTGGATGCAAATGTTTGGGTCAAGTGGGGAGAGGTTAAGTGGTGCTTAGACGGCGCAAAAAATTCAACGTTTGTTGTACCAATCGAGGACAAGGCTCTAGAAATCTTCTGTGAAAGTACCCTTCAATTCGCAATTGCACAAGGCCCTTAGTCCCTAAGTTTTAAATTGTGTTGAATCTGTGTATCTCTTGTTGGTGGTCCTAATAAATAAATAGATGCAAAAGGCCTTACTTTTTTGTTAGATACTTACAGATAAGTTTAGGTGAGAACTTCGGCGGGCAGGTGGTCTGCTCAATGATGAGGGTGTTCACCTCCGCGGTGATGGCCTCGTGGTCTGCCGGCAGGGAGCGCAGCCAGCCAAGCACCTTGGCTGCTTCCTGGGAACCAAAACAGGTTACTTATTTCAATAAAGGTGGGCAAGTAGTTTATTGAACCATTCCAAACAAGTCGATGGCATTTCTTGGGATAAGCTGAGAAATTTCAAGCTGTGACGTGCCCTGGGGTAGCCGTGGGGTGGCCGTAGAATGTTGCCTCTCCTCTCTTGCCCGTGGATGCAGTAAGAATCTGCCAAGGAAACTTCCAGTAGATGGACAGTAGCGTCTTTCCGTGTATCAACATCCCCTATAATTAATTCGCTCTATAGTCATAATTTATGTTATCCCAGAGGTTACGTCCGTGACGCCACCATCGGCCCTGGTGGAAGATCAGCGTTAGTTGTGCATACAACTAACATTATGCTGAACCAGGACCATTTTGTGACACTTATTAGTTGTCTCTTAGATTAATATTAGGGTTTCACTGTATAAGTTTGTTAAGTGTTGCAAATAAATCAGTTTTCATTTCACTTCATTTTCATTTCATTTCATACTCGCCTGCCAAGAGTGACTAGTATGGCAACAACCCTCTTTATGATCTTGGAGTTCCATGAGGCCTTAGTCCAGTAGTGGACGTCCTTCGGCTGAGACCTACAGCCTACCTCATTTCTCCCCTGCTTGATCAGGTAAGAGGGTGTCTCCGGCAGCCGCAGCTGCAGGCAGACATGCAGCAGGGGAACAGCCAGCAGCACCCACAGCGCAGCGCGGAAGGACATCACGTCTCCCAGGATGAACATCAGCAGGTTTCCAACCGTCTGTCAACAAGTATTTGTTTAAAGCTTTTGCAAAAATCAGAAGCAGAAGATGAATAACATTTATCTACTAATATGACTATGCCATGGGGAGCCGGCGCGGTAGAATGCTGCCTCTCCTCTCTTGCCTTCGACCAGATAACCAACTGACAAGGGATACCTCCGGAAGATGGGCAGCAGCGTTTTTCGTTTTACAATAAAAAACGCTGCGGGATGTTAATACATCCCGTACAGTGCTTGTTAGCCTGCCAAGCGTGGTGAGTTGGCAAGAACCCCCTACAGAAGCCTACGTTCAGCAGTGGCAAAAGTCCTAGTCCAGTCTGAGTAATGTCCATGGACCAAAAAGTTAGAAACAGCTCGTACCTGTGGCGTGCGGGCGGTTACAGAACCGCCCACGCAACTCGGGATGTTGACACTCGGAAAGACGCTGCTGCCCATCTTCCGGAGGTATCCCTATGCAGGCTCTTACTGCATCCACGGGCATGAGGGGTACGGGGTAACATTCTATTGCCGGCACCCCACGGCAGGTTTTTTTTTATAGTTAAAAGCAGGTTATCCAGCAGTGGTTCTTAGACATGTTTCATCAAAATCGGTTAAGACGTTTACAAGATATGTGGTGAAATAGGGGATGGACAATCGAATGTTTTCAAATATACCCAAGTGTGGTATCAAATGAAAGGACATGATGTGTAGATCGCAAAACAGGCTAAACACATTACAAAAAAAATGTTTGGAAAGCTTAGTCCTCATTCAAAATGAGCAATGGCGTATTCAAGGATTTTCGAGTTGTTCTGTAATACCGTTCATCGCACAAAATATATTAATTTGTGGTATCTACCTCACTTTCACGCAATATTGGTTTAAACTTTATTTTTCTTGATTTTCCCTTCGTTAGGGATTGAACCAGAAATGAGGAGATACGTAGAAGAACTCGGGTCACCGACATAGCAAAGCGGATTAGCACGTTTAAGTGGCAATGGGCAGGCCATTTAGCTCGCAGAACAGATGCCCGATGGGGCCGAAAAGTTCTCGATCAGAGGCCACGGACCGGCAAGCGCAGCGTAGGACGTCCACCTACAAGATGGGCTGACGACCTGGTGAAGACCGCAGGTCGACGGTGGATGCAGATCGCTTCCTACCGCAATAACTGGAAATCCATGAGGGAGGCCTATGTCCAGCAGTGGACGTCCTACGGCTGAAATGATGAATATGTTTTGGTAAAAGTAAAAAAAACATACACCAACTTCTAACAACAGGTCTACAGGTAACTACGAAACCCTTCCCAGCGCGTGGCCCGACACGCGCCTAGCCTAATTTATATTTGATATTCCTCACCGATTACACGTGCCGCCATTACCGTTCCCAAGAAATATTATCAACATAGCAAACCCATCTCACTATCTCACTAATATTATAAATCCGAAAGTTTGTTTGTATAGATGTATGGAGGTTTGTTACCTTTTCACGCAAAAACTACCCAACAGATTGAGTTGAAATTTTGCACACGTATAGATGTGGACCAGGAACAACACATAGGCTATTTTTTGTTCCAAAATTGAGTTCCCGAAGATAGATATGACGTAAACAGTTTTCTTTTGTATGAAAATTTGACTCTGTTACATCTTTACGCAAAAACTGCGCTACGGATAGAGCTGAAACGTTGCACACAAACAGATGTAGACAAAGATAAACATATGGGCTACTTTTTCTCCTAAAAATTAGTTCCATTGAGATAGATAGGACCTGATCAGTTTCCCTTTGTGTGATAATTTTTGTTAGATCTTTACGCAAAAACTACGCTAAGGATTGAGCTCAGACTTTGCACATATGTACATAAATATATCAGATTAGCATATTGGCTACTTTTAGTCCGAAAAATAAATCCCACAGGGCAGTTATGACGTAATAAGCTTTCCTTTGTAAGATAATTTGTCTTTGTTATAGGTAACTTCCCGCAAGAACTACGACACGGATTGAGCACATGGATACATGTAGAGCTAGATTAACGTTAATGCTACTTTTTGTCAATACATATATTCAATATACATATATAAAATATTCATCTACCGCAGCATCTGCTAAAGTGCCGTATTCAGATTGCGTCCGGAAAAGTTTTAGTCATTAAAAAATCCAGCTACTGCTGCCTCTGGCACACTTCTTTTTTTAGGTTATGTCAGGTACAGTTTACAAGACAAGTCGTAAATAAATGGTTCAGCAGCCTCTGCCAAATTCCTTCTTTAAGATAGGTCACGTCAGGTATAGTTTCAAGTATAAGTCTGCCAAGGTCAGAGCTGGATGTCTGAACTTGGAAAACATATGTCAAATTAACATTGCGCGGGCAAAGCGGCAGGTAAAAGCTAGTGAAATAGATCACAATAGTTTTGTAAATGTTTTAAGATGAGAAAAACAACCACAATGCCGTGAAACGTGGTACCTATTTGTGTAACCGCAAAATGATTTCACTTAACATAATCTCAACCGCAGCACGTCCAATGCTGGTCGTAGATTTTCCTCATACATCTTCAAGATCATAAGGGGATTGTTGCCATACTCGCCACGCTTAGCAGGCGGGATGGTGAGCGCAGTATGGGATGTTGATACACGGAAAGACGTTGCTGCCCATCTTCCGGAGGTATCCCTTAGCAGATTGTTACTGCATTCACGGGCAAGAGGGGGGGGGGGGGAGCAATATTTTACCGTCCCCACGCACCTCACGACATCAAAGACAAACACAGACATCAAAGACAAACACAGACATCAAAGACAAATACAGAGCGCATTTCTACCACTCGAGAACTTTTCGACCTAATAATAAAATATTTAATTTGGACGACCGCTGTGGCGCAGCGGGCGAAGGTCCGTCTGTGACGTAAGAGGTTGCGGGTTCGGTTCCCGCCTCGGGACAGATGTCTGTATGAACTGCAGAATGTGTTTTGGATGTTTTTCTGTATATGATAAAACATATTGTCCTGTGAAGTAATTAAGTATCATACCCATAACATATGCTCTGCTTGCTTGGGGCTAGATGATGATGTGTGAATTGTCCAGCATTATTTATTTATTTATGTATCCGTATACATAAACGTAGGTATGCAGCGAGGTCACGTTGCCAGGTCACCAAGATTGTGGGTTGAGACCTGGATGCGCTTTGCGAAGAATCGGATAAAATGGAAGAAGCATAAAAAGGCCTATACCCAAACGGGTTAAACAGAGCTGGAGAAGAAGATATGGCTACTTATATGTGAGAATGTATATAATGAAGGATAATGAAGGTCCATGTCATGACGAGTCCTATACCCAACTATGGTGAAACCCAAGAAGAAGATATGGCACAGTTGACATCACCAAGATTGCGGACAAGATACCTGGATGCGCATTGCAAATAATCGGGAAATGCTGAAAGCATGACGACTCATATACCCAACATTGCGAAGAATCTGGCTTGGCAAGCATGAAGAGGCATATATACCAGAAAATAGGTGAAACCAGGTGATGTCTGCTTACCTGTGAGAATATAATGAAGGTCCCGGTCATGCCGCGTATGCTGTCCTCACTGATCTCCTTGACGTAGAGGGGACAGACCACGTACCCGCCGCCCGAACCGAACCCGATGAGGAACCGAGCCCCGATCAGGGCTACAGGGTGCGCGCTGATCAGCTTCAATGCCCAGCCCAGCTGTGGACAAGCCCCAATAAAATAAAAGCCAATAATATTAGGTGGTTCTTATACACCCAGTGGCGTAGCTACCCAGGGGCTAGGCGGGGCAGTGCCCCGGGGCCCTCAAGCTCAGGGGGCCCTCCAATCCTTACCAGAAATCTCGGTCGAACTGAACTTTTGGAAATTTCTCCCATTTTCAAAATAAATATGACAGGCAACCCCACTTTAATCATGACAACTCAGTTGAGAGAAATTCAAAAGTTATGCCTAGGGAATTCCACTAAATTCTTTCTGTAGGTTGGCAGTGTTGCAAAGACATTTTCCACTGGACGCGTTACTTGGCCGATCTCGCCCTATACCCCGGTGTCATTCAGTCAGCCTTTTAGCCTAACTGACCGAAATTGTCTTGTCAGTGCGTTGGTGGTTGTCGAGGACAAACATTAGTTAAAAAATTGACTAGGTGTATTGTTTTGTAAAAATTATAGTGACTGATCTGACAATATTTCTTTTCATAGGTAAGTACAATTTTATCCCATAGAAGCAGCAATTTTTTCGTAAAATTAAATAAATGTGATGTAATTATTTCATTCATACCGCCATTTTAAAAAGTACTTACTCAAATTTTAATGCAATTTAACTAAACTTGTGACCTACCGAAACAAGTCTGGATTATACCGTTCATTTTCCATTCGTTCATTACAAAGATATTCATAAATGTTAATAATAAATATGTATGTATGTATGTCTAAGAAAAGAAAACTATAGGTACATACCAAAACTGTATTTTTGTCAAACGTAATTATTTTCCAGTAAGGAAGTAAAATAAATAAACCTTTGTAGCGAGTTCACTTTCTTTTTCTGTTTATTTAATTACTATCTGATCCGACAGACGTTGTGCCGATTGTTTTATTCAGTTCTAGTTATGTAATACATAAATAAATAAATAAAATAAATAATTTTATTTATTTATTGTTTGTACCTCTGGAGGACAACAAACGAACTCACTCCTGCTCCTATACTAGCGTGCAAACATTGTACCTTCTCTTAATTGGTTTCTGTGTATCAGTGTGTCGTACGTAATGCCGGGGCTGCACCTCAGCGTAATCTTAATAATTAGTGTTCTATTTGTCGGAATTCATAAAGAAAATTTTGATCTGTAAAATCTGTAATTTTGAGCGCTAATTAAAGGCGTTAGGTGCACGCAATTGAAGCCTCGGGATGAGGGTGAACAGTGAAATCACTATTAAAATATTTTTTTCACGAAGTACAGGCAAACGATCATATTTAGGTACTATAATTTCAAATCGAAATGTAAGTAACCAAACTCCTACATTTTTCGTCATTCATTCATTTTGATTCATGAATTTCATCGATTGCGTCGATCACTATAGAACATCTTATAGAATTGTGAAACAGTGCGCTATATGCGTAACTAAGACAGCAAAAAATCACTCCCCCCGTACCCCGCAAAAATTGGTTGAACGTGATTGCATTCATTTTGCAAGCATAACGTGTCCAGTGGAAAATGTCTTTGCATTGCAGTGTTGTCAATTTGACGGATAGTGAACGCTAACGGTGATAATTTTTTTTAGATAAACACAATGATACGCTACAAGTGTCGTTGGGGAATCCCCGGAAAAAAAATATCACCGTTAGTGTTACCACATTTAACGATGGAGACCATGAACGATCTCCTGTCCGCGGACCTGAATTAATGTACCTACAGTCACCTGACTTGCAATTTTTCACGATATTTCGCGTTATACAATGAGCCGTGGGATGCCGGCAGTAGAATGTTACCCCTCCTCTCCTACCCGTGAATGCAGTAAGAGCCTGCTAAGGGACACCTCCGGAAGATGGGCAGCAGCGTCTTTCCGAGTATCAACATCCCATACTGCGCTCACCAACCCGCCTGCCAAGCGTGGTGAGTATGGCAACTACCCCTCATGGAGATCCATGAGGGAGGGCTTAGTTCAGTAGTGGACGTTTTACGGCTGAAATGATGATGATGATGATGAATCAGTTTACATAGCAGTGGGGCCCCATTTTTTAATTTGCCCCAGGGCCCTTGGTTACCTAGCTACGCCACTGTATAAACCACTGAAAATCAGAGCCGTGTTCTCACGGCGTCTGCTCTTTTCTTTTCCCACACGATACTGCTGTGGCGTGCTGGCAGTCTAATGTTGCCCCTCTTACTGACGTTGTATAAATCATCTATAATAGATGTGAAAGGCCTTAAGTTACTTTTTCTCAGGGTTCAACGCGTGCGCAGCTTAGCACTAGCTTTTGATGAAACCATTAAACCTAAACAAATTGTCAAGTCAAGAAAGTTGTTAAAAAAGCAAATTGCCTGCAGTTAAATGTCCTCTCCTCTCTTGCCCGTGAATGCTGTAAGAATCTGGCAAGGGATACAAGGTACAGCAGCGTATTCAACCCGAACTAAAAACATCCGAAAACATCCCGAACTGCGCTCGCCAACCCTGCCGAGCGTGATGGCAAAAACTCCCTCACGATCAGTAACTTGGAGATTCATGAAAGAGGTCTATGCCCAACAGTGGACATCCTACCGCTTAAAGACTTACAGTTATAGGTACGCTGGCAGCAAGCAGCGCGTTCTTTCTTCCAATCCGGTCCGCAGCCACTCCGTACACAAACACAGCTGCTGGAGCCGCCAGGAACACGACGGAAGCTATCCAGGAGATGATCTCTTCGGAGAGGGGGAAATTTGAGGGGGACTCGGGGCCCATGAGAAGCGCCTTGTTGGGGGATATCCAGCCCATAGCGGTGCCATACGCCAGGATTGGCATGCACACTGGAAGATAATAGTTATTTTTATTTGGTTTTACAATAATACTTTAATTTAAAAAGACCGACATTAAACAGGAACATCCTTGACTTGTCGCTGAAAACACCGAAACCGCTATATTTGGGTATTTCCGATTTATCATGGATCCCCATCATCAGAACTGGGTGCAAAAATAAGCAAACTTTATAAAGTGAAACAAAGAACCCAACCACAAGGTTAAATATAGGGCATGAAACAATACCTGGGAGGACTCCAGTGTCTACTATTAAAACTATTTAATTTCTCATGAATCCCATCTTGAGAACTTACATCTGAAACATGACCTTACTTATAAAAAAAAAACAATCATCAATATCAATATACTATACATATAAAACTCTTCCGTTACTGACTGAGTGACTGACAGACAACGCACAGCCTAAACCACTGGACCTAGAGACTTGAAATTTGGCACACATATACCTTGAGTATCCTAGAGGTGCACTAAGAAGAGGATTTTTCAAAATTCCCACGGGAACGGGAACTATGCGGGTGAAACTTCGGGGTGCGTCTAGTATTAATATCATCATCATCATCACCATCCCAGGCCTCCCTTATGGATCTCGCAAGATCATGAGGGGGTTTTGCCATACTCACCACGCTTGGCAGGCAGGTTGGCGAGCGCAGTACGCGATGTTGATACACGGAAAGACGCTGCTGCCCATCTTCCGAAGGTATCCCTTAGCAGCCTCCTACTGCATCCACGGGCATGAAAGGAGGGGTAACATTCTACTGCCGGCACCCCACGGCGAAGCGAAGTATTAATATAATACCATTCATATTGGCGGAGTAATCGCTTATCAAAGTAACAAAAAGTCTTATCCAGCGGTCCCGATTCCTTCTCCGGTATTTGAAGGAGTTAGGGTCGGGGTATCTCGGGGGACAATGCAAAAATGTTGCTTACAGGAAGCACATACGCTGGGTTCGCACTTTAGGGATATCCTGATCACGATCTCGTACAGGCTGATGTCCGGGATATCCTCGCTATATTTAGGGTCAATTTGGCTCTCGGGTCTACGGCCGCACTGCAAACAGGTTTAGTAACCGAATCGTAGAGCTGTCCATAGAACATTTCAATTTCCCCTAACACTTTTGCTTTACTTGACGCTATACTGCCATCTTCCCTCTTCAGCTTCGTCATGCTCTGCCTAATAGACATATCTCTCGTGAACACTTTGGAGCCTTTGTTCCGCTCTATCTTTAATTCGAGTCGTATTATAGGTACGGATATTATAATTTGTCTATTGAGCTGCCTATACAACTTAGCATTATCGGGAGACTGCAATAGCAACGAGCGTCGTTTAGCTATAACGTTAAGGGTGTCATTAGAAAGTTTCTGGGGTCTATTTGTACGGGGCGTCCTAAAGAACTGAGACCACGCCGCTTAAACAGTCTCTAAAAACCTGTTATTGATCTCGTCCACCGATGCATCTTCTTCTAGACAGTCAAAGCGATTTGAAAGTGCGAGTTGGAAGAAGCTTTTGAAGTTTTACGCTTGTTGGTTTGGTTGTAGGTTTTTTAGGGTATGTGTACGATTCGGTGGAGCGTAGACTTCATCAAACGGGACCTCTCAAGTTTAACGTTTCTATTCAATGTACCTCTTACGATTCGGTGGGTCATCACTACAGGTTTTAACCATGTGAATAACGGAGACATCATTGAATATATGCCCGTGGCTTCTACCGTAGCCAGACAAAGTGGACCCTGGGAATGATCCTTGGGTGTGTGTTCATGAGGGGTTGTTGCCATACTTACCACGCTTGGCAGGCGGGTTGGCAAGCTTAGTACGGGATGTATCCCTCAGCAGGCTCTTACTGCGTTACTAAGGGCATGAGAGGAGGGGTAAAATTCTACTGCCGGCAGCCACCGGCTAGATAATTAAATAATACATTTATTAAACCTAAGTGGGAAAGATAAGCTAAACTGAGTTTTATTTAGATTTGTTTAACTAATGCCTAATCTTGCTTACTACAGAAGACAAAAGCCTTCATGTTCCTTGTCTATGCTTGTTCTAAGTGGATAATTTTGTAACTACATGGTTATAAAAAAACAAAAGATTTAAATCTTTGAAAATAACACGTGAACTCACCAACTATGGACATGAATATTTGATTGTGTTTGCTTCCCTCCTTCTTCTGCTGACTAACTTTTAAAACTTTTTGCACCATTTTCACAAATTAAATAATTAGGTACCTAAGTTAACAGTTGTTTCTATATCTAATTATTTTTACAGTTTAATATTGCTGTGACTATGTGTTAATTGCGTGTTTTAGAAAGCATTATAGTTTAGGCATATGTGTATTATTGATAAATTTCTGCGTGTAAGAAAATAATACAGTCTCTCTTAAAATTATACAATGACACAGAAAAACTTTTTATATCACTTTAACGATATTATTAAACCACTTTTTATTATTTTTTTTTCAAAATGTCACTGAACGTTCTGGTTGCACTGAAGACAAATGACCAATGATCTGTTTCAGTGTCAGATTATTACTGAGTTGATATTAGCTATCATTCTCTTATATCTTTGACAATAACAATTGCCATGGTCGGGACGGTATACAGGGTGTATTTAACATGACGTTATAACTACATAACTGATTTATTTGATAATGGCTTTACAGAAACAAGCATTGGAACGGGGGTACCAGAAAAGGGGGCGAAGGTTTCCGAAAATCACAATAACTCCGGTCCCGGGTCACCAAAATCAATCAGTAGGGGTACCCTTCTCTCATTAAGACAGTGCTGACAAAAAAGGTTTCATGTAAATCGGTCAACGCTTTCGGTTGTCATCGTGTCATGCACATACAGACAGCGCTATGCATTATAGCGGGCTTCGCCCCCTAATAAACATTTTTTATCTTTATCTTATGTTTGTGACGCTTTCACGTCTAAACCATTAGCTAAACCCTTTTTAAAAACTCTTTCACTTGTGGAAAGCTTCAATCAGGCTATATTTTAACCCCGTATTCCCAAAGAAACGGGAACATCGCAGGTGAAACCGCGGGGCGCTGCTAGTAAGTAATAAGTAAAGAAAATAGACTCGTTAATCAAAATTCGCCATAGGCTGCCGGCAATATAATGTTACCCCTCCTCTCATGCCCATGGATGCAGTAAGAGCATGCTAAAGGATACCTCCGGAAGATGGGCAGCAGCGTCTTTCTGTGTATCAACATCCCATACTTACTATATTATAAGCAAATACCTAACACCTAAAGCTTAGAATAGCGAACATTATTGTTTTTAGCAAATAAACATTTTTTTATTTTTTTTTATTTTATTATTATTATACTGCGCTCACCAACCCGCCTGCCAAGCGTGGTGAGTATGGCAACTACCCCTAATGGAGGCAGTAATTTTGATTCATCATCGTTTCAGTCATAAAACGTCCACTGACGAACACAGTGAATTAAAATAAATAAATAAACGTTTATTTTCAAAAAGGTCTAACAGTTATGGAAAACCTAGTTGACAGTCTTAGTTTTATTTAAACATCTCGCTCTAAACTAAAATGTGCCTTAACATTTTTTACGAGCAAAACATATAATGAATTTAGATACTTTAATTGAAAGGGGCCGACTTCATATTTCAGCACCATATAAAGTTGAAAACAAAGGACAAATAATTCTTCTTTTTCTGTCGACCTCTGGCGCAGCGGGCGAAGGTCTGCCTGCGACGCAAGAAATGACGGGTTCGATTCCTGCCTCTGTACAAATGTCTGTACGATCTGCAGATATTTGTTCAGGATGTTCTAGAATAGAAATAGTAATAGTTTTATTCTATTTCCTTTTTTGTTTATAGCTTTTTTTATTACATGTGTAGGTAAATCATCATCATCATCATCATCATGGTGGCCTTTTGGTGATCCAGTCTTGGATGTAGGCCTTTTCTCTCTTCTTCCATTCTTCACTGTCTTTTGCCCGACTCATCCAGTCCAGGCCTCCGTGTCTCCCCCCCCCCTCCCTTTCGCTATAATTTTCCTATAAACTTTACATACATTTTTACTTGCTATAAGTCTCACAGGTTTATCTCTGCAAACTTCGGAGATAAGGGGGGAACGGTCGTTTTTTATTAATGTGCAAAGAAATACCTTTTATATGATACCCACGCGACCTAGTAACTTCATTTAAAAAAATTGAGATTCTCTATCCGCCCCTGCAATCTTAATAAGAATATTCTTTTACATTTTCATATTATGCTATATAGTAAAAAAGTGTTATCCTTAACCATTTCAAATTTAAAGTCGATAGCATCAGTAGTTTTCGAGATATTCATTTGTGACAGACAGACAGACATAAGGGTTCCTTTTTACCATTTTGGTCCGGTACCCTAAAAATGGTTAAGTTATTATGAGTAAGAAATCAAAACCAACCTTATTCGTTTTGGTATCCAACCATTCGTTTAGGGTATGGTTGGATACAACAAATTTGAAATCGGGAGTGAAATGGCACTTGCGTTGTACGTATTATGGTATTCAGGGGGATGATATCCGACCCGACCATCTTGGAGATGATGAAGTTGTGCGTACGTGGAGTACGTGGGTAGGCGCTGACGGCCGCCTCTGTTCGCATTGCCTCGAGGGAGGACTAATCTCATGAAGAAGGCACCACTGACGCGCACCTTACAAGCACTAAAGGCCCTGTCAAACAGAGAGCGTAATTAGCGCGCGTCAAGGCGCTAAAGCGTCCTGGTCTTAACGTCGTACACTTTGTGTGTGACAGCTTCGACGCTATTCAGTAGTCGTCCCTCACGATAACGAATAGGTACCTACTCCTACTTGGTCACGATGTCTTGATTGATTGATTGCACTGTTCCTTGTGTTATACAAAGACGGGTATTTTCTGACACATTCTATTAACTTTTCAGTCATTTTCACTAATAATTTACGAAGAACACACCCGGCGCTAACTAATATTCTCTAATAAAATACAACGCGACGTCATGACGCGGCGCTAGAGCGTCGCGTACTGGTAGCGCGCTAGCGCTGTTTGACAGGTTGTAGCCTGTTCAGTACAACACAACGCGACGCTATAACGCGGCGCTAGGCCAGGACGCTTTAGCGCCTTGACGCGCGCTAATTACGCTCTCTGTTTGACAGGGCCTTAAACCTGGTAGCGGCGACCATTGACGTATTCCACTGTTCACAGAGCGAGTTCGCAAAGGCTGTTCAATTTGTGCTACTGTAATTAATTATTATTTTATTTTTAGACTGATGTTAATTGAATTTATTTTGCTCATTATTCTATAAAATTATTTTTATTGAAGACTTATTGAACTAGATTGTTATGCTCATTGACAAATTATATTAAAATATTTTAGTTGCTAATTGACATTTATATTGTTTTTTTTGTCTTGTTTAAACTTCGCGATCACAACACATTATTAACATACATATAACTGGGTATTTATCGGGACCATGCTTGGTGCAATCCAAGCGAAACGTCGGGAAATAATAAAGGTAATTTACGCGATAAATACTCGGTTATAATGTATGTTAATAATTGATATTTTTGTTTATTTTGACGTATTTTTACTTACTTTTTGTGTTGATTTATTATGTTGACTACTGTATTGTAGGTTATACCTGTAATAATAGTAATAATGTTTTGAATAAATACAAATACAAAAACGTTTTAAAAATATTTATTCCTGACATTACAAAAACATCACTAATACACGATAAATAAATATTTTAACATTTTTCAATATTTTTATACATTGTAAAAATATAAATAAGTTACGACTAAGCATACTTTTTGTAAATTACGTACATTTTGATTTAAATAATTCTTCTGTACGTGTGCGTACTCTTAAGCGGCTGAACTGATTTGGATAAATTATGTGTGTATATTTTAATGGGTTCCTGGAGGGTGTGAAAACACAATTGCACTCGGTATATGGCGCTGCTGTCGGTAAGTCATCAAATCAGCGGGCAAAGCGACATCTGACTGCCGGTTTCGCTACCATATATAAGAGGGTCAATGTGTGTTATTTGCATTTGCATATACATATACATAAGGTATATATAAAATATCTGCAGATAAAACAAACACGGTTGGGATCGAACCCGCGTTTCAGGTGGCCAAGCCAACTGCGCTACGGCGGTTGTCAATAGCAACTTCTCATACAATTCTGTTAGAACTGTCTAGACCTGAGCCGTGCTTTTGATACGCTCAACCACGACCTCATGTGGAGGATATTGCGTGGATGTGGTACGCAATTACCTTTTGAGGATCTTCTTGTATTTTGTTATCGCAAGCGGGTCAACAGTTTCAGTAGGGCCCTGATATAAAAGAGCTACTTGCTTCCATTTGGGGTGAGGCAGGGGAGTCTCACGTCTCCGAACCTATTTAACACTTATGTGAATGCACTCCAATAGGGCTCACTCAGGGTTGATACTTAATAATATGTTAAGACTCCCGGAAAATTAATTTTTGATTAGGTTTTTATTTCCTTGAAATATACTACCTCATGTTTCATAGCAAATATGTTAACTCCACCGGAATCGTGTTTTTTTGATAACTTTTTTCATTTCCTTGAAATATGCTAACTTCCTGAGCTATACTGACGATACACTGCTTAGCCTCTCGGTTAAAGGTTTGAATAAACTAATTAGGTTATGTGAGATATATGTGTAGGACAGTTTCCTGCTTTTACTATGATGCAAAGTCATCTATTATTCTACTAGATGTTTTCAATGTTTTTGCTCCATTTTGTATATGTTCTATTTATTCATTGTGTTGCCTTCTGTGACGTCACCAAACGGCTCAGTCCGAAGACCAGCGTTGGTTAACATATTGGCTATGTTAGCTGCAACGGTCTCATTTTCAGCTACATTAAGCTGAAAATGAGCCCGTTTTGGGACTCAAGCATGGCTCCATTATTTTTATGTCTTCTTTAATGTCATCAAAGTTTTATATGCTTGTTGCTACAAATAAAGAAATTATCTATCTATCTATTATGATGATTGATTGTATAATACTGATTTAGTCAAGTCTAAAAGCTTAAAGAAGTGTTGGTCGCGTATCTATTGTGGTCGCGTATATGTTGTGTCGGTTGGTGGAACACGTTTCTTGCATCCGCCACGTGGTTAGGCGTGTGCGGGTACTGCTTCTCTGCTTGTCTGACATCTTTTATCTGATTTTGTCAGCTGATAATAATGTAGTGTTGGCCGCGTATCTACTATATCGGTTGGTGGAACACGAGTCTTGCCTCCGTTACGTCGACGAGTGTATGTACTGCTAGAATAACTGTGTTTTTTGATCTATGATTTTTCAGCTTAGAATAATGCAGTGTTCATAATCTGTTGTGTCGGTTGGCGGAACACGTGTCTTGCTTCCGCCACGTGGTTAGACGTGTGCTAGAATCTCTGTGGTCTGTGATCTATTTATATCTTTTTGTCAGCTTAGAATAATGCAGTGTTGGCATATCTGTTGTGTCGGTTGGTGGAAGACGTGTTTTGCATCCGCCACGTGGTTAGGCGTGTGCTGCTGGAGGCTCTGTGGTCCGGCCTCGCCCGGCATCCGAATGTGATGCGAAACTCTCGGCGGAATTTACCTGGAAAGGAATAAAGGGATTTAGGGGTCTGATTTGTTTTTAATGGTAATTAATTTAGAATTTTCGCTGTCCATATTTAGTGTCGGGAATGTTTAAGCAGGTAACTACTTGTTATGTTGGCCCTTTCGCGTCGCGTTCGCAAACCGTCATCACCCTGAAAAAGGCCCTGGATAAGGGTCGCAACAGTTGGCGCGCCCACCAACATAACAGGTAGGTACGCAAACATTCCTGATCATCATCATCTCAGACATCCACCAACATAACAGGTAGGTACGCAAACATTCCTGATCATCATCATCTCAGACATCCACCAACATAACAGGTAGGTACGCAAACATTCCTGATCATCATCATCTCAGACATCCACCAACATAACAGGTAGGTACGCAAACATTCCTGATCATCATCATCTCAGACATCCACCAACATAACAGGTAGGCACGCAAACATTCCTGATCATCATCATCTCAGACATCCACCAAAATAACAGGTAGGTACGCAAACATTCCTGATCATCATCATCTTAGACATCCACCAACATAACAGGTAGGTACGCAAACATTCCTGATCATCATCATCTCAGACGTAGAACCGCTGTCCACGTCCACTGCTGGACATAAGCCTCTCTCATGGATCTCCAAGATCATGAGGGAATTGTTGCCGTACTCGGCACGCTTGGCAGGCGGGTTGGCGAGCGCAGTACGTAGTGTTGATAAACGGAAAAACGCTGCTGCACATCTTCCGGAAGTATCTATTGGCAGATTCTTACTGTTACCACGGGCAAGAGAGAAGAGGCACCATTCTACAGACGGCACCCACGTCGGCACCGTGGGGTTTGCTGTCTGTGCTATCTGAAAAAACATAATTTTGAGATAGCACAGATCCCTAAATGACAAATTACTGTTTTGTCTTTAAGAGATCTCTGAAAGTAATGTTTTTTCAGATCAGAGCAGTAAACACCACGGCGTCCATGGGAAATCGAGAGAACTACTCTAATATAATATGCCTTCTACATGCGAGGACACATAATTGGTTACGAGTTATTATGTAAGTTTCTAATATGTACCTATATAGTATTAGGTCGTTACACATGAAATTGGCGTTTTGTCGTACTGGCCACTTTGATCTCAAATAACTCCTCTTTGGTTAGGAATTCCAAATCCAAATTTATACAGCTTTGCTCTTATCTATCTCTCTATTATATATCTTTTTATTTACTCAAGAATTTGTGTTTCGAAAACCATTATTCATTTGTTTTTCCTCTTTTGTATTTTTTCTTTGCGTCACACAGTTTACAAAATGGAAAACTTGAAATATCGCGTTATTTACGAGTACGAGTTCCACCGTGGCACCAGTGCAGCAGAAACGGCTCGAAGGATTAATGATGTGTATGCATGGCGGCGGTGTCGCAAAAGTCGAAAAAGAAAACACAGTGCGTTTTTGGTTCCAACGTTTTCGTTCTGGAAATTTCGACCTGCAGAACAAGTCCCGTGGACGGCCGTGGACGGTGGATACCAAAGTTGATAATCAAGAATTAAAGGCTATTGTGGAAGCGGATCCATCGCAAACCACGTCCGAGTTAGCTGCAGGCTGCGATGTTAGTGATAAAACTATTTTATTCCAATTGAAGCAAATTGGGAAGGTGAAAAAGCTTGAAAGGTGGGTTGGGTACCTCACGAATTGAGTGAAGCAAGTCGACAAACGCGCGTCAACTGCGTTACATTACTCAACCAGCACAGTGATGAAGGGATTTTAAATCGAATCATTACCTGTGATGAAAAGTGGATCCTATACAATAATCGGAAGCGCTCATCGCAACGGATGAACCCTGGCGAACCAGCCAAAGCATGCCCCAAGCGAAAACTGACTCAAAAAAAGTTACTTGTGAGCGTTTGGTGGACCAGTGCCGGTGTCGTCCACTACAGCCTTCTTAAATCTGGCCAGACGATTACGGCAGATGTCTATTGTCAGCAACTGCAAACCATGATGGAAAAGCTAGCTGCTAAACAACCGAGGCTGGTCAATCGCTCTAGACCACTGCTGCTTCAGGACAACGCTAGACCACACTGCTCAACAGACGGCTACCAAATTAGAGGAGCTTCAATTGGAATGTCTAAGACATCCACCGTACTCTCCAGACCTTGCTCCAACAGCCATTTTTTTCGAAATTTGGATAACTTCTTGCAAGGGAAAAATTCAACTCCGATGGGGCAGTCCGAACCGCCTTCAAAGATTTTATTGATTCCCGTCAGAAGGATTTTTTTAGTAAAGGGATCAATGAACTACAGCTACAAAATTGCATAAATAGCAATGGTACATACTTTGATCAATTAAATATTTTATATAAAAAAAATAAACGCATTTCATTTTGTTCATTACAATAAATTTGACTTAATTTAATGGATATGGGCTAGGCACTTGGGTACACGTAGTGACGGCAGATGGATAAAAAATTTGATTAAACGTTTACCGAGGACTGGCCAGAAAACTCCATACATTGTATGGAGTTCTCTCATGCCAAAGTTTTTTCGGATAGGCAGCAGCGTCTTTCCTTGTATCAACATCCCGTACTGCACTCGCCAACCCGCCTGTCAAGCGTGGTGAGTATGGCAACTACCCCTTATGGAGATCCTTGAGGCTGAAATTAAATGCTATACTTACTACTCATACAGTTGTATATGAGCGGGTTGATGGCGGAGTTGGCATAGCAGAGCACGTGCGAGACGAGGGCCAGGAATGTTAGCACGTCGCTCTGTTCAAGGTCTATCGAGGTGTATCTACGACAATAAATACGAATTTAACTTTAATAACTGTCGTGACTTTCACACTAAGAGTGCGGGAGAATTATTGCAATTGCAATAATTCCACATAATTAAACATAATTATGTTTACGAGTTATTTTTAATCCCCTACAAAAAACAGGGGTGTTTGATCGCTATGTGTGTGTGTCTGTCTTGAAATATGGGGGTTGAAAGTAGAGGTGAACAGTCAAATGTTGTGTGTGTAGATTGCAAAACTGAGGGTACAAATTACAAAAAAAAATTAGGTAACCTCAAAGACTAGGCAAAGTGCCGGAGGTTAGTTAATTTTTTAATTTTATTAACTTGTTCTGATATCCGGATATATGCCGATGACCTTGCTAACGTCTATCTCTCTCTCTCTCTCTCGTCGTTACCACAAAGTTTCGTCCCGCACTCATTGTAGGGCCCGCAGAGAGATTGCTCGCGCGTAGTACGTAAAAATCGGTGGAAATTATAAGCAAACTTCATTGCAATTTCTTATACTTTTAAACATTAAAAACTGACATCAATTATTAAATCTAAAATGTTGCTAAAAACAGCAAAATGTATGCATATCATCATCATTACCTCAGCCTTAGGACGTCCACAGCTGGACATAGGCCTCCCATGTCCAACACCAGCCCTCCCTCATGGATCTTCAAGAACGGGTCATGAGGTTGTTGCCGTACTCACCACGCTTGGCAGGCGTGTTGGCGAGCGCAGTGCCACCATTCCCCAAAGCACAATACCATATGACATCAGACCATGGAATCAGCTTCTATAATGCTTTATGCAAACATGCCTAATTATTTGCCTTCACCTCATCAACTCATGAACAGGTGCCAAAATCAATGTATCGTCATAGTTAAACAGATAGTACAAATATTGAGTGTTACCTATGTTCGTGGAACCAAATCATTGTGAATTTTTTGGTCACTCATTGCGGGTTATTTTGAACCCTATCGCTAACACGATTAAAGGAATTATAATAATATTGCTAGTCACTATAAACTGCACCATCTAGTTCCAAACTAAACAAAACTTGTACTATGGAAACCAGATGATTTATAGAATACTAAAATAATATTATTTTGTAGGTGCATGAAGTAGAACAGAAAATAATGGCGTGACAAAGAGGAGGCCTATACCCAGCAGTGGGTGAATGTGGGCTGATGGTTATTAGTAGTAGTAGATACTTACTTATTGTGCCGTAAGGTGCAGTAAAATAGCCTCTCCTCTTTTACCCGTGAATGCAGTAAGAATCTGCCGAGTCTCAAAATGATCAGTACTTGGAGATCAAGCAGGAGGCCTATGTACAACAGTGGACGTCCTACGGCTGAGATGATGATGACTATTACGTGAACACTAAGGATTAACTGGAGTGAGTCTTATAATCAACCTTAAGAGTCGCTGCATTATGATATCTACGTAACTTTTTTTGTGACCTTTCCAATGCTATTGATTACTGAGTGTGGACTAATGCGCGTATTGGCTAAGAAATCATATGAATGATATTAATTGTCGTACTGCTTGACAGGAAAGCAATAACGTACACAAAAACTATATAATAGCCTTAACAACTACATAAAAAAGCCTTACGCTTGTAAAGTCAGGCGTACCTCAAGGTACTATTTTTGGTCCGTTTCTCCTTCTCGTTTATGTGAATGACTGCAAAGCAAAATACGCAGAAAACACTATAATAAAAAATAAACAAGTTAAAGAACGCAATATTAAAATACCAGACTTACAATTTTGGATTGTTTATAATAAATACAAGAAATTTAGCATAACATGTTTTGTATGAGAATATTCAAGCTTTTAGCAACCTTTGCTTTTGATGTAAGGGATTTTAAAATCATACAAACCTAAGCATGGACAGGAAATGGACCGGCAAGTAGCAAACTGCAAACATCACCACCACAGCTATCAGCATCTTGGCTGCTTTCTTGCGCGAGCGCAGCTGAACTGGAAACACAAGGTTCGTCAATAAATTGTATAAGGCATACATGCGGAGCTTGTGTTATGTATACCAGCCGATTGGTAGAATACGCTGGCGAATCTTGCGAGGAACAAAATACTTTTCCCTCGACAAGACTCGGGCTTTATCGAACCGGATGTAATGGTTCGTGCTAGAGTCCAGTGCGTGCTCCGTTACCGCAGAACTGTTAGTGTCCAGATTCTTCATAGTGCGTATATGTTCCGTGAGCCTGGTTGTTACGTTCGTTTTTGTCTCGCCTACTTATCATTTGCCCAATGGGTCGCTGAGCATATTAGTTGCCGCAGTTGTGTCAGGGGTGGGTAAATCATCTTAATGCTGTACTTACGTTGCAATAAGTATCCGGTTTATCCGTTAACCATGTTGCCGTGGGGTGCCGGCAGTAGAATGATACCCTTCCTCTCATGCCCATGGATGCGTAAGAACCTGCTAAGGGATACCTTCGGAAGATGGGCAGCAGCGTCTATCCGTGTATCAACATCCCATACTGCGCTCACCAACCCGCCTGCCAAGCGTGGCGAGTATGGCAACTACCCCTCATGGAGATCCATGAGGCCTGTGTTCATCAGTGGACGTTTTATGGCTGAAATGATGATGAACAAATGTAATGCTTATCTAAACCAAAGTATAATACAAAATAAATTAAGTCAGGTGCGTGCCGGGCCACGGGCTATGTAGGGTTTCGTAGTTAACCGTAGACCCGTTGTTATATGCTGTTGTATGTTTTTTTATGTTTACCAAATAATATTAACAGGAATTAATTGGGTTAACGGTTTAAAGTATTCCGGTTTATTTGGGAAACTGCATCAATTATTTGAGCGACTATTTAGATTTAATTAATTTATTTTAAACCAAAAAACACACATATTTGACAATAGGAAAAAGAAACAAAATCCTTACGTTTGTAATATTATTTATTTTTCTTATTTGTATAAAGTCATAAAAATAATAGCTTAGTTAGTTTTAACTAATAAAAAAAATATATATTTAATAAAACAAAATAATAAATAAATATGGTATATTAGGCGCGTCTAATGGACCTATTTCAGCTTAATTAGCCTTAAGCAAGATGCTTAAGTGCTACGCTGATATTCAAATAGGCCCTTTAGGTGATTTCACGCCCATTGTAAGTAGGTAGGTATTCAGAAAAACGAAAACTAGAAACATCAATATAATAGACATAGTTGGTAGTACTTACTATTTCTCCAAACCTAAAAATGCTAGCTTACCCGTTATAGTTTTCCTAGAAATTTCATGTTGAAAACTTTCATGATTTTACAGATTTGTAAAGCTAGCAGTTTAGATTTTAGAGTGGGGACGCTCGAAAAAACGTTTAAGATGAAAATATGTTTATTTTTTCACTAATTACATACAACAATTAACAAAATTATAAAATTATTCTTAGAACTGAGTCAAAGTGACATAAAAGGTCACCAAAAGGTGCTTTATATTTCGCAAACGGAACCCTAAATTGAAAAATGGTCTTCGCAACCCCTAAATGGTTTTAAAATACTTATTCAACCTCACCATTATGACCTTTTTTCGTGTAAGGTATTATTATACCTCACACGAAAAAAGGTCATAATGTCATCCCCTATTTACGTGTATGGGAGGTAGTACCCCAAATTAATAATTCAGCACTTTTTAGTAGCGTTATCTCGGCGCTGTTTTTATTATGTCCATGCAAAAAAACAGCTTTCTAGTATTTATAGTCTCTTACCAAATCCGGTGACGGACGGACAGACTGACAGACAGATAAAGCGAAACTCGGTTCAGACGATTTCAAGGGATCAAAGGATCCCTTCCTTTGATCGAAACATTATTTGAAGCTTGATAGGTGTTAATGGAACTAGGCGTTTCACTCTCATTTCTTCAAAAATTACCTAAAAATAACTTGGGAGTAGATTAGATCGATACACAGACAATAATAAATGTAATATAATATAATAATAATTACGATGAATGAATTAGTTGCGTTATTATCAAGTTAAATGACTTTTACGATATATTGTATGATGAAGCACTTTATTTTGTTATTATAAGCAGTTTTTGCGGTGGACTGGAATTTCTTGTATTTATCTTCCTACACGAATATACACCGCGGGGAGACGGTTGTAGAATGTTACCCCTCCTCTCATACCCATGGATGCAGTAAGAGCCTGCTCAGAAATGCCAGCGGAAGATGGACAGCAGCGTCTTTCCGTGTATCAACATCCTGAACTGCGCTCGCCAACCCGCCTGTCAAGCATGGTGAGTATGGCTCACTACCCTTCATGAAGATCCGTGAGGGAGGCCTGTGCCCAGGAGTGGATGTTTTTCGGCTGAAATTATGATGACACGAATATAACTCTATGACGTATAGGCATGACGACTCTTATACCTACACTATAAGGCGTGTCCACATATGAATGGCTGTGATTTTGAATATATTTCTTGTTTTCACTGAATTGAAATTATCGTGGCTTGACATGATTCAATAAATATAGGTAATAGGTACGGCTTACACCACGTACCTAACTTATTATCATCTTGCTAACGTTTCGTAGACCATTTAGAGGCCCTTCTTCATGAATGTCAGCAAGATGATAATACTTAGGTTAGGTACGTGGTGTAAGCGGTATTATATTTATTATTTCTTATTTACTATGAATATATAATATAGATATATCTCATAGATTTTCGTTACATAGGTTATGTAACGAAAATCTATGAGATTGCCTCCGATGATCAAAGGAAGAGATATTTAAAGCTTGATAGGTGTTAATGGAACTAGGCGCCTCATTCTCATTTCTTCACGAATCATCTTATAAATAGCTTGGAATAGACTAGATCCTTAGACAGATATGCATTACTAAGTTGATTTAGTTTGCAATATATCATCTTTCAATGACTTTTACGATAGATTTTATAATAAGCACTTTATTTTGTAATTTTGTGCAATGTTTTTGCGGTGGACTGGATATTGTTATATATTATCATCCTACACGAATATAACTCTATACACTATTATGACGTGTCCACAAATAGAGTTTTGTAATTACAAATAAAGGGATGAAATACTTATTAAGAATTAGGAACTAATCGCCGACTTCGAATAAAGTGAATGGCTGTTATTTTGAATAATGTCTATATTCAAAATAACAAGCACACTCCAGCCCATAAACATCTGAGTGTGCTCCATGTTACTTTGATGCTCGTATGTACCAATACTCGAGAACAGAGCTCCCTCGGTAGTGATTTGTCACGGAGCTTCTTCCACAGTATGTCGTAGCAAACCGTATCAAATGCCCGTGACAGATCGAGGGAGCATGCATGGACCGGCGGGCGTCTGCCTGTCCACATAGTATCTCATCGTATTTATTTATTTAGCGTACAAAACACGTCACAATCACTTTAAACAATGAGGTTACATAATGGTAAATTATAACTTGATTGTAACATAAACATATGTACGTACTGCTATTATATAAATTTAAATCGAGTAAATAGAGTTTTTACAAAAACAGATTATTGACATAAAATAGAAAATGGTTAACGTAGTAAAGCACTTTCGGTGGACAGCCTAGGTCTAAACCCGAACAGATGTAAGTGTGACAATCCAGTAACCGATCAGAACTTTAGTGTATTATATTATCTGTGCTTTGGCTAATTATTTAATACTTATGTCTATAAAAAGCCGTGTTGGCCGAGTGGTATGTACCCCCGACTTTCAATCCGAAGGTCGTGGGTTTGATACCGGCAGTGCACCAATGGATTTATCTTTCTTGAAAAATGTATGTGCACACTTAACACGTGCTTTAACGGTGAAGGAAACATCGTGAGGAAACCCGCGGCTTAGTTAGCTTCAGACGTATTGACCTGTTCTTTCTTCTGAATAATAGCTGACTAAGCTGAGAGGATGGTATAGGTGCTGGGCAAGCCTAATCCATCTAACAATGTCCCAGGCACTGCAGCGTCCCGTACAGCATGATTACCAGTTGCTGACGCTGTATAAATCATCTATAATAGATGCAAAGGCCTTACTTACTTATTATGTCTATATTTAAAAGAAACTGTAAACGTATCGGAAGATACGTAATCAGTCAGCCGATATGTTGCTATATCACAGAGCTGTATAACTTGTGTTCTGTGTCCTATATCAATATTATAAAACTCTGCCGTTACTGACTGAGTGACTGACAGACAACGCACAGCCTAAACCACTGGACCAAGAGACTTGAAATTTGGCACACATATACCTTGAGTATCCTAGAGGTGCACTAAGAAGGGATTTTTCAAAATTCCCATGGGAACGGGAACTATGCGGGTGAAACTGCGGGGTGCGGCTAGTCTATATATAAACAAGCTTTAACCTAACAAACAGTGGGAACTAATGATGCTACGTAGGAGGCACTTCCATAAATCAATGTGTTTACATTTAACTGTTTGTTTACCTATAGCCAAAGATTTAAATCGTTAGATACCCCTTACCGTAATAAGACCGCACGGTTTTATTTCCATATGAAATGAGTGAGCTCACTCATTTCGGATCAGTGTCCTCTAAACACAGTGTTAGCTGGACGTGGTGCGTTTTATTTTTTATCCCGTATGATTGCACATTAAATGGTAACAATAACAGTTTGGTTTATTGGTAAAACCCAGTGTGAGTACGTCGGCATTATTGTTAACAGACATATTATTAACATACATATAACCGGGTATTTATCGCGTAAATTACCTTTATTATTTCCCGACGTTTCGCTTGGATTGCACCAAGCATGGTCCCGGGAAGACTGTGTGGTGATCGCGAAAGTTTAAAAAAGACAACAGACATATTATAGACAATGCCAGAGTTTTTGGTGTCATGGCATATCTAACGATATAAATATTTGCCTATAGCGTGTCATGATAACTTTTACACCATGGAGATGAGTAAGAATTTACGAATGGAACGGCGTCTGAAAACATATTGATGAAGATAATGTCGATTGATTTAAATACGATTAGAAAGTATTCGATACTGAGTTCTAAACACATTTTAAGAGGCGACTATATACAGGGTGTGTTATAATAATAAATAAATAATAAATTAATAATGCTGGACAAATGACACAGCATCATCTAGCCCAAAGCTAAGCAGAGCTTGTGTTATGGGTACTAGATGACTGATATAGGTACTTAATACATTATACTACATAGATAGATACTTTTATTATTAGAAAAACACCCAGAACACCCTGAACAAATATCTGCAGATCGTACAGACATTTGTCCCGAGGCGGGAATCGAACCCGCAACCCCTTGCGTCGCAGGCGGACCTTCGCCCGTTGCGCCATAGAGCTCGTCATAATATGTGTACTTACCCAAAAAAGGTTTCAGCCCATGAAAAATAGGAGTTTTGGAAGGGAAATAACTCGGGAATTCGTAAAAAATACTAACAAACTAAATATAAAATAAAACAGAACAAAACTAAAAAGAAAACACAAGATGTAAGAATTAAAATATATAACGTGTTACAAAATACCCCGTAAAAATATAATTAATTATCTAAGCCAAACATATTGTCAACCATAGTCAGCTGTCATGTCAGGGAACCAGATTATTTAACAGAAAGGCCTACGTACCTATTTTACCTAATAATTGTAGTTTTTCTATTTTTCACAGGGTTCGAAAAAATCCGATTTTTATAATAAATATCATAAATCCGATCTTTTGATATATATATATATATTTTAGTAGGTATTGTAATTTTATATGGAACAGCGGTTTCTTCACATTTTTTTACAGCGAAAGTTCCTCAGTAAAAGTTGTTCATATTGATGAGTACATTTACCCCCGAAGTTTTCGGTAATCGTCCTTTTACACCCTGTATACTTATTTATGTACATATATATTATGATGAATGATATTAGCTAGGATTGCCGTGGTAGAATATTATTTCTACTTTCTTACCCGTGAATGCAATAAGAATCTGCTAAGGGTTATATCCGGACGGTGGGCAGCAGCATCCATCTGTGTATCAACATCTCGTACTGCACTCGCCAACCCGCCTGCCAAGCGTGGTGAGTATGGTAACAACCCCTCATGATTAGTACTCGGGGATCCACGTGGGAGGTCTATGACCAACACCACTGTTGATCATAGACCTAGATGTGGATGTCCTACGGCTGAGATGATGATGATGATGATGACTATTTTCCTGTAAGGGACTTTAGCCCACCGCCTTGTTTGCCCTATGCTCTCCGTAAATCAATTGGTTACCTGGAAGAGATTGCTTTCAGCGATAAGGCCGCCTGTTGAATTGCCTAATTGTGTTTCTGTTTGTTCCTCGGTTTATATTATGTTACATGTATACCTCGGTATACATATATTATGTTACATGTGGTGATCAATAAAGTGTTATCTATCTATAGAAGTTGATGCTCGGTTCGAAAGCCTATAAGGAATCATACTGGTTACTTCGGGCCACAATCCCGTCTGTTATTGCTGAACAAGCGGCTGGTTCACAACAGTATATTGAAACCGGTCTGGACGTATGAGATACAAATCTGGAGCACAACCAGCAAATACAACCGAACCATACAACGAGCCCAAAATAAAATCTTATATACGCACTCGTAAACGCACAATGGTTCACCATGGAGATCCATGAGTATCTAGAGGTTTCGACAGTTGAAGAGGAAATAAAACTTAGAGGAAGCCGATACCTGAACCGAAGCTTAAAAGCTATGCTAATCCAGTAGCAAACGCACTACTCGACCCACATGACATAAAGCGGGTTAAGAAAAGCCATGTCCTGGACGGTTGTTCATGCTAGAATAAGGGATAAAAATCTTATGATAATTCCAAACGCGAGAAAATCCATCAACTCGCCCGCTGATACACCAACTGATAGCGGATGACAATAAAACAAAAAAAGAGTAAGCGTCTCGGGACGCACGACAAAAGTGATAACTTAGGCTAGCGCTGCGGGTTAGAGTGAGAGAGGAGCCTGCCTACCGCTGCCGTATGCGTGAGAGGAAGGGAAGCCAAACAGACTTGAGCCGTAACGCGTTACGTAACGAAGCGGTCCCATAAAAAGTTATCACTTCAAAAAATACTCACTTTTCTCTGCCGGAGCCAACTTGTCGGTCTCCGCCTGGCCGGGAATCTTGTTTGAGCGCCAGAGGACTGACCGCACGATCTGGTAGTGGGCTACTGACATCAAGAGCAGGGGAATTCTGTGGACAAATAATACAGGTTTAATAAAATTACCTCTCTTCTCATGTTACGTAGAATGTTACCCCTCCTCGCATGCCCGTGGATGCAGTAAGAGCCTGCTAAGAGATACCTCCGGAAGATGGCCAGCGGCGTCCTGCGCTTGCCAATCCGCCAGCACAGCGTGGTGAGTATGGCAACTACCCCTCATAGAGTTCCATGAGGGAGGCCAGTGTTCAGTAGTGGACGTTTTACGGCTGAAATGATGATGATGATGAGTAGTAGAAATTTTATGTAAGGAGTTCATCCAGGGAACTTCCACCATCTATTTCTACCGCCAAGCAGTCAGCAGTGTGCCGGCTTGAAGCGTAAGGGCGCCAAGGAAATTACGGGCACATGAGAACTTACAACTCTGTGTCTCAGCGCGACGGGCGCAATGCAATGCAGCATTGTTCAGAAACGTGCTTAATGAACGTGATCGTCACGGTGTTGCTGTTGTAATAGGAGGCAGTTACCGCTTAACAGAGATAGTGGAGATAAAGGAAGCCTTCTGCTTGTCTCGTCATAAAGTCGTGTAAAAACGGAAACAATGTAATAACATAGCAGTGCGGTGTCCGCAGTATAATGTTGCCTGCCCTCTATTGCCCGTGGATGCAGTAAGAGTCTGCGAAGCGATGCCTTAGGAAGATGCGCAGCAGCGTCTTTCCGTGTATTAACACCCTGTTCTGCGTTCGCCAACCCGCCTGCCAAGCGTGGCGAGTATAGCAATAACCCCTACATGAACAGTACCCCGAGATCGATGTACATAGACATCATAGAACTTCCTTCGCCGTAGTTAAATACTCGTAAATAAATAAATAATGCCACCTTGAGCAGACGCCAAACCAGATCCGTCTGCGATGACCGGTGGCGACGCACTGCACCAAATCAGCATCATCTCAGCCGTAAAACGTCCACTACTGAACATAGGCCTCCATCATGGATCTCAATGAGCAGTTGCCATACTCACCACGCTTGACAGGCGGGTTAGCGAGCTCAGTAACACGGAAATACACGAAAGACGCCGCTTCTCAATTTCAGAGGTATCCCTAAGCAGGCTCTTACTGCATCCACGGGCATGAAGCCTTATACTGTCGGCACCTCACGGCAAAGCATTCACGGGCAAGAAATTCAGAAATTCATTCATTTATTTCCATAGTTTGCAATTAAAAGACATAGACACGTCAACGTCAAGAGAGGAGAGGTCTTGTCTTCTTATTATATTAACACATATTTAAACGGGTATTTATCGCGCTATTTACCTTTATTATTGCCCGACGTTTCGACAGGATTGCACCCATCGTGGTCCCGGGAAGACTGTTATATGGTTCTTATTATATGGCTTTTTGTGTTTAGTTTTACACAATTCCGCCAGTGTCAAGTTAATTTATAAATTCGTAAGTTATTTGGCCAGCCATGTTGGCGGCCATCCGAGATTGACCAAGAGGAGAGGTCTTGTCTTGTCTTCTTATTTTATGGCTTTTTGTGTTTGGTTTTACACAATTTCGCCAGTGTCAAGTTAATTTATAAATTCTTATGTTATTTGGCTGGCCATGTAGGCGGCCATTTTCTAAGTGCTCCCACGGTTATCGTCACCAATGATGTGCGTCAAATTGACTTTAACAGTGGCAGGTTACGAATAGAGTGACATACTCACGTGTATATGAAGACCAACTTAAGGAGATGCACACCAGTAAAACGTCCACTTCTGAACACAGGTCTCCCTCATGCATCTTCAAGATCATGAGGGGAGGGTTGCCATACTCGTCACGCTTTGCAGGTGGGTTGGCGAGCGCATTATGTTGATATACGGAAAGACGCTGAAGCCCATCTTTAGGTGTCCCTTAGGCTCTTACTGCATCTAAGGGCAAGAGAGGAAAGGTAACATTGTACTGCTAGCACCTCACGACAAAAATACAAACGCACGTAGTCCTTTTTAAACTTTCGCGATCACAACACATCACATACTCACGTGTATATGAAGGCCACCTTGAGGATATGCCACACCAGGTCCGTCTGAGGAGACCAGGTGGCGACGCACTGCACCAGGTACTTCAGCTCAAAGCGGAGCGGAACCGTCACTTCTGTTGCCAGGTACACCAGCTCTGGAGAATCTAAAAATAAAAACAATATGCTGGACATTTCACACAGCATCGTCTAGCCCCAAGCTAAGCAGAGCTTGAGTTATAGATACTAGATGACTATTATACTAAATATACTTTACTACATCATCATTCATCATTTCAGTCGTAAAAGGTCCACTACTGAACACAGACCCTCATAGATCGCCATATCTGCAGATCATACAGACATTTGTTCAGAGGAGGGAATCGAACCCGTAACCTCTTGCTTCGCAGCGTTTGCCGGTCCATGGCCTCCATTCGAGAACTTTGCGGCCCCATCGGCCATCTGTTCTACGCGCTATATGGTCTGGCCTTTGACACTATTTAACGTACGAATCTGTTTTTATTTAGTTTTTTTTTTTATATAACCTATGTTGTCCCACTGCTGGGCAAAGGTCTCCCCTAAAGTCTTCCAACCAACCCGATCCTTTGCAGTAGAATGTTGCCTCTCCTCTCTTGCTCGTGAATGCAGTAAAAATCTGCCAAAGGATAGCTTCGGTAGATGGGCAGCAGCGTCTTTCCGTGTATCAACATCCCGTACTGCACTCGCCAACCCGCCCGCCAAGCGTTGTGAGTATAGCAACTAACCCTCATGGAGATCCATGAGGGAGGGAGGCCTGTGTTCAGTAGTAGACATTTTACGGCTGAAATGATGGAATGATGAATCTTAGTATTAGGTGTGATCAACGTTTATTTTGCATTTAAATTCGAAACCTACATACCGTAAACAAGCTGTCGCTCGAAAACATTTCTAAATTCTTCATAAGAGTGATTGTTTGACCCAAATGCGATTACAAATGTTTGTTTTGTTCGTAACCACAGAAATCCCATTTTGTCGATTCGTGAACGCAATTAGAAGTTACGTCATTATGCTCGTTGAACGCTTTTAAGGATGAACGAGTCGCTCATCTTTCCATACAAACGTGGAAGGGTAACTACTCCACTGTTTGACGTTAACCATCCAACACTAAGGATTACATCAATTTATCTCGTCATAATCTATGTTATTATACACCCCAAACCGTAAAAAAGGTATTTATTTCTAAAATACAAGCTTCTAAACTTTCGTATTTCACACTGATTTTAGCTAAACTTTGGACGAAACTAAATAATATAAGGAGAAAGAAAACTCAAAAATAAATGCCGTTTCGACATAGTTTAATTATTCGAAAGTTGAAATAAATGTTATTTTGAAAAGTTTACACTCAAGTTTTGCTATAATACCTCTAATTAACCCTTGTGCTAAAAGTTTATTCACATATTTTTGCGCGGTCGGTTTAGGAATGAATCATTGTGCATTTCATTCTAGCGCGCGGGTACACACACTATGTCAGGTGAGATAGCATACATTTAGGCCGCGCCCACTGATGACTTTGCCTCCGCGACTAGTTGGACCTTAATGATTGTGAGGTGCCGGCAGCAGAATGATACCCCTCCTCTCATAACCGTGGATGCAGTAAGAGCCTGCTAAGGGATACCTCCGGAAGATGGGCAGCAGCGCCTTTCCGTGCATCAACATCCCTTACTGCGCTTGTCAACCCGCCTGCCAAGCGGAGTGAGTTGACAACTACCCCTCATGGAGGCAGGCGGGTTGACAAGCGCAGTAAGGGATGTTGTTTAATTGATTATACGAGCGTACCAATATTGAATGCCAGTAAATGTCAAAAATGACAGAAAACGTCAAAAACATACGAAATGCTTGGAAATTCATTCTAGACTTAGTTTCTTAGCGCAAATACTCTTTTCTGCCGTGGGGTGCCGGCAGTAGAATGTTGCCCCTTCTCTCTTACCCGTGGACGCAGTAAGAATCTGCCAAGAGATACCTCTGGAAGATGCTGCTGCCCAGCAGCGTCTTTCTGTCTATCAACTCGTTATCAGTACTTAGTGATCAATGAGGGAGGCCTTTGTCCAGCAGTGGATATCCTAATATGGTTTCTTAAAAGTGACTAAAGTGGTTCGAAAGAAAATGACTTGGCTGTACTTAAAAAAAATTGTAAAGATTTTTCAAAATTACCCATGTATACATATATGGTGCACATATAATTAATATTGTATGTAAAACTTCTTCGGTTAATGGAACAAAATAAATAGCGAAACATCCCAAATGATGAGTATGGTACTTACTGAACGAGAGCGAAATAGCCCAAACGATGAGAATGCCTGTCTTGGCGCGGCTGGTAGTGGACTTGAAGCGGAGAGTGTGGTACTTACTGAATGTTAGCGAGACGGCGCATATGAGGGTGGCTGTCTTGGCGCGGCTAGTGTGGTGGACGTGAACCGGAGAGTATGGTACTTACTGAAGGTGAGCGAGACAGCCCATATGATGAGGATGGATGTCTTGGCGCGGCTGGTGGTGGACTTGAAGCGGAGAGTATGGTACTTACTGAAGGTGAGCGAGACGGCCCATATGATGAGGATGGCTGTCTTGGCGCAACTGGTGGTGGACTTGAAGCGGAGAGTATAGTACTTACTGAATGTTAGCGAGACGGCCCATATGATGAGGATGGCTGTCTTGACGCGGCTAGTGGTGGACTTGAAGCGGAGAGTATGGTACTTACTGAAGGTGAGCGAGACAGCCCATATGATGAGGATGGATGTCTTGGCGCGGCTGGTGGTGGACTTGAAGCGGAGAGTATGGTACTTACTGAAGGTGAGCGAGACGGCCCATATGATGAGTATGGCTGTCTTGGCGCAACTGGTGGTGGACTTGAAGCGGAGAGTATGGTACTTACTGAATGTTAGCGAGACGGCCCATATGATGAGGATGGCTGTCTTGACGCGGCTAGTGGTGGACTTGAAGCGGAGAGTATGGTACTTACTGAATGTTAGTGAGACAGCCCATATGATGAGGATGGCTGTCTTGACGCGGCTAGTGGTGGACTTGAAGCGGAGAGTATGGTACTTACTGAATGTTAGTGAGACAGCCCATATGATGAGGATGGCTGTCTTGACGCGGCTAGTGGTGGACTTGAAGCGGAGAGTATGGTACTTACTGAATGTTAGTGAGACAGCCCATATGATGAGGATGGCTGTCTTGACGCGGCTAGTGGTGGACTTGAAGCGGAGAGTATGGTACTTACTGAATGTTAGCGAGACGGCCCATATGATGAGGATGGCTGTCTTGACGCGGCTAGTGGTGGACTTGAAGCGGAGAGTATGGTACTTACTGAATGTTAGCGAGACGGCCCATATGATGAGGATGGCTGTCTTGGCGCGGCTAGTGGTGGACTTGAACCGTAGCGGAAAGCAGATGGCGTACCAGCGGTCAATGGAGATGAAGGTCAGCGTTAACACAGCCACTGTCACTGAAACAGACTGTAACAGGCAGAATTTGATAACGAGACAAGTACACGATTACAATATTTTCAAAGAAATATCGCTTTAGCTTATTCTATAGTTTGTTATTTTTATAGTGTTTAACAACACTTAGGTAGAACATTTTCAAAGCCTGATGTTATGTGGAAACATCGATCACGTTGACTAAGCATGCATCAGTCTTTTTTAAACTTTCGCGATCACAACACATTATAAAAATATGGGATTATCGGGTATTTATCGCGTAATTACCTTTATTTTATTCCCGACGTTTCGACCGGATTGCACCTGGTCGTGGTCGCGGGGAGACTGGCGTGCTGAAGTTAACCGCAGCAAAGCGAAGGCATCTTTTCAGACTACCCTCACTTGGTCTTCATAATTAGAAATTTGAGATTTAAGGCCGGTTCACACTAGGACAGCACACTACACTCACGCGATAAATACCCGATAATCCCATATTTGTATAAGCATGCATCGTCATGCAGCGTTGGTCACGCAACGCTGCATGACATTGCGCCCGTCACCTTGAGACATAGAGTTGTAAGGTCTCATGTTTTTGTCATCCGCAGGATCATTTCACATAACACTATCTAGTAAAATTACGAATAAAAATATTTAAAAAATACGATTTCCCGATTTTATTTCCTTCTAAAACTACTTGTTTACATAGGCTAAAACAAAAGAAAAATAAGTCTTCAAATGGCCGAAAACGTCCAAAAACCAAATAATATAATTTGTAATAATATTTTTTTTGATTAATCGTTTTCGGGTTAGTACACATGTTTTAATACAGGATGTATAGAAAGATGAGGTGTAAACAGGGTGTATTACACATTTTTTAATACAGGTCCGTACCAAAATACAGGATGTATTAAAACATGGTAAACAAAAAATCATCAAAAAACATGGAAACAAAATACGACGACGTTTGCCCGCGACTTTAACAATGTCGTCTACCATTTATGCTTTAGACAAGGTTTATTTTCGTTACAACGTTACATTTTTTAACCTTGTCTCGGTCATTATTAAGTTAAAGCTTTACTTCATCTGCCATCACCAAAACAACTGCAAGCTAAAGTGTAAGCTATAATAATTCATCATTACCTGCAAATACAGAACAATCTTGCACATCGCATTTCCGAAGAACCACGTCTCAGTCACATCCCACAACACCGTCGGCGGTAGACATATCAAAATAACCATAAAGTCTGCCACAGCAAGGTTCACTATAAATAAATTTGTCACTGTCTTCATTGAATGGTTCCTATACACCGCTAGGCATACTAACGCATTCCCCATCAACCCCATTACGAATACCAATGCATATGTAGCTATGAACACCCATTCGTATGTTTGAGGGAATATATAGTCTTTCATCATTTGTGTGTAACTTTCTTCTGTCATATTACAGTATTCCTCTGCTCCTATGCATTCTGAATTGTTTCTGTATGAGTTATTATTTGGCAAACTCTTGTCGTCTTCTTCTTTCGTTTTGTTTGCAAGTGAAATGTTTTGTACAGTGAAAACTTTCCATTCTTTTGCCTTTTTACCGTCGGAATCGTTACTCTGTAAGCTGTCTTCTTTAAGTTTCTTCTCATTTTCATTTATAGCTTCTTGTTCTATGAGATCATTTTCCACCGTATTCTCTATGTATTTATTTATTTTGTAATTGTCTAAAGACCTCACTTCTATAGAAAGCAAAACTATGCTTATGACCAGAATTTTGACTAGATTGATCATTTTGAGCGTTTTGGAGCCTTTTCAAACCATGATGTTACCTGTAACAACAAACAATAGGTAAATTAAAGTATGTATGCGTATAGTATTATGTAACAAAGAATTATAGGTTAATGAAAATTCATTATTTAATTAAACTAATTAATAACCTTGTTTATTGTATCTAGTTCTTACACACGTTGTTGTCCGTCTGTCAATCACCAGGCTGTATCTCAAAAACCGTGATAGCTAGACAGTTGAAATTTTCACAGATTATGTATTTTTATCGCCGATATAACAACACATAAAAACAGAGTAAAATAAATATTTACCTCCCCCCTTTCCCATTAATAAACCAATTCATTCATTTATTTCCATAGTTTGCAACAACAAAACATAGACATGTCAACTTACAACAACGTGATTTTTATTGAATAATGGTACGGAACACTTCGTGTCTGTGAGTCTGACTCGCACTTGGCCAATTTTTTTATTTTTTATTTACTAATCGAAATCATAATCTCTTACTAAATTAGCTTTAGGATATGCAACAAATCGATACCATTATGCTGTACCTATAGATAGATATTAGGACAGGGTTGTCTATACTAATATTACAAAGAGGAAAGATTATTATTCTGTATGTTTGTAAGAGATAAGCTCAAAAACTACAGAACCGATTTTCAAAATTCTTTCACCATTAGAAAGCTACATTATCCCTGAGTAACAAAAGCTGTATTTTATTTCCGTATTCCCACGGAAACGGGAACTACCCAAGGGATACCGCTAAGTGCGGATCATTTTTCATAAATGCAAAGGCAGTTCTTGTATAACACGTAACGTAACACGCGCCCTTCATTATTTAGTGTTCTCTCAGCCATAGGATGTCCACGTCCACTGCTGGGACTAGGCCTCCCTTGTGAATCTCCAAGATTCTGAGGGGTTGTTGCCATACTCACCACGCTTGCAGGCGGGTGGGCGAGCGCAGTAGACATAGACATTCATTTATTTACTAAAGAGCACACAATACATTTTAAAACACAACGAAAACATTTACATTTAACATTTATACATAGTTTTTACTTAAAAAGAAAAACAGCAATTAGTAAAATAAATAAATAGGACCAATAGAATAAAAATTAAATAATGTGTGCCACAGTAGCAAATTGGTCCCGGCTCAGCATTCATTATGCCCACTGTATTATGCAGCATATTATATTGTATGCAGCAGTACGGGCTGTACTTCTTCCCGAGGTAGCCCTTAGCAGATTCTTACAGTGGTGCATCCACGGGCAAGAGAGGAGGGCCAACATTCAACTACCGGCACCCCTCGGCATTATTATTATTATACGAAAATGAAGCTATTCGGTTCGTGCCGTTGTTCTAAAGATAAAACGGAATAAACATCTATACCTACATCTCGCCGCCTCGGGACAAATGGACAACGGTTAATCTCTTCAAGAGTTACTTAGAAGGAAGACATCAATGTGTCAAAATTGACTCGGACGTGAGCAATATTCAACCAGTGTCTTATGGCGTGCCTCAAGGCAGTGTCCTGGGCCCAACATTGTTCCTCATTTATATTGATAGCCTTTGCAGATTACAGCTGAAAAATGCCAGGCTTTTAACTTTCGCAGATGACACAGCAATAATATTTCATGGTAAATCTTGGAATGAAACGCAAACACTTGCTGAAGACGGACTATTAGAAATAAGAAAATGGTTAGATCACAATCTGCTAACATTAAACTTAAATAAAACCAAATACCTATATCACATTTACAATTAAAAACAATGATCAACCAAGCTCTGGCTCTTTCAAAATTAGAACGCATCTTTGCCATGACGTTAGCACATGCTCCTGTGATAGTTTAGAAAAGGTCGCTAACATCAAATACTTAGGTATAGTTGTCGATCAAAATTTAAAATGGGACGAACAAATTACCCTGCTGTCCGGACGCGTTCGTAAATTAATGTTCATTTTCAAAAACCTACGACACATTGGTGATGTTACTGTAATTAAAAACGTATACTATGCACTATGTCACTCCGTCATTTCTTACGGCATACAGGTATGGGGTGGAGCTGTAAAATCACGTTTGCTTGATCTTGAGAGAGCTCAAAGAGCAGTCTTGAAAGTGATGCTATCAAAACCATACCTGTACCCCACTACCAATTTATACAAAGATGCCCAAGTGCTTTCAGTCCGCCAAACTTTCATCCATCAAATCTTAATAAAACAACATAAAATAATAGCAGATGCTAACAGAATTTCCAAAAGAAGATATGACATTATTTACAGAACTCCTAAATATCGTACACAATTTTCCCATAGATTCTCCCAATATCTTGGACCCCGCATCTACAACAAAGTCAACAGGCAAATAAACATTGCGCATGAGACTGCATACGCATGTAAAAATAAGCTGGCAAATTATCTTAAGCAACTGGAGTACACAGAAACTGAAGATCTTCTAGCAACTATGTCATAAATTAGGGCTCATTAAATCTTATATGTATATCCATATTTTAATCTGTATATGTATCTATTGGTAAAAAATTTATATATTTTTACTTAATTTTATTTGTTTTACTATTTATATATTAACCATTCTGCGTATACTTTTATTATTTTTTTATTGCCGAACTAAAAGGAAACTAAATGTATTTGTATTGATAAATTGTTATATTTTAGGGTTTCAGTTATCACAAGTTATAATTAATTAGGTACGTAAGTCTTGGTATATACAAACCTTGAGTGGTAGAGCAAGACGCCCCTGCCGTCATACAGTGAAAACTAGTACGGAGGGAAGTCGACCTGACTAATCAACGGTCCTGTATTTTACAACTTGCTTGCCTAGCGCAAAAATAATGTTTATAGCTTGCATAGTATAAAAATACTCTATAGTGATAACCTAGATATAGGTTTTTCGTATTAAGTGTTTAGTTTTATTTAGTTCTTTTTATATAAGTTAGGCTAAGTAAGTCTGTAAACCTCTTTTGAATAAAAAAAAAAATAAATAAAAATAAAAAAATAAAAAAAAAATGTCTGTACGATCTGCAGATATTTGTTCAGGGTGTTCTGGGTGTTTTTCTATATGTAATAAAAATATCTATCTATTTAGTATAATGTATTAAGTATGTATATCAGTCATCTAGTACCCATAACACAAGCTCTGCTTAGCTTGGGGCTAGATGATGCTGTGTGATTTGTCCAGCATTATTTATTATTTATTATCTCGCAAACTTTCGCATTTATCATATTACTAGCTTCCGCCCGCAGCTTCACTCGCGTTGTACCCGGATAATAATTAGCTTATATGTTAATGCTGGTATAATCTATGTGTGTGAAAAGTTTCTACTTGATCTGTCAAGTAGTTTTTGCGTGAAGAGGTAACACACATCCATACATCTATACAAACAAACTTTCGACTTCATTTATTATTAGTGCGATTAGGACTAATTAGGGTAAGCTAAGCGGAACCTCCACTTAGCGCACTAATTAACATAGCACATGATACAGACCACGTAACCTAATTTTTGTCAATTAACATTTTGTGAAACATAATATTCCCTTTAGCAATGCTGTTTCCCGTATGAGTCGCTTTTTCAGTTCATCTTCATCTCATCCAGTAAGGCCTTTGCATCTATTATAAATGATTTATACAGTGTCAGCAACTAGTTAATAATGCTGTACGGGACGCTGCAGTGCAAGGGACATTGTGAGATGGATTAGGCTTGCCCAGCACCAATACCATCCTCTCAGCATAGTCAGCTAGTCAGAGGAAAGAACAGGCCAATACGTCTGAAGCTAACTAAGCCGCGGGTTTCCTCACGATGTTTCCTTCGCCGTTAAAAGCACGTGTTAAGTGTGCACATACATTTTTATTATCTTACTGCATCCACGGGCATGAGAGGAGGGGTCACATTCTACTGCCGGCACCTCACAGCATGTAAGTAGTATCATGGCGGCATCCGTAAAAATGCTTTTCGTCACCAATTAGCTAACACTAATCCACTTAAAGATCAAATTGATTATCCCTTATCGTCTATTGATCTGGGGGCCTACTCTCGAATGAGTTCTTCAAGTGACAGTGAAAGTATAGAATTAACTCCTGAAAGTATTAGAACTGACGCAATAAATGTGATGGTTAATCTATTTACCTGCAAAATCCCGGGAAAAATCCTATGGTAATTTTATTGAATCCATCCATACCACTGTCGCCGCGCCCATCTACATACAAACAACGAGATTCACCGTCACATTTTCCTCAAAATGAGCCCGATTCGAATATTATTTCAAACAAGCCGAATATAAAATCCAAAACAATTTATAATATAATATATTAATTTATTTATTTATTTAATACATTTGATTAGAACGGCTTAAAATAAGAGTTAGTTTGGCTTGATTCATCATTTCAGCCGTAAAACGTCCACTGCTGAACACAGGCCTCCCTCATGGATCTTATCTTATATAATTATATAATATAATATATAACAATAAATTTTCATAATTGCGAAAATGTCTCAAATGTAAATAAGTATAAGTTTTTAGTTGTTTTATTATTAGATACTATTTAATTTCAACTTAGTTGTTATTCTTATGTTTTATTAAATATTACAGTAAAATATGAGGCGCCTTTTATTTTCTCATAGAGGGTGATGAAAAGTAGAGTGTATCACTCGGGCGCAAAATATATTTTTGGCTCGGGCGACGTACTTTGAATCCCTCGCTACGTTCAGGATTCTACTAAATAATCCCTCGTTACGCTCGGGATGCTACTCTAGAATCCATCTAGATTAAAAAAAGCGCCCTCGCCGTAAAAATATTTTTTGCTCCCTTATGATACAATCTACTATTGTAGTGCCTATGTTGTTACCCCTACATTAATATATGGATGTCAAACTTGGCCAATTACCAATGAGGTCATTCACAAAATCCGAACATTCCAAAGATCAGCAGAAAGGAGCATGCTAGGGATAAAGCTAAGAGACAGAGTTCCATGCACTGAGATACGGAATAAAACAAAAATAATTGATGCCGTAAAAATGGTCTGCCAACTTAAATGGCGTTGGGCTGGACACACGGCTAGAACAGGAGATTTATAGATTTATAGATTTATTTACGATAAAAGAAACTACAATCAGACTTACATATAACTATCTTAAGCCTAAAAGCTAATTTAAGAATGTAGGTTATTAATAACAATGACAAATGACAATTATGGATAAACTTACGTAAACTAAACCGAGCATGTACTTTAACAGCCGTGCTAGGCGGAGCCTGTGTTACGGACTGCTAATAATTCCTCACGATTTACGCCACTGGCACACTGCTAACAACAAATAACTACACAACAATATACAAAATATAAAATATGTAAACAAACATTATGATCGAAGTCATACAAAACACTAAAATATTTTTTAGTTAACTTGTACACTAATTACAAGTATAACACAGTAAATGCTGGTGGGTTTAAAATTTTAACGTTGTGATTCGGTACAGACATAGAGGACACCAAATGAAGCCACCACAATTTAGATAAGACTACTATTTTTATTGTGTTGGCGCAAAGTCAATGGTAAATAATTTTGCCAAGTTGAAATTAAAGCTAGGAGATAATAGATGGAGCGAGAGGATGCTACACTGGTACCCGCGGGGCGAGCGTCGCCCGCCCGGGCGCCCTCGTCGCCGCTGGGCAGACGACATCACTGCCGCCGCCGGTAGCACTTGGACACGAATTGCACAGGACAGGACACAGTGGAGGGAGATGGAGGAGGCCTTCGTCCAGAAATGGACATCCAAAAATTAACCAGATCCTTTTAAACTAATATAATTATGTGATATAATATAAAATTCTAATGTAGTAAATTTATTAATTAATGTTTTGTAATTTACACTTTTTGGAATAAAACGGCTTCTTATCTTATCTTATCTTATTGTAGTGCCAACGGTCATCATTATATGTACCAATGTATTTTTGTTCCACAATAAAATACTTTATACTTTTTTCTACTGCCGGCTCCCCACGGCACGTTTGGCTTGATAACGATTTCGATTCATCGCATTTGCTTTCAAGAGTAGGCCCCCTGATAACTACTCAGTGCCGAAACCATTGGATACGCACACAAGTGCCGTAATCTACTACCCTTATAGATAGAAAGTTATCTAAATTTAGATAACTTTGTCGCTATCAATAAGGGCTTAATTGTTATCAATAGTTATATTGATCTATGATATTACTTTCACATCTATAAAATTGACGATTTGCACAGCGCGAATCTACCAAGACAGGCCCGGATTAGCCCCTAGACCCAAAAGGCCCGGGCCCCTTCAAGTTTAGGGGCCTTCATGGAGGAACATTCATACCCGTAAAGCCTGCCTTGCCCGAAAAATTGGCGCATGTAGAAATATTGTAAGGCAGGGTAGGGGGGCCCTCAAATACCAAGTGTCTAGGGGCCCCGGATCCATTTATCCGGGCCTGTGCCAAGGGGTACCTCCGGAAGAATGCCGTGGGGTGCCGGCAGTAGAATGTTACCCCTCCTGTCATACCCATGGATGCAGTATGAGCCTGCTAAGAATTACCTCCGGAAGATGGGCAGCAGCGTCTTTCCGTATATCAACATCCCGTACTGCGCTCGCCAACCCGCCTGCCAAGCGTGGTGAGTATGGCAACTACCCCTCATGGAGATCCATGAGGGTAGCCTGTGTTCAGTAGTGGACGTTTTACGGCTGAAGCGATGAAATTATGACCTCCGGAAGATGGGCAGCGCGCTTACCAACCCGCCATGCCAATGTTAGTAAATAAATAAAATAAATAAGCATAGTGAGTATAATACAGTAATCACTATTGGAAGGACCGGACTCCTGACATACAGGTAACCCTAGTTTAGGAGTCAGAGCCAAACACACTCTGTTAATTTGATTTTACGCAATAAATGTTTTTATTTTTATTTTCTTTTAATCATAACATGATCAGTACAAAGATCCATGAGGGAGGCCTATGCCCAGCAGTGGGCGTCTTACGTTCCGACGTAAGACGCCCACTGCTTATAATACATATAATATAAAATTATACGACCATCTCCGGATGTTGGTATAATCTTATATTAAATTACGAATGTTATTAATTCAATTTATTTTGACTAACGAGTTACTTTTATTTTATTATTTTGAACTTCGACTTGTGTTACGACACCAACTTCTAAGAACAGGTCTACGGATAACTACGGAACCGTACACAGCGCATGGCTCGACATGCACCTGCAGGGAATTCTCGTACATCGTGATCCAAGTGATAAACGCTCGAAAACGATAATTTTCGCAAAAACTGACAAAATCTGTAATGAAACACACTTTCTGCATTCACATTTCTGAGATTCACATGATCTCGCGATAGACAAATGTCTAAGCAAACCGATCGTGATGCACCGACTGGAAGAGCGAGATGGAGATGATAGTAGACTATAACACCAATGTGATAAATTCGTAGAAGACAACTGAGAAGTGAGATGAGACGAAATATCACGCAACTTTCACGAAAATTGGCCCCCAGGCCTTATTTACTTTATCCTCCTTTTTCTTAACAATTTAAAAAAAAGCTTTAATAAAACCATTGCATAAAAAAGGCTCTTAATCTGACATAGGAAATTTTAGACTCTAGTGTTTCAAAAATTTATGAAAAAGCTAACATTTTTAGATATTAATAATTTACTAAATCCAAATCAATTTGGTTTTCGAATAGGTAAATATAGGTACTACTTTAGCAATATTTAAAAATTGAAAACTAGCGTGGGAAGAAATAAATAATAAAATAAAATAAAAAATAATATTCTCTTAAGAAAATTAGAAGAAATGGGTATTAGAGGAGTTGCTCTTTTTCTATTTTAATCATACTTAAAAATTAGACAACAGTCAACTATAATAGATATGTATATATAATAAAAATAATAAAACAATTGAACGCACTGAATCTGACTTTGAAACTCTCGCTAGGTGTACCACATGGTAGCGTAAAAGGACCTCTTTTGTTTTTAATTTATAATAATCATGTACCACATGTCACGAAACATCTCTGCGTTATGTTTTCTAATGATGCAACGGTATTCATACCCCAAATTTATTTTATTTATTTATTTATTTAAACAAAATCCACAGTCCTTAATCTACATTATCCTAAATTACATATATATCCTATGACGAATGGATATAAAAATATAGTTATAGTAAACCTACACAATCTGACATTATTTTTTTCTTATTCTTATTCTCCGATTCACGGTCGCTGCTGTAGGGAGACTTACTTCTGTCGGTCTCCGAGCAAAATAATTATAACCTTCCCGAAATACACTTGCTTTCCGTCATTAGCACTTGATATAAATATTTGCAAGAGCAAATACATCAACAAATAATTCAACACCAGATTCCTTCAGCGCCGCGTGCTTTAAAAATAATGTAAGTATTTGAATAAAACTATCTACACTATCAGCTTTTCCCGATTTAGTGGGTCGACCCACAATTTGTTACGCTTTGTAAAGGCTCAACATTTTTAATTTTTATTTAATTTATTCATTTAAAAACAATGTATTCGAGCCTTCGACAGGTTGCGGGTTTCCCGCCTCGGAACAAATGTCAGCACGATCTGCAGTTTAGGGTGTTCTGGTTGCTTTTCTATGTATAATAAAAAAATATCTATCCGTGTCGTATAGTATGATGGATATCAAAGATTATGAGGGGATTGTTGCCATACTCGCCACGCTTGGCAGGCGGGTTAGCGTGCTCAGTACGTAACTTTATCAACGTTACGTTTGGAAATACAATGTATCTTCCGTGGGTATCCTTTGACAGATTCTTACTTCATCCACGGGCAAAAGCAGAGAGGCAACAATCTACTGCCGGCAACCTATTAGATTGTTGCCACTCCGCTCGTTCTACAACAGAGAACTAAAAGTTTATCTAAATGTTAAATCTTTCAGAATTTAAGGAGATAACAAAAATTTATACATTATATTTATGTATTATACGACCAAATTAAAGAAAATAAATGACGAAATTAAAGAGGTAAAATTATTTTTAGGATGCATTCTGGAACCAAATTAATTTTATAAAAGTCACAAAAATAGGTAAGTAAAAGATTAGCGAGCGCGAACTACGCGTTATCTAAACTCGATCAAATAGTTAACAAAGAAGCGCTGCTATCCGTATAGGTACTAGGCATATTGCCATTCCATTACAAGCTATGCATTTATAATTTGGGGAAATGCTTCCTTAATAAATAAAGTTTTATATAGAAATGAAAAATGCAATCAAAATTTTGTCTCCGACGGGACTCGAACCCGTAACGTTCAGACGAACACCTTCAACGCAGGCTGCCTTAACCGTTCGGCCACGGAGCAATTAACCGTCGGGTCGAAAATCTTGACTGCCTTTATCGGTTTCGAACCGAGTGGCGACATCTAGCTGAAATTCTTAGAGATATTCTAGCCCACTGTCCGACAACAAGTAGTCAGTAGCAGTGAAGAGATGTCGCTTTAGTTAATTTTATAAGCAATTTTTATTTAAAGTGTAAACCCACACTAAGGTATCATTATATTTTTCATTTCTATAATGATACCTTAGTGTGGGTTTACACTTTAAATAAAAATTGCTTATAAAGTTTTATATGTCAAAAAAATGTCTCATCATCATCATTTCGGCCGTAAAACTGGTAAAACGTCCACTACTGAACACAGGCCTGTGTCCCTCATGCGAGCCAAACTGACCCGACATTATACCGAAGATATCCCGGACATCAGCCTGTATAAGATCAGGATGGCCTTGAAACAGCTTAAGAACAGCAAGGCGCCGGGTGAGGACGGTTTCACTTCAGAGCTTCTGAAAGCGGGTGGATCACCGGTACTTAAAGTCCTTCAGAAGCTCTTTAATTCCGCCTTGCTTCCGTCCTACGGCGGAGATGATGCTGATGGTAATACTTAACTATTATACTCGTACAACGTAAAGCTTGCGCTGGTAGGGTGGGTGGCCTTGCTCGTGAGTAATCGCTAAAAATAATATTATATCAATCCCACTAATATTATAAAGTCGAAAGTTTGTTTGAAAAATGAAAATGATAATTTGTTTATTTGTGTTACAAATTTTACACAGTTATAAGAATAAACAAACAGGTATCACAAATCGGACCTGGCTCAGCATTGTGTTAGCTGCGTGAACAACTAACGCTGATCTTCCGCCAGAACCGACAGTGAGGTCACGGATGTAACCACATTCTTATACATACAATAAAAACACAAAGAACTTACAAGCAAAAATCAACATTAAAATAAAAGATTGAGGTGGATAAAAAAAAAAGAACCGTAATCTATAACTTAATTATGTAAGAAACAAATTCATATGGGAAATCTAATCTAGTTTGGAGGTTTGTTACCTCTTCACGCAAAAACTACCCAACGGATTGAGCTGAAATTTTGCACACGTATAGCTGTGGACCAGGAATAACACATAAGCTACTTTTTATCCGGGTAGGTACAACGTATGCCTTTGAGAAAATAATTTAGAACATTTATTGCGTTACAAAATTTTTACGTTCTTAAGAAATACTGCATTATAGAAAAAAAAAATATTGTGATACAGTAAACACACAATACACAAAAAAGTGTATTTAATTTTTGTGACTTAGATTCATGGGAACGCAGATGTCCATCGTACAGGCTTTCAGTCTTCTTAAGACATCTGAGCACTCAAACAAACGAAGCTATTCATCATTTCAGCCATAAAACGTCCACTGATGAACACAGGCCTCCCTCATGGATATCCATGAGGGGTAGTTGCCATACTCACCACGCTTGGCAGGCGGGTTGGTGAGCGCAGTATGGGATGTTGATACACGGATAGACGGTGCTGCCCATCTTCCGGAGGTATTCCTTAGCAGGCTCTTACTGCATCCATGGGCATGAGAGGAGGGGTATCATTCTACTGCCGGTACCCCACGGCGAAGTTATTACATTTTAATTAATAACTCATGTTTTGACTATAGGCATTGTTCTAACGTTCTATAGTGCAAATAAATAATTCTTATTCTTATTACAGACACAGACGTAACTCAATAAAGCTTGCAAATATTGGCATAATAATTAGAACGGTCGCCATAGAAACATTGAACGGCCTCTAATTCAGTGGCTATTAATCCATAATGGTCACGGTCAAACGGTAACAGTAAACAAGCATAAGATTACACTCAGTGAGCCACACCTACTCTAGGCCTTTCGCATCTATTATAGATGATTTGTAGTGCCAAAAAGTTAATAAATCATCTATGGGAAACCGTGTGCGTTTCTATGACAAGCTTGCATCTGAGGCGGCCGTACTACCGATTCACAGGTTAGTTTTTATAAAATTGCTTAAAAAAGCTTATTACTCCATAAATTATTATTTGAATGATATTGACTCTTGATGGAGTGTTGCTCGGTTCAACCGCGATAAGATATCATCTTGCAATAACCAAACTATCCAATATCCTCTCGTACAATACAAAATATGTAACAATGAATAGAAGTGAAAGAGTGAGGTTTCTTCCTATACCTTGTCAGGTTCTTACTGCATCCACGAGCAAGAGAGGAGGGGCAGCATTCTACTGCCGGCAGCCCACGGCATACATTAATGGTCGCCATTGGAACGGCACTAGCCGTGAGGCGCCGGCGCCGGCGATAGAATGTTACCCCTCCTCTCATGCCCGTGGATGCAGTTAGAGACTGCTAACGGAAACCTCCAGAATATGGGCAGCAGCGTCTTTACGTGTATCAACATCCCGAACTGCGCTCGCCAACCCGCCTGCCAAGCGCGGTGTGTATGGCCACTACATCTTATGGAGATCCATGAGTGAGGCCTGTGTTCAGTAGTAGACGTTTTACGGCTGAAGGATGATGATGATGATCGGAACAGGCTATAATTCAAAGCGGCCATTAACAAAACCGGGGGCGGCCTAAAGTTGTTAAGCCAGTAAATAGACACAGATTTACACTTAGAGAGGCACATCTACAAATGTAAATAATGAAAAGGGGATTTGCCAATCCTACTCGCAGGGGGTCGTCGCAGGAGATTTCTGGAGCCCATGCTTCATGCATCATCATCATCGCCGTGGACCTGCCAGAAAATCGCCGCAACCAAAGATTAAAAACGTTAGATGTGCTTTGACACCAGTCACTGTGGCAATGATATTGAGCCACGCGCCCCGTAAGAGAGGCTGACATGAACTCTACGAACTAAATGATTGGATAATGATATTGAGGCACGGGCCCGGTAAGAGAGGCTGACATGAACTCTACGAACTAAATGATCGGATAATGATATCGAGCCATGTGCACCGTAAGAGAGGCTGACATGAACTCTACGAACTAAATGATTGGATAATGATATTGAGGCACGGGCCCGGTAAGAGAGGCTGACATGAACTCTACGAACTAAATGATCGGATAATGATATCGAGCCATGTGCACCGTAAGAGAGGCTGACATGAACTCTACGAACTAAATGATTGGATAATGATATTGAGGCACGGGCCCGGTAAGAGAGGCTGACATGAACTCTACGAACTAAATGATCGGATAATGATATCGAGCCATGTGCACCGTAAGAGAGGCTGACATGAACTCTACAAACTAAATTATTGGATAATGATATTGAGACACGGGCCCGGTAAGAGAGACTGACATGAACTGACGAGAATGCGGCCGTTGATATTGCGACAATAAACAAAAAATGCTGACCCGAAAGGATAGTGCGGTTAGATTGTACACATTCATTAAACTTGTGCAGCATTAGTATATTATTATTAAATTATAACCACGGTTCTGTCCATCGGGCTTTCTGCCTGTCCGCCTGCCTATGTGATCTGTCTGTAATAAATTATATGATATATCAATTTTTTATATTTTAATTATTAGGTATAATTTAGGGCTAAGAAACCTTTCCTGTGACACTAATTATGATCCTACTAATATTATAACGCGAAAGTTTGTGAGCATGTATGGATGTTTGTTACTCTTTCACGCAAAAACTAGCCTACGGATTGAGCTGAAATTTTGCACACCTTCAGATTTTGACCAGGATTAACACATAATAAGCTACATTATACCCGGGAACAACGCATGCAAAGCGGCGGGCATAAGCTAGTATGCCAAAATTTAGACATAATTTGATTATGTCCTTGACCAGGCTTGACCTTAGTTATCTGTGGCTTTTGTTGAATATGAAGCTGAGATTTCAGTTTCACATTATTCATTTTAATAGTCGCCATAGGAACTAAAACTGGCTATAACTCACAGGAACGGGCTATTAATCCATAGCGTGGGCGGCTGAAGTCGTTAAACGAGTAGGTAAACAAACATACAAATACACTTAGAGGCACACCTTCATCTTGTAAAAGTTTTATTATCAATGTTATAAGAATATAATACAAATATCGGCAACGAGGCATTCACCTGCACACACGGTCTAAATGTAAATTGTATAACATCGCTTTATTAAAATCCCGACGACACCAAGAAGACTTATACGTTGAGCCTTCATGCAGCATTTGTTGCGACTACACCTGAAGAGCTCCAAAGTATTATCAAGTTTACTGAAGCTTGTTCATTATTTTCTAAGTCTATAAATCATAAAAAGACAGTCATAATGATCCAACACACAACGGAAAGACCATCAATCTTGTTGGATGCACCACTGGAAATTGTTGACAGTTTCTGTTACTTTGGCTCTTCTATCTCGAACAATCTTACCATCGATGTAGAGATCAACACACGTATCGGCAAGGCCTCTACGATGCTCGGGAAGCTTAGTCCAAGAGTATGGAACAATAAACACCTAACAATCAAGACAAAGATGATCGCGTACCAAACATGCATCTTATCTATACTCCTGTACGGAGCTGAGACCTGGACGTCGTATGCCAAACAAGAGCGAAAATTAAACAATTTTCACATGCGCTGTCTCTGAACTATTTTGGACATCTCTTGGAGAGATAAAGTAAACGAGGAGGTCCTCAAAACTACACAGATGCCTAGCATCATTGCCCTTCTGAAACAAAGGCGCTTGCGATGGCTAGGGCATGTGCATCGTATGGAACCATCTCGATTGCCGCGGAAGGCTTTGCTTTCAGAAATTGTCGGCGCGAAAAGACCTGTCGGCCGTCCGATACTGCGGTACAAAGACTGCCTGAAACGAGACATGCTCGCGTTCAATATAGAACACACTAGCTGGGAAAGTCAGGGGGAAGACCGTGACCTGTGGAGGAAAACCATAGCTGACGGAGTAGTTTCCCACGATTATTCCTGGTTCGACCTCCTAGTTAGCAAGAGAACTCTGCGACATGAACGTGCTGCAAACCCTACAACACCTACAGGGAATTTTAAATGTCGATGGTGTGACCGTAGCTGTCGCTCCAGAATAGGCCTGTATAGTCACGAACGCAGGTGCCTACATGCTCTTATTACAACTGGCCTCACTTAAATCATCTTACTATAGATGGAAATAGGCCATTGATGATGAAGAATATAATAAAAAAAAACATGTCAAGAGGTAATGATAAGGTGATGTCGAACGACATCACCTTATCAAGAATTTCAGCGGGTCCCGACATGGGTTCTGTAGCTTAGCGGTCAAAGCACTTCCGGCTTAAGGAAGCGTCAAGTATCAGACCTGGGTTCGAATCAATACAACCAATATTCTGTGAATATATCAAGCGTCTACTTGTTGCCGTTATTAATATCGAGCAAAAAACGGCAAAGTAATCACGTTTGTTGTATGGAAGTTGTTATAGCGGCAACAGAAACACATCTGTGAAAATTTCACTGTCTTGCTATCACGGTTCATGAGATACAGCCTGGAGACAGACAAACGGACGGACAGCGGAGTCTTAGTATTAGGGTTCCGTTTTTACCCTTTGTGTACGGAACCCTAACAAAGACTGGAATTATAGGGTTAGAATAAATTACGCCAGGTGCGTGTTGGCTACGCGCTATGTACGGCTCGGTAGTTAATAGTAGACCTGTTGTTAGTTTTTTAGTCAGAAGCAGAACATATTAACAGGAATTGATTTGTGCCGGCAGTAGAATGCTGGCTCTCGTCTCCTGCACTTGTCTCGTCATTAAGTAGTATAAAAATAACAATGTCCCAGGCACTGCAGTGTCCGGTGTGAATACATTACCTGGCGATGCTTAAATCATTTAAATTAGATGCTAAAGGTCTTACTAATTGAACGTTGTAAGGAGAGTAACACTACAATTAGTGCCTACTGTAAACTCACTAGTATTTTGAAATAGATATCTAATCATCATCATAATTTCAGCCGTAAAACGTCCACAACCTGAACACAGGCCTCCCTCATGGATCTCCATGAGGGGTAGTGCCATACTCACCACGCTTGGCAGGGTTGGCGAGCGCAGTTCAGGATGTTGATACACGGAAAGACGCTGCTGCCCATCTTCCGGGGGTATCCCTTTGCAGTTTCTTACTGCATGAGGCATGAGAGGATAAAAATATAACATTCTACTGCCGGCAACCCACGGCACGAGGCCTAATGACTCGTGCCAATTTTTCATCACTGGAAAACTTCCATCTGCTTACATTAGAATCTAAAAGGGTAATTTCATAATTAACATAATTCGTAAACACCCTTGTTTACGAATAATGTACTAATCGTACATTAAGGTACAATGTTAAACTCATCCATGGTATAAACATCTTGTAAAGCCTTTGCATCTATTATACATGATATTTCATTATATTTCTACACAGTGATAGCAACTGGTAATCATGCTGTACGGGACGCTGCAGTGCCTGGGACATTGTCAGATGGATACGGCTTGCCCAATGGATTTTTCTTTGTTGAAAAATGTATGTGCACACTTAACACGTGCTTTAACGGTGAAGGAAACATCGTGAGGAAACCCGCGGCTTAGTTAGCTTCAGACGTATTGACCCGTTCTTTCTTCTGACTAATAGCTGACTAAGCTGAGAGGATGGTATAGGTGCTGGGCAAATATTTTAATGGAGGTGCTATTGTTATACTTATTTATGTTTAGTAGCCAGCACGCTGAAGTCGTTAGGGTTCCGGACCAAAATAGTAAAAAGGAACCTTTATGGTATCACTTTTTCTGTCTGTCTGATACAAATTGTCACAAATTGATATCTTGAGAACTACCTATGGTATCGACTTAAAATTTGAAATGGTATAAGATAACACTTTTTCACTAATATGGAATATATAAAAATGTTGAAAAAAAATTCTTATTATGATTGGAAGGGGGCTCGCAAAATTTTAAGTCAAGTTACTAGGCCATGTAGGGTATTCATTTGTACAGTATTTAAAGAAATGAATAACCTTATCAAAAATTTTACGGTTCCGGTGGGATTCGAACCCACGTCCGTCAAATCGATACTTGACGCTTCCTTAAGCCGGAAGTGCTTTGACCGCTAACCCTACAGAACCCTTGTCGGGACCCGCTGAAATTCTTGATAAGGTGATGTCGGTTTGAGCAACCGAAGAGCGCCATCTGTGTGTAGTGAAATTTTCACAGATGATGTGTTTCTGTTGCCGCTATAACAACTTCCATACAACAAACGTGATTACTTTGCCGTTTTTTGCTCGATATTAATAACGGCAACAAGTAGACGCTTGATATATTTACAGAATATTAGTTGTATATTAATTTTAAAACTAAATAATTTAATTAAATAATGGTACGGAACCCTTCGCGCGCGAGCCCGACTCGCACTTGGCCGATTTTTTTTAACCTTCGCGATCACAACACATTGTTACTATATTGGATTAACGGGTATTTATCGCGTACTAGATTCAGTATTCGACAACCTCTAAATACTGGATCTAGTGAGAGTTTTCTAAAATGAAAACTCTCACTAGATCCAGGCTGGATCTGTTGACTTGATCTAGTGAGAGTGATCCACCGTAGCAAAGCGAAGGCTTCTTTTCAAACGGCGGGATCGTAATAAAGGCAGTTCATCATTTCAGCCGCAAATCGTCCACTACTGAACACAGGCCTCACTCATAGATCTTCATGAGGGGTAGTTGCCATACACACCACGCTTGGCAGGCGGGTTGGCGAGCGCAGTACGAAATGTTGATACTCGGAAAGACGCTGCCGCCCATCTTCCGGAGGTATCCCTTAGCAGGCTCTTACTGCATCCACGGGCATGACAAGAGGGAGTAACATTCGGCACTCTGTCACCACCCCACTAGATTTTTAGAAAGGGGGAGGCTTGAAAACAAAAAATTCATCTTTAATATTTTGTAAACGGAACCATAAATCGATAAATTATCTCTGTAAACCCTAATGGTTTTAAAATACCTGTTCAACGATACCTCACACGATGGGTAAATCAAGAAAAAAGTTCCTACACCAAATTAATTATTATTTCAGCATATTTTTGTAGCGTTATCTCGGCGTTGCTATTTATAATGTCCATGCGAAATAACAACTTTCTAGGACTAATAGTTTTATCGCAAAGCCGGTGACGGACGGACATACAGACAAAGAACCCTTATAGTTCCAATAAGGGTTTCTTGATTTACTAAGAAACCTTAAAAAGGTAAGACAGTGATATTTTTTTAATGCTGTGTTACTTACCAGAACTTTGTCTACTTTACGCCAAATCACAATTCACAAACACAACACGTAACTTCGTAGGAACATTTTACTTACGTTTTTGTTCACTATAATAAAATTTCATTCTAAATTCAAACTTTTTAATAATGTCCAACTTCGAAAAGGAACTTTGTTGTATCATTTGTTCTCTTTTGAATTATTCTAAGACTTCCAATTTTGAAAACAAACTTTATGGTTTATTAATTCTTAATTCAAACTCTTATTTCTTCCAATTTTAAAAGTAAACTGTCCTAACGAAACATGAGTAAGAACTCTTCAGTGATTTTTCGCGTACATTCGCTACTTCTAATCCGGTGAATGTATGAGTAACGTGCTCAACTGCCATAGATCGACTGTGCCAGTACTTTGAACTGTTTTGGTTAGGAAACGCGCTTCTTGTAAAAACCTCCGACGTTCATGATTTTCGGTATCGGAGTTTTTAGCGTGTCATTTTATTTTTCCATTAGTTTAGTTTATTCAAATAATTAATGTAACATTACAGTTTTTAACCAAAGCGTTACACATTAAAGCTCGACGAATTATATACACACACATTCAACTAGAGTAGGGGAGCCTTGTGTACCTCGGGCCACGATGTACCTAGGAACCAGGCTTGTTTTTAAATGTTTCAGCCTTTTTTACGGTTGTTTGTCTATGGTAGCGTATGCTCCTACCTACATAAGCAAACGTGAAGTTATTTGCAGGCGGCCATTACTCTGCGTCTGGTTGTGAGCACGTTTGAAAAGTTTTATCCACCGGAAAGTAAGTTTTTTCGCTCTATTTAGATCTTTTACTGTGTGTTTATCATGCTACTTTTAAATTTGTAACTGAGTGATGTTGATGGGTAATATATTAACGATCATATCCGTCATAAACTGTTTTGGGCTAAATCCTATCCTTCATTATTATAAGTGAGATTAAACATAACTCTAGGGGGGTGTTGTACCTTGAACCACAATCTGCATTTGTACCTTGAACATATGACCGAGGTACATCATATTGGCTATGATTTAATTGGTGGTGTTTAAACTCCTGCAGACCAGCATGCCACCAGCCCTCTTTAAGGTTGTAGTATCCTTCCTCGCCAATAGACGGTTCGCAGTCACGGTCGAGGAGGCCACATCTTCCACTCGCCTTATCGAAGCCAGCGGCGTACCGCAGGGCAGCTGCCCGCTTTGTACGCGCTGTACACGGATGACATCCCCACCCTGGCAGGATTTATCCAGCCGGGCATGGAGAGACGTCACCCTCGGACTGTCCATGGACGACAGCGCCTTCTTCGCGTCGTCCACCAGCCCCGCTTTCGTCACCAAGAGGATGCAGCAGCTCCTCAGCCTCCTTCCGCTATGGCTGGACAAGTGGCGCATCGCTGTCAATGTAGGCAACGGCGGCGCTTCTCTTCAACCGACGCAGAAGCACACTATTCCTCCTCTGCAGCTTCGTGGCCAGGTTGTTACATGGGTTCCGCACGCAAGGTACCATGGAGTGGAGATAGACCAGTCGTTGAGTATGCAGCCCCAGGTAGATCGCGCGATCGGCCAAGCTCGCGCTGCCCGGGGGCTCCTCAGACCTGTCTTGGACTCCCATCTCCCACTCAGGACCAAGCTGCGGATGTACAAAATGTACATCCGGTCACGTCTGACCTACGCTGCACCAGCGTGGTACGCGTAGACCTCCACCACCAGCCTAAATTAAATAACCTACTATAAAGAAAATAAAACCATTTTATGTTGATTGTTGTTTTAATAAATTAGATGTTACGAAAAAAGTGACAAATCATTTTAAAATACAGAAAATGTTTAACTCAAAACGCATTTATTGGGGTGACCAAGGTACAACATGGGTAGGCCCTAGGTACATCACCCCTGTTGTACCTTGAGCCAAGTGCCTCTTTTTGTTAAATCCTGGTTTAGACTAACTTAGAGTTTGTCTATGGTTCTGAGTATTCAACATATTAAACTTTAATATCTATACTACAAGATACTTTTTGTTCTATCACAATAACTGGCACCGTTTTTTTTAAATGATTTTTTGAAAAATTCCGGTCCGAGGTACACAAGGTTCCCCTACTAATAATAAAACACACAAAAGAGTAAGTATTTCTTTTGTGTGTCTTTTTTTGTTATTTTACACAAAAACAAAAAGTCGGTAGGTATATAAAAAATCAAAAAACTTAAACTTAGGTACACACATAAATTAAATGTAAACATAGGTAGGTCCTAGCAAGGAACAATTATTTACTAATTATTACTGTAGCTTTAACATCTCTCTAGAAATTATATCATCAAATGGCTCGATTTTTAGGGTTCCGTATCGAAAGGGTAAAAACGGGACTTTATTTCTAAGACTCCGCTGTCCGTCTGTCTGCCTGTCTGTCACCAGGCAGTATCTCATAAACCGTGATAGCTAAACTTCTCTTTCCTGTGAGCTAGACAGTTGAAATTTGCACAGACGATGGTATTTCTGTTGCCGCTGTAACAACAAATAGTAAATCAGGGCAGCTCCTATACAATAATCGTGTTTTTTTTTTGCTGTTTTTTAAAATGATTTATAGCGGCTGTTACCGCGGTAGACGCTTTAATTATTCACAGAATATTTACTTGTACCAATTCGCTTTAAGAGTGATAAAATACCTAATGTAAAGTGCAATGGAGGAGCTTGTTAAAGAAGCTTTACCAGGAAAGGCCAGTCAAACTGACCCGACATTATACCGAAGATATCCCGGACATCAGCCTGTACGAGATCAGGATGGCCTTGAAACAGCTTAAGAACGACAAGGCGTCGCGTGAGAACGGAATCACTTCAAAGCTACTGAAAGCGGGTGGATCACCGGTACTTAAAGACCTTCAGAAGCTCTTTAATTCCGCCTTGCTTGAAGATACGACGCCAAAAGCATGGAATGAGGGCGTGGTGGTTGTTCTTCAAGAAAGGTGACAACACCTTGCTTAAGAATTACAGAGCCATCTCGCTTTTGAGCCATGTTTATAAGCTGTTTTCAAGGATCATCGCGAACCGTCTCGAACGCAGGTTTGATGACTTCCAGCCTCCTGAACAAGCCGGGTTCCGTAAAGGCTACAGTACCATTGACCACATACATACGCTGCGGCAAGTCATACAGAAAACCGAAGAGTAGGTATAACTTGCCGCTATGTCTCGCGTTTGTGGACTATGAGAAAGCCTTCGATTCGATCGAAACATGGGCAGTGCTTGAGTCTCTCCAACGAAATACGCCACAGTCAATGCATTCATTGAATATAAAAGCCACCTCAGGTGCGATTGTGTCTACCAATGGTTTTACAATGTTTACAGAAATACCCCAGAGATCTGCAGTTTTCAGCGTTATCCCCACTTTCACCCTAATCTATATACCTAGGTATATAAAATTCAAAGTCCTGACTGACTGATATATCAACGCCGGGTAACTGATAGTATATCTCACGGAATAAATGGGATTTATATTTTCGAATCAAAGTGGCTCTGCGTGAAAAAGGGGATTTTATGTCTTCCACGCCGACGAAGTCGCGGGCAAAAGCTAGTATCTAATAAAGAGCTAAACCGATGTCCATATAACTTTCAGTTTTTGCATTCTACTCATCATTTACTTTTATTTGATGCCAAACTTATATTGACTATATTATGATACATTCGATAATTTACCCCGTCTTTCACCCCCCCCCCCCCCCCCCCCTCCCTATATCTTATAAACGTCCAAACCGATTCTGATAAAACAAAGTATTTAAGAACCTTAACTAACTTAACTCCGCTGAATACTAGCACAGATAATATAATACACTAGATACTAGCTTTAAATTAGAAACACTACAAATCCGTTCACTCGTTTAAAAGCTACGTTGCCATACATACAGACAGACATCAGCGGTCAAACTTATAACATCCCTCTTTTTTGGCGGGGGTTAAAAATAAGGTCGTTTTCATTTTAATATCCGAATTAGTGATAGTTACAGCTGAAAAGACTTGCGTAACTTCGAGCGCTGTCTATCTGTTTCTACTCTATCTGTTGTAGCCTTGTTACCCTTAGCTGAAAATTACGCTCTAAGCGAAATTTCTTGTTTCTCGAAGCAGAGCTTAAGCTTAACGTGAACGTAGTTTTGGAACATTCCCAGAGATGGCGCTGTTACAATAATCTAAAGAATGATTCTATGTAGGCAGCGGGAAAGGGGAAATAAGACCGCCAAAGTATAATCATTTGTTCCTGGAAGTTCCCAAAGATGGCGCTGTTACACATTTTATTACATACTAGTGTATTATGAATAACTGTGATCCTACGCGTCAGCAACTTTATAAATATAATTATGTGACCCGCGTGGTTTCATCCACCTTTAGCCAAGATAAAAAATTTAATCGGTTGGTGAGTAAAATCGGTTGGAGCGCAAGGGGGCCCAACTAACATCTTTCGGGCCCTAAGTCGACCTCACCTACACGCGGTGCGCTCTGTTGACCAACTAACGAGGCTCTTACTAAACACCCGCCAACACGCGCTGGACCAGCGCGGCGGGCTATGGTCCAAAACCCCCTACTACACAACATGATTAATCAACCATACCACCCAGGCCCCTAGTGCCCGGCGACCCCAGCGGCTGCGCAGGCGTTGACGGGCGCCATGCCAGCTCTGGTGTCTCTCGGAGTGCAAAGAATCTCCGGGTGAGATCCAGCCGTCAAACGACCAATGCGCGAAAAAGGACACCGTAACTTTATGGCGAACATAACCAAGCGCAAAATTCGCGTCCATGGAGAGGATATGCAATATGTCAGCGAGTACGTTTACTTGGGCCAAATAGTCTCCTTCCAGTGGAGACAAGAGCAAGAAATTGCCAGACGCACGGATAATGCCTGGAGGAGCTATTGGTCCATATAAGATCTTATGAAGGGTACTGTATCCTCCCCATACTCACTTACGGCGCGCAGACTTGGTCACTCACCAACACACAAAGGTCCAAACTCGAGGTTTGCCAACGGGCAATGTGGAGCGCTCTATACTCTGAGTAAAACGCATAGACCGTACCTATTCGTAATACAGCACTGCGCTCCAAAATTAAAATTATCGTCGTAGCTCAAATAGTTGCAAAACGTAAATGGAGCTTGGCTGGTCATGTTTGCCGAATGCCCGAAGACCTGTGGGAAAATATCACCACTCAGTGGAGCCCCGAGTAAGGCGCGGCGGACCGAAGAAGCGATGGCGCGATGAGTTATGACCTATGTTTACAATGGAAAGCAATAAACAACTGAATACATATTAATATAACATCTAGGGCGCACGCGATGTCGGACGAAGTTGAAAATCATCCTCATTTCAGCCGTAAAACGTCCACTACTGAACACAGGCCTATCATGGGTCCCCATGAGGGGTAGTTGCCATACTCACCACGCTTGGCAGGCGAGCGCAGTACTGGATGTTGATACACAGAAAGACGCTGCTGCCCATCTGCCGGAGGTATCCCTTAACAGGTTCTTACTGCATCCAAGCATGAGAGGAGGGGTAACATTCTACTGCCGGCACCCCACGACATAACCACACGAGATAGAACATTTCAAGGGAATGAAAAACCTTATCAAAAAATTACGATTCTGGTGGGATTCGAACCCACGTCCGTCAAATCGATCCTTGACGCTTCCTAAAACCGGAAGTTCTTTAACCACTAAGCTACAGATAAGGTTTTTAATTTCCTTGAAATGTCTATTATTTATAATGTATAAGAATTGTTATGAATAATGAATTTATTCGTTATTGGCTTTCAGTGATACACATTTGTAATAGTGCTTTGTTAATTTTAAGAGCTGTGGATTTTTTATTAAATACAATAAAATTAAAATTTTATATTCATACACTTGCCATACTAACTATGGAGTACTACTCATGGAGATCCATGAGGGAGCCCTGTATTCATTAATGGACGTTTTACGTCTGAAATAAAGTGTAGTTAAACACTATAAAAATAACAAACTATAAATAAAAGACAGTTTCATGTTTTAAGTTGTATTAAAACGTTGATGTTTTAAAGCTATGCACCACTACACATTGCAAAAATAAAATTAATTACCTAGGTATTATTATAATTACAGCGATATGACGAGACATCTTACTCCGGGGTTTACTTGTCTAATAAAAATCACAATTTCATCGACTTTAACGTCTAACCCCCATATCTTTAGTCATTACCTCAACCTCTACTCAACCTCCAAATGCGTTTCGGTATCCTTAAGGATCGAGCAGACCGGATGCGTATGCGTAGACGTAAGCGTAGACGTGCACGTACCACTGAGTTGTAATGTATGGAACTGTATGAGACAGGACACACCGCTTGCGTAACGTAGACGTGCGCGTCATATGTCAGTTCCATACATTACAACTCAGTGGTACGTGCACGTCTACGCATACGCATCCGGTCTGCTCGAGCCTTTAATCGTAAAAAATTCCTCCACTCGAACCAACCTTAGATTTTTTTCTCATACGAGTGGAGAAATGAACTGTCATCTCAAGGTACCTCGCGACCTACCTTGAATGCTCCTCGAAAGTGTTTTTTGTTATTTAAAATGGATTTTGGAGATTTTCTCAATTACATTTATGACATTTAAGACGATGAAGCCTACAATTACCCACAGGAGTTGAGATTTAACCAAAATAACGACTAAGCATACCGAACTCGAGTATGTTTTGGAGGAATGCTCGTGGCACTCTCAGTCGAGTTTGAGTAGAGGAGTTGAGGAAATTGTCTAATGATATGGGTGTAAATCTATCCTGTCTAGCGATCTACGTATACAAGGTGTTAGGACACTTGCGATAAATGTATATGTTTCTCTTCAATATTATAAAGAGGAAAGATTTTGTTGTATTTTGTATGTTTGTAACGAATAAACTCAAAAACTACAAGACCGATTTTCATAATTCTTCCACCAATAGAATGCGACATTATCCCTCAGTAACATAGGCTATATTTTATCCCCGTAAACCCACGAGAACGAGAACTACGCGGGTGAAACCGCGGAGTGCAGCTAGTTTAAGATAAAAAACAGCGTAAAACGAAAAAATATGATTCCAAGGAAACGAAATACTGGTTCCGGTGGGTCTCAAAACCACGTCATTCAAATCGATATCCTTGGCAATCCCAAAAGGCTGCAATGCATTGCTTTACCAAAGCCGACATCAATGCAGTGCAGTCGTTGAGACACAGATAGCGCTGTGTTCAACAGACCTCAAAAAGAATTGATCAAATGATACGTTAACCTAGACTCTTCTTTTGTTATTATTACCATGCTATAATCGTATGTACACGGGGCGAAAATCCTTACCTTGCTGTAACACAGTTCTTAACTAGCACGGGAGGTAAGGGCTTTCTTATTCTGTATGCTTACCTACCGCCAATGTTTATTATGTCATTGAGGTATTTCCAAAATTAGCGCAAATGGTTTAGTCTTCCTGGCATAAATGGCTATAGTACCTAGTTAAGTCTCTTTTTTTAGTTAAGTATACTAACTGTGTTGTATTTACAAGTTTAATAAAGTTATTCTTATTCTTATATAAATAGTGCTGGACAATTCACACAGCTTCATTTAGGCCCATGCTAAGCAGAGCTTGTGTTATGGGTACCAGATGACTGTAATACTTAATACATTATACTACAAAGATAGATAATATTTATTAAATATTTATAGAAACACATCCGGAACACCCAAAACAAATATTCGCAGCTCGTACAGAGATTTGTCCCGAGGCGGGAATCGACACGCAACCTCTTGCAACGCAGGCGGACCTCTGCCCGCCACAGAGGTCGTCAAATATATAAAATACTAGCTTCTGCGCGCCGCTTCGCATGCGTTGTACCCGAATAAAAAGTAGCCTATGTGTTACTCCCGGTCAACATCAATAAGTGTGCAAAGTTTCAGCTCAATCCGTAGCCTAGTTTTTGCGTGAAGAGGTAACAAACCTCCATCCAAACAAACTTTCGGCTTTATAATATTAGTGAGATGACGCGCAAGTGTGCCAGACTATACTTACTTAATGTACTAATGTTGGCCACTACATAACTACGCACCTAAGGTACGAATACAATACAATACACTTTATTGCACACCTTAAGAAAAAACGGTAAAAAATAAACTTACAACAAAAATTGGTACAATGGGCGGTCTTATCGCTTAGAAGCGATTTGTTCCAGACGAATGTGTGAATGCTGGCCACCAAATACATCCACCTACTTATAAACGATATTTACAGTAATAATACAAATCACTATAAACCTATCATTGTATATCGTAAAGTTCGCGGCTATTCTATTTTAATCTCGGATCAATCTTCGTTGTTTGATTTATAATAGTACTATTTACCTAAGGATTATAACTTGATTGATTGGTTGATTGCAATTGTTTCTTATTTTGATGTTATTGTATTTTTTCTTAGAGGTGGTTTCAGTTAATTTATAAATTTACCTGACATTGTTATTATCACTTTCGTTCCATTGTTAATAGTATATATTTTTTTTTACCAAATTTTTGTTCGTTATGCATGTCTCTGTTAATAATGTTTATCTTTGTTACCTAACAGAGGAAACTTTGCTGGTTTCTGTTTATTTTATGTTTAATTTTTAAGTACAAAGTACTGTGTTTCCAAAAAAAATAACAAACATTTGAGTTTTACGTAAGTTTTTCGGGTGCTCATCTAGTTTCTATCTATAAAATTAGATACCCATATTCAAAAATATGTATCCTCCCCATTCTAACATATATGGTGCGCAGACTTGGTCCCTGACCAACATTCAAAAGTCCAAGCTCCAAGTTTGTCAGCGAGCGATGGAGCGCAGCATCCTGGCTGTCAAGCGCACGGACAGGATCCGAAACACCGAACTGCGCTCCAGGACTGGGATCGCGGAAGCACAGGTCGCGCAATAGTTTAAAGATCGCTCGGCAATAGTAGAAGGGGTATGCGCAGTATTCAATTCTAAGGTCTATTTGGTGATGTGCGGGGTGAGGGGGGCGGGTGTGCGGAGTGAGGGGGCGGGTATGCGGAGTGAGGGGGGCGGGTGTGCGGAGTGAGGAGGGCGGGTGTGCGGAGTGAGGGGGGCGGGTGTGCGGAGTGAGAGGGGCGGGTGTGCGAAGTGAGGGGGGCGGGTGTGCGGAGTGAGGGGGGCGGGTGTGCGCGGACGGCGTCACGTCATTGGTAGATCAGTCGCTCTCAGGGTCTCTTGCGTTCACGCGTCTCGATTCGTGCGCGATTGGACACATGCGCCGATTGCCCCCACTAGATTCACCGAGCGATCTTAAACCACCGCGCGACCTATTAGCTCTGATAGCCGCTAAGCTGAAGTGGGACTGGGCTGGCCACATCTGTCGCACGCCGAGTGAGCTGTGGGCAAAGAGAGTCACGGAGTGGCGACCTGACCCGGCGAGAAGGCGACGCGGCAGACCGAGGCGCAGATGGCGGGACGAGCTCGATCAGTACATCGTTGACTGGAGGGAAGCAGCTCAGGAGCGGGATGTATGGAGGGAATTGGGGGAGTCCTTTGCCCGGCAGTGGGACCCAAATGGCTCATAATAATAATTCAAAAATATGGGCAAACTAATTTTATAGATAGAACTAGATGAGCACTTTCCCACTACATCTATATCATCATCTCAGCCTGGGGCTGCTTTCCACGTCCTCGGCTGGACATGGGCCTCCCTCAGGCCGCGGGGTGCCGGCGTTAGAATGATGCCCCTTCTCTCTAGCCCATGGAAGCAGTAATAATCTGCTAGATACCTTAATCTATATCATTCATAATTCCAGCCGTGAAACGTCCACTGCCGAACACAGGCCTCCATCATGGATCTCCATGAGGGGTAGTTGCCATGCTCACCACGCTTGGCAGGCGGGTCGGTGAGCGCAATACATATATATACTAATAAATAATTCAATATAGGTAATGTTTGTTAGCGCGCTATGGAACGAAGTATTCTAGGACTTAAGCTTACGGATAAACGCAGAAGTGAAGACCTTATGAGCGATCTCTTTCAGGCAACCTTGTGACGGACAGGAAAATAGAGGACGCTATATCGTGGCGTAAAATTAGGAGATTACAGGAATCAAACTAACATAAATAAATAGTCATAGATTAGGTACTATTCCACGAAAGTATATTAGATAAACATAATAATAAATTAAATACAAAATATTACAAAATAAGTTATTGTAGTGATAAATAATATTCATTTAGAAGATTTTTGAAAATAGACAGAGATTTTGCAGTTCTGATGTTCAGAGGAGAGCGTTCCACAGACGAGTAGCTTGCACAGTGAAGGGTTTCTTGAAGAAAGAGGTGGAGTGAGAATTTTCCTCAGTTGTAAGTCTATCAGCAAGGCTAGCATGGCCGGAGATATTTTATCCACGGGGAGAGGACAAAATACTATTCCCCTCTGTCAATTTTGTCCACCCTCCGAGCATGGCGACATGGGTGGATAAACTATTCACGGTGGACAAACCAGGGGAAACGCTAGTCCCCGAAATTATAGGCGGAGGGTGAGTATCCACGTCTAATGTCAAAAAGTGATATAATTCTCTTTCCCCCTGTTGCCGTGCTTTGGCAGGTGGATACAATAATTTTATCCCTTGTCAGTGGAAATAACCGGTGGACAAAAGTTTTATCCCCAGCCCATGCTAGCTGAAATGTATTCCCTTCCTTGCTATTTTGTATGTGTTGAGTGTGTCAAAACTAAATTCATTTTCTTTCTAAATAGTGATTTTGCGCCTGATATCACTTCTCAGTGTCTTCAAACTTGTCACATCACTCTCAAAGTCTACTATCATCTCGATAGCAGCTCTTTGCCGGTTTGTTTCTCGATCACGGACGGTTTGCAATAGACATTTATCTATCGCGAGAGTACAAGAATACACAAAGTTCTATTCAATAGAGATTTTGATAGTTTTTAGGGTAAAAAGAGGACCCTATTACTACGACTCCGCTGTCCGTCTGTCTTTTTTCTATATGTCTTTCTTTCTGTCTGTCTGTGTGTCTGTCTGTCACCAGGCTGTATGTATCTCATGAACCGTGATAGCTAGACAGTTGGAATTTTCACAGATGATGTATTTCTGTTGCCGCTATAACAACAAATACTAAAAACAGAATCAAATAAATATTTAACCCTATACAACAAACGTGATTTTTGTGCCGTTTTTTGCTCGATATTAGTAACGGCAACAGGTAGCCAAGCAGTGGTACGGAACCCTTCTTGCACGTTTCTGACTAGCACCTGTCCGATTTTTTTTTAATTTATGTAAGTATTACGAGCGTTTATTACTTGGATCACGACTCACGAGATTTGTCCACTGATTTATGTCAGAAAATCAGTGTGACTATCATATCACTGTTAGATCGCCTGCCGTTACTACAGTAGTAATAGTACGTTACTATGACATCTGTCAGACTTGTAACTCATGGTACCAAATTCTAAGCAAATGAACCTCAAACTACAGTCGCTGTTTACTGCGTATTTTAGTACCTAACTATCCGCTAGAGGCGCTGTACAAGTTTTATATATTGTTATTAACTACAGTCGCTAGCGAGTATAGATTGTGAAATCTCATGGTAGACCTGCAGCTTAAAATTTAAGCCAATACATAAATACATACACGGCAATGCAAGTTACTCACAAGCTTCACTTGCAATAATAATGATATGTACAACTAAAATTTAAATAAACATTGCTGGACATTCACACAGCATTATCTAGAGCTTGTGTTATGAGTACTAGATGACTGATATACTTAATACATAATACTATATAGATAGATATTTTCATTAATACAGAAAAACATCCAGAACACCCTGAACAAATATCTGCAGTTCGCCTTTGTCCCGAGGCGGAAATCGAACCCGCAACCTCTTGCGTCGCTCCGCTGCGCCACAGAGGTCGTCTCAGAATCGTCACAGAGCGATTGAAATCAACGCTGAATATAACATCTATATCTATACTAATATTATAAACAGGAAAGATTTATATTTCGAATGTTCGTAACGAATATACTCGAAAAACTACTGGACCGATTTTCAAAATTCACCATTAGAACGCTACATTATCCCTGAGTAACAGGCTATATTTTAACCCCGTATTCCCGCGGGAACGGGAACTACGCGGGAGAAACCGCCGAGCGCGGCCAGTAGCAGATACTATATGGCAGAAGTCAGTTTCACGTGATGCGCCATCTGGCGGCTTGGAGGTGATTCTCGTCGCGTTCCCTGCAAGACTCCGAAAGCGGCAACTCGTCAGACTTCCGTTTCCTGTTCCTGTAATGGAAACATTTACATTAAGTAATCATTTCAGCCGTGGGGTGCCGGCAGTAGAATGATACCCCTCCTCTCATGCCCATGGATGCAGTAAGAGCCTGCTAAGGGATACCTCCGGAAGATGGGCAGCAGCGTCATTCCATGTATCAACATCCCATACTGCGCTCGCCAACCCGCCTGCCAAGTGTGGTGAGAATGGCCACTGCCCCTCATGGAGATCCATGAGGGAGGCCTGTGTTCAGTAGTTGACGTTTTACGACTGAAATGAATGAGTCATTTCAGCCGTAAAACATCCGCTACTGAACGCAGGCCCCTTTGTACTCTAGTATTTTTATGGAATGTTGCCACTCCTCTCATGCCCGTGGATGCAGTAAGAATCTGCCAAGGGATACCTCTGATGAGCATTAGCGTCTTTCCGTGCATCAACATCTCTTACTTGCCAACGCGCCTGCCAAGCGCGGTGAGTGTGGCAACAAGCGTGGTGTTAGTGTTTTTAGTTGTTTCGGAGTTGGAGCAAATTTAATTCCAAGCTTTTTTGTCTTCTAGATAATCAGATATTTTATTGTAAGCTTTATTGTGAAGATTACATTTTAATATATTTTTCACAGAAATTGCTGCATCCTCATCGTCATTTCCCTGCCCTTATCCCACACTACGTGGGGTCGGCACAACATGTTCTCTTCTTCCGACCGTCTCTATCAGACGTCAACTCGATATTCACTCCTATACCGCTCATATCATCTTTCACACATATCTTTAGGAATTTAGAAATATTGTATGTCCAGCAGTGGACGTTCTGCGGAGACGGTGATGATGATGATGAACGCTAGTTACCTTTTCGGATAGGGTTGTTTGAGGTGGAAGGTCCTGTAATGCAGCTTCATGCTGTTCTTCTGTGTGAAGCGCTTGTCGCATAGCGGGCACGGATACGGCCTTTCTCCCGTGTGCGTCTGCAATTATATATAGTACATTAAGAAACAAGTGTGCAATGTTGTTCATTAAATAAAGATAAAGAAACGTTTATTTTGTCACATTTTTACAATCAAATAAAAAAATATCATCAATTCAGTTTTAAAACCAGTGACAAAAATGGTCACTACTCAGCATGTGCTGTGGCAGAACGAGTCGTACCACAGCGCTGGTCTTCCGTAGTAACCGTGATGTGCGGTTGGTGCGACCGCAATGCACGGTAATTATATATTTATTAGGTACACATTAAAATCGAATGAAAAAGAAATACATAATAAATAAATATAACATTTTCACAAAAAGGAATATAAAATTACATGGTATGAAGTAAGACACAAAAGAATTAAACATGAACAATTTGCATGCAATATTACAATTACAATTAGCCATAAGTGTCCCACTGCTGGGCAAAGGCCTCCCCTCCAACTCTCCATGCATCCCGATCCGCCGTTAATTCGACGATTATTATAAATATAAATAAATAAATAAATAATGCTCGACAAATCACACAGCATCATCTAGCCCCAAGCTAAGCAGAGCTTGTGTTATGGGTACTAGATGACTGATATACTTAATACATTATACTACATAGATAGATATTTTTATTATATATAGAAAAACACCCAGAACACCCTGAACAAATATCTGCAGATCGTACAGACATTTGTCCCGAGGCGGGAATCGAACCCGCAACCTCTTGCGTCGCAGGCGGACCTTCGCCCGCTGCGCCACAGAGCTCGTCAAATCGTTGTATGGTTTTAGGTGACGTATAAATAAGATTAGAAAAAGTTTTTGATAAATAAAGAAAATACAAAAATTACAATATCACACGAAAGTTAAAAAAAATCAGCCAAGCGCGAGTCGGACTCACGCACAAAGTGTTCCGTACCATTATCCAATCAATCGGTCCACTAGTTTAAAGACGGTGCCACACACAAACAGCACACACATAGCGGTCAAACTTGTAACACCCTCTATTTTGTCGGGGGGTTAAAAATAAGGAAATTATTCAATGCGTTTCCATTTACCCACTATGACTACACTTGGTGACGGTGCCGGTAATTTAGATTTTAAGGTTTCGTACCCAAAGGGTAAAAACGGGACCGTATCACTTAGACACCGCTGTCCGTCTGTCTCTCCGTCTGTGTGTTTGTCCGTCCCCATGCTGTAGTATCTCATGAGCCGTGATAGCTAGATAGTTAAAATTTTCACAGATGATAGATAGATAGATAAACTCTTTATTGTACATTCACCATATAACATAAATTTCACAAAGAGAAACACAGACAAATATAACATACAATGGGCGGTCTTATCGCTAAAAGCGATTTTTTTTGCGATGATGTATTTCTGTTGCCGCTATAACAGCAAATACTAAAAACAGAATAAAATAAATATTTAAGAGGGGCTCCCATACAACAAACGTTATTTAATTGCCGTATTTGGTCGATATTAGCAACGGCAACAGGTAGACGCTTGAAATATTCACAGAATATTTAAGTTGTTTTGCCAATTAATTGTACGGAACCCTTCGTGCGCGAGTCCGACTCGTGCTTGACCGATTTTTTGTAATTTTATTTAGATTAGATTATATGATATACCTATACTTATCACATCAGCTGTAAAACGTCCATGAGGGGTAGTTGCCATACTCACCACGCTTGGCAGGCGGGTTGGCGAGCGCAGTACGGGATGTTGATACACGGAAAATCGCTGCTGGCCATCTTCTAGAGATATCCCTTACTTAGCAGGCTCGTACTGCATCCACGGGCATGAGAGGAGGGGTAACATTCTACCACCCCACGGCAGTATAAAAAAAAGTAAGGCCTTTGCATCTATTATAGATGATTCATACAGCGCCAGCAACTGGTAATCATGCTGTACGGGACGCTGCAGTGCCTGGGACATTGTTAGATGGTTTAGGCTTGCCCAGCACCTATACCATCCTCTCAGCTTAGTCAGCTATTATTCAGAGGAAAGAACAGGTCAATACGTCTGAAGCTAACTAAGCCGCGGGTTTCCTCACGATGTTTCCTTCACCGTTAAAGCACGTGTTAAGTGTGCACATACATACATTCAAGAAAGAAAAATCGATTGGTGCACTGCCGGTATCGAACCCACGACCTTTTCGACGGCAGTATACTATACTTATATTACCATACTATACTTACGACCTGGTGCCGGTGGTGGCTGCTCTTCGATATGAACTGCATGCCGCACGTGTCGCACGGGTACACGTGCTCGCGCGTGTGCCGGTTCATGTGGCTGGCGATGCTGACCGCCTGCGACGGAAACGGAAAGTGAACGCCTAACGTCTCCCCTCTACACTTTATCACTATCTCACTAATATTATAGCTGTGACCGCCTGGGACGGAAACGGAAAGTGAACGCCTAAGGTCTCCCCTCTTTACACCTTATCACTATCTCACTAATATTATAGCTGTGACCGCCTGCGACGGAAACGGAAAGTGAACGCCTGACGTCTCCCCTCTTTACACCTTATCACTATCTCACTAATATTATAGCTGTGACCGCCTGCGACGGAAACGGAAAGTGAACGCCTGACGTCTCCCCTCTTTACACCTTATCACTATCTCACTAATATTATAGCTGTGACCGCCTGCGACGGAAACGGAAAGTGAACGCCTGACGTCTCCCCTCTTTACACCTTATCACTATCTCACTAATATTATAGCTGTGACCGCCTGCGACGGAAACGGAAAGTGAACGCCTGACGTCTCCCCTCTTTACACCTTATCACTATCTCACTAATATTATAGCTGTGACCGCCTGCGACGGAAACGGAAAGTGAACGCCTGACGTCTCCCCTCTTTACACCTTATCACTATCTCACTAATATTATAGCTGTGACCGCCTGCGACGGAAACGGAAAGTGAACGCCTGACGTCTCCCTTCTTTACACCTTATCACTATCTCACTAATATTATAGCTGTGACCGCCTGTGGACGGAAACGAAAAGTGAACGCCTAACGTCTCCCCTCTTTACACCTAATCACTATCTCACTAATATTATAGCTGTGACCGCCTGTGGACGAAAACGGAAAGTGAACGCCTAACGTCTCCCCTCTCTACACCTTATCACTATCTCACTTATATTATAGCTGTGACCGCCTGGGACGGAAACGGAAAGTGAACGCCTAACGTCTCCCCTCTCTACACCTTATCACTATCTCACTTATATTATAGCTGTGACCGCCTGTGGACGGAAACGGAAAGTGAACGCCTAGTCTCCCCTCTTTACACCTTATCACTATCTCACTAATATTATAGCTGTGACCGCCTGTGGACGGAAATGGAAAGTGAACGCCTAACGTCTCCCCTCTTTACACCTTATCACTATCTCACTAATATTATAGCTGTGACCGCCTGGGACGGAAACGGAAAGTGGAAGACTAGTGGTAGCAGTCTTCCCGGGACCACGATGGGTGCAATCCTGTCGAAACGTCGGGCAATAATAAAGGTAAATAGCGCGATAAATACCCGTTTAAATATGTGTTAATAATGTGTCGTGATCGCGAAAGTTTAAAAAAGACTAATTACGACTGATTCTTCATATAGAACACGAGTCTACTCTCTCCCTCTCAGTTTGGGTTCAGAGCTGGTAAATCAACAGAACACGCTATCTCCGCTCTTACTAAATACGTGGACTTACTAGACTGAAATAAAAAACGCGTAGCAGTTTTTATAGACTTAGCGAAGGTATTTGATACAGTTCATATTCCGCGTCTGCTATCAAAGCTCTTACTTACGTATTGCTATGCGAGCTAATTCATTTCATTAAGCTATTTAAAAGCTACCTAACTAACATAACTGTCTCGTGAGTTATTAAAAATATCGTAAGCTTCGAGCTGTCTTCCACGTACGGTGTCTCTCAAGGCAGTATTTTAGGCCCAAGTCTATTTGTAATTTATATAAACAAACTCTGCGAATTTACTCCAAACAACGGTAAGATTTTAACGTTTGCAGATGACACCGCTATGGTATTTGAGAGTGAGATTTGAGAATAAGCTCATCGTAACGCTGAAGCATATCTCTACAAGTAACTCTTTTAAAACTTTCTTTCGCTTAATTAAGAAAAAAAAACTAATTTGTGTGTTTCATTAACGCAGTAGAACTTTGTAAACTTTCGCGATCATCATCATCATTATCAGCTCGTAGTGACCCACTGCTGGGCATAAGCCTCCTTCCCTAACCGCCAATCAGCTCTACTTTTGGGTCTTTGCATCCAGTTCTTGCCCTGTACGACAACTATATCGTCCATCTATCTGGCAGGTGATCTGTCGTCGCCGCCTTTTAATTTCGCGATCTATAGACATAATTTTAAACTGTTTAACGGGACTTAATCGCGTATTTTCCGAGGTGAACGTGAAAATAAACATACGTAGTAACAATATGAAATCAATTATAAACTTATACAGTGAAACCTTAATCTTAAGTATTAAGATTAAGGTAGGTGTAAGCTGCCGCTACCGAATTGGTCTTCTCAGTCACGCACGTAAGTGCTCGGCTGACTGTCAACCTGACTGACGCCGCTTTAATCATCTTTCGTAGATGTAATAAGACCAATGATGATGATGATAAGTTTATAAGTGTTGCAAATAAATCATAAGTGCCTAAGAGACAACTAACTAATAAGTGTCACAAAATGATCCTGGTTCAGCATAATGTTAGGGGCCGTCTCCACGAGCGAGGGAATCGCGGAGATATCATCATGTTTATTATTTATTATTTTAATATAAGAGAGATATGATTTTAATTATATGATTTGGATTGCCTTTCATTTGAGCCCATAACGTAATTCTCAATAATAGTGTCATTTTAGACATCCACTGGCATTTTTGATATTTACCGTCATTTTTATTTTTTAAAACTTATTGGCCATAAAGCCATGGGCCACACGAGAATACAAAAGAATATATAATTATAATGGTTAAGGGGATTTGTGGAAATTTTGTCAATAAACGCCCTTTGCGTCCCATTCGAGAGCCGGAAGGGGATTTCTGGACAAAAAACCCAATAATCCCCTTCGCAGGGGATCGTCGAAGGGGATTTTTGGAATGAGCCCTTCGTGCCACATATTTCTATAGCGCGGACTCGTCGCGATTCCCTCGCTCGTGGAGACGGACCCTTGGTTATACTAACGCTGACCTTCCACCGGGGCCGATGGTGGTGGCAATAATACAAGTTGAAAGGTCACGTACCGCCAACGAGGCGCCGCAAACCTCGCAGATGTGTCTCTGGTCCGCGGAGTAGAAGGTCTGGCGAGGGTGCTCCGAGATATGGTGCTTCATGCACGCGGCCTGCGTGTGGAAGTGCTTGCCGCACTGAGAACATACACGTACAACTAATATTAACAAAATAACTAATATTATTTATTGATGTAAGACAACGTGTCGTGGGGCGCCGCTAGCTCACGTCACCTCTCACGCCAGTGGATGCAGTAAGAGCCTGCTAACGGATAGATGGGCGGCAGCTTCTTTCCGTGTATCAACATCCCGTGCTGCGCTCGCCAACCCGCCTGCCAAGCGTGGTATGGCAACTACCACTCATGGAGATCCATGAGGGGAGGCCTGTGTTCAGTAGTGGACGTCTTGCGGCTGAAATGAATGATGATGTAAAACATCTTTTGCTTGGGAGGGTAAAACCGATTGGACGAGAGGTGACGCGTGACGCTTGAAAATGTGCGAGTTAGTACTAGGGTGACCGCCCTTGTGACTAGTTACTAGGGCGACCGCCTTTCGTCTATCGTGCCCATCATGTTGACTGTGCTACTGTAGCGACTGTGATGATTACGGCAACTGGGGCGACTGTAGTAGAAATGTTTTACATCTGCCAGGCGTCCCGTGACAGCTCAATTTTTTTTATTTTCAGCCTTTATTTTCCCACTGCAGGGCAAATGCCTCCCTTCCCTTCTTCCACTTCTCGCGATTAAACGCTGCTACAGGCCAAGATCTTAGATGGGCGTCTAGTTACTTCGATCAAATATAACCTAGATATCGCGTAAGCTCACTAAAAGTGACCAGACTAAAGAGTGCAAAAATTCATTGTTTGCACTCTTTTCCGTCAGTATCGCGCCGACTGTCACGCGTGTAACAATGCCAAAATGTTTCGTAAAGTTGTAAAAATATCACGCTCGCAAGGAAAAATAACATGGAATCTCGTATTTTCGGAAAGTATTACATTTTTACAAGTACATAGAGTGATTAAAGTTCTAAATAATCTAGTAATCATCTCTAAATTAGTTTAAAAAAAAATTATATCCTATTATTTTGGCTTCGATGTTGTCTCTTTCACACGCGTAATGTAAGACAAGGACAAATATAACCTTGGTTCAGAACAATAACATTGCAAAATATTGGAGTCGCCTTATTTTTAAAACATTTTAATCTAAAAGTAGTTTTAAATAACAGATTTCCCAAAAACGAAATTCAAAGAGAAAAGTGGCGGTTATTGGTTAAAGAAGAACGCAATGACGAATATTATACACCTTATGACTCCAGTGTAGTTTGTTCAGACCATTTTGCTGAATCAGACATGTACATCACAAAAAACGGACTTCGAAGAATATATAAAAATAATAAAAAATAACCCTAATACGTGCCAGTTTAAAGCAGCATACAAGAAGATGTTAGCTCATTTAGAGCTAAGTAGTAAATTCAGTGGGAATTGTATACCGCTAAAAATATTTCCATTCTGCAAACTACTTCAACCCAAAATATTAATAATACTTCGAGCAGTCACCTGACGGTGTATGAAAATGAATTGTTATTATAATTTGTACGGTTCACGTACAAAAATATTAAACTATGTCGGCTGACACCGCGATTAGCCGCGACCTACATGAACAGTTAAGCCTTTACCGCGGACTAGAGCGGATGAGTATCTTTCCTAAACTTGTACACTTTTTACAATAATTATAACTGCGATTGATTTACTCAGTGGTTTAATTCAACTAAAAGCTCTGGGCTCGTACATGGTCCTTCGAACAGTGAACAGTGAATTTAAGTGTGGCATCTATAAGCGATAGCGAATCGGTTCAATTGGTCTCCCACAAGCGGGTCGCCCCAATTGGATTGAGAAAGCGCACATATCGTAAGTAGAGTGCTGCTATACTGAACATTCACGAGCGAAAACTTCGCTTTAATTGAACTAGTACCTGCGGTATATACTACTACTACTCTACCAACGGTCAACGTATTTTACTAACAACAATGGCTCAGAGCGCAGCGGATATAATCAGCCGACAGGAGACGATCTTCAACAACTTGAAGCAGATCTGCATCAACTACAAGAAGGATAGTCCTAGCAGGAAATCTTCGCCAGACTATCTAGAAGAGCGTCATTCTAGGCTGAAAGTTAACTGGGAAAAGTTCGTACGCAACCATCAGCTACTAGAGGAGTCGGGAGCAACCGACCATCAGTACTTCACTGATGATGTGTACAACACCACCAAAAGAATGTACGAAGACGTGCTTCAGGACATTCTAAAAAGAAAAGCAGGGTTACCAACTACAATCACTACTCAAGTGGAATCCGGCGGAACATCACCTTTGGCAACAACTACCCAAGGTAAAACAAAATTTAACTTTGACGACATAAGGTTTCACGTACCCCCTCGTGACACAAGTGAAACCAATGACAAACAACAAGAACTATTGCGTCAACAGTACTGCAACTTTCGAGCTTTTGAACGTGCGGTGGACAAGATAAACTTAACGCTGACTATCACTAAGGAGAAATGGGAACTGGAAGACGATCTAAACATCCTTAAGACTAAATGGGAGTACATCGAGAAAGCCAACTGGCAACTTGACTATATCTTACAAGATGAGGATTCGATCTATAAGCAGAAGTATGAGGCTGCGGAGGACATCTATGACGACATGCGTAAGAAGCTGCAGCACAAGATCTGGAACAATGCGCACTACGAGAAATCTACACCAAAAATCGAGATACCGGACTTTACCGGCAAGTACAGTCAATGGTTAACTTTTAGAGATCTTTATGTAGAAAGCGTGCACAACAACCCGGTACTATCCAAGGCTCAAAAAATGCAGCACCTGAAGACGAAGCTGAAGGGCGACGCGGAGAAACTGGTCCAGCATCTTGGGATCAGCGCAGAGAATTACACATCATGCTGGGAGATACTTACTCATCGCTACGATAACAAAAGACTGCTCTTTACCTCGTACATGAATACGCTTCTAAACCAGCCAACTATTCAACAAGCTAGTGCCGCCTGCATAAGGAAATTACATGACGTCGTGCTGGAGTGCTTGAACGGTCTCAGGAATATTGGACTAGACATCTCCAATTGGGATCCGATTGTTGTACATCTATTGGTACAGAAACTAGATAGCGTAACATACAACGAGTACATAAAAGGTATTGAGAATCCTAGGGGGTTTCCAGATTTGAAAGAATTCACGGAATTTTTAGAATCAAAATTTATGGCATTGGAAGTCTTACCGGGAAACAATCAGAAATCGTCCACGTCAAATAAACCAGGGAAGTCAGACAAACAAAATAATAACGCAAACGAAGTCGAACGAAACACTAGTCGCGGATCATCATACTTTAAGAAGTCACATTATTCGCCGAAAGTCTTATTCACTACGGCTCGAAACTGCCCAATATGCAAAACTGATCACGTACTTATGAAATGTGACAAATTTATAACAATGAATGCAAAAACTCGCGGGGAAACAGTGCGAAATATGCATATTTGCCCAAATTGTTTGTACGATCACGAAGGAAAGCAATGCAACTCACGCAAAACATGTAGAGTATGTCGTAAGGCCCACCATACACTTTTACACGGAGCGGATCATGAACAGCCTAACAACCAATCTTCACAAAAGGCATCATCATCATCAGCATCGAACTCTACCTCGTACGCAGTTAACAATATCTTGGACGACGAGAAGGAAGTTTTGTTGACGACTGTACTACTTAAGGTTAAATCGATAGATGGCGAATATCTCAACATAAGAGGGTTACTTGATCAAGGTTCACAAGTTAGCCTTATTACAGAGAGCGCAGCGCAACGTCTCAGGTTACCGCGCCGAAAAATAAACGCCGTCATTTCAGGTGTCGGGGCGCTAGGCGGTAACTGTAAAGGAGCAATAAACTTAGAATGCAAGTCAATTCATTCTGACTACAAATTTAATATTGAAACGCTGATTATGAACAAACTTATAAGCAATTTGCCAACCGCATCTTTTTCGATGAATAATTGGACCTACTTAGAAAACCTTAAACTGGCTGACCCACACTTCAACACATCGGGCCCTATTGACCTACTTTTAGGTGCCGATATCTACGCAGAGCTCATTTTAAATGGCGTTATGAAGAGTGAAAACAATTGTCACCCCGTAGCGCAACAAACTAAAGTGGGGTGGATTTTATGCGGAAAAGTAAAAACATTTAACTGCTTCGTGACGCTCAATGAACTAGAGAACATGACAAGGTTTTGGGAGACTGAGGACATAACTTCAACTACTGACATGTCAACTTCAACTACAGAGGAACAGTATTGTGAAGATAACTATAACTCAACTACTACTAGATTGACAAACGGACAGTATGTCGTTGAAATGCCCATGAAGCCTAACTACGAATCTAACCTAACTAGCAACGAATCTCAAGCTTTGGCTCAATTTCTTCAACTAGAAAGGAAAATGCAGACAGATAAGGAGCTGAGACGCGAATACAATAAATTTATGGAAGAATACATTACTATGGGGCATATGAAGCCTGTACTATCACAAGAACAAAAACAAACCTACTTACCTCATCACGGCGTGATTAGGGCTGAGTCTACCACAACCAAAGTACGAGTAGTGTTTAACGCTTCTTACAAACTAAAAGGCAGAGCCAGCCTCAACGATCTCATGTACTGCGGGCCTAACCTACAGAAGGATATGTTCACATTACTGATTCATTGGAGAACGTGCAGATATGTTTTCACTGCTGATGTAGAGAAGCTGTACCGCTTTATCTGGCTGAATGAAAAGCAACAAAATCTCCAAGCTATTCTGTGGAGACCATCAGCGGACCTTCAAAAAGAACCGATACGAAAATGGCACTTACAGACGATAACATATGGCATGAAGTGCGCTCCTTATCTAGCGATGCGTACGTTACACCAGCTTGCAAAAGATGAAGGAGAAAGTTATCCGGAAGCATCGAAGATCCTACAAAACTTCTTTTATATGGATGACTTAGTCTACGGGCAAGATACTATTGAAACGTCGAAAGAACTGGTCGGTCAACTCATAGAGTTATTAAAAAAAGGAGGTTTCAATTTACGAAAATGGAAAAGCAACGAGCCTACGATCCTAGAAGACTTGCGAGATGATCAGAAAAGCACTAACACAGACATCGATTTCAATCCAGAACAAATATCTAACACCAAGATGCTGGGAATGAGATGGAATCAAACAAGTGACAACTTTACTTATCAGTGGAAGTTACCGGAAAAAAAACGCTTGACAAAACGAGCTTTACTGAGTGAAATAAGCAAACTATATGATCCTCTAGGTTTTTTATCTCCGTTTATAATAAAAACTAAACTGCTGTTTCAAAAAGTTTGGACTACTAAAACAGACTGGGACGAATGTTTGCCTAACGAAATTACAGCCGAGTGGGAGATACTTCGGAAAAACCTCCCTTTGATAAATGGACTTTCCATACCTCGATGGCTACAGTGCCAAGACACTAACGTGGAAGTTCATGGGTTTTGTGACGCAAGCGAAAAGGCCTACGCGTGTGTGATATACAGCCGCGTGAGGAATCAGCATGGCAATTATGTAATTACCTTAATTACGGCCAAAACTAAGGTTGCACCTATAAGCAAAAAGTTAAGCTTGCCCCGAATGGAACTCTCTGGAGCTGTGTTACTAGCCAAACTAATAGAAAAGGTCAAGCTTACTCTCAATCACAAACAATTACAAATAAACTGCTGGAGTGACTCTAAAGTCGTCCTCGCCTGGTTACAAGGAGATATCCATCGCTGGGAGAGATATGTGGCTAACAGAGTAGCACAAATAAACAACATCATTTCGGCAGAACACTGGCAGTATGTCAGATCAGAAGATAATTCCGCTGATTGCGCGACTCGGGGACTCTCAGCTTCTCAACTTCTTAACTTTAAGCTTTGGTGGGAGGGGCCTGAGTGGTTAAAAACTTACAGCTGTACGAATAAACACGGAAAAACCATGACCTACTCCACAAACAATGAACGGCGCCGAAAGAAATGCTGCGTAGTAACTTACAAAAACAACGAAATCATCAAAACTTTATTAAATAAATTCAGTAATTATAAACGTGTCATCCGAGTACTGGGTTGGATTTTACGCGTAATCAACAATCTAAAGAATTCTATCAACTCAAAAAATAACTTACCCGACTACGACGAAACAAAGATGGTAATGTGTTTGACATCAAATGAAATATTGAAAACAACCAAACTAGTGGTCACAAACGTCCAGGAAGAGTATTTTAGTGAAGAAATAGACTGTTTGAAGAAGAATAAGCCAGTGCCCAAGGGAAGCAAACTACTGAACTTAACTCCATTCCTTGATGAGAATGGACTACTGCGTGTACAAGGACGACTGACAAATTCAACTCTACCTCGTCAATCGAAGCATCCGATCATCATTCCCGCCACAGGAAGAATGACGGAGCTTGTCATCCAGGAAGCACACCTCGACACCCTTCACGGAGGCGCACGGCTCACTTTAGCCCATTTACGACTAAAGTTTTGGGTTATTGGCGGCAGTAGAACTGTGAAGAAACAGCTTTTGCAATGTGTTAGATGCCATCGTTTCAAGACAACTCGTAACAATCAACAGATGGCTGCGTTGCCAAAAGAACGTGTGACCCCAGGGACTAGGGCTTTCACGGCCACAGGCGTGGATTTCACTGGTCACGTAGATGTGAAGATAAACAAAGGAAGAGGAGTGAAGACGTGCAAAGCTTACATCGCCATATTCATTTGCATGGTAACCAAAGCGGTGCACTTGGAATTAGTGTCCGATCTAACAACGCAGACTTTTCTAGCCGCCTTCAAAAGGATGTGCGCACGCAGAGGAACGCCCAAAAAGATGTTTTCAGACAACGGGACTAACTTCGTGGGGGCCGCACGGTTTCTGCAAGAAGATTTTGAACGCTACAAAACTTTCAAAACGTCAGAGTTTTTTGATGAGATGAGCAACTTACAAGTAGAATGGAATTTCAACGCTCCTCTCTGGCCAACAGCCGGTGGACTATGGGAGGCCGCTGTTAAATCAATGAAATATCACCTGCATCGAGTTTTGGGCGAGCAGAAGCTTACTTTTGAACAATTTACTACTCTACTAACACAAATTGAAGCCTGCTTGAACTCGCGACCACTATGCCCATTAACAGAAGATGTCGATGATCTGGAGTACCTGACTCCCGGCCACTTTCTCATCGGTGGTCCACTACTATCACTACCACAAGAAGAAGAAGATTTTGCCCAGCATGACTTAAGAAACAGGTGGAGACTCATAGAACAAATGAATTTGCATATTTGGAAACGCTGGTCTAATGAATATTTACATCAACTGCAAGTTAGAAGCAAGTGGCAAAATCCTAGAGAAAACTTAAAAGAAGGAAGCCTAGCACTAATAAAGGACGAATTTTTACCACCAGGACGATGGGCTCTCGGAAGAGTCGAGAAACTTCACCCGGGCACGGACGGAATGGTTCGGGTGGTTACTTTAAAAACAAAAAAAGGACAACTCAAGAGACCTATAACGAAACTGTCGCCGCTACCAATAAAACCTGTTGTGGAAGAAGCAGAAGACAATAGCGAGGAAGAGAAACAGCCCACATCGGAAACTAAAACTCGACGAAGCACCACAAAGCCTAACTTGCTGTCACTTATTCTGCTGTCCATACTATCAATAACGGGAATGGTACACTCAGCGACCACAACGAATAACATGATGGTGACATTGATACCCGACGACCCTCCCATTTATTTTGATGAAGCTGGAAAACTAAAACTAATGCACGATGAATGGTCATTATTAATATACTACAACTTAACTTCCTACTGGCAAGCGACAGACAAGATTACAAACTACATAAAGCAAATAGATTCTTTGTGCCAACGAGTGTCACACGAATATGAGCCTTGCGAAATCGTCATCAACCAACTACGTCACAAACTTCGTCACTTGGCGGAATACAATTCCATACTGCTATCTCAGCATGTACGACAAAAACGAGGCTACTTCGACGGCGTGGGGAAATTATCAAGAACCCTCTTCGGTGTCCTTGATGCGGATTTCGCTGAAAAATACGAAGATGACATAAAAAATCTACAAACTAACGATAACTATTTACTACAACTGATAAAAAATCAAACATTGATAATTGAAGCTGAGAACAACATAATAAACCGAAACGCTGCATTTATAGACAAACAGTTTGATACAATACAAACATACATGAATCGAACTAACAACGTAATCAGTAAAATCGAGAATCGAGCGCAAATACTTTATGTAGTTAATGACATAAATTCAGCCGCAGTGACGTCAACCTTGATTTTAGAAGATTTACAGAGAATTTTAGACTTACTAATGAATGCTCTAAGCAACATCTACAATGGGCATCTCGATACGCATCTGTTTTCTGCTACTCAACTGATTAACCAACTGCGCATCATCGCGGGAAAACTTCCTGCAAGTTTATCCCTACCAGTGAAGGACATTGAAAAGGACTTTAAAAATATTTATGACCTTATTCACGTGAAGGCTCGAATCACAAACAACTACTTTTTATTCGAATTACATATCCCTTTAATGAGTGATGAAGACTACAGAATTTACAAAGTTATACCTATCCCGTTCCGGAGAGAGGGACGTCTAAAATTGGTTCAACCAAGTTCTACCTTCATAGCTTTTAACTTTGCGAAAAACTCTTACATCACCATGGAGGAGCAAGATATGCGCCAATGTACTTCATACGGGGATGATGAATACATCTGTGTTTCAGAAAAACCAATATACAACGTGCAGGATAAAGATGCGCCATGTGAAGCAAAGGTCTTCAGCCAACAAGCTTCCTTATCTTGTGTACTGAGTGACACAGCCTGTAAAGAAAACTGGACGAAGTTGCATAAACCTAATCTGTGGCTATTCACATTGTGTAACAAACAGCTGATACGAATACTATGCGACGATCGTGTTACACCGACGGTCATTAGCGGCACAGGAGTCATAACCTTGGGGCCGAAGTGTCTGCTCCAGAAAAGAGACGCAACGATATATGCATACAACCAGCGGGGCAGCAACTTTTATATGGGGCCAGACATAGAGATACCTACCATTAACTCCACCGTCAACAACATGTTCGACCTGGGATGGAAACATGCTCAGTTGAACATCACTGATCTCGGCACCACTACTATACCTGACGCGAATAGAGTGCAACAGGCAATAGACTACCAAAAACGCCAAGAGGTATTACCACAGATGACGTCATCAATATCAAGTCACGACATTTACCTCTATTCGGTAACCTCTGTGTTATTGGGAGGAATAGCGACATACGTACTTTACTTATTCGCTAAAAGATGGCTCGTCAGAAGAAAAATGGCAAGGAATCGAAACAGAAATTCAAAACTGCAGGGAAGGGACAATGCTGGACTAGAATGCATTGAAATGCGGGAGATGCATAACCCAACGCCGACACAACCAGCCCCTTCCATCAATGAAGTTAGGAAACCATTCCAATTAGATGGATTGGAACCGTTTTAGTGTTACTCTTATGTTTTATTTCTTTATATTTTCTTTTAATTTTACGTACTACTACTGTAACTTACTACTGTAATGGATACTCATTCTACTTTATCCCTCGGGAGCATGTACGGTTCACGTACAAAAATATTAAACTATGTCGGCTGACACCGCGATTAGCCGCGACCTACATGAACAGTTAAGCCTTTACCGCGGACTAGAGCGGATGAGTATCTTTCCTAAACTTGTACACTTTTTACAATAATTATTACTGCGATTGATTTACTCAGTGGTTTAATTCAACTAAAAGCTCTGGGCTCGTACATAATTGTTATTAGTAAGAAATGAATATTAGTAATAAATAAAAACATTTTTGTTATCAAATTATTTACCCTTTGAATTCATGTATTACCTAATGCCTCGAAGTTTGGGTTGGTAAAAATATTAACTTAAATTGTTAAGTCGTTGCTATATGAAAAGAGAACAAACAATCTCACTTGTATATGAATGTATTTCGAAGTCAATGGAGAAAGGTTATTACAAAAAATGATAACTTGAGCGAAGCCAGGGCAAGCTATCTAGGTCATAAATTTACAGTAAAATAACAGTTCTTTATAAATTTCATAAAGCAAAAAAAATATTATACGAAAACTACTCCATTGGATTTATGTTCTATCGTAGTTTTGACAGATATATCGTAGTTTTGACAGATTTCAAAAGTAAAAATCAAGCCGTTTTCTTGCGTAGTTTCATAAGGTAATGTTGTATCTAGGTTATATTTGATCGAAGTCTAGTTATAACAAATATATATTTTATAAAAAAGTAAGGTATTTACATCTATTATAATTTGCAATGCTGCGGTGACCACGTTCACTAAGCACGTGACCAACGCTGCATTGGATTGCGCCCGTCACCCTGAGACAGAGCTGTAAGGTCTCATGTGCCCGTAATTTCGTTAAAAGCTTTTTAGCATCAACCTGTTAAGTCATAACCATTCTAGTTTTAACCTCTAACCACTTATACCCGTTGCCAATTTGATTATATTTGTATTCACACTATCATAATTTCAAATTAGTGAACCGTGGAGTGGAGCACTGGTGACCTGCAACCACAGGTTTTTACAAACCTATCGCAGGCACCAGCCTCTCACAACTGGTTAGAAATATAAAATTGAAAGCATCAGTGTGTATCTAGGATAAATAACCTATTGTGTGAGAGGAAATAAATAAATATTCATTCATTCATTCATTCATTCATTCATTCATTCATTCATTCAATTTCACCGGCCCCTTGCCTTTCTAACCGGAACACAGCAAAGCAGACATTACTGCTTCGCGGCAGAAGTAGTATGGTGTTAGTATTTCCCCGGATGAACCTTTCACAAAAAGTTCTACTACTTACTTGTTATTAAACGAATTCAATTAAGTGCATTCATCATCATCATATCAGCCGTAGGACGTCCACTGCTGGACAAAGGCCTCCCTCATTGATCTCCAGGAACTGCGGTTGGAAGCGGCTTGCATCCAACGCCAACCTGCGGTTTTTACCAAGTTGTCTGCACATCTTGTAGGTGGACGTCCTACGCTGCGCTTGCCGGTCCGTGGCCTCCATTCGAGAACTATGCGGCCCGATCGGCCATCTGTTCTGCGAGCTACATGGCCTGCCCATTGCCACTTCAACGTGCTAATCCGCTTGGCTATGTCGGTGACCCGATTTAATGTAAGTTTTTATTTCTGTAATTTCTTAAGGTGTGCAATAAAGTATTTTGTATTGTATTGTGACCCGAGTACTCCTACGTATCTCCTCATTTCTGATTCGATCCCGTAGAGAAACCCCGAGCATAGCCCTCTCCATAGCTCGTTGAGCGACTCTAAGCTTATAAAGTAGTGTGCAAAGTTGGCCAACTTAACATTAAATCTACTCACATGTATGCAAGTGGTAGGTTTCTTGGCCTTCTTGGGAGACGTTTTCCTGGATCCCATCCCGTTGAATTTCCCTTTATAATTCCTTCGCTTCACTTCTCTGTCCCTGCAATATATATTGATAAAATAATGCTGGACATCATCAGTTAATCTTGACTAGAGGGCTAGTTTATCTAGTCCTAACCTAGGCAAAGCTTGTACTATGATAATGATTATAAGAATATTTATATACATACTTGTACCGTATAGCGCATATCATACAGATATACATACTTATAAGGTATTATTTCAATATTTAACATGCTTTAATAGTATTAAGTTCCTCTATGTACATGTTTCATTTTGTGCAATAATGTTCTTATCATATGGTTTACTTGACCTGTAACCACAGGTTTCGTAAACCTTTTTCAGGCGCCAGTCTCTCACAATACAGGTTAGTTATAACAGTACCTTAAGAACTTGTAGATTACCTCTAAGAACTGTTGTGAGCGGGAAATAAACGTCCTATTTATTATTATTATAGTACACGTTTTGTATATTGTTATATATTTTCTGTTTGATATTCTATAAGTCTATTTCTGTCTACGTCTATTCTATAGCCTATTGTTACCTTTTGTCTATTGTATTGTAACAAAGTGTATCGGCGAAAGAGTGCTAACTACCCACAACACAGGTTCTACTAGTGTGGGAGTTAGCGTCTTTACAATTAAATAGTTAATATTTACAGAAAATATGTATGTTTTTCACTAATTTATGTTATGTTTTAAATTACTAAATAACTTACTTATAACTTCTTAGCTTAAGCGTAGATTATAGTTTTATATTTATGGCACACAAGTTTTTAAGTAAAAACTTTAATTGTAATTAATTCCTGTTACATTATGTTATTTTTTCAACAAATAAACCTTTTATGATTTATGAAGTATTAAATCATTCTCATGGATTATCCACAGTTCTTCGTAACGCTGTACAAGCTACATACATATCGTAACAAAGTAAACATTTGTCCCCCGGCGGGAATCGAACCCGCAACCTCAGCCGGCTATAAGACTGAGCCATGGGGGTCGCACATCTATTTCAAATCTTTTAGTTTTTAGACGTTACTGTTTGTTACTTCACGCGCTAAAGCGTTCGTGTTAGAATACTGCTTTCTCACTCACGGGATCCCGTCAGCGTGCATGTCAGAGTGAGAGAGGTGTAAATCGTAAGCTTCCTGGGATATAAACTTTACGTCGCACTTCTCACAGTAAATGTTCTTCTCCGTTTCGGATGTTGCCTCCTGAAAATAAATGGTGAAATCCAGTTTGAGCTAGAAATAAACCGCAGGCCGATTACGTGTCTCGCGACAGGCTTGCAGCAGGCGCAAATCGTGATTAACGCTGTCAAACGTCAATTCGTGAATTAACTTTGTGACGAATATGCAAAAACATCTGATAACTAAATCAAAATTGACGCTTGATAGCGGTGATCACGAGATCCGAGCCTGTTGCAAGCCCGTCGCTAGATACATAATACGGGAGCCGGTAGCGCGGGTCGGAAAAATACGTAGCACGGACGATAACATCGCCGCGATTACCTCGCTCGTGGAGACGGCCCCTAAGCGTATAAAGATGCCTACAACCTTCATAATGCTTAGGGATTTCTTATGCGACAGTGCACAATCAATATAATATATAAAACTCTTCCGTTACTGACTGAGCGACTGACAGACAACGCACAGCCTAAACCACTGGACCTAGAGACTTGAAATTTGGCACACATATACCTTGTGTGGGGCCGTGGAGTGCCGGCAGTAGAATGTTTAGCCGTGGGGTGCCCGCAGTAGAATGTTACCCCTCCTCTCCTACCCGTGGATGCAGTAAGAGCCTGCTAAAGGACACCTCCGGAAGATGGGCAGCAGCGTCTTTCCGTGTATCAACATCCCTTACTGCGCTCACCAACCCGCCTGCCAAGCGTGGTGAGTATGGCAACTACCCCTCACGGAGATCCATGAGGGCAGCCTTAGTTCAGTAGTGGCTTAGGCGAGCGCATTACGGGATGTTGATATACGGAAAGACGCTGCTGCCCATCTTCCGGGGGTGTCCCTTAGCAGGCTCTTACTGCATCCATGGGTAGGAGAGGAGGAGTAACATTCTACAGCCGGCATCCCACGGCTAATTGTGTATATTGATTATAATTATGTATATTAATAATTATTTACTTTTTAAACTTTTGTAGTGGCAACGTTCACATCAGTTTTTGTAACCACAAAGAATGTTCTTAATAAAGATTTTTTTTAGCGTGGGGTGCCGGCAGTACAATCATGTTGCCCCTCCTCTCTTTCCCGTGGATGCAGTAAGAATCTTCCAAGGGATACCTCCGGAAAAAGGGCAGCATCGTCTTTCCGTGTATAAACATCCCGTTCTACGCTCGCTAATCGCCTACCGTAGTGAGTATAGCAACTATCCTCATGGAAATCATGACGGACGCCTGTGTTCAGTAGTGGACGTTTTACAGCTGAAATGACGTTACATTAGGTATATTTATGCGTTTGTTTATTAATTAGGCTTTACAGAAATAAACATTTTGATTTTTATGGTTCCGTACCTCGAAAGGCTAAAACGGAACCCTTATAGAGGATCACTTTGTCACCGTCTAGACGGACGGACAACACTATAAAGACGTCAAGACCCTTTTTCCCAGGAACGCGTGGAGGTATCAAGCTGGAATTTACATCAAATACTAAGGTCTAGTCCCGTGAAAAAATCAAACTTCTAAGCCAACGCAATCAAAAGATACAGCCGTTTATGCCGCTGATTTCCGCAAATTTTCGACACTCGCAAGGGAAGCAAAACCTACAGGGTACTTCCCGTGAACTCAGAATCTTGAGATTTGGTACGAAGCAACGTCTTATAGCCCAGATAAAGGCAAAATTGCGAAAACCGTAAATTTTTAGTTACATCAATTAATAAAAATATTTTTAATAATTTTAAAGTTACTACCTTTCCCTCATGAACGCGTAGAGGTATTAAATTTAAATTCATATCAAATATCATGTCTTATATACCCACAGGTTTGTACGGAACCCTCGGTTCGCGAGTCCGACTCGCGCTTGGCTAGAAGATTATACCGTTAAGTTAGTAATAAGTCATGGGCTAAATCCACTACCGAATGGATCCCACAAGACAGAAAACGACCTCGCGGCAGACCGAGACGTCGATGGAGTGACGAACTCGACGCATACTTTTTTATTTTAATTTATTTATTTATTACATGTTTGTTAAAAGTGTTTTAAATCCTATATTAGGTTTATCAAAACACTAAGTTCTCGATGTATTACACAACTACTTAATTAACTTATTAAACTACCTAATTAACTCATAACTATCTAAACTACCTACAAATACAACAAAAAACAATGAATGCAAAAAATATTTGTAGTGCGGTGTGAGCAGTGACGCACACACACTTCCAAGAATAGATAAATAAGGCTTTCTTGGAAGACTGGACCACAATAGCTCAAGACAAAGCAGGGTGGAAGGAATCAATCAATCAATCATTCATTTTTTATACATGTAGGTACATAAAAAGATCTTAAAGCTAGGATAGTTACAGTATTCAGCCTGCAAGCAGGCGTGCAAATATTTAAGAGTCATTTAATAATAATATTAGTCAAGTTTTATATTAAATTAAATTTAAATATTCATTTACATTATAAAAACAATTTTCAGACAACCAACTATTTAATTTTCTCCTAAATACAATTCCATTTAATAATTTTAATTCGTCTGGTAATTTATTATAAATAATGATGCACATGTTATAAACATTTCTTTTATAAATATCCTTATGGCAAGGGGGTTTGTATATTAAATTGTTAAATTTAGCCCTTTTTTGCCTAGTTATAACATCCTTGCGTCTTTTAAAATAATTTGGGTGAGATTTTACAAATAAACAAATTTCTCTAATATACATACATGGAAGGAAGGAAGGGAGGCCTAGTTTGCCCTGTGGGACAGTACAGGCTCTTAATAATAATAATTACCGTTTGCTCCGTGTCGAAGTGCTTGATGCGGCAGTGCTGCGCCAGGCCCGCCTCGCTGACGAAGGACACGCCGCAGATGCTGCAGACGTGGCGACTGCGGTGCGCCATTCGCATGTGCGTGTAGAACGTTGAACAGTGCCTGGAATTAGCCTAACTTTAATAAACGCATCTCACTAATATGAATGAATGAATGAACGAATGAATAACTTTATTGTACACCAAAATCAAGAGAGTTACAGGAAAAGGAAGAGTTATTAAAAATAAACATTGGTACAATGGGCGACCTTATCGCTAACAGCGATCTCTTCCAGGCAACCTTTAATCAGCAATTTAGCAAGGTCTAATATCACAGATTATTATTATCATCAAGAGCCTGTACTGTCCCACTGCAGGGCAAAGGCCTCCCTTCCTTCCTTCTTAAATGAAATTATTTAAGTCATGGGCTAAATCCACTACCGAATGGATCCCACAAGACAGGAAACGACCTCGCGGCAGACCGAGACGTCGATGGAGAGACGAACTCGACGCGTACTTGGAAGACTGGACCACAGTGGCTCAATATCACAGATTACAGAAAACTAATTATTACCTAGGTATTCTTATACTTCGCCAGCAAAGATTTTAATCTTTGTTCGCCGGTGGGTACCTACTACTTTTTGGCTTGATTTGAGGACTGTTAGGTTTAATATAATTTATTCTCAACAAGACAAAAGTCACTTACATGAGAAATATACCAACTTAGTCTAATTTAGTTCGTCGCTCAAGTAGAAAGTACCTATCTAACGCATAATTATTATGTTTAGTTAATGGTGTAAATATTTAGAATATGTTCGGCTAACTTGCGTTTGTATGCGTTAAATAAGTGTACATTTTTTATTTCAGAGGGTAGTTTGTTATATAACTGTGCGCCTTCGAACGTTATAATCTTTTTACCGTAGTTGTTCTAGTCCTAGGTAACGCAAGATAGCTGGTGCGTCGCATACTTCGTTTGGTTGGATTGAGTTTTTTTGAAAAAGTTATGTTGGTGTGAATAGTTTTATTGATAATTTTGTGGACGAGAATGCATGTATTGTAAATGTAAACTGTTGTTTTTAAAGTCTATTGATTTGAAGGAACGCTGATCTGGAAAGCGCAACGAAACAGGCAAAACTTACTTGAATTCTTCACCGCAATGTTTGCACTTCCTGATCACGCCGTTGTGGTAGTCCTCGTGGAAAATGGCAGACGTGTCCAGGTAGAATCTCATGTCGCACCGCAGACAGTGATACACGGTATAATGCTGCACCATGTGTTTGGTGAGCATGCATTTCTGCTTGAAGCGCATGTGGCAGAAGCGACACTCGATGGGGCCTATTGACTGAAAATGAATTATTATGCTTAGCCATTTTCATCCCTCTGCTGGGCAAATGCCTCCCCCTACTCCCTCCAGACATCTCGATCCTTCGCTTCTTCCGACCCGCCGACCAGGAATTTGTAATTTTTTTGTTTGGAAATAAATATTAATAAAAATACTAGAAAGTAATAAAAAGCGTTTTCTTGACAACCTCCATGGAGCAATTAATTTAAAAGCCGGCTGAGACGCAGGAGATTGCAGGTTCGATTCTCGCCGGACAAAAAGACTATGAAATGGATCTAGCCCATAAGACCATTTATTTTGGCGTGTTGGCCGAGTGGTATGTACCCCTGACTTTCAATCCGAAGGTCGTGGGTTCGATACCGGCAGTGCACCAATGGATTTTTCTTTATTGAAAAATGTATTATTTTTCTTTATTGAAAAATGTATTGTGCACACTTAACACGTGCTTTAACGGTGAAGGAAACATCGTGAGGAACCCGCGGCTTAGTTAGCTTCAGACGTATTGACCGTTCTTTCCTCTGAATAATAGCTGACTAAGCTGAGAGGATGGTATAGGTGCTGGGCAAGCCTAATCCATCTAACAATGTCCCAGGCACTGCAGCGTCCCGTACAGCATGATTACCAGTTGCTGACGCTGCATAAATCATCTATAATAGATGCAAAGGCCTTACTTTTTTTGAAGAGAAGGCCCAGTAGTGGGTGTCAAATTTGTGTTGGCAAATTTTAATTTCGTTAAATGGTGATGATGAAATGAAATAAAATATTGAGTGATAGAGTATGGAAATAGGTATTTTTAAGATAATGTAGCTCTTTTAACTAGCTTCTTTTTCTTTTGTCCCTATAATAAAATTGTATCTTGGCTATTTTCTTTTTATTTAGATGGCTAAGTTGGTAATTTGTGACTGTAGTCAGAAACTCTTAGTTCTCTAGTTGGAAGTAAGAAACAACATTTCTACTTGTCTGCATCACTAACTCAGATGTGACAAAAAGTTCCTATTGAGCAGTTCCCAAGCTTCTAGTCTAAATAACAATATTAAACCTCCTCACCTCATCATGCTTACTTTTAACATGCCGCATCAACATTTCCAGCTTAGAGAACCCTTTAAAACAATTCTGACATTTGTAGTTAGCCTTAACATATTTATCACTATGCTCCCTCCTCTTAAACTCAATACTGGCCTCTTCCTCTGACAGTCTGTACTTCTTCCAGTATTCCATATTCAAATACTCTTTCTTCTTCTTCATAAACTTCTTTGGTGCTGACTTGTGACTTTCAACAGGCTCATCTTTAACACCTTCGAGGAATACTAATTGGTTTTCCCCATTGACTGCTTTCTTGACAATGTCAAGGAATATGTTTTCATCATCAGAGGCATTACCAGTTGATAAATCATCGGCAGGCATTGTGTTATCTTCTGGAGGGTCGAGTAAGACTTCACTTTTAATTTCCACATCATCTTTTTGTTTATCCTCTTTTTTGTCAAGAGGGAGTTCTACTTTCTGGTCAGTTTTTATTAAACTGTCATTATCACTGTCATAATAAATTACCTCTTCGACTGTCAACAGTTTTTTCTTTAGTTTTGGGGGATTGCAATCATGCTCATAGATGTATGTTTTTGTGTGCTCGCCTTTTACAAATATGGCTATCTTTGAGTGTAAATCTTCACGTGTTCTTATGTCTTCTATGCTTTCCACAGTTTTGTATGTGATCTGAAATTGTTGGGATGGATGGGACTAAGAATTCTAAGTAGCGTTTTGCTCTATTGAATAAACACTTATTAACTTTGACTTTAACACTGAATTAGAATTAGCCTCATAATGACCAAAATAAGGTAATTAATTACAGAAGCCATGTATGTGAGAAAAGCATCAAGTCACCTGCCTATAGACACCAACTGATTGCTATATGACAATTCATAATAAAAACTATGCAAGCCACTTTACTTTTTATTAATTAGTTTCATCATCATCACCTCAGCAGTAGATCGTCCACTGCTGGACATAGGCCTCCCTTATGGATCTTCAAGTACCAATCATGAGGGGTTGTAGGCAGTAGAGGATGTTGTTATATGTAGAGATGATGCTGTCCATCTCATTGAGTTAGGTATGCTTTGGTAGATTCTTACTGCATTCATGGACAGCAGAGGAATGGCAACTCTCTAAAGCTGGCACCCCATGGCAAGATATAAAATATTGGCACAATTTATTATATCTTGCATAATTATTTATTATTTTAAGTATAATATTAAAATCAGAGTTCATATTGATGATGTTTAACTCATCAAGCAAAAACTAGTGAACAGGGCATTGCACCTATATACCCACTAGTTTGGTTACGCGAAAATAATTTTTCGACCCTCAATTGGTTTGCGTTTTGGCGGGAAAAACGGCGGGCGCTCCGCGTCGGCGCTAAGTGGATACTGGCTCGGTTTTTACAATGGAGCGTATCGTGGTATTTACGCTCTGTGGAAAGGGATTGAATGAAGCTTGTCAGTACAATCATTCATAATTTAGTCTGTGTTCGGGATATATAGCGTAAAAATTATTTTCTATTAATTATTGATTTAATTTTATATAAAAAATACTTTTGTTTGTAATTCAAAATGTATTATCATATATCTACATGTTTTGCGGTATATACATAGTATGTGGTATAACCTCACTATATATAACATAACATTTAGGTGTCTTAGAACAAAATATTTTTTGATCGTAATTATAAAGTGCATTTTTTATGCATTTTTTTTGCGTAATCTTTTTTTTAATTTTAATTTAATCGAATAAAATTATTTTTTCTTGGGCTACGTAAATTTTATTTGTTATTGTCATTGTCAACTTCATTGAGAAGGCTACAAAACAAAGAAGAAGTTGATAAACACCATAGTTTAAAAATGACAATTGTTTTCGTGGAACGATGACTCACCGATGACTCACTGGTCAGTTTACTTACCAAAACCAAACGACGGCTAAAAAATCTTGGTAAGTAAACTGACCAAAACCAAACGAGCGGGTATATGAGTTACCAGGATTAACACAAAGGCGAATTTTTATTCATATACAATGTGTGCGAAACTGCCAGGGCCGCACCGACTCCTGGCAGCGCCTGTGTGCGAAATCTCTAAACTGCCTCTCATGTTGTTGTTTACTCATTGTTATTCAACTATAAATATGTTGGATGCATTATTATCTATATGGCACAACAAAAATAATTTAAATAATTAGTGTTGGAATTTCATCTGGTGCTATTGCCTTAACGCCTGTGTATGCAGCACACTTCGCACATAAAGGCAGCGCGGTCCTGGAAGCTGCAAGCAGAAGCTAGTAAGGAATAACTTAATTTTAGTACTTACAGGCCCCATCAATTCCAACTGCTCCAGTGTTTTCTGTCCATTGTGACATTTTTCTTTAAACTTATGGAATTTATGAAGCAAAGCTGCACATTCAAAGCAGGCCCATTCTGGGAACCTGTCTTTGGAACTTAACTGAAAACATGAACATATATTTTATTTAATGCTACAGCCAATAGGTATAAGCCTCCTTCACGGCAGGCGGGTTGGTGAGCGCAGTACAGGGTGTTGTGATACTGAAAGACGCTGTGCCCATCTTCCGAAGGAATCCCTTAGCAGGCTCTTACTGCATCCATGGGTAAGAGAGGAATTAACATTTTACTGCCGGCAACTCACGCCTAGAGCGGCGTGAGTTGCCGGCAGTTTGCTTAGTATGGTTCATTTTAAGAAGTATGTTTAAAGTAGGTATACTCAGGAAGCTGCTCTATGGCGCTAGAATAAGTATTGTTCGTTTTGACTCCGTAAAATAACTTGGGGATATAGATACTCCTGCTTATGTGAAATATGAGGTTTTGAGACATTATGATAGAATATCTCATGCATTGATTAGAATTATAAGGCTGTATGGTACTCACTCCGGTAACTTCTTCATATTCTTCTCGTAAATTGCTAAAATCGAACGAAAATCCCTTCACGTTCGAATTGAGGCATACACGGCATATTTTGAGTCCGGACATTTTGTTAGTAGGTACACAGTCTTGCAAAGCGAATCTTTAGACACTTTTAATCAATAAGAGATAATTAAACGATTAAGAAAGGAATCCGAATAAAATTTGTAAAATGAAAACAATGAAATTCCATCAAATCAAAACCACAATTTTTACCATAGACAATTTTCATTTAAATTTTCACTCATTCTGATCTGACAGAAAACAAAGACAACTCTTCTGACATGTCTTTTTTTAGGGTTCCGTACCCAAAGGGTAAAAACCGGACCCTATTACAAAGGTTCAGCTGTCCGTCTGTCTGTCTGTCTGTCACCAGGCTGTATATCAATTCAATTATTTATTGCAAAAATGTTCTAGTTTTAATATAAGGTCTTAAAATATATGTACAAAAGTTCAACATGAACCCACCGATCTGGTTGTAGTGGTTTGTAGTCTGTGGTGGACACAGGGACACTAGCTAAGCTACATACTCTGTGCGTGTAGGTGCAGGCGGGCACAGAGCAGTGTGACCAAAGTTAGTAGATTTCTATTTTTTCGGTAGATTTTGAGGAACTTGCTACTGCTGCTAGTAGGGAAAAATATATCAGTATATTTTGGTAGAATTTACGATTTTTTGGTATGGCAACCCTTTCACAAAATATATTCTGATAGAGGAATTCCCAATTCATGCGTTTCTTTGTGAATCGGAATCAGTCTATCTCTTTCTAAACACACATTATATTAAGAAAAAACACTCATAGCCTAGCCGGGGCTTCCCCCCATAAGTCAATTTTATTGTTGTGCAAATTATTTTCTTTCTCTACAAATATCTTTGTGTTCTTCATTCATTATTATCGCGTCACCTGTTGTGGTTTGACTGTGTTATAGATTTATACTAATAAAAAAATAGAATAATTATTCATTATAATCATTTATTATACTTTCTTCTATTACTTAATCCATAATTTACACACTAAGAGATTAGCATCAAACAGTCCAACAAACTGGATAAATAACAACCCGAAAATAACAGCGTCATCATCATCATCATCATCCTCATCATCACCAGCTCTATCATCATCGTCATCACCATCACTATTAAGTTACAATTACATTGCATAGCAATATCATCAGATATAACAACCTAGGAGAAACAACAATAAGGAACAATGTACTTAACTTGCTTGTCGCCACGTGATCGGAACAGAACTGACTGAGCAAGCCACTCGCAACTGCTTTTATCATAAAACGTTATTTACAACTCATAAAACAGCCGACGATAGCCGCCAGTACAACGTGGACTAATCACAGCCCTTTCTGGTCAAATAACAATACATTTTATATACAACTTATTATTTTATAGGGTAACTATATACGTAATTAACTTATTATTATAGTTATGATTATTCATGATTATCACATTAGTAAAGAACAAAGTAAACACAAAGAACATTAATAAATCAGACGGAAATACGTCACAGCCGTCCTTCTTTGACAAACATTTAACAATTTCAACAATAAAATAGTAATGTTATGTTTTTAAATATGTATCAAATATAACTGTAAGAATTACTAATAAAAGTTCAATTATTACATACTTCCAAATCCGATTATTTCAATTGGATTTGGAAATCGTCGCTGTAGCGGCAAGCTCAAATACCTAACTAGTTTTAAAACAATATCGAATTGTGAGCGTGTTTTACAGTGATTTAAGTTTAGTTAAATCTTAATTTCCCGTCAACTGCGTCATGAAACGTAAATATATTCAAGGGTATATTTACGTTTCATGACGTAGTCAAACCACAACGATGCGGGCGGTGCTCATGCATCTCAGCATAAGCGGAATTAAAACTAAATATTTCATTGCATTTTTTTTTTATATTTAAGGGTATCGCGTGGAGTTGGAGCATGATCCCTTATTTAAGCAATGGTTAAATTTTTTAAATAAATAAATTTTTAAATAATGCTGGACAAATCACACAGCATCATCTAGCCCCAAGCTAAGCAAAGCTTGTGATATGGGTACTAGATGACTGATATACTTAATACATTATACTACATAGATAGATATTTTTATTATATACATATAGAAAAACACCCAGAACACCCTGAACAAATATCTGCAGATCGTACAGACATTTGTCCCGAGGCGGGAATCGAACCCGCAACCCCTTGCGTCGCAGGCGGACCTTCGCCCGCTGCGCCACAGAGCTCGTCATAAATCAAAAATTAATATACCTACCCCCAGATAACCCAGTTAATTTTACAGTAGACTTTTTAGTAGAATCCAGCTTATTTGTAGTAGATTTTGGTAAGTTTTCGCCCTGTGTTACAGTAGATTTGTAAATTTAAATCTGGTCACACTGGCACAGAGCCCACTGCCCAGTGTTGGTATTGATTTCTGTTTGTTTACGATTTTATAAATCTGAAATTCTCGCAAATATACACAATGTCTGAATTAAAACTATGCCGAATTTGTCTTAATAAAGATCTGAAGCTGTTCAAACTGGTACAGTGCAACTTGAAACAGTACTACGAGGAAATAACTCACAACAAGGTACAGCGTTCTTTTGGCACAGGATTTAAGTGTATTTTACGCATTCATACATTTCTAATGATGAAAAGCCTGGCTTTACACCTTTAAAATGATCTTTACAATGTCCTGACATTGTTACCCCTTGCGGACGGGCCGCTGTGACATGTTAATAAAGACGAGGCTTGCAAACACCACCTCGCAAAATAAGACTGCAATTCAATTTATTCAAATAGTATAATAATATAATTAAACACCAATTTCTCGACCTCTGTGACGCAGCGGTCGAAGTTCCCGAGGCGAAATCGAATCGAACCGAGGCGGGTTAGATTCCCGCCTCGGGACAAATGTTTGTATGATTTGCAGATATGTGTTCAGGGCGTTTTGGATGTTTTTCTATATATAATAAGAAATATCCATCAAGTAGTTTAATGTATCAAGTATATCAGTCATAGTACGCATCAAGCTCTGCTTAGCTGTGTTATTTGTTGTAGTTTGTTGTTATTTGTAAAAGTCTTAAAACTAACAAAATCAAAATCAATAAGTGTTTATTCAATAGAGCAGAATGCTACTTAAAATAGTCATTTTACATAAGAAGAACAAGACACATTTAAATTGATTATAGCATATAATTTAATTCATTCGCTTCAGATAACTTTTTTCCAAGTGAGGGAAAGAAGCAAACAAGACATTATGGAGTAAAGAATAGACAAGATGAACATTATTAGATAGTTCTTGAACCACAAAAATGAAGTAGTTTATTACTTTAGCTGTAACTTATTAAATGTAGTTATAATATATTTAAGTATATTAACTTATTACTTTGCCGTGGGGTGCCAGCAGTAGAATGTTACCAGTCTTCTCATGCCTGTGGGTAAGAGGGATACCCCCGGAAGATGGGCAGCAGCATCTGTCCGTGTATCAACATCTCATACTGAGCTTGCCAACCCACCTGCCATGCATGGTGAGTATGGCAAATATCCCTCATAGAGATCCACTGGCGGCCTGTGTTCAGTAGTGGATGTTTTACGGCTGAATTGATGATGATGATGATTTAATATGTGTAAACCACACAATAAAGAGTTTATCTGTCTATCCTGTTGGAATTCTAGTAGTTATGACAGTTAATTCAACTGATTTTTGTTTCAGGTTTTAGTTAAAGATGATCTACCCCAATACTTCTGCTTCGAGTGTGCCGCGCTACTTTACAAATTCCATAAATTTAAGGAGAAATGCGAGTATGGACAATTCACATTGAAGGCTCTTAGTACTAGTGGATATGTAAGTATCTAAGTAACATCTTACATAATAGATTATGTAAGTAACGATTTATACAGCATCAATGTTACCGCTCCTCTCATGCCTATGCATGCAGAGTCTGCTAAAAGGGATACCTCTAGTCTAGAAGATGGGCAGGAGCATCTATCCGCGTATCAACATCCTGTACTGCGCTCGCCAACCTGTTTTCTATATTTTAGTTGCTTAAAGCACTACTCTAGGAACGTTTAAGTATTGATTTGACCAATGTGAATTCAAACCCCAGCGAAATTTGTTGGAAAGGTTTTTCATTCCTTAAAATTACTCTATTTCAGATGACATACCATGTAATAGAAGACATCCGCAAGAACCGTTCAGATCTCCAACAGTCATCGGATTTCATAAACCATCTTAGCCAAAAGAGAATCAAAACTCTTGTGGTTAAATACAAAATTGAGAATGAGCCGCTTGAAATGGAAAATGTAACTTTAGATAATGATAATGTTGATGATGATCTTTTAAAATTTGAGTTCATGGCTGAATCTGATAATGAACAAAATGATGTCAAAACTGAGGAAGAAAAGAGTTTAGATATCACTAAAGCAGAATCTGTTTGTACAGATTTGGATGCAAATGTTGTTCCTTGTTCAAAAACCACAACTACTGAACCCACTGCCCTCACAGAAAACACTATTTTCACTAACATAGATGCCACACTAACTACTGATAACCTTAAGAAGGAAGAAGACCCAAAAACAAATATACTTAATGACATTTTATACGAATCTGATGATAACAGATCAAATGACGTTGATTTTGATGTGGACATTCATTTTAAAGCTAGTCAAGCAAACAATACAATCAACAAAAGAGTTAAGAAGGTAACAAGAAGAACAGCTAAGAATACACTAGGCACGTTATATGAGTCGGATGGTTATATATCAAATGATGATGTTGACCTAGATCAGGATTTCACTCCTCACGATTCAGATAATAAAGAAGTTAGGAAATCCAAACGGACAGCAAGAAAGCCGGACAAAACGAAGAAAACCATTGAAAAAGTCAAGGACTCTGAACACAAGTTCGTAGGCATCATCCGACAACCGAAGGGCGAGCTTAGCACAGGCAACTGGGAGACCAAACTGTTGACGGATGAAGAAGCTATGGACCAGTTTAAGAAGAAAGAATTCGATTCTAGATACGAACGGATGGAGTTTAAATGCACTAAGTGTTTTAAAGGATTTTCTAAGAATGAAATGCTGCTGAGGCATAATAAGTTGTGGCATGATCATGTAAGTAATATACTTAAGTTTCTTGTCTTGTCTTGTCTTCTTATTTTATGGCTTTTTGTGTTTGGTTTTACACAATTCTGCCAGTGTCAAGTTAATTTATAAATTATTATGTTATTTGGCTGGCCATGTAGGCAGCCATTTTCTCGTTTTTCTATAAATAATATTTTCTTCTTCTTTTGTTTAATGGCGTGTGTGACAGGAAAGATACTTAAGTTTCACTCTATGTAATCCACCAATATCATATTACGTCACGTGTTAAGAGAGATTGAGAGGGTCAACGAAATGTGGACAAGGGGTGGGAAGGTTCTAAACATCGTCACATCACATTTAAAATCGCCCAAGTGCGAATACCTATACCATTTTAGATGCAAGAATCAAGAATCAAAAAAATACTTTATTCAGTGCGGCCGAATGGAAGGTCCATTGACGCGTGCAAGTATGCTTTACACTTTGTAAACCTTTTTGAAATAAATACGTAATAATTATTATCTCATATTGATTTCAGGGCGATAACGAGTGCCGTTTTTGTCACATGCAGTTTAAATGGAAGAGCAAGCTACAGTTGCACATGAGGAAGCATTACTATATTTACAAATGTCTGCGTTGCGGACTCGAGTTCTTTGTCAAGTAAGTATTGTTACGAGCTAGGGGTTCGGGATTAATGTGGTCCAATTTTACCAAAATTAACACTTTAATCACAGATCACACCAATGAGAATCTCACAGCAGATTCACACAGGAACACTTCTTCACTGAACAACACTGATCGTCACTATAACACTTGTTCACTATTCCCTGAACACTATAGCACTTGTACACAATCACTGTATTCACTTTGAAGTCACTCGGATATATCGCACTGTTCGCTTCCGTAGCCAAATAAAGACTGTCCGCTCGGCAAACACATCCGCGTATTTATATCGCACCTTAAGAAGATTCGAGTCATAGAAGCTTCTAGATTCACACACAATAGAGACAGGACAACAAAAGACAAGTAAACAACTTTTTACAAATTTGTTTACAACCCGCACTATTGTTTCAAAACCGGTTTGTCTAGAAACTTCTCGTGTTTGTGTTGTAAACAATGGAGAGTGATCTTAGACTCTTTCGGCCGCTCAAACACCGGTCCTTTCTGGATCTTTCGCGAACTTACTGGTTTACTTTTGCGCACGGCGCAACAGTATCGACGAAAAGGTAAAAAAAGGATCTTAGCATTCTGCGGTTCCGAACGAAAGTGAAATAACAGTGAAATGAGTTGGGAGTTTGTGGAACTTTTGTCCAGAAATCCCCTTTTTTAGGGTTTCGTAGCAAAACGAGAAACCCTTATTGTTTCGCTTTGTCTGTCTGTCCGTCCGTCACCGGCTTTGTTTTGTTTTTAGTAGACACGCACCTGGCCTAATTTTTCATCATTATAATATAATTATTATTGATTTTTATTTATAGTTTTTATTTTTAAATATAATATATATCTAATTCAGATAATTTATTAAGATTAAATTCTTGACATGTATAATAATTTTTATTTTCATTGAATAGTTGTTGGAAAATCTCTGTAGGAAAATATGAATGTATGACATGTTATTGTTGCTATGTCTGTCGATATATGTATAGACATAATCATACATTTACATTATTTTATTGTATTGTATTTGGAAATGTTTGTCGTTTGATTTTACCAATTACGAATCATCATCATCTACTGTCCACTACTGAACACTGGCCTCCCTCATGGATCTCCATGAGGGGTAGTTGCCATATTCACCACGCTTGGCAGGCGGGTTGGCGAGCGCAGTACGGGATGTTGATACACGGAAAGACGCTACTGCCCATCTTCCGGAGGCACCCCTTAGCAGGCTCTTACTGCATCCGCGGGCATGAGAGGAAGGGTAACATTCTACTGCCGGCACCCCACGGCATTTACGAGTAAATGACTATAAATGGCCATAATATGTGGGATATAACATCTACAGAACTGGGGCGGTATTCCATGACGAGCACCACAACGGGGTCACACACACGTGCCGGCACTGCGGGGAAGAATACACGTAAGTAAAGATAACAGAGATTCAAAACTAGTGTATTTCGTAACAAAACAAAAAAAAACACGGAAAAAGTAAATAATAAATAAATAATGCTGGACAAATCACACAGCATCATCTAGCCCCAAGCTAAGCAGAGCATAAGTACATTATACTACATAGATACATATTTTTATTATATATAGAAAAACACCCAGAACACCCTGAACAAATATCTGCAGATCGTACAGACATTTGTCCCGAGGCGGGAATCGAACCCGCAACCCCTTGCGTCGCAGGCGGACCTTCGCCCGCTGCGCCACAGAGCTCGTCAAAAATCGTAGGTACATACAGAATTTAGCCGTTGCGGGACGCCAGATGTAAAACATTTTCGCCACAGTCGTCACAGTCGCTACAGTAGCTCCAGTTTCTACAGTCACCACAGTTGCCACCGTCGCCGCAGTCGCTACAGCAGCCCCAGTTGCTATAGCAGCCCCAGTTGCTATAGTCACCAGTCGCTACAGTCGCCACAGTAGCCTCAGTGACCTAAGTCGCTACAGTCAACACGATTGGCACGATGGATGAAGGGCAGTCGCCCTAGTACTAACTCGCAGATCTCCAAGCGTCACGCGTCACCTCTGGTCCGATCGGTTTTACCCCCCGCAAAAGATGAAAAACAAGCATTGGGACTGGGGTACCAGAAAAGGGCGCGAAGGCCTCAAAAGGTCACCAAAGGTCAGAAATGGCATTTTTGGGTTTTTGGACGTTTTCGGCCATTAGAACTTTTATTTTTTTGGTGACCTTTTGAGGTCACAATAATCCCTGTGATCCTCCTAGGGTCACCAAAATCTATCAGTACCCTTCTCTCAATTAGACGGTGCTAACAAAAAAGGTTTCATGTAAATCAGTCAACGCGTTCGGTTGTAATCGTCATGGGACGAGTACAACCGAACTGTATGGACACAGACTGACAGACAGACAGCGCTATGCATACTAGTGGGTTACGAAAACGGCCACCACTCATGCACACGAATGCTATGGGATAATGAATCGCGCAACAGCGCTGGTCTTCCGTGGTCACACATTTAATAGTCTTTCTAACCGATTCTGGTTACGGCGTTTTTTATCTGCTGGAGTGTGGCTTGGAACGTGCGTGTGCAAATAGAGTAACTCAGATTACTCTTGCCCGTGTGTTGCTCGATTCAACCGCGATAAGACATGATCTTGCAATATCCGTTGCTCGGTTCAATCGCTATAAGAAATGATCCTGCAATATCCAACCAAACTATCCAAAATACATTATGTATTATCTGTAGGATTAAAATTGTAATTAGACCTTCATGATGGATGACGAAACAAATTAGGTACTTAAAAACTACTTGCTTGGGTTGATTTCAAACTCTGGCAACAGCCAGGACGAGGTTTCTTGTGAGCAACAAACACAAATGTCAAATTCAGAATACCTTGTGATAATGATGGTATGTCATAGACAAAACGATGTATGTATATGGATTGTATCAGTATCTATGGATGGGAGAGTCAAAATGGCGGGAGTCATTGTATTTTCGGAACAACTATCTTTTCTTAATTTAGGTACCTATCTCTAAGCTGGCTCGTACTGCATCCACGGACATGAGAGGAGGGGTACCGGCACCCCACGGCAATATACACGCTGTATTAGAACTTGTTAAACTTTCGCGATTTGTAAACATATTATTAGTTTTTAAAAACAGGATTTTCGCGTACCGTTTTTATTATTTTCCCGACATGCGGTCGAAACGTCGGGACAATAATAAAGAAAGGTGCCTACGCGATAAAATCCTGTATTTTGAAAACTAATAACACGCTGCCATCATTTCAGCCGTAAAACGTCCATTACTGAACGCAGGCCGATCATGGATCTTCATGTGGGGTAGTTGACACGCTGTATTATTATTATTATTTCTTTTTTTTTATTTATTTACAGCAATTATAACATCATAACAGGTTAACCTAAGGCGATGTTACATGCAAAAGTTAGTATGTTTACATACATACATTTTGTTTCAATTAGAGGTACAACCTGCGCCATTTCCATAAGTTTCGGCAGGTTGTGGTAAAAAATGTCTACGTCATTGTCTGAAAGTATGTTGAGGAGACATATGGCAAGCGACATTGGGGCAAACTTAAGCAGGTTAGTTCTAGAAGGAGGCCGGCAAAGCAAGGCGGGGCGGCGGCGTGCGCCCACGCATCCGTGAGGGGCGCACAGGGGCAGCGCCGCCAGCGCCTCCGGATGGTGTTGGAGGCCGCGCAGCACTCGCACGCAGTACTTTATTAACGCTACGTTTCTCCTTACCGAGAGTCTACAGTACCCGATTATACCTATTACGAACAGACTCGGGTACATCAGCGGGTAGTATGGATATATTATATTGTAATTGTGCATGTATGTGTGTCCTGCAGGCACATATCCACGTACTACACGCACTTGCGCACGTCGCACCGCAACGCGCACGCGTGCAAGCTCTGCGGCGAGACGTTCGTCAGCGAGGCGGGCGTGGTCGTGCACATGAAGCGGAAGCACGTCATGCACAACCAGAACAACGTGAGTGTATGCAACTTATACTGTAGGATTTAGCTTTAGACTCCTTTAGATCCAGTTCTATCTTATACCGTAGGAGGTGCCAACTCCAGTGACTCCTTTAGATCCAGTTCTGTTCATTGGGTGCATTTATCTTATACCGTAGGAGGTGCCAACTCCAGTGACTCCTTTAGATCCAGTTCTGTTCATTGGGTGAACTTATCTTATACCGTAGGAGGTGCCAACTCCAGTGACTCCTTTAGATCCAGTTCTGTTCATTGGGTGAATTCATCTTATACCGTAGGAGGTGCCTACTCCAGTGACTCCTTCAGATCCAGTTCTGTTCATTGGGTGAACTTATCTTATACCGTAGGAGGTGCCAACTCCAGTGACTCCTTTAGATCCAGTTCTGTTCATTGGGTGAATTTATCTTATACCATAGGAGGTGCCCACTCCAGTGACTCCTTTAGATCCAGTTCTGTTCATTGGGTGAATTCATCTTATACCGTAGGAGGTGCCAACTCCAGTGACTCCTTTAGATCCAGTTCTGTTCATTGGGTGAATTCATCTTATACCGTAGAAGGTGCCTACTCCAGTGACTCCTTTAGATCCAGTTCTGTTCATTGGGTGAATTTATCTTATACCGTAGGAGGTGCCTACTCCAGTGACTCCTTTAGATCCAGTTCTGTTCATTGGGTGAACTTATCTTATACCGTAGGAGGTGCCTACTCCAGTGACTCCTTTAGATCCAGTTCTGTTCATTGGGTGAATTTATCTTATACCATAGGAGGTGCCCACTCCAGTGACTCCTTTAGATCCAGTTCTGTTCATTGGGTGAATTTATCTTATACCGTAGGAGGTGCCAACTCCAGTGACGCCTTTAGATCCAGTTCTGTTCATTGGGTGAATTTATCTTATACCGTAGGAGGTGCCAACTCCAGTGACTCCTTTAGATCCAGTTCTCTTCATTGGGTGAATTTATCTAATACCGTAGGAGGTGTCAACTCCAGTGACTCCTTTAGATCCAGTTCTCTTCATTGGGTGAATTTATCTAATACCGTAGGAGGTGTCAACTCCAGTGACTCCTTTAGATTCAGTTCTGTTCGTTACGTGAATTTAGCGCAAGTATGTATTCATTGCACATAAGTCGTAGACGTAGCAATGCGGCTTAAAGTGGAGATGGGCCGACCATCTCTTGTGTGTGTGTGTGCGTGCGTGCGTGCGTGTGCGTGTGTATGCGTGTGCGTGTGCAATATCCAATTACAGCACAGGTATGTTTGGGCTCATTGGAATGGACTCAATGAATAAGTTTTTGTAAAGTATGTAGTTAAGTGTCGGGCCGAGTTATTGTTGAAATGTTAACTTGTTCACAGGAGGAGCCTTCGTCGAACATCTACTGCCAGAAATGCAAGATCTCGTTCGCGTCTCAGAGCGCGTACGACACACATCTCACGGTGTCTGAGTTGCACGAGGAAGAGAATAAGTGAGTTTACTATCTTCATTTCAGCCGCAGGGCGTCCACTGCTGGACATAGGAAGGTTGTGTTGCCATACTCGTCACGCTTGGGAGGCGCGTTTGCGAGCGCAGTACGGAATGTTGATACACGGAAAGACGCTGTTGCACGTTTTTCGGAGTTATCCCTTGGCAGGTTCTTACTGCATCCACGGGCAAGAGAGGGGGGCAGCATGCTACAGCCGCATGTAATGAAAACGTGCACGGAAGAAGATAGCATATTATGTTATCAACGTGTAATATCTAAGGGATATTTTCACCGCGTTTGGAATGTGTACATAAGAAGAAAGTTTAAAAGTTGCGACCGTGACAGGAAAGTTGAAAAGTTTGGTTTTGTTATACAGTGTATCCCTGGATAAAGTGCAACCCCGAAAGGGGGTGAAACTAGATCAAAAATTATCGACAAAAAAATAGAAAAAAAAAATTAAAAAAATTTCGTATATACTTTATTGATGAATTAAAATTTTTATTACTCACTAATGACTCTATTTAATAAAAAAATGATTTCTTCCAAAGTAGTGGGTCTATTTTGTTAAAATAAAAACCATAATCATGTCAGATATGTGACGATGACGATAAAATAACAAGTAACTCACAAACGAGTGGCTATCGTGACTAAAAGTTAAATTTTTGTATTAAAATTACATTTTTTATGCTGTTTTTTTCAAATAATTTCCAAAAATCTTAAAATTAAGCCTATAATACTAGATATTTTTATGACTTTTTATTATTGTCTATCATAATAGCTTTTAAATAAAAAAAAAACCTACGGTCTAACATAAAAAATGCGCTGGCTAGGAGCTTTTAAAGTTGACCACTGATTACGTCACCACTCAGGTAGAGACACTTTTTTAACTTCTATTGTTGTAGATTATGGTCGCTGGGCCTGTTCTATGAAAGATGAAGGGTGGGGATCGAAACAGGATTCACAACAAGGCACGCACGCCACTCGCCAGTCGCTCCGATATTCTCGCCGCTGCTACCGTCTACCGTACCTTACTGCGCCTTCAAGTTTTTGTTACGTTGTTTTGCTTTTGTTTTGTTATTGACTTTTTGTTACGTTTTTGACTTTTTTGTTACGTTTTTGACTGTACTTTGTTGTGTTGTGGAGATGCCGCGATTGACTGAGTTCTCTCCGCGTGAAATCGCTGACATCCATTATTATTATGGTATGTCACGTGGACACACAACAGTCGCTCGTTCTGCATACATAAATGCGTTTCCGAGCAGACTTGTACCGTCAGCACGAAATTTCCAAGAAGTTCACCGAAAGTTATCCAACATCGGACTTGGATTAGCAAGAGATCGCCGTGAGCAACAAGCTACTATTATTGACCATTCCATAGAAGAGGCCGTTTTAAACGATTTGTTTGCTGATCCCACAACCAGCATTAGACGCTTAGCTTTGCGTCACGGTATATCAAAAACATCCGTATGGCGAATTTTGAAAAAGAAGGGATTGCATCCATACCATTATCAGCGAGTACAGCATTTGCATGAAAATGTAGACAATCGTGCAAGATGCGTAATGTCTACGTGGATTCAACAAAAAATTATAAATAATCCACAATTCCTAAAAAAAATTTTATGGATGGATGAAGCGAAATTCACCCGGAATGGAATCACAAATTGCAGAAACTTACATGTATGGTCCGAGGAAAATCCACACCTAAAGAGGGCGTCTACTTTTCAAGTGCAATTTTCAGTTAATGTATGGGCAGCTCTAATAGACGACACGCTGATTGGGCCAGTTATTTTACCCGCAACATTAAATGCCGAAAGTTTTTTAAGCTTATTAAGAGACGATCTGCCACTACTACTGGAAGATGTTCCGCTGGCTACAAGGCAACAGATGTATTTGCAGATGGACGGATGCCCTGCGCACTACGGGCGCAATGTGCGAAGTTTTTTAAACGAAAACTACGCTAATAGGTGGATCGGCCGGGATGGACCAGTCGGGTGGCCGGCACGTTCACCTGACCTGACACCCCTAGACTATTTTCTGTGGGGTGTTATGAAACAAAGAGTCTACAGAACGACCGTAAACACCGAGGCAGAGTTACAAGATCAAATCATGCGATGTGCCGATGAGATAAGAAGTGACCCAGAGATGGTGCTTAGAGCCACACAACAAATCGCTCTTCGTGTGGCAATGTGCCTACAACAACAAGGAAGCCATTTTGAGCATTTAATGCATTAAATAAAACCCTTATTTCATACTCACATGTAATAAGTTAAATAAAAATGTTGTAACTAAAATTTGATTTTTAATACTACCTGAGCAGCAAAAACAAGTGTCTCTACCTGAGTGGTGACGTAATCAGTGGTCAACTTTAAAAGCTCCTAGCCAGCGCATTTTTTAAGTTAGACCGTAGGTTTTTTTTTTATTTAAAAGCTATTATGATAGACAATATTAAAAAGTCATAAAAATATCTAGTATTATAGGCTTAATTTTAAGATTTTTGGAAATTATTTGAAAAAAACAGCATAAAAAATGTAATTTTAATACAAAAATTAAACTTTAAGTCACGATAGCCACTCGTTTGTGAGTTACTTGTTATTTTATCGTCATCGTCACATATCTGACATGATTATGGTTTTTATTTTAACAAAATAGACCCACTACTTTGGAAGAAATCATTTTTTTATTAAATAGAGTCATTAGTGAGTAATAAAAATTTTAATTCATCAATAAAGTATATACGAAATTTTTTTAATTTTTTTTTTCTATTTTTTTGTCGATAATTTTCGATCTAGTTTCACCCCCTTTCGGGGTTGCACTTTATCGAGGGATACACTGTATATGTACATATAAACGTTGTCCGTTTATATGTTTATAACAGACATTTTGCGTATCCGGCCAGTTACACTGTTACAAAATTCAGAACATCATTTTTATGACAACTGTCGCCGCGATCGAGCTAAGTTAAAAACAAACACTCTTAATAACAGACTTCAAAAAGGTACTCCTTTTTAAAAAGGTTCTCAATTCGAGTGTATGTTTTTTTGTATGTTTGTTACTTGGTTACTACGCTAATAATATATGTATGATGATTATTTTCTTAAGGTAGGTAATTTTTAACAGTTACAGTCTAATAAATAAGCTCAGAGTCGCTCAACGAGCTATGGAGAGGGCTATGCTCGGGGTTTCGCTTCGTGATCGAATCAGAAATGAGGAGATACGTAGAAGAACTCGGATCACCGACATAGCCGAACGGATTAGCACGTTGAAGTGGCAATGGGCAGGCCATGTAGCTCGCAGAACAGATGGCCGATGGGGGCGAAAGGTTCTCGAGTGGAGGCCACGGACCGGTAATCGCAGTGTAGGACGTTCTACAAGATGGGCAGATGACTTGGTGAAGACCGCAGGTCGACGGTGGATACAGGCCGCTTCTAACCGCAATACCTGGAAATCCATGGGGGAGGCCTATGTCCAGCAGTGGGCGTCCTACGGCTGAAATGATGACGATGATGATGAATTTTTAACAGGTTGTCCAATTTATTTAAAAACTCGATTCTGAGGATGAGGATTTAAAAAAAAAAATAGTAGACACATGTCATACTCTAAATTTAAACTTGCGCTTGGGTTTTTCGTTTTCACACCCAGTTCTGATGATGGGATCCATTATAAATCGAGGGAAATCCTCAAATATAACGGGTTATAGCATTTTGGGTATTTTCAGAATGTCTAGGATTTTATCATTAAGGTTGGTTGTTTTTAAATTAAATAATAATATTTTTTTTTATTTTATTTATCGGTGTATTTTGCATTGTTTCAGAGACTTCAAGCAGCCAAAGAGAAAAAGAAGGGAGATAATAGCAAACGCGCACCGATGTCATCATGTAAGCAGAGTCACTTTGTCTCCAGTAAACTATGTGGTGTACTGTGCATTGTCCCCATTTTATTGCCCGACGTTTCGACAGGATTGCACCCATCGTGGTCCCAAGAAAGATTCTTCTTTGGGATGAGTCTTCCCGGGCCCACGATGGGTGCAATCCTGTCGAAACGTCGGGCAATAATAAAGGTAAATAATGCGATAAATACCCGGTTCAATATGTGTTCATAAAGAAAGGAGACAGACAAAGCAAAATTATAAGTGTTTCTTGTTTCATAACTAAATTCTAAAAATACCGAATAGTTCAGATTTAACACTAATTCCAGTGCGACAAGAAGTTCAACAGCCGAAGACAGATGCGGGCGCATATCCACCAAGACCACCCCGGGCAAAGAAAGGTGGAGCGCGTAGTATGCGAGATCTGCGGCGCCGTGCTCTCGGTACGTATACATACGTTTTTTGCCACAGTCTGACGACATTCATAGAATTAGTACAGCATACTATAGAAACTTTAACTTGGCCGTGGGGCGCCGGCAGTAGAATGTTGCCCCTCATGCCCGTGGATGCAGTAAAAGCCTGCTAAGGGATACCTCAGAAAGATGGGCAGCAGCGTCTTTCCATATATCAACATCCCATAATGCGCTCGCCAACCCGCCTGCCAAGCGTGGTGGGTATGGCAACTACCCCTCATGGAGAGCCATGAGGGAGGCCTTTGTTCATTAGTGGACGTTTTATGGCTGAAATGATGACTATAGAAACTGTTTCTAAATAGCACGCTAAGTGTATATCGCACCTCCAGTCGTAGACTGACTCAATTCAAAATTTGGGTGAATTAAGTTAAGTATACAGAACGACTCAAAAAAGTGCGCTCTATCGCCTAGTAAATCAGAAACCGTAATAAATAAACTGTAATAGCTCTCTGTTTCATTTATAGTCAAGTTATAGTGTGATTTATCAAAAACTGTCAAGGACCGAAACACGTTTCTTCATTTCCCAAAAAACATGAATTTTGGATTGAGTCAGTCTACGACTGGAGGTGCGATATGTTCTTACAAATAGCATCGCATTAGGACCTGTAATGATGTTATTGTCAAATAAATAAATATCAATATACAAAGATTGCCGCATGTCCAGCGATTTGTGGGCGAATACCACCACAGAGTGGGCCCACGCAATGCTAGGAGGCGACGGCGAAGGCCGAGAATGAGATGGCGGGACATCCTCCGTTTTTAGTGGTCGGTTAAAAAAACCAAGATTGGTTTTATATTATCTATTAAACGTGGAAGGGAAACTCCACTGTTTGACGTTAACCATCCAACACTAAAGATTATATCAATTTATCTCGACATAATCTATGTTTAACGCCGTGGGTTGCCGGCAGTAGAATGTTACCCCTCCTCTCCTACCCGTGGATGCAGTAAGAGCCTGCTAAGGGACACCTCCGGAAGATGGGCAGCAGCGTCTTTCCGTATATCAACATCCCGTACTGCGCTCACCAACCCGCCTGCCAAGCATGGTGAGTATGGCAACTACCCCTCATGGAGATCCATGAGGGAGGCCTTAGTTCAGTAGTGGACGTTTTACGGCTGAAATGATGATGATGATGAATCTATGTTTGTATACACCCCAAACCGTAAAAAAAGTATTTATTTAAAAAATACAAGCTTCTAAACTTTCGTATTTCAACACAGATTTTAGCCCAACTTTGGACGAAACTAAATAATATAAGGAGAAAGAAAACTCAAAAATAAACGCAGTTCCGACATAGTCTAATTATTCAAAAGTTGAAATAAATGTTATTTTGAAAAGATTACACTCAAGTTTTTCTATAATAACCCTTGTGCTAAGTCTATTCACATATTTTTGCGCGGTCGGTTTAGGAATGAATCATTGTGCATTTCATTCTAGCGCGCGGGTACACACACTACGTCAGGTGAGATAGCATACATTTAGGCCGCGCCCACCGACGACTTTGCCTCCGCGACTTGTTGGACCTTAATTGGTTATGATTGTAATGATATGATTTACATAAATGAACACTTTTTAACTTTGAATTTGGGAGAGAATTAAATGGCCAATGCCCGGCCTTTTAATTTAGATTCGGCCTTTCTGCTCTCACTGAACAAGCCATACCGCTAGAATTTCTTTATGCACTGAAGTATTTGACACAGTTAATATTCTAAGACATAGAAATTTGATTATCTTTACTAATACTATGACCCCCTTACTTATAAACATCAATTAGATGATTAGTTTAATCAGCGTTTAAATATATTTACCGTTACACATTCGTGTTAAATACTGCACGGATTTGGATGACATTTTGCACACAGATCTATCTATTTTATACTAGCTTAGGTGTCTAAATATTTTTTTGGAATATTTTTATTTGTATAAATACACGTTTTTCGTGGGGTGCCGGCAGTAGAATGCTTCCCCTCCTCTCATGCCCGTAGATGCAGTAAGAGCCTGCTAAGGTATCCCTCCGAAAGATGGGCAGCAGCGTCATTCCTTGTATTAACTTGCCGTTGTCACTGTTGTGTGCCAAATAAACACTTTATATTAATTAGTTCCTAATTTTTACATATCTGCCAAGATTTATTAAAATCCGTTCAGTAGCAAAGACCTACCATTTGCAATATTACTATTATCTGTATATCATTTTTAATAAACTTTTAGTATTTACCTATGAGAAAACATAGTTAACATCCTGCCAGTATCTGTACCAAAAGAATTACTTTTGGTACAAAAGTTAATTTTTGGTGTATATTTATCATTAAATTACATTATTTAGCCATTGTTTTGTTAAAGGTTTTTTTTTAATAAGATAAAGATAAAAATCATTTATTTAGACATGTTACAAAGGCACTTAAATTGTAATGAAACGATGACACTACCGAAGCTTTACAACTGTGTGGCAGTGTCAACGCACAACTCCTAGACATACATACATGGATTCTAAATGTTTAATAAAATGAAATATACAATAAAAAATCGATTGTGACAGGCTTCGAGAATCCCCACGTTCAGAATCAGGTTCAGATAATTAAGATTTCTATAAATAATAACTTGGTGCGGGTTAACCTGCACTTAAAATTTAAATAACTCATATATTTTCATGTATAATTCATATATATTTTAATTATTTTATTATGTAGAGGTATCATTCCAGATCATGTTGCATCTTTGTGCAAAACCTAATCCAAACCATGCGGTAGCTTTTATTGTGTGTGCATAATAATTAGCAACATTTCAAGGAGTGTCCTTATCAAGAATTTCAACTCAGCCCGTCAAGGGTTCCGTGGCATAATTGGTTCTACCGGCTTTACAAAGGGCCAAGGATCTATTTGACCGTCGTGCGTTCGAAATTTGCGGGAATCGATTTTTTTGATGAGGTTTTTCATTCCCTTGAAACGTTCCCCCTAATTTTGGTTTAACGCTATAAGAATTACAAACTGATAACATTAGTAAAGATAATACACATCACTTCAGAATAATAACAGCGTCAAATGTACATTTCAGTGCGTTAAGATGTTCAAAGGTAAAGCAGCCAAACTGCTGCGCGAACATACGGAGAGGGAACACCCCGGGCAAAGGCGGGTGGAGCGTGTTGTATGTTCCATCTGTGGGGCGATGGTGTCGGTGAGTCGAAACAGTAAAAAAATCGAATACTTTCATTTTTCCCCACCCGAAAATACTTGTGTTCGTTGACTGAAACCCTCTTCCCTTTCCGGTTAGAACACATACTATACTACACGTTGTATAGGCTGGCGATATCTGTCGATGCACCGATAACGATGGGGTGAACGAGTGCTCGAGTGGAGAGCGTTGTGTTGGTAGACTCGCAGGCTAGGTGAAGTGATTTGCGATCAGTGATATAGCGACTCGAGACATGGCCGTCATTAGTTCGACAGCTGTTAGCTTTACTCTAGATGTCATCAATAGGTAGCAGGTTCAGGATGGGGGGGGGGGGGGGGGGGGGGGGGGAGGGGATGTTGAACTCATTAATGCCTTTCATTTGAGCCAACAACGGAAATTCTAGGGCGTTTGAACTTTGACAGCCGTCATGGAAAATGTAGATTGCATCAATGCCTTTCATTTGAGGACTAGACTGAAACGAAAAGTCTAGGGCCGTTGTAACTTTGACAGCAGGCTGTCATGGAAAATTTAGATCTCATCAATGCCATTCATTTGGGCCCTCAAATGAAAGGCATTGATGCAACTGTCAAAGCTACCATTGTAGAGACGGCGCCACAACTCAAGTCTTTCGGCAAAAGCGGGAACTAAACTCTACAGTACAGTCTGTTGTCTATATCTAGTTTTATGTTACCAACGCCGCGTCTATCGGACTTGAGTGGGTGGCGCGGACTCTAGATCTTATCAATGCCTTTCATTTGACCCCACAACGGATTGTCTAGGGCTGTTAGAACTTTGACAGATGTCATCGAAAATGTAGATCTCGTAAATACCTTTCGAGATGACATCGAAAAGTCCGGGATGAGTTATTGAGCATACAGGGTAGCCGGTAATTCGTTACATTCCTTAAAGGTAAGTTCCTGAGGTACAAAATGTTGTATTACGCGGTTACTAAGGAAATAATGCGCAGTGTTTGTGGTGGATGTTGCACGAGCAATTCTGGTAGAGGGTATAGACCCTCGCGATGACTTTATGCTGACTTTCATTTCATAAATATCATGAAGATCTGGCAAGTTTTAAACGTCATTAAGGATCTTGAGTTTTAAAGGTCTCCACGAAAGCGTCTTTCCTCTAGTCTAGGGTATTCGTAGTGCGCGTAGTCTATCTGGGTAGGACTTATGACGGAGGGACTTGTGGGATACTCGAGGCTTTTCTTTCTACATTCTCAAGCATGTCTATATCTTTCTGGAAGTAGGGGCTCCAGACATGGAACCCGTACTCCAGCAGAGGTCTTATTTAGGTTTTATATTTTTTTAGAAATACATCTACTTACTGTCAGGGTTTGGAAGGATCTCCGAATGACATAAATTAATGAGTTGGCTTTCTTAACTGTTCCATAGATTTACTCATAGATTGCAAGTGAACTACTGATATATAACCCTGCATATACAGGGATAAGGACAGCATTAATTTCAGCCGTAAAACGTCCACTGCTGAACACATGCCTGCCTCATGGATCTCCACGAGGGGTAGTTGCCGTACCCATCACGCTTGCCAGGCGGGTTGGCGAGCGCAGTTCAGGATGTTGATACACGGAAAGACGCTGCTACCCATCTCCCGAGAGGTATCCCTTAACAGGCTCTTACTGCATCCACGGGTATGAGAGGTTTCTACTGCCGGCACTATTAGGCTAAATTACAAAATGTCTTAATTGTTAGTTATCGTTCTAAATTTTGTTTTAAATTGTTTTATTTACATTGGTTATTGTTTTTAATTAAAGTTGTGGAAATATAAAAGAACGACCTTATGTTTAGTTCGAATACGAATTTCCGTCTGCTTCCTTTCTGATATTTTTTTTCCGTTTCTTTGAAACAAGTTTCTTGTTATTATGCAATCTTGGTGTTTTCAAAATAATCTGCAAGCCAAGTTTCATAACGTTTTTTTTTGTTTTTAAGGCATTTTAGTGAAAATAAATCTCAAAAAAATATTTATGTAATACTTAACGCTTTTCGTCTCGCATTTTAAGATTTGGAACGACAATTGTTGTTATAATATTAATAAGTAACCAGTGTTTACTCGTTTTTATAAATCAGAAGCAAAAATAAGATTTAAATTGGTACTTTTTTATAAATTTGTGATGTCGTATTTTTGACTTTCTTTGATAAAAGCTAAAAAACATGATAACTCACAAATGGTTCACTGTTGCATGATGCGCCTATGGGAGTTAAAATTGTAACAAACCGTCACCCCTATTACCTACTAACCGGAATACGTCGAATTACCAATACCCCTGTATAGGTTACACGTTGGCTAGCAAAATCTGTGGGTTAACCGATAACGCGACAATTATCTGCGCTAGGTGACGGAATTGGTGAGTTTTAACAATTGCTATGAAATGAAATTGTTTATTTGAAATTATTTTGAAATTGTTGATTAGAGTTGTGGTAATCTTAGACTTACACAACATTTATGCTGAGTCGGACACCAATTTGAAGCATCTTGTTTATTTTATTTTTTGTCTTATTCATTATTGTAACTTTCAGTTTGTCATATTAACGTCTAGTTCTAAGTTTGTAAGAAATTTTGATGCTCCAAAAAAAGTTGATTTTATTCTTTATTCTTTATTTGCCAGAAGTATGGTACAAAGGTTTTAGGATAAGTAAGCTAGCTTTACATACTCCACTGATTGATCAGCGTGCAAAATAATGTATGTAGGTACAACTACATAAGAATAAACGGAGATTCTAATATTATTAATTGATTTACATCCAATTAAAATTTCAAATTATCATATTTATACATTGTCAGAATTTACTATTAAAAGAATAATTTACTTTATAAATACATTTTTCTACTAGCAACCCACAGCTACAGCTTTGCCTTAAATTGTCTGAATGATAATTCTCTTGAGTCCTTGGGTATCTTGTTGTATATTTTTATCGTCATAATGTATGGATTCTTCCTTCTAAATGTCGATTTACATATTGGTAATATAAGCTTTGTAGTGTCTGGTTTTTTATAATAGAATTTAATTTACAATTGGTTATTGTTTTTAATTAAAGTTGTGGAAATTTTAAAGAACGACCTTATGTTTAGTTCGAATACAAATTTCCGTCTGCTTCCTTTCTGATATTTTTTTTCCGTTTTTTTTAAATAAGTTTCTTGTTGTTATGAAATGTTGGAGAGTGGCATATTGGCACAGATTACAGAAACTAACAGATACATCACTCCAATACAAAAGCGAAAATACCTACGCTATAATAGCCTACAAAATCGTTGAGATTGCTTTGCTCACCCGCCACACCTACTTGCAAGTAATCTGTGACGCGGCATCGAATGAGTGCTTCTAGATGAGATTCTAGAGTTGCTTCTACGATGAGATTTTTATAATAAAACGAATGTGGTGAAAAAAACAGCTATTTTTATTGGTTGCTCAAATATGATTTAGTTTTTCAAAATGATGGATACCTTTCGATGGTCGAAACGTCAGGTCGTTACCTTTTTTCGTGTCTAGGCAAAGAAAAAAATGACAAATTTTTCATTAGATCTTTGGTTTCGGCATCCATCTACTGCACGATAGTTAGTACGACGCGCTTTCGACTACTAAATGAACGCATTTAACGTGCGTGCGCTCAAGCGGACTTGTGGCAGCCTTGCAGCTCCGGCGATGTACAGAGCGGTAGGCATTTAACGCGTGGCCTTGAGCGAGTGACGGACGCCTGATATTGGTTCGTTCGTTTCAGCCGTAAAACGTCCACTACTGAACACAGGCCTCGCTCATGGATCTCCATGAGGGGTAGTTGCCATACTCACCACGCTTGGCAGGCGGGTTGGCGAGCGCAGTACGGGATGTTGGTACACGGAAAGTCGCTGCTGCCCATCTTCCAGAGGTATCCCTTAGCAGGCTCTTACTGCATCCATGGGTATGAGAGGAGGGGTAACATTCTACTGCCGGCACCCCACAGCGCCATCATATTGGTTAAAGATGGGATTTTTTGTCCACAGACCACGTATATCCACATACATATGAACAGGCACACGCGCAGTAAGATATTCCGCTGCGAGACCTGCGGGAAAGAGTTTCTGTGTGCCAACTCGCTCACTACTCATCGATTGGTGAGTGCAACATTAATAAATAATGCTGGACAAATCACACAGCATCATCTAGCCCCAAGCTAAGCAGAGCTTGTGTTATGGGTACTAGATGACTGATATACTTAATACATTATACTACATAGATAGATATTTTTATTATATATAGAAAAACACCCAGAACATTTGTGTAACGTTGTATGTCACCCTGTATACACTCGAGCAGTAGCTCGAGTTACGTGCAGTAGCACGTAACCAACTTATCACGCCGCGCGCAAACAACGCGTACGGTGAAAGAACGGCTTACTATCTTGTACCCCGATTAGTCAACGAATTGCCCATTGATTTACATTGTAAAATAACAGGTGTTAATTTAAAAACCCAACTCAAATTGTACTATCTATCGAACCTGGATAGGCACTTTACCTAACCCAAGATTAGGAAAGATAAGCAGACGCCTACAACTTTATCATAGATTTTTATTTTTTTATTTTTGTGTTTTTTAATTTTAATTTTAATTTGTGTTAGCATAATAGCATGTTTTATTTTACAAACCTTAGTGGTTTTTTCTTTGCTATTAAGAACTAAGAATATGTTTTTTTTGTATCCTTTAAAACGATAATAAATAAAAAAAAACATCCTGAACAAATATCTGCAGATCATACAGACATTTGTCCCGAGGCGGGAATCGAACCCGCAGCCCCTGGCGTCGCAGGCGGACCTTCGCCCGCTGCGCCACAGAGCTCGTCTCATTGTATTTATTATATCAGACACTCCTAAATACATCAGATATCTCCGGAAGATGGCTAACAGCGTCGTTCCTCGTATAGACTAGCTAGCTGAGTAAGGCCTTTGCATCTATTATAAATGATTTATACAGCGTCAGCAACTGATTTAAAGCTGTACGGGACGCTGCAGTGCTTGGGACATTGTTAAAGATAAAGATAAAGATCATTTATTTGCATAAACATGTGTAAGCTAGGATGACAGAATAAGTAATTGTAACAACATGTTTTACCTTCGCAGGCGTACAAAATTAAAGTGTGGCATGCTACAAAACAAGTCCATAAAAATACAAATATTCATTAACTACAATATGATGTCACAAAATTAAGTGTAAATAATCACATGAATTAATATAATATTACAATTTTTTATTTAAGAATTCGTCAATGGTATAATACCATTTTGAGGTCAACAGTTTTTAAATTTAATTTTAAATAAGCTATCATTATGTTCCTTATATTAGGAATATATATTAGGAATTTTGTCGTAAATAATAGGAGCCATGCATATAACACTTTTGCCTAACATTGCAGTTTTAGATGGGAATCTACATAACATAGTGTTATTGCGTCTGTTGCGGACTATTTTATCACACATTGTTAGATGGATTAGGCTTGCCCAGCACCTATACCATCCTCTCAGCTTAGTAGCTAGCTGTGCAATGGAGTTAATAAATAAATTTGAAACTATCATGGTTGTTTGGGAACTATCACATTATATGCGATATTTACGGGATACTTACCATGATTTGAGTCTTTTTGACTGCTGCTGTGCGATCTAGCCGTGGGGTGCCGGCAGTAGAATGTTATGAGAGGAGGGGCTTCTCATGCCCGTGGATGCAGTAAGAGCCTGCTAAGGGATACCTCCGGAAGATAGGCAGCGGCGTCTTTCCGTGTAACGACATTCAATACTGCCGGCCATGGGTTGTTATGAAAAAATAATGGTTTTTTTAACTCTTCATACAAGATGACCGATGGTTGGTTCATCCGTACACCTGTGCGAAGCAGAGGCGGGTCGCTAATACCTACTAAATAAATAAGCCCCACTTCAAGTCACGTTATGACGTCACGAGACCCATTCATTAACTTTAATGCAAAGCGCATTAAAGTTAATAAGCTAAGTATTTATATTAATTTGAACACTTTTATTTAAACAGCCAAATATAGTTTTAATTTACGTACAAAAAGTTTGTGTCGGGTTATTTAAATTCCTTCAATCTAAATCGCCAACCAAGCTTTTTATGTACTGGCATGAGTATGTCAAGGTGAGTAGCATGAATCGTATAGAGTAGCGTGTGAAAGTATCAGTTTGTGCTTTTTGGCACGCAACGTAACAGCAGCCGTGGCCGAGCGGTTAAGGCGTCTGACTAGAAATCAGATTCCCTCTGGGAGCGTAGGTTCGAATCCTACCGGCTGCGAATCTTTTTGCTTTTACTACACACTTTTGTATAATCGGCGGTCAGACAGATAAACTGTTACGCGATGGCAGTAAAAAAAAATATAATTTTTTTTGCTTATTCATGACTTAACACAATAATGAAATATCTAAATTTAATTATAGAACAACTTATTGTAAATAAATAATAAAAAAAAAGTTTATTTAACAAAAGCGAAAAACACTGGTACAAGTTGTAATATTTTTATACATCGAAATAGCAGATATTTTCTATGTCGAATGTACCTTGATGAGCGCTGTTGTTGATGATGTTTTGCATCTTTAGGTATAATTTTTTAACGTAGGTAATAGTAATTTTTTTTATTAGTATTAAAACTAATAAGTAATAACATGGCAATGACCTATTACGACCTATGACTGTAATCTGTGCTATGACACAGTTTTTAACTAGCACCGGAGGTACGGTCTGGATGACTGCGGAATCATCATCATTATCATCATCTAAGCCGTAGGACTTATAATCGGCAGCAGCGTCTTTCCGTGTATCAACATCCCGTACTGCGCTCGCGAACCCGCCTGCCAAGCGTGCTGAACTGTTGTACTGATTATAAGGGGTTGTTGCCTTATTCACCACCCCATCCCATCTTCCCATCTTCCGTAGGTATCCCTTGGCAGTTACTGCATCCACGGGCATGAGAGGAAAGGCACTGGGATAGTAATATATATGTTTAATTAAAATTATAAAATAAGTGTACCTACAATGTATACCACAAAAAACATAAACACCTATCTCATACATACACACACACTCACACATTCACACACCTTACACTTACACAGTAACATTATTACTACTTGTCGCTTACATTACTTTTATATTATTATTATTGTGACAATTTATTTAAGCCGTTCAATTGATTATTTTATTTTTTATGGATTTCATTAATTAATAACTTACCAACTTATTACGTAATTCAATAACTTTATAATTGTGTATAATTGTGACTTATTGATATTAACAGTGTATTTAATTTTTGTGATTTACATTCAGGGGAACACAGGTGTCTATCGTACAGGCTTTCAGTCTAGTTTAGACATCTGAGGCCTCAAACAAATGATGCTATTAGGTACATTTAAATTAATAATTCATGTTTTAACTTTAAGCATTGTTATATCCTTTTTATTGAGCAAATAAATTATTCTTATTCTTATGTTTATGTCTCCAGTCTCACAGCGGCGAGCGCCCACACCCGTGCCCCATCTGTCCCAAACGCTTCGGTCTGAAGTCCCAAATGGAAGTGCACTACAAAAGGGTGCATTTGAAGGAGCCCTACCCTAAAAGGTATGTCTTACTCATATGAAGTGAACCAATTCAGTTATACCATCTGTCCCAAGCGCTTCGGTCTAAAGTCCCAAATGGAAGTGCACTACAAAAGGGTGCATTTGAAGGAGCCCTACCCTAAAAGGTATGTCTTACTCATATGAAGTGAACCAATTCAGTTATACCATCTGTCCCAAGCGCTTCGGTCTAAAGTCCCAAATGGAAGTGCACTACAAAAGGGTGCATTTGAAGGAGCCCTACCCTAAAAGGTATGTCTTACTCATATGAAGTGAACCAATTCAGTTATACCATCTGTCCCAAGCGCTTCGGTCTAAAGTCCCAAATGGAAGTGCACTACAAAAGGGTGCATTTGAAGGAGCCCTACCCTAAAAGGTATGTCTTACTCATATGAAGTGAACCAATTCAGTTATACCATCTGTCCCAAGCGCTTCGGTCTAAAGTCCCAAATGGAAGTGCACTACAAAAGGGTGCATTTGAAGGAGCCCTACCCTAAAAGGTATGTCTTACTCATATGAAGTGAACCAATTCAGTTATACCATCTGTCCCAAGCGCTTCGGTCTAAAGTCCCAAATGGAAGTGCACTACAAAAGGGTGCATTTGAAGGAGCCCTACCCTAAAAGGTATGTCTTACTCATATGAAGTGAACCAATTCAGTTATACCATCTGTCCCAAGCGCTTCGGTCTAAAGTCCCAAATGGAAGTGCACTACAAAAGGGTGCATTTGAAGGAGCCCTACCCTAAAAGGTATGTCTTACTCATATGAAGTGAACCAATTCAGTTATACCATCTGTCCCAAGCGCTTCGGTCTAAAGTCCCAAATGGAAGTGCACTACAAAAGGGTGCATTTGAAGGAGCCCTACCCTAAAAGGTATGTCTTACACCATCTGAAGTGAACCAGTTCAGTTATGTGCTTAATATATGCAATATTTACGGGATAATTACCATGATTTGTTTATTTTTGAGTGTCCCGAATTTCGGCGCAGTTCCACACGCCATGATCACGGATAAACTTAAAAAGATAACATGAACACGGGAATTTATCGCGTAATACCTTTGATAATTCCCGACGTTTCGACTGTGTTTCAACAATCGTGTGTTTCAAGAAGCGATGGTAGTTTTGCAACTACTCTCTTGATGGACACTCCAATGAAATCCCCAGTCAACCCGGGACCACGATTGTTGAAACACGGTCGAAACGTCGGGAATAATCGAAGGTATTACGCGATAAATTCCCGTGTTTATGTTATTATATTATAATGAATTGTGATCGCGAAAGTTTACGAAAAACTAAAGTTAAAAAGAATCAAATCATGGTACATATTCCGTAAATATGTGCTTTATTCATAAAAAATAAGAAAATGCATTCAGAAATAGCTCCGTTAAACCTAATAATAAAACACATACTGACTTCTAACAACAGGTAACTAAATGGTAAAAACCGCATCGAAGTTGAAATCGTTAGTGATATATTACTGTAGGTCTACCATGAGTTTTCACAAATTATATTCGCTAGCGACTGAAGTTAAATAAATGTATGAAAACTTGTACAGCGCCTCTAGCGGATAGCTTGGTACTAAAATACGCAGTAAACTATACTGCAGCGACTGTAGTTTGGGTTTCATTTGCTTAGAATTGAATACCATTAATTTGACAGATGTCATACTCGTAGTAACGTACTATTACAACTGTAGTAACGGCAGGCGATCTAACAGTGACATCGAGGACATAGGTACCCAATAGAGATGAAATGTCATTTAATTTGTCTAAACAACAATGCCGCCAAAAATCTCACTAATATTAAAAGCCGAAAGTTTGTATGGAGATTTGTTACCTCTTCACGCAAAAACCAGCATACGTATCGAGCTGAAAATTTGCACACGTAATAGATGTTGACTAGGATCAACACATAAGCTACTTTTATCCGGGTACAGCGCATACGCACAAGCTAGTATTTCATAATTGTACGAAAAAGTACACAGGTCGGCTGTTGGCGCTGTCTGTCAAAGGCGAGAGACAGTTGTCATTGCAAATGCTGAGTGGCGACCGATTTGTGTTTTATTTTATTGTTTTTTTTATTAATTATAATTATGTGTACATTGTTAAAATAAGGTGCAAATAAATATTTTCTATTTCTATTTCTATTTCATTAGTGCACTAATGTGTTTCGGAATTCCTATGACCTTATTTCCCCTCTATTGGATGTGTGCTCGACGAACAGTGACAACTCACCGTAGACATGATAATTAATCGTGTAGAGATAAACTATTCTAAAAATGCACGCTCCTCCACATCGTTTACTCGGACATACAAATAGATGTTCTGTACGTAATACAGATAAATTAGTATTTGTCATTGGTTGTTCACACTTGTTCAGTCACCGGCTATACACAAACGGTATCACGGGGAAAAAAAGCTGGATCTGTCGGTCAACTAGTGCATTAGTGTTTCCGAGCGCGCGACAGAGCGGACGTGTCGCCGAAACAAGACGCGCGCTCCCGCCTTACAATGCCTACAGCTCGACTGATCGCCCGATTAGTTGACTTGTCAGTGCGCAGATTATTCCATGTTTCCAGTAAAGTTGCAGCACGCACACACTTATAGAGGTGCAATAAGTATTTCCATACATTGTAATTATTAAGTTTTGTGGAGGGGCGTGCATTTTTAAAATGGTTTATCTCTACCTCATTTTTATTTTCATCTGTGAAACAATGACGTTTTTTGGACGTAGAACATTCTTATAACATCTCGTTTTACCCCTTTCCGCATAGCATACAAAAGCCCAAGTTCACCGATTGCCCGGTCTGCCACAAAACCTTCCAGTCGCGATCCCACATGGACACGCATCTGCGGAGGGTGCATTTGAAGGAACCTTACCCTAAAAGGTACGTTAGAAAGCCACATACAAGAACCTTGAAGTGCCGAAACACCCCCTTTAAGGGGTAATACCAAAATACCCCTTATACTAAAATACACCTAAAAGGGGCAATACCAAAGTACTCCTGATAGGGGTTAGGGGACATCCATATCACGTGTGACGTAATCGTTATACGTCATCGGGTAAGAAGGGGGTCGACGGAGTTTCACATTGTGCGACAAGGGCTGGGAACCTAAGTTTCGAAACGCAACATTAAAAATATATAAGAAAATTAAAAAATATTTATTTTATACTTCAAGATGTGACATTGTTAATATGTGACGTCACGCTAGAGAGGGATAGTCTCACAATTGTTAACAGTTGTGACAAGGAGGGAGATAGAAGGGTCAGAACATCATGAAATTCGAGTGTCGTTATTTTTGGCTCGCCCCTTACCCCTTCTAGGAGTACTTTGGTAATGCCCCTTTCGGGGGGTATTGTTGATTTTGTGCACGTAATATTAATGGGTAATTTTCATTTAAATAAGGATAGCGTTTTATGTGACTTTGTAACGTATCTTTTAGGATAAACTTCCTTCAAATGTTAATTGTTATCGGCTGTTGTTATAGCGCATCTTTTAACACACAAAATGTATATATTTATGAATTATTTATAATAATTTATAAATATATAATTCCTAATATAATTTATAAATTATAATTGAAGTATTTACGTGCATACATAGATCGGCCGATATCAGTAGCTATACACTGTCATGAACGGTTTCTTGCAAATGTCCTTGCGGAATCGAACCTTTGCGGTAAAATGGAAAGTGAAAAACCCTAAAAAGGGGGCTAAGATATCAAAGAACCAAATTTATGAATGTCCTAGACACTACAAGACGTTTTAACACACATTACACATATCCTTTTTTTCACTTTCCATGTTACTTGGACATTGGTGGACCCTCCGGGATTTGAATCTCATTTGGATCCCATTTGGACACCATTTGGATCACGTTTGGACCCTATTTGGATCACATTTGGACCCCTAAATGCAGCGGGCCAAAGCTGTGCCCTATTTGCAGCAAACCGTTCGCTTACGCATCCGATTTGGATATTCACTATAGGCGTGTGCATTTGAAGGAACCATACCCTAAAAGGTACGTTCGAAATCACAAAATCCATTGTGTATGTAGTGATTTGCTTAAGGCGACGCATTGATTGCCGTGGGGTGCCGGCAGCAGAATGTCGCCCCTCCTCTCTTGCCCAAGAATCTGCCAAGGAATGTCTCCGAAGTCGCATCAACGGCAGCATCGACTTTCCCTGTATTAACATCTTGTACTGTGCTCACCAACCCGTCGAGCGTGGTGAGTATGGCGACCCCTCATGGTCAGTACTTAGTTATCAATGAGGTAGGCTTTTGTCCAGCAGTGGACGTCCTGCGGCTGGAAGAAAGACGCGTTGATAAAACAAAAAATTGAGCCGTCGCGGGAAGCCTGGCAGATGCAAAACATTTTCACTGCAGTCGCCACAGTCATCACAGTCGCTTCAGTAGCCCCAGTTACTATAGTCACAACAGTCGCCACAGTAGCACTCCCAGTTACCCCCCCCCCCCCCCCCCCCCAGTCACCAAAGTCGCTCAGTAGCCCCAGTCAACACGGTAGGCAGGATGGACGAAGGGCAGTCAACTAGTCAGTCAGTAACTAGTTCGGTCATCATCATCATCATTTCAGCCGTAAAACGTCCACTACTGAACACAGGCCTCCCTCGTGGATTTCCATGAGGGGTAGTTGCCATACTCACCACGCTTCGGAGGCGGGTTGGCGAGCGCAGTACGGGATTTTGATACACGGAAAGACGCTGCTGCTCATCTTCCGGAGGTATCCCTTAGCAGGCTCTTACTGCATCCACGTGCATGAGAGGTAACATACTACTGTCGGCAGCCCGCGTTAGTGTTTTAAATACAATTTCTTTAATATGTTTTTTTTTCCAGAACCTACAACAGGAAAAACAGAAATCGCCAGCCGCCGAATGAACTAGAGGTGCCTCTGTACGCGTCGCTTCCAAAATGAAGTCGCCTTCATTCACATCACTATTCGTTGCTACTGAATGAAAATGAAATGAAAATGCGTTTATTGGTACACCACACCTTAAGAGGGGCCAATCCAACTTACTTTTCATACAACCGCTCGTACGTGGGTGTGGCGTCGTAATAGATCTTTCTATGAAACTTTTGATCTAATAGGTATCTTGTGCACTATATCTAGGTTTCTATCCAAACAAAAAATCTAAATTTGGAGAAAAAAAATCCGTATAAAATTTGTTTCTCCAAATTTTGTTTTTTTTGATGTGTCGCAGCTGCGCCACAGAGGTCGTCTGAAAAGGAGGAAGTTTGCGAATAACTTCGTCGTCTATGAACAGATTTTGATGAGATATCGCAGGGGACCCATATAGAGTTCAAAATTCGACTCCTAAGTGGGATAAAGTAAGAATTGAACGATGAAATGAACAGTTAGTTATTCTTGAATCTCGTTAATACGGGGTTTTTATAACGCTAACACCTTTTTAGTTAATCATCATCATAAACATTTGAAACAATCACTAAGAAATATGAAATAAGTGCTGTTTACAAAAAAATCATCACGAGCCTATTCCTTAACTTCAACTAGCTTTATCTAAGTATTGTTTCATTCGTTTGAAAAAGCAAGAAATACGTGTCTATTGTTTTTGTATTATAATCTGACGGACTGAACAGAATTTGGACTTTCAAACGCTGTCGTCATAGGCTTATTACCGCGGCGGCATCTAATTGCTTTGTTCTTGAAAAATAAAACTTCATACATTGACTCTCAAGGGATCCATGAGGTCTCAGGTACAATAATTATCAACCTACCATGAGTTTTCACAATCTATACTCGCTGTAGTTTAAAAAATGTATGAAAACTTGTACAGCGCCTCAAGCGGATAGTTTGGTACTAAAATACGCAGTAAACTGTACTACAGCGACTGTAGTTTCGGCTTCAAGATCTTTTTTGTACACAGTTTCTACAATAAATAAATAAAATAAATTTCATTTCATTTCATTTCAATTGCTTAGAATTTGGTATTATGAGTAACAAGTCTGACAGATGTCATAGTAACGTACTATTACTCCTGTAGTAACGGCAGGCGATCTAACAGTGACAAGTCGTGGTAGACACACTGGACCTAGACCAAAACCTACAAAACTACTTCTTTTGTAGTTCTGAACTCCTGGTACAGAGGTGATACTTACAAAGTGCTCAATAAGAATTAAGAAGTAATTCGTACATGAAGCTTCGTATGATTTTAAATTGAAAATTATTACCAACGTTGTGTTTTCATCAAAGAAAATTTTAAACCTCCTATATTAATATGGTCGCCTGGTACTTTTCAATACGAATTTACCTGTAAACTATACTTATTTATTTTGCGTGGAGGCGGTGATCATTAATTTGTGGATGACGCTGTAATAAGCCTCTCTGCTAATAAGCCGTATTATAATAAAAAATGAATGTTTCGTAATATAGAGCTGTCAACGTAAAATTAGCTAAAATTGTTCCGTTTTTGAGAACGGCACTAAGCGTTAGCGCTGTTTGTCATTTCAGTCCATTTTACGCAATTTTAGCTAGCTTTAGTTAGGAAGTGCGGCAACAGAATTGATGATATTGCTGGGTGGATTAGGCTACGCCATCTTCTCAGCTTAGTCGGAGGTAAATCAGAGGAGAGAACAGGTCAATACGTCTGTAGGTGACCGCGTGTTGACTCACGATGTTTTCCTTCACCGTTTAATGTACTTTGTAATGTGTTGGTATATAGTAAGTAAAGCAATATCCATGACTACATACATGTGTACATAAATAATAGGAGGGTAGATTAAAATCGTATGCCTCTGTGAGGTAATACATACATTATGTGTTATTTATACAAATTTATATATTTTACGACCGTCTCAGCGTAGTGGACAATATTACAGAGCTGCAGGAGGTCGATTTTCCGGGGAATAATACCCAGGTATTATTTCTATGTTTGCTGATTATGTATTTACTTCGCGTGGTCATACTATTATGTCATATAGTATGACCACCGGGGCAAGCATGGGCTGGTGGTCATACTTCGTTATAATTAATCCGCTACATCTGCGTGTTGGTCATTCTGAGAATTGGAGATTTCGGGTTTATGTGTTTGGGCAATAATGAGAATTCACAATCTATACTCGCTAGTGACTGTAGTTAAAAAAAATGTATGAAACCTCGTACAGCGCCTCAAGCGGATAGTTTGGTACTAAAATACGCAGTAAACTGTACTACAGCGACTGTAGTTTCGGCTTAAATTGCTTAGAATTTGTTATCATGAGTTACAATTCTGACAGATGTCATAGTAACGTACTATTACTTCTGTAGTAACGGCAGGCGATCTAACAGTGACAAGTCATGGACACACGACTTAGACCAAAACCTGCAAAACTAATGAGCCGTTTTCAGTAACAAAACAAAAAGAGTTTTCTACTAAACCTAACAGATGGAGCTGGCAAGCGGAGTAAGCAAGTTTGTGATTAATCCTGTCATTTTCAAATAATGCCTACCAGTAAAAGAAAATTAACGCCATCTATAAGGTTCGAGGTAACTATTTTTGAAGTTTTTACTTTTTAATGAAAACGCCTCATTCTTTTGCAATTCTGAATTATTGACGCGTCAGTTGCCGTAGCAGTAGAATGTTACCCCTTTCATGCCCGTGGATGCAGTAAGAGCCTGCTAAGGGATACCAGCATGTCGAGTATGGCAACTACCCCTCATAAAGATCATGAGGGAGGCCTGTGTTCAGTAGTGGACGTTTTACGGCTGAAATGATGAGACAGACATGACTTGTTGTGTGTGAGTTGTATGTGGGTATGTGTGCGTGTGTGTTTAGAATTATGTCAAAAATGAGTGTATTTATAGGTATAAGTACTGTTTTGTCATATGACCCAGCCCAGCTCAGACTAGGACAAACATGGGCTGGTGGCCATACTGTAATAGACATGAGCTTTCTCAATCTGTAAAAACATCTAGTGCTATGTTAAGTTTTCTTTCATACTAGCATTTGTTATTCCTACACGAGGAAACAAATGTATCATGACCAGTGGCGTAGCTAGGTAACCAAGGGCCCTGGGGCAAATTAAAAAATGGGGCCCCACTGCTATGTAAACTGATTCATCATCATCATCATTTCAGCCGTAAAATGTCCACTACTGAACTAAGGCCTCCCTCATGGATCTCCATGAGGGGTAGTTGCCATACTCACCACGCTTGGCAGGCGGGTTGGTGAGCACAGTATGGGATGTTGATATACGGAAAGACGCTGCTGCCCATCTTCCGGAGGTGTCCCTTAGCAGGCTCTTACTGCATCCACGGGTAGGAGAGGAGGTGTAACATTCTACTGCCGGCACCCCACGGCTCATTGTATAACGCGAAATATCGTGAAAAATTGCAAGTCAGGTGACTGTAGGTACATTAATTCAGGTCCGCGGACAGGAGATCGTTCATGATCTCCATCGTTAAATGTGGTAACACTAACGGTGATAATTTTTTTCCGGGGATTCCCCAACGACACTTGTAGCGTATCATTGTGTTTCTCTATCTAAAAAAAAATATACCGTTAGCGTTCACTATCCGTCAAATTGACAACACTGCAATGCAAAGACATTTTCCACTGGACACGTTATGCTTGCAAAATGAATGCAATCACGTTCAACCAATTTTTGCGGGGTACGGGGGGAGTGATTTTTTGCTGTCTTAGTTACACATATAGCGCACTGTTTCACAATTCTATAAGATGTTCTATAGTGATCGACGCAATCGATGAAATTCATGAATCAAAATGAATGAATGACGAAAAATGTAGGAGTTTGGTTACTTACATTTCGATTTGAAATTATAGTACCTAAATACGATCGTTTGCCTGTACTACGTGACAAAAATATTTTAATAGTGATTTCACTGTTCACCCTCATCCCGAGGCATCAATTGCGTGCACCTAACGCCTTTAATTACCGCTCAAAATTACAGATTTCCTTTATGAATTCCGACAAATAGAACACTAATTAATAAGATTACGCTGAGGTGCAGCCCCGGCATTACGTACGACACACTGATACGCAGAAACCAATAAAGAGAAGGTACAATGTTTGCACGCCAGTATAGGAGCAGGAGTGAGTTCGTTTGTTGTCCTCCAGAGGTACAAACAATAAATAAATAAAATTATTTATTTATTTATGTATTACATGAATAGAACTGGATAAATACTTTATTGTACCACATAACTAGAACTGGATAAAACAATCGGCACAACGTCTGTCGGATCAGATAGTAATTAAATAAACAGAAAAAAATAGTGAACTCGCTACAAAGGTTTATTTATTTTACTTCCCCACTGAAAAATAATTACGTTTGACGAAAATACAGTTTTGGTATGTACCTACAGTATTATTTTCTTAGACATACATATTTATTATTAACATTTATGAATATCTTTGTAATGAACGAATGGAAAATGAACGGTATAATCCAGACTTGTTTCGGTAGGTCACAAGTTTAGTTAAATTGCATTAAAATTTGAGTACTTTTTAAAATGGCGGTATGAATGAAATAATTACATCACATTTATTTCAATTTACGAAAAAATAGCTGCTTTTATGGGATAAAATTGTACTTACCTATGAAAAAAAATATTGGCGGATCAGTCACTATAATTTTTACAAAACAATACCTACACCTAGTCAATTTTTTAACTAATGTTTGTCCTCGACCACCACCAACGCACAGACAAGACAATTTCTTTCAGTTAGGCTAAAAGGCTGACTGAGTGACAGTGGGGTATAGGGCGGGATCGGCCAAGTAACGCGTCCAGTGGAAAATGTCTTTGCAACACTGCCAACCTACAGAAAGAATTTAGGGAAATTCCCTAGGCATAACTTTTGAATTTCTCTCAACTGTGTTGTCATGATTAAAGTGGGATTGCCTGTCATATTTATTTTGAAAATGGGAGAAATTTCCAAAAGTTCAGTTCGATCGAGATTTCTGGTAAGGATTGGAGGGCCCCCTGAGCTTGAGGGCCCCGGGGCACTGCCCCGCCTAGCCCCTGGGTAGCTACGCCACTGATCATGACCACAAACCCATGTTTGTCCTGATGGTCATGTTCATATGACAAAATAGTATGATCACGCGGAAGTTGCGTATTTAGTGAGACCAACTTTGATCAGTTGGTCTCACTAAATACGCATCTTCCGCGTGGTTATATTATTTTGTCATATCAATATGACCACCAGCCCATGGTCGTCATATTGTTATGACAAAATAAATATTTGACGAGGTCCTCAAAAGAATTGTTTATTTATTTTATTTCTTATTATTCATTCCGTCTTTTATTGCTGCTACGTTGTTTTTATGTACATAATAATTAACTTACCATTAAGAATAAATTTGATGAATTGTACCCAATTAGGTTAAGAGTTAAGAAATACTAGAAAACAAGTGAAATTAAGTCAAAACGATTTATGTACATACATTTGTAGATACCTTGCTTCCGTGTAAGTGATATGTAAGCTAGTTAAATTATTGTATGAAATAAAATAGTACAAATATATATTTTTTTAATTTGCAAGAATCCATAGTAAAATTCTTTAAGAGGGGAATTGAATAACCCTCCTGTCCTCTTTTGCCCGTGGACGTAGTAAGAATCTCCCAAAGGATATCTCCAGAAGGTTGCCATTAATAATCTGATAAAGCTGAAACATTCGCGGTCTTTTCGAATCCTAAAAAGTCGTAGAACTAAAGTTGTTAGAATATCATTTGGAAATTAATCCATGATTTTATATTTTAATGCATTTTATTGTTATTTGTTTTTACTTTAATAATATTCGAATACAATTCTTAATTGTTCCTAAACAAGTGAAATGAAATATTCCTTGGGGTGGTTAGAATTACCCTCTTTCGGCTTTACACTTATTTTAATACCCTGTAGAATCGATTTTACCTAAAGTGTGATGTCACAGGGCACACAAAAAGCAACCATTCTATCAAAGTAATCGTGACTCTGCAACAAAATACATAAAATGCGGAGTCATGTACGCACCCCTGCATGAGACTTGATTGAAAATACTTAACGCATTTTTTTTATTAGGGAGGTAGCTAGTAGGGTTTCAGTAGCCGTGTGGTGCCGGCAGTAGAATGTTACCCCTCCTCTCATGCCCGATGCAGTAAGAGCCTGCTAAGGGATACCTCCGGAAGATGGGCAGCAGCGTCTTGCTCGCCAACCCGCCTGCCAAGCGTGGTGGCAACTACCCCTCATGGAGATCCATGAGGGTGGCCTTGTTCATTAGTGGACGTTTCATGGTTGAAAAGAAGGAAGTAGTAGGGTTAGCTTGCTAGTGCGCCGTCGAACGAATTGTCTGGTGACGATTGGTTCGACGTTCTAGCACTAAGGTGAGAGACGAAATAACGGGCTTTTAGTTGGTAAGTATGCCACTGTCTACTAGCAGTATGTTAATAGGCCTGTGGTGAGCCCAACATAACCCTCCGGCTCTCCTTGGGCTAAAGGATATGTGTAAAATGCATTTTCCCATCGGAAAAGAAAAAGGGTCGGCGTATCCCATAGGCGGACACAGGGAGGGCGATGGCGCATTATGGCGATGCACCGTCGTAAGTTCCGTGAGTAAGTTAGTAGAACTTTTTGTGAAGAATTCATCCGGGAAAGTACTACCATGCCTATGCCAAGCAGTACTGTCTGCATTGCTGTGTTCCGGTTTTAAGGGTAAGGGGGCCGGGGAAATTAAGGGCACATGATAATTTACAAGTCTATGTCTCAGGGCGCAATGTAGTGCAGCGGTGGTGACGTGCGTCGTGAACTTGATTACCGCTTAACATCAGGTGGACCTTCGGCTTGTCTCGTCATTTAGTAGGAGCCAGTTCTTAACGAGCCCCTGGAGCACCGAGGCCGGCCATCCGGGAGGTTTTAGTGAGTCGTCATAACCATGCTGTGCCCTTATGCATGCATGGTATATGTTGGCAGATATCCCCTCGTCACAATAAAAGGGTTTACGGGGGCCAATCCAGATCTAGTAACCCCCATTAGCATTACTAAAGGAAGGTAGCTACGAACTGAGCCACACAGGTCGTCAAAACAGGCCGGCCGGAGTCAAGTCTCGATGGTTAATCCCTCAAGGCATAGATAACGGTTGAGTGTTTTGCTTTGCTTAATAGCGCTTGCTTGTTTTACACACAAATCTGATGATGGGATCCGTGATAAATCAAGGGAAATACTCAAATATAATAGGCGTCGGTACATACTTAAAGCAGTTTGTGTATTTTCAGCAAGGTCAACGTTTTAATCACTGAAGTCAGCTTTTTGTTGAAAAATTAAAGAATTTTAACGATTCGTGTTGGTGCTTCGTCTCAGCCAACTTGAGTTCATAGTTTCTCGTTATTAACCTATCTATGTTATTAACCTTGGGTGTGTATGTTTGAAGGTGTGCAATAAAGCATTTTCTAGCTATCTACTCCGCATCAGAGGTACGAACGAGGCAGCGCTGATTTTCAGACTGATTCTGAAAGGATGTCTTCACGAACCCTATCGCAGTCAAAATGGGACAGGCCATACCGAGTTGGGATAAAGATTAATGATGTCACGTATAGGATTCGGAAGGACCCGCGAGGAGTGCCGAAGGTCATTCATGTTAACCGACTCGCTTCCCATAATACCACTGGTACAAGATTTTAGTGTTACAGGATGGGAGCCCTTCGTGCAAAATAATAAGACGACAATCAAAACAAAATACCCAACGATCGAACGAACTGATTTCCCCTAATTCCTACGAAAAAAGCCATACCCTTCAACAGCTAAAAGGTATTGAAGGTATTGGTGGTATAATGGAGGACGAGTGACGGAGGCAAGGTGCGGTACCTACACGTGGTAGGTATCAGCTAGGCTCGAAAATAATGATTGATTGCTTCTAACAACGATCTATTATAGTTTCCTGGAGATACTATTTGCTTTTTAACCCCTGATAAAAAAGGCCGGTGTTATAAGTTTGACCGCTAGTATGTGTGTCTGTTTGTGGCACCGTAACTCTCAAACGAGTAGACCGATTTGCATGCAGCTTTTTTTAATTAAAAGCAGGATTTCCGGCGGGTGCTTCGTAAACATGTTTTATCAAAATCGGTTAAGAAGTTTACAAGATATGGGGGTTGAAAGTTAGCGAATGTTTTCAAATATACCCAAGTGTGGTATCAAATGAAAGGGCATGATGTGTAGATCGCTATACGAGGGTGGGTAAACATTAAAAAAGAATAGGTTACCTCAGAGACTTCCCTAGAGTACTTCAGAGGCTTGGAGCCGAAAACTGGCAAGAGACAGCGCGATGGATAGAAGAAAGTGGCGACTAATAGCTACTAATCACCATCATCATAACAGCCGTAAAACGTCAACTATTGAACACAGGCCTCCCCCATGGATCTCCATGAAGGGTAGTTGCTATACTCACCACGCTTGGCAGGCGGGTTGGCGAGCGCAGTACGAGATAATGATACACGGAAAAACGCTGCTGCCCATCTTCCGGAGGGATCGCTTAGCAGGCTCTTACTGCATCCACGGGCATGAGAGGAGGGGTAACATACTAGTGCCGGCACCCCACGGCAGCTACTAATACTATATAGTATTAGTAGTACTTATTATTTTTATTGTATACGAATAGTTATTAATAGCATGAAATTCAAAGTTAAATTTTGAGGTTAGGTGAACCTTCATTAAATCATTATCAACAACATCCAAACAGCTGAAGCGATTGTGATACTTATAATTACGTATAATATATTTATATATTACCCAGACCACCCCATACACACAATCTTGAATTCTCTTTCTTAGGAAGTGGGTTGCGAAAAAGGAATTAAAATTGACGTTTTATAGGAAACTAAAAGGAATTTAAGTTATTTTTTCAAATTGTTGCGAATCCCAGTTGCGATACCTACCGGAGCGCAACGTGCACAAAGCGAAACATCTCTTTAGGGTTCCTTACCTAAAGGGTAAAAACGGAACCTTTTTAAGATTCCGCTGTCTGTCTGTCACCAGGATGTATCTCATGAACTGTAATAGCTAGACAGTTGAAATTTTCACAGATGATGTATTTCTGTTGCCGCTGTAACAACAAATACTAAAAACAGAATCAAATAAATAAATAAGGGGGGGCTCCCATACAGATCCTGCGTTTCAGCCGGCCACTAAACCAACTGCGCCACCGAGGTCAAAGACATGGATTTGTGGAGTTGTCTGGTGTCCATAAATAAATAAACACATCAGCCTTTAGCCATTACAAGTGACCTTCGACCCCAAAAAATTAACACGTTGACATGTGTCTAAGCTGAATGGACCCGCAGATCCATCCCCTCCACATCATAATTGATGACCGTTACGACATTGAATGCCGTACATCAGGGGTCTCCAAATTGTTTCGCTCGGGGTCCGTTTTTAGAAATGAAATGACCATCGTGGTCCGCACATTTTATTTATAAGAAAAAAATATTTATTAAACAAATGTAATTGAGGAAATAACACAGGTATTTTGTTACATAGGTATCAATGCGAAAAATGACATTTTTTGTTGCGAATTATCAGCCTGAAGTTTGGAGTAAAATTGGTGCAAGCTATTGACATTAAATCCTGGAGATGTTCAGTAGTAAGTCGAGATCAAAATTTATTCATAATGAACTTCATCTTCGAAAATGCTGCTTCACAAATATATGTCGATCCAAACAAAGTAAGAAGTTTCAAAGCTAATTTTTGTAATTCTGGATATTTATTACCACACACAAATTTTATCCAGAACTCTTCACTGGAAACTTCCGAATGTTTGTGTTTTAAAACCGTGTTTTCTTGGAAATCGATCATTTCCATCTGCAGAGTAGCTTTATCACTTCCGAAAACAACTGCAGCTTCATTGCTCCATTCACCGTCAGGATGCAGAGAGTAAATGCTGCTGAGGATTTCTACAACATTTTACATTACATACTTCGCCCGGCCGTTTTCGAACTGACGTCAACAAAGATAATGCGGGGGATACATTTTTATTAAATTTAAGATCATATTGTAACCATATTTCTTGCAATAAATGATTTATGATTAAATTACGTACAGCTCGCGTCAATCTTTTTGGCGCCACGGAAGTTATTTATATCGGAAGTAGTCCTTATTGTAAGTTACTGTGTTCTCGCGGTCCGCACAAAATGGGTCAGCGGTCCGGATGCGGACCGCGGTCCGCCATTTGGCGACCCCTGCCGTACATTATATTAAGTGAAACAAAAACCCAACCGCATGGGCCACGATATTCCAAGTTAGCCATTGATCGGAAAAAAATATCTCACTAATATTATAAAGCCGAAAGTTTGTATGGAGGTTTGTTACCTCTTCACACAAAAACTAGGGTACGTATCGAGATGAAATATTGCAAACGTATAAATGTTGGTGCACGGCCGGTATTAATGGATTTTTCTTTCTTGAAAAATGTATGTGCACACTTAACACGAGCTTTAACGGTGAAGGAAACATCGTGAGGAAACCCGCGGCTTAGTTAGCTTAAGACGTATTGACCTGTTCTTTCCTCTGAATAATAGCTGACTAAGCTGAGAGGATGGTATAGGTGCTGGGCAAGCCTAATCCATCTAACAATGGCCCAGGCACTGCAGCGTCCCGTACAGCATGATTACCAGTTGCTGACGCTGTATAAATCATCTGTTATAGATGCAAAGGCCTTACTATATAAGTATATATGTAGATGCTGACTAGGATTAACACAAAGGCTACTATTTATCCGGGTACAACATGCGAAGCGGCGGGCACAGGCTAGTATGTTATAGTTTAATAATCGTTTTTTAATATTTAACGGTTCAAAATACGATATTTTTTACTTCAGCTGATAATAATAAATTTTATTTTTATTTTATTTATTTAGGTACACAAAACACAAAACAAGCAATACAAAAATAATAATAAAAGCACTGAAAATGATCTGGCTTGAATCGCAACTCATGTGTACATGACAAACTTATAATTATAATTTATGTTAAGTGAAGCTAAATTATTAAAAACAAGAAGACAAAAAATGCAAACAATATTAATTATAAAGGAAGGATAGTTATTGCTCGTTTTTGTGGTTGCGCTTCAAGTGTATCAATGTTTTATTCTCAAAAAACATCTCGGAAAACGTTTAGAAGAACACTCAATGGTTAGTTTTTCTGAAAACCTAAATAAATTTTTTTGAAACGATTTTTTATAGATTTAAGTAGGCCTCGCTTCCACGCACTACTTCAGAAACCCGCCGCTGAAATAACCTGCCCTTATGTTTTTTTATACTACTAAATGACGAGACAAGCCGAAGGCCCACCTGATGTTAAGCGGTTTCCTCTATCTATAACAATTGCAATGCCGCGGTTATCACGTTCTCTAAGCACGTGACCAACGCTGCATTGCATTGCGCCCGTCACCCTGAGACAGAGTTGTAAGGTCTCATGTGCCCGTAATTTCACCGACCCCCTTGCCCTTCAAACCGGAACACACCAATGCAGACATCACTGCTTGGCGGCAGAAATAGGTATGGTGGTAGTACTTCCCCGGATGAATCTTTCGCAAAAAGTTCTACTACTACTCATTAAGTTCATGGGCATGAAACTGTGCTTTGAGGGACTAGTATTAGGTATACAATTATTGAATTCCCGAAAATTGGGTCACCACCTCAGCCGTAGGACGTCCCTTGTTGAACCTAGGTCTCCCTCATGTATACCCCTAGTACTGATTAGTACTTAGAGATCAAGGAAGGGGTTGTTGTGGTACTCGCCACGCTTAATAGGTAATTAAAAATTTTAATACAATTTTTTTTCAAATTAAAATGGAAGCGTTAGAGTGGCGTTAGTACAAAAGTTATAAACCCTTTTATCTGAAACAAAATTGATTGTCTTGAAAGTTTTTGATAAATGGGGAGTTATGAAAAACCCCCAAGTCAATCAATTTGACTTAATTTGAAATTTGACGAGCTCTGTGGCGCAGCGGGCGAAGGTCCGCCTGCGACGCAAGAGGTTGCGGGCTCGAGTCCCGCCTCGGGACAAATGTCTGTATAATCAGCAGATATTTGTTCAGGGTGTTCTGGATGTTTTTCTATTGTAGGTGACCTAAGGTCTTTTATATAATAAAAAATATCTCTATGTACCTAGTATAATTTATTAAGTATATCAGTTATCTAGTACCCATAACACAAGCTCTGCTTAGCTTGGGGCTAGATGATGTTGTGTGAATTTTCCAGCATTATTATCTACTTCATTCGCTCACATAAAACGTCCACTACTGAACACAGGCCTCCCTAATGGATGAGGGGTACTTGCCATACTCACGACGCTTGGCAGGCGGGTTGGTGAGCAGTGGATGTTCATACACGGAAAGTGTGTAAATTTGCCCCTCAGAGGCGGGGGTTGAGGCTGCTCCACAGTTTTTGACTTTTGCGGTCTCACCGTTCCTCATGTAACCCACAATTATGTACTTTACGGTAAATAAATGATTATAATAATAATAATGTATTTATTTCAAAAAAGGTTTAAGTACAAGGTACAGTTATAAGGTACTTAAGCTAATTACAGTGTAAAATATTTAAGAAAAGTACAATTTGATAAACCATTTAGGGTTGTATTAAGATGTGAGGGCTCTCTACATCGACTTCTAGCGGGCTACAAAGGTACTAACTAAAATCATACAATTTACACTATATTAAAAAATGTAACCCTTATTTCTTACAATCTACTTTATTACTATTTTATTTACTAAATTAAATGTTACATAGGCTTTAATTTAACTGATAACAAAAGATCAGTCTCGACATAATCCAAATTTCGCAAATAGGATGTTATATTTGTTTCAAATTCTTGTTGTGTCATCTTATGTAAAGGTATAATTTTGTTTAATTTGTTGAAGAAGTAAGGTGCCGAGTAGAATGTGTGATGATGTGCAAAAAATGTTCGAGTTTTTATCACAGAGAACACTTTATTCTTTCGTCTTTTGCTGACATGTACATATATCTGCCGGTTTTTTATGCTGTGTGAGAAGGATTTTTTGTAAATAAAGTTTTCTAACTGTGAGTGATTATGATTAAGGAAAGCCGCTGCTGCCCATTTTCCGGAGGTACCTATTCTTTAGCAGGCTCTTACTGTATCCGCGGGTTTGAGAGGAGGGGTAACATCCTACTGCCGTGGGGTGCCCCCACGGCGCTTCGCTCACTCGTTCGATAAATAAAACCAACACCCTTAGTTACATCACAAGTGCCCTTTGACCCCAGTGGACGGCCACTTCGATATCTGCAGCTGAACAGACATCAGTACCATTTCCGCCAGCTCAGACACAATAGATGACATCTGCGTTATTGACGGCCCGTCGGACATGAGATAGCTGAGGCGAACACTGCACGTTGGTGATAGGTCGGTGAAGGTACGATGTATTTGCCGATAACGTGACGTGAATTAAATAAAACCGGGCAAGAGCGAGTCGGACTCGCGCACCGAGGGTTCCGTGCCATCATACAATATAATATAATGACAAAGGCGGTTTTATATTTGTTAGAGAACCTTGACAGCGCCATCTCTTGTCTGATATTGTCTGCAAATTAGAGAGTTCGCTATAATTTTCCTATAAAGTTTACATATACGACGAGCTCTGTGGCGCAGCGGGCGAAGGTCCGCCTGCGACGCAAGGGGTTGCGGGTTCGATTCCCGCCTCGGGACAAATGTCTGTACGATCTGCAGATATTTGTTCAGGGTGTTCTGGGTGTTTTTCTATGTATAATAAAAATATATATCTATGTAGTATAATGTATTATGTATATCAGTCATCTAGTACCCATAACACAAGCTCTGCTTAGCTTGGGGCTAGATGATGCTGTGTGATTTGTCTAGCATTATTATATCATTATTATTATTATACTTCTATTATCTATAAAAGTATCACGGGTTTATCTTTGCAAACTTCGGAGATAAGGGAACGGTCGTTTTATTCAACATTTTTGTAAGTAACTCAGAAACGATACGGCTTAAAGGAAAACTAAAAACTGTTTATTAATGTGCAAATGAATACCTTTCATATGATACCCACATCACCTAGTAACTTCCAAATAATTTTGAAAACCCCCCTTCCACCCCCATTGTCTAAAAAAACTATGCAAATTAGAGGGTTCGCTATAATTTAATTTTTCTATAAAGTTTACATACACTTCTATTAACTGTAAAAGTATCACGGGTTTATCTCTACAAACTTCGAAGATAAGGCTCCTCTTTGAATTTATATGTTGGTCCCCCCCGGTTGATATGTTGAAAAAGGTCGTTTTTTCAACATTTTTGTAAATAACTCAAAAACGATACAGTTTAAAGGAAAACTAAAAAGTGCTGTTTATTAATGCGCAAATGATTACCTTTTGGTTCTATAAGTAATTTCATGAATGAAAATCACTGAATGCTGAAAAGTCGTACAACAAAAGTTGTTCCTGGGGATGGTAAGACACCCTGTATAAAATAACAAAACCGAGAAAAACCCTACAAAAATAATAAATTTGGGCTACCTACCTTCCCATACACGTAAGGTGGGGATGATCATTTTTTTCTTTTATTTTTCCATCTTTTTCATTTTTGGGTATCGTGAATATGTATTTTTAAACGATTTCGGGGCTGCGAAGACAATTTTTAGATTTAGGGTACCGTTTGCGAAATATTAAAGTTTAAAACATTTTCGAGCGTCCCAAAAAAAATAAAATAAATTATTCGTCCCTCTAAAATCTAAACGGCTAGCTTTACATATCTTAAAAAATATGAATACAATTTAATATGTTTTGGTAAACGTAAAAAACATATACTAACTTCTAAGAACAGGTCTACGGTTAACTAGCGGAACCCTACATAGTGCGTGGCCCGACACGCACCTGATCTAATTTGTTTTATACATATATCTTTCAGTTTAGCATACACGTTCATCCCCACTTTAACCCACTATATTATATAGGTATAAATGCCTTAACCAATTTTAATAAAATTTGTCAAATACCGCTAGAAACCTGCTTTTAAATCGGTCCACAGGCACAGATTCCAGAATCAAATATTTTGGAGGTACCTTGGCAGATTCTTACTGCATGGGAATGAGAGGAGGAGCAACATTTTACTGCCACCCACACATACTGCTATTTTAATACCTACTTTATATGACTACAGGAATAAATAGCAAGGCGTTCTTATCGGCTTAGAAATTCCTTTTCACGTGAAAAGCTCCTCGAAATGGCAATTTAACAGTAATTTTTCAAGCACTTGATAGATGGCGCTCTTCATCTCGGGAATAGACATGTCACTGTGTAGGTACACAGCGGAAGTGGAAATTAAATTGAATCGTGACCCGTGTGACTACCATGAGTTTTATTTTCATCTTTTTTTTACCATTAAAATGTTATCCCAGAGTGGCATAGGCTATATTTTATCCCCCGATTCCCACGGGAACGGAAATTACGCAGGTGGAACCGTGGAGCGGCTGGTACCTATATTATAAGCAGGAAGACGAGCAGACGGGCCATCTGATGAGAAGTGGTCACCGTCGCCCATGGACATCTACAACACCAGAGGCGAAGCTGAGTTGTCACTGTATTGTGATAATGTGTGATCTTGTGTGGCACAAATGTTGGAATTTTGGTGTTTTCACCTAATAATAAGGTTTCAAATGACATTCAAACATTTGTGCCGCACAAGATCGCCTGCCTACAGTAGTAATGGTACGTTACCGCCGTGGGGTGCCGGCAGTAGAATGATACCCCTCCTCTCATGCCCATGGATGCAGTAAGAGCCTGCTAAGGGATACCTCCGGAAAATGGGCAGCAGCGTCTATCCGTGTATCAACATCCCATACTGCGCTCACCAACCCGCCTGCCAAGCGTGGTGAGTATGGCAACTACCTCTCATGGAGATCCATGAGGGAGGCCTGTGTTCATCAGTGGAAGTTTTATGGCTGAAATGATGAATGATACGTTACTATGACATCTGTCAGATTTCTAACTCATGGTACCAAATTCTAAGCAAATGAAGCCCAAACTACTACAGTCGCTCAGGTCTTGGAGCATTTTTTGGAGCTCAGTTGCTGATGGAGCAAACAGCACGATGTCGTCGGCGAAACGTAGGTTAGAAAGTTTTTGATCTCCAATTGGTATGCCCATCGACTGCCAGGGTGACTCTAGGTTTTTAAATATTTCTTGCATCGTGCTTGTGAACAGTTTTGGTGAAAGAGGTCACCCTCTTTCACACCTGTCTCGTTTAGTAATAGGTCGTTTAGTTTAGTATTAATAGTCGTATATTAGTACCAAACTATCCGCTAGAGGGCCTAGAGGCGCTGTACAAGTTTTCATACATTTTTTTAACTACAGTCGCTAGCGAGTATATATTGTGAAAACTCATGGTGTCATCCTGTAGACTAAATCTACTGAGAGTGATCCAAATGACGTGCCAACCTTGAACCGGTTATTAATGTTTTGAATGTATAGTAGATTGTTAAACGAGGGTCGAAAGAATCAATTCTCGAGGTATTTAGACTATTATAGTCCGAGTAGGAATTGATTCTTTTACCCGTGTTAAACACTCTACTTTTCATTTCGAATATGAGGAAAATAAAACTAGTTGTTTATCTAAACTATATAGTGATAACATATAATAATATTAATAGTAGGTAGGTACTTACCTATTTAAAATTAATTGTTAAATTAGGACCTATTTTTTTGAATTCCGTCACAGATACATAACAGATTACTATCCCACCAATTAATGCCGACTTTTTAAATTTTAAATATAGAACTCACCGCGTAATTGTTGCGGCTTATTCCACTCAAAGAAGTTTGCGCTAAGTTCACACTGGCTGTTTAGAAATTCACATGACCGCAGCATTGTTATTAGTTTGTTTTACATAAAACTCTTCATAGCTGACAGCAGTTCTATTTTTAAAGTTAATTCCGGCCCTTAGGTGAGAAGTAATTTTTATGAATTTTTCCCGCTCTATGAAGAGAAGCAGCATTTTCCACCCAAAACAACACTACTTTCCGAGTATGAGAAATGAAAAATATTTTTACTATGACTTTCCCAATCCCGTGGATGTCTCATTACCTATTGATATTTTCGATAGGTAGGTTCCGCTTGCCGACCATTTGGTCCCGCCACTACCCTCGACGGAGGGAACCCATTATCATGATTGAAATGAACTTTTTAAAATAATTTTGCGGGTGTCGAAACGCTGCGCTGATTTATTTTAATTTGGAAGCTACGGATGAATTTCTCATGCTAGTCGTACTACCAAAATTTGTAATTTGATCATATTTTCACCATGGTATGCCATTCATCATCATTATCATCATGTCAGCCGTAAAACGTCCACTACTGAACTGAGGCCTCCCTCACAGATCTCCATGAGGGGTAGTTGCCATACTCACCACGCTTGGTAGGCGGGTTGGCGAGCGCAGTATGAGATGTTGATACACGGAAAGACGCTGCTGCCCATCTTCCGGAGGCATCTCTTAGCAGGCTCTTACTGCATCCACGAGTATAAGAGGAGGGGTAACATTCTTCTACCGGCACCCCACGGCGGCCATTATTTGTATTAAAATAGCAGGTATTTAACTCAAAGATTTGAATCGTTAGATTGTGACCTTCAGCAAAAACTGTAATTGTGTGTTAACAATATAATGCATAACCAAATTATCTGTAGATAAAGCAAACATTTTCCGTGGGGTGCCGGCAGTAGAATGTTGCCGGTCCTCTCTTGTCCGTAAATGCAGAAAGAAGGCAGTAGCGTCTTTACATGTATTAACATCTACCTACTGCGTTTGCCAACCCGCCCGCCAAGCGTGGCGGGTATGGAAAAAATCCCCTCGCGCTTTGGAGATCCATGATGGGAGGCATATGTCGAGCAGTGGACGTGAACAGCAGTCCTACGGCAGAGGTGATGATGAAAGCAAACATTTTGTCCCCCGGCTGGAATCGAACCCGCCAGGAGGTTGCGTGTCGCCTAAAATAAATAATATTGAATATTTTAAGAATCTCATTATCTAAGTCCGTGTACAGAATAAAATTATAACGTAGGGTACAGAACATTATCCATAGCTTTATTTTTTTTCTTGGATTTGTTAATACAACACTTTATAAGTAGGTAGTAGAATCCTATGTATTCTTACAATGTGTAAATATTAAAATAAATTAAGAATCTCATTATCGAATATTTTAAGAATCTCATTATCTAAGTCCGTGTACAGAATAAAATTATAACGTAGGGTACAGAACATTATCCATAGCTTTATTTTTTTTCTTGGATTTGTTAATACAACACTTTATAAGTAGGTAGTAGAATCCTATGTATTCTTAAAATGTGTAAATATTAAAATATTCTTAAATTTTTAATATTTTTTTATGCTCTTTAATGTAGACTTGAGTTCCAAAGTGCAACTTGATTTGTCTATTGTGAAATAAATAATATTGAATATTGAGTTACAGAATTTGCATTCATTCATCTTGACAGTACGAAAAACAAATAAAAATCACACATTTTCCTGATTTGAATTTGGAATTATCTTCTTTAAAATTTAAACTTTTAATGATACCAAAACCAGCCAGATACAAACAGTATGGCCAAAGAGATTTTATTACAAGTTCATACATACCTTAATGCGAAAAGACTTTTTCCCCAACCTAATATGACAGAAGAGGCAGACGTATGTACTGTACTAAGATAGGTAGAAAGATTGGTAGACGGCTACAAAACCTATCAACGTTTTGCAGTGTTTTAAATTAATTGTCTGTTTTTTTAAAGCCTTCGTGGCTTAGTGGCCGTACGCAAGTAGTAAATTAAATTAACCACAGAAACGTTGATAGAATATTTTATTGCCGTCTAAGTACATACCTACAGAATATAATTATAACGACATTTGAAACGTACCTACGTTGTAATTAAATTCTGTACACGACGCCAAATCTGTAACCCAATGTTCAATATTATTTATTTCACAATAGACCAATCAGTGGGTCGTGGGGTGCCGGCAGTAGAATGTTACCCCTCCTTTCATGCCCGTGGATGCAGTAAGAGCCTGCTAAGAGACACCTCCGGAAGATGGGCAGCAGCGTCATTCCGTGTATCAACATCCCGTACTGCGCTCGCCAACCCGCCTGCCAAGCGTGGTGAGTATGGCAACTATTCATGGATTCCATGAGTGAGGCCTGTGATAGTGGACGTTTAAGAGGAAAGATTTGTATGTTCTATTTTGTATGTTTGTAACAAATAAACTCAAAAACTACTGGACCGATTTTCAAAGTTCTTTCACAATTAGAATGCTACATTATCCTTGAGTAACAAAGGCTATATTTTATTCCCGTTTTCCCATGAGAACGGGAACTACAAGGGTGAAATCGCGGAGTGCGACTAGTAATAATGTTACAAAAAGGAACGATTTGTATTGTATGTTTGTAACGAATAAACTCCTAAACTACTTGACTGATTTTAAAGTTCTTTTACAATTAAAATGCTACATTATCTCTGAGTAAGATAAGCTATATTTTATCCCCGTGATCCCTCGGGAGCGAGAATTACGCGAGTGAAACTGCGTGCGGCTAGTGTCATATAAATTAATATGTAATGGATTGTAGCCAATGTCTTCTGTACAAACAAGGTGTAGTAGGTAACGTAGATACTCGTTAGGATTCGTAAAAACTAGATACGTGCTCGAAATAATAAGTGCGTAGTTACCTTTGTATTATTTTGGCTTCCACGTTCATGCCTTCACCTTCAATCGAAATAAAACATGTTTCTGGCTTGGTAGAATGATAGGCGGAACGTAGTCTCTGTCGTGTTATGTAAGACTTAGTATTAAAAAAAAATACCACGAGTACCGCTTCCTAAGGACTGTGTGGTCTTTATTAGGCCAGTCCAGTCCAGTCCAGTCCTCGAAAGGGGTGATTCTGGCCACCTTAGGGAACAACTTAAGTTTTACCACTTTCCAGGATTCGGTGATTTTCAAGAAAGGACCACAAAAGTTTTAACTTTAACAGCATTATTATACGATAATGACAACACTAAACGCTAGCTGATTCCTGATAGGGTCATTGACCTCCACGAATAAATAAATAAATAATTCTGGACAAATCACACAGCACCATCTAGCCCCAAGCTAAGCAGAGCTTGTGTTATGGGTACTAGATGACTGATATACTTAAGTGATATGCGAAGTGTTGCTTTGATTTCAGGTATGTATAAAAATACCTAAAGATAAGTATACATTTTAGTATAAAAAATCCACATTTAAACTCAGGATCATCTCACCACATCAACTAGTGAAAATGAGAATAAAAATTGTAAAAAAATCGAAATCGCGATTTTTTACCCTCCATGCGGACTTTTTTTATGGGCTCTCTTTTCTTACCCTGGTGGGTTAGTACACAATGTTCTAACACGCGCTGTAGATCATCATCATCATCATCCCGTAGGCACCCACTGCTGGGTGTAGGCCTCCCTTTGTGTACGCCACATAAGCCGATCCTGCAATGTGCTAAGCCAGGAATTTCCCGTCGAATGTCGTCTGCGCTCTGTAGATGCTACATAGGAAACTAGGTAAAATGTAAAACAATAATTTTCAAGGAAATGCCAATGCAAGAAGAGAACATGCAAGGAAATGAAAACCTTATCAAAAATTTACGATTCCGGTGGGATTCGAACCCGTCACATCGACTCTTGACGCTTTCTAAGGCCGGAAAAAGATACATTATTAACATTTTTTGATTCTGACGGGGTTGCAACCAACGTCGGTGAAATAAAAAATTTATAAATTCATTAATTTATTGTTTGCAATTACTTATTTATTTAATCAGTTAACAAAACAGGAAAAAACAATTTACAGAGTTCATAGTCACAATCTAGTTCAGCTCCCAAAAATATGATTACATGGCATAATTAGGCAAGACACAATGTTATAATATTTTGCTAAATAGTTTTATAAATGCAATAAGTAAGCTTAATGAAACAGACAGGTCAAGGAGTAAAGTAAGCAAACGAACTATATTAAGAGTTAACTTATAAGTAGAAACCTAAATCCTAGTTAGAATATACAACACATACAGATAAAAATAAATTATAATAATTAAATAAGAATAATAACCTAAATATACTACTTTTAAACGCACTTTCTCTCTTCTCAAATATATCTAAATCAGTATTGACGTCATTATAGACGACACATACGGACAATTTGATTATAAAAAGAGGTATTATTTTTGTAGACCTGCAAAGAAAATGAATTAAATTTACGACACTCCCGAGCATTAATTTTTGGAGCATTTAACTCCAGTTGGGATATGAGCGATGGGGAGTCTATAAAAGAATGCAGTAATTTATTGAATGCAGTAATTTATGAAATGCCTTCATAAATTACTGCATTCCGTTAAACGACAGATTCAAACAATTTGGCGGGACACGATACAAATTTTATAGGCCTATAATTCGAACAATCAGCTCATCTCTCCTGACTTATAAATTGGAACTAAATTGGCTGTTTTCCAACGAGTCGGGAAAACTTCACTGCTAAGAGATTCGTTATATAATATCAGTAATGGCGTGCACAACTCCTCAGCGCAGATTTTAAAAAGTTTTGCGGGGAGACCATCAGGCCCAGTCTCCTTACTGGTATCCAATGCTTTCAGTTTGCGGAGCACATCGCCTCTGCTGAGAAGTAAATGTCTCTCTTACCTCCTCACAATTTCCAAGTCAATTGCGCTTAGCCCTTATTAAACCTGTTCCGAAAGTATCAAACCCAACCGAACTAAAACAATAACGCCCTATTTCTATTTTACCATTCTTTTCAAAAATCATTGAAACGGTCGTTCACATGCAGTTGCATGCAAAATTTATCTCTGACAATCAACTCTTTAATAATTTCCAATCAGGGTTCAGAAAGGGTGATACTACAACGGCTCTCTTAAATATCACAGAAGATATTCATTTTCACAACAGTATGGAGAAGTCTCACATCACAGTTCTAGTATTAATCAACTTCAGCAACGCATTCAACGCTGTTGATCATGAAATTCTTCTTGCTCTTCTGCCAATACTAAATTTTTCTTCTTCGGTGGTTGAATGGTTCACTTCATACTTGTTAAATCGTCAGCAAAGAACCCGAGACGGAAATGATTTCTCGGGGTGGATGGATTTTGATGCAGGCGTTCTACAGGGAGGCATACTGTCACCACTCCTTTTCTCATGGTTTATTAAACTCACATCTTCGTAGTCAATGCCACCTTTACGCTGACGATTTAAAACTCTACTCATCAGCAACGGTAGATGGTTTCAGTGATGCTATTAAAACACTCAATGATGACCTTCTTAGATTAAAAACTTGATCCAACCGGTTCGGCATCAAAGTCAACCCCGACAAATGTCAGGCTATTGTCATTGGTAGCTCACGACAACTTGCTAAGCTGGGTCTCCTAGATGCTCTTCCGAATGCGGTTTACAATAGTTGTAAAATCTCTTTCACCACCACTGTTAAAAATCTTGGAATTCTATTTGACTCTACACTTAGCTGGATCCCCCATGTTAAGAAAATCTCTCGCAAATTGTATGGTTCCCTCCACGCTATTATTCGCTTAAAACATTTCCTTCCCACTTCTACTAAGATATCCCTTGCAAATTCGCTCCTTCTACCCATAATAATTGATTACGCAGATGTTGCTTTTATCGACCTTAACGGTATTTTCTGACATGGTCGAAACAGAAAATAAAACTGATACCAGTATTCGATCATATAGTAGGCGATCACGTGAAGTGATGCACTGTTTTCTACTATATCAATAACATTATTGATAAAATCATTGGTATAGTTCAGTGTGTCTAACATGAGTTGTGACTGTTAGATCGCTTGCCGTTACTAAGGTAGTAATAGAACGTTACAATGACATCTGTCAGATTTGTAACGTATAAAGAAAGCCCTGACTCCCGAACTAGCCTTAGCTGTGTGTCAGGCGACAGTATCAGTTAATTTTGTATTGACATTGATCTATTGAAAACCGAAAACTTATAATAATGTAAGAATTGTGTGTCATGTAGGTAAGGCCTTTGCATCTATTATAGATGGATTAGGCTTGCCCAGCACCTATACCATCCTCTCAGCTTAGTCAGGTAGGTATAACTCTAAATATAGTTCTTTAATAATATTTTGTATACTAATATTAAAAAAAGCAAATACATATATTTATATTTTGTATATTTACAACGAATAAACTCAAAAACGACGCGACCGATGTTTTTTAAATTCTTTTACCAATATAACAACTGCTACATTATCCCTGGGTAACATGGGCTATATTTATCCCCGTATTCCCGCGGGAACGGGAACTACGCGGGTGAAACCGCGGACTGCGGCTATTTATATTATACATTTGTCTAAGAAAGTACCAGTACAGATTATAAAATAGTTATCACAGCCGAACAACACCCTGCATGATATCCTCATAGACCTTCTGCGTCAGTGGGACATAGTCTCCCGTCTTCTGGTCCATGAAGAACACGGGGTCCTGGTGTCCCGGGCCGAAGCCCTGTTCCATCAGCTCCTTCTTCTTCAGCTTGAAGGTCGCTGTCAGTGGAGCCTCTTGGAGGATCCTGAAGGAGAATAGAATGTATCTTGAGAATAGAAGTAGAACGGCAGACTGATTACGTATCTCTTATATTATTCTCATCTCTTTAATTTAGTTAACAGGTGTTCTTGCATATTCGTCACAAATTTAATTCACGAATTGACGTTTGATAGCGATTATCGCGAGATTTGCGCCTGTTGCAAGTCTGTCGCTTGATACGTAACCAACCTGCGGTTATGTTACTTCTATATATTTGTGTATTTCATCGGAAAGTGCTCAGTAATTAAGCGTTTTATAACTTTTTAATCCCCGACAAAAAAGAGGGATACAATACAATACAATACAAAATACTTTATTGCACACCTTAAGAAATTACAGAAATAAAAACTTACATTAAACATTAAGGGATGTTATAAGTTTAACCGCTGTGTGTGTCTGTCTGTCTCACCGTAGCTCTTAAACGAGAGGACATATTTGCATGCAGTTTATTTTATTTTAAAGCATGATTTTCGGCGGTGATTCTTAAATTTACATGTTTTATCAAAATTGGTTAAGAAGTTTATAAGATAAGGGGGGGGGGGGTGAAAGAGGGGATGAATAATCGAATATTTCCAAACATACCCGAGTTTGTTATCAAATGAAATGATATCTATATAGCAAAACTGAGGGAACACATTACAAAAAAAAATTAGGTTACCTCCGAGACTAGGACAGTGTCTTTTAACTTCATCATTTCAGCCATAAAACGTCCACTGATGAACACAGGCCTCCCTCATGGATCTCCATGAGATGGAGGGGTAGTTGCCATTCTCACCACGCTTGGCAGGCGGGTTGGTGAGCGCAGTATGGGATGTTGATACACGGATAGACGCTGCTGCCCATCTTCCGGAGGTGTCCCTTAGCAGGCTCTTACTGCATCCACGGGTAGGAGAGGAGGGGTAACATTCTACTGCCGGCACCCCACGGCAACTTCTTTTCGTCTTTTAACTTAATTTATTTTTATTTTATAAGCTGTTTTTTTTTACACTCAACTTGTTTTCTTTACTGGTGACTTGTAATACCTACAGGTTTGTATAAACCTATCACAGACACCAGTCCCTCACAAAATAGGTTAAGATCTATGTTATTCGTTATTTTTACGTACTTACCCTTTAATAATTTTGTTGTAAGTGGAAAATAAATGTTTTTTGTTGTTGCTGTTTTCAATTTACAGTAATGTCAGAACGGTATGTACTGCCGCCAACCCACGTCAAAGGAAACCTACCTGATGAAGATAGGTCTGGCATACACTGGCAAGCTGGACTTGAGACCCTTGGCGAGGACAGCCAGGTCTGTCTTCTTCTCAGGGTCTATGATGGCGGCCATGCCGGCTTTGCCTTCCACGTGAGGAACCTGTGTTTTAACGAAACAAGCATTGATATTATTTTTTGTTTACGACTAAATGACGAGACAAGCCGATGGTCCATCGGATGTTAGGCGGTAACCTCTACCTTACAACTGCAAAACCGCCGTGATCACGTTTACTAAGCACGTCACCAACAATATGTATTGCAATGCGCCCTTTTACCCTGAGACATAGAGTTGTAAGGTCTCATGAACTTCAAACCGGAACCCAGCAATAGACTTCTAAATATGGCTAATTTAATACAGGGTGTGCAGAGGGTAACCGGAAATAATCGGCCGAACAATAGTTTGGATTGAAATAAACACAAGTACAAAAATAAATTGTTACAAAAAATCTGAGAAAATCGTCTAAGTTAAAGTGCCCAGTTAGTCGAAAAAATATTTTACACTGTTGCATATGACATCCCTAAGCGTATGAAGGTACCTTTATGTTTATTTCAATTAAAACTATTAGCCGGCCGATTATTTTCGGTTACCCTTTGCAAACCCTGTATACCCCTACCCATAATCATCATACTATCATCATCATCATTAACATCAGTGTCATTAAAATGAAATAATTGTAAGTGCCTAATGGAGTCCCTCAAGACATAGTTACTCGTAGACTAAATTTAAACTATAATATCTAGGCTTTAAACCCAGTTCTGATCCAAGATAAATCGAGGGAAATTCTCAAATGTAATAAGCATACATATACGCTTTATCATTAAATTAATAATTTCAGCCGTAAAACCATACTCACCACGCTTGGCAGGCGGGTTGTCGAGCGCAGTACAGGATGTTGTTACACGGAAATACGCTGCTGCCCATCTTCCGGAGGTATCCCTTAGCAGGCTCTTACTGCATCCACGGGTATGAGAGAGGGGTAAAATTCTACTGCCGGCACCTCACGAATCATCATTGAATAACTTACAGTAACTCCAAACACTACAGCATCCTTCAAGCCGATCAGTGAGCTGATAACTCCTTCCACTTCTGCTGTTGAGACGTTCTCACCACGCCATCTGTTAATTAAAGATTAAGTCAACATCAGCATTTCCATTTCAGCTGTAGGACGTCCACTGCTGGACATAGGCCTCCAAGTATTGCGTCTGGAAGCGGCCTGCATCCACCGCTGACCTGCAGACCTTACCAGGTCGTCTGCCCATCTAGTTGGTGGACGTCCTACGCTGCAAAGTAATCGGTTACCTCTAAGCTAACTACCACCTTAGCTAAAACTATGTAATCATCATTCTAGCCGTAAAACGTACACTACTGAACAGGCCTCCCTCATGGATCTCTATGAGGGGTAGTTGCCATACTCACCACGCTTGGCAGGCGGGTTGGTGAGCGCAGTATGGGATGTTGATACACGGATAGACGCTACTGCCCATCTTCCGGAGGTGTCCCTTAGCAGGCTCTTACTGCATCCACGGGCATAAGAGGAGGGATAACATTTTACTGCCGGCACCCCACGGTTAAAACTATGTAATAATGTATATGTATGTATGCAATAAATAAATCTGAAATCTGGTAAATAATGTGAGTATTTTAGTTAATTTAAAATGAGTCAACATTATCATCATTTTCAGATTCTCCAGCCTGTGTCAAACCACAGTTGGGTGCGGGCCTCCTCAATTCTTTGCCACTCCTTCCGGCATTCGGCCGCATACAGGTCTTGTTGGCGACCTTATCGTTGTCATCACCATAAGAATAGGTATTTTTGTTAATCATTAGCATTTTATTTGCAATATTTACAGGATAATTACCATGACTTGAACTTTTTAGAGTTTTCCGATATTTCGGCGCAGTTTCACACGAAACTGCATATGGAAACTATAAAAGTCTCAAATCATGGTGAATATCTCGTAAATATTGCTTAAATTTTGACGGCCATGATAGTTCTAAAAGACTTTTGTTTTTGAAAGTGATAGTAGATGCTTGTGAAAAGTATATTTTACTAAATTAGCGGCAGACCTCGTCCCGCCCGCTGATGTGGTGACGTACCGCCAGCAGCAACATCTACCGGGTCCAATTGTCAGACTATTAAGAAACCCATATACACAAAAAATGTCATCCAAATCGGCACAGCCGTTTAGGGGAGTTAGGTGACAAACACACTTTATTATACTACTAGATGACAAATGAAAAGACAAGCCAAAGGCCCACCTGATGTTAACCTCTACCAGAAACAACTGCAATACCACGGTGATCACATTCACGAAGCACGTGACTAACACTGCATTGCATTGCGCCCGTCACCCTGAGACAGAGTTGTAAGGTCTCACGTGCCCGTAATTTCCCTTACCTTGTGAAGAGTAGAATATTATACTAAATTCTTCCAATATGGCTTGATTGGCCCTTTGGGCCATGTATGATTTACCAGTTTACCTGAACGTGTCTCCAGTTCTATCCTTGAAATAGAAGTATCCAAAATGGTCCATGACCAGGATGTCTCCGGTGTTAAAGTAGCAGTCTCCCTCCTTCTTAACATTCCTCACTTTCTTCTTCTCCGAGTCTGTTTTGTCTGCGTACCCTGAGAAAGTCAGGATCGCCTTATTTGTGTCTATCTTGCCGAGGAGAAGGCCTGGGAATAGAAATGATTTAATCATCAGAAATACTTCTTAATTTATTCAACAACAAAAAACCGACTTGCGAAATCCTTGGCTTCTTGCTGAAGTACCCAATCCGATAGCGGTTTGGGTACTTCAGCAAGTAATAAGTAGGTACGTCATTACATTTTAACAATTCTCTCGATTTATCATGGTTCCCATCATCAGAACTGGGTTCAAAAGTAAGCAAACATAACAAATGGAAAAAAACCCAACTGCAAGTTTAAATTTAGGGCATAATATAAGTATGCCTGCAGTACACAATTATAAACATAATATATAAATAGTGCTGGACAGTTAACACAGCATCATCTAGCCCCAAGCTAAGCAGAGCTCGTGTTATGGTTACTAGATGACTGCTAACGTTAATACAGAGTCTTCAGGCTTCGAGTCGTATGCGGTCCTCCGAACGGAACGGACGTGTCCTGCAACATTCAGGTGTGTTTACCGCGTGTGCTGTGTTCTGTGCTAGTGTAGTGAAGTGCGAGTGTTAATCTTTTTACATAGATACATATTTTTTATTTAATATAATAAAAACATTCAGAACACCTTGAACAAATATTTGCAGATCGTACAAATATTTGTGCCGAGGCGAAATCGAACCCGCAACCTCGCCCGCTGCGCCACAGAGGTTGTCAAATTACATTATTTTATTTCATTTCAATGACCTGATGGTGATGATGACAGGTAATGACAGTAAGTAAATAGGCCTACCAAGCGATCCAAGCATGACCAAGCGTGCCGAGTATGGCAACTAACCCTTATGGAGGAGGAAGGAGGAGGAAGGCATGAGGAAGGCCTGAGTTCAGTAGTGGACGTTTTACGGCTGAAATGATGAATGGTAAAATAGGTATTATAATATGTTACTATCTTTCGATATTTTAATCAACGAACATTTCAACATTGAAGAGTTTCGACGGGTGGTCTTTCTTCTTTACCAGTTCCACTTCATCAAATCATACTTTCTATATGTGAATGCTTCATTTGTTGCTAAAAATACGACAAACGGTTTCTGTTTACCCATATTTTTTTGTTATACGACTTAACGAGACTAGCTGATGGCCCACCTGATGTTAAGCGGTAACCTCTACCTATTACAACAGCAATACCGCGGTGATCACGGTCACGAAGCATGTGACTATGTGGTCAACGCTGCATTGCATTGCGCCCGTCACCCTGAGTCAGAGTTGTAAGGTCTCATATGGCCTTAATTTGAGGATAAGTTCCCTTGATTCCTCATTGATCCCATCATCAGAGCTGAGTATTCAAAGAATGAGGTCATTCTTTCATTCATCTCAGCCGTAACACGTTCACTGCTGAACGTAGGCCTCCCTCATGGAGCTGCAAGTACTGATCATGAGTATATCACACTCATACCATACTCACCACGCTTGGCAGTCTGGTTGGCGAGCGCAGTATGGGATGTTGTACACGGAAAGACGCTCCTGCCTATCTACCGGAAATATCCCTTGAGATTCTTACTGCATCCACGGGCAAGACTGAAGGGGCAACGTTCTACTGCACCCATGCACGTCAACTGTGGTTGAAGATATTTACCTGGCTCATGAGGTCCACAGGTTATGCACTTTCCATCGCTGTTTCTCAGAATTTCTCCCGTGATTTCATCACATCTGAAACAAAGGATTTATCAGCCGATTAACTACAAGTTAGGTTATCTTTATTTCAAAGCTTCTGCTTTTGACCAGAAGACCTTACTTGGTCTGCAGTGGATGACAATGCTTTCAAAAGCAATTTGTTTTTTTTTATTAAAACTATAGTAGGACCAATCATTATCATCATCATCTCTGCTGGACGCAGGCCTCCTTCATGGATCTCCATGTGATCTTGAGCGGTTGTTGCCATACTCACCACGCTTGGCAGGCGGGTTGGCGAGCGCAGTATGGGATATTCATGCTGCCTATTTTCTTTTGGCAGAAATAAATTGCATAGGTATTTATTATTAATACAGAATTGAATTAAATAACAACTAATTCAGGATTAAATTAACGTCAAATTTAGGATATTCAAACAAATTCAGGATTAAACTAACTAGAATATTAAAATTTTGATATAAAAAAGTTCAATGCTTGGAGATCCATGAGGAAGGCCCATTGTCCAGCAGTGGACGTCCGGACGTCCTTCAGCCGAGAGGGTGTTAATTACGAAGGTGGGAAAAGCACTTACTTGACTAGAGTGAGAGGGTAGATGGAAGACACGAGGCGACTCAGGAAACCAATAGCACCGACTTTAGAGTCCAAATTTACTGAAACCAAAGGAGTTAGTTGGAAACAAAAAAATAATCTTGTTAACAACTATCTTGGACCGAAGGATGGAGACGGTTGGGAGAGTCTAGGAGAAACCAGCAGTGAGATGAAATAGGTTAAAAAAAGGCCAATCGTCATATTGTGTGGTCGATCGTTTATGACAATGTTAGGACAATAAGTGATGTCATAATGTGCGAAACTTTGTTGGTCGAGAGCTACGTACCTATGACTTTCGATGGAACAGTCGTGCACCAATGTATTTTAGGAAATATAGTGATTGGCTTAGTCTGCTTCGGTCGTTCTTTCATCTAATTATAGCCGACTAAGCTGAGAGGATGGTGTAGGTGCTGGACCAGCCAAATCCATCTTAGCATTGAACAATATGCCAGACACTGCAACGTATACCATGAAAACCAGTAGTTGAAGCAGTAGTTGAAGCAGTTTCAATGAAAAATAGAGTCATAATGTATCATGAACATTCGTTAAAGACTCCATCGTAATGACGATACCGATGAAAGTGTCAAAGTCAGAGTCAGAGTCTCACACTTGTATCAATAGTGACACTAATAACATAGTCCTAATTTTCCTTGTCATAGCTGTTGAGTGTCGTGTCATGGCTGTTCAAAGTCGTGCTCGGCATTACTTTTATGCGAATTTTCATGATTGTTATGCCTTACCTAAATTGCTGTTCCCCTCAGTTGCACCATAGAACTCCATGACCCTGGAGATGCCAAAGCGCTGCACGAACTCCTGCCAGATCTGAGGTCGCAGCCCGTTGCCGATGATGACTTTCACCTTGTGGGCCTTGTCTGTGGGGCCTGGGGGCACGGCGAGCAGGTACCGGCAGATCTCGCCGATGTATTGGGTTGCCTGAATGGAAAGTTCACTCAGCATTTGCTACAGCAGCTCATTGCTTAGGTTAAATTAATAAATTGAAATTGGCTGTTGGAGCGTATTTCAGTTGCACCTAAAACACGTAAAACACATGGGCGACACACGAAAGATAATTATATTATTGGATATTTCATTTCCTTAATTTAATAAGTCTTTTGCCATAATCGTATTGGTTTAGCCGAGGGTCCATTCACACAGACGGTCCATTTTACAGGATCGCTTTTAACGGATATTTACTGGATTACCCTGAAGCCATGGGTGACACATAGTTATCCGACACCTCACGTCTTTACGTCACGGTGATTTTCTATGTGTCACATCTGAACACTGTCATGCACGTGGACCGTGGTCCCCTTGGACATTAGACGCCCTTTACTCACTGTGCATCCATACTTCGCCGCATCGCTCCAGTAGTTAGAAGCCGAGAACTTCTTTCTTAGTGCTACTGTACAGCCCAGAACTAAAGCCTGCCCTGCGCCCAGCACGCCACCTGCGGTATGATGGAGGGGGAGGGGGTCGTAGATGACGTCAGAGGAGCCCAGGCGGGCAGCTGTGTGAACTCCGAGGGGTATTAGCAGGAATCTGGTGGAAAGAGCAGACGTAGGTGAATCATTAATCTAAATTGATTTGATGATTGGGGTAAATTTTGGTATAGGGGGTAATTTCAATTGAAATCTGTCCGCTACTAAACACAGACCTCCCTCATGGATCTTCATGAGGGGTAGTTGTCATACTCACCACGCTTGGCAGGCGGGTTGGCGAGCGAAGTACGAAATGTTGATACATGAAAAGACGCTGCTGCCCATCTTGGGGTATTCTACAGCCAGCACCCCACGGCAGGTTCGTTTGGGCGCCAATGAATGTTGGTTGGTTGTGAGTAAGGGAGGCCCCCTACCCTCCATAATCTCTTAAAAAAGTTTATAAAGCACGTATATGGTTTTGTTTGCCTCACCTTATATTAGTTATGATGGCGGCTTTAGGCAAGCCAGTGGTTCCACTCGTATAGATATACAACAAGGTATCTTTTGGCTTGGTTGGCACGATATCAGTGAACGGCTTTGACGTCATCTCTCGCAGCTCTGACGTAAGAGGGATGGTGTCGTGGAGGATCGGCGCGCTGTCTCGCTCTGGCGAGTTGTATTGAAAGAGAGGGATGTCTGATATGTCCGCTTGGATTGCTTTGATGGCTGGAAGGGAAAAATGGGTAAGGACGTTCAAAAATTGTGGAGGATCAAGGGGACTTTCGTACGTAAGTTAGTACGGACTTACAAAATACAAAATTCTGACATCGATTATTCAGTGAGACACTCGTTTATCATTCGAGACACTCGAACATGAATCTGGATACTCAGCCTTCCATTTAGACACTCGAGCATCTGTCTAGCTAGATGGATGCTCAAGTGTAGACTAGCTAGACACTCGACTACCCACCTAGATACGACCGTCCGCCTAGCTAGACGCATGACCATCTATCTAGACGTTCGACCATCCAGTTCGACACTCAAACATTGTTCTAGATAATCGACCATCCATCTAGACACTCCCCCATTCATTTAGACACTCGACTATCATTCTAGACACTCGACCATTCATCAAGACACTCGACCATCATTCTAGACACTCACCATGCCATCTAGACAATCGACCATTCATCAAGACATTTAACCATCCCTTTACGCACTTGACTCACCCTCAGTCATCTCATCCCCGAACACGATCGCCTTGCAGTGCGCGATCCTCAGCGCGTGCGCCAGCTGCGCCCCCCTCAGGTTGGTGTTCACGAGTGCCGTGGTCACCCCGATCTTGGCCATTCCGAGCCAGGTGAAGGAGTACTCCGGACAGGTCTCCATGAATAGGGCGATGACCTCTCCGTGCTTGAACCCTTGCCGCTTGAAGTACCAGGCTATGCGGTTGCTGATGGCGTCTCCCTGAGAAAAGAGTGGTTTTCAACTTTAAGTCATCATCACCATCTCAGCCTTAGGACTACAGTCCACGTCTTCTGCTGGACAAAGGCCTCATGGATCTCTTTTATCATTCAGAGTGACTCCGAGCATAGCACGCTCTATAGCTCGCTAAGCCACTTCAAAATGCTTAGCACGAACTATGGTGGGATTGCACCATTATACCAACCTCCTTGAACGTGACCGCCCTGTCCCCCATAAGAAAGGCCTTCTTGTCTCCGAACTCCTGGACCACATCAGCGAAGCGCGTCACCGCGGTGGTGCCTCGCCTCTCCCACATCCATATCCTGAACATGGTGACGAGGAGCACACGGAGGCCGCTGCAACAAGAGTATTTGTGAGTTTTATTTTCATTAAACAAAATTTTGAAACTCCTATATTAATATGCCTTGTCTGAAAAACTATGCAAATTAGAGAGTTCGCTATAATTTTCCTATAAAGTTTACATACACTTCTATTAGCGATAAAAGTATCACGGGTTTATCTCTGCAAACTTCGGAGATAAGGGGGGGGGGGGGAACGGTCGTTTTTTCAACATTTTTGTAAATTACTCAAAAATACGACTTTAACAATAAATAAAAACAATTTATTAATGTGCCAATGAATACCTTTCATATGATATTCCACATGGCCTAGTAATTTCACTTAAACATTTTGAGATCCCCTATCCGCCCCCCTGCAATCAAAATAAGAATATTTTTTAACATTTTCATATTATGCTATTTATGTAAAAAAAGTGTTATCTTTTACCATTTAGAATTTCAAGTCGATAGCATCAGTACTTCTCGAGATCCATTTGTGACAGACAGGCAGAGAGACTGACAGAGCGATTCTATAAGGGTTCCTTTTTACCATTTTGGTCCGGAACCCTAAAAATTACAAATAAAGAATAGTTTTTGTTCGTTTTTGTGGTTGTAATTTTAGTGTATCAATGTTATACTCTCAAAAAATATCTCTGAAAATAGCCAGCGACGTTTGTACGAATATTCAACTGTTAGTCTCCTTCAGTAGCCCGCCACTGGAATAACCTGGCCTTCAACGAAGTTAAAGAAAGAAGCTATAAGTGATCTTATTGAAAAATCGACTGTATATAAAAATACCATGAGTCCATGACAATTCACCTTCATCCCAGTAACTCGCACAAAAGTCTGCCGCCAATTCAGGACATCCTCAAAGGTCAAGCGTGAGTAGCGCAGAGTGTACTGCGGTACAGGATGCGGGAATTGTGACGTGTTGCGTGTGATTGGATGATTGACGATTGTATAACATCTCAGAAGCAAAGATTGAATACGTTAGATACGCCCTTATCGTGATGAGACCGCACCGTTTTGTTTCCACACGAAATGACTTAGCTCACCTATTTAAGAGAGATAAGAGATAAAAATCATATAATCAGACAAATTACAAAGGCACTTCAATTCAAATGAAACGATGATACAACCGAAGCTTTACGAAGCGTGCGTACGAAGCGTGTGGCAGTGTCAACGCCCAATTCCTCGACATACATTGATTCTGAATTTTTAAATTAAGAAATTAATATTATAAACTCAATGAGATGGGCGCGTGTGTGTATATGTATGTATGTGTGTGTGTATGTGTGAGTGAGTGTGTATGTACATACATGTGTTTGTATGCGTGTGTGTTACGCTTGATGACGGTGGTGAGCTGTATTATATCTTATAGCTGAAATTGTACGAGATAAAACTAAAAGGTCATTTAATGACTCTCAGAAGTGATTCAATCTCTTCATACGAGAGGGTTTGTAGCCAGGCTGTTGTCTTAAATTTTGCACTTATAGTTTGTTAATGAATAAATTTCTAATTGAATATAATAGAGTTATGAACCGAGGTGGTAGTAGCATCTACCGGCTGAAGCTGTTCTACGAGACTCTATCTCACAGACTTTATCTGATCTCCGTTTGTTTGTATATGACGGGTTATTATGTATGTTAATTGTTAATTAATAAGCGATAAATTACACAATTAGTTTATGTAGCTTATGTAAATAGTATAATATTAGTTTATGTAAAATGCGCCGACGCGGAGCGCACGCTGTTTTTCGCGCCAAAATGCAAACCAAATGACGGTCGAAATCGGCGAGGCGCGCAACCAAACGAGCGGATAAGAAACAGGGTAGGGCCAAGGACACTACCCTGTGGTACGCCGAATGCAATCGGTATCTCATCGCTCTTTATGTTGTCAATCATAACATACTGATTGCGGTTGGTCAGGTAGTTTTTAAGTAAATCTAAGGGCGTGCCAAGTATGCCATTTTTTTCCAGTTTTGTGATTAGTAGGGGAATCAAAACTGTATCGAAAGCCTTAGATGATTATTATAAATCGATGAATTTTCCTATGGTCTTTTTATTTTTTATCCAGGTGTTTTATGACAGAGTTAGTTAGTTCAAGTACAGCGTCTTCTGTAGATAATCCCTTTCTGAAGCCAAACTGATTTTTGGATAAGATATTATTAGTGTTAAGGTTTAGGTTATTAAGGTCAAAGAGTCACAGGCAAAAATTACAGGTAAGTGATCCGTAATAATTGTATTTAAAATCATTGTTTATGAGGAGCTTTGAATTCGCCAAAGAACATGATCTAAACATATATCCTCTCTCATGGGTGCGAGGGATGTAAAGTTAGAAAAGTAGCAGATACATTATGTTATAGATAGATAGATAAACTCTTTATTGTACATTCACCATATAACATAAATTTCACAAAGAGAAACACAGACAAATATAACATACAATGGGCGGTCTTAACGCTAAAAGCGATTACTTCCAGACAACCTTTGGATGTTTTTTTATTGTTATTTTATTGTGACTAAGAGCTGTTCGGTTTCCTCATAAGAAAAGAGAAGAAAAAGAGACAGCAGCCAGGTAGAGCACTTGATTTTACAGTACAGAAGGAGTGGGTATATATGTTTAGGATTTTATTTACATTTGGAATAAGATTACCTCTAAACACGTGTTATTTTTTTTCAGGAAAGTTCATACAATATTATTCTACAATAAATGGTACAGTTTGGTTTATTGACGAACCCAGTGTGCTTGCGTCGGCATTATTGTGAACACACGTATAAAGACTACTACAAATACTAGATTGCTACAAAAACTTTAGCATTGCAACAGTTTTTGGTTACAAGGCACATTAAACGATTTAAATCTTTGCTCTGAGGTCCGAAACTCGATCGGTTCTCATTTTTATTTATTTAATTATTTAACTTTTATTAAAACGGTAACTAATCCAATAACATTAAACAACATGGAAATTAATTGAGAATAAGAAATAATGTCAAAGATTACCTACACATTAACACTAATAAAGAAAAAAAAAATGAGTCAGTTAAAATTAAGATATTACAGATAATTAAAAAGTAAATTTTACATAAATCATAAATAATAATCAAATGTCAAAGAACATCAATTTTACATAAATAATAAAAAAAAATATATTAAAAATAATAATAATCAGTCTTTCAGTATTTTTTAACCGACTATAAAAATGAAGGGGATTCAAACCCACGACCTTCGGATTAAAAGTTGGGAGTATTATACCACTCGACCAAAGCGGCTTAAAAAATAACTTAAATATAGTACACCTAGATATTAATGGCACAATAAGACTTTACAACTCTATGTCTCAGGGTGACGGGCGCAATGCAATGCAGCGTTGGTCACGTGCTTAACGTGATCACCGCGGCATTGCAGTTGTAATAGGTAGACAAAAAAGAGCGGTGTTATAAGTTTAACTGCTATGTGTCTGTCTGTGGCACCGTAGCTCTAAAATTTTTTTATATCAATAGCCGGTTTTCCGGCGTTGGTTTTTAAGCATGTTTTATCAAAATCGGTTAAGAAGTTTACAAGATATGGGGAGTGAAAGAGGGGATGAACAATAGATTGTTTTCAAATATACCCGAGTTTGTAATAAATGAAAGGACATGATGTTGATTGCAAAACTGACGGTACAAATTACAAAAAACAAAGGTAACCTCCGAGACTAGGTAGAGAGTCGGGGTTACTTAATTTTTTTTATTTTACAAACTTGTTACAATATTTCTCAATTACTAGTGATCTCTGGCCAATCCCTTCAATATATATTTTTAATTAAGTACCATTAACTCATTGCGCCGTGGGGTGGGCAGTAGAATGTTACCCCTCCTCTCATACCCATGGATGCAGTAAGAGCCTGCTAAGGGATACCTCGGGAAGATGGGCAGCAGCGTCTTTCCGTGTACCAACATCCCGTACTGCGCTCGCCAACCCACCTGCCAAGCGTGGTGAGTATGACAGCTACCCCTCATCCATGAGATCCATGAGCGAGCCCTGTGTTCAGTAGTGAACGTTTTACGGCTGAAACGAACCATTAACTCTGTCAAAAACCAACCATTAGTAAGCAATTCAATTTAAAGTTAGACAATTTGTTTACAAACATCTATACTAATATTATAGAGGTAAAGTTTGTGAGTTTGTAGGGGGTAATCTCGGGATCTACTGAACCGATTTTCAAAATTCTTTTACTAATAGAAAGCCACAGTATTTGTGAGTGTCATAGGCTATAAAGTACCGCCCAACAAAGTGGGCACCGGGTCAGCTAGTTATACATATAATAATAATAATGCTGGACAAATCACACAGCATCATCAAGCTAAGCAGAGCTTGTATTATGGGTACTAGATGACTGATATACTTAATACATTATACTACATAGATACATATTTTTATTATATATAGAAAAACACCTAGAACACCCTGAACAAATATCTGCAGATCGTACAGACATTTGTCCCGAGGCGGGAATCGAACTCGCAACCCCTTGCGTCGCAGGCGGACATTCGCCCGCTGCGCCACAGAGCTCGTCAATATATGTATACCTCTAGTTACAGAGAGCACAGTAACATAGCACGCGTCCAAGGTCCAACAGATTGTTGACGGCTCACAATGGACGTCCGGCTTAGTAATACTTCTCGCCGTACTATGAGATTATTCAATTCGCCGGGTGTTATGGAATATTTGCGCTACATCAACATCATTCCCACTCGTTATTATTCGAAAAACCCATGTAAAAATGTATGTGCACACTTAACACGTGCTTTAACAGCGAAGGAAATATCGTGACGACACCCGCGGCTTAGTTAGCAGGCGTATTGACCTGTTCTATCCTCTGACTAATAGCTGACTAAGCTGAGAGAATGGTATAGGTGCTGGGCAAGCCTTATCCGTCTAACAATGTCCCAGGCAGTACAGCGTTCCGTACTGCATGATTACCACTTGCTGACGCTGTATAAATCATCTATAATAGATGAGAAGGCCTTACTTTTTTAAATCTTTGTTACCTCAGAACTCGGTCGTATACGAAACGATTTTAAAAAAAATATGTTTAAGTTCGAATTGGTACGGGGGTACCAGAAAAGGGGGCGAAGGTTTCCGGAAAATGCCACTTTTGACATTTGGCGACTTAATAATAATTGCTTGCTTTTAAACCCAGTTCTGATGATGGTATCCATGATAAATCAAGAGTAATATACAAATGCAGCAATTAAGCATACGTACAGCGGTTCGGGTTAATAATATATTAAGGATATATACTTCATCATCATCATCATCATTTCAGCCGTAAAACGTCCACTACTGAACTAAGGCCTCCCTCATGGATCTCCATGAGGGGTAGTTGCCATACTCACCGCGCTTGGCAGGCGGGTTGGTGAGCGCAGTATGGGATGTTGATATACGAAAAGACGCTGCTGCCCATCTTCCGGAGGTGTCCCTTAGCAGGCTCATACTGCATCCACGGGTAGGGGGCAAAGGTTTCCGAAAAAATGCCATTTACCTAAGACCATTGATGACCTTTTGAGGTCACAATAACTCCGGTCCCTGTGACTCTAGGGTCACCAAAATCAATCAGTACCCTTCTTTCATTAAGACAGTGCTAACAAAAAAGGTTTCATGTAAATCGGTCAACGCGTTCGGTTGTAATCGTGTCATGCACAGACAGACAGACATACAGACAGACATCGTCTTGCAAAATAGGGGGCTTCGCCCAAGGGTAACATTCTACTGCCGGCATCCCACGGCTAAGATATATACTTACCTAGATTTTATTTATTGTTGAAATCGGTTTTTTGTTAAAAAATTAAAGAATTATCGAACGAGTTAGCGAAGCAAACGATTTTCTTAGTGGCAACGAGGCGTAAGTTTTAAATTTCATCAAATTTAGATCAGCGCTTCAAGAGCTATCCTCAGACAATAAATATACCACCACGCCACGATATAGCCTCCTTCATTTTCCTGTCCATCCCAAGGTTGCCTGGAAGAGATCGCTCATAGCGATAAGGCCGCCCTTTGTTGTGTGTTGTTTTTACCTTATTTCTAAATTGTTTCTGTTCTTTTTATGTGTGCAATAAAGAGTTTTCTATCTATCTATAAATAAACAAATAAACCCCCATATCTCAAAAACCATCCCTTCAATCAGAATTCCCCCTCGACAATCGATTTGTATTGATATAATCTCTTAGGTTTTAAATTTCAAAAAATCCGATCACCCGTCAAGAGTTATTCTCGGACAAAATTTGCGGACATTCCTACAAAAATAAAAACATTCAGCTTCTCGTTCGAAAATGTGGTATAATGTGCAAATTCAGCTTTTGAATGATGCCCCACTTAACCTAGATCCCTCTTTGATTTATTATGCTTGTAAAAAGCCCGCGTAAAAATATTACCTACCTTCCACAAACAACTGACTTGGACTTTGATCTGAAGTACCAGGGCGCTATGAATGCAAGGATATGTGACACCGACCGACCTATGCACACGATAAAGTTGATACATGAGATGAATACAGTTGTAACCACTTGCGGTTAAGTAGTCATATTTTAGAAGGGAGATTTCCCTCCCGATCGCAGAAATTATAATCAGACAATAAATTAATAATTTCAACCGTAAAACTTCTACTACTGAGCACAGGCACCCCTCATGGATCACCATGAGGGGTAATTGCCATACTCACCACGCTTGGCAGGCACGTACATACACGGAAAGACGCTGCTGCCCATCTTCCGGAGGTTTCCCTTTGCAGGCTCGTATTGAATCCATGGGTATGAGAGGGTAACATTCTACTGCTGGCACCCCACGGCTAATAACTTTGATTTAATATAGTATAAAATTAATGTTGAAAAAGAAAACGAGAAAATACGGCAACGCAGACCGGACTACAAGGATACGAAACTTAATGCTTCCAGAGAATAACAAAAACCAATACTTTGCGATGACAAGAGAAGACCTACGGATTGCCTACGGATGATGGTGGGTATCATCACGGGACACTGTTACCTCAACCACCATCGCCTCAAGACAGGGGTTACAGACAGTTAGCTATTTCGCAAGTGTCTTGATGGGTTTTTTTGTCTCCGAAATGTTATAATGTCCGTTATAATGGAAATGTCTCGAAATGTCTCTTATACAGGATGTATTATTATAAATGTGTACTAAGCCAAAAGGGGGTGATTCTGACCATCCCAACGAACAACTTTTGTATGATGTAGGTAAATAAATAAATAATGCTGGACAATTCAACTGGACGAGCTCTGTGGCGCAGCGGGCGAAGGTCCGCCTGCGACGCAAGGGGTTGCGGGTTCGATTCCCGCCTCGGGACAAATGTCTGTACGATCTGCAGATATTTGTTCAGGGTGTTCTGGGTGTTTTTATATATATAATAAAAATATCTATCTATGTAGTATAATGTATTAAGTATATCAGTCATCTAGTACCCATAACACAAGCTCTGCTTACCTAGATGATGCTGTGTGATTTGTCCAGCATTAAAAAAAAAAAAAAAAATCACACATCATCATCTAGCCCCAAGCTAACCCTGAGCTTGTGTTATGGGTACTAGATGACTGATTTACTTAATACGTTATATTACATATTTTTTATCTATGTAATGTATCGTAGTAAGTAAATCAATCACTACACTATAAATGATAGATAGATCGATTAACTCTCATTATGTTGTCGAATGAGTGAGCGAAACGAACGAAGTTCTTAGTGGCAACTACGCGTATATGGGGTAGTTTTTGAGATATCCTCCATATCTTTAATCATTATTTTTAGTCCGAAGATAACTCTTGAACGGATATTCCAAATTTTTATAAAATTGAAAGGTCCAATGTACAATATTGCAAATTAAATATTGTATGTCATATATGATAAATTGTTGATACTATATTATTTGTAAGACCTTCATGTAAACGTACACAATTTGACAATACATTTTTCTTATTTTTAAACACAGGAAGATTACATCAATATAAATCGATTGCCGTGGGAGATTTTTGATAAGTGGTGTAATTGTTGAGATATGGGGGATTTATTAATCGATGGTTTTTGTCCGAGCATAACTCTTGAACATTATGCCGGACGGATTTTCATGAAATTTAAAGATAGGGAGATATTTCCATATATTACAAACACTCGGTTAGTAGCCGATTGAAACGCAGAAGGTGGCAGGTTCTATTCCAGCCACAAACCAAGTTCAAATGTTATGGGACTTCATTGAAAGAAGGCGCTCGCTCGTTCTAAGTTGCAGCCCTCGTGCTGGTGCAGCAAATGCTGAGGGGTAGCCTTATTGTTTTCACCTCTCTATTATGTAATTATGTATGTACAATGTAAGTGACTGTGATAACAATAAAACTTTTTCTATTCTATTCTATTCTAAGTTCGTGGCGAACTAGTAATAATTAAGATATACTCACAGAAAATCCCGACTATGTGTCTTCTTCCATATATAAAGCCACTGGTAGCGGTCCCCGGTCATCAGGTAGGCCGCCAGTGCCCCTATGACCCCCACGACCGGGGGGTTCCATCGGAAGGCCCACGCCAGCGCCGCCGCTGCGAGCCCCACCGACGCTACGATCGTGGTACGGTGACGTTCCGCCTCCTCGAAGCGAACGCCTTGTTTTTCTGGCATCCTGGTTATCGCATTGCTTTCTTCTGGAATTATTAAGGTTTAATTATATAAATAAATAAATAATGCTGGACAATTCACACAGCATCATCAAGCCCTAAGCTAAGCAGAGCTTGTGTTATGGGTACGATGACTGATATACTTAATACATTAGTACATAGATAGATATTTTTATGAACTATATATAGAAAAACATCCAGAACACCCTGAACAAATATCTGCAGAACATACAGACATTTGTCCCGAGGCGGGAATCGAACCTTCGCCCGCTGCGCCACAGAGGTCGTCGCTCGAGGACATGTATTGATGTTGAACAGAATTTACACATAGGCTACGTTTTATCCGGGCGCAACGCATGCGAATCAGCGGGCAGAAGGTTACTTAATATTATAATATCCTAATAATGAGAGAGTCGTCACATTAAGGCTTGTTACATTTAATATTTGTTCACTTCAGCCGTAAAACGTCCACTACTGAACACAGGCCTCCCTCATGGATCTCCATGGATATAAAGATACGCCATACCTTAAAACAAAATTTAGATGGCCGCGAATCAGTTCTTGAAAAAAATATCTGTTTCAGCCATCCACAACCCGAACCAAATATGCGTCGAATACTTTTGTTAACCGATCTATGAACAGTAATAATGACATGTTTTCTGATATTGATATTTTTTACCTCACTCTTTCTAAATTTAAGCTTGTAGTTAATGAAAGCTGGTAAAAATCAACTGTTATCGTTGCATTCTGGGTAAACTAATTTCAATTTAACCTGTAAATGACGTTCACACCCAACTCCGTCCTGCCTGTGCCACTAAACGATAATATTGGAGTATAATTGATACACAGATGATGCTGTGTGAATTGTCCAGCATTATCATTATTATTTTGGGTATAGATTCTCATCAGCAATTATTAATATATATTACAATAATAATACAATCATTAATTATATTCAGCCGAAACGCCTGGTTGTCACTAAGAACTTCGCTCGCTTCGCTCACTCGTTCAATAATAATAATGTAACACTGGACTACATACAGCAGCACCACCTAACCCAAATCAAAGCTTGTACTGTGGAAGCTAGTTGGTTGACAGAACAATTTAAGTAATTTTTTTTATGAATAAATTTATTTTTTTTTATTATAAGGATATATCATCGTCATATCATTTAATATTGTGTGCACACTTATCATACACTAGCCGCACTCCGCGGTTTCATAAGCGTATTTCCCGTTCCCGTGGGAATACGGGGATAAAATATAGCCTATGTTACTCAGGGATAATGTAGCATGCTGAGAGAATTTTGAAAATCGGTCTTGTAGTTTTTGAATTTATTCATTACAAACATACTACAAAATACATACAAATCTTTCCCCTTTATAATATTGAGAGATGAGAATATAAGTACGTAGATAAAAAAAAAACAAGCCCGATTATCGCAAATGTAAGTGTTTCTTAATTTTAAGTACCATTCTCAAGTAAGGCAACAGTCTATACTAACGTTAAAACGAGACAATAATTTTGTACTTTTGTTTGTCATGAATAATTTATTTATTTTAGGATATCCAACAAAAAACTCACATAGAAACTTGAAATAAGATCGTCTCAAGTCGTCTTAAAGGCTGTGTGTTTTTTTAATTACAGGACGCCACTAATATTATAATTAAATAATGCTGAACACTGCACAACACCATCGAGTTCCAAACTAAGCAAAGCTTGTATACTATGGAAATCAAATGATTCATAGAATAATTAATTTTTTTTTTGTAAATACTTATCATACACAGAAAATACTCAAAATAATATTTAATAATAAACAATAAACTACAGACCGATTAAACAATATTTCACCTAAAAATGCCACATTATTAGGGAGTACAGTCTACCCAGGAGCACGACTTTTGAAAGACAGTCGAAACGTCCGTCGCGTCGGGAATAATAAAATGTATCACGCTAAATTCCCGTGCGTTTGTTATTTATTAATGAATTGTGATAGCGAAAGTTTACGAAAAATAAATGGTATATAAACTAGTATATATTAGATACAACGAGTACGAAGTCCGCCCAGTCAGCTAGTGTAATATAATGTATATATAAAAATCAAAATACAAACCGATTTGATATCACAATCACTATTCACTTGCCACTGAATGGCCGTGAGTCGTCCGGCCGCTCCGCACGTTTTAACTGCCACTAAGTGTACTTTGTAGTGTAGTGATGCGCCCGCGCCGGCGATAACTGGATGTGACTAGCGTTATTATCTCGTTATTTATCTATCCCACTAATATTTTAAAGCCGATAGTTTGTTTGGATGGAGGTTTGTTACCTCTTCACGCAAGAACTAGGTTACGGATTGAGCTGAAACTTTGCACACGTATTGCTATGTTGACCAGGATTAACACATGTATGCTACTTTTTATTCAGGTACAATGCATGCAAAGCGGCGGGCAGAAGCTAGTCTTGTATATATTATCTGTTTCTGCGACAAAGACTGAAACGGACGGGCTTTCATTTTAAAATTGATTATCGAGACTTATCGCGTAATTACCTTCTTACAAGCTTTTTTGTAGTTTCACCTGTCCCGATGTCTGTCTGTAATCTAATCTTAAAGTTAAATTTGATCCACTTCCCAGTTAAAGCTGAAATTTTGCATGCATGTCTAAATCGGATGACAATGCAAAGTTATTATGACATGGAGCTGATCTGATGATGGAACCGGATGGTGGCCATAGGAACTCGGTAGTAAAACAAATAAAACATAAATACAAAATTTCAGCTCAATTGGTTGAAGATATCTGCTTCAAAATTGAGTTGCGAGATTCCACCCGAACAAACATAGTTTCATACATATATATGTACATACAGGGCAAGCTAAATAAAAGCTTGTAAAAATAGGTAACCTCGCGAGACTAGGTAAAGTTAAAGTGTCGGGGGTTGTTTAACATTTATTACTAAATTGCTATTTAGTTATAAATGTTTAGTGTATTATAAACTTGTTATCGTTATCGTCAGTTATCGTTAACAAGAACTCCCAACACTAGCTCAATAACATCTCTTGTGATAAAAGGACAAGCACCTACGAGCGACCTTTTGATTCCAGCTATGAGTTATTAAACTGATTGACAAACAAGTTACACTATAGATCAAGAATTTAGATAATAAATCGGTCAAGCGCGAGTCGGACTCGCGCTCGAAGGGTTCCGCACCATTATTTGGCAAAACAATAACAATACTACTTATAAATATTCTGTGGATATTTCAAGAGTCTACCTGTTGCCGTCATTAATATCGAGCAAAAAAACGGCATTAAACATTCTAGTGTGTGTTTTATAATATTTATTCCACCCTCATCCTCTGCTGTTAGGCTTAGAAGACTAATTCAAAATTCAAAATCATTTATTGCATTCATATGAACAGTAGGTCTTATAATTTAGTTTTTAGTCCAAACATGAGGTAAGTATGAGCCCAGTAAAGGCACTACAATTTAGGTGTTTGTAGGTAACTAACAATTCATCATCATCATCATTTCAGCCGTAGGACGTCCACTGCTGGACATAGTCCTCCCTCATGGATATCCAGTTATTGTGGTTGGAAGCGATCTGCATCCACCGTCGACCTGCGGTCTTCACCAGGTCATCATCCCATCTTGTTGGTGGACGTCCTACGCTGCGCTTGCCGGTCCGTGGCCTCCACTCGAGAACTTTTCGGCCCCATCGGCCATCTGTTCTGCGAGCTACATGGCCTGCCCATTGCCACTTCAACGTGCTAATCCGTTTGGCTATGTCGGTGACCCGAGTTCTTCTACGTATCTCCTCATTTCTGATTCGATCGCGTAAAGAAACCCCGAGCATAGCCCTAACAATTGTCGTACGCAAAATGTTTGTTGGATTAAAAACGTCAATGGTGGCGCAAGTTCTTCGGCGCACTTTTTTATCAATGTTGGCGGGAGCTCATCATGCCCAAAACTTCGTTTGTGTTTATTTTTTTTTATAATTTTTAATGTTTTATTGATGATAATTGGCTGTAGGAACATTGAGTTTTCTATTGTAGTTAATGGTAAGTTGGTTTTTGAAGATTTATTTCCATTTTCTTCCACTGATGAGAAGAAATCATTAAATAAATTAGCAATTTCAAATGGATCTTCTGTTAATGTTTTATTTATTTTGATTGTTATATCATTTTTATTTTTTGTTGGTAATTTATTTATTTCTTCCTTAACTATTTGCCACATAGTTTTTACTGTGTTGTCTGTATTTTTCATTATTTTTATATTTTGTAATTTTTTAGAGGTTTTAACAGTTTTTTTCAACACTCTTTCGTAATTTTTATAATGTTTATCTAGTATTGGGTTATTTATTTGTGACGCAAGTATTTTTAAAGATATTTTTAGTTTACATGATGTTTTAATGCCTGTTGTCGGCCAAGTCTTTTTGCTTTTATTTTTTAATTTTACTATTGTTTTGGGTATGCATTTATTTAATAGGTCGTATAGGATGTTCCTAAATGAGTTATAGTTTTGGGTTACATTTTTATCATCTGAAATAATCTTGCTAAAATCTATATCTACTCTGCAAGTCAGTTACGAATGCCGTGACATTTTTTATATTAAAAATATTTTTTTCCATGTTCCAAACTGTTCTTGTTCTTTGATTGTTTGTTGGTAGGTTTAAGTGAACTCCTTTGTGGTCACTGAAGTCGTATTCTTTTGTGTATACCTTAAATTTTTTGTTTTGAAAGTTGGTGAAAATAAGGTCTAACCTAAGGTCTAACTAAACAGGTTTGCTGCCTTGCTGATTATAGGTCTTGGTAGATTTATGCAGTAAATAATTATTTATTTAGGAAACTCTAGGAATATACTTAGGGAACTCCTTGCCAGTGGAAATTCGTAGGGCTTCGTCTATCGGAATCTTCAAATCCAAACTGTATTTATATCTTATATCCCTTCAAAATGGTCAACAAAAATGAGCAATTTATGTTTATTTAATTATTTATTTGTAATTATACTTATTATTTATATTATTATTTGGATATATTTCTTATATTATGCTGCTTATTTTATTATCTATGTATCTTTATGTTAATTTTTTATTTGTAAATTACCTACTCAAAATCATGTTTATTTTTCGCACCACCACAAAACTCTGCACTACACAAAGGTTAGCTGGAAGAAAATTCTAAATAGCATTAAGTTCGCCTATGTACATGTTTTTGTGAAATAAAGAATTTTCTTATATTATCTTATCTTATCTTAGGGAATAATTATAAATCTGACACGTGCATGACAGCCAAAGCTATGCGCAGGGCATTGACTTATCATTGAAATGTCAGCTGTTTGTCCTGTGTAGGTAGATAATAATAAAATAAGAATTTATAAATTAACTTGACACTGACGGAATTGTGTGAAACCAAACACAAAAAGCCATAAAATAAAAAGACAAGACAAGATTATGTACTTGCCTTCTTTTCTATCTAAGGTGGACACTAATTGTCTGTCATTTAGACACTTGTCTGGCTACTTAATGTACCTACAGGTACCTATCCGATTTCATAACGGAGGTGTGTTTAGGTTGTGTTGGTAGGTAAATTGAAACCACAAAATAATTTTGTAGGCAGGTTGGTATTTTTATTATGGTATTCTTACATACGACGGACAATGACTTTCCTACACACTTTTTTTCAGGCTTTGGGCTGACAAATTACGTATGCTAATACATACAACATACAAATCGTTAATAAATAAAAATAAAAAAATCTTTTATTTCAGATCACAATAAATCCATATTTACACGAGTTATATTATTTATTTATTTATTTATAAGCCTGATGTTTCCCACTGCAGGGCAAAGGCCTCCCTTCCCTCCTTCCACTTATCCCTGTCTTGAGCTTGTTGAAGCCAGTCTATGCTAAAGGAGTCAAGCTCATCTCGCCATCGTCGCCTGGGTCTACCACGTGGTCGTCTTTGTTGGGGAACCCAATCGGTGGTGATTTTTGCCCATAGTTGTTGGGGCATACGGCTAACGTGTCCTGCCCAGTCCCACTTGAGCTGGCCTGCTTTGTGAGCTACGTCGGCTATTTGTGTTTTCGAGTTATATAATTAAACTTAAAAAGAAGGGGACTGTGGTGCACCACGGGTGATTAGGTAATTAAGGATAAAGGTTCCTTCATTAATCACACTCTGTATAAGGCACTTCCAGAGTGGGGATAATAGGCACCCTGCCACAGTTCGCAGGATGCTGTTTTGACTGTCCCGTATCCTACGCATCAGGGAAGCCGTTTTTTTGCGTATGATAGCAAAAATGCCATCAGTGTGGTACTGCGCAAACATCCCTGATACACTGCAGAAACGGGGTAGTCGTCGCGTTAAGCTCTTACCTACCCACTTAGGTACCTACCTTATTCATTTAAGAAAGGCAGGGAGATAAGAAGTAACTTAGCTCATAAATCGTAATTTAGCGTTTTTAAAAGTCAAAGTTCAATAGTTAATTACAAATTTAAAATTAGTTTGATAGATGTTTAGAGGATGGTGGGAGTCTGCAAAGGATCGGGATGGTTGGAAGACTTTAGGGGTGACCTTTGCCCAGCTGTGGGACAACATAGGTTAAATAAAAAAAAAAAAAGATGTTTACACGATTTACACTTCACAACACTTATAAAAGTTATTGGACACTGTCCTTGCTGCTCAATGCATAGCACTGCACGACGAAAATAATGTTCACGGGCTTGTACAAATGTGTCCTTATCACGTTGTGTCTGTAATGCGCTAACAATTCGCGTCTTTAGTTCGTCCACATTATCGATCGTATGACCATCACTCCCTTAAACAAGATCTATCCCGATTTAATTTTCTTTACCTTTCTCACTGTCGATCTCTTCGGTCATCTGAGACATTTCAACTTATGACACCTGTGCATCTCGTCTTACTACCACAAATCTTTTACTGTCCAGGCTGTTAACCTGTGGAACGCATTGCCTGTATCTATCAGGCGTGCTCCATCTCTTCCTATTTTCAAGTCTATGGTTAAGGAACACTATTTGTCCTGTTGTTGCTAACTGCTTGAGTCGTTGACACCATTGTATATATTTAAATGTATTTTAGTATATAATATAACAGTTGACTCTTTAATTATGTATGTTTATCAAGTACCTAGGTATGTATATAATTATGTATGCTATAATATTTTCAATTACTATTACTTTATGTCCACCTTGCATGGATAGAACCCCATGTTGCATATAATAATCCAATCCATCCCAAGGTTGTCTGGTAGAGATCGCTCTTTAGCGATAAGACCGCCAATTGTCACATGATCAGTGTTTCTTTAGTTTTTTATTTTGTACTTGTATGTTTTAAGGTGTGCAATAAAGCATTTTCTATCTATCTATCTATCCCTATCTATTTTTTTTTGTTGCCAAATAAATGTCTATCTATCTATCTATCTATCTATCCCACATAGGACGCGCTCACGCCAAATGTATTAATATAGGTATTCATAGACTAAGGTATTTATGATATAGGACCATAGATTTCGCAATTGACATCAATCAATGTACTTAAGTTGTCTGAAAATATAGATTATATTATTATTTTAGTTTTTGCCGCATCAGTAGGTAGGTCTACCATGAGTATTCACAATACTCGGTAGCGACTGTAGTCAAAGAAATGTATGCAATATTGTACAGCGCCTCTAGCCTCGTTTAAGCCTCTAGCGGATAGTTTGGTACTAAAATACGCATTAAACTATAATAGGTACAGTATACGACTGTAGTTTGGGCTTCATTTGCTTAGAATTTGGTTACCATGAGTTACAAATCTGACAGATGTCATAGTAACGTACCATTACTACTATAGTAACGGCAGGCGATCTAACAGTGACAATTACTCATGGTAGACACAATGTAATGCCTGCATTGCTGTGTTCCGGCTTGAAGGGTAAGGGGGCCGGGGACATTACGTGCACATGAGACATTGGAACTGTGTGTCTCAGGGTGACGGGCGCAATGCAGCGTTGGTCACGTGCTTAGTGGACGAGATCACCGCGGTATTGCAATTGTAATAGGTAGCCTAACATTAGGTGGGCCTTCGGCTTGTCTCGTCATTTAGTCGTATACAAATCACGGTTTATTTGACGTGAGAAGGTAAAGTTTATCATCATCATTACAGCCGTAGGACTGCTGTCCACGTCCACTGCTGGACATAGGCCCCCCTCTGAGGGGGATCATGCATCCCCCCAGAGGGGGGCCTCTCAGAGTCATGCATCTCCAAGATCAGGGGATTGTTGCCATACACGGGTTATCCTTTTGACGAGCTCTGTGGCGCAGCGGGCGAAGGTCCGCCTGCGACGCAAGGGGTTGCGGGTTCGATTCCCGCCTCGGGACAAATGTCTGTACGATCTGCAGATATTTGTTCAGGGTGTTCTGGGTGTTTTTCTATATTATAATAAAAATATCTATCTATGTAGTATAATGTATTAAGTATATCAGTCATCTACTCGTAGTGCCCATAACACAAGCTCTGCTTAGCTTGGGGCTAGATGATGCTGTGTGATTTGTCCAGCATTATTTATTTTATTTATCCTAGTTTGGGCACCTATGTCATCCACACAGGAAATATATCTTAGATCTAAGCTATCTATGTTTTTAATATGAAAATTGATGTTCGTTGATAAATCAATATAATTATCTTATCTATACTAGCTACGCTAGGCAGGCGTGTTGGCGACCGCAGTAAGGTATGTTGATACACGGGAAGACGCATTTTTACTCTATTTATTTAACAAATAACAAATTGTGTAAGTTTCTGCCGTGGGGTGCCGGCAGGAGAACGTCCACTATTGAACACAGGCCTCCCTCATAGATCTCCATGAGTGGTGGTTGCCATACTCACCACGCTTGGCGGGCGGGTCGGCGAGCGCAATACGGGATGTTGATACACGGAAAGACGCTGCAGTCCATCTTCCGGAGGTATCCCTTAGCAGGCTCTTACTCGTCCACGGGCAATCCAACTATTTATTTATTTATTTTAGGAAGACTAACAGCACAAATCAAATTACATAATATATAGGGTGTATAACATCATTTCAGCCATAAAACGTGCAGTGATGAACACAGGCTTCCCTCATGGATCTCCATGAGGGGTAATTGCCATACTCACCACGCTTGGCAGGCGGGTTGGCGAGCGCAGTATGGGATGTTGATACACGGATAGACGACGCTGCTGCCCATCTTCCGGAGGTATCCCTTAGCAGGCTCTTACTGCATCCACGGGCATGAGAGGAGGGGTAACATTCTACTGCCATACTATTTCGGCCATTTCGGGTTACTACACATGTTATAATACGCCCTGTATACCTACATACGATGGAATTTGTTTGATGGTTGCTTCCAGTATTGTCGGCACACCGCGTTACTGAGTCAAAGGATTCCATAAATTGTTTAGACTCTACATACTAAAACTTCTTTAAGGCGTTATAATTAGCGAAATACTAGAATAATCTTTATAATATGATATTGGCAATCTTGCCGTGTGCCGGCAGTAGAATGTTGCCCCCCCTCTCTCGCCCGTGGATGAAGCATCTGCCAAGGGAGCTCCGCGAGGCGGGCAGCGGCCTCTTTCCGTGTATCAACATCGTGTACTGCGCTCGCCAACCCGCTTACCAAAAATGGTGAGTATGGCAACAACCCCTCATGATCTTTAGATCCTTGAGGAGGCCCGGCATGTCCAGCAGTGGACGTATTGCGGAAAAGTCAAAGTCAAAAAGTGTGTATTTAATGAGGCAAAAAGCGTATTAGAATACCAAGTCATTTTACAAAAGAAGAAGAAGACTCATTTAAACTGAATAATAATAATAATAATAAATCATTTATTTTCAGACAACATAATCCACAGTATTAAATTAACACTAAAATTAAATTAAATATTCCATAACCACAAATGTCAAAATACAATACAATACAGAACACAAACTAATTATACCTAGTAGCAGTTGCAGGATGCAGACAAGGATGTCAAGCTTTCCCATATATATAGGAAAGCTTGACATCCCTGTACTGCGCATGTATCATGCTACAGTGGTTTACATGCTCGCAATCGAACCTGCTGGCAAACACACTCAGAATACCGTTGGAGCTGGCTCTGATCCGTCGCCCCAGGGATGTGCACCGCTTGCGCAAGGTGCTGTAGAAACAGTCCACTCGCGCCGCGGCGAACATCCCCGATGCGCTGCAAAATCGAGGCAGCCCCATCAGCACTCTGAACGCGTTATTGTACTGGACACGTAGGGCGCTATACTGTTTTTGAGTATAGTTAACCCACAGGCTACATGTATAAAAGTTGGTACAATAGGCTCTGAACAGGCAAACTTTTACATTTGCTGAGCATCGAGCAAACCTGCGGGCAATCATGTTCGCTCTGACAGATAGCGCCCTCCGTTCCCTCTCAATATCTACATTGTCCTTCAAATCAGAGGTTAACCAATGTCCAAGGTACTTAAATTGGTGAACTCGCTGAAGCGGTGTACCGTACAATTTGATCGTCGGTATTGTCTCTGGACATTGGCGACCCCTGGCGGGAAAGACCATGCATTCACTCTTTTTTACATTATACCGCAAGCCATGTTGATGCGCATATTTCTCACAAATACCTATCATCTTCGTTAGGCCACAGACAGAGGCGCTCAGCAGGGCCATGTCATCAGCGTAGCTAATGTTGTTAACGGCAACTCCGTCAACATGGCATCCAACACGAGACCTGCTGAGCTCCTCTATCAGTGCGTTTACGTATAGGTTGAAAAGTTTCGGCGAGGTCAAACCCCCCTGCCTCATCCCACACTCCAACCTATACGGCTCCGAGTAGACACCCGACCATCTAACGACATTGACCTGGTGTTGGTACCAAAACTTGACGATATCCAGCACTTCTCCAGGTAGTTTTATGGCTTCTAATTTTTGCCACAGGATGTCGTAACTGACCAGGTCGAATGCCTTCGAGAGGTCAAGGAAGCAGGCAAAGACTGGTGTTTGTCTTGTAGTGTAGTATTTGACAGTTTGCTTTAGACTCAATATAGCTGCTTCTGTTGATAGACCTGATCTGAATCCGAATTGGTTATCATGTATCTCTAGATGCTTATCCAATTGAACACTAAGCAAACTGTCAAACACTTTCGCTATTATGGTGGCTAGTGAAATCGGTTTGTAATTAGATTTGTCACTTAAGTTACCCGTTTTATTTTTCACAATTGGCACCACCACAGTTTTCATCATATTGGCTGGTAAATATGAGTGTCCTACACAAAGAGTGTAAAACAAGGCCAGCACACCAGCTAAATGAGGTCCAGCATTCCTAACGTGTTCAATACTAAGTCCGTCGTGTCCTGGAGATTTACCACGGGACATAGATTTTACAGCCTTTCTAACATCTTTAGCTGTAAACCTCGTTAGTAACTTCAGTCCACGGGACTTAGCACTGTTCACCGACTGTGATGGGCCCAATGGTGATTTTACAGTAAAGTTCTCTCTAAACAAGTCTGCTATGCCTTTACAGTCATTGACCCCCTCCACACTCACAGGAAGGCTAGGCTTATTGTTCAGTTTGTTTGTGGCTTTCCAAAAATTTCGAAAATCGCGTTTTGAATGTTCTGTTGTAATTTTATCCATTTTTAGCTGTTCACTGTGGTTCTGACACCACCTTAAACGTGATTTGAAAACTTTGCGGCTGTCCTGCATTTCATTAAAAATACGGCCGCCCTGAGGTTTTCCATATCGAACCCATGTCTGGAATTTAAGCCTAGCCTCCCTGTGAGATTCCGCTACGTATCTGTTCCACCCTGGCACAGGTTTTTTCTTTTTATACAATTTCAAATTGTGACTTCTATTTGCGGCTTCGCTTAAAATACTAACTATTTCAAAATATAATTTATCAATAACATGTCTATGGTTAAAATTATTACACATAAGGTCAGCACAATTCTCAAACGTTTTAGGGAAGTCAATTAATCTAAGTTTTTCATGGCACAATTTATTATATAAGTCGATTTCATCTGGTTTCCGTTCGCCCCAAAGGACTTTATTAATGTCATTATTTCTAGGAATTATTATTTCTGGTTTAATTATATTTATGTCACATTCAATAAATAATGGAAAATGGTCAGACCAAACAACATCATACTTTGGATAAACATCAAGAATCGAATCTGTAGCCGCTTTGGTTACAATACAGTGGTCCAGCCAGCGTCTAGACCCATTCGCTTCGCTAATAAAAGTATATGTGTCCGAGCTTCGTCCTAAAAACTGAACGTCCGCACATATCCAGTCTTGTTCGGCACAGAAATACGTAAGCTCATCAAAAAAGGCCTCATTTGGATGAGCATTAAGGTCTCCTAGCAAATAAACTGAGCAGGCATTGTTATTGCTTATGATAGCACTCACCAGGCTTAGGCAGTCCGTAAATTCCGTTAGATTTTCCGCTTTATCCGTAGGCATATAATAAAGCACGATTGAATTCGTTCGCTTCAGATAACTTTTTGCCAAGTTAGGGAAAGAAGCAAAAGGAAATTAAAGTTACGTAGGTACTCTAAACTCCATGACTGTGTTAACTTTACAAACTTTGCGTTTGTAAAGTTTTTGGTTGTAAATGTCTTGTGTTAGAACACTCAGATGTTTTAACTCACACCAAATTGTATTTTTTCTTTCAACAGTAATCCAAAGAGAAAAAAACACATGCTTAACAACTTTTCAAAACGGAATTTTTGTGATTCCATCTGGGATTTGTGGAGAGTTGTGAAACTGTATAAGTACGTAGCTGAGTATGAACAGTGTGTCTACCATGAGTTGTCCCTGAGATCGCCTGCCGTTACTACAGTAGTAATAGTACGTTACTGTGACATCTGTCAGATTTGTAACTCATGCTACCGAATTCGAAGCAAATGAACCTCAAACTACAGTCGCTGAAGTATAGTTTACTGCGTATTTTAGTACCAAACTATCCGCTAGATGCGCTGTACAAGTTTTCATACATTTTTTTAACTACAGTCGCTAGCGAGTATAGATTGTGAAAACACATGGTAGACCTACTGTAAGCAAAACTTAAAAGATAAAGGTACAAAATAGCATTTTACGCGGATTGTTATGCTATGTTTAGTATGGCAACTATCCCTCATGGAGATCCACGAGGAGGCCTGTGTTCAGTAGTGGACGATTTGCGGCTGAAAAGATGATGATGACGATGATTCGAATAAATGTGTAATTAATGCATTTATATGGTCGTATTTTAACTTTAAATCCGCCAAATGGACCTTAAAGTTGGGTTTTTTGTTTCACTTTATAATGTAGTTAACTTATAATTTATAATTACCTTCACTTTTATGGTTGCACCTTTCTTCCCATCATCATCATTACCAAGGACATTGAAGTCGCTTTTTTTGTTGAATAATAAAAAAATATCATTATTGTTATTAGCTTGTAATTTTGTTGTTCTTTTAATCGACTTTAAAAACGGAGGAGGTGCTCAAGATGTCTCATTTAAAAAAATATTACCTCAGAACTCTATTGTATGGGTTTGAGTAGAGACACTTCCAGATTGGTAATGTTTTTTTAACTCGGTTCTGATGATGGAATCGATGATGAATTAAATAATTGTAATACTGGAGCGCCTTACAGTTTTTACAGTTCTGATGATAGGATCCTTCCATAGGTCGGTTATATTTATTAATTAATATTTTTATGTATTTCAACATAAAAACCAACTTCAATGACACTGATGTTGAGTAGGTATGTCGATAAGTAGAAAGGTACTTAAATTATCTTAACTATCTAACTATATGTTTCACCGCTATGTGTGCGTCTGTGTGTCTGTCTGTGGCATAGTCGCTATTAACGAATACAATCGATTTGAATGTAGTTTTTTTATTTAATAGCCGTTTTGTATCGGTGGTTCGTAAACATCTTTTATCAAAAATCGGTTAAGACGTTAACAAGACATGGTGGGTGAAAGTGGGGCTAAACATTCAAATATTTTTAGGGGGCTAAGCCCCCTATTATGCATAGTGCTGTCTCTCTGTCTGTCTGTGCAAGACACGATTACAACCGAACGCGTTGACCGATTTACATGAAATCTTTTTTGTTAGCACTGTCTTAATGAAAGAAGGGTACTGATTGATTTTGGTGACCCTAGGGTCACAGGACCCGTAGTTATTGTGACCTCAAAAGTTCACCAAAAAAAAAAGTCTTCAATTGGCCGAAAACGTCAAAAAACCCAAAAATGCAATTTTTGACCTTTGGTGACCTTTTGAGGCCTTCGCCCCCTTCGGGGGTACCAGAAGTACCCCCGTATCGATGCTTGTTTACTGATTATTTTTGAGTTTTCCGATATTTCGGATAAACTGGAGTCTCTTTCAAGTGGGAAGTCATTGGCAGACAAAACGCTAGATCGCACACAATCCACAACGCCACGTAAAATCAGGTTCAAATGCAGTGGGACCTCATCGACAGAAGCCGCTCGCTCGTTCTATGTGCGTAGCGAACAACTAGTTTAATAAGTAACAAGTTTTTATTAAAAAAAATAAGTAGTCCCCGAAACTTTACCTAGTTTAAAAGGTAAGAAAAATAAGGACAGGCCAAAAATAGCAAAAACCACATATCTATTTTAGATTCCCTGAATCGCATGTTGGTTTTGTGAACGATCCTGCCTGTTGTGCTAGCAGTAGTTGTCTCTTAGAAAAATTCTATAAATTGCTCACTGCTGCGCAAAGGTCTCCCTCAATGTCCTCCAAATATCCCGATCCTTCGCAGTGTCCGACCACTAACGTCCCGCCTCGGTCTCGGTCGAACATGACACAGAATATGTTGAACACGGGCTAAAGGTAGATGCACACTATTGTGTGGCGTGAGAAGCGCTTTGAATAAACAGGTGACACTGTTTTGTGTTGTTATAATGATATATTAGATGTCTGGAGCTCTACTGCGATACGACATTTCACACACAGTTGTGTGGCTTACGGCTTAAGAGCATACCATGCGTCAACGCGTAGTTTTGAAAAAAAATGCCTGAAAAAAATTGTTAATGCCGAAAATGGGCAGCAGCGTCTTTCCGTTTATCAACATCCCGTACTGCCCTCGCTAACACGCCTGCCAAGCGTGGTGAGTATGGCAACTACGCCTTCGTTGGTTTTCTCAGCTCTACAGAGTAGAGCCCTTGAATAAGTTATCAAAGTCAGGCTCAGAACAAATATTTGATGGAGTAGGTGCCTACGCTTCATTTCGCGCTTAGTGCAAGCAGCAGTGGAATAATCTTACAATATTTAATTTAGGGCCGAATTTTCAATGCTCAGATAAACAGTCGGATATTGTCTATTCCTATCTAACATTCATCAATGCCGTGGGGTGCCGGCAGTAGAATGTTGCCCCTCCTATCTTGCCCGTGGATGCAGTAAGAGTCTGCTAAGTGCTACCTCCGGAAGATGGGCAGCAGCGTCATTCCGTGTATCAACATCTCGTACTGCGCTCGCAAACCTGCCTGCCAAGCGTGGTGAGTATGGCAACTGCCCCTTATGGAGATCCATGAGGGAGGCCTGCGTTCAGTAGTGGACGTTTTATGGCTGAAATGATGATTCATCAATACCGTATTGTTGTCTCACTTCTTTGATCGTAGTGTGACCATACATATAAATATTCGTATATCTTTGTCATTATAGACATACTAACAGTGTCCGCATGATTCAATTATTTTAAAGATAGTAGTAAATTAAAAAGAGAATGTTTAATGGTTCTCCAGTGCATCGTGGATAAAACAAAGAAAATGTGGGCTTTATATTAGAATGTGGATTATTAGTTGTTCGCTATGAACTTAAAACGAGCGAGCGACTTCTTTCAATGAAGTCCCATTGCATTTGAGCTTAATTTGTGGCGGGAATAAGAACCTGCTTACTCCTGCGTTTCAATCGGCTACTAACCGTGTGTTGGTAAAATCTCCCTGTGTTTAAATTTAATGAAAATTCAGGCATTAGGCATGTTCGGAAAAACAAAACATCGATGAATAAATTTCCATATCACAACAGCTAAACCACTCATTAAAAATCCCCCTCGACAATCGATTAATATTGATGTAATATTGTTATGTTTAAAATTTAATCAAAATTAGATCATCCGTTTAAGATTTGTTATCGGAATAAAAAATGTAACCCCCATATCTCAAAAACTACCCCATATATCAAAGTTCCCATGAAAATCGATTTATATTAATGTAATCTTACGAGCTCTATGGCGCAGCGGGCGAAGGTCCGGCTGCGACGCAAGAGGGTTGTGGCGGGTTTGATTCCCGCCTCGGGACAAATGTCTGTACGATCTACAGATATTTGTTCAGGGTATTCTGTTTGTTTTTCTATATTTCATAAAAATATGTATCAATGAAGTATAATGTATTAAGTATATCAGTCATCTAGTACCCATAACACAAGCATTACTTATTTTTTTTTTATTTAAGTTTAAAATTTCCGTAAAATCCGATCATCAGTTGAAGAGTTAGGTGTCCTCGGACAAAAATTGCGAACAAAAACTACTAAACGAATAAATCAAAATTCCCCTTCAAAAATCGGTTTGTATTAATGATATGTACTTTAGTTTTAAATTTCAATAAAATCCAATCAAACGTTAAAGAGTTATTCTCGGACAAAAATTGCGGACATTACATACAATATTCAAACCATTAGCCGAAACGCCTAGAACTTTGTTTGCTTCGCTCACTCGTTCGATTATAAAGACTGCAGACGTTCTCCCGCTCTATCCTATATTCCCATCTAAAGTTGGTATTCAGAAGGTCGCTGTTTGCCGTTTTTCTCACATCTTCGGCGTAATTGTCTCAAAAGTCTTCGGAGTTCATCTCATTATCTCAATATTTGCTTTTTGTGCGCGTTCCTCAACAAACTGGATTATTTTCGGGTAATTCTTGCGATCATAAAATAGAGCAAATGTTTACCCATAACAACAGTCCGTGGACGAGGCAAAAATATAGTTCAGTATGTATCTAATTTCCATGGGCTCATTCATTCATGTGCTATTTCCTGGTTAATTATGGTTAAAAATGTTTTTTTTTATACTGTGAGTGGACGTGTCTATGTTTTGTAATAACGAAATATTTAAATAAATTAATGAATTTCTGACAAAAAAATATCGAATTTAGGTATACCTAATAATTATAAAGAGGAAAGATATATTTTGTATGTTTGTAACGAATAAACTCAAAAACTGCTGAACCGATTTTACGACTATTAGAAGGCTACATTATCCCAGAGTAGCATAGGCTATATTTTATCTCCGTATTCCCATGGGAACGGGAACTACGCGGGTGAAACCGCCGATTGCGGCTGCGTGTCCCGTAATTGGGGTACTAAGCCGAAAGAATTGATTATGAATGGTATTTAGATTACTGTAGATTGATTGGCGTTGTCCCGACGTCGAATTGGTGTCTCTCATGGTTTCATGCCCTAAATTTTAACTTGCGGTTGGATTTTGTGTTTCTCTTTGTGAGATGTTTGTTTGTATGTTGATGTATGTTTGCTTGCAATACTCAAATGCAATAAGCATACATAGCGGTTTGTATATTTTTGTAGAGCTGATTGGCGGTTAGGGAAGGTTTATGGGCATAAACCTGCTGATTGGCGAATCAGCTCTACAAAAATAGTCGCAGTGGGTCACTACAGTTGACAATGATCATGATGATAATTTTTGATTTCACAATTGATGAATAGATAGATACACTCTTACACATCTTGTACATACGTACATTCACCATAAAACATAAATGTGTTGTCGGTTTTTTGTTGAAAAATAAAATAATTATTTACCACACCGTTTAAAAATTAAAATGTACATCCCTAAATTTTGACTCCAAAAAGTCAATAAATAATTTAAATCTTTAGTAAGCTTCCATATTTATTCATTCATTTCAGCCGTAAAACGTCCACTACTGAACACAGGCCTCTTCATGAATCTCTATGAGGGGTAGTTGCCATACTCACCTCGCTGGACAGGCAGGCTGGCGAGCTCAGTACGGGGCGTTGGCTCACGGAAAGACGCTGCTGCCCATCTTTCCGGAGGTATCCCTTCGTAGGATCTTACTGCATCCACGGGCATGAGCGGAGGGGTAACATTCTACTGCCGGCACCCTTATTATTATTAACCTTATAGTGCCACTCTAAATGAACATTCAGTATTTAGTTTTTGTTTGCATTCCATTATAAACATAGACCATAAATATATTTAAATAGTACAGAATGGAACCCTGATGGGCACTGCAATCTAAATATAGGTATAAGAAGGTAGGTATCATACAAGATAATGTCAGTTAAGGGGTACAATATTATTAAAATAGAAAATTAGTCATAAAAATGATATAGCATTAATTTTACAATTAAAAAATTGTCATGAAAATAATGATGTACGCCTTATTTACAAGGTAAATAAATTAGAGTAAGGTGCACTGAAATTTCCTTTTTAGATTGATATAACAAAACTGTGTAAGTACCTACTTGTCATCAACATATTATTTAATTCTAATTTACCCACCCAGGTGAGAATTACTGTACATTTTCCATTCACCGGTTACGAATCTGTAAGGTGAAAAGCACTTAATTAATTCTGACGCTGATTTATTTCCATAAAAATACCTCTACCTTTTTGTGGATAAGTCCATTTAAGGGCGTTCGCGAAGGGTTGAAATATGGCGGGCTTCGATTATGTATCGGCTATTGTGCAGGGCTGAAAGGGATTATGGGTGAAAAACGTGTTTTTTCGTAGCTTGGTATTGAAAAATTGGAAATAATATGCGGTTATTAACACTTTGAAAGTCGCGTCCTAATTCATGACATTATTAGTCACTATTGGGTCCATCAGACCCAGTTTATATTGGTCGAAAACGGCAGAATTTTATAACGTTACGAAAGTTAGAAAAACGGCTTACGTTTGAAGTCGCTATTGGGTCCATTGAACCCACAGGACATTACGTCCATAGCAATTAAACAAAGCGATATACAGGGTGTATTATAACATGTGTACTAAGCCGGAAGGGGGTGATTCTGACCATCCCAGGGAACAACATTTGTTCTACGATTTTTCAGGGCTCAGTGATTTTCATTCAAGAAAAGACCACGAAAGTTTTAACTTCAACAGCTGATTAAATACGATACTGACAACCTAAACGCCAGCTAAATCTTGTCAGGGTCATTGAACCCCGCGAAGAATTGCCCTACAAGTATAAATATAAATGGTACACATATTATAACTTATTGATGACATATGGAACCGAGACGTGGTCTTTCACGATTGGCCTCATGAATAAGCTCAGAGTCGCTCAACGAGCTATGGAGAGGGCTATGCTCGGGGTTTCTCTACGGGATCGAATCAGAAATGAGGAGATATGTACGTAGAAGAACTCAGGTCACCGACATAGCCAAACGGATTAGCACGTTAGCAATATGCTATTTTAAGGTACTTTTATATTCCCTCTATCCTAACAAATGTCCGAGTATATATTGATTATTTTTTTTAATTAGATAACACGCGTCGGCGCGCTCTATGTGTAACCGGGTAAAAAAGTTGTTGAGTTCTTAGTATGAATTAAAACTTTACACAGTTCGATTCGCCGTGGGGTGCCGGCAGTAGAATGTTACCCCTCCTCTCCTACCCGTGGATGCAGTAAGAGCCTGCTAAGGGACACCTCCGGAAGATGGGCAGCAGCGTCTATCCGTGTATCAACATCGCATACTGCGCTCACCAACCCGCGTGGTGAAAACGGCAACTACCTCTCATGGAGATCCATGAGGGAGGCCTGTGTTCATCAGTGGACGTTTTATGGCTGAAATGATGATGATGACAGTTCGATTCTTGACATTTAAGGCTAAATTGAGGTACTTTTACTTATTACTTTGCATTACTTGAAATAGTATTCATACTGCTTTGACCCGCTGAGTGAGCTGCTTACCATCTATTTGTCACTATGTCGCAGAATATTTAACTGTAGGTACTTCTAGATAAAAATTAGAAATAAGTCAGTTTTTTTACTATAGTTATTTTTAAGTTTAGTGTGTGTGTCTAATAAATGTATTTCTTCTTCTTCTTCTACTTTTGGAATTTTTATAAGGGATCTAATTCTTGATATATACATATTTTGTTCGCAATTTTTTTGCGAACACCTTTGCAAGCCTTATTACGCCAAGCTGGGCAGAAAACGCAAAATTTCGCAAAATGTGGAACAAGGAGTGGTAAATCGTCATCATTCATCATTCCAGCCTTAAAAAGTCCACTACTGAACACAGGCCTCCCTCATGGACCTCCATAAGGGGTAGTTGCCATACTCACCACGCTTGGCATGCGGGTTGGCGAGCGCAGTACGGGTTATTGATACACTGAAAGACGCTGCTGCTTATCTTCCGGAAGTATCCCTTAGCAGGCTCTTACTGCATCCACATGCATGAGAGAAGGGGTATCATTCTACTGCCGGCACTCCACGGCTAGTTTGCAACAGACGTAATTTTTATAGCAACACGTAATAGGCAACATGGCGTGTGGTAAGGTTGCCATCATTAATTCCATGACTCCTGTTATAATTATGCATATTTCGGAAAATTATTTTGCATTACAAACAGCCAACTAACTCAGTAATATGGAAATTATTCTCAGTAGATAACAAAATTTCTAAGAATTTTTTTAGGAATGGTTCGTGTATGGATCGCATCATCATCATTGTTATTATCAACGACTTGACACACTTTTTTGTATATTTTTATTGGTAATAGGTAAGCATTTCGCCACCATCTGACTTGGAGACAAGTAAAGATGTAGTCTAAGATGGAGCACGCTTGTCTAAAATGATACTACTAGGTCTATACCTAGCAGTATAATTTTTTTCTAAAATCTCTTCTAAAGCCTCTTTTGGTTTTTTTTTACCAAGCGTGGTGAGTATGGCATCTACCCTTCATGGATCTATGAGAGAGGCCTGTGTTCTGTACAAATACAAAATATCCATTGGGAACATAAACAGGTCATACAAAAATAAAACCGGGCAAGAGCGAGTCAGACTCGTGCACCAGGGTTCCGTGCCATCATACAATATAATAAAAATAAATAAAATAAATAATGCTGGACAAATCACACAGCATCATCTAGCCCCAAGCTAAGCAGAGCTTGTGTTATGGGTACTAGATGACTGATATACATAATACATTATACCTAAGTACTACATAGATAGATATTTTTTTTATATATAGAAAAACACCTGAACATATCTGCAGATCGTACAAACATTTGTCCCGAGGCGGGAATCAAACCCTAATAATATATGATAAAGGTGGTTTATATTTGTTTGAGAACCTTGACAGCGCCATCTCTTGTCTGATAGCGGAACTTATCTAGATTTATCACACTTTCGATGATTTATAAAAAACTATGTAAATTAGAGGGTTCGTTATAATTTTCCTGTAATCTTTCTTATTTTAAATCTTATTATTGAGGCCCACCTGGAGGTGTTGGACGCAGCTTTGCAGATCCTGCACGACGTCCTGCTAGCGATCCGGCAGGGGACGAGCCCGATCCCGCTGATCCTCAGCGGTATAGCGACGCTCGTGCAGCTGCAGCTGCGCTAGGGGTGGCCTGAAAAGGCCTCCAGCCTCATCCACGCCCGTGTAAACGCAGGCCCCAACAGCAGGCTCAACCGAGCCGCCTCGAGAACCCCTTAATGTTAATTATGGGCGAACTACTACCGAAGGCAGGGGCTCACGCCCGGAACTGCTTCCAACTGGTGGCTTCGCCAACGTGAGAATACAACCGGCCAACGCAGTTGAATGCGAACAGAAGGTGGAAGCACACTATTGTGTCGCGTGAGAAGCGCTTTGCATAAACATGTGACACTGTTTTGTGTTATTATAATGATAAATTAGATGTCTAGAACTCTACTGCGATACGACATTTCACAACACAGTTGTGTGTGTATTAGCACAGTATTACCTCTAGGTACCTAAGGCTTAAGAGGATCATGCGCCAACGCGTAGTTTTGAAATGAAATGAAATGAAATGAAATGAAAAATGATTTATTTGCAACACTTACAAACTTATACAGCGAAATCTTAATCTAAGAGACAACTAATAAGTGTCACAAAATGGTCCTGGTTCAGCATAATGTTAGTTGTATGCACAACTAACGCTGATCTTCCACCAGGACCGATGGTGGCATCACGGACGTAACCTCTGGGATAACATAAATTGTGACTATAGAGCGAATTAACTAAGTTATAGACTATAGAGCGCAAACGACCAAATACAGTTATCAAAGAAGCAACAATACAAAAATATATTAAAGAGTAGGTAAGTAGAAAAAATTAGTAGCAGTAAATATACATTGTATAATATAAGGTAGGCTCCGTTTTGCAAATGCAACTTAATGAAATAAAGCTAAATCACTTCAACCATTCACTAATTTCCGAGTACTTATATAATGCTAGTGTCATGTCTAAGACTTTCCTGTTCCAACTGTTTATGAATAAGGTACTTTTTGAGTTTGCTTCTAAAGGTGTACGAGCTTTGCAGGTTCCTTATTGGTGGGGGGATATTGTTCCAGCACTTGGATGCAGCGTACCGGAAACTACCTCTGAAAGCGGCAGAGGCATGTACCTGTGTCGAGAGCTGCATGGAGCACTGACGAGTACCGCACGTTCTTGTGCTAGACATCCACGTAATCTTTTCATAAAGATAAAATGGAGCCTTATGCTTCAGGACTCCGAAGAGAAGACAAGCTAGATGTAACTTTCGCCTATGTTTCATTTTTAATACAAGGTGATTATTCAAGAATGGCGTAACATGTCCTCTCTTCGGAATGTCGAAACAAAAACGTGCACAAGCGTTTTGTACTCGTTGTATTAGTCTTTGGGTTTTAGTAAAGAGACGAGGACCAAAAACTATATCTGTATAGTTTAATTTTGACAAAATGAGTGACTCTACCAATCGAATACGCAACTCCGTTTTTATATGAGGCCGCAATCTATACAATACTTTTATTCGGTAGAAACAATTCCTAACCACATCAGTGATATGTGTTTCAAATCGAAGATCAGAATCCATATGCAGACCTAAATTACGTGCTTCATACACTCGCTCAACAGGCTCTCCCATAAGCGTTATATTAAGATCCGAAGGATTTATTTTAGATAATTGGCGCTTAGTACCACAAATAAGGAATTTCGTTTTAGAAGGATTCAACAAAAGGCTATTATTCTTAGACCATAAAGCTATATTATTTAGATCATAATTCAGCCTAACAATTGTTTCCTTGACGTTTTGAGGCGTACAAGATATATAGACCTGAATATCGTCGGCATAAATGTGGAATTGGGAATACTTTATTTGTGTTTGGACATCAGCTGAATACAATGTGAATAGGAGAGGACCTAAAATAGAGCCCTGTGGCACTCCTCTATTAACTGGCAGTGTATCAGAGAGATTTATAGAGCCGTCATTATTAATAAGTTTTGTGCATTGGTTCCTTCCACTAAGATAGGAATTAAACCAATTAATAGAGTCGTTGTTAAATCCATAGTATCTCATTTTTGATAAAAGTAAGTTTATATTTATTGAGTCAAAAGCTCTAGAAAAATCTAACAGTACAAGAAGCGTACACATCCCCTTATCCTGAGCACAAATAATATTATCCGTAACGTCCAATAATGCAGTTACTGTGCTACGTCCCTTTCTAAATCCTGATTGTGTATCCGGTAGTATATTATTTTTTTCAATGAACTCTACAAGCTGATGACTGACTACTTTTTCCAATACTTTCGATAAACACGGTAAAATACTAATAGGCCTCAAATCTTTCAATTCAATGGGGTTGGGTTTTTTCTCTAAAGGGCGCACAATAGATAACTTCCAACTATCGGGAAAGGTGGATGTGAGTATCGACGTATTTACTATGGCAAGTATAGCCTCTACTGTTTCCGGTAATGTCATTATAAGCATATCCAACGTTATATGGTCACAGCCTTCCGCATTTGATTTAAGATTTTTAAAAATATTTACAATTCTATCTATGCTAACTGGTTCTAGCTGGAAAACGACATCACTGTATTTGTGATATTCGTAGTAAGTAAGTTGCGAAATGTTGACATTTGACGTACCTGGAATATTTAGAAAATATTGATTAATACTGTTTGGGTCTTGAAAATGACTAGGCAGTTCTTGGTTTTTTTTTGGCAATAAAGTAGTTTTCAAGTTTTTCCAGAGTAGTTTAGGCTCGTTAATTTTACTGTTAATATTATATTTGAAAAACGCTGTTTTTTCATGATAGAGGGCTTTGTTCACAATAGATTTGAGACTCTTGTAGTAATCCTTCTTAGTTTCTGAGCCTGTTCTGTGATAATGTGCCAAGGCCTGATCACGTAGCCTCATCATTTCTTTAATGGTTTCTGTAATCCATGGGTAATTATGTGATTTGATAACGATCTTAGTCACAGGAGCATGCAAGTCAAACAAAGTTAAAACAGAGTAGTTAAAGAAATCTACCATTTCGTCAACACTTTCCAGGTCAGAAATAACATCCCATATTATTAGTTTTAAATCATTGTTAAAAATATTTATGTCTATATTTTTTATTGATCTATGATTTATTGTAAATGGTTTTAGTTTATTTCGTTTTACATAAAACTCACAAATAATAAGAGAATGGCCGAATAGATTCCCTACTGGTTCAACGGTGATATTTTTAGGTTGCAAATCACAACATACTAAGTCTATTAGGGTCTGAGATGTATCTGTGAAATGCGTAGGACATGTAACTATTTGTGAAATCCCTAAACATGAAAGAAATGAAAGTAATTTTCGATGTTTTCCATCACTTAGGTTTAAAAAATTAACATTGAAGTCTCCCATTAGTACTAAGTGATCATAACCTGGAATAGAGTTAATAGAATCAGCAAGGGCATCAAAGAATATGTCAACATCTAGCCAAGGTGGGCGGTAAGCAGTGCCAATTATAACCTTTTTCCCGTAAAGTGACATAATGAGCCACATTTGCTCCACCAAATTATGCTGTGGGTCCACTGGATGTGGCCAAGTCTGAACTGATATGCCTTGCTTTATAAAAAATCCTACTCCTCCGCCTCGTGAGCGTATGCCTCGCGGACGCGGAATATGACGTAGTCGATAGCCCGGCACCGCGGGGGCGCGTCCCTCCTCACCTTCTCGCAGCCAAGTTTCGTTTATTGCGAGGATATCAAACTTAGCCCGCAAAATGGATGTAACGAGATTATCGTGATTCGTACTCAAGGAACCTGCATTAAACAAACCAAGTATTAGATTACTACTAAACATTTTAAATAAAATATATTACACACATGACACTGGCGCTTCCTGTAATTATTAAAATAAATAGTCTTAGTAAAATTTGTTCTTAAAGCTATGTAACTAAATATTGTAAGAATATTTTGTTGAATATAAACTATAAGATATACCTCAATTACAATACAATAACAGATCTTATAATGTTGAAGTGTGCAGTTTAAATAAGTAAATATTGACTTTATGTTACATATATTATTGTATATTGTTATAAATATTTCTATGTATATATTGATCCACCAAGTCAAACCAAACTGGCTCCAAAAACCCTTTTTAGGTCCTCTTCCGATCTAATGGGATACATCTGCTTATTATCAGTTTGTCTTACATAAACACGGCCTCGTTTGGTCCACGAGTATTTCCATAGATTTTTGCGGCACTCCTCGCGGGCCTTGTAAAAAAGTTGCCTGTTAATCGGTGTCAATCTCTCGTTTAAAAAGACACGTCCTCGCGGCAGTGCAGTAGCACCTGCTGCAGCACTTGGGTCCCGCCCGACGTCACCTACGGTCAGGTTCCGACGTACTCGCGCGCTATTCAAGAGTTGGTCACGTAGGGAGCGCCGAGCTAACCGCACGACAACACGACGAGCGCGCGGCATCTCATTGACAGTGCTTGCCTTTGGCGCAATCCCGACACGTTCAGCGAACACTATGTCCTGTTCTTGCAATGATACACCGAGCTTTGTGGCCAATACTGTCACAGTATGCACAACGTTTTCTCCGCTTTGCTCTGGAAGATGCCCAATCTCTATATCGGATAAGAGAGACTCCTGATCTCGATTGTTTAGCTCCTGCTGGAGTAATGTGACTTTGCATCGCAGTTCAGCCGTTTCGAGAAGAGGTTCCTCACGTCGCTGCTCTACGATTTCCAAACGCCGCTCAAATGAATCCATACGCTCACATAGGCTGCCAATTGTTTGACGAAAATCTCCCATTTCCCGGCGAAACTCACGAATTTCCGTCATCCATTCTGCTAGCTCCTGGTGAATATTCTTTACATCAGGTTCAGGTGCTACAGGAGAGTTTGTAGCCGAAATTCGTTTCACGCCCAATCGCGACGACGAAGATTCCTGCTCTGCCTGCCTCACAGGGGTTTCATCTCCCTTGCGCGTCCTGGTTGTACATTCTGGACATGTCCAACTTTTAAAAACAGCTGCCGACTCGGGTAAAGAGACACAGGCTTTATGAAATATAGCCTGGCATTTGCCACAACTAGCGGCACCTGACGGCGACAAGAATTTTCCACACGCATTACAGGCTTTAGGCATATTGATTAAAAAATAAAGTAGCAGCAGTTGATACGGTTTAACGTCCAATAGCTAAATGGAGCTGATTTCGTTCCAGCTACTTGGCGATAGATGGCGAGACTAAACTATTTCGTTCTCTATTACAGTGTCGTTATTCTAGCTGTTGTTCGGATGTCAATTTTGTTTCAGCTACTCGATCACAGAGTTAAAGCTACTCGATGACAGATGGCGGCACTAAATACGTTAGTTCTCTATAACAATTTCTCACGGTTTATAGTGACGTTTCAGTTTTAGCTACTCGACGACAGACGGCGACACTAAATTCAGTTTGTTCTCTGTTACACTATATTGTTATTCTCGGTATTTTTAAATAACAGACTATTTCCAGCTACTCGCCGATAGATGGCGAAGGTTTATTTGTGACACAAGTTGGTTCTCTATTACACTGTCTATAAACGATCTTTTGTTGAAGTACCCTCACATAAAAAGTTATCGAATTAATTGTCTAGTCAATTACCAGATTAAAATCGTTCTGAGTCGCGCCACACATTTGTAAACACTCACACAAACGTAGCGGAAGTCAAACAATCCATAGATCCCACTTGGATGGCACTTAACGAGGTATTTCACTAGTCAGATAATTAAAACTGCGGACAGTACAAGCCGGTTCTCGTCCGTGACGTTCACTCCCCACTTTTGCTACTACCTACTCCGTAATTAACGGATATCTTTGGAAATAAAACCGGACAAGAGCGAGTCGGACTCGCGCACCGAGGGTTCCGTGCCATCATACAATCAATATATATAAAACTCTTCCGTTACTGACTGAGTGACTGACAGACAACGCACAGCCTAAACCACTGGACCTAGAGACTTGAAATTTCGCACACATATTACATATACATCGATGCTCCATATAACACCTTGAGTATCCTCTAGGATACTCAAGGTGTTATATAGGTTTTTCTTTCCGTGTACCAACATCCCGTACTGCGCTCGCTTATCCGCCTGCCAAGCGTGGAGTTTATGGCAAATTCCCCTCATGGTGATCCATAAGTGAGGCCTATGTCGAGCCTTGAACGTTCTACGACTGGGATAGTGATGATGATGATGATGATGAATACGGATGGTGTACGGTGTGTCATCATCATCACTTCGGCCCATAAATCGTCTACTACTGAACACAGGCCTCCCTCATGGACCATGAGGGGTAGTTGCCATACTCACCACGCTTGGCAGGCGGGTTGGCGAGCGCAGTACGGGATGTTGATACACGGAAAGACGCTGCTGCCCATCTTCTGGAGGTTTCCCTTAGCAGGCACTTACTGCATCCATGGGTATAAGAGGAGTAACATTCTACTGCCGGCACCCCACCCCTTGCTTATAGACTCGTAAATTCCAAATATTAAGGCCTACAAACTGTCTTTGAAACACCGTAAAGCTCGAGTGCTGTGTAAATATTTCTGCTGCGCTGCGTAAATAATGACTACACAAATAATAGGCACTAAGGCGCGAAAATCAAAATTTAATTCGGTCCGTCGGCAATCATCATTTCAGCCGTAAAACGTCCACTACTGAACACAGGCCGCCCTCATGGATCTCCATGAGGGGTAGTTGCCATACTCACCACGCTTGGCAGGCGGGTCGGCGAGCGCAGTAAGGGATGTTGATACACGGAAAGAAGCTGCTGCCCATTTTTCGCTTTATTCCCTCACTTGGAAAAATAAATCTAAAGCAATCCAATTCAATAATGTCATAGTCTTTTTTAAACTTTCGCGATCACGACACATTATTAACACATAATGTAATACTTTATATTTAAGATTTAGATTGTATTATTGTTCTGTGTGTTTTCCCAAATAAACTTAAATAAATAAATATTTAACCGGGTATTTATCGCGTTAAATACCCGGTTAAATATGTGGTTCAATAAATAAATAAATAATGCTGGACAAATCACACAGCATCATCTAGCCCCAAGCTAAGCAGAGCTTTTGTTATGGGTACTAGATGACTGATATACTTAATATATTATACTAAATAGATAGATATTTTTATTATATATAGAAAAACACCCAGAACACCCTGAACAAATATCTGCCGATCGTACAATAATGTAGTTGAATGAATTTTAATGTGTTTTGTTTTTCTTTTGTAAATAACATAGAAATGCAGCTTCTGTAATTGCTCAATCAAATAAACACTTACCATGTTAATGAGATAGGACTCGTGACGTCATAACTAAGCATACACGGCGTGACGTCACTTTTGTTTTTAGCTATTTTTTGTTCGTTGTGTCTCTAGCCTCATTTTGTCCTTGTCCCAATTTTATTTTCAAATTGACAATATATGTTGCTGACCGCAGATGGCCATGACAACGTTACCGGACTATGGCGAGCGCAGAAGGCGCCCAGCCGCAAAAGTTAGGTTGGGGCAACAAGCTCAAGGGCACCACTTAAGTTCGAACCACGGCTTGGCCTGTTGCCAGATTTTTAATGTACTGATGGTTAACGTCCAGGTGCAAAACTGCACCTTAAGACGGAAGAGTGTATTCTTCGGCCCCGCCGGCGGGACCGGTTATTGAATATGTGCCTAGCAGCTAATGTGGGACGAGTTGACGTCACCTCCGGGTTAGCGGCGGTGAGCTCGTCAACGGGCAAGCCGAGAACGTGTCTCGGTCGACGGAGGAAAGACCTTGTCCCAAAGCACTTGCAGTCTGGTTTGAAACCTAGCCGCACTCTAGGGTTTCACCCGCGCAGTTCCCTTTCCCGTGGGAATACGTGGATAAAACATAGCCTATGTTATTCGGGGATAATTTAACTTTCTAATGGTAAAATAATTTTTAAAATCGGTCTCGTAGTTTTTTAGTTTACTCGTTAAAAACATACAAAATACGATTCTTTCCTCTTTATAATATTGTAAGATATATAATCACCAAATAAGAGATGGATAGACGACATTATACTATATGTGGCTGGAAAGCACGTCGAAAAAAGCAAGAGAAAGAGAAAATTGGCATATCTTGCCGGAAGGAGGCTTTTACCGTCACAGTCGGTCCAAACACTATCAACTTAAAATAACTTTTAGTGTACCAAATTGTTGTTAAAAAAAATGATACCTATGTTATTTTATAGTCATCATCATCATCATCATCATTTCAGCCAAAAAACGTCCACTGATGAACACAGGCCTCCCTCATGGATCTTCCATGAGGGGTAGTTGCCATTCTCACCACGCTTGGCAGGCGGGTTGGTGAGCGCACTATGGGATGTTGATACACAGTTGAGGGGTATCATTCTACTGCCGGCACCCCACGGCGGGTATTTTATAGTGCTTAAGAAAAATAAAGCTCTTTTTATTTTGTTTCTTAATTTATGTACCTATCGCAAAAATTATAATAAAATGGTAAGCCCGAAAAATCACCTTTGGAGAGGATGCCACAGCGGTGAGTAATGACATCGTTAGGGCCATCTGAATTGTAAATTTTAACATTTTAAATTACATGGTAAATTTAAATTTTTGATGGGTATTTCGGATACCCCAAGCAAATATGCTCTGAATGTGATGTTGCAGAAGACGTTTCTAACGTGTTGATGGAATGTGTCCGGAATGAGGCACAAAGAACTAGATACGCGGTATATGTACGGTCATAGCATAGGTATGTGTAATAGCATCTTAGCTCCCCGCTTTCCGAGGAAGCTATAATGCCGTTAAAACTTTATTTACGTGTAGTTAGTTAATTAGAGGTGGGTAACTACTTAACGTAGGTTAAATTAACAAATTGTTTAAAGATTTTAACTGTGTTGCAAAAATGTACTATGTTTACTTACCAGCTATCCGGTAAGGTGTCCGGCACGTCTATTGTCTTTTGCACATAGCTGCTCTTAGTGCGCATTTAAACTGGTCAGTACATGTACAGGATGAGAATCGCATCTGCCTCGCCGTAACACAGTCTTGTACTAGCACGGGAGGCATTAGGTCCTTATAACTGTATGCATGCATATTGACACTAAATAAAGTCATAACACCTTCACCTTTAAGTAGGTGTATACTTGTTTAAGTAACTTTCTTGATTACCTACATTAGGTAGGTACCACCTACCTATTGTTTTTATAAAATAATGTTTACTTTTAAAAAAAATGGCTGCCAACATGGCTGGCCAATTAACTTACGAATTTATAAATTAACTTGACACTAGCGGAATTGTGTTAAACCAAACTCAAAAGGCCATAAAATAAAAAGACAAGACAAGTAACTTTCTTGATAGAACCAAAAAAGAAATTGAAAGAAGATTAAAGCTTGCATGGAAAAGATATTGGTCTCTAAAGGAAATCTTTAAAGGAAACTTTGCTATCAGTATAAAGAAAAAACTCGCAGATACTACTGTCCTACCAACATTACTCTACGGATGCCAAACATGGGCCTTAACACTTTTAGAAGAGCTCACTTTAGAAAGCATCAAGCTGTTTGTATTGGTCTTATAAATAGCATTTTAGCTGACCCTCTGTCAAATGATGCTGAAATACTATACCAATTAGCCACTATAGGTCTAAGTAACTAAGTTGTTTTTTTTGTTTTGTTTCTTTTATAAATCGTGTTATTTTAGTTCGTATTAGAGTTATGTTTTTGTAATTAGATTTTATAGGACGATGTGGTCGCCAAGCGACAAAGTCCTTCAAATAAATAAAAAAAAAACACTAGAAAATAAGATTAAGCTTAGAACATACCAAAAAGCAATGGAACGAAGCATGATGGGTCTAAAGATCTGTGATCGAGTCAGAAGCGCTAAAATTAGATCCAAGACAAAACTAACAGATGCAGGAAAAATGGCAGCAAGACTCAAATGGAAGTGGGCTGGGCACTTGGCTAGAGTAAACGATAACAGATGGAGTGAAAGAGTTCTTCACTGGTGGCCACGTGACGGAAAACGAATACGCGGTCGACCCGTTCGCCGCTGGAGTGACGACATCGTCGCGGTAGCGGGACGGCACTGGATACGAATGGCCCAACATCGCATAGTCCATCAACTGGAACGAGATGGAGGAGGCGTACATCCAACAATGGATAGTCCCTGAAACTAAAATTGATTTAAATTAATTACATGTCAACTAAGAATATTAAAAAAATAAAAATTAAATGTAAATTTAGGAATAATATTTAAATCTATTATATTATAATTATACTTCTAAATGTTTGAATAACTAAAAATAAGCAAAAAAAAACATATTATAATTATACAACTTAGGTACCTATAGTAATAGATTAAAACTTAAAACTTATTATAATTTATATTCATGTAAATACCTTATAGGGAAATAAAGGCTATTTTTATTTTTTATTTTATTTTATACTTGTTTAAGTGTATGCAAATTTGTTTTTGTGAAATAAAATATATTCTTATTCATACATTTAAAGACGCTGCTGCCCATCTTCCGGAGGTATCACTTAGCAACCTCTTACTGCATCCACGGGCATGGGAGGAGGGGTAACATTCTACTACCGGCATGGCACCCCACGGCCGGCTCACGGAAATCAATTAACTTGCAACTTTACAAGAATCGTTACCGAGAAGTTCCGACTTTGAAGCGGAATTTAAAAGTTTTATACAATCTGCAGAAAGTAAAGTGGAGTATTTCAGATCATTTACACAGTTGGTGGTTAGCCGTGGGGTGCCGGCAGTAGAATGTTGCCTCTTATCTCTTGCCCGTAGATAAAGTAAGAATTTTCTAAGGGATATCTCCGGAAAATGGGTAGCAGGGTCTTTCCGTGTATCAACACCCTATACTGCGCTCACCAACACGCCAGCCAAGCGTGTATTCAACACGCTTGGCAACTACCCCTCATGAAGATCCACAAGGCTGGCCTGTGTTCAGTAGTGGACGTTTTACGGCTGAAATGATGATGATGATTCTCTAAGTGTAAAGTTATTTATGTTGGTCTTGTATACGTACTGTGTTTTGTCTGTGCTGTTTTGTTCACAAATAAATGTCTATCTATCTATCTATATGTTTATTATATACAGACTAAATTAGGCCAGGTGCATGTCGGGTCTCGACGATGTTCTTCGCGACTATATCATCATCACCATCATTTCAGCCGTAAAACGTCCACTACTAAACTAAGGCCTCACCATACTGTTGCCATACTCACCACGCTTTGCAGGCGGGTTGGTGAGCGCAGTACGGGATGTTGATATACGGAAAGACGTTGCTGCCCATCTTCCGGAGGTATCCCTTAGCAGGCTCTTACTGCATCCATGGGCATGAAAGGAGGGGTATCATTCTACTGACGGCACCCCACGGCGACCATATACGTGGTTTGATTCTCTGCTCGTATACTATTTGTCGTGGAGTCATCATCATCATCATTTCACCCATAAAACCTCCACTAATAATACGTCCATAAGTGGCGGATTGACAAATTTGCCACCAGTAGGCTATTAAATTTTTCCCACCCCTACTGACCTAAGCAATAAAGCAATAAAATCACGCTTTTTAAGTCATATTGTCAGAGTTTTTACACGGGTAGTCTGTGGGTCCGGCATACCTTGATAAATCAGCTATCCAACACCAAAATATGTTTTTTGATGCGAGCGAAGTTTCTAAACGCGTTCTTTATTTGTATTAGTAAAAATCATAGGACAATAATGAGGTTCTTCATTTTTTCTGTGGTTAAAAATAAAGTACAAGAAATTTCGATTTCTATTTTTAATGTATCTACAAGAGATTAGATATTTTGTAATGATACTATTGAATTTTGTATGTACTCTTTCCTTGGGGATTGGCAGGGAATGAGATAATTAGAGGAAAATGCTTCCTCTTTCCCGGGAGATATGGTTTCCGGTAACTCAAAACATAATAAATGTAATCCATTAGTGTTTAGAGATTATATACACCTAAATGACATCATCATCATTTCACCCTCAAAACGTCCACAACTGCACAAGCCCTCATGAACCTCTATGAGGGGTAATTGCCATACTCACCACGCTTGGCAGGCGGGTTGGCGAGCACAGTTGGCGCAGGCCAACCCGCCTGTTACCAACTGAACAGTAGTGGCTGAAATTAATGAATGTATAATGAAATATTTTTTTTCAATAGATAAATATTCAAACCACACAGGCGACTTGATAACCTTTCTTCGAAGTGGGCAAAGATCACGGAAACTTGTCTTGTGTTTTTATTTTATGGCTTTTTGTGTTTGGTTTAACACAATTCCGCCAGTGTCAAGTTAATATATAAATTCGTAAGTTATTTGGCCAGCCATGTTGGCGGCCATGTTTGCTCTCTCACGAAAATTAAAGAGGTTCCTTATGAATACACCCGTGGTTCTGACAGTCAGGACGCGGCTTATTTTATTATTTAAATTATTCTTGTTTCATGGAGATACATTGAAATTCATTAAAGGTACATTCAGGTACATTGCTGGTACATGACTTTTTTATATAACAGACTAGCTGACTCGGCGAACTTCGTGCCGCCTTATTATTTTCCGTGAATATTTTCAACATTTTTGAAAGACTACTGTTTGTGCCCGCCTCGGCATCACACAGGTCGCGTACAGTCGTGGACTAAAGACATGTAAATTCATATCAGTTGAATTCCGTCGAACAATAAAGCACCGTAAATGTTACACGTTACGTTCTTAACATTATCACACATATTGATTTCTGAAACAATACACCAGCCATTCGGACTCTCATTATTTTTTCTGTGGTTAAAGTTCAACAGATTTCGATTTAACATGGCCTACTGAATACCTATATATTGAATGCAAGAGTTGGGGTGAAAGGTTCTCTCTCAACCCCTTCCCTCGCTCGAAGTAATGGCTCGCGGGATGGATCCATCAAATATTTGCTGATGTCATAGCTCAAGCTCGTAAACTGATTTGTGTGATGGATGTGTATTTTGTTCTGTTGACAATTTTGGCCGTTTAACATTATTGCCGTGGGGAGCCGGCAGTAGAATGTACCCCTCCTTTCATGCCCGTGGATGCAGTGAGAGCCTGCTAAGGGATACCTCCGGAAGATGGGAAGCAGCGTCTTTCCGAGTATCAACATCCCGTACTGCGCTCACCAACCCGCCTGCCAGGGATGGTGAGTATGGCAACTACCCCTCATGCAGATCCATGAGGAAGGCCTGTGTTCAGTAGTGGACGTTTTACGGCTAAAAATGAAATGAAAATGAACCTTATTGAGGTAAACCAGATGCTTTACAGTAAACTTTTGATGTTTTCCAATAGTTAAATAATTAAGAATTTATTTAACATACACATTTAGCTACGGTTGCCAGAAAGAAATGTTATGGTGCCGAAAATTAGGATCGTTATTTACGGATTTATTTTGGAAAATCGTTTTTGCTCACAAATGCGGTCACTTCCTTTAAAAAATATATAGAACTTAGCGTACGAACTGTTTAATTATCCTGCTATCCAAAAAGGTATTTGTACCTTTCTGGATAGCTTGTGAAATAAGGATGTTGATGCTTATTATTATTGTAATTGTTGTAAAAACAAACAATTTGTATAATCATATCTGCCGTTTCTAAGAAATGATCAACGTCACAGGACATATTTGCGCATGGATTTTCGTGTACTTACTTTATTTAAGTACACAAAAAGCAGTGAGGTGCCGGCAGTAGAATGTTGCCCCTCCTATCTTGCCCGTGGATGCAGTAGGAGCCTGCAGTATTCCTCCGGAAGATGGGCAGCTTTCCCAGTATCAAAATTCCGTACTGCGCTCGCCAACCCGCTTGCCAAGCGTGGGAATGGCAACCAGCCCCCTCATGTTCTTAGAGATCCTTGATCCTTGTCCAGCAGTGGACGTGGACACAGTTCTACAGCTGAGAAGATAACTGTACTACGGAAGACGTGAAAATACATTTTTGAGGATAGGTTGTGGATACAACGATATTCAGGCAGAACACAAAACGTTGTCTCTCACTTCTATAGATTATAAAATAAAATAAAAAGCCCTTATTCTTACTACCTAATAGAATACCAATATTTCTAACACTGAATTAAAAAAAAAGACATTCCTTATTCCTATTTATCTATTCACTATTTTCAACTTATATGGTACTCTAAGCCTCTGCGGCGTAGGCCTCCTCTATGTTCTTCCACTGGTCTCTTTCTCGAGCCTTTAAAACTTTGTTCATGTTTTTTTTTCAGATTTGTAAAGCTATCAGTTTAAATTTTAGAGAGTTTCAAACTTTAATATTTGGCAAACGGAACCCTAAATCGAAAAATTGTCTTCGCAACCACAAATGATTTTAAAATACCTATTCAATGATTGAATACCCCACACGATACGTTTTTTTATAGGTACGTCCAGACAAGCTACCACCTACTGTAAAGTGGCAAACTCTACCTATTACAATTGCAATACCGCGGTGATCAGGTTCACTAAGTACGTGACCAACGCTGCATTGCATTGCGCTCGTCACCCTGAGACAGAGATGTAAGGTCTCATGTGCCCGTAATTTCAACGACCCCCTTTCCCTTCAAACCGGAACTGGAACACAGCAATGCAGACATTACTGCTTGGTTTGCCAGTAATGTTCATGAGATTTACGCCTGTTGCAAACCTGTCGCGAGACACGTAATCAGCTTGCGGGTCCAAAATCTTGACTGCTTAACGCGCTAACTATGCTGACACAACATTTACCAAACATCTATTCATGTGCTTTATTTCCTGTTAACATAAGGATTAAATATGTTTTTTTATTGTAAGTTGACGTGTCTATGTTTTGTAATTTGTAAACTACGAAAATAAATGAATGAATTTCTGAATTACATCTCAAGTAAAAATCAACGCTTGGGTATACTTGCGTTCCGAAATACCGAATTAACTATCATTATCAGATTGCCTGACAATGATAGTTAATTCGGTATTTCGGACTTTCCTGACAATATTTTTACTTTCGCGATCACAACACATTATTAAAACACAATTTATCCGGGTATTTATCGCTTATATTACCTTTGTTCCCGATATTTCGCTTGGATTGCTCTAAGCATGGTCCCGGGAAGACTCTAATAATAAAGGTAATTTACGCGATGAATAACCGGATAAATGTGTTTTATTCTTTTATTCTTTTTACTGTATGATTCCCACAAAAATAAGCCATATCGTGCCTTACCTACATTTTTAGCACAAAATGTCAAAATTCTTCTTTTCAAATGCGCTCTGTAATGACTCTTTTGTCGATGGTCCCATAAATACGAGACGCAGACAATGCGCGGGAAAGTTTCGTTTACCAAGCTTGCATAAAAGGGGTTGTGGTAGAGCTGAGAAATGTAAAAACGGGCAAAAAATGTACTATTTGTTTCAGTCAATGAGCTGTTATTAATTATTTATTGTATTTGTTGTTAACAGTTAATTGTAAGAACCAAATAAAAAATAAATAAATAATGCTGGACAAATCACACAGCATCATCTAGCCCCAAGCTAAACAGAGCTTGTGTTATGGGTACTAGATGACTGATATACTTAATACATTATAGTACATAGATAGATATTTTTATTATATATAGAAAAACACCCAGAACACCCTGAACAAATATCTGCAGATCGTACAGACATATTTTGTCCCGAGGCGGGAATCGAACCCGCAACCCCTTGCGTCGCAAGCGGACCTTCGCCCGCTGCGCCACAGAGCTAGTCAAATCAATCGTCAAATAAATCAGGGATAAACACTCAAATATAACGAGCTTACATATAACGGTTTGAGTGTTTTCAACAAGTCAAAGATTTATGCGAGGTGTACAACCGATTGGACGAGAGGTGACGCGTGACGCTTTGAAATGTGCGAGTTAGTACCTACTAGGGCGACTGCCCTTCGTGCCCATCGTGTTGACTGCGCGACTGTGGTGACTGGCGCGGGGCTACTGTGGTGCCTATGGCAACTGGAGATACTGTAGCGACCGTGTCGAAAATGTTTTACATCTGCCAGGCGTCCCGTGCTAGCTATATTTTTTATTATTTGAAGTCAGTTTTTTTAATTTTATAACTATTATATTGCCGACTCTGTTTGCTCGTAGCCCAACAGGCATTGATAAGCATGGGCTTCATTTCGCGGTTTGTGTACATATAGTGTTTGTTCGTTATAATAACTCATATTGTCGGTGATACTTCAATACCGCTTATGAGCACTTTGTAAATACCGCGTATCTGCAAAAGAAGTGAAATTGAATTATCGGGTTTGTCCAAAATGAAAAATGACAAGGTACAATAATGTCCACTTGTATAAAAATGTCAATGTGTAAAAATGCCACCAGTACATTCGCGCCAACTCACGCTAATTTGCAATCTAAGGGGTAAAGGCTAATTATCTTTATTATATTTATAAAGCCCGCCGTGAGGTGCCGGCAGTAGAATGATGCCCCTCCTCTCATGCCCAAGGATGCAGTAAGAGTCTGCTAAGGGATACCTCCGGAAGATGGGCAGCAGCGTCTGTCCGTGTATCAGCATCCCATACTGCGCTCACCAACCCGCCTGCCAAGCGTGGTGAGTATGGCAACTACCCCTCATGGAGATCCATGAGGGAGGCCTGTGTTCATCAGTGGACGTTTTATGGCTGAAATTATGATACTTATAAAGTAGGGTACAGAGACGTCACAAAAGAGTTCAGTCAAAAAACATTCAGAAACTGTTCAAATATAACGTTTTTTTCCTCCTGTAAAATTTTGAATATGTAGATACGCTTTCATACTACGTGAGTAATTCCCGTTTTTACAAAATGAATGTAGATACGCGGTATTTGCAAAGTGCTCATAAGCGGTATCGAAGTATCACCGACGATATGCCTCATTCAAAACGAAATAAGGGTTTGGTTATTAAACTAGTTTTTCGCCACGAACACAGAACGAGCGTGCCACTTCTTTCAATGAAGTCCCAGTCCCATTGCATTTGAACCCTGATTTTACGTAGCGATCTGGATTATGTGTGAACAACCGCGTAAAATTCATCCAACCAGTAGGGCACAAAACAAATTATACCCCAACATTATCTGTTAATTTTTTTTTTATTTATTTATTTATGCACATCTAATAATATTTACAACAGAAATTATATAACTTAAACAAGAGAGACATGAACTTAAATACAAAGAAAAAAAAACAGGGAAGAAAATCTCAAACTCTATTGGACAATAAATAAGAAAACTAAACAAAACTTAAAAATCTACAGACTAAAGAACATTAAAAGACTTTTTAGAACAAACAGGCGGCGTCAAAAAAGCGATCAAAAAATTAGAAAATACGAAACAACTCATGACAGATTTATGTAACACTTCAGGAAGAAATGAATAACCTTATCAAACATTTTACGGTTCCGGTGGGATTCGAACCCAAAAATTTCAAAGTATAGAAGATTAAGTTATCTTTAAAAATTAAATATTAAGTTATTCCAGTCTCTGGTTGTACACTAGATGACATCGGCAGGCTGATTACGTATCTCACGACAGGTTTGCAACAGGCGTATATCTCGTGATCATTCTCGTGATGGTATCCATTAGGTATCCATTTGAGCAATAGGAATTCGAATCCTATTCCTACAATTTCTGTTAATGATTTTAATTCAACATCATCATTTCAGCCGTAAAATGTCCACTACTGAACACAATACATGCCTCCCTCATGAATCTCCATAAGATAAGGGGCAGTTGCCATACTCACCACGCTTGGCAGGCGGGTTGGCGAGCTCAGTACGGGATGTTCCTACACGGATTGACGCTGCTGCCCATCTTCCGGAGGTAGCTCTTAGCAGGCTCTTACTGCATCCACGGGCAAAAGAGGAGGGGCAACATTCTACTGCCGGCACCCCACGTCAAGATTTTAATTACCATGGAATAAAATGTTTGTTTCTGACATAATTGTTCTTATTCCATAATCTACGATTGGATTTGACAAGAAAATAATTTCTTAGGGTAATTTTATAGCCAAAGAGGAGGGGCAACATTATACTGCCGGCACCCCACGGCAAGATTTTAATTACCACGGAATAAAATTTTTGTTTCTGACATAATTGTTCTTATTCCATAATCTACGATTGAATTTGGCAAGAAAACAATTTCTTAGGGTAATTTTAAAGCAATTCATTTTATTTTATGTCTAAGAAAAACAGATTCCCTTTTACGACGGTCAGCTTTCATTTCCGTCGGGATATTATTGCGCCGGTTATTAGTAAACACGAGATTGCTTTGGTTTACCCTGTTTTAGGGATAATGATGATTTTGGGGTAACAGAACCCATTCGTTATTGTCTTACGTGATAAATCGTGGATGGTGTTTAATAAGTATTATGACAGGAAGCCGTACATCTACAACTTATCAAAATTAAGGTTTTTTTTAACGTATAAAATATTTATTGTGGAATAAAAACACATCGGTACAGATAATGATGGACGTTGGCACTGCAAAAGTTTAATAACTGTGTAGCAGTGTCAGCGCCCGGCTCCTAAACCAATCAAATTAAATTGGTTTTTAGTAGCGAATATACAGATTTGACGATGACGGGGTGCCGGCAGTAGAATGTTGCCTCTCCTCTCTTGCCCGCGCACGCAGTAAGAATCTGCATTTATCTGAAGATATATAGGCAGCAGCGTTTTCCCGTGTATCAACATTCCACACTGCGCTTGCCAGCCCGCCAAGCGAGGCGAGTATGGCAACGCCCTCATGATCTTGAGAATCCACGAGGCCTCAGTCTAGCGTACAAATACAAATATCTTTATTGTAACAACAAGGTGGTAAAAAATTCGTTGCAAGCCCGGAATCCCAAACTAGCGTTAGCTGTATGTTGGGAGTCAGTACCTTCCCAATTCTATGTAAAACAACTGTTACAAAAAAAAACAAACACATACTAATATATAACAAATATTTTACAATATTTAGTGTGTCAGCGCGCGTGTATGTATTGTGAGTGTCTGTATGTGAGGGTTTATGTGTGTGTTAGCGCGCATGTGTGGTTGTGTATGTAATATTAAATATAGTATTATATACGTATTTTATATGTATTACTTTAATATGTTAACGTCAGCAAGATGATAATAAGTTAGGTACGGGGTGAAGTTAGGTGGTTGCAGTAGAATGTTGCCCCTCCTCTCATGCCCGTGGATGCAGTGAGACCCTGATAAGGGATACCTTCGTAAGATGGTCAGCACTTTGCGTGTCAACATCCCGTACTACGCTCGCCAACCCGCCTGCCAAGCGTGGTGAGTATGGCAACTACCCCTCGTGGACAACCATGAAGGAGGCCTGTGTTCAGTAGTTTAGAGATTTTACTGCTGAAGCGATGACGTGGTGAAAGCTGCACTATATAAATATAACATGGCTTTCAATAATTTCTCCGAAACAAAAAAACAGCTTAATCGCTATAGTTTTCCTGGAAAGATCATGCTTAAAACGCGCTGGGCAAAATTTTAAACGTTAATATTTCGAGTTCCTTTTGCGAATGGTTTTAAAATACCTATTTAACGATACCCAAGACGAAGGCATAACCAAGAGTTACAAGAAAATATAATTTTAAATGTTATTTAAAATTTTAATAATGTGATCTCATGTTTCTATGCTCATAATAATATTGTAATTTTTATATATAGTTAGCTACCATAAAATGCTATTGTATTTCTAACCCCAGAAAAAAGAGCTATGTGTGTGTGTCTGTCTGTGGTACCGGAGCTCTTAAACGAGTAGACCGATTTGCATGCAGTTTTTTTTATTTGATAGAAGGTTTTGCGGCGGTGGTTCTTAAAGATGTTTTATCAAAATCGGTAAAGAAGTTTACAAGATTTGAAATCAAGAGGTGAAAGAGTAGTTTACAAGATTTGGGGGGTGAAAGAGGGGATGAATAATCAAATGTTTCCAAATATGTATACCCGAGTTTGGTATCAAATGACAGGAAATGATGAGCAAAATGCAAAACTGAAAGTTTTCTAGAAATCAGTCGATCCATTCATGTGATATGGGGGTTGAAAGTAGGGGTGAACAATCGAATGTATTCAAATACACCCAAGTGTGGTATCAAAAGAACCACCAACCTCTGTGGCGCAGCGGCTGAAGGTCCGCCTGCGACGCAAGGGGTTGCGGGTTCGATTCCCGCCTCGGGACAAATGTCTGTACGATCTGCAGATATTTGTTCAGGGTGTTCTGGGTGTTTTTCTATATATAATAAAAATATCTATCTATGTAGTATAATGTATTAAGTATATCAGTCATCTAGTACCCATAACACAAGCTCTGCTTAGCTTGGGGCTAGATGATGTTGTGTGATCTGTCCAGCATTAAAAAAAAAAAAAAAAGAAAGTGCATAATGAAAAATTTGGTAACCTCCGAGACTAGGTAGAGACTTCGGGGTTACTTAAAATTTTTAATTTTATAAACTTGTTACTCTCTTTACTTGAAATAATATTTTTTTTAAAAGATAAGGATAAAAATATGTTTATTTTGTCACAAACAGTTAACAAAATTATAAAGTTATTCTTAGAACTAAGTCAAAGTGACAAAAAAGGTCACCATTCAGCTTGTGCTGTGGCAAAGTAAATTATACCACAGCGCTGGTCTTCCATGGTCACCTTGTTTGTGGTAGATGGCATAACCACTGAGCACACGCAATAAAACTTAATATTATAAAAAAGGTATCAAAAAATAATTAAATCAAGTACAGAGACGATATCATTCATAGATAAACACATTTAGCAGTAAAAGGGATATAGGATTTTATGGTAAGTAACAATATATAAAATATACAATATTATTATGTTCATAGTCAACATGGGATCACAATTTTAGAATCTTAATACCGACCTTTTTAATACCTTTTAGATAATTTGTCTTGTTGCATGTGCTCTGTGCGTATGCCACCTATCACAAACAAGGTGACCATGGCACTGCCATCAGATTGCCACCATTCAGATTGTGCTGTGGCAGAGTAAATCGCTGGTCTGCCATGATGGCAGACCAGCGATTTACTCTGGCACAACACAATCTGAATGGTGACCTTTTGTGTTACCTTTTTGTGACCTAGTTCTAAGAATATTTTAATATTATTGTTAATTCTTCGTAATTAGTGACAAAATAAACATATTTTATGTCTTTATCTAAAACAAATCTCTCCATTTTCCGTGTAGGTTTGTTTTGTTTTTGTTTTATTTTTAATAATAAATAAATAATGTTGGACAATCCACACAGCATCATCCAGCCCCAAGCTAAGCAGAGCTTGTGTTATGGGTACTACTAGATGACTGATACTTTATACATTATACTATTTACATAGTATTTGTATTATATATAGAAAAACATCCAGAACAACCTGAACAAATATCTACAGATCGTACAGACATTTGTCCCGAGGCGGAAATCGAACCCGCAACCTCTTGCGCCGCAGGCGGACCTTCGCCCGCTGCGCCACAGAACTCGTATGGGAGGTAACTTATAATGTATTATTTCTTTTACTAAATCAGTGTTAACTCTACGTCCCGTAGCTAATAAACCTTGGCATAAACAATAATATTTTTTATTGATAAAATATATGTGTGATCATACGATCAGAATTTCATGAGATCAATGGTCTTACGGCTTTGTGACATAAAAGTTTTACTGTGTACGTGGTGTGATAGTTCTTTTGTTTTTACCCGACAAGGCGCATACACGGAAAGGTTATGATTTCAGCAATGAATTGTGGTTCGGCCACGCGACTTCTTCGCTTCGGCTTGCCCCTGCGGTGGGGTGCCGCCAGTAGAATGTTTCCTCTCCTCAGCATCATCGTCGTCGTCGTCGTCATCAATTTGAACAACTTGTTATCTACATGAAAAATGCAATAATTTTTTTTTGTCTTGACAAAAAAGTCTATTAATATTCGGAACACCTTTAACGCAGGCTGCCTTTACCGATTCGGCTACAGAGTAAACTAACCGTCGGGTCAAAAATCTTGACTGCCTTTATCGGTTTTGTAGCACCGAGTAGCGGGTTCGAGTCCCGTCGGAGACAAAAAAAGTTTATTGCATTTTTCATTTCTATTAATGATACTTGATAATAGTCAAAACTTGTCACTAAGCAACAGCGTCTTTTTCAAAAAGCCACAACGTCGGCGGACTTGGTTTTCACCTGACAAAATTACTAAAAATTAAATCGATTTTGGTTTGACCTCCAATAAAACCATTATAAAAAATGTAGATGCTATTAGTAATATTAAATTCAGTTCTAACCACCGCCCGTTAGGCATATCTGTTTGTTTTGACATTAAATTATACCGACGTAAAATGATTAAGAACTCAATTAAAAGACTTGACAAAACTACCCTTTTCTTAAATAGCCAACAAACTTAGAATTAAAAAACATTTTCAGCTTATTAGATATAAAAACTTGCGATAATGTTTATGAACAATATACATATATTAAAAATAGCATTAGGGAGGCTAGTAGAAAAATTAAATCACTAAAAATAACAGACAGAAAACTAACACGTTATACCAAAAACCTAATTGAAAATAGACAAAAACTAACATTGTATTCTACTCAAAACAGAGAAGTAGATAAAATAGTTAAAATAAATATTCTGAAAGATTTAAGGAATTATAACACAAAGCTTATCGAATATATATTATAGATATTGTGTTCACGGAACCCTCGGTGCGCGATTCCGACTCGCTCTTGACGACTTTTATTAGCTGTGGCCCCGAGTGGTGTCACGACGGGATGGAAAGGGGAGGGATAGAGAAAGGAGGACTGAAGAAAAGAGAGGTTTAATTAGATTGATTTAATTTATTTACACTCTTAGGTACAAACGTATTAGGTTTAATTTGTGACGACACTTCTTTGGTTAGCTAATACTAGACATTGAAACAGATATACACTTACAAACATTTAATATCCTTGTATATTTTAAATTAGTATTTACAGTACATACTGTTTTACTTTTGAGTTATCTATCTAACTATTTATCTACTTTCACATGAAAAACGTATGTTTTAACCGCTTCTTTTTATTTATTTTAAATATAATATATCTAAAATTATATATTAAATTATTTAAAATCTTGTGCAAATTTGCAATAAAACTATTTCTATTTCAAAATAATTACCTAGGATTTCTTTTGCTGCAACAGTATTTATAAAATTTATTTTTAAATTTTGCCTGCTGCCTGCTTTGTGAGCTACGTCGGCTATTTGTGTTTTCGAGCGCAGTATCATACCTTACATGGTCATATAGGTTTGAGTATGCATGTTACACTGACAAGCCAGTTCTCCCTGCATGTGCATAATTAGCGGGCGGGAGGGCGGTGCTCATGCATCTCAGCATAAGCGGAATTAAAACTAAATATTTTCATTGCATTTTATTTTTAAATTTTAATTTAGTTTTGCATTTCAATATTATTCCTTTGTGTAGTAATTCAAGGAGATGAAATGTGTTATATAAATTATAACATACTCGTATTAAATTGGGTTATATTATAAAAACAATTATATATTAATTATTGACCATGTAACCTGCCGTGTAATAATAATGTTAACAAATCTGTTATGTATAATGTACGTTTTAAAATTCCTATACATATTACAATTTTGTATTTACATTCTTTTATATAAGTATAAAGGTATTTTAACTTAAAGCTTGGCTCTTGAAATACTTGTATGTAGTAGTATAGTTACGGAGGGGTACAATAGTTGAGAACTATGTAATATTAGTTTTATTTACATTATTTTAAATAGGTATCAATTAATAAGAGATCAACACACGTTACCTATAATTCTAAATATACATTTAATATAAAAAATAATAACGTAAGTAAATAAATGTATTATAACTATGTATTAAAACTACAACATCTAGGGTTCATAAAAGCTCATTAATATAAAGGTAATTACGTGTTTTTTTAAAGTATTTATGTACAACCAATTCAACAACAATATACACAAAACATAAAAAAAGATCATAGTTGAAGTTTGGTATTTTTTAATATTTTTTTTGTCTGAAAATAGTAAAACTCCCGTACCGCATATAATGTAATTACTAAAAATAATAATTATTAGGTCTCTGGAAATATAAATGAAAATTGGAACATTTGACTCTGACGGGACTTGAACCAACATTCATCGAACAGCTTTAACGCAGGATGCCTTTACCGTTTCGGCTTCAGAGCCACTGAACGCCAGGTCAAAAATATTGAACGCTTTTCCGGTTTATAGTACCGTTTAGCGCCATCTAGCAGAAATCTTCGTATATACAGGGTGGGGCAAATTTTTGGCCACTTTAGATTGAGACATTGTGTAAACAAGCAGACGTAGTGGGACTGCAAGAGACATGACTGCTGCCCCATGACTTATCATTTCTGGGCACTATTGATGACGGTTTCAGCCATGTTGGGGTTTCAGCAGTAGATACATCGGCTGGTGTGCTTTGTGGCAGACCCTATGGTGGTGTAGCTATATTATGGCGCAAGAGTTTGTTTCAAAATGTTACTGTGATCAAGTGTAATAGTGTGCGGCTTGCGGCAATAAGTATATCCTGCGCCAATGGTAGGTCATTCATAGTGTTCTCAGTGTACATGCCTACTGACTGTGCTAAGAACCTGAGTGAATATACAGACTGTCTGGGTGAGATCTCGCTATAATCGAGAACAGTGGCATAGAATCAGTTTATATCCTTGGGGACTTCAATGCGCATCCAGGTAAACCTTTTGCTAACGAACTTTTGAACTTTTGCTCGGATGAAAATTGGACCTGTGCTGACTTTGAGATGCTTGGCATTGAATCGGGCACATATACTTTTGTCTGTGATATGACAGGGAGTTTGAGATGGTTAGACCACTGCTTAGTATAATATAGCTTGGCAAACAGTTAAAAGAATAGATATTGATCATGATGTGTATTGGTCTGATCACTTCCCCTTAGTAATTAGTTTTATCTAAATATAATTAAACCTAAGCTGATTTTAGATAATAATTTTTTAGAAAATATTTTAGAAAATTTTTGTGGGGAAATAAAAATGACATTGAAATTAAAATCTATAAAAATATTTGTAATAATTTATTAAAAAACATAGACTTCCCTCCTGAGCTTATTAAATGCAGTGACAAAATGTGTAGGGATGAGGATCATAATCTAATTATAAATAATTTGTACAATAATATTGTGAAAATATTAAGAGAAGCTGCAGTTAGTTCTGCTGAGTGTACTGAGGGCCATTGAAGAAAGCAAAAGAAGATTGTTGGGTGGAACAAGCATGTCCGGCATGCTCATGGTAGGGCTCGTGCAGCTTTTCATCAATGGTTATTGTGTGGTAAGCCCTCTAATGGGCCTTTTTATGATGATATGTGTGTTTCTAGAAAAATCTTTAAATCCAAATTAAGGTGGTGCCAGAATAATCAAAAACAGATACAAATGGACATGCTAGCAACTCATCCTTTTAAAAAGGATTTTAGTAGTTTCTGGAAGCACACAAATAAGTTGAATCCACGAGCGGGCTCTCCTGTGAGCATGAATGGTGTGTGTGATCCGGCTGCAATTGCAAATATTTTCTTAGATCATTTTAAAGTCATCCCACCAACAGTCAGCTTGATGCAGGATGAGCCTTCTGCTGAGAATAGTCTGCCTGAATTTCATGTGCAGGTAACTGCTAAAGATATTGCTACTATTATTAAAGATATGAAACATGGTAAATCACCAGGACATGATGGTCTCAGTAGGGAGCACCTCCAGTATGCGGGATGTCACTTGCCCAGAGTGCTTGCTATGTTGTTTAGTTTTTGTATTGGTCACTCTTATTTACCTCCAGATCTAATGAGAACTATTGTTGTTCCTGTCATTAAAAATAAAACCGGTGATGCCTCTGACAAGTCAAACTATAGACCTAATCTCGCTGGCGACGGGTTTTGCAAAGGTATTGGATGGCTTGCCTGATAATCATCTTAGTAGGCACCTGACTCTGAATGACGCTCAGTTTGGCTTTAGACCCGGACTGTCAACAGAGTCAGCTATTATTTGCCTCAAGCATGCCATCCAATACTACACAGATAAAAAGACGCCTGTCTTTGCGTGCTTTTTGGACTTGTCATTGCTTTTTGGATTTGCATTTGACTTAGTTTCCTATAGTGTTCTTTGGCAAAAGCTACTGTGTGATACCACTCTTCCAAAAGATGTAATTTTTGTTTTCAAGTACTGGTACGAAAATCAAACTAACCAGGTGCGTTGGGCGGGCTCCTTCTCGGAAGAATATATTCTTCAATGTGGTGTAAGGCAGGGTGGAATAAGCTCTCCAAAGCTTTTCAACCTTTACTTGTGAATCGCCTAATTGAGGAACTCAGCAGAACCAAAGTCGGATGCTCGATTAACGGTACTGTATGTAGTTAACAACATAAGTTATGCGGACGACATGGTTCTGCTGAGTCCTTCAATTAGTGCGCTCAGAAAGCTGCTCAATATACTTATGTGAAACATACGCAGAGGCTCATGGGCTCAAGTATAACGCTAAAAAGAGCGAGGTGATGCAATTTAAGGTTGGAAGTAAGACCTATCCTACTTTACCGGTTTTACTAAACTACTGTAGATGGCACTCCTCTCACTTGGGTTAAGAAGTTTAAATACTTGGGCCACTGGGTCACTGATGATATGACTGATGATGTTGATATAGAGAGGGAGCGCAGAGCGTTATCTGTGCGATGTAATATGCTGGCTAGCAGATTTGCACGATGTTCAACTCCGGTCAAAAAGACACTTTTCACGGCGTTCTGTCCAAAATTTCTACACGTGCAGTCTGTGGTGTCAGTATACAAAAAAGGCCTACAAAGCGCTACAAGTGCAGTATAATAATGGTTTTAGGATGCTGATGGGACTGCCGCGGTTTTGTAGCGCATCGGGGATGTTTGCAGGTGCCAGAGTTATCGACTACAATGCGATAATGCGTAGCAGGACCCTTTCTCTGATGCGCCGCATTCGCGACAGTCCTAACAGCATGCTGGCTGTTGCGGCCGATCGCTCTGCGTACAATTGTGGAATCTTGGCTCTCTGGGCTGTTAAGCACCACCAACCATTAGCTCAGCTCGTGACACAGTAATATTTTGTAATTGCTATCTTGTGTATGTACCTAGACTTGACATTTTTAAATAGAACTATTATAATTATAGACCCTAATACTAACACATTTAATTTGATTTTATTATGTTACTAACAAATGGATTATAAAGTCTGAATAAATATATTTTCAATTTCAATTTCAATTTAGGGTAGCTACCTTTTCTTTTGTAGTTAGAAGGTTTTGTTCTTAGAAACCTTCTATTTTATTTTGAAGAAAAAAAAAAATGCCATTTTTAGATTTTTGAAAATAAGTATCATCCGCCCAAAAAATGACATTTGTCAAAAAAAAACAAGTTTATCTTAAACGACTCTATTTCCAACTAGGATCACTTTTCCCAAAGTAACTTACCAAATCAAATCGTAAGTTTTGGCAATAATTCAAAAAAACCATTCACATACATTTTCTATGAAAAAAACGGGTACTCAATGGAACAACGGAGAACTCATTCAATAGTTCTTAATTTAAATTCGCATGTAACTACTTTTACAAGTTGGTAGGCTTATTTTGAAGGCTTATGTCCCTACCCATGTTCGCCGTTACGTATATAACATAACGGTGATTACCTATACGTAAAAATATTTCCAGACCAAAATAAAAAACATACCTACCTAATTACTTCTTAGTAGCAAAACACATTCATTTTATTGAGTTCAAATCAAAAAAAATACTTGTTTGGTAAGTAAATAATTTGCTTTTTAATAAAAATAAAAAAAATTGTAAAAATTTTATTCCTGAGATGTTCAAAGTGTAGACCATTTACACAGATTGGCTGATGAGGGGTTGTTGCCATACTCACCACGCTTTGCAGGCGGGTTGGTGAACGCAGTTCGGGATGTTCTTACACGGAAAGACGCTGCTGCCCATCTTCCGGAGATATCCCTTAGCAGATTCTTACTGCATCCACGGGCAGGAGAAGAGGGGTGACATTCTACTGCCGGCACCCCACGGCAATGGTTTTTAATTACCCTTTTATATTAGTTAGCTCCGCCCTCCCCCGCTCCACTCCGCTCCAGACTACATATGGCCTTAAACTCATGAGCACAAAAACTTCATCATCATCATTTCAGCCGTAGGACGTCCACTGCTGGACATAGGCCTCCCTCATGGATTTCCAGTTGTTGCGGTTGGAAGCGATCTGCATCCACCGTCGACCTGCGGTCTTCACCAGGTCATCAGCCCATCTTGTTGGTGGACGTCCTACGCTGCGCTTTCCGGTCCGTGGCCTCCACTCGCGAACTTTTCGGACATAAAAACTTTATAATACTGCGAATTTAACTGTGAAAGTTTGAGATCTATAGCAATGTCAGCTCTATATCCTTACAGTTATGGTTTAAAAGAGTTCGGTACAAGAATAGTGTGGTTTTTAGTATATTTTACAGCGGTGTGTATATGGCACTGAATGTTTATTGGCTTACCCAAGTTTGGTATCAGATGAAAAGAAATGATGTGTAGAATGCTTAACTGAATATTTCATAGAAATCGGTTGAGTCGTGTACAAGAGTGGGGAGGAACAATTGATTGTTTTAAAATATACCCAAGGTCGATAGCAAATTGAAGGAAATAACAATGAGTAGAAAGTAGGTCATCTAGCTCTTACGTAGTGTTGGGGGTAACTTAACACGTTCATGGACAGTGACGATGTAATGCGTTCAACAAAAAAGAGCAATAGGTAGGTACAACAGTACGTAATGTAAAGATTGTTTAAAGGACAGAAGGTTGGAAGGCGTTCGATTACTGTACTGCACTATGAAGACAATGAAACATTCTACGGCATTTCTAATAACTCTGGACATTATTTTTTAACACGTTCGCGGGCGGTACCTCGCGAGTTCTTGATGGCGCTCTGACAACAAATGTTTTCATACATCCCACAGGCATTTTGCCACTAGTGCCGTGGGGTTCCGGCAGTAGAATGTTACGCCTTCTCTCATGCCCATGGATTCAGTAAGACCCTGCTAAGGAATACCTTCGGAAGAGCAGCAGCGTCCGTGTATCAACATCCCGTACTGCGCTCGCCAACCCGCCTGCCAAGCGTGGTGAGTATGGCAACAACCCCTCATGATCAGTACTTGCAGATCCATGAGGGAGGCCTATGTCCAGCAGTGAACGTCATATGTCTGAGAGATCAGTTAAAAAACAACATCCTTCCTACTATTCAAACTCCTGTTAAACCTAACCTGAAATCCGTCACAAAACTCGCTCCTCTCACAATCGCCCTTAAAGCAATCGTAATAAGGTTTACAATCGATACTATTCGTGCTACACGAGTTAACTTTCTGTCAATCCCTGCACGCGTCCGTTGTCAAAGTAAACCTTGCATTCTCAGAAATAGAGTCTGTTTTCGCCCTCCTTAAGCCGTTGTTCTCTATGAAAGACGTGTTAGTGTTTCTGACGTAGTCCCTGTGAATGTTGTGATTGGACGGCGATAGGTGTGTGAGGCGATAGCTTGCGCAGGAGTCGTTGCGTCGGACTACGGTTCGGGTGGTGCCGCGGGAGCTTCCGATTGGTGCGAAAGAGGCGTTTGCTTCGGGTGTTGGAGTGAGACAGCAACAGAAGCATTTGAAGTAGGAACGGTGGAACTCGCGGCGGAATTTACCTGGAACAAAAGAGGTTTTTTTAGAAACGGAAATCACATATTTATGCCGTGGGGAGCCATCAGTAGATATTTTTTTTATATTTATACGACTTAAAGACGATATAAGCGGATGGCCCACCTGATGTGAAGCGGTCACCTCTACATATTACAACTGCAATACCGCGGTGACCACGGTCACGAAGCATGTGACTACGTGACCAACGCTGCATGAACTTGGATCTCTAAGTCAATGAGGGAGGCCTATGTCCTTGCCGTGGGGTGCCGGCAGTAGAATGATACCCCTCCTCTCATGCCCATGGATGCAGTGAGAGCCTGCTAAGGGATACCTCCGGAAGATGGGCAGCAGCGTCTATCCGTGTATCAACATCCCATACTGCGCTCACCAACCCGCCTGCCAAGCGTGGTGAGTATGGCAACTACCCCTCATGGAGATCCATGAGGGAGGCCTGTGTTCATCAGTGGAGATATTTTTTTTTATGGCTGAAATGATGATGATGATGTCCAGCAACAACCTTACGGCTGTAATGATGATGATGATAATGATGACTAGCTTCTGCCCGCCGCTTCGCATGCGTTGTGTCCGGATAAAAAGTATTATTATTATTTAATTCTTTATTACACACAATTTACAAAAAATGCAAATAAACTTAATTACCTAGTTTTAAGAATATAACATTATATTGGGTGCCCATTTTGTCTCCGAAAAACGAATGTCCGAAAATCACAATCAATAACAAGTGTTTCCGAAACATCACCATCCATAATATTATGGTCCCATAAATATCATTTGCAATAAGATATTTTTCATCCTAATGCTCCTTACGCATAAAATCATTTTACGTAATATATAATTTCAACTAAAACTTATTATCCCGAATATTTTCGAAAGATTATAAAACCTTCCAGTGCTAGAATCGAGACGGAAGGACAGTAGGTTATTAGGTTTTCTTTGCAACTATCTGAAAACACTGCCTGGGACAGAACCGAGATGGAGAGACATTAGGTTATTAGGTTATTTTTTATAACCATCCGAAAACCCTGCCTGTGACTGAACCGAGATGGAGAGACATTAGGTTATTAGGTTATTTTTTATAACCATCCGAAAACCCTGCCTGCGACAGAACCGAGATGGAGAGACAGTAGGTTTTTTTATGATCATCCGAAAACCCTGCCTTTGACAGAACCAAGATAGAAAGATAGTCGGTTATTAGTTTTTTTTAACCATCCGAAAACCCTGCCTGTGACAGAACCGAGATGGAATGACAGTAGGTTATTAGGTTTTTTTATAACCATCCGAAAACCCTGCCTGTGACAGAACCGAGACGGAGAGACAGTAGGTTATTGAGGTTTACAAAAAACTACGCGACAGCTGCAGCGGCTGCCAACAAAATATTATGGAACATGAAAGTTATTGAAATAAATAATTATGAGTATAATGTTTATGAGTTAATAATGATAAGGATATGTTTCATCATCATTTTTCATCATCATTTCAGCCATAAAACGTCCACTGATGAACACAGGCCTCCCTCGTGGATCTCCATGAGGGGTAGTTGCCATTCTCACCACGCTTGGCAGGCGGGTTGGTGAGCGCAGTATGGGATGTTGATACACGGATAGACGCTGCTGCCCATCTTCCGGAGGTATCCCTTAGCAGGCTCTTACTGCATCCATGGGCATGAGGGGAGGGGTATCATTCTACTGCCGGCACCCCACGGCGGATATATTTACTTATTGCGAGGATATGTTTACTTATTGCGAATCACTTTATGGATTGTAATCGTTATGGATACTGATATTAGTGGAAAAATTAGGGATCCTTATTATTATAAAATGTGATTATTCGGGCAATCGATGATTATGAAAATAAATTTTATGGATTATTATACTAGGGAAATAAAACAGAGACAAAAATTTTGTCTCCGTTTTTTTCTGCTTTACGAGCCGCCAAATTAACGGTCAATAAAACGTTAAGAGCTCACGTGGTAGAGATGGTTCTAAGCGTAATGTTACGTTATTATATAATTGAAAAAGTTTTACAGTATTTTGTCACAAAATAGAGAACCCATTATGTTATTTCTATGACATTTTTTTTGTATTTGTCTTTATCAGTAAAACTTTTTCAATTACATGATAACGTAACATTACGCTTAGAACCATCTCTACCACGTGAGCTCTTAACGTTTTATTGACCGTTAATTTGGCGGCTCGTAAAGCAGAGATAAACTACGTTAGGATGAGTCGTAAACGGATAAGTACGTTCTCGTTAACGTACATCGGCAAATATTTACGTTTAACCACTCGTTCTGTACGAAATTACGGTTTGACAAACTATTTGATGGTTATTTAATACAGGGTGTATTCTTATTATGTGTACTAAGCCGAAAAGGGGTGATTCTGAGAAGTTTTGTTTACGACTTTTCAGGGTTCAGTGATTTTCATTCAAGAAAAGACAACGAAAGTTTTAACTTCAACAGCTGATGATACGACAGTGACAACCTTAACGCCAGTTGATTCTGGTCAAGGTCATTAAACTCCGCGAAGAGATACCGTACAGGATATTTTCTTTCTATCGCAGTTTCATTGTTTTTTTTTAATTAATATAAATATAAAAAAACAATGTTGAGCCTAGAATTATCTTCACTAGTAAAATTGTAAATAAAAATATTAATATATGAAGAATTTCCGATTTTATTCCCTTCCAAAAATACTTTTTTTCATCGCCCTTTCGAGTCAGTACATATATATAAAAAAATTATTCAAATAACTATTACTGCTAAGTACATTATACTTATATTTAATATTAACAAAAAATCTAATGTATTAGTTGTGTGCCACCTCCTAGGTAATCCTGTTTTTCAGGCGAAACGAGGTCACAAGCAAAAATGTATTACGAAACATCCTGGAGATCAATGAGCGAGGCCTTTGTCCAGCAGTGGACGTCCTACGGCTGATATGATGAAACACTATACATACATACTATACATTTAAATTGTCGTACAGGTGTTGAAAAGCGATAAGGACGTCATGCGTGCATTTAACAGACATTTGGTGGTAGGGAGCAAAGATTTAAATTGTTAGATGTGCCCGGTCACCGAAAACAATGGCAGTGTATGTGCGTTAAAAATAATGCCGACGCACGCACTGGTTTCGCCAATAAACCAAACTGACAAACAAAAAAACAAAAAACAAACAAAAATACTTTTATTTATAATGTTAACTTTACAACATGTAGACGGTTAAATAGGGAGTTATCTCCCTGAACATTTTAGAATAAACTAAACACTAAACACTACAATATTGTAAATCTAACAAGATAAAATGGACACTGATTCAGCATTGAGTTGATTGAAACTGTTATTGTTACCATTATTGTGTAATCATGTTGGCACAACTTAGGGAGGCCTATACCCAGCAGCAGGTGACGGCCTGTGGATGATGATGATGATGTTGCACGAACTTTCGTGACAAAAATAATACACATGACGTCCGGCTAACACTTTGCTTAGAGGTATTGATTCCAAATGAGTAGGCTCTTTCATTTCGTGTGGAAACCAAACGGTGCAGTCTCATTACTGTAAGGGCGTATCTAATGATTTAAATCTTTTGTAGGTTGTGGGTTTTTGGTACCTAGTGGTAAAGGGACTGACTTGCAGGTAAATGCGCTACACTGGGTGACATTTAAGCTACTATGAAGCGTTTTCATATTACTGAGAAGTTGATATTTAAGGAAGGTATATTTTCTGTCACTAGTCTGCAATACCCTAATAATTAATTTGATAACTTCTATAAGCACTGGATGACTGGTCCCTTCATATAAATAATACTACATAGGTAGATATTTTTACTAAATATAGAAAAAAGATATTATATTATACTAGGCGCAACCCGCAGTTTCACCCGCGTAGTTCCCGTTCCCGTGGGAAATTTGAAAAAAAATCCAGTGGTTTAGGCTGTGCGTTGTCTGTCAGTCACTCAAGCAATCAGTCAGTAACGTAAGAGTTTTATATATTATTGATTGATATAGAAAAACATCCAAAATACCCTGAACAAATATCTGCTGATCATACAGACATTTGTCCCGAGGCGGGAATCGAATCTGCAACATTGCGTCGCAGGTAGACCTTCCCCCGCTGCGGATGAGGTCGTCAAATAGTTTTGTTTGTTTAATTGATTTATTCAAATCATAATTTCAGACGTAAACGTCCACTACTGAACACAGGCCTCCCTCATGATATCCATGAGGGGTAGTTGCCATACTCACCACGCTTGGCAGGCGGGTTGGCGGTCACAGTACGGGATGTTGATACACGGAAAGACGCTGCATTGCATCCACGTGCATGAGAGGAGGGGTAACATTCTACTGCCGGCACCCCACGGCACTTTACAATTGATTAATTCAAATACACTGAAATATTAATAAATCGATCGTTAGGTAGTTACTTTATTTTGTTTAAACTTTTTCGGGATTATATAATTGTTTTTAATTGAAAACGCCTCATAAAACAATTATAGCATTAAAACAAAAAAGGCACACAGTATATATAAAAGAGCGTATTTATTATGTAAATATATTACTTATTTTATTAAAAAAGAGAGAATGGTTTTAAAATTGATTAACGGCATAAAGTCGCTTTGTTACCTTATTTTATTATTTGCCGCCGTTTCGAGTGATAGAGTGAACATCTCGCGAGTGTATATCTCGCGATCAATGCTGCAACAGGCGTAAATCTCGCAATCATCGCTGTCAATGGTGAATTTCGTAGTATTTATAAGCAAAAAATTGACGTTTCCCAGCAATTATCGCGAGATATACGCCTGTTGCAAACCTGTCGCGAGCTACGTAATCAGCCTGCCAGTACTCTTACCAGTTGAACTACTGGTTATTTCCTACCCAATAGTGTGATTGGTATGACCACTGGACACTTGGCACACTATACGCCATCCAAAGATGTAAACAAAAGGCAAACAATTTGCCAGTAGGTGTACCATGACTTTTCACAATCTATACTCGCTAGCGACTGTAGTTAATTAAATGTATAAAAACTTGTACAGCACCTCTAGCGGATAGTTTGGTACTAAAATACGCAGTAAACTATTCTACAGCGACTGTAGTTTGGGCTTCATTTGCTTAGAATTTGGTACCATGTGTTACAAATCTGACAGATGTCATAGTGACGTACAATTACTACTGTAGTAACGGCAGGCGATCTAACAGTGACAACTCATGGTAGACACACAGAACTAAACCTTTAAGTCACATATAACTTTTACTAATTGTGGAATGTAGATCACTCTTATTAACGTTATTGTAATAATTTATAACGCCGTGGGGTGCCGGCAGTAGAATGGTAGCCTTCCTCTCATGCCCATGGATGTAGTAAGACCCTGCTAAGGGTTACCTCCGGAAGATGGGCAGCAGCGTCTATCCGTGTATCAACATCCCATACTGCGCTCACCAACCCGCCTGCCAAGCGTGGTGAGTATGGCAACTACCCCTTATGGAGATCCATGAGGGAGGCCTGTGTGTGTTCATCAGTGGACGTTTTATGGCTGAAATGATGAATAATTTATATCTAGACATCAATACTATGTTAGCAAGCAATTTGTATTTGCAAAGATTGATATCGTTAGATGTGCCCTGCAACTAATAACTGTGTCATTGGCTCTAAATGTGTGCAAACAATAATGCCGACGCACGCACACTGGTTATTCCAATAAACCAAACTGCTATTGTTAGCATTATTGTGCAATCGTATTGCACGAACTTTCGTAAAACAAAGAAGACACACTACGTCCGGCTAATACTGTGCTTAGACATACACTGATTCCAATGAGCGAGCTATATCATTTCATGAGGAAACAAAACGGCGCGGTATCATTATAAGGGCGTATCTAACGATTCAAATCGTATGTTTACGCTGTATCCATTTGTAGTATAATTGGCTTAAGTATAAATAAACATAAATGTGATAACTGGAAATGTGTCGCTCTTAAATATATTTGTGTGCCTTTTTGTGGAAAATAAAGATAATATCAAGCAAACCCAGTATAGACTGCACTGACCTGAAAACCCAGGGAATCCTGAAAGCAAAATAAAAGTTGACCACCATGTGAAAGCAAGCATTGAAAACCTTATGAATTTTGATGTCAAAGTCAAAGTTAATAAGTGGTTATTCAATGGAGCAAAACGCTACTTAGAATAGAAAGTTTCCAAAATAAAACAAAACACAGTTAAATTGAATAAAGCACATCAGATGAAATGACACTTCTTGAAAAACTCATGAATTTTGATGGAAAGTCACTTCTTGAAAACCTCATGCATTTGGATAAAACGTCCGTTCCTTATAAACGCTAATTAAACTAATAATTGCCGTGGGGAGGCAGCAGTAGAATGTTGTTTCTCCTATCTTGCCTGTGGATGCAGTAAGAATCTGCTAAGAGATACCTCTAAAAGATGAGCACCGGCGTCTTTTCGTGTATCAATATCCTTTACTGCGCTCGCCAACCCGCTTGCCAAGCGTGATGAATACTACACACATACAAACCCTCATAATCTTTAGATCCATGAGGAGGGAGGCCTATGTCCAGTAGTGGACGTCCTTTAGCAGAGATGAAGATGAATGAAATGATGATAGCTGTTTTGAAAATTTTCGCGATCAAAAGACATAATTTCAAACTGTTTATACTTCTTTCTCTCACTCTCTCTCTCTCTTCCAGCCGCAATACGCCCACTGCTGGGCAAAGGCCTGCCCATCTTAAATTTGTTTTAACGGGACTTAATTGCGTCATTATTGTTTTATTATTTGCCAAAGTCTCGTTAAACAGATTTAAGATGGGCATCAGCTTCTTTTCATGTATTAACATACTCGCACCACGCTTGGTGTTGCCAGTTTGGCAACAACCCCTATCATCAGTACATTAGATCAATGAGGGAGAGGCCTTTGCCCAGCAGTGGGCATATTGCGGCTGGGAGAGAGAGATAGAGATAGAGAGAGAGAAAGAAAGAAGAGTAAACAGTTTAAAATCATGATTAACTGTTGATTAGTTTAAGCAGCGTTTATTAATTAGGATTATGTTTTTACGTTTTTTTTGAACAAGGTGCCCACTTCGTTGGGCGGTAATTTATAACCTATGACACTCACAAATACTGTGGCTTTCAATTAGTAAAAGTATTTTGAAAATCAGTTCAGTAGATCCAGATATTACCCCCTACTACCTCACAAACTTTACCTCTTTATAATATTAGTATAGATTATAATAGTATAGAAGAAGCGCAAGGTTTTTTTTTATAATCGTGGTCCTGGGTTCATTATTCATCATTTCAGCCGTAAAACGCCCATTACTTAACACAGGCCTTAACACAGGCGGGTAGTTGCCATACTCACCACGCTGGGCAGGCGGGTTGGCGCAGAACGGCATGTTGATACACGGTAAGACGCTGCTGCCCATCTTCCGGAGGTATCACTGAGCAAGCTCTTACTGCCTCCATAGGCTGGAGAGGAGGGTTAGCATTCTATTGCCGTCACCCTACGGCAGTGAGCGAATAATGATGCTTATAATTGATGTATGCATGATTGCTTGATTAAGATTAAGACCTACGTCACTGTTTCATGTTCGTGATGATGTTCCAAATGTTTATTCTATTAGTTCAATTTCAGTAACACACAAACAGTTCCTAAGTACATAACACTTCTGATGATTAGAAAGTCGCGCCCGAGTATCCGTATAGGATACTCGGACTAAATATGGGATATATTATAATTAGGATATCGGCCCTGTCAAACAGAGAGCGTAATTAGCGCGCGTCAAGGCGCTAAAGCGTCCTGGCCTAGCGCCGCGTTATAGCGTCGCGTTGTGCTGTACTGAACAGGCTATAACCTGTCAAACAGCGCCAGCGCGCTACCAGCACGCGACGCTCTAGCGTCGCGTCATGACGTCGCGTTGTGTTTTATTACAGAATATTAGTTAGCGCCGGGTGTGTTCTTCGTAAATTATTAGTGAAAATGACTGAAAAGCGTCGAAGCTGTCACACACAAAGTGAACGACGTTAAGGCCAGGACGCTTTAGCGCCTTGACGCGCGCTAATTACGCTCTCTGTTTGACAGGGCCTTAAAGCCGTAATAATATGTTTAAAATCTGATGCCCATTATGGTCTACTGTAAAGGTTTACAGTAGACTATACTGTAGACAAGGTATGTTTAGCATATTAAGAATGTGTGTTTTGGCGGGATTAATTTTGTTATCGCCGCATAACAGCCCAACGGTTCGGCACATGCATTTTAATCAGTAAAGTATTATGATACTTTTCGTATAAATTTAACAACATAAAAAATAATACCTGCCAAGAGCGAGTCAGACTCGCGCATCGAGGGTTCCGTGCCATCATGCAATATAATTTGTGTTAGAGGCGGTTTATATTTTGTAGGAGAACCTTGACAGCGCCATCTCTTGACTCATAGCGGAGCTTGTGTAGATTTATTAAACTTTCGATGCTTTCTAAATAAACTACGGTATGTAGTTATAGAGCTTATTTTAATCTTTACATTCACTTCTATTATAGGTATTCTATTGTCGTCCTGTAGTGTCCTTATCTCTACAAAATTCGAAGATAAGGGAGGGAACGGTATTTTTTTCAGTTTTTTTGTAAATATGTCGAAAACTATACAGCTTACAGGAAAACAAAAAACTGTATAGTAATGTCAAAATGAAACCCTTTCAATAAGGTATCCCTCAGGACCTGGCAACTCTACTTAAATGTAGGGCACATTAGAGTTACCAGGTCTTGAGGCAGCGTGTTCTAACTCGGTCTTGACCGCTTTTATTTACAATTCTTCATACGAAACGATCGCTGATTCGTTCATACGTGTACCTGTGCGAAGACGGGCGGTTAGCTAATCAAAAACAATTTATTACCTGGAAAAGGTATAAATTGTTTTTGACTGGCGACCCGCTTTTAGCGACTAAATTATTAAGTAATGCATAGTTCTAGTCCACATGTCATGGCAATTAAGATTTTTATACCAAAATTTAGCTTTAAACTTAGAAATAAAAATAAAACATTTTTTTATAGTACAATTAATGCTATACCTATCCGTTTGATGACGAATTTCGTAATTTAATAATATTGTATCTTATAACTGACATTATAATTATATACATTAAGTTTGCAGTGTCCATCAGGGTTTCATACTGTACTATATATTTATATTTACTATAATTGCGACCTATGTTTACAATGGAAAGCAATAAACAGCAACTGAAGTGCGAGAAATTTCATAATATTATGATGCGCGCTCAAAATCTCGTCAGCCAATCGGTGTTAGGTGTCGGATATTAAAATCAGATGACTTCACCGGTTTATTGGCGGGAGTAATGAAAATCAGATCATCTCATGGCTGTTCAGGTGCGGCCAATAAAATAAACCAGTTACGTACCGTTATTTATTGCATGAAAAGAGGTTTAACCTAGTTAGTATTTTTAGGGTGCCGGACCAATGTGGCAAAATAAGAAGCCATGTTGGCCGAATGGTATGTAAATCCCATTAAATATAAATATATTAATACACATTAACAATAACAAGTACGTGAACATTCCCGCTATTTAGTATGTACCCCCGACCCGTTTGATACCGGCCGTGAACCAATGGATTTTTCTTTCTTGAAAAGTGTATGTTCACATTTGACACGTGCAAAAACATCGTGAGAAAACCCGCTGCTTAGTTAGATTCAGGCGTATTTTTCTTTCTTCTGACTAATAGCTGACTAAGCTGAGAGGATGGTATAGGTGCTGGGAAAGCCTAATCCATCTAACAATTTCCCAGGCACTGCAGCGCCCTGTACAGCATGATTACCGCTGTATAAATCATCTATAATGGCAAAAAGGGACCCTAATGGTGTGACTTTGTCTAAAATATATAGTATATAATAATGGTGTGTCGGTCTGCCACAGATAATATGTCTTTGGGACTGCTATCGACTTGAAATTTAAAATCATTGTATAAAACGTTTATTCACAAATAGAACATAATAATAAATGTTGAAGAATGTTCATAATAAGATTGAAAGGGGGCGGAAAGAGGGTATTTTTTTAAGTAGAGTTACTAATTCATGTAAAATATCATATGAAAGAGCTTAATTTGCACATCAATAAACTTTTTTTTTGTTTACGTTTAAGTCGTATAGTTTTCGACTTACAAAAATGCTGCTTATCTTTGAAAAGCTGAAACTTTCATAGCAACTATAAGAGTATGAAATAAAACCGGGCAAGAGCGAGTCGGAGTCGCGCAACGAGGGTTCCGTGCCATCAAACAATATAATATATGATAAAGGCGGTTTTATATTTGTTGGAGAACCTTGACAGCGCCATCCCTTGTCTGATAGCGGAACTTATGTAGATTTTTTACACTTTCGATGATTTCTAAAAAAGTATGCTAAGTAGAGAGATTGTAATAAATTTCCTCTAATCTTTACATACACTTCTTGTTAGAAGTGTATGTAAAGATTGATCTTATCGCTGTTGCGATATAAGTTTCAGAGGTTTATCTCCGCAAACTTCGGAGATAAGGGGGGGGGAACGCTATTTTTTAGAACATTTTTGTAAATAACTCAAAAACGATAAGATTTAAAGGAAAACTAAAAACTATTTAATAATGTGCAAATGAATACCTTTCATATGATACCCACATCACCTAGTTACTTTCCAAAAAAATTTAAAACCCCCCTTCCACCCCCCTTGTCTAAAAAACTATGCAAATTAGAGAGTTCGCTACAATTTTCCTATAAAGTTTACATACACTTTTATTAGCTAGAAAAGTATCACGGGTTTATCTCTGCAAACTTCGAAGATAAGGGGGGGAGGGGGAACGGTCGTTTTTTCAACATTTTTGTAAATTACTCAAAAACGATACGGCTTAAAGAATAAATAAAAACTGTTTAATAATTTGCAAATGAATACCTTTCATATGAATGAATGAATATTTTTTTTTATTACCAAGTCGATAGCATCAGTAGTTCTCGAGATATCCATATGTGACAGACAGACAGAGTGATTCTATAAGGGTTCCTTTTTACCATTTTGGACCGGAACCCTAAAAATAACAGAAAAGTTAAAACTAACTCCGTAATTAGAATAGTTTTTAGAAATCATGAAATAAAGTTTAAGGGACTGTTCTGAGACTGTTCCTTTTTGGTTCGCAGCAGAAGCAAACATTGCCACTAGAGCACATGGATATATTATGGGTGATAGGTTTTAAATGTTGTTTAGCCGTTAATTCTTTATTGTGTTTTTCCTGTAATTGTGCCTACATTTTTTCTTCTCTTTTGTTTTCTAAATGTACCTAAATGTGTTTCTGGTTTTCTGTCTGTGCTGTAGTTTGTGAACGTGTGTGTAGTTACCGTAGAAGAAAGATTATGATAATTTATAGTCATACGTTTTATTTACCGTAGAAGGTTATGATAATTTGTGGTCATACTTTCGTCATCCTTTTCTTTACGGTACTGCACTAGTTGTAACTGGAAAAACTTGGGACGAGGTTAGAAAAAACTCAGAGAGGTCAATGAAATCTGTCATGTGCTGGCTTTACGATAACCTGCTCACTTTAAATCTATCAAATACTTGACTTTCGCTCTCAACACAATATCACTACCTTCTCCGTCTTTTGACATTAGTTTCCAAATCTGCCCTGAAAATTCAACTCCTATGAAATACACCCTTGAGAGATCTTCAACTTTAAAGTACCTCGGAGTTAATCTAGATTGCACGTTAAGTTGGAAACCGCATATTGACTGTTTGACTTCCCGAGTCAGGAAATTGATGTATGTGTTTAAAAAACTCAGATCATCTGTAGAATTTAAAAACCTAAAAATAGTTTACTTTGCCTTGGCTCATTCGTTGTTAATTTATTGTGTTACGTCCTGGGGTGGCTCATCAAAAACCCTCTTATTAAGAGCAGAGCGCCCAGCGAGCCGTACTCAAAGTCCTAACACGTAAACCCATATACTTTCCTACGAAAGATCTCTACTCACTATGCGAAGTCCTAACCGTCCGCCAATCTTTTATTATCCATGCTGTACTTCGTAAACACAGCGAATTAGAATATGACCCTAAAATTACTGCAAAGCGTAGATCAGACCGCGTATGTAAAATTGAACCGCGTCGCTCCTATGCAGCAAGTCGACATTACTATTTAATTAGCTCACACTTGTATAATCGGATTAACAAAAATATATCGATTTACAATCTACCTCTATACAAATGCAAAGTTAAATGTGAACTATGGCTACAGTCTTTATCGTATGATGAAACCGAACATCTATTAGAGGTTTCAAAATAATAATCAATATAAATAAATAAATTAGTTATAAATTTAATTGTCCAAAATCACATTATTAGGGAAATTCATTCAAACACAACATAAACACACATAGGTACTCTCTTACTTCACTTTACACATCTAAGTTATTTAAATAAATATTTTAAAATATATCAGTTGTGATCGCAATAAAGAGCCTATTTTTATTTTTATTTCTTTATTATATAATTTAAGAACCTTTTTTTTGTATAAATGCATGTACATTTAGTCTGGAACTGTACTTATATTTTATGATGCGGAGGAGGGCAATGGTATCTGCGACACAGCTTTTGCTAATGCAGGTACCATGGTTTCCTTGTTTTTATTGTACCCTAAATTAAGTTCCGAAAAAAAATAAAAATATTATTATTATTATTGTCTTTTACTGTTACTGTCAGCCCGAATCATCCCGTTGTTTGGGAAAAGGGCCCCACTTCCTCTAGTCACTTCTATCCACAGTTAATTCCTTCCATGTGTTATGGAACTGTCGAGTGTATCGAGCTTAACGCGCCACTTTCTACGGGGACAGCCACGCTACCTTCTTGCTGTCAGGGCTCCATTTGGTGGTCAAAATCAACAGTCCTGACAGCAGCCCACTTGTCCTTTTTATAATTTATATTTAATTTTTTTGTTGTTTCCTACAACAACCGGCAAGACAGTGAAATCAGCCGCCGCATTGATAACGCCTGGAGATGCTTCTGATCATTGAAATAGCTAATGAAGTTCTCTTCTTCTATCAATACGGCGAATATGCTACGGAGCTTACGGAGTTTCGACTATTCTTGTCTTTAATTCTTTAATCGAACCTGTCACTGCACAAACTAGAGAAGAAAATAATTGATTCAGGCTTAACTTTGCGGAAATCTATTATAATATTTAAATGTACTATAAATATTTAGATATCAAACTAGAGAAGTTACAAATTATCGAATGAGTGAGCGAAGCGAACGTTTGTATGTATGTCCGGAATTTTTGCCCGAGGATAACTCTTGAACCGATGATTGGATTTTGATGAAATTTTAATCTTTAATACAAATCGATTGTCGTGGGGGAATTTCGATACATGGGTTACTTTTTGAGATTATTTTTGTCCGAGGATAACACTCTTGACCGGATTATCTAATTTTATTAAAATTTAAAACTTAAGAAGTGTTTCGAGCCGTGATCTAGTTGCGTTTGAAAGTGAAACCGGTAGTAGGGCCATCATTCGCAGTCAGAGATTAAGAAAGGGGGTAGATTGTTTTGCCTGCCATTGAATTTCCACTCGCAAAAGACTTCAGTTTATCAGTGATCATGGCGTGTGGAACTGCACCGATATATCAGGAAACTCGAAAAGAATCAAATCATGGTAAATATAACGTAACTATTGCATTATAGTGTTCACAACCATGATAGTTTCAAAGTTATGTCTATCGTTAGTCTAACAGAAACGCAGAGCTGTAAGACACCCAACTCCGTCCTGTAGGCTAACTCTTGAGACTCGATTCCAATCGTAATTTGAAATTGGGATCGAAATCGTGCCATTTGGTACTCTTGACCGCGCAACTAGCGCACGATTGGAATCGAAATTGGTGGAATTTTATGGAACTAACTGAAATCGACTCTTCTCGAAACTATCAACTTCTTTGGCACTCTTGACGCGATTTTGACGTTTCGTATTGAGAATGGAATCGAGTTTACGATAGAAATTTCACAGTTGCCAAAAGTTATCTTTTTAGCGATTGTGCGAGGATATTAGTGATTTACAGAGTGATTTTAAACGAGAAAATGGCACATTTGGCTAATAAAAGTGATATTTTAACCAATGCTCATCGAGAAGACATAAGGCAAAGGCGAAATACAAGAAGAATAGCCCGGTATTCAGAAAATGCTTTTGCCATGACCGACGACGAATTCAAAGTGCTACAGGGTCAGCAAAAGCCTTTATAACGTTATGAGTAACGATTTAGTGCCTTTGATGCCTAAGCCTTCGCGTCGTAGTGATATAACCTCATGAGATACAAGGTTTGTAAACACAAAGTTGAACTCTCATGCGTGGTATTTTGTAGTGGGACTTTCCTTTTCACTCTGCAGGCCTAAATGTTTTATTATTCTTGTTTCAGTCATGCAACAAAGCACGTTTGTGTCAGGATGACATAGTTATGCAAGGTTACACAAGGAGTGCAAGATCCACAGGAGGCACTCATAGATAATCCACAAGGGCCTGCCTCTGCTGAGCTGAGAAGGGGAGTTGAAGCTCGTGCACGCCTAGCTCAAGAACTGTGGGCAGCTCGGCATCTTCATCCCATCTAACATCATTTTTTAACCAATAATAAACTTTTAAATTATAATGTTTATTTTAATGTTATAATCAGTCTTATGAGATAAAAGTAAATTTAATATAAAATATTAATAATAATAATAGTACTACTCTGGCTGAAGAGCAGCAGCAATCCTATTTAGAGCATCAGCTACAGCCTGGCAATCTTCTCTTGTTGCTGCAGATAAACCCTCTATGGCTGTTGAGACATTTGTCAGCTGCTCCACAGCTTGAGATAAAGCTCTCGCCGTGAGGGTCTCAGCCTCAACCCTCTTTGCTTCTATCTCTGCAAATTTCTCCCTGTCTTGGTCCAGCACGGCCCTCCCAGCCCGAGTATGCTATCTCTGGTTGCTGCGAGGAGACCTCCGTAATGGACTTCTCTGTCGTTGCGGTGATGTGTGACAACTGATGATAAAATTAAAAAGAATAAATATTTAAACTGAAAAATAAACTAATCATTCAATACCTATCTATTTCATGCATATACATGTAGCAGTCTCTGCAACCTGAATAGGAGAAGCGAGGGGCACCATGTCCCCTTGTCTTAACACCCTTCCATCTTTTTGGGCACCGCCTAGCGCATTGAGGATTGCCGACAGCTCGTCCCACTTCCTCTTTGTATCAAATTTAAATGTAAAATGTATAAAGAGCGGAGGAGACCCTTAGCAATTCCTGGGTTTTCCCCCAGAAAATCTGCAAGAGCCTCAAGTTGATGGTAGGTATGCCTACTACTCATTGTTCCCTATTGGAATGGACAAAATTTATTAAAGTACTTAGTAATTTATCATTTTACTTGGATTTTCGTACAATAAAAAAGATTACAATTAAAAGCTTACCTTGATAATTGATAAAAAACTGAATGTATTAAATTACTTTCAACTTTGCTGCACTCTTCAAGTCTCGAAGCAAAATTAGGCTGAAAAGCTTGTGTAAATACCAAGAAGGTCTTGAAAAAGTGGGAACCTTGTTTGTAATTTCCCGCTTTTTTTTTTTTTTAAGCCGGTACGCATCGTGATATTTCATTCTGCCACTGTTATTTACAATGTGAAGTCGATCTCATACTCGATTCTAATTTCAATCTCAATTTTGTTCAAGAGTGCCAATTTTACGTTTGGTGAGATTGGAACTGATTCGGATTAGAATTGGATTGAGATTGGGATTGGATTCAAGGGTAAGCCCGCTGTCCTGTGCCATTAAAAGATAATGTTGGAGTATAATTTGTTTTGTGTTAGGACACATACTGGTTGGCTGAATTTTACGCGGTAGATCACACACAATCCAAATCGCTACGTAAAATCAGGGTTCAAATGCAATGAAAGAAGACGCTCGAAGGGGAACGGTCCTACCATCGCTCACCCTGATGAAGACCAACTATCTCGTTCGAAACTGATGGCGTCTTTCCTCTTTTTGACCAACTTTACATTTACATGCACAAACTGGTGTAATATCCTGTTTTATTATGAATTATATTCATCACCTCAGACGTAGGATATCTACTGCTGGACAAAGGCTTCCTTCGAGTACTGATCATAAGAGGTTGTTGCTTGACCACGTTTGGCAAGCAGGTTACCGAGCGCAGTACGAGATGTTGCTACAAAGAACCACGCTGCAGCTTCTCACTGCGTCCACGGGTAAGAGATAAGCTACATTCTACTGCACCCCACAGCATTATAACGTGAATTATGTTAATCAAAAACAAAGTTTAGAAGAATTCATTACCACTCATGAAGTTGTAGATGAGTGGGTTGACAGCGGAGTTTGCGTAGCACATCACGTGGGAGATGAGAGCGATACAGGTCATCACGTCGCTCTGTTGCACGTCGATGGCGACCCTGCAAGAAAGTCGATCTTGAACACTTTGCAAAATAAAACCAAGCTTCTTTACCAACAGCGCTATTAATTACGAGTTACAGATCACACTCCGTCCGTAGCTCCCGTTACGGACTGACCTGCAAGCTGATCTAAGCTCACGGTTTAATTTGGCTATTTTTCACAACTGACAAGTCACTGTTTTAATATTTAGAGCTATCACTTCTTATATATCGTCGTTGAATAGGCTAAACTACTAACGTGCCTAAGGGCTATTTTGAGAAAAATCAATTTTAAGTTTTTTTTTGTGATTAACCTGTCACAACTTTTTTTCTTTTGCGTGAAAGTAAATGCTGTAAAAGGAAACATATCATGGTTTTATTTTATCTACTCAATGGATATATTATATTGTTCTTATTTTAACTATATCTAGAGTTACCTGTCGCTTTAGGATAAATATTCTAAGTCCCAAAAAAAACTCAGCAAAGGAAAATTGCTAATCTCCAAATTAAGTTCGCGGTAAGGAGTCACTAAATACTAAAGAGTTAACTATCATAACGTCCTCTTACAAAGAAAATATTTACAAATTAAAAAAAAAGATATTCGTAAGCGAAATTTACTAAGAGATAAAATATTTCAAACAGACTTATGGCATAAATAAATTCAGCTTCTCTTTTGGCAATTGTCTTTCTCAGCGTTATTCTTATTCTTCAGATTTGCCTTTTTTGTAGTTTTTTTACCATTTTTATTATTGTCCAAATTATTTTTTGAATTTTCTGATAATGCACTTATTGAATCGGTAGATCCTTGCCAAGAAGTACTTAAACTGCAGTAAAATTCTTCATTATCCGATAGGGAATCTATATGTTTATAAATTACCTATAAACTTGATTATGCAAGATTTCAATTTGTAAAAATTACTAAAGTACCACATCTTTTGGTTTTTCCTTAATCTTAATTGACTAAAAGATGTGTGATAACAAAACTGCTTTAAGCGAAAGTTGTTTAAAGGCCATCGGCTATCAAAAGTATGTTTTCCAAAATTACTAATAAAGCTTTATACAGCTAGTTGCTGCGAGTGAAATACTAAACCGACAATTATTAAAAATGTGCCAAAATAAGGGACACATTAGTAAATATTCGTAGGATTTATTCGAGATTTTCGCCTATTTTTTGATGCTAAAGCGCCAAAAAAATGCTCCAATCGCCACGAGACCCGGACTAAGAGATAGAGAAAAAAAATGCAGTCGAACCAATTATATAACTCATTTTGACCAAAATGGCGCTTTAGTAGTTTTGCCTATTCAGCGACGATATGTTGTTAAAAAAGAAACGAGACGAAGGCCGGCCATTTTTAATGTTTTTGCGTGGTATCACGTTAATTTCAAATCATTTACTAACAAAGCCGTGTTGGCCGAGTGGTATGTACCCCCGACTTTCAATCCGAAGGTCGTGGGTTCGATACCGGCAGTGCACCAATGGATTTTTCTTTCTTGAAAAATGTATGTGCACACATGCTTTTAACTGTGAAGGAAACCCGAGGCACTGCAGCGTCCCGTACAGCATGATTGCCTGCATGATTTACCAGTTGCTGACGCTGTATAAATCATCTATAATAGATGCAAAGGCCTTACTTTTTTTACTAACTCTCTAAGTATTTATTTATCTATAGAATCAGATAATATGTACAGTATTATTTACGAAAATATTCCTTAAGCAGTAGCTTTAAAACTGTTCATTTAAAATTTGAAGTAAAATTTTTATCATGCTTTTATTAAAAAATAATAAAAACAGAGTCCGTTAGCGGCGCGCTCTTTAACGTGTCAAAAGTAGTTTTATTTTAAAATTAATCGATTCAGTCGTGACTTTACGGAAATCCATTATAATATCTAAATGAACAACAAATAATTTACGAGCTGAGGGTTCGGGATTAAATAATGTAGTCCAATTAAACCAAAATTAACGTTTTAATCACAGACCACACCATAACAACCAATAACAACTTTTTATGACTCTATTTACAACCCGCACTATTGTTTCAAAACCGGTTTGTCTAGAAACTTCACTTGTTTGTGTTGTGAACAATGGAGAGTGACCTTGGACTCTTTCGGCCGCTTAAACACCGGTCCTTTCTGGATCTTTCGCGAACTTACTGGTTTACGTTTGCGCACGGCGCAACAATAGTAACGAATCCGTTAAATTGTATCTAATGAGCGCTAACAGAAAGATTACTTTCTGTTCGGCGGTCGAAGAGGCAACACGTCCAGGGCATCCTCTGCGTCTTCGTTGCTTCTAGTGTGTTCCGTGATGAACGGGGAGCCGATTTCTCCTGAAGATACCGAGGCGAAACACGTGTAAAATTATTTTTGAGTGTTTTTTTCAAGCGCTCGTTATATATAGGTTAGCGTATTTGTTATTAATTATAATATATTTGTTGTTCATTTTATTCACTCACCGCCCGAGAATCGAAAATAGTTTAGACCTATCAGTCAAAGAGTAAGCATACACTACCTCAGATAGAAGCAGGAAAATCTAAGCCACTGGACATACTTGTGGCGTACTCGCCACTCAATACCGATCCGAAGTCTGCATTACTTAAAATTAATCATTCATTTTTTGTATCAAAATATTTAAATTCTCCCGCTTGTTAACTTGGGCCTTGGCTACGTGTCGGTCGGTAATGCAGATTTCGTTCGGCGCCAACGGTCGGTGCAGCGGTGCATGCGCGCCCCGCGCCTCACCCCGCTTGCCTGACATTCCGCCGACATTCAACCTAGCTTGCGCACGCGTTCCTTAACTTTGCTTGTATTCAGCTCCCGTAATTTACTGTGCTACTGCTTGTAATATTTAGTATCCATCTTTCTATCATTAAATTCATTCAGTCTCGTAAATAATATTCTTCATTTCATCCGCCGCAATCAAAACAATCATCCTTCCGCTGTCAAAATCATTGCATCAAGAATTCTTCATACATACCTTCTGTTCTGTGAGTTAGTACCTATATACACAAGACATTCTGGATGGTAATGGTGACCAACTCATTACCACATACTTTTTTTTAATAACTTGTGCACATAAATCAATGTTGAGTTAAGTTAAAGTTAAAATTACCTCAGCACAGACAGCAGATGAACAGGGAAGTAGCAGACAGCGAACATGGCGACCACAGCGACCAGCATCTTAGCGGCCTTCCGGCGCGAGCGCAGCTGTCCTTCCGTGGACGCGTTGGTGTGGATGGAAGGGGTGGTCCTTCTACTCGCTGCTAGCCCTGGGGTAAAACGTACAATTAGGCGCTTACTAAAATAGCATGCCATAGGGTGCCGGCAGTAGAATGTTGCCTATTGCCCGTTGATGCAGTAAAAACCTGAGAAGGGATACCTCCGGAAGATGGCTCATAGCGATAAGGCCGCCCTTTGTACTCATACATTGTATTATTTAATTCCTTTACATTAAAATATGTTCTATTTTTTATGTGGTGTGCAATAAAGAGTTTTTTATTTCTATTCTATTCTATTCTATGGGCAGCAGCGTCTTTCCGTGTATCAACGGTGTGGTATTTTTTGTTTAATTTACGGTATTTCGGACTAGGTACCTAGGAATATTTTAAAATGAATGCGACCCAATACAAAAAAATAATAACCGGACCGTTAAAAAGGTAAAACATATACGAGGCCATTATATAATTATATAAAATTACGCAAATATATACAAGGTCTAAATTACACACAAACAGAAGATATGTAATAAGTAATTGCATAATGTTTGTATAGCTTATTAGATATATTTTTCGGCCTTACTTAGTACATCTTATATACAATATCTAATAATTATCTAAATAAATGCACGTACACATTACACACACACTCACATACACACACACACACATACACACACACACACATATATACATAAAAATACGTACACAGCTACATACATACACTTTATACTCTAGATACATACATAACAATTTCATAACCTCACTGAATACACATTCCAATACATATCAAGTTATGGCGCTGAAATTTCAATGTTTATTTTTTGTTACATAGGTTATGTTTTTTATCTTTCTTTTCCTGGTTTTATTGTTTGTCTTAATTTTGTATAGATACATACTCAATATAATACTCCATGTTCCTACAATGCCGTCCCTGAGTATGCCGAGGCAGAGCACCCCTCGTGTCTTTTTTACAAAAACCTTTTTGAAAATAAACACATTTTTATTATAAATTATTATTTATTTTATTAAATAGCTTATCTAGTTCATATTAAGTATACCAATCTCATTTTCATGCAATAATGATAAATAAATTATACCTAGCCAAAACAAAATAGTGGTTAATAGTTTTAGATTTTATAGCCTTTTTCATTATTTTCCCGACGTTTCAGTTTTCAGTACTTCCGCCACAAATATGTGTTCGAAACGTCGTGTCGAAATAATAAAAGAAGAACGCGATAAAAAACCGAGCAACACTCGGCCAAGGGTTTATATGTTATGAGGGTTTATATCATTCAAATCAAAAATATTCAAATAAACATGAGTAATAAGCTTTTTCAATGAGATTTTGTTTTTTAAAAAGCTTAAACCTAACTCGATAGTTCAGTCGCCTTAGATGGAAGCTTATTATAGAAGCGCACACAGTTTCCCATAAATGATTTATTTACTTTTTGGAGTCTAAATTTAGGGATGTGCAATTTATTTTTATTTCTTGTGCTATGTTAATCCCATCTCTTGATAAAATTATTTATATTTTTGTGTGCAAACAGTTAGTTTTCATAAATATATTGCGATATAACAGTTAAAATGTTAATTTTCTTAAATCGCTCCCTAAGTGAATCGCAAGTTTTTATTTTGTAAATGGCACCTATCGCCCTTTTTTGAAGGACAAAGATTTTCTGTATAAACAGATAATGTTAATAAATCACGAGAGCTTAACGAAATAGTGGCTGCCACTTTTCAAACCAACCACTTCAAGAAGCTATGCGTAATAATAAGTTTGATAAAAAAATAACTCTTTCAACTTCAAAAAATAATTTTATGTGGGTACCTCCATCAAATTTAAAAATGTTTTAATCTTTTTTAGATGTGACTTCAAATCTCCGCTTGTTCACGTTTGATACGTAGTTTCAGGCTACTAAGGATAATCATTAAAGTCAAATCGGCAGGCCGATTATGTATCTCGCAATCATCGCTGTCAGTGGTAAATTTTGTAGTATATAAAAGCAAATAATTGACGTTTCCAGTCGAGATACAGACTGACACCTCGTTCAGGGACCACTAATAATAAATGCTTTTGTAATTTATATTTCTGGTAATAAATATATTTGTATTTTAAGTTTTTCTCTCTGCTTCACAGACAGACAAACCCGGAGTTCTGCGCGCTATTTGTATATTGCCCTATTTGTATATCTACGAGTATTTCCGCCTACACAGCCCCCGAAGAAAATACCCTGATACGAAATAATTCGGAATCCAAGAATGAAACTGATGATCATAACTCTTTACGATACCTTCCATTATACTGCATTATATTGATACTGCAGCTTCTTAAAGGTCAAAGTCTAAGTCAATAAGTGTTTATTCAGTAGAGCGAAATGCTACCATAGAATAGTCAATTTCTGACGATGACGAGCTCTGTGGCGCAGCGGGCGAAGGTCCGCCTGCGACGCCAGGGGTTGCGGGTTCGATTCTCGCCTCGGGACAAATGTCTGTATGATCTGCAGATATTTCTTCAGGGTGTTCTGGGTGTTTTTCTATGTTATAATAAAAATATCTATATATGTTGTATAATGTATTAAGTATATCAGTCATCTAGTACCCATAACACAAGCTCTGCTTAGCTTGGGGCTAGATGATGCTGTGTGATTTGTCCAGCATTAAAAAAAATAGAAAGGAAGAACAAGACATATTTAAATTGCATAAAGCACATAATTGAATTTGTTCGCTTCAAATAACTTTTTTTACAAGTGAGGGAAAGCAGCCTAGCCTGTGCAAATTCAGTTCTATATAACAATAATAGCTCAAATGGGCCCCTAACCCTGTTCAAAGATAGCGGGCACCGTATTTCTTTTGAAATTAAATTATTTTTCCCAATTTAAAATTCTAAGCGAAAGTGTTCCCTCAAAAAGCAATTTATACTTGATCGTTCCACTCAGTAAGCTATTTGAAAAAGGCCCTAGTCTAAACACTGTCTTAATTTGACTAATGGAAGGTATAACTTAAAGATATTCATTATTCGTAAGGTAATTTTGCTTAGTTACTTTCGGAATGGGCTAAGTTCAAGTAAGCAGATGGAGTTAAAACTTTGGGTTGGAAACTACACGATTCGGAGTTGCATCTTGAAATTGTTGGTTATGTTTTTACTTTGGCATACTTTAAGTTTTTTTTTATAAAAATCATTTATTTCAATTACCTACAAAACATGTTGTTATAAGCTCTCCCTATCAAACTAAGTTAAAGAAAACTTGTATCTTGCGCTCGAATTGTACATAAAGTTTTATAGCCCATCGGTGTCGGCAGAAGAGTGTTGCCCCTCCGCTCTTGCCTGTGGATGCAGTGAGAAGGCCAAGGGAAAACTCCGAAAAGTGGGCAGCAGCGTCTTTCCTTTTGTAACAACATCCCGTACTAAGCTCGCTAACCCGCCTGCCAAATGTGTGTGGTGAGTATGACAACTCATGATTAGTAATTGGAAATCCATGAGGGAGGCCCAGCAGTGGATGTCGTACGACTGTGATGATGGCGTGATTAGCACGTGTGCACGAGTGGCTCAAGCTGAGACGAGATTTATCTCGTCTAAGGCTTAAGGTACTTTCTTCCTAATATGTAGTAGGCACTCAGCGAGAAAATGTCATATAATCCCAACGATCCTTGACGCTTTCTAAAGCCGGAAGTGCTTTAACCTCTAAGGTACAGCTGATAAGGTGATGTCGGTCGAGCACCGATTAGAGCGCCATCTACAAGTAACTATTAGAGTTCTCCTGATTTTACATGTCGCTGCGTCCACTATCCGCGCCGCCCGCATCGAAAGCCGGCATTTGAAATCCATTCAATCCGTTGCGGGGCGTGCGTGCGTGCGGTGCGTCCGGCTACTGGACGATTACCGTATCTAGCAATTTCATGTAGTTTTATTCCCCGCCTGTCCCAATGACAGGCTCAATGGGAAAACGGACATTATAATTCATGTTTACCCCATTTCAACTTTTCTACCGAAGCAGTTAGGATAATTTATTCTCATCTGTTTCAACCCTCTTTGTTGATAAACGCGAAGGATTCCCAGCGTGTTACACCAAAATCAAGCGACACTGTTACACGTTGGGAATACATTTGTGAAATCAACCAACAAGTCAAATTTTTTTTGAATTTGAATTTGAATTGAATTTGAATTCACATCCAAACGGAAAAGTTTAAAAGCTGTTTTATTTTTTTTAAGTGTAAACCCACACTTTAGTATAATTTATAGATCACTAGTTTTTGCCCGCCGCTCCACATGCGTTGTATTCAGACAAAAGGTAGCCTATGTGTTAATCCTGGTCATATACCTGTGCAAATTTTCAGCTCAATCCGTCGGGTAGTTTCTTCGTGAAGAGGTAACAATAATCCATACATCTATACAAACAAACTTGCGGCTTTATACTATTAGTGGGATAAATTTATGATTTACAACAAACAGAGTAAAATGGTTATTAGAATACTTCGTTTCAGCCGTAAAACGTCCACTACTGAACACAGGCCTCCCTCATGGATCTCCATGAGAGTTAGTTACCATACTCACCACGCTTGGCAGGCGGCTTGGCGAGCGCAGTACGGGATGTTGGAACACGGAAAGACGCTGCTGCCCATCTTCCGGAGGTATCCCTTAGCAGGCTCTTACTGCATCCATGGGTATGAGAGGAGGGGTAACGATCCCACGCCCACGGCGATTAGAATACTTAAATATTTGGTATTCTATCAGATATTTTCTCTGCCTACTTTGGGGCTAGACAATTTAAAATTGTTGTAAATTATTTATTTATTCAAGCAATTTTGATATCACTATAGAATAGCTTACTATAAAATATCTTAATAACTAGAAGACAAAAATGCTTGGAATTAAATTTTCTCCAACTCCGAAACAACTAAAAAAACTAACTACTAAAAAGAACTGTGTTTTCTATTCGCTAACAGGGAAGCGAAAATATTCATTCATGTGCCTTATTTCCTGTTAACGTAAGATTAAGTATGTTGTTTTATTGTGAGTGGACTCGTCTATGTTTTATAATTGCAAATAATGAAAATAAATAAATGAATTTCTGAATTTCTGAGTAGTTTTCCATTTATATAAAGGAGACTACTACTTGTTCGTTGTTTGCCGCCATACTGAACCATTAATAATTCGAAAAGCGACAACAACCTACACCTTTCAGACAATTCACAAACACGAGTTCAATTTACAATGTTGGTTTCCAGTAAACTCATAAATCTTCTTAGCTATTTTATTTTAAAACGTAAATCCACACAAAGATACAATTTTTTTCATTTCAGCCGTAAGACGCCCACTACTGAACTGAGGGGTTGTTGCCATACTCACCACGCTTAGGCGGGTTGGCGAGCGCAGTACGGTATGTTGATACACGGAAAGCTGCTGCCCATCTTCCTGTGGTATCCCGAGGCAAGTTTTTGCTGCATCCACGGGCACGAGAGGAAGGGTAACATTTACTGCCGGCACCTCATTAGTGCCGGCCACATCATTTATGGACATGAAAAAAACTGTCAAAGAGTCGACCAGACGACTATTAATTCGTGTATGTTCAAATCCCGTCAGAATAGAACATTTTGACCGTATTTTTCATTTCTTAAAAGGCTTCGCTGAGTTTATTTACCATGAGTTAAGGCTGCGTTTTTCCTGCGGCGGAGCGGGGCTTAATTGACCAATTACAACGTTCTTTTTTTCGAACATTATGCCCTTCGCGCTTTGTGATTGGTCAATTATTAAGACCCGCTCCACTCCGCTCAATTGAAATGCACCCTTTTGTGAGGTTTTTAAATCTTTAAATATTTCTATAATTATTTTGAAATTGTAATAACTTGATAAGTAGGTCTACCATGAGTTTTCAAAAATAATACTCGCTAGCGACTGTAGTTAAAAAAAATATAAAAACTTGTACAGCACCTCTAAAGGATAGTTTGGTACTGAAATACGCAGTAAACTATACTACGGATACTGTAGTTTGGGCTTCATTTGCTTAGAATTTGGTACCATGAGTTACAAATCTGACAGATGCCATAGTGACATACTATTACGACTGTATTCTATAGTAACGTACTATTACTACTGTAGTAACGGCAGGCGATCTCACAGTGACAACTCATGGTAGAGACACAGTGCGCTAGAAATGTGTAGTTTTTTAACACGTCTTTACTGTGGGGGTCAGTAGAATCTTGGGCCTCCTCTCTACCCTTGAAAAATCTGCCAAAATATACCTCCGGAAGATGGGTAGTAGTAGCGTCTTTCCGTGTATCAACATCCCGCTCTGCGCTCGCCAATCCGCCTGTCAAGCGTATTAAGTATGGCAACAACCCCGTTATGATCACTTGGAGATCCGAGAGGGAGGCCTACGTCCAGCATGGGCATCCTTCGGCTGAAATTATGATGATGAGAGAACAATAAAACAAAAATACAAAAAAATAATTGAATTAAATTTAAAAAACCTGTTAAAAATTGTTAGTAAAATAATAAAAAAAAACTTTACTTACAGCAGAAGAACTTACAGTTTTGCCCAGCGCTGGGCGTGGTGCAAAGCTTGTGGGACTCGTTGTGCCCGGGGATGTTGTCTGACCTCCACAGCACCCTCACGATCTGGCAGTAAGCTATCATCATCAGCAAGAGAGGAAACCTGAGGAAAACAAATGAGATGTTAATTTTTTAAGTTTTAGCATAAGTTTCGCTGTATTTTATACTTTTTCTTTTAGCTGTAATAAATGCTTTTTCATTTTTTTTTTTTTCAAACAACACAGCTTCAGCATCATCACCAACATCAGGGTCAGGTTTGTGTTTCGCTTCTTTCCCATACAAAAAAAATCTTTCTGAGACGAATAAATTTATATGTGTTTTGTTTTTATTTTGTGAATTGACTAATGAAGTTCTCGATGTCGAGTGGAATCGATTTTTTCTTGGAATTATTCATAATTTTTATTTCGGCCGTGAAACGTCCACTACAGGCCTCGTGGATCTCCATGAGGGGTAGTTGCCATACTCACTACGCTTGGCAGGCGGGTGGCGAGCGCAGTACGGGATGTTGATTTACGAAAAGACGCTGCTGCCCATCTTCCGGAGGTATCCCTCAGCAGGCTCTTACTGCATCGACGGGCATGAGAGGAGGGGTAACATTCTACTACCATTCATTTATCAACATACATATAACCGGGTATTTATCGCGTAAATTACCTTTATTACTTCCCGACGTTTCGCTTGGATTGCACCAAGTCTTCCCGGGACCATGCTTGGTGCAATCGAAAAGGTAATTTACGCGATAAATACCCGGTTATATGTATGTTAATAATGTGTTGTGATCGCGAAAGTTTAAAAGAGACAAAAAGTAAAAGTAAATAGTAAGAATACATTATGACTTACAAAAATTGGTTCTTCCTAACTAAAAACTTGACATGTATTGTGTATTGGATTTTATTTTTACCTAGTTTTGTGAGGGACTGGTGCCTGAAATATGTTACAAATAAACCTGTAGTACAAGTCACCAGAGCCCCGACTCCGTTGTTGATTGTGTATTTAGTAAGAATATACTTTCCGTGTATCAACATCACGTACTGAATGCGCCTGCCAAGCGTGGTATGATCAGTACTTGGCCATGAGGAAGGCCTTCGTCCAGCAGTGGTCGCTTACGCCTAAGATGATGATGAAACTGTTCATAAATACTTAAATATGTGTTACAAAAGAAAAGATTGATAAACCTCTTCAATTTATACAAAAGTCACTACAAGACCCTTTTCATTTAGCGTCAAAGACAACGTTACGTTATGCCAGCAGCATAATGTAGTAACTTTGGTTCAAGGTGAATATTGCATAATTTCTTCAACAAAGAGATTTCATTTATAAATCCAAACAATTTGAATAACAAGGCGCCTTCGTTTCCTCTTTTAAAGAAATCCCGTGGTTTATTAAAACGATGGTAATACTGGACGCCTGCGAAGTTAGATTGCGGACCTTGTGAAGTTAGATGGTGGTTTGTTCTCCGAAAAATTAATGAATTTTGACTTTTTATCGTTTTTCTGCGGTGAGGTGCCGGCTCCTTTCTTGCCCGAAGACGCAGAATCTGCCAAGGGATACCTCCGGAAGATAAGCAGCAGCGTCTTTCCGTGTACCAAAATCCCGTACTGCGCTCGCCAACCTGCCTGCCGAGCGTGCTGAGTATGGCAACAACCCCTTGCCCGGTACTTGGATCTCCAAGTCCATGTGAGACTTTGTCCAACAGTGGATGTCCTACGGCTGTGATGATGATGATGATTATTTTTCTGCGACGATTCTTTAATTTTGCTTATTTGACGATCTGGCGCAGTTGGCTGAAAAGCGGCTGGGGGTTCGATTCCCATTATTGGTTGTCTTTAGTTTTTTTTATTGCAGATAGACTTTTGTTTAACCACAATCTCACTTGCGTAAGCGACGATGTAGCCTATCGACTTGAAGATACTTAAGTTGTAGTTTTTAGGGAAAACATTATTCGGCAGAGAGTTCCAGATGGTAATACTGGACGCCTGCGAAGTTAGATTGCGGACCTTGTGAAGTTAGATGGTGGTTTGTTCTCCGAAAAATTAATGAATTTTGACTTTTTATCGTTTTTCTGCGGTGAGGTGCCGGCTCCTTTCTTGCCCGAAGACGCAGAATCTGCCAAGGGATACCTCCGGAAGATAAGCAGCAGCGTCTTTCCGTGTACCAAAATCCCGTACTGCGCTCGCCAACCTGCCTGCCGAGCGTGCTGAGTATGGCAACAACCCCTTGCCCGGTACTTGGATCTCCAAGTCCATGTGAGACTTTGTCCAACAGTGGATGTCCTACGGCTGTGATGATGATGATGATTATTTTTCTGCGACGATTCTTTAATTTTGCTTATTTGACGATCTGGCGCAGTTGGCTGAAAAGCGGCTGGGGGTTCGATTCCCATTATTGGTTGTCTTTAGTTTTTTTTATTGCAGATAGACTTTTGTTTAACCACAATCTCACTTGCGTAAGCGACGATGTAGCCTATCGACTTGAAGATACTTAAGTTGTAGTTTTTAGGGAAAACATTATTCGGCAGAGAGTTCCAGACCCTAGCGGTGCGGATGATGAGGGTGGAGAAGACCTGCCTAGTACGAGGGGATGGAATGTCCACTAGATAAGGATGATGCTGCGCTGTGCGTCTGCCTGTCCTGGAGTAGAATGGAGATGGTGGTATCAGGTCATGAAGTTCCTGACAACGCTCTGCAAAACGCCTATAAAGGATCGCGAGGCAAGCGATCTTGCAGCGGTGGTCGCATTCATTGAGATCAAGACGGCTAGCTGTTACTTGGCTTAGCCATCCCATACATTTCAGCAATACTCCATACCAGACTGGACTTGTGCTTGGTTAAGGGATACAAGTTGTCCTGGTGTGTAGGATCGGTTAGTCCACAAGATATATTCACGGATGAGTCTGAAGGCTCTGCATTCATTAAAATCAAGGCGACCAGCTGTTACTTGGCTGAGCCATCCCATACATTTCAGCAATACTCCATACCAGACTGGACTTGTGCTTGGTAAAGGGATAAAAGTTGTCCTAGTGTGAAGGATCCGTTAACCTTGTTTTGGATAGTTAGTTTCATGGCCGCAGATTTAGCTTTCGACTCGATGAAAGTGCCAAAGTTGAGTGTCGGTGTTAGTGTGGCACTTAAGAGTTCCATCTTTCATATGTACCGGTACATCTCGGAACTCATGAACCTGGAGTAACGAACTGCTTTTGCTAGAGAAGAGACAGGCTTGTATTTAAGAGAGGGTTGCCCAGCAACGAAGAACACCATCGCTCCCTCGACGTGTTGCCTGCATCTAGATTGTTTCTAGCGTATTTCGTGGCGAACGAGGAGCCGATTTCTCCTGAAGATGCCTTGTATCGAAACACTCAAAAATAATTTGACAGGCAAAACACATCATCAATGAATCATTTCAGCCGTTAAACGTCCACTACGGGACTAAGGCCTCCCTCATGGATCTCCATGAGGAGTAGTTGCCATACTCACCACGCTTGGCAGGTGAGCGCAGTACGGGATGTTGATATACAGGAAGACGCTGCTGCCCATCTTCCGGAGGTGTTCCTTAGCAGGCTCTTACTGCATCCACCGGTAGGAGAGGAGGGGTAACATTCTATTGCCGGCACCCCACGGCTTGAAAAACACTCAAAAATAATTTGACAGGCAAAACACGTGTCAAATTATTTTTGAGTGTTTTTTCAAGCGCTGTTTTATATAGGTTAGCGGATTTGATACTTATGTTGTTTATTAAGATATTGTAGAGTAGTGCTGGTATTCTGACAAAACCTATTTTGTCCTGTTCCTTTACGTTGTTTATTTACTTTTGGATGTTATTAAACGGTGCCCAGTTTAATTAAAAGCCATTTAATAAAAGCTCTTTCCTGAATCATATTAGAAAAACAAAAGATATTGTTATTCTGTTAGGCTTAATTAAATGAATAAGGCATGGGCTGGCCACGCTGTTGAACCAGAAATTTGATGATGAGGAATATAATTTAATCCATTTGTTTCAAATCAAATCAATAAGGAGGAAGAGTTCTTTGAAGAATAATCAATTATAAAAATTTAAAATGCCCGTTCAGGGTAAATGTACGTACCTATTTTTATTTTTTATTTTAAGGGAGAGAGCAATATCCTACCGGCACCTCACAGCAAAGTAATACGCGCCTAAAGCAACCTAGAACTAAGCTTAGCTTATATAAATTAACCCTAATGAAAATATAATGAAAATTTTCGATTCTGACGGGTTTCCAACCAGCACGTTCAAATGAACATTTTGAACGAGAGCTGCCTCTACCGTTCGGCTATAAAACCACGGGTCACTTAGGTCGAAAACAATGCCCATTGATGCAGTAAGATCTGCCAAGGGATACCTCCGGAAAATGGGTAGCAGCGTCTTTCTATGTATAAACATCCCGTACTGTGCGTAGCGAGTATGGTACAACCCCCTCATGTTCTTGGAGATCCATGATGCCTATGAATCTGCTCCAACTCCGTCAAACGTAACATAAGACAAAATAAAATTGTTAAATGATGACTATAACGACCGAGTTAGGTTCTTCTGTTCACTTCTTTTCCTAACTCGCGTGTCATCTGAAGTGAACAGATTCAATTATGTGCTTTATTCTATTTATTTGTGTTTTTTTATTTTGTAATTTGTGACGCGTCAATAAGGTCCATGCGGCCGCACTGAATAAAGTATTTTTTGATTCTTGATTCTTGATTCTATGTTCAGCAGTGAATATCCTACGATGCTGGTACTGATTGTGGGTCATTAATGAGCCATCTCATCTAGCCGTCAGTCATAGTCATAGGCATCGCCCTAATAGAACGCGACTACGCGATTATCGCGCGAGTAAGCGATGCGACCATCGTGTGGTCGCGATCAAACATTCTAGTCGCGCGTCCGCATCGCGCGAATCCCGGACACCTATTCCATATCAGTATGTTTGATTGCGGATTCGTACGATTGAAAATCGCGCGATTGATCATCGCAAGATCGCTTAGACGCGTTCTATTAGGACGATGCCTTAGTCAGTCAACCATTATTATTTGTAAACATAACATTTACACCTTCGAAATTGTTTAGAAAAATTCAGTTCATTATTTTTAAAAAATCCTGATATTTTCAAAGTTGCATAAACTAGTGTTCGCCACGAACGTAGAACGAGCGAGCGACTTCCTTCAATGAAGTCCCATTACATTTTGATCTTGATTTTAACGATCTGGATTTGTACGCGATTGCTGGAATTCTCCAAACTGTCCAAGCTTTGATATGTTTGTAATATGTAGGTAATTTAAGTTTACCTATGTACGGTTTCTATGAACCTGTTATTGATCTCGTCCACTGATGCATCTACTTCTAGACAGTCAAAGCGATTTGCAAGTTTGAGTTGAAAGCTCTCGAGGTTTTGGATATGTGCGCGAGTGGGTCGGAGCGTAGACTTTATCAAACGTGACCTTTCTAGTTTAACGTTCATAATCAATGTGCCTCTAACAATACGATGATCACTGCCGGTTTTCGCCCTGTGAATCACTGAGACATCATTGAATATTCGTTTCTTGTTGGTCAAGAAACGAATAAGCCGTGTTGGCCGAGTAGTATGTACCCCCGACTTTCAATCCGAAGGTCGTGGGTTCGATACTGGCCGTGCACCAATAGATTTTTCTTTCTTGAAAAATTTATGTGCACACTTAACACGAGCTTTAACGGTGAAGGAAACATCGTGAGGAAACCCGCGGCTTAGTTAGCTTCAGACGTATTGACCTGTTCTTTCCTCTGAATAATAGCTGACTAAGCTGAGAGGATGGTATAGGTGCTGGGCAAGCCTAATCCATCTAACAATGTCCCAGGCACTGCAGCGTCCCGTATAGCATGATTACCAGTTGCTGACGCTGTATAAATCATCTATAATAGATGCAAAGGCCTTTCTTATGTTGGTCAAGATGAGATCAATCTCATTTCTCGTGGAACCGTTGGGACTCATCCAGGTCCATTTCCTGTGAGTCGGCTTCTGGAAAAAAGAATTCATCATAAAGAGTCCTTCTTTCTCCAGAAAATCGGCCAGCCTCTGTCCCCTGGGGTTCCATTGCCCATATCCAAATTGCCCCACTCTCAACTCATCATCGCTGCTCATGCCTAGCTTTGCATTGAAGTCCCCCATAACAACAGTAAAATGAGTTTTGTTCGTATGTATGGCTCTGCTGATGTCCTCATATGTAGACTCTACTTCTTCATCTGGGTGTGACGAGGTCGGCGCATATACCTGAACGACCTTCAGCGAATATCGCTTAGATATTCTGAGTGTTAGGTACGCGACCCTGCTCGACACACTGTCGATGGTGATAATGTTGTTGATGAGTGACTTGTGAACGAGAAACTCAACTCCTCCTTGGGACTGTTGGTCGCCCTCCCGGTAGTATATCAGGTTACTAGACTTGAGGGATATCGTGTTCTCGCCCTCTCTACGGACTTCTGATAATCCCAAAATGTCCCAGTGCAATCTACTAATTTCTTCTTCCAGTTCAACAATCTTTTCGTCTGTCCTCAAAGTGCGGATGTTGTGTGTTACGAGGGCCAGTGGTCATCATAGGGGTTGGTAGCAGATCGTCTCCCGGGGATTCTTGGCACTCCTAGCCCCGCCGTTACCGTGACTGCTACCGTAGCCAGGATTAGCGGGGCCGCCGGGGACTCGGGGCCTGGTTTTAGTTTGTTTTATCATAGGGGGGGTTGTTGCCATACTCGCCACGCTTGGCAGGCGGGTTGCGGGTGGTGAAAATACGAAAAAGACGCTGCTGCCCATCTTTTGGAGGTATCCCTTAGCAGATTTCTACTGCAACCGTGGGCAGGAGAGGAGGGGCAACATTCTACTGCCGGCGCCCCACGGAAAACGTTCGAAGATTCCGTTACATTGATTTGTTAAATAATACAAAAATTGTCCCGTGGCAGGATTGTAATCAGCTATTAACTGTGTGTTGGTAATATCTCCCTAATGTTTTAAATTCCATCAAAATCTGACAATCCGTTCATGACTTATTATTATTATTATGAGCCATTTGGGTCCCACTACTGGGCAAAGGCCTCCCCCAATTCCTGCAGCAGCTCAGGATCGGGATGTATGGAGATACATCCCGATCCTGAGCTGCTTCCCTCCAGTCAACGATGTACTGATCGAGTTCGTCCCGCCATCTGCGCTTCGGTCTGCCGCGTCGCCTTCTCGCCGGGCCAGGCCGCCACTCCGTGACTATCTTTGCCCACAGCTCACTCGGCATGCGGCAGATGTGGCCAGCCCAGACTTATACTCGAACAAAAAAAATATTAAACAACCAATATCTCAAAATTTACCACGTGAATCAAAATGTCCTTATGTTTTAAATTTCATCAAAATCTGATCATCCGTTCAAGAGTTATCTTCAGACAAAAAAAAAACAATTAAACTGCCATATCTCAAAAACTACCCAATAAATCAAAAATCCCCCCCGACAGTCGATTTTTTTTAATGTAATCTCCTTAAGTTTTAAATTTCATCGAAATCCGATTATCCGTTCAAGAGCTATCCTCGGACAAATATACATACATACAAACATTCAGCCGATTCGTTCATTCGCTTCGCTCACTCGTTCAATAACTGCCAAGATAAATTGCTCAACAACTTACGTGTAAAGGAAAAGCGCCTTTATAATATGCCACTTAAGGTCGCTCTCGTCGGACCAGGTCGAGGTACACTGCATGAAGTATTGTACGTTGAAGCGCAGTTGCATTTTCCTTTGTACTTGTAGAACCACGAACTCTGGTACGTCTGCGGACAAAGGGAAGACTGAAGTCATGAGCGGAGCGGGCCGCGGAGCGATCTTTAATTTGGACGTTTGATGACCTAATTTGCTAGATATTACACACGGCACTATCTATTATTACCATATTGGATTATCGGGTATTTATCGGTCGCGGGGAGACTGATTCCCCGCGACCACGACCAGGTGCAATCCGTTCGAAACGTCGGGAATAAAATAAAGGTAATCGCGATAAGTACCCGATAATCCAATATAGTAATAATGTGTTGTGATCGCGAAAGTTTAAAAAATACTATCGCTAACCGGCACTATCTAGCCCCAAAGTAAACAGATCTTGTATTATGGGTACCAGATGGATGAAACAATATTTGTTACATGTTTTAGGGCAGCAAGGCTATATATCGTCGCTGAATAGGCTAAACTACTAACGTCCCTAGGGGCTATTTTGAGAAAAATCAATTTAAAGTTTTTTTTTGTGATTAACCTGTCACAACTTTTTTTCTTTTGCGTGAAAGTAAATGCTGTAAAAGGAAACATATCATGGTTTTATTTTATCTACTCAATGGATATATTATATTGTTCTTATTTTAACTATTTTTAGAGTTACCTGTCGCTTTAGGATAAATATTCTAAGTCCCAAAAAAAACTCAGCAAAGGAAAATTGCTAATCTCCAAATTAAGTTCGCGGTAAGGAGTCACTAAATACTAAAGAGTTAACTATCATAACGACCTCTTACAAAGAAAATACTTACAAATTAAAAAAAAAGATATTCGTAAGCGAAATTTACTAAGAGATAAAATATTTCAAACAGACTTATGGCAAAAATAAATTCAGCTTCTCTTTTGGCAATTGTCTTTCTCAGCGTTATTCTTATTCTTCAGATTTGCCTTTTTTGTAGTTTTTTTCCCATTTTTGTTATTGTCCGAATTATTTTTTGAATTTTCTGATAATGCACTTATTGAATCGGTAGATCCTTGCCAAGAAGTACTTAAACTGCAGTAAAATTCTTCATTATCCGATAGGGAATCTATATGTTTGTAAATTACCTATAAACTTGATTATGCAAAATTTCAATTTGTAAAAACTACTAAAGTACCACATCTTGTGGTTTTTCCTTAATCTTAATTGACTAAAAGATGTGTGATAACAAAACTGCTTTAAGCGAAAGTTGTTTAAAGGCCATCGGCTATCAAAAGTATGTTTTCCAAAATTACTAATAAAGCTTTATACAGCTAGTTGCTGCGAGTGAAATACTAAACCGACAATTATTAAAAATGTGCCAAAATAAGGGACACATTAGTAAATATTCGTAGGAATAATTCGAGATTTTCGCCTATTTTTTGATGCTAAAGCGCCAAAAAAATGCTCCAATCGCCACGAGACCCGGACTAATAGGTAGAGAAAAAAAATGCAGTCGAACCAATTATATAACTCATTTTGACCAAAATGGCGCTTTAGTAGTTTTGCCTATTCAGCGACGATATATATTTATATATATATTTATATATATCTTTATATGCTATAGACATTTCGCTACAACAAATACGAGCGGAGCACCAGTGAAAAGTGCTGCACAAACGGGGAAAATGTATTCATTTTTTGTGCATCACTTTTCACTGGTTTCATTATAAATATATAACGCAAATTTTCTTTTGTAAAAATGTTACCTAAAATGTGTTACCTAACTACTGTTATTTTAAATAAATAAATGTCTAAATATAGTTTGTTATTTTTATAGTGCTTTACCACACTTTGGTAGAACATTTTCAAAGAAACGAATAACCATATCAAAAATTTTACGGTTCCGGTGGGATTCGAACTAACGTCCGTCAAATCGATACTTGACGCTTCCTTAAGGCTTAAGCCGGAAGTGCTTTGACCGCTTTACAGAACCCATGTCGGGACCCCCTGAAATTCTTGATAAGGTGATGTCAGTTTGAGCAACCGAAGAGCGCCATCTACAGGTAACTACTAGAGTTCTCCTGTTCATTGTCTGAAGTTGCATTCAGTAGCAATGAATAGAGGTGTCACTATAGCTAATTCTATAGTTTGTTATTTTTGTAGTGTTTAACCACACTTAGGTAGAACATTTTCAAAGAAATGAATATCCTTATCAATTCTTTTTGACGGACGTGGGTTCGAATCCCACCGGAACCTTAAATTTTTTATGAGGTTATTCATTTCTTTGAAAATGTCTAGATGTCTCTTGAGAGCTTCCGTTGGGTGCGTTGCGTTAAACGATTACATTTATATTTATTTACAGTATAATGTCTAGACATTATACACGGCACTATCTAGCCTGAAAGTAAGCAGAGCTTGTGTTATTGGTACAAGATGGTTGAAACAATATTTGTATCATATTTTTTTCAACACAAATAAAAAACTTCACAGAACTGAGACAATTATCTGCAGATAAGCAGATATTTTTCCGCCGACGGGGATCGAACAAGCAACCTCCTACATCTCAGCCGGTTATCCGACCAACTGAGCCATCAGGGTCGTCATTTAAACTATAAAATTATTGTCAATTTTGCAAACAAACTGTGCTTTCACCACGTCCGAAAAAATTATCAATCTTCTCCACTTTTGAAATACTCGTGAGTTACACTATTCATTGTATTCATTGTACTCACGTTAATAGAAAGCGCGCTCAACATTACAATGAATTATCAATCTTCTTTTCATGGAAAGACAAGAACACACAAGAAAGATTAAAAATTAATGAATTACACCCATTTATTTGTCTTTAGTAGTAAGAGCAGTTCCTCTAACATAGAGTTTTGGCGGTTTCTCTAACTTGTGAAAGTGCATTCACATTTAATATTTTACTTGCTGCTGCCCGCGACGTCACACAGTTGTACCCGAATATAAAGTAGCCTTTATGGTTAATCCTGACCTACATTATGTGTGTTTCCGCTTCGCTTATCGCTCCTCTCATAGCCTACATCAAATTTCTAGTAACTCCAAGTTATTGCAGCATACAGCAACATAATGTAAACTTGTGTTTATACGCTTGTTATAAATTCAAGATGAAATGTTTTGGACGGAGTTAGGAGATAGTTGTTTGTGTATTGTTGGAATGTTGTTTCTTAAAACAATATTGGATTATCAGGTATTTATTGCGTTACCATTATTTTTATTCCGTAATTTTGACCGGATTGGTCGTGGTCGCGGGTAGTGTGGCGTGCTGAAGTTGACCGCAGCAAAGCGAAGGCGTCTTTACAAACTACCCACACTTGGCCTTCATAATTAGTTTGAGATTAAAGGCCAGTTGACACTGACAGCACACTACACTAACTGCATTTGCAGACTTTGGTTCATTCACACGCCGAGTGCACTTGGCTGTCACTGGATTCCATGAGACAGAGAGTCTGAAGCCGTCTTCACGATAAAAATTTGGATATTTGTTAATTTCAATCGCTTCCCAAACCCATTATTTTGTAATAGTGCCTCTAGAAATAATCTTGTTATTGTGGAGTTCGATCCAGTGATTGGATTTTAAGTCCACTACATGCTCCGCTATAGCCGACTTGTTTACTCTTGACTTGTCGATTTTTTGTGTTGTGATTTTTAAAAACAATATGTTCCTAAAGACAGACATTCTTGTAAGTGTTATATGTAATAATAGTGTGTGTGTGGCCGAGTGGTATGTACCCCCGAATTTCTTATAGGATATAATAGGTGTTAGGCAAACCTAATCTATCAACGTCCCAGGCACCGCAGTCGTTTTGCCGTACCGATTTATAAGGTTAGTGAAATGGCTCGTATGATGATAAATAATAGAGTCCAATCCCTGAGACAAGTATTTTTTTTTATCATAATCATTATCTTTATCATCTCTGCCGTAGGAAGTCGATTCAGGTGCCGATCATGGGGGTTTTTGCCATTCTCACCACGCTTTACAGGCGGGTAGGTGCGCGCAGTATGTGATGATGATACACGTAAAGATGCTGCTGCTCATCTTCTGCAGGTATTTCTTAGCAGATTCTATAGATAGTGCATCCACAAGAGAGGAAGATCAACATTCTACTGCTGAACCCCACGGCATGTCCATCCATATTATGAAGCACTTGGGTCGGACTCTGCTCCAACTCCGTCAAACTTAACATAAGACAAAAGATAATTGTTAAATGATAATGATAATTGTTAAATGATAATGATAATTGTTAAATGATAATGATAATTTTTAAATGATAATGATAATTGTCTTTTTTAAACTTTCGCGATCACAACACATTATTAAAATATGGGATTATCGGGTATTTGTCGCGTAATTACCTTTATTTTATTCCCGACGTTTCGACCGGATTGCACCTGGTCGTGGTCGCGGGGAGACTCCCCGCGACCACGACCAGGTAATAATAATGATAATTGTTAAATGATAATGATAATTGTTAAATGATCATAATAATTGTTAAATAACGACTGAATTATGTTCTTCTTTTCGTTTATTTTCCTAACATGTGTGTCATCTGAAGTGAACAGATTCCATTATGTGCTCTATTCTATTAATTTGTGTTGTTATATTTTGTAATTTCATCAATAAGGTCCACGCTGCTGGTAATACTAAATGTGTATTGTTTTAATACTAAGGTTGTATTATTAACATACATATAACCGGGTATTTATCGCGTAAATTACCTTTATTATTTCCCGAGGTTTCGCTTGGATTGCACCAGGCATGGTCCCGGGAAGACTATGAAGAATAATGTGTTGTGATCGCGAAAGTTTAAAAAAGACAATTACTAAGGTTGTGTTTGTAAATATATAAAGCCAATTGGATAAGTCTGTTATGTTAAAACTAAATTTATAATGAGAATATTTAAATTGAAAGGAGTATGGTACTTACTGAAGGTGAGCGAGACGGCCCATATGATGAGGATGGCTGTCTTGGCGCGGCTGGTGGTGGACTTGAACCGGAGCGGGAAGCAGATGGCGTACCAGCGGTCCAGTGAGATGAAGGTTAGCGTCAGCACAGACACCGTCACTGACACAGACTGTAACAATGATATTTAATTGTAATATATTAAGAAGAGCGGACGGGCATTCAATCCCATGATGATGATTTTCTTGAAAAATCGAAACGTGTCGGAATAATCTTCGACGTTAAAATACTACGTGAGTTATTCCCGTTTTTACAAAATGAATAGTATCTCACGTTAATTTTGAAAGTGAAATATTAAGAAAAGCCTTTATTTATACTGCCTTCCTGTATAACATAATGTGTTATCTATTCTAATAATTAGATTTAAGTTTTAATAATTAATGTTTGCTGTCTAATCTAATTCTTCTGCAATAGTCGCCTCTACGCCGTAGGCCTCCCCTAAATCCTTCATTTCTCCCTTTCCCTCGCCTGTCTCATCCAATCCGAACCACACCTTTGGTTGAATATGTCTTTCCATCTTTTCTTTGGTCTGCCCCGCTTTCGTCTTTCTCCACGAGATGGTGGAATTGAAATATATATCACTCCGACAGGGTCGCATGTAAAAAATCATGAAATCGTTTTTTTGCAAAAACAGTATATACACTACCGGTTTTATCATAATTATATTGCCGTGGGATGCCGGCAGTAGAATGATACCTTTCCTCTCTTGCATGTGGATGCAGTAAGAATCTGCTAAGGGATAACTCTAGTAGATGGGTCTTTCCGTGTATGAACCTTCCGTACTGCGCTCACCAACCCGCCTACCAAGTGTGGCGAGTTTGGCAACCCCGCCTTCATGATCTTGGAGATTCATGAGGGAGGCTTATGTCCAGCAGTAGACGTGGAGGGCAGTCCTACCGCTGAGATGGAATTATATTTCACACTTATTCATACACTAGCTGTCTTTGTCTCACTTCGTCTGCGTCACATAAGAGAGGGAGTGGGTCGTAGGCACCCATAACGCGGTAAAACTGTAATATCTTCTAAGATATTCCTTGAATTCAAATGGTGTAAAAAGCAATTCTGTTCATTTAATACTTAATGATGAATAACGTAATTATATGGATAGGAATTAATACTATGTTTACAAAAACGGTTTGTAACTATAAGTGTGCAACCACGGAAGAACAGCGCTGTGGCGCGATTTATTGTGCCACAGCATTGGCTGAGTGGTGGTCATTTTAGTTACCATATTTTTAAGTATCTACTAATCGTTTCTGTGAGTTTTTTTTGTTTGATTTCATGTACCTTCAAATTGTTTGTGTGTACTTTATTCTTGGTAACAAAAGAAACTTGTTTTTTATCTTATCTTTATCTTTAAAAATACCTTTGCAAATAATTGACTATTTTAGAACACATTTTGTTACCATAAAAATTATTATAGTGGGTCAACCTTAAAAGATAGACTTATGCTATCGCTGATTTTTTTAGAATTTTTAAAGAAATTATTCCGCCTAATAAATAAAAAGTTACGGTAAAAGTTACGCAGCATTACTACGCTGCGTAACTTTAACCGTTTACGCAGCGTACGCAACGGAAACTCTGAAATGGAATAAATTTTCCTCGCTTATGCAACATTTTTCAAATATGCCTTGCTCCTATTTGTTTCAGCCTGATATTATATAACCTATAGCCTTCCTAGATAGTTGAGCTATCCAACAACGAAATAATTATAAAATTCGGACCAGTAGTTCCTAAGATTAGCGCGTTCAATCAATCAAACAAACAAACCCTTCAGCTTTATAATAATGGTATAGAATTCTCAAAACAGCACGAAGCATACTATAAAGAAGAGTTTGAGCGTCCAAGCTAGGAAATCGGTCAAGAACAAGTCGGACTCACGCATCGATACATATAAATAGTTTGCGTTCGGTTTTTTTGTTGGAGAACCTTGACAGCGCCATCTCTTGTCTGATAGTGGAACTGATTTGTTAAACTTTCGATAACTCATAAAAATGATATTAATTATATAATAATTAGAAAGGTCGTTTTAATTTTCTTGTAATCTTAATATACACTTCTATAACTTGTAAAAATGCACCTGCATTTTTACAAGTTATAGAAGTGAAGGAGATACACACCTGTGTATCTCATTACTATTTTGGCCCGAAACCGTAAAAAACACAGTTTTAAACGTTGCTTCGAGCGTACCCCTCTTCCCTCTAAAATCTAAACTTTATAATCTAAAAAACAATGAATTAGTTTTAACCATGTACTTTATAAGAAAACTATAAACACGCTAATTTAGTTCCGGATAAATTGTCGTTCAAATAAGCGATATGGTTTACCAAACAAACCAGAATACCTTAAAGCTAAATAACTCAATAAATACCTCTAAATATGTATTGATATACTTAAAAATATACCAGTAGTGGACAGCAGCTCTGAGGCTGAGATGATGATAAAACCACAAAGGTTGCCTGGAAGAGATCGCTGTTAGCAATAAGGCCGCCCATTGCACCTATGTTTATTTTTAATAACTCTTCTTTTTTCTGTAACTCTTTGGTGTACAATAAAGTGATTCATTCATTCATTCATTCATTCAAACCACATAAAACTTAAAAAAACCCACCAACTCCTAACAACATGTCTACGACTACTTACACAGCGCGTGGGCCAAGTAATATTATTTCATATCATTTTTAATGCAGTGGTTCAACTACCTGGTAACTTTTGTGTTTTAGGCAAGTTTTTCTTTGTAACGACTGGAGTACTTTAAAGTTTGGCATCTTTCAAGAAAAAACTTCTATTCGAAGTCGATGCAAATCACCTGCAGTTTCTGGGTGTTCTATGTATAAGTTTGTACTTATTATTAGTTTTCAAAATACAAGATTTTATCGCGTACCTTTTTTATTAATTTCCCGACGTTTCAACCCGATTGCACCTGCTCATTAGATACATTTTGTGTATGTGTTTACTTGTCTCACACATAACGTATTTAACTATTTATCATTTCAGCCACTGATGAACACATGCCTTCCTCATGGATCTCCATGAAGGGTAGTTGCCATACTCACCACGCTTGGCAGGCGGGTTGGTGAGCACAGTATGGGATGTTGATACACGGATAGACGCTGCTGCCCATCTTCCGGAGGTATCCCTTAGCAGGCTCTTACTGCATCCATGGGCATGACAGGAGGGGTATCATTCTACTGCCGGCACCCCACGGCGTATTTAACTATTATATGTATATATTCATCTGGTTTCCATAGTACAAGCTTTGCTATTGCTTTTACTACGAGTGTATGAATGATGTCGTTATACGATTTTCATAGTCTATATACTTTATATTGAGTTTGAAGATCGTATATCGATATCGTATCCAGAACGAAAGAGAAATATGGTTAAAATATTTAAGTGTTATTACAAAAGCCAATGCCTAAACTATAAAGGTTTTGCGAAAACGTATTGAAAAGCTACAATTAAACTACAAAAGTACTACGAGGTCTACGAAAGTCTACGAAGGCGCTACGAAGGCACTACGAAGCTCTAAGAAAATTCTGCCAAAGAGGTGCAGAATCAATTTCAAAACATATTTTTTAGTTTTAAAATTACAGGATTTTATCGCGTAACTAAAAAATATGTTAACAAATCGCGAAAGTTTAACAAGTTCAGTTTCAAAACATATTGAAGTATGTGAAATTAAGTAAGCTTAATAATGTAACAAATTGCATGTTTGTACTAGAAAAAAGCCGTGTTGGCCGAGTGGTATATAATCCCGACTTTTAATCGGAATGTCGTGGGTTCGATACCATCCTTGCAATAATGAATGTTTCTTTTTTGAAAAATGTATGTGTATTCAATACGTGCTTTGACGGTGAAAGAAAATATAGTGAGAAAATGGAAGTCCGCAGCTTAGCTTCAGACGTATTACCTGTTCTCTCCTCAGATTACTAGTCGACAAAGCTGAGAGGATGGTTAGGTGCTGGGTTAGCCTAATCCGCCTAACAATGTCCCAGGCACTGCAGCGTCCCATACAGCATGTATAACAGTTGCTGGCGCTGTATAAATTATCTATAGTTGATGTTAAAGGCTTTACTCATGTCCGAAGCGTCTGTAAGTCTTGTCATCGGCAAAATTGAAGGTGAGGAATCATCATCTGAGCCGGTAGGCTGCTGGCAACGTCCACTGGACACAGGCCTCCCTCATGGATCTCCAAGATTATGACGAGGATGTTGGCATACTCGCAACCCTTAGCAGGCAGGTTGGCTAGCGCAGTACATTGATACACGCAATGGCGCTGCTGCCTATCTTCTGGGCGGATTCATTCTGCATCCAGGGGCAAGAGAGGAGGGGCAACATTTGTTTAGTCTCAATTAATATTATTTTTCGATGCCCACGATACAGATTTTCAATCTAGTGTGGGTATCATAGGTAACTCTAAAATTAGGACTTGCACCAGCAAATCAAGAGGTTGACTTAAATTGTGTTAAATTTTAAATAAGTACAATGTAAAATTATGTTTTTTTTACTCATTGTAAAATATCCAAACTTGTTTTTGCTGAATAAATATTTTTTCATTTTTCATATTTGTAATACAGGCTTGCGGAGATTGACAGCAGTAGAATTTTACCCCTTCTCTCATGCCATCCTGCATGCTAAAGGATACCTCCGAAAGAGGGGTAGCAGCGTCATTCCGTGTATCAACATCCCATACTGTGCTCACCAACCCGCCTGTCAAGCGTGGTGAGCATGGCAACTACCTCTCATGGAGATCCGTGAGGGAGGCCTGTGTTCATCAGTGGACGTTTTATGATTAAAAGATATAAAGATCATCATCATCATCATCATTTCAGCCGTAAAACGTCCACTACTGAACACAGGCCTCCCTCATGGATCTCCATGAGGGGTAGTTGCCATACTCACCACGCTTTGCAGGCGGATTGGTAAGCGCTGTACGGGATGTTGATATACGGAAAGACGCTGCTGCCCATCTTCCGGAGGTGTCCCTTAGCAGGCTCTTACTGCGTCCATGGGTAGGAGAGGAGGATTCTACTGCCGGCACCCCACGGCAACAGATAACACTGTTATAAAGATAACACTGTTCATTTCTTAAGGTCTGTAATTAATCTACATTTGGTAATTAATTAGTATTAAATCCACGCCTTGTTGGCACACTACCGATTAGACTGTTTAATGAATATACCTTTCATGTCAGACGAAGATAACGAGTGTCAGCGTCTGAATAATTGAAATGTCTAGCAATAGCATTCGGCCAAAGATTTTAATCATAATGTGCCCTGTAGGTCTACCATGAGTTTTCATAGTCTATACTCGCTAGTGACTATAGTCAAAAAAATGTATGAAAACAGTGACAAATCACTTTATAATGTGTGTTAACAATAATGCCGACGCACGTACACTGGTTTTGCCAATAAACCAAACTGTTATTGTTACCATTTATTGTCCAAACATATTTCACTTTTGTGAAAAAATAACAACACACATCAAGCTAACACTGTGTTTAGAGGTACACTGATTCCAAATTAATGAGCTCACTTCTTTAGAGTGGAAACAAAAGGGTGCGGTCTCATCACGGTAAAGGCGTATCTAACGATTTAAATCTTTGCATTCGGCTTTATTCGAGCAAGGTAGGTTAATTTATTTATACATTATCTTTGATATATTATGTGTGTTGTATGTATAATATATTCTGTATTATATTCTGTAGTATACAGAACATATTTTACATACAACACACATAATTATTTATAGCATATAATGTACGGTATATTTGTAATTAGTCTTTTTTAAACTTTCGCGATCACGTCACATTATTAACACATATTTAACCGGGTATTTATCGCGTTATTTACCTTTATTATTGCCCGACGTATCGACAGGATTGCACCCAACGTGGTCCCGGGAACCGATAAAAACCCGGTTAAATATGTGTTAATAATATTTGTAATTACTTTAACCTTTAGTAATTTACAATTAAATATTTTGTAAAGATGTATATGTATTTCAAGCGTCTACCGCTTGCCGATATTAATATCGAGCAAAAAAATCACGTTTGCTGTAATATTAAACAGTAATTATAATATTACATACATATATATATATACATATTATAGTAATATAATAAATAAATGAGGAGAGGTACATATATACAATCACGCAAGGCAGACCGACCAACTATCAAGCCAACTCCAACACAGACACAGCGAGCGCCGGACAGGCCATTAGACGCGCGATACTCTGTGTTCGGTGTGTTCTTGTCTATGCCTGCCAGCCAATACATGGAAGAGAAAAAAATATGTGACAGGATTTGGACCAAAGATAAATTGCGTTTAACGTCACCTGTGCGTAACTCTATTCCAAATTTTAGCGTTTGAAAAAGTGTAACATCAATCATGAACTGTGTGGACTACCTAAAGTAGGGTGACGTGTGTAGCCATTCCGCATAGAAAGTTACAGCCACTAAGGGCAAGCGAATCAGAGCCAAAAAAATCAAAATTCAAATGCTTTATTCAGTAATAAAAGTTACAAAAGTTTTAGCCAGGGTTGAAAACACCTTTTAAGTATTATAAAATACTTGTTTTATGTGTTTTTGCTCTTCCAAATCATAGCTAAAAATACAATTTTAGACAATAAATATGTTTATAAAAACATTTGAATGAAATAAAACTGCAAAATAAAATTAACTTTACAGTAACTTAACGTATTATGTGTGTTAGGTATGTGCATTCTTAAATACATTTCAAATCATTGCCAGAGCCAGAATGGTGGCTAATGAGTTTGAGCTTGCCTTTCCAAACCTAAGCAAAGCTAACGTAACAGTCATTCATTCTTCAGCCCCGGTACGCATGCCGTGCAGAACCAAAGAGATCTGCGTCTAGAAGTATGCATTTTAGCGTGCGTGACAATAAAGCGGAAAACTTGACAAGCTCCATTTAATCTGCATAATTCCAATTATAACCGCTGTAGGCAGAGATTGGAGATAGCAAGTTATTTACATCTGACACAGCTTAGGGAAAACGGCTGTTTGCAGTTTTCATAATTTTCATCATTTCAGCCGTAAACGTTCACTAATGAACACAGGCGTCCCTCATGTATTTCCATGAGGGGTAGTTGCCGTACTCACCGCGCTTGGCAGGCGGGTTGGCGAGCGCAGTACGGAAAGTTGATACACGGAAAGCAGCAGCTGCTCATCTTCCGGACGTAGGGATACGCAGGATAGCAGGCTCTTACTGCATCCACGGGCATGAGAGGAGGGGTAAAAACCTAGTGCCGGCATCAAACGGAAACTTCTCAATAATTGAAAATTATTTTAATTCAGCTCGACCTGCTCAACAGCGTGTTTTTTAGTTTTTAAACTATCTCTCATCTCTCAATAATATTATTATTCCACATCATTTATTTGTAAACTCATAAAAATACATTTTTTACTTTAAAGAAATATAAAAACAAATACCTACTCTACAGTGAAAAAATATATCAAAACGGTGAATCACCGGCCGCGAAGCAAGGCTCAAGCGATCGGTGACTAGGGCTGCAGTCTGCTGAATCTCCTTACTATACGGGCCGAGTCCAGGAGTACTGCCTTTTGGATCTGGCTCTCGATCCAACTGCCTAGCGAAAGTCTCTCGAGATATTGATCGAGACTCTTCGCTATGAGTCCGTTAACGGAAACGACTATCGGAACAATACGTGTTATTATTATTAAGAGCCTGTACTGTCCCACTGCAGGGCAAAGGCCTCCCTCCCCTCCATCCACCCTTCTCTGTCTTGAGCTACTGTGGTCCAGTCTTCGAAGTATGTGTCGAGTTCGTCTCTCCATCGACGTCTCGGTCTACCGCGAGGTCGTTTCCTGTCTTGTGGCATCACACTTGGCCAGCAGATACGGGCGCTGTCTTCCTCGATGTAGCTAAAGCCTTCGACAAAGTCTGGCACAACGGCTTGGTTTACAAGCTTTTCCTGCTTGGAGTGCCAGACAGACTCGTACTCATCTTACGAGACTACTTGTCTATTTATTTATTTATTTATTATGAAACAAAATCACACAGCTCCTAAAAACTACCTAATTAAACTTATATACATAACATAAAGCCAATAATGGATTTAATTTTTACAATTAGATCATATGTATTCCGACCGTCGCTGATGAAATACATAAGTAATAAATGTATATAACATAAATTATGCTGAATTTTATTATAATATATAGTGTGAAACCTGTGTGTGTGTGTGTGTGTGTGTGTGTAAGTGTGTGTAGGCTCACATGCTAACTCCAGTTTCTAAAGAGACTGGGTAGCAGGTGAACCATGTTCGTGTGTGTAAGGAATGAATGTGAGGAGAGAGGTTTGTGTGCAAGTATTGTATGCGCCTCCGTTATTCCAGTCTCCAATGAATCTGGGTAACAGAGGCGCACCAAAGTAGGTGTGTGTGTATTTGAGGGGAAGGGGGAGTATGATATATAAATACACATATAAATACATATATTACGTATACCTAAAGTACTTTTGAATAAAATAATAATAATAATAAAAATGATACCTACTTATTGTTCTACACTAATGGCATGCTAAATGTGTAATGTATATGATATGTATAGTACCTATAATAAATTAAAAAATAATATTAATAATAATAAATTGTATTTATGTAATATATGTAGGCACATACAGTAGATTATTTTAGGAATCATGTGACTCAAGCATTCGCTGTATTTCGCACTTAAACTGATTCTTGCTACAAAAGAAAATATCCGTTCTTCTGAATTTCTTGTTGTAGCAATTATGCAAGCGTTTTACCAGAGAATTTCGTGCGTAATTAGTTTTACTATTTTTGACAGCAAATAATTGAGTGTGTCTAGTGCGTATGGACGGTGCACAAAAGCTTAGGATTTTAATAGACAAATCTAAACAATCTATATTTCCGTTACACAAACCATGCAAGAAGGTCATGTCAGTAAGACAACGTCTGTTTTCTAGTGTCATTAGATGGTGGTACTGACAAGCTTCTTGATAGTCCGAAAAGCCACGATAACATCGGTAATTTAGATGCTTCACAAATTTGCTTTGAATACTTTCAAGACTTTGAATATAAGTAATGTAGTGAGGTGTCCAAATAACGCAGCAGTACTCAAGTATACTTCTAACGTAACAGTAATATAAAACCTTTAAACAAGAAAGGTCAGAAAAGGAACGACTTACACGTAGAATAAAACCCAGACTTTTGTATGCTTTGTTAATTGTTATGTCAATATGTTCTGAGAATAATAATTTAGAACCTATGTATACACCTAAGTCTCTAACTGCATTTAATTTGTTAATTTTTACATTGTTAATTAGATAATCAAATCTAGTAGGACTCGGCTTTCTAGTGAAAGATACAATTGAGCATTTGCTTATATTTATACCGATGCGATTGGCAGCGTAATAATGCCCTAAACGTTCCAAATCTGCTTGAAGTTTTTTACAGTCCGTTTCATTTCTAATTTTCATATAAACTTTAGTATCGTCTGCATACATGAGGTATCGCGCGTGCCTAAAACATTTCCCTACGTCATACAAATAAGATGCATATAAAAGCGGGCCCAGAATGGAACCTTGTGGGACCCCTGATGGAATATCTATAAAGTTAGAACAGAAACCGCCTACAACTACCGCTTGTGAGCGATTGTGCAAGTAAGAATCCATCCATCTGAGCAGATTACCACGAATCCCGAGTTCATAGAGCTTACGTAACAGTATGATGTGATCCACACGGTCAAATGCTTTCTCAAAGTCCGTGTAGATCACATCAACCTGCGAGCCACCATCCATGTCGTTCGAAATTTCATCAATGAATACGCCTAAGTTTGTTGCAGTTGATCGACCTTTAATGAATCCATGCTGTTCAGCAGGGATTGATGTAGCTATAACGGGATAGATGTGACTGTGGACTACTCTTTCAAATAGTTTACTCAAAACATTCAAGATAGAGATTGGGCGATAATTCTCAATTGACGTCTTTGTACCTTTTTTATGTATGGGCACAATATGGGCTTTCTTCCAGATAGACGGGAAGTAACACTCACTGAGGCATCTATCAAAGAGACGCGCAATAGGAACAGATAAAGTATCAGCACATTTGGCAAAAAATATAGGTGGGATTTTATCACTACCTGCTCCCTTTGATATATCAAGTCTTTTAAGTAATTTGTAAACTTCAAGTTGAGTAACGTTAATATCATTAATAGTGTGTAGGCTAAGGTCATCGTTTGATTGGTCAAATGAATATTGTTGTGCTGGTTTGTTAAAATTATTTTCAAAGAAACTATTGAAAGCGGTGCATATATCAACTTGTGAGGTAATTAAGGATGAACCATAAGTCATTCTTTGCGGGTAACTAGAATTTGTTTTTCTCTTAGACTTAACATAAGACCAAAACAATTTCGGGTTAGACTTTATATTTTCTTGTGATAATTTGACGTAGGATTCGTAGCATTGTGACTGGATATATTTTTGTCTTTTTCTCAATGTACAGAAGTGAGCATAATCAATTGGATTGCCAAACCGCTTCCAGTTTTTGTGTGTCTTGGATTTTTCTTTAATTAGGTTAATTAATGCACTACTGTACCAAACAGGGTAACTGTAAGAGCTTGAACAATGAACTTGCGGAACATGGATATGTATGATTTCATAAAAAACTGAATAAAGTTGACCTAAAACATCCTCAATGTTACTTACAGTAGTGACAAACGACCAGTCATATTTTCCTAGAAATTCATTAATAACATCAAAGTTTGCACGTCTAAAATTATACTTCTTTCGGGACTGAGTTTTAAATGATGAAACCAAAATATCACTAGCTTTGATAGAAAAGGGCGGATGTGAAAGATCTTCCTTTACAAGAGGCGTTGTTGATTTTGAAATACCTACTGGAGAATCTGAAAAAACAAGATCTAAGGTATTATTGCTTTTATTAAGAAGCCTGTTAAATTGACTGAGCCCAAGAAATGACGTCTGCGTTATAAGACTCGAAGCTGCGTTTTGCGCTTCTACCAAACCCCTTCGCATAACTATTGGTTCGCTTGGTTGCCAATCAATACATGGAAGATTGAAGTCACCAGTTATCATAAAGTGATCATTCGGGTGAGAACCATGTATCTCTGATAATGAGTCAACAAACTTCTGGGTTCGCGCTGGTAGCAGTGAATTTGGGGGTATGTACGCAAGGCCGATATGTAAATCGTGTTCAGAGCCCAGTGCTTGAGAAGAAATGGTAATCCACAAGCATTCAGGATCGCTACTCTGCCACTCAGGTCTAGCACGGGCTTGCAAATAAGATGCACATAATATCATAAGACCTCCACCCAACGAAACACGGTCATTGCGAAACACAACGAACCTATCATCACAGAGTTCCGAGTTAAGAATTCCGTCACATAGCCAAGTTTCCGTTATCAGTACTAAGTCTGAATCTAATAACAACAAATTGTTATAGAACTCAGTTGTTTTAGTACGTAGCCCTCTAACATTTTGATAAAAAAGTTTTAGTTTCTTTAGTGTATCATCCATTTTAATAAATAAGCGTATCTATATTTGCAACCTAAACAGTTATAATTAATTGAATAATCAATATAATATGATAATATATGTATAATCCAAAGCACTGTAATCGTGTTATTTACTTTTAAACAAATGTACGTTGTGAAAACAGTTAATTAGCTAATTGAGACCTTGAGCATAGTAACAAGCAGATTCTATTATAGTTTATAAGATATAATGGTACACCGATAAAACAATAATCAAGACGCAGTGTACTAAATTGTACATAACGGTTATTTACAGACCTTTCATCAGTTAGATAGCCATAGGTACTAATGTATTGTATGTTACTTTGTATTGTGCAAAAGATTGGTTTTGTATATAGTGTATATAATAAGCATAGTGTAAATAGTATGTATAGTGTAATTTGTACGTAGGTATATAAATATTATGTATAAATGTATAAACAAATTATGGGGTAATTTTTTTTCTATGATTAAAGTATTACAATTTAAGAAGTTTAGCATGCCATTTAAAATAACAAGGTAAACACTACCTAAAAAAAGTAAAGTATTTATAACTATAGTTAAACGATGTTTGCTAGATCTGACGGTGAGTTGATGGGAACTGGAGGAGAAGACTCGTCCCTGCGAACAAATATGCGACAGTTTTTTGTCCATGTAAATTTATAGTTAGCTTCCCTGGCCTTTTGTTTAGCTGAGCTCAACAACAACTTACTATCTCTAGTTAGGTGTTCATTAACAAAAATATTGCATTTATCACCTCCAATTCCCACCTCCCTGGCCGTTAGGTTACGGTGTTTACGCGCCGCGGCTATAATCTGATCCTTCATGGCGCGGTGACGCAGGCGCACGACGATGGGGCGCGCGCGGGCAGCACTCTCGGCACGCCGGGGCTGAACTCGATGGGCAAATTCCAGATCATTTGGTGCGACAGTCACACCGATGTGTCGCGAGACTTTCAGCACCAAGTCCGTGGTGATTTCGTTCTTGTCTTCAGGGATACCTACTATCTCAATGTTTTGCAGTCTTACCCACTGTTGTTGTCTTATATTCTCAACCTCCAAAGCTTGAACACGGGTCACACAGGCACTTAGGCTGTCCTTTAAGTTCTTGTTTTCTTCCCGTAAGGTTTTCATTTCATTAGAAACGCCACTCAGAAGTTTTTTGAAATCCGTTATTTCCTTTCTCAGGTCTTCATACTGGGTATTCGTACTTCATACGGGGTATGGTATGTCGAACCGCTGCTTTCGCTACCGCGTGGAAGGCACGCTCTCAGACCCCAAACCCGTCCGAGCTGGAGTTCCTCAAGGCTCAGTCCTTGCTCCCCTTCTTTTCACGCTGTATACCAGCGATATTCCCCGACACCCGCAAGTCGAACTTGCCCTCTTCGCCGATGACACGGCTTTGTACGCGTCCGATAAGAACAGGAATCGCGTACGCATAAGGCTGCAGGCTGCACTAGACACCCTAGGTGCCTGGTTCAGAAAGTGGCGCATAGAGGTGAACCCGACGAAAAGTGCAGCAGTGTACTTCACTCGGAGTCCCTTCTTGCCCCAGCCTCTCCTCCTCTTCGATAAACCCATCCCTTGGGTTAGGTCAGCTCGCTACCTAGGAGTAATCCTAGATAGACGTCTCACCTTTTATCCCCACATAAGGTCTGTCACTAATCGTGCGAAGTTCGTGCTTAGCCGGTTAAACAGCCTTCTCAACTCGAAAAGTAAAATGTCCTTTAGAAATAAAGTGACACTTTACAAGACAGTTGTACGGCCAATAATGACATATTCCTCTGTCGTCTTTGGCCAGTCCCGTCATGTTAGATGCCTTCAGGTAGTCCAAAACAACTTCTTGCGCAGGGCCACGGGTTGCCCATGGTACATGCGCAATGTAGACCTCCACCGAGATCTCAAACTCGAGTCCATCGAACACTTTATTAAAACTGCTTCAAAGCGTTTTTATGAAGTGGCGGCGGAACACTCCAATCCCCTAATCTCGGGATTACCCTCCGACTACCCGATAGAGCCATTGCCCACGAGTTCTTTCCTCCGTCGACCGAGACACGTTCTCGGCTTGCCCGTTGACGAGCTCACCGCCGCTAACCCGGAGGTGACGTCAACCCGTCCCACACTAGCTGTTAGACACATTTTTAAAAACCGGTCCCGCCGGCGGGGCCGAAGAATACATTCTTCCGTCTAAAGGTGCAGTTTTGCACCTAGACGCTATCCTTCAGTAGATTCAAAAATTCTGGCAACAGTCCAAGCCGTGGTTCGAACCTAAGTGGTGCCCTTGAGCTTGTTGCCCCAACCTAACTTTTGCGGCTGGGCGCCTTCTGCGCTCGCCATAGTCCGGTAACGTTGTCATGGCCATCTGCGGTCAACAACATTTTTGTCATTTCGAAAAAAAAAAAAATCCTGTATTTTGTTTTTTGTTGGTTTGTAACGAATAAACTCGAAAACTACTGAACCGATTTTCAAATATTACCATTAGAATGCCACATTATCCCTGAGTAACATAGGCTATATTTTATCCCCGTATTCCTACGGGAAAGAGAACTACGGGGGTGAACCCGCGCAGTGCGACTAGTAATTTATATTTTACATTAAATTTAATTCAGTGAACCCCTTAGGATTGCTTATAAACCAGTATTAGGCAGGAGAATAAAATCTCTTATTACCACTATCATAGAACTACACTTTTTTTTTAGTTTACATACAGATTGTCCCGACAGCGCTTTCTCGGCAACGTGAGCCAGGGTCGTTTGTGGAATCTCCTCCGGAGATTCTTATAACCACACTATTACCTAGTAAATAAATAAAAACTGCTGGACAATTCACACATCATCATCTAGCCCCAAGCGTAGCATAGCTTGTATCACGGGATCTAGATGACTGACATACTTCATACAACTGATATTTTTATATACTTAATACAGGGAAGCGGCGGGCATAAAACATACATTAAACTACATTGATACGTTAAAGGTATGTATAATGTACTACATAGCCTTTTCGGCAGTCTTGGCCGAGTGGTATGTAGCCCCGACTTTCAATCCGAAGGTCGTGGGTTCGATACCGGCCGTGCACTAATGGATTTTTCTTTCTTGAAAAATGTATGTGCACACTTAACACGAGCTTTAACGGTGAAGGAAACATCGTGAGGAAACCCGCGGTTTAGTTAGCTTCAGACGTATTGACCTGTTCTTTCCTCTGAATAATAGCGGACTAAGCTGAGAGGATGGTACAGGCAAGCCTAATCCATCTAACAATGTCCCAGGCACCGCAGCGTCCCGTACAGCATGATTACCAGTTGCTGACGCTGTATAAATCATCTATAATAGATGCAAAAGCCTTACTTACATAGCCTTTTCCCCACTGTATCTATCTAAATAGGGGATACAGTGGGGAAAAGGCCTAATGTTTTATTACAGTTTTATTCGGCTATGCCACGTAATGAGTGGTAATCTTGGCGCTGGTTTGATGTCCACTAACTGTTTATTGCCCTATAGTGGAGAAATAATTGTAATTACATGTAAGATCCTAGTGTGTATGTGGAATACGACTCTGACCTTACTAGCCGCACTCCGCTGTTTTACTCGCGTAGTTTCCTTCCTATCTTTCGGAAGTATCCCTTAGCAGGCTCTTACTGCACGGGCATGAGAGGAGGGGTGAAATTCTAGTGCTGGCACCCAAAGGCAACTTCTCAATAATTGAAATTATTTTAAATCAGCTCGATCTGCCCAAAAGCGTGTTTTTTAGTCTTTAAACTACTATCTCTCATCTCCCAATATTATAAAGAGGAAAAATTTGTATGTTGTATTTTTAACGAATAAACTCAAAAATTACTAAACCTATTTTCAAGATGCGGCCTGCAAGGGCAGGCAAGGTTGCATTTCAAGTGTATCAATATTATACTCTCAAAAACATCTTAGAAAATAAGCAACAACGTTTAACGGTTAGTTTTTCTACAAACCTAGTTTAATTTCTTAATGATGATTTAAAGAATTTTAAACTGTAATCTACAAGATTTGACTAATAGGTATTATCTAATGGCTATTGTAATCTAGGACATGTTTGTAATTATTATTTATTTTTTATATGATATTTTGTGTTTTGACATTTGTACGCCTTCGCTGGTAAGAATGCTAATGGAACTTAAGTATGTATGACATCATTGTGAACCTTCATTCTGACAAATAAATAAATGAAATGAAATATTTTTAATTGAATTTTTATAGGGTTTAAGTAGGCTGCGCCCGCGCGCACTTCAGTAACTCGCCGCTGGAATAACCTGGCCTTAAGCCTACGGGCTTCGGTCGTGTTGACGCCCACAGCTGGATTAAGGCATGTTATCTCTATGTCGATATATGGTCACACGGATTTCCAGTTATTGCAGTAAAAAGGGACCTTTCACCGTCGACCTTCACCAGGTCGTCAGCGCTTCTTGTAGGTGGACGTCCTGTGCTGCGCTTGCCGTGGCCTCCACTCGAGAACTTTTCAACCCCATCGGACATTATTTTTGCTAGCTACCCTTCTTTTTCATTTTCATGATTATGTCAAAATCCAAACGGTTTAAAATAAAATTTATTAAGACTTTTTTACAAGGTCTTTAGATAGTTGGTACTTACTCTGGTTTAAATCCATTTTAGTTATGACTGTACTTTATATGGGCCCGCGAGTTGACTACAATAAAAATTGTTAAAATCAGAAGGTGCCAACTCGCGGATTCCCGCGTGTTTCAGATCCGCGAGATGACGAATAAGTCAGTTTGTGTGACTGCCTTCGGATTTTTGTTTTAAATAATTACATCATGTTTGAGCTCGCTGTTGACTCGTGACCTTAATGTGGCGTAGGCAGTAGTTTTTCGGTGGTGTGTTAAGTTAATTGACCCATAAAGTAGTTTATGAAACTACTACTTTTGCACTAGCAGATTAAGATGGGAAGATAATTGTCTATTTTGACGACTTTCATGGTGCAATGGAAGTGTAAAGTTGGTATATTTGACACAGCACCAAAGTTAGCTCGTGTTATGTATCAAATTAACAAGCCGACAACCCGAAGCCAGCGAAGGTCCGCCTGCGAAGCAAGAGGTTGCGGGTTCGATTCCCGCCTCGTGACAATTGTCTGTACGATTCAGTGTGTTCGGGATGTTTTCCTATATAATAATAAAAATATCTAACTATGTACGAGTAGTATAAGTACACATAAACAAAAAAAAATAAAAATAAATGTATATTTTCTAAAACGAATAGAAATAAATAAATATATTTCTTATAGTTTATATATGTATATTTTTTATGATTATTTATTTTTTTCTTCATAGTAAATTGTTAGGTTTTGAATACTAGTTTTCTTAAACTGTTTTAATATATACTTTTTAACTAGATTTATTTTCACCCTAAGTACTTTTGTTTTGATTTTTAACATTAATTTAAGTTTGCTTCAACTGTCTGCTTAATTTTTTTCTTATATATAATGTAAATCCGTTATTGGTCGTAGGATATACATATATGTAATTTAGGATAATGTAGATTAAGGACTGTGGATTTTGTTTAAATAAATAAAATAAAAAATAATTGTATCAGTAGTTTAGTATCCATAGCACAAGCTCTGCTTAGCTGGGGCTAGATGATGCTGTGTGTCCAGGCAATATTTATTATTTATAACACAACACTTGTATATAATTTTTGTAAGCTTTTATTTACATGTAGAAAAATACTCAGACCCGGAACAAATTATATCGTCGCATATATCGCAAACATGTTCGTAGTCTAGTTAAACTGAATTCCAGAGCTTACTTTCTAGTATTAATTTTACTTTAGTGTAGATGACTGATATTAAAATCAGTTTTTATGTCCTTTTGCATTTTAATAATGAAAACCTCCTTGTGGATATAGGTTTTTTTTTGTACCCTGTCAAGAATCAGCTAGTTGTCTGCGTGTATAGTCAGCTGTTAAAGTTCGTGATCTTTTCTTGAATTAAAATCACTGAATCGTGAAAAGTTGTTGTTCGGAGTTATGATATTTTTTATTTTATTTACCTAACGCCGAGTACGATGAGATTTTTATTTATAGCGACATTAATTTTAATTTTTTTTATTGGAGATAGACCTTTGTTTGACCAGATGGTATTGATAGATGCTTGATTTTTCTTATTTTAAAAGAATTGTAGAATTCGTACCGGAATTTCTAAATCTCAGGTATATCGCGCACTACGAAGTGTAGGATATCATCCGTTTCACATTAGAAAAGTGCAACAGTTGAAACCCATAATTTTAATAAATTTTCACTTAAATTAGGAAATTAAAATTTTTTACTTTCCACATTCAGATTGCAATTTTTATCATGAAGCCTTATGATTAGCGCAATGAAATTTACAGGATATCTATGTACCTGATACATAGAGTTGTCAAGTTATTAAAAACTACACGGTGTTTTTTTATTAATATTAATATTTTTATTTAAAGGTCCTCAGCGTTGTGCGAATACTGGATCATTTAATGTTTTTTGTCATTAAAATTGTTTTTCGACCCTTTTCAAAGATCTAACGATAGTAAATGTTACCATGTCGGATTGGGCAAGCATCTATCATAATAATTCATGTCACCATAAATAAAAATCTCTTGTACTCGGCGTTAGGTGAAAAAAAAAATATTATAACTTCGAAAATACGCAAAATTGCAGAACATACATGGATTCGGATAGCACTCAAGGTCTTCTACCTCCTAGCTTTATTATAATCACCATTTCTTGGGATGCCTTGTTAATATGTAAATGTATGGATTTCTAGAACAAAAAACAAAGAATATTACGAGTATCATACAAAATCAAACCCAACTAACCTGAAAATACAGCACAATTCTGCACATCGCCGTCCCGAAAAACCAAGTCTCTGTGACATCCCACAGCACAGTCGGCGGGAGACATATAAGAATCACTAAAAAGTCCGCAATTGCCAAGTTCACTATAAAATAATTCGTCACTGTCCTCATCGAATGGTTTCTATACACAGCAACACACACTAGCGCGTTCCCAATGAGTCCTATTATGAACACTATTGCATGCGTCGCTATAAGGACCCATTCGTACGGCTGTGGGAATATGTAGTCGTTCAGCATTTCTATGTAGTCTTCCCTTGTCATGTTGCAGAATTCTGGATCACCGACACAGGGTTCTTCGGTCCCGTTGATAAAGCCTAGCTCTGAATCGACCAGTCTACCGAACACTACGTCAGTGTCATTTATAGCATCTGTTCTGTTGTCTTCTATAGTTAGTTTTGTTTGGTTGTCTTCTATAGACACTTTTGGTTGGTTTGTTCTATTTAGTATATCTAAAGTTGTGTTCTGGTATTCACTGCTGATACCAATGTTCCAAATTAGGAGCATGGTGATTATATTCCTTTTGATTTCCATGTTTGTGAATTTATCTCATTGTTTCATTATAAAACGTTGTCTATCTCTGTTTCTGTAGTTTACGTTTGTTTATCTTGCTTGTCGTTTTCTTGCTGTGTTGTTATAACGCCTCATCTTCAAGCGGTTAGTTTTCCATCTGAAACAATACAAAAATTGTTATAGAAATGTGGTATCAAAACTTGGCATGAAAAACGGATTTCACCGCTGAGGACCACTGGTCCTCTTATTTTGATTTTCTAATTTTGATTTGTACCTGTCAAACAGTATCAATATACTGTTTGACAGCTACAAATCAAAATTGTATTAAGTCCGTTAGTTGGATAATACCATAGGAAAGACAGGTTATTAAGACCAAAGCTGACTAAGAACAGGTTTCCTCGAGATGTTTTCCTTCACTGGTAAGCGTGTACAATTTTGCACATACATTTTTCATGAACGAAAAATCCACTGGTCCAATTGCACGGCTGGCATCGACCCCACGACCTTCTGATTGAAAGTCGGGTGTAGGTACATACCACATGGTCAAGACGACCTTAATAAAAGTAAACGAAACGAGACAAAAATAGCTAAATTGTCTTTTTTTTAAATCATTTATTATTTATGGCGGGTTTTGTTTACATGACAAGCTAAATCGTCTTAGTTTCCTTTTATTCAATTTTCTCTTATTGAGTCTTCAACGTTGGCAAATACAATACAGCTAATAGGCGTTTTGACTAAACTTTAAGTTTTAGTCCGTCCAAAAAAAATCTTATGTTAGATTAACAATGCCGTGGGGTGCCGGCAGAAGAATGTTACCGCTCCTGTCATAATCTATCATCATCAACATCGCGTACTGCGCTCGCCAACCCGCCTGCCAAGCGTGGTGATTATGGCAACTACCCTCATGTAGATCCATGAGGGAGGCCAGTGTTCAGTAGTGGCTTTATACGGCCAAAATGATGATAGAATAACAAAAACTATTAGACACGTTATTTTTCTCATTTCTCCGAAAATAACGGCGATACATTATGTCGAAATTTAGCGTGACGTCACGTGCCGTACAGTTTATGGCTATGCTGTGACGTCACGGGCACTCCTAAACTTCAATGCGCTTTATCTAAGTATTGTTTCATTAATTAAAAAAGCAACAAATACGAGTCTATTATTTTTGTAATAACTAACTGAATATTACATAGAATATTGATTTTCGTACCCTGCCTATTAAACGAAGCTGTTTTGGGCAGAAATATTATGATGAGATCGGAATCGTTTTACCGAAAACCCTTTGAACAAAATGATTGTGTTATAATTGGTAGACAAAACCCATGTTACCAAAAGTTCAGATTTGTCTAAAGTTTGTAGCTGTTGTATATTAGTTTTTAAATACAGATTTTATAAACTAATACATTAACAAACAGCAAAATTTTCACAAGTTGTATGGCTGTTGTATGTTTAGAACCTTTTTAATAATGAGCTTTTTGGTTAAACCACATAATGAAGTTAGTTTGTTATTCTCTACTGTTTTACTTTACATATGTGGATAAACACGTTCCATTTCTAGGGAATTAAAACCTTATGCAATTTACTACTTCGGCGGGATTCAAACCCGCGTTAGTCAGCTCAGGTTAAAACAAGTATCGATTTGGCCGTCGTGGGTTCAAATTCGTCAGAACTCGAAAGATGTGGTCCAACTGTCTATCTGTCCGCCTGTCTTGTCTGTCAAGACCCTTTATCTCGAGAACGTGTAGAAGTATCGAGTTGAAATTAAAACCATATACTCATATCTACCCTACAGCTTTCTTCCGGGACGAAATGAGCGACCAGATAGGCTTTGGGACTTATCCTTTCAAAATTAAGAATACATAATAAAATTGAGACTTATTGTCATCTTCCGTAATGACGAAATCAATCAGTTTGTACTCTCTTAATCACCACTCGAGTGCTGAATCGAGTAAGTCTCAAATAACAAAAAAGCGGCAATCCTTTTTTATAGCCCCAAGCTAAGCAGAGCTTGCATTTTGGGTACTAGATGACTGATGAACTGAATACATTATACTACATAGATAGATATTTTTTTTTATTATTTATAGAAAATCATCCAGAACACCCTGAACAAATATCTGCAGATCGTACAGATATTTGTTCCGAGGCGGGAATCGAAACCGCAATCTCTTGCGTGGCCGGCGACCCTTCGCCCGCTGCGGCACGGAGGCCGTCATCGCCTTTGATAGAGATATATGATCTGATCCCAATTTGAAGACGGAATCATTTACGGAAGGTAATTTGTCCTGGTATTCGGAAAACCCGGGATCGTATTTTGAGAAAAAGATAGAATAGCATAGAATTGAAAAACATTAAATGACACACACAGACACAGAACAGGTACATTACAATACCTCTAAAAGAAAGCAAAACTTATTTATGTTGCGTTATAATGATCAATAATGATCCAATCAACTAATAAATAACGCTGGCCATTTCACATCTAGCCAGAACTATAAAAATAATAATATTAATCTTTATTTCCGGCAACTATTTTATAAAGTAACAGATGTCAAAAACTTATCTTAGGCCCTTACTTTTTTTCGTCATTTCAGCCGTAAAACGTCCACTACTGAACACAGGCCTTCTTCATGGATCTTCATGAGGGGATTGTTGCCATACTCGCCACGCTTGGCAGGCAGGTTGGTGAGCACAGTATGGGATTTTCATACACGGAAAGACGCTGCTATCCATCTTCCGGAGCAGAGCAGACCCTTAGCAGATTCTTACTGCATCCACGGGCAAGAAAGGAGAGGTAACATTCTAATGCCGGCACCCCACGGCATCTAAGGCCCAATGATGTATTATGCACTTTACCTATGTATCAATACTTACTTAACACATAAAATAACAGGTGCAAATACAAAATACAAGTATATACATATACAAAAATCTTTATTTTCTCTTACTTAATCTTAAAATATCCAGGGTGTGACACTCTCTTTTAAGTAACCTCTAGGGTCAGCACAAACTTACCGGAATAATCGGCCGGCCAATAGTTCGGATTGAAATAAACACAATAAAGTGAAAAAAAAAAATCTTTACATAAAAAAATCTGAGAAAATCGACTAAGGTAAAGTGCCCAGTTTGTCGAAAAATGTATTTTGCACTGTTGCATGTGACATCCCTAACTAAGCATATGAAGGTTGTAGGTTATACGCTTAGGGATGTAATGCAACAGCGTAAAATACTTTTTTCGACAAACTGGGCACTGTTAAATAAATTATTTTCCGAAATAATTTATTTTTAATAAGCCTTTTATCCCTTTAAAACATAAATGACTTCCTTACCGTTTCAATGTTAAGGAGCATCATAAGCTTCTTAAGCAACGTTAATTTGAGACCATTATCGTCTTCCGTAATGACGAAATCAATCATTGCGTAAGTTATCTATTCGTTGTCAGTCAAGGGATGAATCGAGTTAGTATCAAATAACAGAAAGCGACAATCCTTTGGCAGAGATAAGTGATCGCTCAGACGCGACACAGTCCAACGTGAGTCATCCTTTACTCACGTTGGACCGTGTCGCGTCTGAGCCGAGTTTCGACCGTAGCTCGGTCAACTAATATTACATATTTAGTATGGACACACTCACGCTTTACCGAGCGGCAACCGAGTGACGGCCGAGCAATGGACATAGCTTGGAAAAATTGCTCTTTTTAAGGTTCCGGACCAAAATGGTAAAAAGCAACCCATATGGGATAACTTTTTTTGTCTGTCTGTCACAAATGGATATCTGGAGAACTACTGATGCTATCGATTTGAAATGGTTAAATAAAACACTTTTTTATTGATAAAACATAATATGGAAATGTTAAAAAATATTCTTATTTTGATTGCGGGGGGGATAGAGAATCTCAAAATTTTTAAGTGAAGTTACTAGGTATTTTGGGGTATCATATGAAAGGTATTCATTTGCACAATAATAAAAAGTTTTTAGTTTACCTTTAAGCCGCATAGTTTTCGACTTATTCACAAAAACGTTGCATAAACTAGCGTTCCTCCCTTAACTCCGAAGTTTGCAGAGACAAACCCCTGAAACTTTTATTGCTAATAGGAGTGTATGTAAAGATTACAGGAAAATTATAACGAACCCTCTAATTTGCATAGTTTTTAGAAATCATCGAAAGTGTAAAAAATCTAACAAAAGTTCCGCTAGTACGCTTACGCTTGCAAGAGATGGTGCTGTCAAGGTTCGCCAACAAATATAAACCGCCTTTTATCATATATTATATTGTATGATTGCACGGAACCCTCGGTGCGCGAGTCCGACTCGGTCTTGCCCGGTTTTTTTTCGAATTGACATTTAATGTTATTGACCGCAGGTGGCCATGACTACGTTACCGGACTATGGCGAGCGCAGAGGGCACCTATCCGCAAAGTTATGATGGGAACGTCTAGGTGCAAAATTTAACCTTAAGACGGAAGAGTGTATTCTTCGACCCCGCCGTCGGGATCGGTTATTGAAGTTGTGCCTAGCAGTTAGTGTGGGACGGGTTGACGTCACTTCCAGATTAGCGGCGGTGAGTTCGTCAACGGGCAAGCCGAGAACGTGTCTCGGTCGACGGAGGAAACTCGTGGGCATAGGCTCTTTCGGGTAGTCGGAGGCTGATGAGGAAGATTAAAGGGTTGGGGTGAAAAATTGCTCGGACTCGGCTCGAAAACGACACGGTCTAGCGTGAGTCATCGAATAAGGCGAATAATTTACGGGGCCCATTTGTACTGGTAATCTTGAGACCCGAGTTTGACTTGTATATCGTCTTTATAACTGAGTTGAGTTATTATTGTTAATTAATTTCCGTTAACGATCCGCCTTAATTATTTGTGTTGAGATCTTTGGAATGGCTGCTAAACCATAAATTGTGTATGTATTAATTTTAATTAGGTTTAAATGTTTATGTGTTTGAATAATGCTGTGCAAATTTATTTAGGATGTAATTCTGAGTAAACAAACATTTTTATTTTTATTTAACGTACTCATAGCGAAGAGTGTCTATCAACAAATTAAGATTCTCGCTAGGCAGTTGGGTGAGAGTCAGATCCAAAAGGCAGAAGTCCTGGACTCGGCACGTATTGTGAGGAGATTTCAAATGTCAAAGTCAGTAAGAGTTCAATGGAGCAATAAGCTACATACAATAGTTGAGTGAGGGAAAGAAGCGTAGAAGGAACCTCACTCTTTTACATTCCTCTCCCTGCGATCCTAGTCACCGGCCACTTGGGTCTAACCTCATTTGTGGATTGTCCCTCGAGGGATGAATCGAGTTAGTGTCAAATAATTGAAATTCGACAATCCTTTGACAGAGACAAATGATCCCCCATTCAGACGAATAACTTGCGAGATCCATTTGTCCTAGTTATTAGGAGACCCGGAATTGGCTTAAAGTCTTTTAAAATGAGCGGTTAGAGTTTCTTGTGTGAACTTTTTGTGAAGAATTAATTCAGAAATTACACGTCCACTATTATATAAAAAAACATATTCAATCTAATATCAACAGCAAATACATTAATTACACTCACAGGCACATGAATTAATCTTCTTTTTTAAACTTTCGCGATCACAACACATTATTAAAATATGGGATTATCGGGTATCTATCGCGTAATTACCTTTCTCCCCGTCTCCCCGCGACCACGACCAGGTGCAATCCGGTCGAAACGTGGGGAATAAAATAAAGGTAATTACGCGATAAATACCCGATAATCCCATATTTTAATAATGAATTAATCTGTTTGCTTCCCTGTTTGGCACTGTGATAAGAAACGATTAGAAAATACAGCTCTTTTTAATAGTAAGTTTTTTCGTTGTTTATGAGTTGGAACAAATTTAATTCCAAGCATTTTTGTTTTCTAGATAATCACATATTTTATAGTAAAGCTTTATAGTGAGGATAACATTTATATTTTTTTTTAACTTATTGATAGAAAATTACTGCATTTTTTAGGAATTTTATTGTAGAAGCGTGTAATCCGGGGAAGTATCATTTCTGCCGCCAAGCAGTAATGTCAACATTGCTGTGTTCCGGTTTAAAGGGTTAACAAGGGAGGGGGGGGCAGTTAAATTACGGGCGCATGAAACCTTACAGCTCTGTCTCTCTAAAAAATGTTGAGGTCAAGGATTTTAACTTTATTCAGCATTACAAAATATTCGGAACCAGTATTATTTTTTTTGAATTATCATGTTCTTTACTTCAAATTTGCAAGCGGCTCTCCTCATTTCGCATTTTAACATTGTAATTTGAACAATTGCATTATAATAATTGTTTAAAATACGTTCCCCGAATTCATACCAAAAAGTTTATTTTTTATTTTTAGTATCATCAGCCGTAAAGCGTCCACTACTAAATACAGGCCTCCCTCATGGTGTTCATGATGGGTGTCCATGAGGGGTAGTTGCCACTCACCACGCTTGGCAGGCGGGTTGGCGAGCGAAGTACGGGATGTTGATACACGGAAAGATGCTGCTGATTATCTTCCGGAGGTATCCCTTAGCAGGCTTTTACTGCCTCCATGGGCATGAAAGGTGGAGTAACATTCTACTGCCGGCATCTCACGGCACACACAGTGGCATTTTTGCTATATCGCCAAGATTCTTATAAATATAGGTAAAATTCGATCTTGTTTGTTTGTCGCGCTGTGTATCTACCATGAGTTGTCACTGTTAGATCGCCTGCCGTTACTACAGTAGGTAGTAATAGTACGTTACTATGACATCTGTCAGATTTGTAACTCATGGTACCAAATTCTAAGCAAATGAAGCCCAAACTACAGCCGCTGTAGTATACATAGTTTACTGCGTGTTTTAGCACCAAACTATCCGTTAGAGTAGAGTAGTTTTCATACATTTTATAACTACAGTCCTCAAGCAACCACATAGAGGTCACCAAGTTGATACAACAAACCTACTTCTAGATGGGAAACCACTAGAGGAGGTTTTTCATTTTAAATACCTTGGGAGTCACATCCGATCGGACAACACACTGGCTTCAGAAATTCCATCGCGCATCGCCAACGCCTCTGCCAATTTCGGACGGCTAAATGATCGTGTCTGGAGGTCCCATGATCTTAAGCTTGAGACGAAAATTAGTGTCTATAAGGCACTTATTATCCCTGTCCTTTTATATGGTGCTGAGACATGGTGCCTTTACAGACCAGACATCAAAAAACTTGAAACGTATCATCTTACGTGTCTTAGATTAATCTTAAAGATCAAGTGGCAGGATTGTATCCCCAACTCTGAGGTTCTGCGCCGCTCCGGAATGTACGGTATAGAGGCTTTGTTGATGCAACGGCAACTTAGATGGTGTGGACACGTTCTGCGCATGGATGACCGCCGGTTACCTAAAGCAGTTTTCTATTCGGAGATGGCTGACGGTAAGCGAAACCACGGCGGTCAGCATCTGCGGTACAAGGACGTGTTTAAGCGACATCTTAACGCTTGTAATATTGACCCGGAATGTTGGGAGGAGCTTGCTTCACAGCGGTCATCTTGGCGAAGCACTATCTATAATAAAGTAAAAGCCTTTGAAGACAATCGCCTTCAGGAGCTAGACACCAAACGCCAACTACGCAAAGATAGACCCAAGCCCTCCTACATATACACCTACAATGACGCTGGTCAGCTCTACTGTCACTCCTGCTGTAGAGTTTTTAAAACCAAGTTTGGTTTGGCCAGCCATATTAGAGCTCATAACAGGTAGTAAAGTAAAGGTCGCCGTCATCGAAATCGATGAGGAGGACTATAATATATATATATATAACTACAGTAGCTAGCGAGTATAGATTGTGAAAACTCATGGTAGACCTACTGTTACAGTATACAGTAAAGTGACAAAAGAAAAGGGGGACAACAATACGTAAACGCTTTTCCTTGTCTGAATAATATGAGAAAAGTTTTCGGAAGAAGTTACGATGTAGAAAGTTGTGTCATTTTGGTTTGTGGTATACAATTCCGATCTAATTTACACCTGATGCTCAAGGGATTGAATATTGTAAATGGTTCTTTTTCTTTTGGCTAAAGTAGCAATAGGGTTGTCGCCTACTTAAACGATAGGGAAAGAGACCACGAGGCCGCAGACCAGCGCGATTGACAGATTTGTTTCAAAAAAACCCTGCGGAATACTTTCCAGGAGGCGTATAGGCGAGCCCAGGACCGCAATGACTGGCGAATAATAAGAATAAGAAGTCGCGGATTACCGCTTGTTCGAACTAGTCACGTACAGTGTTGCTCTCGGTTTTATCAATTGTAAAAAGTAGTTAATGTTACAATTCAACCAAAAGTTATTACATTCCTGTGAACAATATAGTGACAGTGACATTTATGTGTTAATAGTTTTATTAAACACTGAATATTATCGAAGAAATCAGAAGAAATAACCTGCATGAATTGGCAAAAAGTTCATTACAAAGTGCACTAAAGAAGCTAACCGAGTAGTTAACCTTGAAGCTGGACCGGTTGTCGTTCTCACTTGCACTGCACTGCACATACATACTGCCTGTTAATTTCAACCTTGCTCAATATACTCACGTTGGCAAAGCGGTTTGAGCCCTCTACTTCAACCTGCACACCCTGGATCGAATCATGTTGGCTGTATCACTTTTTGCTTTTGGATTTTAATTTTATCTTCTACAAGTGATTAGAAGAGCGTAATATTATTCTCCATTATGCCGAAAACCAACTGCAATGCATGTAGAAAATTTATCTCGGCGACGGGCGCTGCTAACTGTAGCAAATGCTCGTCCTTATTTCATAAGGGATGTTTAATGATTCCGGAGTCGACCACTATTTCGAAGGGATGGGTGTGCCCTGAGTGTACTACTCGAAAGCAAAAAGGCGACAATACTCCTGTACGAGCTTCCACCGCTGTAAGCGCTGCGCAAGAGGCACAGAAAGTCTCCTCTCGGGGTATGCCCTCTGCTCAACAGGGTTCTCTTCATGATTATGCCAATCTGCATAAGGAAATGGAAGAGTGGATGATGGAGATGCGCGACTTCCGTCGGGAAATATCAGAGTTTCGAGCCACTGTTATGGGACTTACCTCCAGGATGGACTCAATCGAGGCAAGGCTTTTAGCCGTTGAAGAAGGACATTCAGAAGCTCCTACTGAGCTCACCGATTTGAGGTGTAAGATGGTTGTTCTCCAGCAGGAATTTAATGATCGCGAACAAGATGCTCTCCTGTCAGATCTAGAAATAGGAAAACTCCCGGAAGAAAAAGGGGAAAACGTCGTACACTCAGTCACTGTTTTGGCAGCGAAGCTCGGAGTAGAGCAGAACGAGCGCGACATAGTGTTTGCTGAGCGAGTGGGCGTCGCACAGCGGGCAGGCGTCACTGGCGAAGCACCTCGTCCGCGCCGTGTTGTGGTGCGTCTGGCGCGACGACACTTACGCGATCAAATGCTGCAAAGTGCGAGAGTCCGCCGCACCCTCACAACCGTCGACGATGGCCGAGATGCTAGTGCTATTGTTGGTGCCAATGCACCTCCTCGTTCGCGCATATATGTCAATGAACGTCTGACTCGTGCTAATCGCATTTTATTCCACCGGGTTCGTGAGGAATGTCTCAACAATCATTGGCGCTTTTCATGGACTGCAAGAGGAAGAGTCTTCGCGAGGCAGGCCGATGGAAAGGATCGCCATCAATTCCGGTCTGAGGAAGATGTGGTGCGTGTTTTTGGCTCCAAATTGGTTTGATCTGCTAGCTGCTATTATTGTATCACGGTTTGAGTCCGTTTTATATAAACTTCTTGAGTGTTTCCATTGTTTACTTTTTTATTGTAGTTGTCTCTTACGAGCATATGCGTTGCTACTTACTTTGATGTACTTAATTTTGTTAATCTGTAGAATTCCTGACTTGATGTATTATTCCTTTGTTAATTTTTTCGCAAGTGTTTCCTGTGTACTTTGTTTTCTATGCATTTCTGAGTTATTCAACATTGTTTGCACCGAATTTTGTTATTTTAAGTTAGTGTGCATTGTTTACTCTGCTCAGTGCTGGCTTCTGGTGTGTTTTTTGAACTATAACGCGTATACTATATTTGAAGTACAGTATCGATTTTTAAATAACAATGGTAGCGATTAAGAACTTTACAGTTGGTTTGTATAACCCGGGATCTTTGGGTACCAACCACGACAATATTATAACTGCTTTTGATAGATACCCTATGGATCTCATTGCGATAAATGAGACATGGTTGAAAGGCATAGATGACGAGCGTGCTCCTATTATACCGAACTATAGTCTTAGGCATTTACCTCGGCCTGCTGCGATTGCAGGTCGTGGTGGTGGAGTCGGTTTTTACGTGAGGAAAGGGGTTGCCGCTCGCGTTTGGACACATCCAGTTGATCCTTCTTACTCCTCTATTGAACAATTATGGCTAACATTAACAGTCAGAGGTAAAAAACTGGTTGTTGGGACAGCTTACAGGCCTCCTCGACTGAATGTGGATCTATTTTTCGATGCGCTTACTGAGTCGGTTAATGCCTGCCCTAGCTGTGACTTTATTATTTTACTTGGAGACTTCAATATTAATGATAATTATAAACTTAATAAATTTGATGACTTCTTAAATTCTCTTGGACTTTCACAACTAGTTACTATGCCTACTCATTTCACCGACTCTTCTGAGTCACTTTTAGATGTTATTTGCACCAATTTATCTTCTAATAATATAATACATGATCCGGTGGGACGGCTTACTGGACATCATTTGGTTGTTTGTGAGTTTAAAATCAAACGCGACAAAGTTCCCCCACGTTATATAACATATCGACCAATTAATGGTATATCATTGGAACTCTTTGATAATGATCTTAATTCTATGCCATGGGGTCAAATGTTGTCACTTAAAAATATTGATGAATTAGTGGAACTGTTTAACACGTCTGTGCTACAGTTGTTCCACAGCCATGCACCAGAAAAAAACTATTTGCATTAGAGACCGTAGATATCCTTGGATTACACCTACAATTAAAAAAATGATGAACCTTAGAGATGCAGCACTCACTGTTTTTCATAAAACTAAGTGCCCGGCAAAGAAAACTTACTATAAAGACTTAAAGTCGGTTGTTATTAAGGCTCTCTATTTTAAAAAGAAGTCTTATTTCAAGATGAATATAAATAACAAAATTGATAATCCTAAATGCCTTTGGAAAAACCTAAAATCAACCATATTGCCTCCCAAAAACGATCCGTTGCCATCCCATTTCACATGCCCCTATTCCATTAATAATCATTTTTTAAATATACCAGGTTCTCTTGCTATTAATATATCTCAGCTCACCTATTATGAATTTAATAGGCATAGTAAAGCAGTTTTTGGGTTATCCACGGTTAGTTGCGATAAAGTAGCAAAAATTATTTCATCGTTAAAGTCCAACGCCGTAGGCACTGATGGCATAAGCCTAAAAATGCTACTGCTGACCCTTCCACAATCCTTAGACGTGATAACCTCTATCATGAATACCTCTATCACAACTTCAACTTCTCCGAATGCATGGAAAGTGGCTTCTGTCCGTCCTCTTCCTAAAACTTCAAACGCTGTAACTATGAAAGATCTGAGACCTATAAGTATTCTGCCTTGTATATCTAAAATACTTGAAAAAGTAGTTTCTTGTCAGTTGGTAGAATTTTTAGAAGCCCACGACATACTACCTGAAGTGCAATCTGGTTTTAGGAAAGGGCGCAGCACTGCTACTGCTTTGTTGGATGTCACTGACCACATACTTGATGCTCAGGACAAAGGTATGGTGACATTGCTCGTCTTGCTAGATTTCTCTCGAGCATTTGACGCCTTGAATATAACCTTATTATTATCGAAACTCAGTTACTATGGATTTGACGATGGAGCAGTTAATTGGTTTCACAGCTATCTGAGTGGTCGGCGTCAGCTTGTAAAGATGACAAAGGAGGATGGCACTTATATTTGTTCAAACGAGGCTGTTGTTAATAGGGGTGTCCCTCAGGGATCAATCTTGGGCCCTATTTTGTTTACAATCTACACTGCAGATATCATTGGGTGCATTCGGAATTCTAGGTACCATATTTATGCCGACGACGTTCAGATTTATATATCAGTAAAACCTTCAGAAATTGATTGTGCGATACAGGGGATTAATGACGATCTGTTTGGAATAGCTTCTTGGTCATATGCGAACAGCTTGGTTCTCAATCCATTGAAAACCAAATACATGATTCTTGGCACAAGACACCAACTGGCTAGCTTAAACATGACGGCGAGTGTCTCTCTTATGGGTAAACCTATTGAGCGCGTATATGAGGCACGTAACTTGGGCCTTATTTTTGATGTAGGTCTTAGGTTTGAGAAACACATAATTGCAACCGCGAGATCATGTTTTTATAAACTTAGAGTTCTTTATAATATCCGACAATACCTTAGTGAAGAGCTACGCATACAACTTGTAGAATCGCTGGTATTGTCCAAAATGAACTATCTTGACACTGTGGTTGGTCCTCGGTTACTTGGCCGATCGCAACGATTGGTGCAAAGAATTCAGAATTCGTGTGCTCGCTTCTGTTTTAAAATACCTCCTAGAAGCCATGTTACGCCGTTCTTAAATGATAATTCTATATTAAAGATGAAAGCCCGGCAGAAACTTCACCTGGCTTGCCTATTTAATAGGCAATTCGGTATAGTTAAAAATAAGTCCCCTAAATATTTATTTGAAAGGTTGGTAACCGTGTCTGACTCGAGACCGATACGGAAGTGTTCGAAACAGTTTTCTATACAGAGGCATCACTCGGCGTCTTTTAGAGGCAGCTTCAGGTATTCTGCTTCAAAGTGCTGGAACAATATTCCTCCGCCAATTCGTGATTCAAATTCCATCTATGGTTTCAGGCGCAAGCTTAAATTATATTTGATCGACCATCAAAAGGCCTTCGGTTACCTTCGAACCGAATTATCTATTTTGTAAGTATCCATCCATATAATCCATAAAATAAAATTGTTTGTTTAATAATATAATCTTAAATTACGTTTATCAAATTTGCTTCCGATTCAGGTATTATAATTACTTAAGCTAATCGCCATGTCCTTCTTTTGTACTTATTTATGTTTATTAAACTACATCTTAATGTAGCCACACCATATAACTTCTAATCTTCCTCTAATGAATAATTCAGAATTGTATGTATGTAATAGTTTCATGTCTTTTTGTATCTGTATTCTTGTAGTTCTTCAACCATACCAACTTTGCCTACTTATATTATCTTCATTTTGTAACGAAATTATTATTATATTTTTTCATGTATAGGGACATCTGTGACTCTAAAGAGGTTCCAACGGAAGATCAGCGTTGTCATGTCTTGTGCGGGACAAGACAACAAATGCTGAGTTGGGCGCCTATTTGTGGCACAATATAAATGTTTTTATTTAGATTGTTTATTTGTGTATATTGTGATTGTGTCAGAAATAAATGTTTTTTCTTTCTTTCTTTCTAATACTGAAAAATGCATACAGTAGACGAGGCCACGATCCTCAACTGCCGATTGAGGGACCAACTAAAGAAGAAAAACGTAACAATAACACCGTAGAATGTTGCCCCTTTTCCCTGCCCATTGATGCAGTAAGAATCCGCCAAGGGATGCCTCCGGGAGATGGGCAGCAGCGTCTTTCCGCGTATCAACATCCCGTACTGCGGCTCGCCAACTCGCCTGCCAAGCGTGGTGAGTATGGCAACAATGCCCTCAAAATCAGTACTTTGAGATCCATGAAGCTTAAATCCAGCAGTGGACGTGGACCGCAATCCTACGGCTGAAATGATGATACGGATGTAACGAAAAGCGTCTTTCAGCTTGGAATCGCACCCCTCGTTTTGTGTCGAGGGTTAAAAATTACGTCATCTAACCTCGCCTACTGCGTTCCTTTGCCTTAAGTTCTAAGAAAGCGATCTCATTATGCTACTCACGGTTCATACTTTTACATAATTAAAAATGGTTCCATTTTTCCGTTTCACCCCTTTGAAGTCAGAAGCTTGCGATCATCATCATTAAAGCCGTAAAATACGTCCACTACTGAACACAGGCCTCCTTCATGGACCTCCATGAGGGGTATTTGCCATACTCACCACGCTTGTCAAGCGGGTTGGCGAGTACAGTTCAGGATGTTGTAACGCGGAAAGACGCTGCTGCCCATCTTCCGGAGGTATCCCTTAGCAGGCTCCTACTGCATCCACGGGCATGAGAGATTAGTGTTACCTCTCCTCTCATGCTCGTAGATGCAGTAGGAGCCTGCTAAGGGATACCTCCGGAAGATGGGCAGCGTCTTTCAGCGGTAGATTAGAATATTGCCCCCTTATCTCTTGCCCGTGAATGCAATCGGAATAAGAATAAGAATACTTTATTTTCAACATACTTAAATAATTCAAAGTCCTGACTGAATTACTGACAGACTGAGTGATATATCGCACAGCTTAAACCACTGAACCTAAAGACTTGAAATTTGGCACACATATACCTTGAGTATCCTAGAGGTGCACTAAGAAGGGATTTTTCGAAATTCCCACGGGATAGGGGATAAATGGGATTTATATTTTCGAATAAAAGTGGCTTTGCGTGAAAAAGGGGATTTTACGTCTCCACGCGGACGAAGTCGCGGGCAAAAGCTAGTAATAAATGCGCACACTCAATCTGCCGGAAGATAGGCAGCAGTGTCTTTCCGTCTATAAACATGTGTACTGCGCCTGCCAAGCGTGGTGAGTATAGCCAAACCCCCGCAGGATCAGTACTTGGAGATCTATGCACAACTCGTCTTACTACCACAAATCCTTCACTGTCCAGGCTGTTACCTTATGGAATGCATTGCCTGTTCCGATCAGGCGTGCTCCATCCCTTCACATCTTCAAATCCATGGTTAAGGAACACTATTTGTCCTGCTTCACTAGCTGCTTGCTTCACATATACATATTTTATATTTATTATGTATATTATGTAAGTTTATGTATTACATATTTATATTTTATGTAGGTATATACGACTTGATATTATATAATTTATGTATGGTATATTTGAAAATTTCATAAAACCTTTCGTACATCTTTAAACCCCTTGTTGTATCCACAAATCCAATCCATCCCAAGGTTGTCTGATAGAAATCGCTCTTTAGCGATAAGACCGCCAATTGTCACTTTGTGTTTAGTGTTTATCTTTCTGTTGTTATTTTTATATTTAAGGTGTGCAATAAAGCATTTTCTATCTATCTATCCATGCGGCAGGCCTATCACATCCATCGGCTGAGTTTTGTTTTATTCATTACGTAACAATACAGATGAACTAAATCGTGTACGCCGTGGGGTGCCGGCAGTAGAATGTTACCCCTCCTCTCATACCCATGGATGTAGTAAGAGCCTGCTAAGGGATACCTCCGGAAGATGGGCAGCAGCGTCTTTTCGTGTACCAACATCCCGTACTACGCTCGCCAACCCGCCTGCCAAGCGTGGTGAGTATGGCAACTACCCCTCATGGAGATCTATGAGCGAGGCATGTGTTCAGTAGTGGACGTTTTACGGCTGAAACGAACGAACGAAATCGTGTAATGATTTGCTCTTAACAAAGTTATCTAAATGAACAACAAATATTTAGTAACAAATCCGCTAACCTTATCCAATGAGCGCTTGAAAAAACACTCAAAAAGAATTCGACGCGTGTTTCGCCTCTACAAGGCACACCTTCATTACCTCTAGATTAGCTTAGCGGATTTGTTACTGAGTATTTGTTGTTCATTTAGATATTATAATGTATTTCCGCAAAGTCACGCCTGTATAAATTAACTTAAAAAAGTTGTCTTCTGCCATCCATTCCGTATTTTAACCAACTAAGTAAACAGTCTGGATGTTAACTAAAATTAAACTCTTTAGAAATCTTCAGAGGTTATGTCAGTTACAGGAATAGGCGCTACCTAGCGTGAAAGTGACCTTTAATATCTTTTAAAGTTTATTTATTGCCGTTGGGTACTGGCAGTAGAATATTACCCCTGCTTTCATGCCCGTGGATGCAGTAAGAGCCTGCTGGAAGATGGGCAGCAGCATCTTTCCTTTTATCAACATTCTATACTCCGCTCGCCAACCCGCCTGCCGAGCGTGGTGAGTATGGCAACTACCCCTCATGATCCATGGAGGAGGCCTGTGTTCAGTGGTGGACGTCTCACGGCTAAAATTGTTCATGCATGAATTAACCTGCATGTTCCTAAACAGTGGCAGCAACTGGTATTCCTTCTGACTTTTTACGCCTGAAATGACCATATTGTCGAAATATTTTTATGGAGTACTGGACGAGAGAACATGTCAGGCTTTCTTGACCATTTTATGATATAAGCCGTGTTGGCCAAGTGGTATGTACCCCCGACTTTTAATCGAAGGTCGTGGGTTCGATACCGGCCGTGAACCAATGGATTTTTCTTTCTTGAAAAGTGTAAGTTCACATTTAACACGTGCTTAACGGTGAAGGAAACATCGTGAGGAAACCCGCGGCTTGGTTAGCTTCAAACGTATTGACCTGTTCTTTCCTCTGACTAACAGCTGACTAAGCTGAGAGGATGGTATAGGTGCTGGGCAAGCCTAATCCATCTAACAATGTCCCAGGCACTGCAGCGTCCCGTACAGCATGATTACCAGTTGCTGACGCTTCATAAATCATCTATAATAGATGCAAAGACCTTACTTTTTGAAAATATAATTTTAGCTTTAGTATGTTCACTTTTATCTCACTTTTATGAACACTTTTATCTCATTATTGTCATAATATGGATTACTGTATTGAAATGTTTTTCTTTGCATAAATGTTTTTTAATTTAATTTAATTAGCAACTGGTATTCCTGCTGTACATAACGCTGACCCGCAGACTGATTACGTATCTGGCGACAGGTTTGCAAACAGGCGTAAATCTGGGTTGTTCTGTATGCATCCTATGATGTCATCGCTGTCAAAGTTCAATTTCTTCTTCTGCTTTTTATTTTATGACTTTTGTGTTTCATAATTTCAGCCTTCAACGTCCACTACTGAATATAGGCTTCTCCCATGATCTCCATGTGGTGTAGTTGCTCACCACGCTTGGCAGGCGGGTTGGCGAGCGCAGTATGGGATGTTGATTCACGGAAAGACGCTGCAGCCCATCTTCCGGAGGTATCCCTTAGCAGGCTCTTACTACAACTTACTTGGGTACCTAATCCATATAGGTAGGTAATAAGCCTGCCGTAGTGTCAAATCTAAAACACTTCCATCATCACTTACGAGTATGTCTAAAAATCTACAATCGACTTATAAGCAGTGTTTGAGCGTCTTTCTAAAGTACTGGGTTTAGTTACGACTTAGTGAGCCTTACTTTAACGCTAGGTGTCGCTTTAACTTTAAATCGTGTGGCGGGACTGTGACCTCGAAAACCGACGTGACGATCTTATAAAGTATAAGACGCGCGATTTTAAGTCGTGTTGTTTGAATAAAATAAAACCTTATTTGCCTTGGGGAGGCCCGTAGGGTGCCGGTTGTATAATTGCTCCTCCTATCTTGATGCTGTAAGAATCTGCCAAGGGTCACCTCTGGAAGATGGGCAGTCTTTCCGTACATCACTATTCCGTACTGCGCTTGCCAGCTCGCATGCTAAGCGTGGTGTGTATGGCAACAAACCCCTCACGATCGTTACTTGGAGATCCATGGGTCCTATGTCCAGCAGTGGACGTCCTACGGCTCATTCAGCTTCAGATGTATTGACATGTTCCTTCCTCTATATCTGAATATAGCCGATTTAGCTGAGAGGATAGGTGCTGGCAGAACTTATACAACTGACAACGTCCCAGACACTGCAGCGTCCTACGGGATGTTATGTATACAATTCAATATTGGTATTCATGCAGCTGTGCCGTGGGGTGGCGGTAGTAGAATGTTACCTCTCTTCTCATGCCCAGAAAGAGCCTGCCAAGGGATTTCTCCGGAAGATAGGCAGTAAAGAACACGATAGCAAAGTGTCTTTCCCTTAATAAGAGGCAACAAGAAAAGTGCCGATGGACACTATCTTACAGTTTACATTCTTAGAAAACTAAGTTAGCATTAGGTTACTGTCTCGCTAGATTGTAATATATTTTAGTATAGGTTTAGTCTTGTTAAAATTAAACTAAATAATAAAAATAATAATTCTTTAATTTGTCAACAAAAAAACCGACTTCAATGAGATAAATTGTATTGCTTTAAAATACTTAATGAAATTAAGAGCTACGTTTAGTTAACGACTAGTTTTCTCATAGATCCCATTGTCAGAACTGGACCAAAGTGAAATGGGAACACCTTGGAAGTGCACTCTTTCACATAAAAGAAAAGAAAAAGAAATCGGTGAACATACATAAAAAATATACAGTCTAGTTAGAATCTGAATCTGAATCTAACATAGTTATGTTAGATTCAGATTCAGATTATTTATTTCACCTTAGGAACATAATGAACACTTGGTTACGTACAATGACATTGCGGCTGTTCATGCCTTGTCAAAGGTATGTTCCTACTTACTAAATTATAAAACAAAAAGAAAACATTATTTTATAAATAAATAACAACACAAAGTAGGTACCTAATGTAGGTAATGTCAAATGTAATGATGTGATAGACTGTATATCATCATCATCATTTCAGCCGTAGGACGTCCACTGCTGGACATAGGCCTCCCTCATGGATTTCCAGTTATTGCGGTTGGAAGCGATCTGCATCCACCGTCGACCTGCGGTCTTCACCAGGTCATCATCCCATCTTGTTGGTGGACGTCCTACGCTGCGCTTGCCGGTCCGTGGCCTCCACTCGAGAACTTTTCGGATAGACTGTATATACCTCCTCCTTTTTTGAAGGCGGTTAATAACATAATAAAACTTCAGTCTACCAACAATAACAAGTACGTGAACATTCCCGCTATTTAATATGACATGTTTCAGCGTTAGTTGTAGAGTAGTTGTAGGTTAGTTGTAGGTTATTTGTAGGGTGCATGCAGGAATATGTTGGTAACATTGAAATGGTTGCATTGATTCGAGTTCGCTTATATATTGTCGCGTCCGAAAATGGAACTTCACATTCAGCCGCTAGCGTGCCGTTAGTTTTGACAGCTTTGCGCCGCTGTGTACAAGTTCCCGGAGAATTAGCTTCATATGAATAGTTTGCAGGGTCTTAGACGCGAAAGACGCGAAGAAGAGGTTAAGATATTGAAGCCTGGTTTCTGAAGTGGCACGTGGGCGCAGCCTACTAAAATTATATAAAAATCCGTTAGGTAGTAAAATTTTAAATTTTGTTTTTAGAAAAACTAACTACATGACTGATATACTTAATACATTATACCGCATAGATAGATATTTTATTATACAGGGTGTATTATAATATGTGTACTAAGCCGAAAGGGGGCGATTCTGACCATCCTAAGGAACAATTTTCATTATTTATTTATTTAATAGTTTATAGCACAATTACAAAAGGTGGGCTAAATGCTAAAGCATTCTCTACCAGCCAAACCTGTAGTTTAGAGTGTGGTTGGCGTGCTATAATGGTACTTACTTAAAAACTAAACAAACAGAAAATAACATTTAATCAAATTACACTTCACAATAGAACAGCCGGGGGCTAAGCAAGGGGATTCGATGATGAACCTACGGGTATATTTTATCAAGAAAGTGCTTGCGGGTAAGTTGCTTGAAACAGTCCTTTGATTGTACCTTTTTGATGTCGAGGGGTAAATCATTCCAAATACGAACAGCCTCCACTGAAAAGGAGTCATCCCGAAAAGAAGTACTATGTTATATTTTCAGAATTCAGTGATTTAGTATTCTTCTAAACGTCGTTGCCTATTATCTAAGAGGCCACATTGATACACTTGAAGTATAACCACAATGACAAGCGAAAACTATCCTTCCTTCATAATTTATTAATATCAGGCGAAGTGAAAAATATAAAGTTTTTAACCGTTTAATACTCAAAAACGTTCAAAAAGCCGTGTTGGCCGAGTGATATGTACGTGGTGTGGTTCTTGAAAAATGTACACTTAACACGTGCTTTAACGGTGAAGGAAACATCGTGAGGAAACCCGCGGCTTAGATAGCTTTAGACGTATTGACCTGTTCCTTCCTCTGAATAATAGCTGAATAAGCTGAGAGGATGGTATGGGTGCTGGGCAAGCCTAATCCATCTAACAAAAATGTCCCATCTAATGTCCCAGGCACTGCAGCGTTCCGTACAGCATGATTACCAGTTGCTGACGCTGTATAAATCATTTATAATAGATGCAAAAGGCCTTACTTTATTGACTTTGACTAAAAACTTTTTTCCAAATATCCTTTATCTGAAGGATCCTTATGAAGCGAAGAACAAGTTAATGAAACTAGAGCTCTGTTTTCAACCCTAACCTTTTTGTTGACTTTTTAATGTCCAGTGAATATTCAAAACAGGGCTAACATCACCTTTTTCGTGTCAGACGTGTTTGCTTTGTTACTGAGCTACCTACTTTCTGTGCATAAAGGTCGCTCAATTTCAGCTGTGTGTCGTGTGGATATAAAAACTGCTGCTATACGGCTTAAGCCGGGGCAGGGGCATCCACGCTTGGCAGGCGGGTTGGCAAGCGCTGTACGGGATGTTGATACAAGGAAAGACGCTGCTGCTCATGCATGCTTCTTATGACCTCCTCTGTGGCGCAGCGGGCGAAGGTCCGCCTGCGACGCGAGGTTGCGCGTCGATTTCCGCCTCGGGACTAACAGACTATGTTCTCGGGACTATGTTGAGATATTTTTTTATATATAGGGTTTATTATAACATGTGTACTAACTCGAAAGGGGGTTCAGCCCATGAAAACAAGAAGTTTTGGAAGGGAACAAAATCGGGATTCCGTATTATATTTTTTTTGATATTTATTTAACTAAATATTTTTATTTAAAAAGTTCTACAATTTAACGTATCTGAAAAAATTCTAGAGTCAATACTGAGTTTTTTTTTTAAATTTATAAAAGTAACCTCTATGGTGTTTTTATTTGTTCGTACGGAGTTCAATGACCTCGTGAAGAAACAGCTGGCAGTTAGGTTGTCATTATCGTATAATCATCTGTTGAAGTTAAAACTTTCGTAGTCATTTTATGAATGAAAATCACTAAATCCTGAAAAGTCATAGAACAGAGCATAGTACTTCATTTCGGGATGACTCCTTTTCAGTGGAGGCTGTTCGACTTTGGAATTATTTACCCCTCGAGATCAAAAAGGTACAATCAAAGGACTGTTTCAAGCAACTTACCCGCAAGCACTTTCTTGATAAAATATACCCGTAGGTTCATCATCATCACCCCTTGCTTAACCCTCGGCTGTTCTATTGTGAAGTGTAATTTGATTGAATGTTATTTTCTGTTTGTTTAGTTTTTAAGTAAGTACCATTATAGCACGCCAACCACACTCTAAACTTCAGGTTTGGCTGATATAGAATGCTTTAGCATTAAGCCCACCTTTTGTAATTGTGCAATAAAGTATTAAATAATTATATAATAAAAATCTTTAGGAGGGTCAGAATCGCCCCCTTTTGGCTTAGTACACATATTATAATACACCATGTATAGTAAAATATCTATCTATGCGGTTTAATGTATTAAGTATGTATATCAGTCATAGTACATATAACACAAACTCTGCTTAGCTTGGCGCTAGATGACGCTGTGTGGATTGTCCAGCATTATTTTTTATTTACTATACATAGAAAAAAACCCAGACACATCCACCCGGGACAAATATCCGCTTAACAATTACAATAGGCATCCAACCACGTACTCTAGCCGTACACAAAACATCAGAATGGCGTGCGGCTGTGTAGACTGCTCATAGAACGTTCGTGAGGTTCTAACTGACTTATGTTAACGAAGGGATAACTATATGAATAGAAAAAGTAGCAAATTGTACCTATAATAAATTTAGCAAGCAGTGTGTCTACCATGTGTTGTCACTGTTAGATCGCCTACACTACAGTAGTAAAATCCAATTTGAAAACTGATTGATCGGGCCTTTCTTTTCAACAATTAAAAGTCAGTGCTGAGGACAAACGGGGAATATGAAAATGGGGTTGAAATTTTAAGGGTGGAAACGTTTAGCTGGCACAATTCTTCTTGACTTCAAAATCGAGTCGGTATATACCTTTGTGTCTTCTATGAGTTGTCACTCTTCATCGCCTTCCGTTGCTACAGTACTAACAGTACTATGACATCTGTCAGATTTGTAACTCATGGTACCAAACTCTAAGCAAATGAAGCCCAAACTACAGTCGCTGTAGTATAGTTTACTGCGTATTTTAGTACCAAACTATCCGCTAGAGGCGCTGTACAAGTTTTCATACGTTTTTTTTAATTACAGTCGCTAGCGAGTATAGATTGTGAAAACTCTTGGTAGACCTACAAAACAAAGAAATACAAATACAAGTTGTTCTTTGTTTGGATTAAATGTGAGTTTAACTATATAAGCAGGTCATCATCATCATCTCAGCCGTAGGACGTCCACTACTGAACACAGGCCTCCCTCATGGATCTCCATGAGGAGTAGTTGCCCTTCTCATCACGCTTGGCAGGCGGGTTGGCGAGCGCATTTCGTGTTGAAACATGTTGAAACACGGAAAATCGTTGCTGCCCATCTTCCCGAGGTATCCCAAAGCAGGCTCTTACTGCATCCACGGGCATGAGAGGAGTAACATTCTACTCCCGGCACCCCACGGCATTTTATTTAAAAGTTTTTTATTATGCTTTTAGGAAAACTTAAAGCTAACATAGATTTAATCAAAAACTTATTAAATACAGAAGGCAAATGAGAAGTTTTCGCAAATAAATAAAAATATGTGGCAATTAACAAATGAAGTGGGCGGGTTGCCTGTAAGAGATCGCTTGCAGTGATAAGGGTGCCCATATTACTTAATTTTTAACCCCCGACAAAAAAGAGGGGTGTTATAAGTTTAACCGCTATGTGTCTGTCTGTGGCATCGTAGCTCTTAAACGAGTGGACCAATTTGCATGCAGTCTTCTTTTCATTTAAAAGCAGGTTTTCTGGCGGTGTTTCTTAATGAATAAATTGATGTTATACGAGGGGTTAAAGAGGGATGAATGCTACTAGATCAGGTAAACCATTGAGGTTGTCAAGTTACGTCATAAAGGTACCTACCTACTTACACATAGTGGGTTGGAACGGATAGGTATGGATATTGGATCGAAACGTAGATACTGAATAAATTATTTATTAACATTTTAACAAATAGTACCTTCAAATTGTATAATAAAATCAAGTAAAACAAAATATATAGTAATGTATATATATATTTACTTCATCATCATCATCATTTCAGCCGTGAAACGTCCACTACTGAACTAAGGCCTCCCTCCATGAGGGGTAGTTGCCATACTCACCACGCTTGGCTGGCGGGTTGGTGAGCGCAGTACGGGATGTTGATATACGGAAAGACGCTGCTGCCCATCTTCCGTAGGTGTCCCTTAGCAGGCTCTTACTGCATCCACGGGTAGGAGAGGAGGGGTAACATTCTACTGCCGGCACCCCACGGCATATTTACTTAAATTTTAATAATTATTATGGTTTAACTGAGTAGGTAGGTATTAAACGATGTAAAAATAAAAAAGTTAATATAATTGTAATAGGTCAAGAGTATAGTAATCGCTTAGTGCCATTTCGACGTGGCAATAAATAAGAATAAAAAAGCGATATGGATTCCATCTTATGTTTGTTTGGCCATTAGCAAAACACGGTGAAAAAGCCTCGGTCACAAACATGTTCCTCGAAAGGACAAGGAAGTGTACGGTAAGTATTTATTTTCCTTTATTGGCTCTTTTGATACAATCAAATCTATTATCTGTAAGTCAATAACAATATTTATTGTTTTGTTTTTCCTTGACGTTTTTCGCTGTAACTTTGTTAGCATGGAAAAAAGGAGGTATCATGAGTTTAAAAATGCCGAAAACTACATTCAGCACCATCTTCAAGCAAAGTTTGTACTATGGAAACCAGATAATTGATACTATCTAGACGAGGGGTGCCGGCAGTGGATTGTTACCCCTCCTCTCATGCCCGTGGATGCAGTAAGAGCCTGCTACGGGATCCTGCGGAAGATAAGTATAGATAGATAGAAGATATCTACAGTTAATAACATCATACCTAGATAATAGAAAACAGGTAACCCACATATCAACTATTAACTATAAAACCAAACGAGAAGAAGTTCACGTATCTAGGGAACGTATCATGACTTATGGAGTTCCCCAAGGTAGTGTGTTAGGCCCGCTACTATTTCTTATCTACATAAATGATTTACCCAAAGCGACAATACAACATATGTCCTTATTTGCAGACGATAGCACAGTGACTATATCTGGTAATAATATTCATAGCTATAAAAATGACATAACTTTCGCTCTGACATCGATAATACAATGGCTTGATAATAACAACCTGAAAATTAACATAAATAAAACCAAGATAATTCATTTTAGACAACGCGATAATGCTGCATCTACAAACCCTGACATACGATATAATAATCATACAATTGAAGAAGTTATGACCACAAAATTTTTAGGAATTAATATTGACAAAAAATTAAACTGGAAACCACATGTGGAAAGCGTATGTAAAAAATTAAATAGCGTTATTTACGTACTACGTAAATTATCATCCGTTGTTAATGCAGAAAGTCTACTCATCGCGTATCATGGTCTGATTGCCTCAAATATAAGGTATGGTATTATATTCTGGGGCAACTCAACAGACGTCGATAAGGTTTTTAAATACCAAAAACGATATATTAGAGTGATGTTCCATCTGAAAAGAACAGATTCTTGTAAACCCCTCTTTAAAAAATACAACATACTGACTTTATCTTCGCTGTATATTTTGGAATCTGCTATGTTCGTCAGACACAACCCGGACCTGTTTTGTCGGCTTTCTGAAGCGGTACCACGTAATAGAAGAGACCAACACAAAGTTTGCATCCGTAACGCTAAGAAAAAACTGATGCGTAACAGTTTTTTCGGTATGGCACCATTCTTGTATAACAAAATACCGACGACCATAAGAGAATTGCCAACCATGGTGTTTCAGAGAAAGCTTAAAAACATACTTGCTAGTAAATGCTACTATACAGTTAAGGAATTTTTAAATGACAAATCTTTTGACAAATAATTTATTTTAATTCTTTTTAAATTTTCACAATTTTATTGCTGTTAACATTTTTTATTTTATTGAATGACATTATTTTTGATTATTATGTATATGACAAGCATGCACTAATATTATTGTTTTCTTTTCTATTGTTATTTTTAGTTTTTTGTTATTATTAGTTTTGATTTTATTTTTATTAGTCGTATTGTTTAAATTTTTAAATTTACAATAACCATTATTTTATATATATAAAAGAAAATGTAATTTACAGAACATTGCACACCCATTATGGGTAAATTACATTGAAACAATTATAAATGTGAGATCTTTAAACATGTAATTACGCAATAAATATACTTTGACTTTGACTTTGACTTTGATAAGCAGCAACGTCTTTCCGTGTATCAAACGCGTTGACTATGGCGACTACCCTTCATGGACATACAATGAGGGAGGCCTGTGTTCAGTAGTGGTTTTACGGGTGAAATGATTTATGAACTTATCATTATTATTTATTTATTAATTTTTTGTGAAACAATTAGAACAATTAAATTAGATAAGTAGCAATTATCCTGGTTCCCATAATTTAACTTTAGGATTAGATGGTAACCTAACGTAATATCTTATCTCATCCTCATTGGTATAAATCGTTAGATGAGTCTTCACACCAAAAACTCTGGCACTGTGTTTACAATACTGCCAACGAATGCGCAACACAGATAAAGCAAAATTTTGTTCCCGGCGGGGATCGAACTTGTACCTCCTGCGTTTCAGCCCGCTACTATATCAGCTAAACCACTGAGGACTTGACGTCATAAAGGTAACTAGTTACGTCATAAAGGGTACCTACTTACACATAATGGGTTGGAACGGATATGGAATCCATTCAATGTTTGTTTCCCCATTAGCAAAATATGCTGAAAAACGCTCCGTCACAGCCGGTGTAATATAGCTAGCTCATTCCTAATTTGCCAAGGTAACCACTATGCCGAGGTCAAGCTTTGGTAATAGACAGGAAGTGTCGTTCAATGTATTGTTAGTTACAGGGTTGTATTATGCCTGCCAAACGTGGCAGTTCAACAATAAAACTAACAAGTTACTACATTATAAAGGGAAACAGAAAACCCAACTGCAAGGTCCACTCTGTTTTCAATATTAAAATAAAAATAAATTAAGACTAAAAAAAAATAACAAACAGGCTTTTATTTAAACTTAGGTAGGTACTACAATAATTATTTCAATTCATTCATTCATTCATTTATTTTTACCATAGGATCCTAAGAACACTTAGCTACGTACAAATATGTTTACATAATTACATATAATTAAAGTTTAATGTCAACTTAAAACGTCTTTACACATTTTATGCGATAAAAAAAGCTTGTCATCCTTATAGGGGTTTTCGGAATTATGTAAACCACTTAGATATAAAAAAAATAATTTTTAATTCATTTTCCATTCATCGTCCTACAGCTATGCCATTTGGAGGAAAATTTTTTGTTTCCAAACTTCATGTTTATTTTGAAAACTATTTATACGGCATTAAATGGAATTTAAGGAAATTATGTGTAAAATACAAAACTGAAAGTTATATGTATATAATCGGTCAAACCATTCATGAGATATGGGGGTTGAAGCAGGGGTGAACAATCGAAGGATTTCAAATAAAGCCATGTATGGTATCAAACGAAAAAGTACAAAAAAAATTAGGTAACCTCCGAGTCTTGGTAATGTGTCAGGGGTTACCAACTTAAAATATTTAATTTTCTAAACATGTGTCATACATATCATATCACACCGCCCGGACTATGGGCTTGTAATTTTTTTTTGTTTTTATAATACTTAATGAAGAGACAAGCTGATGGCCCACCTGATGCAAAATGGTACCTATTACAACTGCAATACCGCGGTGATCACGGTCACGAAGCATGTGACTACCTACGTGACCAACGCTGCATTGCATTGCGCCCGTCACCCTGAAACAGAGTTGTAAGGTCTCATGTGCCCGTAATTTCACCGGCCCCCTTACCCTTCAAACCGAAACACAGCAATGCAGATATTATTGCTTGGCGGCAGAAATAGGTATGGTGGTAGTACTTCCCCGGATGAACTCTTCTCAAAAAGCTCTACTACTTTACTAATAGTCATAAGTTCCAGCTGTCTTACACTGTCTGTGAGACGAATTGGTGGCACTGTACTGAGTGTTAAAATAACAAACAATGAGAGACGAAAGCATTATTGGATTTTTTTAAGAACTTTTTTATACTTCGACGTTTTAGATAACTGCGTGGGAAAGGGACGTGGGAGATTTTGCTTCTTGGAAATAATATAAAGGAGTGTCCCAAATTATCATTAATTGTTTTATTATGAAGAACGCTACACACATTATTTAAAAAAAAATTTGACTTGCCACAAATATTATAAGATAATTACACAAACAATTTATCGCGACCTTTGATTATTCCTGACGTTTCTGAAGACAAAGTGAGGGTGGTTGCAAAACCACCATCACTTTTATGGACACTCCAATGAAAGTAGTCCCGGGACCACGATAGTTGAAACAGTCGAAACGTCGGGAATAATCAAAGGTATTACGTATTGCCGTGGGGTTCCAGCAGTAGAATGTTACCCCTCCTCTCATGCCCGTGGATGCAGTAAGAGCCTACTAAGGGATACCCCCGGAAGATGGTCAGCAGCGTCTTTCCGTGACATTAGATGTGTTTTTGCATTTCTTAACGGTACTATAGGGAATTTTTCAGATATTTTCTTTGACGTTGTCACAAAGATAACCGAGGGCGGACGGAATGACGTACGTACAATGTTCGCCTCTGCTCGCGCCGCAAAGGTAGGTACACTTGCGGCGTCTGATCTTCTTTACGTTCTGTGGTTTTACTCTCCCGCAAAAGATGTTTTACATCCAAAAAAATACATTTCAAAAACAAGTCCTAGGCAAGTCTCGTACAGCATAATTACCAGTTGCTGACGCTGTAAAAACCATTTAAATGAGCAATGAAAGGCCATTTTACTGACTTCAACTTACATAACAGTAAGAACAATGAGAAGCTCGCTGCTCGTTCAGCTTAATGATACACGTAATTAACGGATCGGATGTGGTTCATCAGACCATCGTTTACAAAAAAACGCAAGGCAGTTTGTTTTACTCTGTCTTGTATTGTGTTTAGAAATAAAATTAAGAATTTCGACTAGCCCGTCACAGGTTAAACGTAGTTTAGTTGGATAAAGCACTTCCGGCTTTAGGAAGGGTCAAGGGTCGATTTGACCGAAGTGGTTTCGTACCCCGCCGCCATCAAAAAGACGCGGCCACCATAATCGCATTAGCGACAAAGCCCTTCTTAAGATGAAAAAAAAATCATAGGTTTTTTTTCCTTGAAATTTTTCTTCATGTTTTCAAAGCCTTCATCATCATCATATTAGCCGCAGGACGTCCACTGCTGGACAAAGGCCTCCCTCATTGATCTCAAGGTCCTGCGGTTAGAAGCGGCCTGCATCCAACGCCGACCTGCGGTTCTTACCAAGTCGTCTGCCCATCATGTATTTAGGTGGACGTCCTACGCTGCGCTTGCCGGTCCGTGGCCTCCACTCGAGAACTTTGCGGCCCCATCGGCCATCTGTTCTGCGCGCTATATGGCAAGCCCATTGCCACTTCAACGTGCTTATCCGTCTGGCTATGTGAGTGACCCGAGTTCTTCTACATTATCAAAGCCTTATCCTACTTATATTAGGTATAAAAGCGAAATTTTGTGAATATGTATGAATTTAAGGATGTTTGTTACCTCTTCACGCAAAAACTACCCTACGGATTGAGCTGAAATTTTACACACCTATAGATATTGACCAGGATTACCACATAGGCATATCCGGGTACAACGCACGCGAAGCGACGAACATAAGCTAGTACAAAATGTTTTATAAATCTTTGTGCTCAAACTATTTTTATCGGAATTCCATTACAATAACAAAGGAAGAATACACTTTTAATTCTTTTTTCTGTCTTTGATTGACGTTTCCAATTTTGCGTCTTTGTAGAGCGCTGCCTGTTTTAATGGACACCTAGTTTACGGTTTTGTAATGAATTCTTTTGATATGTATCAGGAATTTTAATGGATTTTACAGGATGGAATTTAAATCTATAAGAAATATCGTTCGTAACATCCGTATATTTTCAAATAAAATGCCTACAGCATTGTTATGATATATATTATACACTGGCTCGACAATGCCCCCTAATTTATATTTTAACTCAATTCAAATCCACGGAACCTACACACATGAAACATACGCCATTCCCGCCCTTTTGGCTCAAATGATCATCATTTCAGCCGTAAAACGTCCACTACTTAACTGAACCCATGCCTCCCTAATGGATCTCCATGAGAAGTAGTTGCTATACTCACCACGCCTAGCAGGCGGTTTGGCAAGGCTAGTTCGGGACGTTGATACCTACACGGAAAGACACTGCTTACCATCTTCCGGAGGTATCCTTTAGCAGACTCTTACTGCATCCTTGAGAGGAGGGGTAACATTCTACTGCCGGCACCCCGCGGCATAAGAGGGTATTAAGAAATTATAATTATTAGAATTAGGGAAAACCAGCGTTGTCTTGTCACGTGGAAAACAACAAATGCTGAGTTGGACGTCTATTTGTGACACAGTTTAGTTAGAGTTTTATTTTGTTTTGTGTCACAAATAAATGTTTATTCATTCATTTATTCATTAGGACACTTTTAATAAATGGGTGTGCCAATTTATAAAAAGTGTCCCAATTAAATTATAATATTATTGATGATTTCTACAACTTCAGCAACTGGTAATCATGCAGTACAGGATGCTGCAGTTCCTAGGATATTGTTAGATGGGTTAGGCATGCCCAGAAATTATACCATCCTCTCAGCTTAGTCAGCTATTAGTGAGAGGAAAGAACAGGTCAATACGTCCTCAACGCAAGTGCTAGTAAACCACTTAAAAATCTTCATTTTTTTATTCAACTGATGAGTGCCAAAAAATGTATTCAAATAACATCGTTAAATTTTGCGCGTAATTTGACGAAAACACAGTGAACACCATATTTCTCTGTAGTCATGACGTCATGACGTCACTCAGCGTGTAAACAAATGGGCCATTATTAAAGTACGGTGTCAGTTGACACTGTCACTTTTTAGGGTTCCGGACCAAAATGGTAAAAAAGGAACCCTTATAGAATCGCTCTGTCTGTCTGTCACAAATGGATATCTCGAGAACTACTGATGCTATCGACTTGAAATGTGAAATAGTAAAAGACAACACTTTTTTACTAATATAGCATATCTGAAAATGTTAAAAAATATTCTTATTTTGATTGCAGGGGGGCGGATAGGGGATCTCAAAGTTTTTAAGTGAAGTTACTAGGCCGTGTGGGGTATCATATGAAATATATTTATTTGCACATTAATAAACAGTTTTTATTTATTCTTTAACCCGAACCGTTTTTGAGTTATTTACAAAAATGTTGAAAAAACGACCGTCCCCCCCCCCTCTTATCTCCGAAGATTGCAGAGATAAACCCGTCATACTTTTATAGCTAATAGAAGTGTATGTAAACTTTATAGTAAAATTATAGCGAACTCTCTAATTTGCATAGTTTTTTAGATAAGGGGGGTGGAAGGGGGGTTTTAAAAAAAAATTGGAAAGTTACTAGGTGATGTGGGTTATCATATGAAAGGTATTTATTTGCAAATTAATAAACAGTTTTTAGTTTTCCTTAAAACCGTATCATTTTCGAGTTATTTACAAAAATCTTGAAAAAACGACCGTCCCCCCCTATATCTCAGAAGTTTGCAGAGATAAACCCGTGTTACTGTTATAGCTTTTAGAAGTGTATGTAAAGATTAGAGGAAATTTATTACAATCTCTCTACATAACATACTTTTTTAGAAATCATCGAAAGTGTAAAAATCTACATAAGTTCCGCTATCAGACAAGAGATGGCGCTGTCAAGGTTCTCCAACAAATATAAAACCGCTTTTGTCATTATATTATATTGTATGATGGCTCGGAACCCTCGGTGCGCGAGTCCGACTCGCTCTTGCCCGGTTTTATTTATTTACATTGTCGTTTGACGTAATAACAAGCTTTTTTAAGGAGACTAAAATAACTGAAAACTTTGAATTTAATTTTCAAACTGATTTAAGATACGAGTATCTTGAGACGTGACAATACTGTCTGTTCTATTGTTTTTAACCTCCGACAAAAAAGAGGGGTGTTATAAGTTTGACCGTGAGTGTGTGTCTGTGTGTCTCTGGCAGTCGGTGTGTCTGTCTGTGGCACCGTAGCTCTTAAATGAGAAGACCGCTTTGCATGCAGTTTTTTTATTTAAAAGCAGGTTTTCCAGTGGTGGATCAAAAGTTTACAAGATATGGAGGGTGATAGAGGGGATAAATACTTGAATGTTTCCAAATATACCTGAGTCCACATAAATTCCTTTAATATGATACCAAAATCATATTAAAGGAATTTATGTGTGTAGATTGCAAGACAAAAAAAATGAGGTAACCTCCGAGACTAGGTGAAGGGTCGGGGGTTACTTAAAATAATTTTATTAACTTGTTAGTGTATTAAATATTCCCATTTAACAACATTTATAAAGTATACTCATGGCAACGATTGAGGCATAATTAATGCCTTTGTTTACTGGAACTTGATAGAGAGAGGATTGAAAGGGATGATAATTATCATCCATTTCAATCCTCCCCTCTAGGGTTGAAGGGCGAATTCACGTCTCAATGTTTGTTTGGTGAAATCCATAGGAAGTTCAAAGTACGTCAGTGACACTTCACTCTATAATTTATTGGCTTTTGTCTAAAGTTTTTGATTTATGGGATCAATCATAGATACCGGATATCCACGTCCACTGCTGGACATAGGGGCGCCCTCATGGATCTTCAAAATCATGACGGGATTTTTGCCATACTCGCTACGCTTGGCAGGCGGGGTGGTGAGCGCAGCGCAGGTTGTTTGGTACACAGAAAGACTTTGCTGCAGATGCATCCGGAGGTTTCCCTTTTATGCAGATTATTACTGCATCGACGGGCAAGAGAAAACGGCAATATTCTAATACCTCACGGCGGTATTGTTGCCAGGGAATTGAACTTTTTTCAGCAATTACAGTTTTTTTTTCGGAATTGATATTTTAGGTCAATATTTTTTCCTGTTTTAGCTAATAAACGTTTTTATTTGAAACTGGTATCACTATTTTGGCGCTTAAGACAAAACGTTATATTTACTTTATTTACTTTATTTCACGTAAACGTTTTACGTAAACGTTTTACGTTAACGGGTTTACGTGACAGACACAATCCAAGGCGGGCAATCCACGGCATTTACGAATAGTAAGTTGTTTTTGAGGAATGTTACCCCTCCTCCCATGACCGTGGATGCAGTAAGAGCCTGCTAAGGTATACCTCCGGAAGATGGGCAGCAGCATCTTTCCATGTATCAACATCCCGTACTGCGCTCGCCAACCCGCCTGCCAAGCGTGGTGAGTATGGCAAATACCCCTCATGGCCGATTTTCAGTAAGTCGTTTTACGGCTGAAATAATGAAGTTGTTTTTCGGCAAAACAGCGGAGTTTTTCTCACGTATTCGTTATCATGAAGGATATATTTCTTTAAGGACAGGTTATTCCTGCGGCGAGTTTCTGAAGGAGTGCGCGCGGGGCCTACTTAAATTCGTTTCAAAAATGTTTAACTAGGTTTTCAGATAAACTAACTGATGAATGTTCTTGTAAAAGTCGTTGCCTATTTTCTGAGATGTTTTCTGAGAGCATAACATACATACACTTGTAGTACAACCACAAAAACGAGCTTATAAAAAAACTATCCTTCCTTCATAATTTATTATTACTTACCATTATTACTAGGTGAAGAAAAAAATATCGTGTTATGAACCGTTCAATATTCAAAAACGTTTATTAAAAAATAACATATATTTTTTCCGATCAAAACAAAGCATATATGATCCTGATATTTGGCCTTAAGCAAAACTAAAGAGAGCAATACAATTTCATAGAGCAGTTTATGGCAGGGAAATATCTCATAACTCGGCGGAATACAATAGTGGGGTTCTCTCACTCGTAATCAGGTCAGCTGGGAGTCACGCACGAAGGGTGCCAAGAAAGCATCATAAAAGGAATAGATCTGTAATCATTTAACCGTATATGTGTGTGAAGATAACATAGGACCACTATTGGCTAATCTAGTTTGAGTTGTGATATTTATTACTAGCTTGGACCCGCAGCTTCACATGCGTTTTACCCGAATAAAAAGTGCAAAATTTCAGCTCAATCCGTAGGATAGTTTTTGCGTGATGAAACATCCATACTCTCCCTAAAACACACACAATTTATCATACACAAATATAACCTCCCACTACCTCCCACCCTCCTCCTCCTCTACATATACTCATGCGTACACCCACATACATACATACAATCACACACACAAACAAACACTCATACCTAAAATCCCTAACTGAAACATAAACTCAAACTACTCCAGGCTTTCAAAATTTCAGCTCAATCCGTAGGGTAGTTTTTGCGTGATGAATCATCCATACATCTATACAAACAAACTTTCAGATTTATAATAATACTAGCTTGTGCCCACCGCTTCGCATACTTTGTACCCGGATAAAAGCCGCCTTTGTGTTAATACTGGTCAACATCTAACGTTTGAAAAGTTTCAGCTCGATACGTACGCTAGTTTTTGCGTGAAGAGGTAACAAACCTCCATACAAACAAACATTCGGCTTTATAATATTAGTGAGATATATTAGTGGGATGTTAAAGGTTAAAATAAAAAAAAATCTTTGTGACCCTTTATTATTTTGAAAGATTATTTTTCCCCTGCTGTTACAATAATAAACTTCGACACCTAAATACGAACCCTGGGATAGACTGAAAACCAGCCCTGAGTAGACTGTAGTTTACTCAGTCCAGGGCTAGGTCTACTCCATTTGCCTAAGAGGTTCTTATTTAATTGTATTTTTTTTAAATTACCTGTGTTTTTTTGGAAAATAATGTATTTGTCGTGTATTTTATTTCACTTTCGAAACTATAGTGAGACTAAATATTCATTTTAAAAATACAGGATGTTATTCGATTTAAATTAGTACGTGAGTAATTTCCGTATTATTTTAATTAATTTCATTACTTATATATTAATAAGTCCTCTGTACATTGTATTTGTAAAAAAAGTATTATATAAAAAATGTATCCAAAGCCCGATTTGACCCACTGCTGCCGACAGGCCTCCCTCATGGACCTCCATGAGGGGTAGTTGCCATATTCACCACGCTTGGCAGGTGGGTTGGCAAGTGGCTGGTTGATACACGGAGAGATGCTGCTGCCCATCTTGCGGAGGAATCTTTGGCAGAATCTTATTGCAACCACGGCCCAGAGCAACATTCTATAGCCGGCACCCATTTAAAGCCGCCCTCTAATAAAGTCCCCACTGAAGCCTAATTAGCCAAACTAATTAGATCAAAGATCAACTGCCAAAAGGCTCATACACAATCATACTCTCCCTAAAATACACACAATTTATCATACACAAATATAACCTCCCACTACCTCCCACCCTACTCCTCCTCCTCTACATATACTCATGCGTACACCCACATACATACAATCACACACACAAACAAACACTCATACCTAAAATCCCTAACTGAAACATAAACTCAAACTACTCCAGTCTAATAAATACTCGACAAATTTCCGTATTTTATGTACTAGGTTTATAAAAGACTATAATTAGGTTAAATAAACTAAGAATCGATACATTATTTCATGTAAGTAAGGAGTGAGGCGAAGAGTAAAATCCTGTGACCTCACTATACAGGCATTTTGTGTCAGTGTGAGAGGATGGTATAGGTGCTGGGCAAGCCTAATCCATCTAACAATGTCCCAGGCACTGCAGCGTCCCGTACAGCATGATTACCAGTTGCTGACGCTGTATAAATCATCTATAATGGAAAGTGCAAAGGCCTTACTTATTCTATAGTAAATTATTCCCTATTCTCTAATTAAAATGAAGAACTTTCTGACTCTAAAGAACAAGCGCCCTTTGTCATCTCCCTAAACTATGCCAATAAACGCTTCCTAGGATCTAACACATCCGACAGCCACGCCCGTTCTGTGTCCGTCGAGATTTGTTGGCTTGTTGTTTTGTCACTTCGAACAATGTTGTTTTGACTTAAACAAACAGTTGTTGTACTTGAATTTGTAATAAAGTTTACGGTTGAAGTTGGGTGTTCGTGATGACATTGCCATGGCGTTTTATTAAGCTTTGCGCACTTGCAACGGAATTACTTAGCGAGTGACCAAAAGGGAAATGGGAAACCCGAAATGATGATGGAAAATGAAATGACACTTGACACGGGTAGAACTGTGTCAAACCAAGTGCGAGCTGGAGTCACCCACCGAGGGTCCTTAGGTATGTAGGAACATAAAACAAATTATTAAAAGTTTTTAACATGCACAAAAAGATTCGGTCACCCATCCAAGTTATGACCGCGCGTAGGGTTTGTCAACTTCGATGATTGATTTCGTACTTTTTTAAGAACGATTTTTTTATGATTCAATTTTAAATGTAAGTATAGTTTTTGGTTCTCTCTCGGTATTTAAGGTATAAGGCGATATACCTCGCCAAATTTCGTAGTTTTAGGTCTACGGGAAGTACCCTACGAATTTTGATTCCTCTGAGAATGTCGAAACATTTCTCAACCGTTTCTTGCGGCATAAACGACCGTAGCTTTTTTTCAGTTTAACAAAGAATATTGTTATTTTTACAGCTTAATTATAGAGGCAGTAAGATTTGAGTACATGGTTTTAATTTCAACTCGATACCACTACACGTTCTCGAGATAAAGGGTCTTGACACACCGACAGACAGACGGACAACAAAAATGGAAAAAAACGGAACCCTTATAGGATTACTTTGTTGTCCGTCCGTCTGTCTGTCTATCCGTCTGTCGGTCGAGCTAGCTCAGATTCTTACTGCATCCACGGGCAAGATTGGCACAGGACCGTGCAATGTTGCACAAACATAATGGACGCCCAGCAGTGGGTGAACTACGTGGTGAAGTTGACGACCTCTGTGGCGCAACGGGCGAAGGTCCGCCTGCGACGCAAGAGGTTGCGGGTTCTATTTCCGCCTCGGGACGTGTCTGTACGATTTACAGATATATGTTTAGGGTGTTCTGGGTTTTCTATATTATTAAATACTATATTTAATATCCACATATCCATATATATGTGCACATATCCAAAACCTCGAGAGCTTTCAACTCGAACTTTCAAATCGCTTTGATTGTCTGGGTCTCGAAGAACATGCATCAGTGGACGAGATCAATAACAGGTTCGTAGAAACTGTCCATACGGTGGGGTCTCAGTTCTTTAAGACGCCCCGTACAAATAGACCTCAGAAACTCTCTGATGACACTCTTAACCTCATGGCTGAACGACGCTCATTACGACTGCAGTCTCCCGATGATGCTAAGTCACATAGGCAGCTCAATAGACAAGTTTGGAAATCCTTGCGACACGATATTCGTACCTTTAATACAGCTCGTATTAAAGATACGATAGAGCGGAACAAAGGCTCCAAAGTGTTCGCGAGAGATATGTCTATTGGGCAAAGCCAGATGACTAAGCTGAAGAAGTAAAGCAGAAGTGTTAAGGGAAGTCGAAAGGTTCTATGGACAGTGTCGTGTATTATAGGGAGTAAATAACAACGCGGTGGCTGACAGCTAACTAGTTTATTCGGGGTTCACACAGAGATTATAAAGCATTGCAGATCTATTCCTATAGGTACCTACTTACTAGATATGCAACTATGTGCGTACACAACACTATCCCCCCTTATGTAATTAAACTAATAAAACTAGGACATGAACCTATTTATATAAGTACTATTCTTACTTCTACCCTCCACCAATCTTTGTCCCTTATACCTAAGTACAAAGAATATATAAAAATTAATATACTAGATAAGTAACAGTAACAATTATTTAAATTTTACAATTATATTTAGATGAGTGCAAGTATGTATACATTTTAGTCTGAATCAGGAGCGTAACGCCGGTTTCCACGGCGTGTGGTTACATAACTAGGTGGCGAATTGTCCTCTAAATAGTTATCAGGAACTAGCACCATCTCCTGACTCCTATCGCCCATGTTCTCCGCCTCCTCGAACAAAGGGGAAGATGGAGCCGACACATCGCGCGGAGGTGTAGGTGGCGAGGTTTGACTCAATGACCTCTGCGATGTGTTACTAGGGTTAGTATTGGACGTCAACATCTCCTCAACATCTGAATTTTCTACGTTACAGCCATTAAATATTGGTTCATGATGATCAGCTATCATTTCATTGATGTCATCATTTGGTATTTTAAATACCTGATCAACATGACGCCTGTGCTTCTCATCTTTAAATCTAATTTCATACATAATATTGCCTATTTTACGTAACACTATGCCTTTTTCCCACACTTCTTTATTGTTTCTCCATTTTTTAAACATAACTAAGTCTCCTATAGCAACATTTCTTGGTTTGCCACCAAACATTTCTACTTGTTTTGTCTGATTATTTTTTACAATTGTTTGGGTGCAAGGTCTTAATAAATCTAAACATGATTTTAATCTATACCCAAGTAACATTTCACTCGGTGATTTCTGTGTGGTACTTTGTATTGAATTGCGATAATGCAATAAAAACCTGCTTAATGCTATGTCGACAGCGACCCTCTCATGCGCAGCTTTATGTAAACATTTTTTGACTAACCCTACGGCTTTTTCCGCGGCACCATTGCTTCTAGCATGCCTAGGCGCGATTAATCTGTGACAAATACCATTTTTTATTACAAATTCCGAAAATTTTTCACTAACGAATGCAGGTCCATTATCTGTAACGATTTCATTTGGAATCCCGAATCGGGCAAATATTTCTCGTAGATGTTTAATAGTTGTCTCCGCGTTTATTGAATTTACCTTGCATGCTTCTATCCATTTAGAATGTGCATCAATTATGATTAGGTAATAACTATTAGCGAGTGGGCCCAAATGATCCATATGTAATCTGTACCATGGTTTGGTAGGCCACGGCCATGGTATTAAAGTGCTTTTTACAGGATCGTCTCTCACTTTTGCACATACCTCACACGATTTACACATCAACTCAATATCTTTATCTATGTTCGGCCAATAAATGTAAGTACGCGCTAATGACTTCGTTTTAACTATACCTAAATGACTACTATGCAACTGAAATAAGATCGAGCCTCGTAAGCATTTCGGTATAATTACCCGATACCCGAACAATAGACAACTGTGCTCGGAAGTAATAAAATTCCTTCTATTATAAAAATCTATGCATTCATTAGACGTGTCTAAAGTTTCTGGCCAACCTTGTAAAACATAACCAAACACTTTGCTTAAAACTGTGTCTTTTTTTGTTGCTTCAACAACTTCTTTATAATTTACAGGTTTTATCGCATCAATGAAGTTAATATTTAATTCTTCACTTAAATTCTCTCCGCTTCTATGACTCATTTGTTTTACTTTTTTATCGCATGTTATTTTCGCAGACCTTGACAAACAATCCGCAAGACTGTTGTCTTTTAATTTAATGCATTTAATTGTGTAATTGTACTCACTCAAAATTATTGACCAGCGCTGTAACCTGCCTGCCATCATTAATGGAATTCCTGTTTTCGGGCCGAATATTGAACATAAAGGTTTACAATCGCTAACTAAAATGAAGTTTCGACCATAAACATATTCATGAAAACGTTGTACACCGAAAATTATAGCTAAACCTTCCCTACATATTTGACTATAATTTTGTTCAGCCGTTGATAGTATGCGACTCGCATGCATGACTGCCCGTACTTGCCCATCAGGCATCTCGTGGCCGAGCCACGCGCCCACCCCGCGCGGGGAGGCGTCGCAAGATAACACCAAGGGGAGATCGGGGTTAAAATGTATTAATACCTCTGAACTTTTAAGGGTTTCTTTAACATTTAAAAATGCATTCTCACATTCGTCAGTCCATAGCCATGCCGCATTCTTTTTTAATAGTGCATATAGAGGTGCAATTATTGTGCTGAAATTATTGACAAACTTTGAATAATAATTTATGAGACCCAGGAAAGCCCTTAACTCGCTGACATCACTAGGGCGTTCTGCCATGAGGACAGCATCTACTTTTTTTGTCTCTGTATGTAACCCTTCAGCATCTATCACGTGGCCTAAATATAATACACGGTTCTGGAAAAAGCAACACTTCTCCCCACTAATTCTTAACCCACAATCATTTAATATTTGAAAAACTTTATTTAAGCTTTCGATATGTTTTTCCCTATTCTCCCCAGTAATTATTAAATCATCGACAAACACAGTTACGTGATCCAATTTAAATAATGAATCCATGATTCTTTGGAATTTATTCGCAGCGGTTTTAATTCCAAAAGGTAACCTATTATAGACAAAGTTCCCCTTATGCGTTACAATGGTACATAACTTTTTTGAATCATCGTCTAAAATAAATTGTTGATAGGCGCTTTTTAAATCTATCTTGCTAAAAGTTTTTCCCCCTCTTAGGGCCGCAAAAACATCTTCTATCCGCGGAAGAGGATATTTGTCATCGTTTAAAACGGGATTCACGGTAACCTTGAAATCGCCACAGATTCTAATAGAGCCCGATTGCTTTTTTACCGGCACAATGGGCGTCCCCCAGCCGCCCACGTCCTCCACTGGACTAATGATCCCTTCGGCCTGCAGCCGCTGGAGCTCCGCGTCGACGGCCGGCCGCAGCGCGTGCGGCACCACGCGCGCGCGCCGCCACACAGGGACCGCGCCCTCACACACTTGCAAGCTAATGGTACCGCGGTTGAACGTCCCCATACCCGGCTCGAATACATCTTTATACTTTCTCATAATGTCATTTAGCACTGTCTGGTTATCACTACATGAAACATGTGCTACGATAGGCAACGATATTTTAAGTTCGTGCATCCATTTTCTGCCTAGTATGGGAGGACAATCACCGTTATCAATGACATACAGTTTTGAGGTAAACAGCTGACCGTTATTGATCACATTGACTGGCATAGTGCCCACAGGTTTAATTTTTTCACCGCTATACACGGTTAAAACTTTGTCTGACTGAATCAACGGTCTACCTTGATATAATTTGTCGTAAGTTTTCTTAGAAATAGCGCTTACCGAGGAACCGCTGTCGACTTGCATGTCTAGACTAACACCTTCCACTTCCAACTTACAGTACCACGGGCCGTCGGATTCCTCCGTGGCCTCCAAGCGATACAGGGTTGGCGAACCTGTATCTCCTTCCGAATCACTACACTCCACTTGAAAAAGCTTCGCGCTATTTTTTTTATTACGGCACATATGGCTTATGTGGCCCACTTTATTGCACGTATAACAGCTCGCACTTTTATGCGGGCATTTCTCTGACGAATGCTGCCGCGATCCGCACCGATAACACCGCTCGCCTCCGCTGCCGCTGGCGCCTCCGTAGCGGCTGCCGCCCCTACCTCCGCGCTGCTGGCTCGCTCGGCCGCCGCGCGCGCTGCCGACGCTGCCGCTGCCGGACCCTACTGCAAATATTCCGCCGTGAGATGTTCCTCCAGCGTTCCCGTTACCGCCGCCCAGCTTAGCCTCAATTTCCGCCGCCTCCAACGACGTGGCTAATGACACCGCTCTGTTGAAACTGAGTTCCCGCTCCGTTTATAATCGTTGCCTATATTTTTCACTTTTCAATCCGTATGTAAATTGATCCCTCAAGTTTTCTTCTAAAGATTCTTGCCCTTTGAATTTACACGTCATGGCTAATTTCTTTAATCGTAGCAAGTATTCATTGACGGTTTCCTCTTGATTCTGTAAACATGCTCGTAACTTCATTCTCTCCGCCATGTCGCTTGATTTTGGGTTCAAATGATCCTCGACAATGGTAACCAGTTGTTCAAAGGATAAGCTTTCTGGTTCTTTGGGGCTGCACAAAATTGTCATGAGCTCGTACGTTTCATTTCCAACCAATGTGATAAGGTATGCATTTTGAACACTGATTTTAATTTCGTTCACTAAAAAGAATGCTCGCACTCGTTTTATGTAACTACTCCAAGTATCAGAACTAGGAATAAACTCTTTAATATTTCCGATGGCACGCGTTGGGTCCGCCATTTTTGACCTCCTCTTCGCCAAAATGTCGTGTATTATAGGGAGTAAATAACAACGCGGTGGCTGACAGCTAACTAGTTTATTCGGGGTTCACACAGAGATTATAAAGCATTGCAGATCTATTCCTATAGGTACCTACTTACTAGATATGCAACTATGTGCGTACACAACAGACAGCTCTACGATTCGGTCACTAAACCTGTTTGCAGTGTGGCAGAAGACCCTAGAGCCAAGCTGACCCGACATTATACCGAAGATATCCCGGACATCAGCCTGTACGAGATCAGGATGGCCCTGAAACAGCTTAAGAACGACAAGGCGCCGGGGGAGGACGGAATCACTTCAGAGCTTCTGAAAGCGGGTGGATCACCGATACTTAAAGTCCTTCAGAAGCTCTTCAACTCCGTCTTGCTCGAAGGTATTACGCCAAAAACATGGAACAAAAGCGTCGTGGTACTGTTCTTTAAGAAAGGTGACAACACCTTGCTTAAGAACTACAGACCGATCTCGCTTTTGAGCCTCGATCGCAGGTTTGATGACTTCCAGCGTCCCGAACAAGCCGGGTTTCGAAAAGGCTACAGTACCATAGACCACATTCATACGCTGCGGCAAGTGATACAGAAGACCGAAGAGTATAACTTGCCGCTATGTCTCGCGTTTGTGGACTATGAGAAAGCCTTCGATTCGATCGAAACATGGGCGGTGCTCGAGCCTCTCCAACGATGCCGAAATGACTATCGGTATATCGAAGTGTTGAAGTCTTTGTATAAAAACGCCACTATGTCAGTCCGAGTACATGAACAGAGTTCGAAGGATATTCCCTTAAAAAGAGGCGTAAGACAGGGAGACGTTATTTTTCCGAAACTGTTTACGACAGCTTTGGAAGATGCCTTCAAGCTCTTGGAATGGAAAGGACTAGGCATCTACATTAACGGCGAATACATGACTCACCTTCGGTTTGCTGACGATATTGTGGTCATGGCAAAGTCGATGGAGGAACTTGGCACGATGCTCGAAGGCCTCAACTGAGTCTCCCAACGGGTAGGTCTTAAAATGAACATGGACAAGACGAAGATTATGTCGAATGTCCATGTTGCGCCTGCCCCAGTTATGGTTGAGAACTCGGCTCTCGAAGTTGTCGACGCGTATGTATACCTAGGACAAACAGTCCAATTAGGTAGGTCCAATTTCGAGAAAGAGGTCAATCGACGAATCCAACTCGGATGGGCAGCGTTTGGGAAACTACGCAACGTCTTTTCGTCCAAAATTCCTCAGTGCCTTAAGACGAAAGTCTACAATCAGTGTGTGTTACCAGTGATGACATATGGAACCGAGACGTGGTCATTCACGATTGGCCTCATGAATAA